>CM057453.1:1047625000-1048997500 GCA_016271365.2 Neoceratodus forsteri
GCCATGCAGAGATTGGGGCCTTTCAAGACCAAGCTAAGACGACACCTACTGAAGAAAGGCTCCTGCGACTGCACTTTTTAATTGCCCCCCCCCCCCCAATCTCCTGACCCTGGTCTTATCCACCTTCAGGTTATTACCTTCTCCTCACTACTCCTGCTTTGTCCTTCTACCTCTAGTTTCCCCGTGGCCCTGCAATACCTTGCACTCTCCTCTCCCCTGACTAGTCATCATGCCCTCTGCGCCCCTACTGTCCTTCTGGATGTCTGATTACCATCTTTTACCTGACAATGCCATCTAGGCTGCTACTTGTACTTGAATTATCCTTGTGTTAAAATCATCTCTGTTACCAATTTATAATGTATTTTGTCTGTTTTATTCACCAGGTTAGATAGTCCTAAACCCACAATGTATGTGTACCCACCCTTTATGACGTGGAACCTTTGTAAAAGAGCTGTCTCCTGTTCAAAGGTATTGTAATCCAAGATTGAATAAATAAATAAAATGGGGGCTGAACATAATGCAACCTTAATGGCCTGAAAAGCCTCGTCACACACTGGGGTCCATTTCACAGTATTCGAGAACTGTTGCTTTGTGAGTTCAGTGAGGGGAGTAGCTAACTCAGCAAAGCTGGGAACAAATCTCCGATAATAACCAGCCAGCCCTAAAAATGACCTGACATGTTTCTTGGTTTTGGGGACAGGGCTGTTAGCTACAACTTCTATCTTGGAAACCTCTGGCTTGACTTCTCCATTTCCCAAAACATAGCCCAAATATCTGGTTTCCTATATGCCCAATGCACACTTGGTAGGATTAATTGTCAGACCTGCCTTTTTGATTGATTGGATAACTGCTCATAGGTGTTCCAAGTGGCTTTTCCAGTCTGGACTGTACACCACAACATCACCCAGGTACACAGCACAATAACCAGTGTGAGGGGATAAAATTAGATCCATGTACCACTGGAATGTAGCGGGTGTGCCATGTAAACCAAACGGCATGGTGGTGAACTGGTAGAATCCTATAGGAGTGGCAAATGCAGTTTTTTCTCTGGATTCTTTAGCTAGGGGGATTTGCCAGTAATCCTCCTCTTCTCTTGCCGAAGAGGAAGCTTCCTCGCGGTGTCGGGGAACGTCGTGGTCCCTCCCGGGGCCGCGACTGGGACACCGCCTCGGCAGTCACCTCTTCGAGTGCAGGCTCCCCAGTGTCAAGGCCTGCGCCTGCTGGGCCCTGGCACGGTGGACCCTCGGCGCGCCCTCTGGCGCCGTTCGGATCGGCGCCCGATAATCGAGCAGTGCCGCTCTGGCCTCGGTGCCGCTCGGCGGCGCCACAGGCCATTTGCACTCGGCGGGGCGGAATTGGTTCTGACGCTGGGGCAGCGCCAGAGGCCTAATCTGGCGCAGCAGGGAGCTGGGACCGGGCCTAGCAGTTGCAGTGGGCTAGGGTCATCCAGCGCCGTCCTGGCACCAGCGCCGCTTCGCGCGCTGCCTCCGGGAACCCCCAGGGTTGCCAGCATCAAGGTTCTGCTGGTCTCATCCTCTTCGGAGGTCGATGACTCGGATGTGGACCCATCCTGGCACCCTGACTCTTCGGAGTCGGGGTCCCCAGTAACACGTGGTGCTGGGCGGCACAGCGGGCCCCTCCTGCTGTCTTCGCTCCCGTCCTCCCCTGAGGACCCTCGGGCTAGGGGTGGCCCCGGGTCCCGGAGGGGCGATGTGGTGGGGACTGAGGGGGCTCCCTCCTAGGGGGTCCATGACAGCTGCCCTTCCGGGTGCTGTTGCCACCTCTCGGGTTGGGAGAACGCTGGAGTTGAGGAGGAGGGCTCTCTCGGAGTCCGAGGGGCGGGGTCGGTCGTCGCGGTCTCTGCCGGCCAACTCTCATAGGGTGGCTAGGATCCATAGCGCCGAGCCCCGCCTTCCCCTCTTAGGCCCCGGAGTCCCCTCTGGTGGCGTTGCTGCGGACTGCCCTTCTGGATCCATGCAGTCCCAGGTTCGTCACAGGGGAGGTTCCCCTCCTGGGCTTTTCCAGGGTTCGCATCCCCACGGTTCCATTTTGCGACCTGGTCTGTTGTCCGAATCCCGCCAGCTCGGGCTCCGTTCTCCGGATTTCAGAGCCCTAGCAGAGGTCAGTTGCCTTTTCGCAGGTGCCCTTCTCCAGTACCTCTGCAACCACCCCCCGCTCTTCCAGGCCATGTCGGTCCTACGGGTCCGTTATCCTGGGAGCAGTTCAGAGGTTCTGCGGCAGCCTTCCCCTCATACGTTGGGTATATGCATGAGCGGGTCTTTCGCCTCTCCCCACCGCCGCAGGAATCTTCTGGACATTCGAGCTCTCCATCATCCTCGTCTCCCTTCTCTGAGGGAGAGGAACCCCTGGCTCATATTTCCTCCGATGCTGATTTCACTGAATATCACCGATTCCTTTTGAGGATGGTGAGGGATCTTCGAATCTCCTATGTTAGGTGAGACAATACTGAATGGGAGACGCGGGAATTCCTTGGAGAATTCAGTGCCCAGCACCTGGTGGTACCTTCCTGGCCTATCCCCTTTCAGGAGGCGTCTATTCATTCCTGGCAGTCGCCCCTTCTCCAGCCCCAGCAGACTGTCGATGAAAGTATTGTGCCCCTTCGGATTCCCTGGGTACCCTTCCCAACCCGTCCTCGGGTTTGATATACCTAGAGACTCCTTCCGGCGTCACCGCCTGGCGCCGACAATCCACGGATTCGGATTCCCTTGAGTTCGACCGTGGGCGAAGAGTGCTCTCTTCCTCTCGTCACGATGGCTTGCATTGCGTCACATCAGGCTCACCACGCTGCCTACAATAGGCATCTGTGGTCGATGCTCTCCCAGCTCCTAGCATCAATGCCTGATATGGAGCAAACCAAACAGGCTATTGCCCTCTCCGCTATAGGCCTGGAGCTGGCAAGACACCAAGCAAGGGCATCTTATGACGCCAGTGAGGTGGCTTCCAGGCTTGCAGGGACAGCGATCTGCATTAGGCGAGACGGCATGGCTTCGATCATAAGGTTGTCACACCTGGCCCGGCCTAGGATGATTCGCTCCGCCTTCCGGGGGACCCGTCTTTTTTCCTCCAGAGCTAGGAGACTTCTGCAGAGGCTTCCTCCGTCTCCCTGTCCTCGGGGGGGGCACCTCCTAGCTCTTCTCCCACATAGGCTTCTCTCTGCATTAGCCCAGGGTCTTCCCCTTCTGTTTCTCACCAACAGGAGTCTGGGGTCTTGTTCCTCAGGGTTCTACCTCCCTTTTTAAGGGAGGGGCTTATACTTCATCTGTAGTAATGAATGGTGAAGATTGACAAGGGAAGATATGAAAATTACGCACTACCGTAATTCTTGATCTTCTCTTGTATCTTCACCATTCATTACTGATACCCACCCACCTTCCCTTCTGTGTGTCTCCCTTCCGTCTCGCTCCTCTTCCTTCTCTTGGCCTTTATGCCAAAAAAAAAAAAAAAATGTCTGTTTTCTATTCTTAGTGAATGGATCCCCTTTTTTCCTCAAGGTAAAGAGGAACGAGCATGGTTGTATTTCTCTAATTCTGAGGGAACTCTTTCTGACCGCCCTTAGGGTGCGATTCCTAAATACCTTGTTCAGGTTATGCAGTTTCACAGCCCAAATGGCTATGCTTTTGACTTGGCCTCGGCAAAGTCTAGAATCCTCCTTGCAGGTATTATTTCGAGCTCTTCTAGATACTGACTGAACTTGTCAGCTCTGAGCATCTGTTTGCCTTGCCTTAGGGAGTCTGATTGAGTTCCACTCTTTCTTTCATACAAAACTGCCTTCGAGAAGGCATAGTCTTTCCCATACACTACTGTGTTAGCACTTAGCAAGGTGCTAAGGGACTTAGTCCCCTACCCAGAACAGGTTCTGCCCGGGCAGTCTAGGAGCCCTCAGCTAGCATGAAGGGACTTGGCATGTTGAGAGTTCAGAGAGTCTGCCCTCATTCAGTTCTGTTCAGGTGGTTCGGTTGAACCTCTCCGCAGTCCTAGCAACTGGGATTCTAGCTCCCTTGTTAGTATCGAGCCTATAAGCCTCTCAACCAATGCTCGATGGGCACTGTTCTCCCTCTCAACATGCCTCTTTCTCTCTTCTTCTTCTTCTACTTCCCTTTCCTTCTTTCTGTTCCTCCTCTAGAGCCGCTCGAAAGGAGGTCCCATGTCCCTTAGGGTAGAATTCCTCTTCTCGTCTATTCTCCATCGCTCATTCCTTTTCACTTTATCTTTCCTTTTTCTATCCCCGCCTCTTGCCTTGCTTTCTTTTTCTTACCCTTTATTTTCGCCTCCGGCTACCAGAACTGAGATAGAGGAGGAGTCTGCGGCACCTAATGGCCGCCCCCGCATGACGAGCACGCCGCCCTCGAGGGCGCCGCTGCTGAGCCAACTCCCAAAACTCCGCGGGTGCGCGCCTCCAGCTTAACCCAATCAGTAATGAATGGTGAAGATACAAGAGGAGATCAAGAATTACGGTAGGTACGTAATTTTCATTTCTGGCAGTGGCATACACCACAGATAGATTTGTTTGCTTCCTGGGAAAACAGCCAGCTCCCACTTTTTTTGTTGCAGACCCCCAGTACTGGGTTCAGTCCCAGAGGATGCGCTAGTCCTCTGCTGGTTGGGGAAGTTTCTATATGCCTTTCCCCCATTTCCACTTTTGCCTGGAGTACTAATAAAACTGAGGAGGGAGTCAGCAATGATTCTTATAGCTCTAGACTGGGCCAGGCAAACCTTGTACTCCCATGCTCCTGTCCCTCTCCCAACAAGTCTCCTATCAGCCTACCCCTGGGGTAAAATCTGCTGACACTATCCATACTATACCTATCTACTGGCCAAATAAATCACACTAAATCTGATGCCACCAGGAGTCCAGTATCTGCTTATGCACCATGTAAGTGCCAAGTTGACCAGAAGCACCCACAGCCAAATTTTCAGTGAACCTAGATGCCGCACTGCACAGGGTCAAGGTACATTCTACTACCGCGCACCACACTGGACCAGTGCCCTTCCTTTAGCCATCTCCGATACCACAACCATTGGTGCTTTCAAGCATAAGCTCAGGCAGCACCTTACCGTGGAAGACAACTGTGACTGTGTTGGCCATTCATGATGACCAAAACAACTTTCCTACATTTGGACCACCGTAAAGCCTCAGCACTTAGTGTTCCACCTAATCCTAGGGGCACCTATCTTCACAGCACTGCTTTGTTCCATCCCCCCGTCTACCCCTTCCCCTCCCCACTTGGCACCCCTTCCCCTCTCTGTCCCCACCCTCAAGCCCCCTCCCTGTCTGATGCTCTCCTAGCCTCATTGTCTCCAGCCTTCCTTAAGCCTGTTCTTAACTCCTTATGCAGACATACACTTCACTATGCTGCAGCTGTACCTGTTCTCTCTGTTTCTTCTCCCACAAGTATGTCTGACTCTCTGACACAGGTGCCTACTCACCAATGCCGTAGCGGTGTCTAAATGTTATACCTTGGGCTAAATGCTATCCCAACCTTGTCATCACACCAAGTTATTGTCTACCTAGCTTGTAATGTATTCTTTTATACCAGTGCAATTTTGTACTTGCTTATAATGTAATGCTTTGTAATGTAATACTATGTACCTGTTAATTTTTTTTGTAATGGGCATGGAACCTACAAATGAGCATCCGCTCACAGGTGTTCTCCAAGATATCAATAAATAATATAAAATAAAAACGATCCCAGGACAGGATAACATCCCCAGATCTGAGAACTCTATGCTTCAGGGCATGGTTCTCAGAGAGTTAGAATTCTCTGGGCTAAAGCTGTCTGAAAAAGTAATGGAGGTACTGAAAGTTTCCAGAAAATCAGCTACAAGGCAAACTTATGCTTCAGAATGGAAAAGGTTTTCTTTCTGGTGTATTCCTAGACAGATTGATCCTATCCAGGCAGGTCTGTCTACAATCCTGGACTTAGTCCACCTCCAGTCTGTGGGCCCAAGACCTTCAACATGGAAGGCATACTTGGCAGTAATGTCAGCTTACACATCAGCTGGTAAACAAAGGTCTGTTGCCTCACAGCCTATTTTTTAAAAAGTGTTTCAAAGGCCGTAATCACCTGTACTCTCCAGTGTGGGAACCTGTTCCTTCCTGAGACTTAAACGTGTGTATTGCTTAGCTGATGGAGGCTCCCTTGGAGTCCATGGCAACTGCTGCACTGAAATATGTCACTTGGAATGCAGTTTCCCTGGTGGCAGTAACATCTGTCAGAAGGGTAAGTGAGCTACAAGCCCTCTGCACAGATCCCAACTACATAATCTTCCACAGGGACAAGGTAGTCCTGAGGACAAAGACGAAATTTCCTCCCCGAAGTGGTGTCTGAATTTAATCTGAATCAGTCAGTTGCCCTTCCTGTCTTCTTCACAGGAAAGTCCAGCTCAGTTGAGCAAAAGCTCCACAGTATGGCTGGGAAAAGGACACTTGGTTACTACTTGGGCCACACAAAATATGTCCGGGTCCACTAACTTTCAGCTGTTTGTCACCTGTGATAAAGTGCGGAAAAGCAAACCAGTATCTAAGAGGACTGTCTCTCACTGGGTAGTCTCCTGTATTCAGTTCTGTTATGACAAAGCTGGCAAATTGCCACCTAGAGGCCTCAGGGCACACTTTACAGGAAGTACTTCTGCCTCTGTGGCAGCATCGAGGGGTATTCCCCTGCAGGACATCTGTATGTTACCTGGAAAACAGTACACACTTTTACAAAGCACTACTGTCTGGACACACAGTCCAGAAGAGATGCCAGCTTCGGTACTGCTGTCTTCTGGAACCTTTTCCCTAAATAGGTTCTGTACCCAGCCACCCAAGGTACTGCTGTAGAGTTTGCTGTTAAGCTTAAGTGAGAGGTTCTTGGGGTTTGAAGAAAAAAATACTCACCTTAGTAATGTTTTTTCCAAAGGGATCCTTCTTTAAAAGAGCCACTGACACCTCAAGAAGAACTTTAAAAAACATCATATTTGGACACAAGGCAGCTTTAAATTTCTCAGTAACTTTGCATTTCTTATTCCCCATTATTTATAACTGAGGGCATATGCATGAAAACAGGACTGCTGTTCCTTCAGGGTTCATCAGCGACTATTGCTTCTTCCCAACCTGATGTCATAATACTCTGCTTGTGACAGTACAGTTATTTCCATGGCAACAGACTGTGATGTCACAACAAAGCATTATAATTTCAAGTAGGAATACATCATAAAGGGAGATAAACTCTCTGGGATGCAGATCTTGCTTTTGCCAGAATTTCTTCATTAATAAATAATAAAGAGAAGAAATCTATAGAAATATATAGATGTATGAAAAACAGATAAACTGTGTATGAAAATTAAGTTTTTTGAGTTTTCCCAAAGGCATCAGCAGCTCTTTAACAATCTCTATTTCCTGCCTTCTCTTCTAGAACCTGGTAAAAGGTTCAGACAAGAATATGTTCTTTTCTACTTGCTTGAGCATTACTTGTTACAGTACCAGTGCAATTGTTGCTAGATCATCTGATTTATTTTTTTCATAACAAATAAACTTGTTCTGCCTTGTTTTAATTATTTTTAACATTTTGTGGGAAATTTTTTAAAGAATCTTTTGGTAGCCATTTAGATAGTTTCAGTGGTCACAACTTACGCTAACCATAGAAATAAATCTGGCGTTGCGGGGGTGGGGGGAGCATAACCATATGGAGCAGAGCTTGAATTTAGCTCCAGATTCCATAATTTGCATAAATTCTAAAGCTCCAGGGCTGCTCGATCCAGGGAGTGATTGCTTGTTGTTAAACTTAGTGAGGGATCCCTTTGGAAGAAACATTGCTATGGTGAATCATTTTTAATTCCTTGTGTCTTTCTCCCACTTGAACATTTTTATGTAGCTGTGGCCATCAGTTTCAGTTTAAATGTTATTTGATCAGCCATTGTATATTAAAATTAATACACAGCTAATAAAAAGACAATATTATACAAATCAATCTCATACATTTTAGAATCTTCACTAAACAATATTCAAAGCAACCTAATACAAATAACAAAAAACAGACAAGACCAGAGATGTCCTAGTGGGAATGCAGAGGTATAGATACCTTCCGAAACAAATAATATTTCTCCCTGCTTTGAACAAATAATTTGTCATGAAGAAGTTAAAATAAAAAAAAATTAAAAAAATCGATAAAAAGGCTCTACTTGGTTCAGAGCAATAGGGGCTACATGGCAGGCTTTCAACCCTGTATGTTGGGCAGCAGCAGAGGTTGGCAGGAGAGAATCAGTTGGGGTAGGTTAGGGATAGAATTGGACCTGGGGCAATGTGGATATATGAAAAGCCAGAGAGGTGGTTAGTTTGGGTCACAGTACTTGCAGTGGTTAGAGCCCAAAAGAAATACAAGTGGATAGCCAGGCAGAAAAATAGGTCCTTATCCACGTGTTCAAGATGATGGGCAAGTGTCAGTTCAGTGGTGTTTGGACAAGTACTAAACAGGTTAAATTTGGCAAGTTCTGTTTGATGGATAAAGAGGTGCAGGGTAGGGACCGTTAGGAACTCTACAGGGAGCCTAGACAGGGATAAGGAAGAGCCACAAGAGAGGAGAGTAGGCATTGTAGGGTACAGGGTAGATGATGGTGATGAACACCGCATTGCCGTGTATGCTGGTGTTAATCCTGCCCTGTTTATCAGACTCTGAGACAGGTCTCCCAGCGGTCTGGAACCTCTTGACAAAGTTTGGCCAGCTATCTGGCTACAGATTGAATAGCACTAAAACTGAGATCATATACATGGATTTCCTCCCCTCTGCACATCTTAGGTGGCAGTATCCTTTTTGCTGGGACATCGGCACCATGAAATATTTGAGCATCCAACTTTACCAGTTCAGCCTCTCCCTTATTTGCTGCTGACTTCCTTCCTTTGCAAACCAAGGTTCAGCAGGAGCTTGACAGGTGGAGCCTGCCACTACTTTCCTTGAAACAAGGTAGCTTCTCTGAAAATGATACTGCCCAAATTCATGTACCTTTTTCAATCATTATCCATTCCAGTCCCTTTGGCCACGTGGATGGCATGGAGTCATAAACTCTCCCAATTCCTCTGGCAAGGTAATTTCCTAAAATCAAATTCTCTACCTTATGTCTTCCAAAGGGGAGAGGGGGGCCTGGGAATTTTTATATCTGCATACCTGTTATGAAGCAGCACAAGTGCAAGATTGTTTTTACTTACTTCAGAATTCTCCATCCCAACAGTGGGTTCACCTTGAGTGCTGCGCTTCTGAAAGTGTCCTCAGAGGACATTTTGTTTCTCCTTGGACCTCCCAATCCTCTCCGTATGTCCATAGGACATGGCACTAGGTCCTCTGGAAATCTGAGCTAGATGGGAAAGTGTTATGGCTGCTCCCTATGCATTTCCATCCAGACTTTCACCCAGCAAAGATGGATCCATTCTAAAAGAGATGGTTCAGATGGGGCCTGACTGGCTCTCTAATGCTTGCAAGAGACGGGGACATTATCACATTCCAAACATTTTGAGACTTGTTAGCCCTCCCACAATCCACCCAATTTATATACTTTCAGGTTAGGACCTATTTCTCATGGCTCTTATAGAAATCTCCACCCCCCATTGGGGAATGCCCTCCTATCCCAGATCACATATACCACAGGTGGCAGCCTGGGGGAGCATCTGGTCTCTCAACTCCACTCTTCTCCGCAAACCATTCCAACAGAGTGCAGAATGTAGAAAGACCAGAGCTACCGTCTCATATAACGTGGTCTTGCCCATCCCTTCAACCTTTTCTGCGAGTGCTGAGCAGTGAGGGAACATTTACCCCTCAATTGACTCTCACAGAACAACTTTTCTTATTTGCTTACCAGCCACATGAAGAGAAAGATGCAGCCAAAAGCTATCTTATGTTAATTATACTGGTAGCACCCAAGAAGTGTGTTACTAAAAAATGGCTTTGTGAACACCAGCCCTCACTAGAGAACTGGTGTCAGGTGATGAAGGGAATTTATGATATGGAGCAACTGACATTTTCATTGCACCAGCAGGCAGAAAAAAGGACTATAACAGATGGGCGAGGTGGGTCTTGTATGATGGCCAGAGATCCCTGTTTTGTCCCTTAAACTGACTGATACGAGAGAAAAGAGCTGGCTAAGATTTTCTTTTTACAAATGTTCACAGGGCTTGAATGGGAAGTGTATGGTAGACCTGCATTGCTAATTGCTTGGGTTACTGTAAATTGTAACCTAGTCATCAAATGCACGTATACTCCCGACCACACTGACAACTGTTTGTTGCCACTGTCTGTCAACTGTACAGCATTGAAAATCTCAGTAAACATTGTTTATACACTCATGTGCACACACACACACACACACACACACACACACACACACACACACACGCCGAGCAGGGATCCAGAGCGTCTGGAGGAAAATTGAAAATAAAGTGCAAATACCCCCTTCCAAAGTTCTACCTTGTACCCCACAGAGCATTAATGGTGTCTGTAACAATAAACCATCCTTGGCTGCCATACACCACTCCATGGTCTTGCTGCAAGCCAGTAGTTGAATCAGTTCCATCAGGTATTCTCTCTAGATAGCCTCGTGAGATAATCATTACATTTGTGTGAATCTTGTTGCAGGGATGAGAACACTTACACAAGCGCAGTTTGCAGTCAGGTTGAAATGCTTACACAGAGTGTGAGCCCCCACTGTTAAATTGCATTGTGTTAATAACCTGAAAGTGACACGTTGGCAGCCAGAGTATGTGGAGTGTGTAATCTATTTTCTGTCTTAAAGTCCTCTTAATAACCTGGCTTGTCCGGTCCATTGTTTAAAAATACACAAGGCTCGACAAGCTAGGAACCTGAACTGGTTCTGTTTAGTGATTGTTTCCCTCCTGTTTTATTAGTTAATTGGAAGCTTACCATAAAATATGACATATTGAGAAAAATTATGCTGATCTGATTGCCTAAACTCAGGTCACAGGCATGTAGTTATTGACCCATAATTGCATGCTAAATCTACTTTTAGCCCAGAGAATCGAAGCGCAAAAACATACCACTGCACAACACATTCTGTGACCGTTCAACCATCGATGACATGTGGGGGTTTCCTACTCCTCAAACATTTTAACAGAGGATTTCCACTTGAAAAATGGCTCCTGATCTGCGCACCTCGTATCCTGTGCTGCTGCTACAAGCTCATCTAAAAACAAACCAAAAGAAATTAAAAACGAAACAATGAACAGGCACATCAACATAAAACCTGCATAAGTAAATGAGTTTGAATTGAAAAACAATTAGCCAAATACTAAAAAGCAAACATGCTGGGCTATATCCATTTTTAAAAGCTGGCTACCAGAGAAAAATAAATGCAACTAAAAACAGTAACAGTAGAAGATCTAAATGTGCTCAGGGAGTTTATGCCATTGTTCTAAATTCCCTGAGAGAGAAAGAACAGTACAGCCTATCCAGCTGCTTAAGGGCAGCTAGTGACAGATATATAAACTTGCACAAAAATCAATAAAAAAAATAAACATTTTGATAGATTTTGCCTTCAGTAGCTCTCAGTGTTTTTGTGGCAGTGGTTAAGTTGTTTCAGAAACAGGAAAAGGACAACAGTGAACACTATCTCCACATCATGAATGAGGAGCTGTGCAAGCTCCGCACTCGCATGCCAACACAAAGTGTTACCCAAACCTAAGCAACTAACTGAACCTGCAAAATGAGAAATGCAGAACCATGGCTAGCCGTTGGCTGGTTGAGTGACGCTGTCTGCCGACTTGTACATCAATATGGTTTCTGTTATCACTTGCTGCTACTGAAATGTGCAAAACATCAAGAGGTAAATAAATTGTGTACTTAGAAATTTGGTGGCATTTCGGTGCTGTTTAAAGTGAGTGTTAGTGTTTTTAGTGGTAATATTGAATAAAAATACTTCAGAAAAAATGCCTGTAAATTCATGATATTCTGCATCACAGAAATGGCACTGGAAGGTGTGGTGCAAACTATCCTCCTTGTTTTTGATGAAGATGGGGAAGGAACAAGCAATTATGTACTGAGAGTTACAGTGAAAGTGCTAGTAGAAAGGTGACTTATATGGGAAGTATCGTAGTTTAAAGCCCTGTCCAGGAGTCTTGGGACACAGTTCTTTTGTACCTGAAATAATGAGATCTTCTTTGAGGCTATCTCTCATCATGTCATACCTTTGGATATTGTCTCTCGCAGACGAGCTGACTGAGGCATAGCTATACTACAAGGCCTATTGTCATAAACCTATAGGCACCAGCTGCCCAGACTGTCAGCTTTTGGTACTGCTTGATACTCGTTCCAAAGGTGTGGCCTGATGAGAGATATCATTGAAGAAGATAAAACAGTTACGTACTTGCCGTAAAACCAGCTTGTCTGCGTGAGATGATGTCTAAAGGTGTTGCCTGATGAAATTCTCTCAAAGATCTGCTGTTACGGTAAGTATGTAACTGTTCTTTACTTTGGTGTGGCCTATCTCCAAGACTAAACATTTAAGAGCTTATTTCCTGACACTGTTCTAACCACTGTGGAGGTTTTAACTTTATTTTATGCAAAAGACACCTTGTGATTGTCATTCAGAAAAATCTTCCTTTTAAACACAGGCTATTTTGTTCCGTGAAACGCTAAGCTGAATTACTGTGGGTATATATGTTATAATTTTTCTTGCATGTTACTGCTGTTGAGACTTGCATGAGAGCACTAACCTCTTCTCTCTTCTTCCTGAATGTGCACCAAGGCTGCCCGACAGATCAAGGATAGGTACAGTACAAGTACACTTTGCTTGTTTCTTGTCACCTGCTAACATTTCTAGCCTGTGTGATTGTGTGTGCCTGGCGATGCTTTGCATTTATGCCTGAATGCCAGTGCCGTGAAAGAGTGCTTGGTGTTTAACCTTGACAAGCAGCTGTAGAGTTCATATTCTTAAACCTGGTTCAGAACTGGAACGTTTGCTGAACTGCTTCAAATGCAACCCCTCTTTTTGCTGTCAGTGTATTAGACTTCAGGGAGTGCACCCTGTTCATTTTTAATGTAAAAGGCTTCCATAATGAGAGCATCAAAGAACTGTGCAGCCCCATAAAAAATGAAACCCCGTGTGATCAGGTATTGGGTGAAGATCTGATTTCAAATGTTACAATGCTTTAGATGGAAGTCAAAGTCAATTGCCTGTGATCTGACATTGTCTGCATCTCACCTGTTGATTTTATGGTCTGTATGCTGACCCACTGATTATGGAACCTCATTTGGCTCTAGGTGTTCATTTTCTGATTGTACACCATGCCTTTTCAGCTTTTATTCCTGTGTGCAGTCATGATTTGCATATGATTGTCCAGTATAATTACAGTCCAGGCCTGTTTGGGTGCATTTCCGGGAGACTTAATGATTACCTAGGCTAAGGGCTCTCACCTTGTTTCTGACCCACAACTCTACCAGCAAGTCATTTGTTTCCAGGAAATGTCATTGATGTTACTAAGGCCAGATGCTGGCTTTTTCCTCTTCCGGTTCCCAGGCCTCTCCCCAGCACTCCTGGAACACATTGCTGCCCAGCCTCAACTGCAGGGAGCACAGGCAGTGATCTTTGAGACCCCAGGTCCCTCTCAAAGCTCGGCCACAGAATGCTGTTGAGTGACATGCTCCAACCTTCATTCACTGGAGAGTGCATCTGTGTGTTCTGCCAACTCAGACAGTGAGAGACCCAAGGCTGTTAGGCAGCGTATCTCTCTCTGCCACAAGGTGACTGGGCCGACCAATTTATTACATTGATAAAAAAAAGAAATAATCTAAAAAAAGTACATCCCAAATAACTGTAAGACTTATTATTTTTTGGTGTCAGAATATTAGCACTAAACAACTCCTCTGCTATATTGAAACCCAGCGTCATTTAAAGAACCTGATTGCAAGAAGTTGGGCCCCTGCTTAAAGGTTTAACAAGTCGTAGCTAGATACTTGTATATTTATCTATACCCCTAAAACCTTTCAGACACACAGATGCTAATGCTCTCTTCCAAATTGTGTGTGCTGCTCAATTCTGCCAACCGTTTTAATTCTGGACAGGGCTGGATGCAGCTGCAAGTATAAGTCAGTTAATAATTTCATGTTGGCTTTTAGGCAAATTTGGAGTTCTGTGTATATACCAAAGCAAATATCCTTTTTGGCAGAATAAAATATTGTAAGCAAAACAAAGTGGTAGACCACATGCTGACACAGTACCTTGTTTTTACATAGAATACTGTATATGTATATTATACATACACACACACACCCTACCAACTTGTATAGCAAAAAAATGCATCAGTGTGCCGTTAGGGTTCCAAAACCACAGAAGGAGGAAAATGTGGAGTTAGGGTTTTTTTTTTTTTCAGCCCTACTGCCCACATCCTCCCCTAGCCTCATGACCCAGGGCCAAGCTGCAGGTCCAAGGCTGTTCCCCACAGGTCTGCAGCTTTAAGCTGCAGGCCTAGAATTGTGACCCACATGTCTTCTGCTTAACTAAGGAACAGTCATAACATTTTTTGTGCAAGATTAATTATAACTTTCTTTGCACAGGGTTCCGTGGGCTGTGCCTGAAGGATGAAATGGTCATAATTTTACTTGCACTGAGCCCTGCGCAAAACAGATCCATCAACTTTCTTTGTGCTGCACCCCATAAGCACTACCTACAGCAGGAAATGTGTACCAGCTTTCTTCATACAGGGCCTCAGACCTGTAGCGTTAAGCAGCAGTCACGTGGGGTATGACCTGTAGACCTGTAGCTTGGCCTTGCATCACAAGGCATGGGGCTTGGGGAGGGGAGTGAGCCTTATAATTGAAAAACCCAATGCCACATTTCCTTCCTTTTGTGGCATTGGAACCCAAATGATGCATTAACGTAGATCTTATCTGTGTCAATCTTCACCATTCTTCACTGTTGGGTACATGGCCGGAGGTCATGACCCGCAAACTCTTTTTATGGCAGGTGGCCTTTCTCGGTGCCGCCCTCAAGGCCGACGCATTGCGTGGTGCTCACAGGTTGGCCGTTAGGTGCTGTCGACTCCGCCTGCCTGCCAGTTCTTCGTCTCCTGCTGTAGAGGTCACCTCATAGGAAGCAAGCTCTGATTTGAGGCCTACCACCTCTGCAGTTCGTTTTCACCGCTATTTTCGGTGCCGTGTCCTGCCAGTTCTTGTTGCTTACTCGACGTCGCTGGTAAGATCTTTCCATATATTTTATTTCTTGGCGATGTCGAGTCTGTTTTTGGTGTTTTTTTCCTCCATAGGTCATGTCTCAGTCGGGGGGCAAGAAAATTTCCAGGATGGGTCGGCCCCCATGCGGCCGAAAATATTCAGTCACCGACCAGCACGACCGTTGCCTTTCGTGTCTTGGCCCACTTCACGACATGGATTCGTGTGACGCCTGTTTCTCCATGGACTGCTGGGTCATTGAGCAATGCACGTGGAAGGTGGAGCGAGCTCCGCCAACTTTCGGGGGTTGGGTGTGCACTCGTTGGGCCAAGCCACGTACTCTCGGCCTTTCCTCCGGGTCCCCTCCTGGTTCTACACAGACCTAGGAGGAGAGAGCCTCTGCTACTAGTAGCCTGGCTGTTGCCGAGGCTTCTTCCACGGTGCAGGAGGCCCGTCCCACTCCTTTTGGGGGTGGCAAGAGGCACCGCCACCGCAGTACGCCCTCGAGTAAACCCCGGTGTCGAGAACTGCGGTTCTAGGCCTGGGTCGGCGCCCGTCCTCGGCGCCGTTGGTTGGTGCCATTGGGCCTCCGCGCCTGCTCGCGAGCACCATGGGCTCTGGACGAGCCGCCGCCTGTGCCGGTTTGTTGCGCTCGCCGTGTGGCTACTGTCAGAGCTGTTTGCAGTGCCGATACTGCTAGCGGCGCCGTGGGAGTTGTATGGCGCTGTCTTTGTCTGCGTCTCGCGCGAGGTTGACTCCGCGGCCGTCTCGTGGGACTCGGCACCGTGGGGCCATCTGATTCCGCTGTTGGCACTGTGGAGCTGGGCGGCGCCGTCCTCAGTGCCGATGGCGTCATCTACGCCCTCGGCGCCGTGGGGCCGGATGGCACCGTGGCTGGCCCAGAGTCTGGAGCTCCTATTCGGGCTAGAGCCGTGCCCCCTGTGGATTCTGCTTGCGGTGCTGTAGGGGGCACAGGCACTGGTTCGGGCATGGTTTTGGTTTCTGGCACCCCCTTTGGCAAAGATGGCAGTGGACGCCCTCCTACAGTCTGGCACAGGGCCTCGGCCTCTACCTCTTCGGAGGCGGAGTCGAGCTCTGAGTCAGATGGATAGTCTGACTCTTTGGAGTTGACTGTTGGAGTGGGAAGCCCTGTGGTATCCTCGACAAGCCAGAGTCAGCCCCCTTCTGAGGTGGGGTCGGTGGCTACTGAGACTGGGGTCAGGGGTGCTGATCAGCGGGCAGTGGTGCAGGCCACCATTGCTCTGCAGCCCGGTCTTGGTGGGTTCACTGACCCCTCAGCAGTGGTACCCCGGCCTGTAGTGTGCCTGGATCGCCCAACTTTGGGGCCGATCAGAGCACCTACAGGAGGGAAGGGTACTGTGCCCTGGATAGCTCCTTCGGGTGCTGCCTAGGGCTGTCAGTTACCTAGGCTGGCCCTCTCGAGGAGGAGGGCTCTTTCGGACTCAGAGGGATCGACGGGTGTGGGGTCTGCATGGCGGCCTTTTACGGGGGCCCACCCGGACTCTGGAAGAAGCCGTAGTGCAGATCTTTGCTCTTCCTCCTCAGTTTCTTTGAGAGAGCCCCATTCTTTTGAGGTAGGGGACCGTCCTTCTGGACCAATACGGCCCCGGTCGCCTCACGGGGGGATTCTTCCGGGCGCAGCCAAGGCAGTACCGAAATGGTTGTTCGGCTGTCAGCTGTGGGGTCTTTCGGGGCACCTTCTTCCGCGGGTGCTCCCGGTCCGCTCCTTAGCCCAGGCGGAGGTCAGCTGACACTCTTCTCGGCTCTGTCCCCATTCCTCTGCCACATTCTCCTGCGCTCCCAGGCATCCTTGGTCCTAGCGGGCCTCTCTCCTGGGAGCAGTTCAGGGCTGTGGAAGCTCGGTTCTCAACTTACGTTAGGGCAATGGACAGTAAGGTTTTTCAACCCCCCCAAGCAGCTGCCCTCTGAGCAGCCGGTGCCCTCCAGCTCTTCATCCCCCTCTTCTGGGGGAGAGGAACCTTCTGTCCACATCTCTCCAGCTGCTGATCTCGCTGAGTATCAGCGCTTCCTCGTGAGGATGTTGGAGGACTTGCACCTCACCCCTGCCACTGTTAGCAATCCAGAGCACTCGGCGCACGCCTTTCTAGGTGATTTTGGCGAGGTCACCCTTGTGGTGCCCCCCTGGCCTGCTCCCTTTCGGGAGGCGTCGTTGCACTCCTGGCAGATGCCCTTCTCTGGAGTTCCTGCCCCTAGGGATCTCAGCCAGAGGTATTGCGCCCCCCCCCCCGGAGTCTCCAGGTTTCATGCCTCATCTGCAGTCCGGATTGACGCAGTTGGATACTCCTGATGGGCTTCGCGCCCTTCACCATGACCAGCCCCCAGATCAAGATTCCTCGGATTTTGACTTCTGGGGTAGGAGGACTTTCTACACGGCACGGTTGTTGCTTTCCATTTCTGCACATCAGGCCCACTATGCAGCCTGTGACAGGTTCTTGTGGTCCAGGCTAGGTCAACACCTAGCCTCGTTGCCTGATATGGAGCAAACCAGACAAGCCATTGCACTCTCTGCACGTGGCCTGGAGCTAGCAAGTCACCAAGCGAGTGCATCCTATGATGCCAATGAGGTAGCTACCAGGGTCGTAGGGACAGCGATCTGCACTAGGTGAACGGCATGGCTGCATCTTTCCCGGTTGTCACCCTTGGCCCGACGTGGGGTGATTAACTCCGCTCACCAGAGAACCTACCTTTTCTCCCCTACAGCAAGACAGAGTTTGTCGGGGCAACTTCCTTCCCCCTCCGGGGGGTCCCCATCTCACTCTCCCCATTCTCGGTCCTCTCCAGGCCCTAAAGGTTCTCCCTCTTAGTGTGTCACCCACTGAGAGCTAAGGGACTTTGTCCCTTAGGGTGTAAAGGAAAACCCCCTTCGGGGGGGCTCGGCACTCACCCAACAGTGATGAATGGTGATGATTGACACAGATAAGATATGAAAATTACGTACCTACTGTAATTATGATCTTTCTTTGTATCTTCACCATTCATCACAATCCCACCCTTCATCCCTCTGGGGCCTCAGTGTCTGGGTCCCCCTCCCTCTCTGTGCCCATCTCTTCTCCCCCCCCTTTCTTGTCAGGAGCGGGGTAAAACAGGGGCACATAGGGGAATAATGTTCTAGGGAGAGTGGTCAGCATGGGGGGGCACTCCTTCTCCAGTGCCTTAGCTCCACCCCTGTGGGGTGGGAGTTGGCAGTTGCCCTCCATTCTCTCATCCTCCTTGTTCCCGTCTAACTTATTTTTCCTTGTCCTTCGACTATCTTTTATTACAAAAAAAAAAAAAATCCTTTTTCCTTTTTTCACCAATAATCTTTCCTTGAGAGGGTGTTAATTCTCTGTACCCTGTCCTTCTTCCAGAATAGCCGACTCTGCTCAACTGGAGTTTTTTTTTTTTTTTGCCAGCCATTCTGTGCCTTGAATCCTGGCAAGAAGCCTTTGGCTACTCCTTGCAGTTCCTATGTAATCTGGAGACGAACCAGGGTCTGGGATGTGTTTAACGCCTCCCCCCCCAAATTCTGTATCCCACCCTACCTCCCTCTTCTATTTCCAGAGATGGGGGCCCCTCCCAATCCCCTTAGTTTCCGTCTTCTCCCTCTTCTATCCCCTCATTCGTTATTTCTCCTTTTAGTTCATGTATCTTTTCCTTTTTCTATACCTTGGACTTCCTTGTCCCACCTTCCGCTCCCTTCCTCTTACTTCTCCGTCGACTCAGAACTGGCAGGCAGGCGGAGTCGGCAGCGCCTAACGGCCAACCCGCGAGCGCCATGCAATGCGTTGGCCTCTGAGGGGCGGGCAATTGATGGCATCGTCTACTAAAAAAAAAAAAGTTTCCCACGGGTCAGACTCTCCGCCATGTACCCAACAGTGATGAATGGTGAAGATACACAGAAAGATCATAATTACAGTAGGTACATAATTTTCATGTTTTTGCTGTGAATGTCCTGAGAAAGGAGGCGAGTTCTTACTTGCTTTTGAGTCATAACTTGTGTCATGCCAGGCCTTTATGGCCCTGTGCAAACCAGGAGGTGAGTCCTAACTGGCTTAATGCAGGGCCATTTAGGCCCTGCACAAAGCTTTGTGCCAGGCCCTGGAGGCCCTATGCAAAGCAAGAGATGAGTTATATATTTCTTAATATTTTGTTTCTGTATGCTTTAATTTTAGTACAATATGCATGTGATTTTTTTCCCCGTCATGTTTTTGATCTTTTTTATGTTCAATAATGAAAGTTTGCTAGTGGTGTCGTAGATGTCTGCATTCATCTTGGCCATTGCCCTTGTGATGGAAATTGGAATATAGCAAATTCAAACTCAGCACTGTGGTGCTACTACCCCAAGTATTCTAATGGCAGATTTATTTATCTGCTGAAGCATTCAGAATGTCCCAGATTCCTGTTCCAGTCTTAAGTGACTGTCCTTTAAAAAAACGTTATTTTGTTTCATAAAAGTTGTTTAGTCCATGTGTTTTGTGGTATAATATTTAGTGGTATTTTTTCTGTTCCCAGATAGTTCCTGGAACCGAGAAAAACATGGTTTGATGTGGTTCCCGCCTAGAGGATTTTAAAATAAAATCGCTTTAAAATTTTTAAGTTTTAATTCACATTGGTTTCCTTTTTAAAATGATCGTATTTTTTCTTACATGTTAGCCCAACAGAAAACTTTTTTGGAGCCTTTTTCAGTCTGATTGGCATGACTGTTAGACCTAAAAAGGACAGATGCAGCAGGATTTAAAAAGTATAAATCTTTCTCAAAGCTCCAGGCAAAGGTAGATTGCCAAGAGGACTGTTTTGGGTACTGACCACAGTTTTGAAAATTGTGATCTTTACAAAGTATTTTGCCCTAAAATTAGAAAAAGGCAGCAAAAAGGGAGTTGCTCCTTAGTGTAGCTTCTTGAGTTCTCTTGTAAAAAGTATGAGCTCTGTACAAAAGGGGTCACCCCTGATGTCTAAAAGCACACATCTGGTTTCTTACCTTCCCAGCAGTCCCAGACTTCAGAGGGGACTGAAAAATGCTTCAAGCGGTCATCTCTACAAATTAACAAAAATAAAACTTCCAGGTCATCTTTAGAGCATAGGGTTTCCAGTAGGGAGAGCCCTAATGGTAGTGATGACAAGAAACAGAAAGGAGCGTCCGACCAGCTGTTACCCAGAGTGTCTGAGAAGAAAAAAGCAAAAGGAGAAATGCACCACAGTTCCTCTGCATGAAAAAAGCCCAGGGCAACCTCTACCAGTCAGTTCAGTACCCTCTCTGGAAGATATTAAGGAATGTGGCAGTTTTCCCAAGCCATAAACAGTTCACAGCAAAAAGGAAATTCTCCGCTACTACTCCAAAGCACACAAATGCCAAAAGACAGCGTAAAAAGATATTTTAGTAAATATAAAGCTGAGAGTAGCACCCCCACACACAGATGACGCCTTTCACGTCAATTGAGATGCTTTTTCACATCTGTGTGTAGGGGTGCTACTCTTAGCCTAAAAATATTTTTAAATATAAAACTATCTTTTGGCGTTTGTGTGCTTAGGAGTAATAGCCGAGAGTTCCCTTTTTTCTGTATTTGTATTTCGGCTCCTCTGTTTATCCACCCTAGAGTCGCGTTGTTTTGTTTTTACTTGTTCCCAAGCCATATGCAGTGGGAGAGCCTGTTGCTGCCCCCCAAGTCTGTGTTACTACCCTTCCAAAGTCCTATATCCCCAATAGGCTCTGGTGATCCAGGAGGAGGAGGAATTGATAGCCTTAGGTGTCCCCTGTGCAGGACTTCAGTTCCCCCACCTAGAGTTAATGAAGATTTCTCCTCTTGTTCCACCTTTATCAGCCAAATGTCTTAACATACTGAGCTTACAATCCACAGAGACAGACGTGAGCATTGAAGAAGCTGAGTTTATCATGTTGGGGCTGACTTCCTCATAAAAGGTATTGGTTCCCATAAATAAATCCTTGCAAAAGGCAACTGCCAAAGTGTTGCCAGCCACACAGTCTGCACTGGCTATTGGCAAAAAGGTGGAGAAAAGGCACCAGGTTGTCAGGGATGGATCTGAATTTCTAATCACCCACCCTGACCACGAATGTGTGGTGTAGTCTGCTGTCTGTGAAAAGGCAAAGACCCCCTGGCATCAGTTCCACCAGAAAAAGATTCCAGTAAACTGGACCATGTGGCAAGGAAGGCATATGCTGTCTTAACCTAGCTGTGTAGGTAAGCAGTGTACCTTAGCTACAAAGCTGACTACTAGCAGGCACTGTAGGACACAGTTCTGTCGCTTTATGACAGCTTACCTCCTTGGTAGCATACTTATCTGACCCACACAGTAAGGGCCAGATTGGGAACAGCTGAATGTCAGTGTATTTATTTACTGTGCTTTTTGTGCCCTACCCATCTTAAGCTCAGTCCCCATCCTGGCCCAGAACTCTCCACTCCATGACTTACCTTGGAAGGTGTTCCTCCCTGGCTTCCCCCCAGGGTTGGGCCACCAAGTAGGTGCGTCCCCAATGGAGTTAGAGCTTGGTGTCCAGCAGGTGTTCCTGCTGATGTTCCTTCCTGGCTTGCTCCCCAGGGCGGGGCCGCGGGTGCCAAGCCATTTCTAACAGAGTGCCACGGTTGGTGGTGCGGGGCTCACGAGGCAGGGCATCATACAGCAGGCCGGTGTTTATTCCTTAACTTGTTCTTTGGTAGGAGTGGTGTGCAGTAACGTATGGCGCTTGAGCGCCTATGTCCGACATGCCTCCCAGTAATGCAGGCTCCGGCTGCTGCTCCCCCAGCCTCCACCAGAGGTCAGATGCGCGTCAGAGGTCCCCCCTTTCCCTCAGAGGAGAGCAGTCCATAGGCCACTTAGTCCTCCTCCCCCCGGCTGGCCCTCCAACTCTCCGGGTCAGTTTCTGAACTCGGGGCGTCAGCATCGCAGGCGGCAACACTACAGCTGCACTGGTGGGCTGGCAGATTGTCAAGTTCAAATAGGCATAGATACAAATGATACTGTATCTGCTGCCCTGGCACATGTAGTGTCATTAAGGTCGTCTGCTGGGCTCAAAGTAACTTCTCTAATACAGATACCCAAGGCAAAGCTGTGGGAATTCCATTTGAAGGCCCATTCTTATTTGGGGATGAGACAGAGGCCTGAATGAAAAAAGTGGATGAGCAAAAAAAAACACTTCTAAAGTCTTAACAGAAAAAGCTGTCTCCTCTCATAGACCTTATGAAGGGGAAGTGAGGGAAGGGTCTGTTACAGCAGACCCTATGTGTACTATGAATACCCAGTTCAGAGAGGCACTGGGAGAGACCGAGGTAGGAGAAGAGCAGGGCAGAAGACTGCCCTTGCTTCTTCAGTACCAGCTAAACTCATCCCTAGACAGTTTTTCCAGTGTTGCCATAGACTCCTTGCCAGAGGAGGGCTCCTGTCACATTATCTCAAGGAATGGGGAAAGAATTACTACAGACAAGTGGGCCCTGGGTATAGTGGGACAGGGCTTAACTCTTCAGTTTATAAAACTCCCTTACAGACAGTTATTATCCTTGCGAAAGAGACGGTTGGGGTCTTTGAAACTTACGGATGCATATTTCCATATTCCAGTAAGATCTAGCCAGAAGTATCAGTTCACAGCCGTGCCCTTTGAGCTTACTTCAACTCCACAAGTGTTCACAAAGCACCTGTCTGTTTTAGCAGCACATCAGCGAAAACCAGGAACAATGGTTTTCCCCTGTTTGGGTGAGTGACTGCTTTGTGGGAAACACAAGAGGTATGCAATCCAAATAATCCAGAAGGTGAGGTATATACTGCAAAAGCTATGTTTCTTCCTAAACTTGGAAAAATTCTGCCTGGAACCCAGTAAAATAGTAAAGTATATAGGTGCAGAATTGAACACTACAAGGGAGGGTGTATCTGCCTATTCGGGGAGCAGAAGCCCTCATTCATAGTGCAGGCTCATTCCTGACTGGCTTCAAAAAAAAAAAATCTGCCCTGGAATTCCTGTAGTTGCTAGACCACATAGATTCTGTCACATTATTGGTGTCATGGGCAAGGTCACACATGAGAGATCTTCAGTACCTACTAAGAAGGTACTGGCATTTGAAAACTGCACCACTTAAGCAACTAGTGCAAGTCCCCTAGTACTTGCTGCAGGACTGACAGTGGTGAAAAGAAGAAACCTCAGAGTGGGTATTCCCTTCCTTCAGCCCTCACATACAAAGTGCCTGGCTATGTCTGTCTCACTGCTAGGTTGTGGGTAGTCCTGTTGGGGGCCAGATGGCCACTGTAGTCTGGGACTCACAGAAATGCTTGGAACACGCAAGTCTGTAAGCAGCTCTCTTGTCCATGGAGTCTTCCTCCTCCTTGCTGAAATGGCAAACAGTCCTGATTAAGAGACAATACAACCACAGTGCATTACATAAACAGGGAGGTACCAGATCCTCGAAACTCTGCACAGAGTCAGAGACTGGGGAGCCTGGCATATTCCTTTAAAAGCCTGATGTGCAGTACATATACCAGGCAAAGGCATTGTACTGGTGGCAGACTCCTTGAGCTGCATGGGCCAGGGGAACCACAATTTGTCTCTGAATCATCACATGCTTCATTCTGTATTTCAGAAATAGGGGAGTTAAATATGCAGACCTTATCACCTCCTGGGATAACTCTCTCAGTAGGGACCATCCTATGGGATGCTCTCTCCTTTCCCTGAAGGGGTGAGTTACTGTATACATTCCCTCCATTCCCACTAATCCTGAGGGTCCTGCTGAAACTGAGGATGGAGTCAGCAGAGATGATTCTGATAGTACCAGCCTAGGCCAGACAGACCTGGTACTCGCTTCTGTTGACAGTGTCACAGAGGACCTGTTTCTCTGCTTCTGAGGCATGGTCTTATGACTCTGACCCAGAGCAGAGTAATTCACCCAGATCTCAGAATCCTGCATGAAACCATGATTCTTGAAGAGCTAGAATATTCTCGGTTGAATTTGTCTTAAGTGTTGGACATTTTGATGGTTGCCTGAAAACCAGCAACCAGGAAAATATATGCTTCCAAGTGGGAAAGATTAAGTATCTGGTGTGCTTCACATCAAGTCACAGCCTAACTGCAGACTTAAGAGTAGCCCTTCATTATCTAGTGATTTGCAGTTTCTAGGACTGAAACTCTCAACTTTGAAAGCAAGTTTTCAAAAGGTTTTTCAAAGGCTTAAATCACTTGTATCCCCTTGTGAGGGACCCAGTTCCCTAAAGGGATTTGAACTTAGTCCTAGCACAGCTGATGGAGTCTCGTTTTGAACATGTGCTCTCAGCAGAGCTTAGATATCTGACTTGGAAGACTGTGTTCCAGATAGCAGTTAGCTCTACCAGAAGGTTCTGTGAACTTCAGGCCCCAAATGGTATGGTCTTCATAGGGATAAAGTGGTGCTTCAAATTCACGCTAAATAATCTCCCCACAGTGGTCTCAGCTTTTTACACGAATCAGTCAGTTTATGTGTACTTTGTGTGATCCCACACAAGTGTTGGTGAGAAGAAATTGCACAGCCTGCATATTAAAATGGCTTTGAGTTTCTACTTGGACAGAACCAAGGCACCAAGAACTGACAGCATTCAAGAGTTTGTCACTTATAGCGAGGTAAGCAAAGACATGCCAAGCAACTAAGGTGACTATTTCTCAATGGACAGTCTTCTGTATTTAGTTCTGCTATGAAAAAACTGGCAAGCAGCCACCAAAAGGCCTACAGGCACACTCCACTAACAGCCACTGTGGCAGCATTGAGGGGTGCACACAACCAAGATATCTGTCAGGCAGCTACCTGGTCTACATTATACATCTGTACTGTATATTATGGCCTAGAAATCAAATCCAGATGAGATGCTGGGTTTGGTACTTCTCTTCAGAACCTCCCCCCAACCTCCCCACCCAAGTACTGTGGGTTCCATGCCCTGCCTTCCAAGGTACTGCATGGAGTCTGCAGACTTTTATGACATCACCGGTAAACTCTCGTTGCTAGAAGAAAAAAAATTACCATAGTAAGGATGTTTCTTCTAAAGGGTTTACTAGTGATTCATGTAAACCCTTCCTTACCTCTCAGTCTAGAACCTTAATGTAAAGGGTTCTTCAGAACAGAACAAAAATACTGTTACTGATTGAGCATTTCATTTGTGCAAACTCTAAAGTCTTTACCGTTTTACTGTGTAGTTGTTTTGAATTCTTATTTACATTACATTAGATCAGAATACTTGGAGAAAAGGTATGTGGTCACTGACTCTCTTCTGGTCTTCAGTGATGAATCTGCTGTTAGGGGAGTGTAACTACACTGTAGAGTTTGAATTTGTTACATTCCCAGTTTATTTTTATTTTATTTAGTTTTGTTGACCAGGTAAGTGCACTAGACAAATCCTGCCTGTTTTCAGGCATGACCCGGGGAAGGGGGATGCAGATGAATGCCCACTGACCTAGAACCGGATTAAGCTGTTGGTGGTATTTTTTGTGAATGGAGGAAATTTGGCCATTGCACCGGGGAAATTCCCCTACTCTCTTCGAGAAGTACCATGGGATCTTTAACATCCACCTGAACTATCACCAGAACAGGCAGATGGGACCTCGGTTTAACGTCTTATCTGAAAGACGGCACCTCAGGAGTGCAGCACCCCCCTCTTGCTGCACTACAGTGTCAGTATTGGGATATTAACCCAAGTGCCTGGTGTGGGGATAGAACCCACAGCCTACTGATCTCCTGGCCTCAGAGGCGAGTGTGCTACCTGCTGAGCCACTGACACTGCTAGTTCCACACACAGTTCCGTCTCTTGGGCAGCAACTCAAGGCTGAGATAATTGCAGAGTTGTATGAATCACTAGTAAACTTCTCCAGAAGAAACATTGCTACAGTGAGTATTTATTTTGTACCTTTAAACATTTTGTTTGTATAAGGCATAGAAAATATATCTCAGCCATTTTTGAAGCACACAAAACCCTCAAAAAACGCAGCTGTGTATCTATTTTCATTCATGTTCTCGATTTGTTTGTTGTGTGTGTGTATCTGTGTGTGTGTCTAAGTGCACACACTATCTGTTCCTCACGTGCTGTCTCAGCGATTTTATATACATTTCTCTCTCTCTTATATGTATAGCTATAGTTAGGGTTGCCTGGCCATTTCTATGTTAAATCCCAAATTTTATACTTTAATAACTTTGCAACCGTACGACGGTTTTGCCTGACATTTTGCAAGTGCGGTGGGCCATCATAGATCTCTGGATCTGGTAGGTTGTGTTATGGTCGGATGAGCGGTTGCTGCATGCCAAAAAACACACAAAAACTGGGGTTTTGTGTGTTTCTTTGCTCGGGGCTACAGCCCAAACAATTTGTCTTTCTGGTCTAAGATTTTCAGGGAAGATGCAGACTGGGTTACTGATGCCCTTTTTGAAGATTTGTTGAAAAAATATCAATCCGTTCAAAAGTTATTCCAAGTTTTAATTTTCCCATTATAGTCAATGGGGAAAAAATACATGTGCCTCTCAAAGCTGCATACTACATTTTACTGTCATAAATGGCCCTTTTTACAGTTGTGCGGTGTATCTTATTTCAGTTAATGTAGGCGAGAAAAGCGGCTGGCGTTTAGAATTAGAACCCCTAGGTAAACACTGACAGTTTGTTTACCTAGTTGGTCGGAGGAACACAGCACAGCTGTTTTTGGAGACAGCGCCCGAAATGCCTTTCTGCGGTCACCCCTACGTTAGTATCGAAATTGCGATAGAACGGATGTGACACTTTCACAAATCACAAAAGTGTCATGCCCATTCTTTCGCAAATTTCACATACGCATACCATTAGGCAAAAAACTGGCAGCGTGAAGGGAGCGCAGGGCCCAGAGGGCTCTCGCTCCCATAGACATACCAGTTACATTACACTTTCTCAAAAAGAAGGGAAATTCGTTGCAAAAAACTTTAATGCATCAGTTAGGGTTGATAGCACAGCGACAAAAGTTTGGAAATTCGATGTTATGGTTACCACCCCTACCGCCCCACCCTCCACACACCAACAGACTGGATGTGCCATGGGGTTGACGGGCCTAATTCTCACCCCATACTCCTGTACTGTAGCATGTCAGCTTGTTTACACATGGAATGGGGTGAGAGTTACACCTGATGACCCCATGGTACACCCCAATGTCTGTTGGGGGGTGGGGTGGTAGGGGTGGTAACCCTAACATAGAATTTCCAAACTTCTGTCACTGTGCTATTAACCCTAGCTGATGCAATAACAAAGTTTTTTTTGCAATATATATATATATATATATACACATATACACACACACACACACACACACACACACACACACACGTACGTAAACCCTTTTTTAACTTGGCCGCTCGGGGAGACAATTAGCCTTGTCCCTGCCACCCAACTGGGCAACCACCTCTCCCTTGGACTCACCTGCACCCGAGGTTCCCCACAGATTTCCTCCTTGTTGGCGCCCCCCCGACACGCATCCAAATCTGTGTCCAGGCATCCTGGGTGGCAGTGTGGTCTGAGGCTACCGAGCAGTGCTTCATGAAGCCCCAATCTGCCATTTTTTTTTCCATTTTCTGTCCACTTTCCCTGCCACTGTAAGTGTGTAGGTGCATGCCACGTGGAGGCACACAGCAGCATGGCAACTGCAGCCCCTTCCCTTTGTGGTGCCTGTGCCTGTACTACCACCAGGCCTCCACCTGGTGGCAGTCAACGGCCGGTCCAACAAGTTTCCCCTCTCTGGGAGAGGAGAGCAGGTCAGTGGATGCTTGATTTCCCCAGCACCAATCCCTAATGATCAGATCCCTCTCCTGAATTTGGAGCGCTGGCTGGTGGCAGGTGTGTTTGTTTATTTAAAATTTTGGTAACCTGGAAGCCACACAGAGCCAAAGCTCATTTCCAGGTGTGACCTGGGGTTGGGGGAATGGGAGTGCAGACGTAAAGGCATTACAAACATAAAAATTCCAAAAATACAAAGTGCAAAATAAATAGGCAGTCCAAGTGAGTAGGTTAAGTTAGAAGCCCCACAAGAAATAACAGTATGGAAATTATCATTGAATACAATGAACAGAGCATGGGTTCAGCACATGGCTACACTGACAAATGCATGCTAGAATGCATAAATTTAGCATTGCACTGGATAGAAAGCAGACTGAGGGCCAGGAGTACAGTTAGCCCAGAATAGGGGAGTCATTAGGCAGGCAAGGGGACAGAAGAAACTGTGAGAAGGACAGATGGAAGGTTCAGGAGAAGGAGTGATAGTTGACAGGTACAGGGGGAGCTGGAATAAGTCTTAGCAGGTGTCTAAAGGTATGGAGAGAGGGGGGGAGAGATGAAGGGAAGTGGGGAGCAGATTCCAGAGGGAGGGGAATTGGTAGGAGAAAGCAGCTTGCCCAGCACGAGTGAGGATGGGGAATAGAGAAGGTGTGGGAATCCCTGGAGCATAGAGAGTAAAGAGGGGGAATGGGAGAGGATTGAGGAGAGGTAGGAGGGAAGGGAGCCAAACCAGTATTTGGCATTAAAGGTGGAGCAGTAGGAATGGCAACATAAGGATAGTGGGAAGGAACAGAGGGAGCAATACTGAGTGCAGAGTGAAGAGTTGGTAGCAAAATTAGAGGAGACATTACAGAGAGGTCCAGGCTGGCAAGGGGGGAGGAGGAGGAGGAGGAGGGAGTAGTGCCATAGACCACATCCATATAGTCAGAAACTGGGAGGACCATTTGGTTACCAGTTCCTGGTGGACCCGGGGGAGAGGCAGTCCTTGTCGCGGTGCAAGGGGCAAAGTTTGGCATGGATGGTGTCACTGTGTGCAGAGAAGTCAAGCTTGCTATCTAACCACACACCATGGAACTTGAAGGCAGGGGCAAGCTCCAGGTGGGTGCCATCCAAGATGAAGAGGACTGGTAAAGGCAAGAGCCTTGCCAGTTTCTGGCTGGTGCCAAAGGGCATGAACACAGTCTTCTTGGTGTTAACCGTGAGCTGGTTAGCATGGAACTAGCGCAGCACATTGTGGAAGTCGTGCTGGAGTGGGACATCTACCTCTGAGGTTGAGGGTCCAGAAGTGTAGATGACCAAGTCATCCTCGTACATGTGGATATGCGAAGAGACACAACCAGAGGGGAGGTCATTTAGGAAAATTGAAAATAGTGTAGGACCAAGGATGGAGCCCTTTGAGACCCCCGCTAGGATAGGGTGGGGAGGGGAGGAGACAGAACGCAACCCGCCTAAACTGACTGTTGACAGCCTGTAAGGTATGGTCGGAACCAGTCCACAGTGGATATGTATCTCAGCAACTTTTCAAGTGAATCACAAACTATTTTTCCAATTAAAATACTAAGTATAATTTTCTTTTTGGGGGGTTAGTCGGCTCAGACATCTCATTGATTGTCTTCTGATGACCCATTTAGCATTCAGCCTACAGATTTTTTTTTTTTTTTTTTTGCTTTTAAAGATTTTGTGTTAAATTTTAACTAGAAAATTAGCGGTTTTTTTTCAGCGCTACATTTTTGATCATCTGATTTTGTAAACGTGAATATGAAAATAATTTAAAGCAGCTATATATGTTAGTCACCACGTAATTTTTTTCAGCAATAATGATTTTCTGGCACAAACATCAGTAGACCCATTTTTCTTTTCATTAATTCTTGTACTGTGATACAGGATTTTGAAGTTTTTAAACATTCCCGCTCCTGTGACATGCCTGCCATGAAAAAATTAAATATCTTGGCACAGTACTGTTTAGCATCAGAAACATGTGGTAGCAACATCATAATGCATCCACAGTAGGAACCTAGTATGTACATTCAACAGGTAACCTCAGTGGAAGAGCCATTTAAAAATTGCTGAGTGACGGACATCTTTTATGACGCGAGTCATTAAATTCAAATTTAGCCATAAAGGGGGTTTTGTAAATATCTGACTAAATTAAAAACACACTGAGTATGAATCTAAGGTTAATCTGGAGTCAGAGTAAGAAAAAAAGAAGTACTTGATCGTTGGTGAATATGTGGCATGACGTTTCTCTGTGGTTGAACAGTTGCTCAACACAATGTTGCTGTGTCCAACTATATGGTAGTTGTGCGAGTAAATTTCTGTGTCTTTAACCAGTGCTGTGTCGAACTATCATTCAAACACAAACCACACATTCACATGATTTTTTTTTGTTTTGTTTTTTTGTTAAACTACCATCACATATTTCTACGTTTGTGGCTTTGGGCTACACCCCTGATTCTTAAGCATAGTTGTTTTCATGTATTATATATATATATATATATGTGTGTGTGTGTGTGTGTGTGTGTGTGTGTGTGTGTGTGTGTGTGTGTGTGTATATATATATATATATATATATATATATATATATATATATATAGCATACATACGTATAATATTTTAATTCTGCCTGATGGGACACTTGCTTTGATTTATTGTTAGTGATTTGCTTAGATTTAATACTGGCTTACCCCATTCAATAGCTAATGCTGGCAGAATTCATCCTGTCCAAGGCCAGTGTTGTCGGGGCCAAAGTACAATCCCTTATATCTAAATACAGGCACTGCATCAAATATTAAAACTTGGACAGGATGAATTTTGCCAGCATTAGCTATTGAATGGGGTGAGTCAGTTTGTAATTAAATGATCTAAGAAAATCAGTTTAATGCTTTCCATCCTGATCCTGGATAGAAGGTCCCACTCCATTTCCAAATACTGTAACCTTAAACCACCCACAGTTTTTGAGATGGAGCGTGTATATTTTCATGTGCCTCTTTACACAGAAGCTGATTTAGGCCTTAGAAAACTGGGATAGTGCATCTTTGTTTATAAATATTTATGCAGTAATCAAAGAAAAACAGATTTGCCATTTCTTTTTATGGAAATGTCTGCCTTCAACCCCCAGGAATCCCTCACTTATGCTTAACTGCAATCATTCCCCTGGAATGAGCTGCCCTGGAACTTTCAGAATTGTATGCTGATTGTGGAGCTTAGAATGAAATTCAAACTGCTGTGTGATCACGCTCACCCCTGCATGTTAACGTCAGATTTATTTCTCCGCCTAAAGAACGCAGGCGCCCCAAGTGCTCTCTTCAACTTCAGATTAATTGCTGTTTATTGTTTTTATCATTTTTGCAAGTTTTGTTTAGTTATTTTATCAATAACTCTGCATTTGTTAGGGTATTTCTGTCTGTATTTATGTGTGAATTGTACTTTTCTCTGGTTCCACATTGGTTCCTGGGAACCAGAGAAGGCCGTTTTGCATTGCGGTTCCCACCATGAGGGAACGGCTTTATTTTCTTTAAAAACTCACTTTTAACAGTTTAAACTGAATTGCTTTGCAACAGTTTAAATTGAACTGCTTCGCTGTTATTCTGTTCTATTATTCTTGGTTCCTCTTTTCGATAACTAAAGCGAGAATTGGCTTCTAATTTCAGTTTTAACACTGTTAGGTGTTCTTTTCTATTGCGGTTCTATTTAAAAGTGAACCAAACTGCATTTTTATAACTTTAAATCCTTTTTTAACCTACATAGATTTTTTTCTATTTGGAAACTTTTGCTTTTGGGAACCACTGTCTTCCCAGGGTCATTAGTGTTTGGCATGATGGACAGACCCAAAAAGAAGATGGGGACCTACAGGCTTTAAAAACTGTAAAGTTTGTTTTCAACTCCTGGCTAAGCCGGACTGCGACAAGTTGTGTTTAAGGTGCCTGGATCCAGGCACATTGTTGTCAGTTTTGAGCTTTGTATTAAGGTTGCCCTAAAATGCAAAAGAAAAGGGCTAAGAAGTTAGAAGACGTTATGGCATCTCAGTTTGCCTCCATGTTTCCTAAAGGCTCAGATGAGGGTCCATCCCTTCCAAACAAGCAGCAGTCCCTGTTAAAGGGGCCAGAAAAGGACAAGGCTGCAAAAGACAGTTCAGAAAGCAGGGTTTCTGAAAGGGGGAACCCTGAATCCAGCAAAACAAGAGCCTCAGGTCAGACCCCGGAGACGATGCCTGCCAAGAAACCATATGTTGTGGTCCCGTGTCTCAGAAGACATGACTAAGACATGGCAATTCCTCCAGGCATTCCGGCCTGTGGGGAAGTTAATAAATATGCCCCCAGCTCTGGTTTCATTTTCCTTGCCTGTGGAGGAGGAGGTTGAATTGTACTATGAGGAGGAAGATTAAGGAGAAACCATAGAACTGGATGGTTCTCTAGAACAAGGAGTTTTGCTCACCTCCTAGATGTTCAGATGACTATACGTCACATTATACTTTTGTGAGGCATATGGTCAACACTATCAACATCACCTCACAAGAAACTGAGGAAGATGAAGATGAGGTGGAATTTATGAATAAGATGAGCATAATTCCTGTAAAAAGGGTGCTGTTGCCCATCCTCAAATCCCTCAAGAATGCCACCTTTAAAATTGTGTCCGCACCCACCTTGGCTGCTAGCATAGATAACAAAATTAAGAAAAAGTATCAGGTGGATAAACAGGATTCTGAATACGTGTATTCTTGCCCTGATCATGAGGGTGTGGTCCAGCCTGCCACCTGTGACAAGGCCAAGGTGCCCCTTTCCATCCAGTCTCCTAAGAAAGATTCCTGGAAGCTAGATAGTATGGGCAAAGAAGTTTATACTTCAGCTTCTCTGCTTTTAAAGCAAGCATCATACTTGGCCTACACAGCTCAGTACCAGAAAGCCCTTTGGAACTCTATACTGGCAATGAGTGAGAAGACTACTGGTGACTTGGCAGTTGGTACAGGATCTGGCTGACATAGCAAAGTCAGCTGTAGATTCCACAAAGTACCAGATCTTCTTCGAGGATCTCTCTTTCATCATGTCATACCTATGGAACAGTACCACATCAGCACTAGGACCCCACGGAAACTTTTGCCAGCAGTCCACCAGGGGGCTGCCCATAAAAACATACATAACATCCATATAAGGTGTGGATGTCGCCTCTTTCCTTAGTTCTTTTCCCGTCGTCTGTGCTACTCGTTGGACTCGCTAGCAGAAAGAGTGGCACCAGCTTATTATTTTTCTTGAAAACAAAGTTGCTGAAAGCGCCCTCCAAATTGTTTTGCTTATGCAATTGTGGGGAGCATATTTTTAAGGACATGCATCAGCATCTGTTGCCTAGGCCTCAACCACAATGTCCAGGTCTGCGACTAGGTGACTGAGGCAGGGAACCCTCAATTTCCTTTTTCGGAAAACACTTGCAGTCATGGAGAAGCAGCTCCAACAGCAAACAGTGTCATCTGACCTCACAGTTGGCTCCGGGGAAACACCTGTCGAAGAGTCAGGACAAGAAATCCTTGGGGAAATGCCATGAAAAGCATAAGCATCAATGAGAGAAGTCTCCCCAAAAGAAGTCCCATTTACCACTACAACCAGTGCATCCAACTTCATCTCTGTCACCGCCAGTTTCCACACCACTGACTAGAACCACCCCTACTGTTCCTCAGTCATTTACAGTGGGGTCTGGCTGGGATTCTGCTGTCAACTCTACAGCAGCACACTTGCCCTGTCAGCGGTTTCTCCAGTGCCGTCAACTGATCCAGCATCAGCCCCCCCCCCCCCACAGTGACCTCCATTTCCATGAGGTTGGGACTGGGCATTGATGAAACCAGACCTCACGGGGTTGGGCAGTCATCCTCATTGACTAATTCAGCAAGGGTACTTAGCACAAGTGTTGCTATGCCATAGCACTCGGCCCCCCAGATCTCCATTTCTGTGAGGGCGGGATCGGGCATAGACAAAACCAGACCTCATAGGGTTGTGCTGTCATCGTCCATGCCTAGGGTCACACTCCCTAGACAGGATGTGATGGTCTGCTTGCAGCCTGCTGCTGACACCTCTAGGGAGACGCGGTTAGGCCGGAGTGAGAACCAGGCTAATCCTATGGCTACCAACGTTAGAGTTGTGGTCGCCACAGGACATGAGTCCCCCACTGTCTTTTTTTTTTTTTTTGCTGACGATCCTTTTATGTCTGTCGATCTTCGGGGATATCTCTGTCATCAGATCACACCTATGGAACTTAGCCATGAGGCACTAGGATCCCATGAAAGCTTTTCTGCAGCAGTCTACTAGGGGCTGCCCATGCTGACACCAGGCTCTGATGTCACTCATCCTATAAAAGCACGGGCGGCCCCGTTCCTTCCTCAGTTCTTTTCTGCCATCAACCAGTCGTGCATGCACTCTACGGAAGCTTCATCACTCAGTTCGACCGCCAACATTTTCTAGTCTTTTTTTTTTCCCCCTTTACTTTCTAATCACTTTTATTAAAAGTGATTCCTTTTTCTTTTGTATGTCGAGAACTACTCCTTTGTTGGCTCTTTTCCATTGCTGCCACTGTGGAAAGATGATGTCTGCTACCAATGAACACCACCTCTGTGTCTGCTGTCTTGGGCCTAGCTACAATGTCTCAGCCTGTGAATCCTTGCCAGAAATTCAACCTTACTGCTCGGCGCTGATGAAAGAAAGCCCTGCAGAAGTTCCTCATGGAGCAACAGGTAGCCAGCAAAGAGCAGAGAGTCCTCGTGACCCCCTCAACCCAGTCGCTTGGCGTCCTCCATGGGCTCCTGGCGCCAAGACCGGACAAATCCTCGGGGAAAACACTCTTGACAGGACAAGGAGCAACCAAAGGACTGCTCCCCCCATCGGCAATCCCGTTCCCCCGCAGGATTCATCCTCTTTTTTTTCTTCAGGGATCGCCCTGTTGACAGCTTCGGCGTTAGTGCCTCTTCCTGTGCAGGCCTCTGCATCCTCTAGGCCATCCATGTTGGAGCCTCCTCCTGCCCGTTATCGGGCAATGAATGGGTCATCAACCTCAGGGTCATCTGCCCCGCCTTTGAGACCTCTCAAGACTCGAGGTCCGTTGGCGCTGGACCTTTCTGCTGGTTCCATAGTTAGTGGTTTGTTGACGGACAAGGGCCTCACACTCCCTCAGTCTACACCAGTGTCAACGACACTACCTTTCCCTGCCATTGACTTCAATACTATTTTAACCTCCATCACTACTTCTCTTATTCAACATCTGGCTGCACGGCCTGGCCATCGTCAGCTGCACTGTCATCAACTGTTTTGTTGGTGCCACCTGCTAGGCATGTACACTTCGCACCCCCTATGGGTTCATCTGCATGGCATTCATCTGCCTCTGCTTCAGAGCAGTCCGAAGAGGAGTATCATCCTGATCTTCTCCTCCCTGAGGATGAGGAGGAAGTTGACATGGAAACATCTGCCAGGTTGACTGTCTCCTCTGTGAGTGAGGAGTCTGTTAAGCACACTCCTAGGTCCCCTGCCAAGGACCCCTCTTTCTTCAGTGTTATGAAGTAACTCTTCTCCAGAGTGGGGTTACAACCTGATTAGGAGGATGAAACCAGGAGGGATATGGTGGACTTCTTGGAGATCCCTGAATCTCCACCTAAGAATATTCCTTCACTGCTGCCTGCCTTGAATAATGCAGCCACGGCAGCCTGGCGCAGGCCCAATATGGTGCCAGCTATGCCCAAGAAGGCTGACAAGTTTCATCAGGTGCCTCAAGGGTTACCTTTTTATGCAGCCCTGCCTGAGACTGACTCTGTGGTCATAAAAGCTGCCCATAACAGGACTAAGACCCTTAAGCACCTTAGTTCCCTGCCCCCTGACCGGGAGTCTAGAAGGTTGGATTTGTGGGGCAAAAGGACTTCAGATTGCCAGTTACTTGGCTCACCTTATTAAGTACCAGACACCCTCTGGAGGAAGGGCAAAGCGACTGCTCAGTCCCTTCCTGAAGGCTCTCACAAGCAGGACCTCCTCAAGGTATTATAGACCTTGGAGGATGTTAGTAAGCACTTCCCAGAGCCACTTATGATATGGTTGACACTGCAGCCCAGGCAGCTACTGCCAGCATTTGCCTTAGAAGGCACTCCTGGCTGCAGGTCTCTGGCTTTGCCAGTGACATCCAGCAAAAGGTGTTAAATGCCCCCTTTTTGGGTCACAAACTTTTTGGTCAAGATGTGCAGGACATTAACAATGAGCTGCAGTCTTCTGGTAGGGCCATTTGGTCAGTCCACTCCTTGGATCATACCCAGCTCAGGAGTAGACCACGGTCCTCCTTTCGGAAGCCCTTCCACAAGTTTGGTCCCGGAGGCAAACGTCCGGGGAAAAGTAGACCCAGTTCAGCCTTACCTGTTCCGTCTTGCTTCGCTAGCACCTTGGCCAGGCAGCCCGGAGGCAGCAGTGCAGGCCCTGCCACCAGTTCAGCTTCTGTCTTGACTCCTTGCTGGACCACCCTCTTCCTCCTCCTTCTTTGAGTCTAGAGTTAGTGGTTGGAGGCAGGTTCTCCCTCCACTTGTCTCAATGGAGAACCATCACTTCAGAATCTTACATCCTGCAGATCATCGAACAGGGGCATACTCTCGAGATTCTAGAGCAGCCCACAGACATTTCTCCATTTCCTCTGTTTTACCCTCCGGACCACACCAAGGTACTCTGGGAGGAGGTCCTCATCTTGTTGCACAAATGGGACATAGAACCAGTGCCCAGGTGTCAAAGGAACAGGGTTCTACTGCAGATTCTTCCTGGTCCCCAAGAGAACATGGGACTTGAGGCCCATTCTAGACCTCAAGGAACTGAACCTGTTTATTCAGTACAAAAAGTTCCAGATGGTCACTTTGCACGGCCTCCTTCTGCTGCTCAAGCAGGGCTACTGGCTATGCTCCCTTGATATGCAGGACGCCTACCTGCATATCATAGTTTGCCCCCTTCACAGGTGTTTCCTGTGGTTCCTGTGTCGGGGGCATTTCAGGGTGTTGCCCTTTGACTTATCTTCTGTGCCATGAGTCTTTACCAAGTGCTTAGCAGCTGTGGCCCTACGTTTAGGGTTACCACCTTTTAAGAAACCCAAAGTGGGACATTTCTTACTGAAACATGATTTTTCGAAGGACAATATGTAACCTTGACCAATGCAATAGACTTGTTTTCTCTATATAATCAGAATTAAGGCTAAGTATTGTAGTTTCTTAGTGGCTTCTGTTGTTTCTTATCATTTTAATGTATTTTAGTTAAAGTATTGTAGTTTTTGGCAACATTTAATGGAACGTTAGAAAATATTTTTTCCTACTATAAAATCAGGACATGTAGTATTTTTCCTGTTTTTTTTGCAGGACACAGCTGCCCAAATCAGGACTGTCCTGCGAAAATCAGGACAGGTGGTAACCCTACCTATGTTGCGAGGGCCTTTATGTGTTCTCCTACCTGGATGACTGGCTGCTGAGGAAGCTCTTGTTGCTCACCCTGGAGTGCACTCTGCAGTTGTTTCACTCTTTGGGCATCATGGTCAACCATCCTAGGTCGGTACTGGACTCTACTAAGGGTAAGGCCTTCCTCCTTCAGGCCAGGGCGGATTGCCTTATTGCCCAGGCCTGGTAGGTGGCTCAGAGCCGCTATATGCCAACCAGAACTCTCCTCTAGCTCTTAGGCCTCATGGCAGTAGCTGTCATGATGGTCTGTCTGGCCAGACTTCAGAATGAGGATTCTGCAGTGGATCCTCCGGTTCCAATGGGATCAGCGTTCAGACGACCTAGATCAACTGATTCTAGTGGTCTCACCAGTCTGCAAAGTGCTTCACTGGTGGAAAAATCTGGACAGTCTCCTAAAGGAAGTTCACTTTTTGATCTCCACCCCACACCACATCCTCATCACGGATGCTTCAGGGCTAGGGAGCCCATCTAGGCCCTTATCAGACCCAGGGCCTCTGGTCTCTCAGGGAGATGCATCTCCACATAAACATTCTAGAAATGAGGGCAGTTCTGGATGCTTTACAGGCTTTCCAGAACTCACTCTCCTTGGATCCTCTGCTGGTGCAGTCTGACAGTCTCAGTGTAGTCTATTACATTAACATGCAAGGAGGGAAACATTCCTATTCTCTGTGCCAGGAAGCAATAAGGGTCTGGTACTGGGCTCTAGATCACTCTCTAGAACTGTCAGCCGTCCATGTGCCAGCTGCCCAAAATGCCTTGGTGGACAGTTTCAGCCGGTTACATTCCAGAGTGCATAAGTGGACACTGCTGTCCTCAGTCGCAGAAGACCTGTTCGACAGGTTGAGTCACCCAGAGTTGGACCTTTTTGCATCCTCACTCAATACAAAACTGCTGCGTTTCTGCTCACTAGATCCAGGGCCTGGAGTTGTCTGGTGAGATGTGTTGTCCTGCTCTTGGAAGAGGAGGTTTCTTTACACATTCCCTCCTTTCCCACTAATTCAGAGGGTTCTTATTAAACTACAGATGGGGGGGGCGCCACCCTGATCCTGGTGGCCCCGTTCTCGCTGCAGCAGATATGGTTTCCATTACTGCAGTAATTGGCTGTGGAACCTCCAGTTCCCCTGCCCCTTTGCCAAGAGCTGTTGACACAGGCACAGGGGACCGTGGTCCATCCAGACCTCAAGTCCCTTCATCTGCATGCATGGCTCCTGAGGAGGTAGCCATTGCTTGGTTTGGGGTGTCTCAGAAGGCGGCTGATGTCCTGGTGGCTGCCAGAAAATCCACCACCAGGGCCACTTATTCTGTGACATGAAAGCAGTTTGCTATTTGGTCTGCTTCTCATCAACTGGACTCTTTCACCTGTATAGTGAATCAGATTTTGGAGTATCTCCTGACCTTGTCTGATGCTGGTCTCAAATACTTCTCCTCCCTTAAAATGTACCTGTCTGCCATATCTGCCTTTCATGTGCCCATCGATGGCCGTACGGTAGCACAGCTGGATGTGGCCTGTACTTTTCTCAGAGGCATTCTTCACTTGAAGCCTCCCATCCGTAATCCGGTTCCAGCTTGGGACCTCAATTTTATTTTGGAGAAGCTGACCCTGCTTCTTTTTGAGCCGGTCGCATCTTGCGAGCTACGCTTTCTGTTGTGGAAAACATTATTTTTAGTTGTCATTACTTCTGCTTGAAGAAATTCAGAGCTACAGAGACTCGTGTGAGCAGCCTTATTTGATTCTCCACAAAGACAGGGTCTCTATATAATAATCCTAAGTTTCTTCCTAAGGTGGTGTCTGAGTTTACTCTCAACCAATCCATCCATCTGCCTGTTTATTGCCCAGAGCATGCCAATTCAGGGAAAGCATTGCTCCATACTTGGATGTGCATAGAATGTTGCATTACTGCACACCGTACTAAGGACTGCAGAAAGTCCAAACAGTTCCTTCACCCCTAGTAGAGAAGGTACTCCAGTTTCGAAACAGTGCTTGCTCAAATGGTTGGCCAGCTGTATTATTTTTTGTTACAGGAAGTACAGTAAGGAACTTCCTGGAGTCAGTGGCCATTCCACGAGGGGCATGGCCACTTCAGTTGCCTGTTTCAGAGGCGTGTCTGCAGCTGAGATCTATGCTGCTGCCACTTGGAGTACTGTCCACACATTCACCCAGCACTACAGTCTGGATATTGCATCCCAAAGAATGGTAGGCTTTGGCCTTGCTGTGTTTGAGTACCTTCTTTCTTAGGCCTCTGGCCTCCTGCCACCCAGACTTTTTGCTCACAGCACTGCTTGGGACTTGTTCCATAGGTGTAACCTGTTGACAGAGATAACCCAGAAGAAGATGGAACAGTTGCGTAAGAACTTAATGTAACAGTATATCTTGGGGACTCTGTCATCAGATCACGCCGTGCCATCCCTCCTTCCATACCCCTTTATCTCTTTCTCTCTCCAGCTTGGCTGTCCTGTTGCTCCAGCTCTTTTGCTCGCTGGGCATTTTTTCTCTTTTCCCTAGTGGGACTTCTGTCTCATGACCTCTGGCTAGGGAAAGAACTGAGGAGGGAGCAGGGCCACCTGCGCTTTTGTAGGGTGAGTGACGTCAGAGCCTATGTCTGTGTGGGCGGCCCCTAGTAGACTGCTGCAGAAAAGCTTCCATGAGATCCTAGTGCCCGGCGGCTAAGTTCCATAGGTGTGACCTGATGAGAGATTCCCTCTAAGATCTACTGTTACGGGAAGTTCTTGTGTAACTATTCTTTCCAGGTACTGGGTTGGTCCCTTCAACAGTACACCCGCAGCCTCCATCCTTGGTTGCTGCTCAGCTGTCGCTGTGCTATCAACAGGACTTGTTGATGGGACCATTTCAAGCTCATCCTTCTAGGGCGCTTGAAAATCAACCTGCTCTTACACTCCTCTCATCGACGCCCTATAAAAACTTGCCACAGCTACACGGCCATCCCTATGTCTCATTATCAGGAAAGCATCCCGTACTTCCCCCATTGATGCACATGCTTTCTGAGTTGGGGAAGGGGTATCCTCTCTTGCCACGGGCGTTGCCACCGTGATCTCTCTAGTAAGTAGGTAGCGGACATGTCAACACGCAACCACATAAACTCCCTTCCCCCCCGAGATGAGATGAAGGATGTGGGGCGCCTCAGAATCAGATGGAAGCAGACTCCTCTCCTTCCTCCTGTAGTGAGGACGCTATAGTTTATACTCCATAGTTGCCCCCAGAGGACTATAACTTTTATGTCCATGCTACAAGGCATGCAGGCAACCATGTGCTTCTCAGGGGGGAAGAGGGAAACTCCTTGAAGCAAGTTCTTTTTGACTTCTTGGAGGTCTGTGAGGCTTCTCCTATCCCTCCTATGGTTATACTCCCTATTTACTCAGTCTTGGAGGATGCCACATATGTGGCCTGGTACCGACCTAATGAGGTCCCACCCATTCCCAAGAAGGTGGACAAGACTTAACCCCCATAAGGCGTATTATGCTGCTTAACCTGAGTTGGATGTGACGATTTTAACACCCGAGCACCACTGTTCTCGAGCTCCCTCTTGCCTCAGTTCTCACCCTGCGGGCAAGGAGTCTAGAAAGTTAGATGCCCTGGGCAAGTGTACCTATGCATCTTCTTCTTTGGACTTAAGAATTGCTAACTTTTGGAAATTTAAGACACTATAATAAATATTAGATCACCAAAGAAAAGGAAAAGACAGAGGGGCATGCAATAAATGGATGAATAAGAAGTTGATGTAACTCATGAAACAGAGGGTTGAAGCTAACATACAGTATAGGAAGAAAAACTTGAAAGGGATTGGAATTACTGCAGTTAAGAAATATGTGCAAAAAAAATAAAAAAAGCAAAGGTGGAATTTTTTAAAAATGAACAAACATCCAGTTTTCAAGACAAAGAAAATTTGGGCAGAGTGCAAACAGCTAGCTTGCCCCAAGGAAAGAAAGATAGTATTGTCAGCTTAATTAAAGATGACAAAGAAATGACAGATAACAAGGACATGGCTGATTATTTGAATGATAAATTTACAAATCTATCTGAGTACATGGAAAATTTCAAAGAAACAACAAAACAAGTTAAACCTGACCTCAATTGGATGATTCCAAAATTCTATTTAAAAAAAAATAACTGGTCAGGAGGTATATACAGAACTAAAGAAAACTCTGCAAAACTAAAGGGCCTGGGCCAGATAAAATGGAAGCTAAAATATTAAAATATGCAGCAAAGGAACTTGCTTATCCATTGCAGATAATTAAGAAGTCTTTGAGCACTAAAACAGTCCCAAACATTTCGGAAAAAAAAACCCTGCGTATCCCCAGTTTTTAAAGGTGGACTGACTAGTTATCTGTTGTCTATAGCTGGTAAAATTCAGGAAAGGCTGACCTCACTTCGAGGACGCTCTTGCAGCAGGTTACACCATAAGCACCGAAGCTGGTAGGTGCCAGAACCTTCACGGAAAACTTCTAGCTAGAAGTCTATAGCCAGGGACCTCTCCTTGATGTCAAACTACCCCGGGTATAAAAAGGGCAGTCCCCCAGCACCACCTCAGCTTTTTTTCCCACCTCCGACCCACACAAGTTGGACTTCCACGGATGCCTTCTGCTCAAGTAGACCGCCATTTTCACTTTGCTGCCTGCGCTTTTACTGTTTTTTCAGTACATTTTGTGCATCTCTTCTTCGGCCTTGTCTGTCCAACAGTGGTGAATGAAGTGCGCTTGTGGCAAACTGCTGCCCCACAAGAACGTCCATTCGGCGTGCTTACTTAGCCTAGGCCCGAATTGCAACATTGAGGCCTATTAGCATTGCCAAGATTTCAGTCAACACACTCTGCTTCGCTGCCAAAAGACCTTGGAATCCTTCCTGCTGCAGTAGAAACTTCTTCTGATGGAGAAGGACCTTCACCAGAGTACCTCCTCTTACCCGGCCTCCAGGGCCTCCATTTCTTCGGTGATGGAGTCGAAGAAATCTTTGAGAAAGCACAAACACCAGTAGAAGCACAGGGAGAAACCCCAGACCGCTTCCCGCTCCAGGTCCCCGCACAAGTTGAACACCGACCACGGGTCTTCCTCTTGCGGGAGGTCAGCCGCCTCCACTTCATCAGCCCTGTCTCCCTCCGGGCTGCCAGTGGTCAAACCTCCCACTCTAGTTACTGTCTCAGGCGGTGGGTCTTTGGGACTCTGGTCTCCGACCTCACTCTCCGCCCTTGAAGCTCAGGTCCATGCAGAACACAGGTACTCAGCCAGGTGGCTCAACCGGGTCTTCGGGTGGCAGATCTTTGCCTGTCACCCTCCCGGTCAAAGCATCCGTGGTGTTGGTTCCAAAGTCGGGGACTGACATCAGTGCACGACGCCCGGGGCATGTAGTCACCTCCCCCGGGAGGGTGACGCCTCTGCCCTGCTTGGGAGTTAGGTCCCCTATTCAAGCTTCTCCCTCCCCAGACCGGCATCAGCCGACACCTGTTCTGTCGACACCAGCTTCACCGGTGCTGACTCCGATGTCACAGCCATCCCCTGATCTCACACAACTGATGCCAATGGGACCGACACCCGATCTTTTGACCCAGTCACACTGACGTCACGAGGTTCCTTACCTGGAGACTAGACGCTGGTTAACTTGACACCAGTGAAACTGATGCCAGGGTTACCGCAACCTGACAAACTGATGCCGGGGCCTTCCAAGCCTGCCCCACAGATGCAGTTACCCGACCTCGCCCAGTTCCCACCATGCGGAACTTAATGTACTCTTTGCGGCCTGATGGGCATATTTTAAAGACAAGGAGGCTCCGAAGGAGCCCCCAACTCTCCAGGCTCCTCCTAAGAAGGCTCCGATGCCAACTCCTAGAGGGCCCACGCCGCAGCCAGACACTGGTCATTCTAGGCCTGATAAGCTTCTGTGCTCACCCTCTTCCCTCAACGGATTTGGGTGGGTCAGGGGGATACTCTTCCTACTCCTCGTACGATGACTTTGGAGATTCAGATATTCCTTCAGAGCCAGGGGAGCACAGGGATACCCTGTGGTCTCCCACCAGATGACCCAACATTGATGGATGTGATGAGGCCCTCCTTGGCTGGGACATTGAGGAAGTGGACCCAGAGTGTTGTCGGTTAGCCACTTTCCTTCATAAGGAGTCGTCCTTGCCTCTAGTGGTTTCTCCTCTCATGTACTCTTTCAATGATGTCAACAGAGTGGCTTTGAAGAGCCCATCCTCTACACCAGTGATGTCCAAAACAGCGGATCGCTTGTATAATGCCCCAAGTGATGGACCCTTCTATGGGGAGCACCTAGAGGCAGATTTGGTTGTTATTAATGAGGCCCATGACCATTTAAAATGACCCCAACACCTCAGTACTCAGCCTCCTGATAAAGACTCTAGGCAGATAGATGTTTTGGCAAAAAGGTCCACTCCTCGGCCACATGTGCCGTCCGTTCCCTAAATTTCCTGACCCACATGGTTCAGTACCAGAATGCCCTATAGGAGAAGGCTTTGGAGGTGGCTCAAGCTCAGCTGGATCTCCCTGGGAAGGTTGAGCTGCTGTGCCTTCTCAAGTCGGGCTGTGATGCAGTGTCTAGCGTCCTCCGAGCCTCCAATGATTCTGCGGACACCGCAGGAAGAGCCATGGCTACAGGAATTTGTCTACGTCGTCACTTGTAGCTTAGAGTCTCTGGGTTTGCTCTGGACGTCCAATCCAAGATCCTGGACAACCCCCTTCAGAGGCCCAATCTTGTTTGGCAAAGATTCTCAAAATATAATCCACTCACCTCCAAGAGTCGGGTAAGGCTATCCGGTCAGTTCATACCCTATATTGGTCTCAGCCTAACTCTTCCCAGTGGCAGGCTTTTCATTGCAACTCCAAGCAGCAACCTTGAGATCAGCAGCCCAGAGGTGCCTTTAAGAGAAAGGCTACTTTCCAAGTTTTGGAGGTTTAGCACTCTGAGCTCTCAGAACCTCACAAGCCACATTGTCTGTCCCTGGCTCCTCTGCCTGACTCCTTGCCCGACCCCCTCCTCCAGCAGAATCCCTGGAGGAGGAGGTGAGGGGGTCGCTTCTCTCTCTATAGAAAAGGTGGGGGCAGAATAACTTGGGACCAGTGGGTTCTACAGTTAGTGGAACAAGGACATACCCTAGAATTGTTGGAGATTCCTCCGGACAATCCTCCAGCATCCTCCCATTACCCCTAGGCTCATCTCAACTTGATCCAAGACAAGATACAAGCACTCCTGCGAAAACAGGCCATCAAACCTGTTCCCAAGCACAACGCGGGAAGGGATTCTACTCTCATTTCTTCCTGGTACCCAAAAAAAACAGGAGTTCTAGGGACATGGATATGTTGTTCATCCACACTCATTGGCAGGTATCCTTGCCGCTTTAAATCTTGCCGGAAGGTCTTCAAGCTTGCTCCTCCCACCCACCCGGGTGGTATAACTCGCTCCGCCCCATGGCATGAGATCTTCCTTACGCTTGGAAACTCAGGTTCCCTCCTTAGCGCTCTGCGTTTGAGACTGGTTCCTATTTCTCCGTTTATGGATTAAAAATAAATTTTGTGAAAAGACTTAGTCTTCTATCCCTCGACTGCGATGGACAAATCGACTCCCGGTTTCGGAGATGCCCATGCGGGCAGAAAGATGTCTCGGACGGATCCACACTCCCCGTGTGTCTACTGCTTAGGCCTTGAGCCGCGACCCGCGCAGGCTTGCGACCTGTGCTCATCTTTCTCGGACCTCGTCCTCGAAGACCGTGCTGCCCGATTGCAACTGGGCGTCCGAAGCGTTTCCTCCGGTGAAGTCCAAGGGGCCGGTTGGCGGTGTCCGCGGCGGGCGGGCTCGCGTGGATCAGCTCGAGCGGATGGTCGCCTCGAAGAGGAGGCGGCGCGGGTCAGAGATCTTCCTCGGCCGCGGCATTTATCCCGCTCTCTCTGGGTTCTTCCTACACGGCTTCTTTTAAGGAGCTTTGTCTGTCCCTCTCCACTAAGGGAGAAGGGCCTGCGTCTGCTGGACCTTATTCTCGGTCCAAAAAGAGGGACAGGGGTAAGTCCCTCCGTCGACGCTCTTGGGAGCGGGAAAGGTCCCTCTCCCCGGGCCGTCGACCGTCGGCTTCGGTCGACCGCTCGGCTTCGGCCACTGGCCTCACGGTGTCCCCGTCAGGTCAGTTGACCGAGACTCCCACCGATGAAGTCGAGATTTTTCTCGACCCATTGGACGGGCTGTCGCCTTTAGCAGCCGAGATTCCCCTCTCCCCGGTTCCCCCGGGAGGAGTTGAGGATCCCGTGGACTCGCCTGTGCCTCCGGTTCCGGAGCCCTTGGATGGACCATCCGAGCCGAAGGGAGTGCCGGTTCCGGCCGACACCTCCCCGCACCGACCTCGGAAATTCCGGGACTCTCGGTCTCGGTCTCGGACCTCTTCGCGGTCCAGCCGATCCCACACCGTCATAAGCGGTCTCGGTCTCCCGGCACGACGTAGGCGGCTTGCTCGCCGCTCGTCTCGTCCCTCCTCCTGGATGAGAGGAGGCTCCAGCGTAAATTACGCCGACGACACGAGGACCTTATGTTGCAACAGCCCTCCTGGCCGGGAGTAAGCCGACCCCGCCGCCTTCCCCGCCATTAAGGGTTGTCACCGAGCGGCCGACACAACCCCTCGACTTATCCGAGGCCTATACCCAGGCTGGTTGTTCGCCAAAACCAGCTGCTCCACCGATTCGGTGGAACCTCCGCCTCCACAGCCACCATGGGGCTCCGACCAAGATTCTCGGTCGGCTAAGGGTCTACCCCATCGCTGTCAGTTACCCTCACTCCCGACCGACCTCGGCAGGTGAAGGGTGGCTCAGGCCAGAGGCAGCTCTTGAGGACTCTTCCGAGTCGAAGATGATTCCTCCTTTTCTCAAGCGACTGGACTTGGAGTCTTCAGGAGGTCAGTCAATGGACGATAGCCCGTCGTCCTTCCTAGGACTGCCTCGGCTCATCTCGGAGTCCACGGGATGGAGCTCGAACCCGCGTTCAAAGCGGGCCGGTATCCCTCACGGAGATTCTGGACCGAGGGATTCTCCGACGGAGGCCTTTCCGGTGGCCGAGGCCATAGTGGGTCCGGCACTGGAGCTTTGGCAGCGCCTGCTTCCTGCCCTCGCCTCGGCCAGGATGGCCAGGAAGTATCGCGGTCCCTACCGGTTCCTTGTCCGGTTTTGAGACACCCTCTGCTGAGGGTTGGTTACCGAGGCGTTTTCGGTAGCGGCTGGCAACGCCAGGGATGTGGACAAACCTCCTGACAAGGAGTCCAAGAAATTGGACTATGTCGGGCGAAAAGTCTACGCTGGCCTCTCTCGGCCTTCGTCCAGCCAGTTGGCCGTCCTCATGGCACATTTTCTCATGCCCTGTTGGGCTCCCTGGATGAGGTCATCCTCATCTTCCCGCCGATCTGCAGACTACGGTTAAGCAGGTGCGGGACCAGGGCAGCAGTGGCCAAACAGCAGCTCCAGACTGCTTTGGATATAGGGGACTCATGTGCCAGATCGGTGGCGGCCGCAGTGGCTATGCGTCGGCGGGCTTGGCTGAGGATATCCACCTTTACTTCGGATACCCAGCACAAGTTGGCGGATGTTCCCTTTTTGGGGACTGACCTCTTCGGCCCTGGGGTGGAAGGTCACCTGCAGAGGATCGAGAAGTCCAATGCTACCTTGGACTCGGTCTCTTCCGCTCAGAAGGACAAAGGCCGCAAACCACAGCCTAAGCCCTTTCGTCCTTCTGTGCCCCGGCTTAGCGCCGCCCAGCAGCGTCAAGGCCAGCAGGCTCGCCTTGGCATCCCAAACCCAAGCCGGCTTCCTCTAACAGGAGGCAGGAGGAAGGCCAGGAGGTCCTCGGCCGGTCCCTCCTCCAAGCCTGCCCAGTGGCGGGCTGAGGGTGTCGCCCCATTCCGTCACCTTACCCTGGGTCCCCGTGGGGGCGGCTCCGCACTTCCGCTCCGCCTGGTCCGCTGTTTCCACGGACAGGTGGGTCTTGGAGGTGGTGGGAAGAGGCCTGCCTCTGGAATTCGAGCAGGCACCACCCTTCAGAGCCTCCGCCCTCGGAGCTTCGGGATCCCAGCCTCACTGGCGGCTCGTCGAGCCGACATGACGCTCTCCTCCTCCAGAAGGAGGTGATAAGAGAGGTGTGGACCCTCCTTCAGACCCAGGGTTTGTGTCCAGGTACTTCCTGGTTCGAGCGGGCCACGGGGCTGGCGCCCCATTCTGACCTCCGACCTAAACAAGTTCCTAAGGTCTCGAACCTTCAGGATGGTCACTCTGGCTCAGATAATACCATCCTTGGCAGCGCGTGGTTCTGCTCTCTGGACTTGCAGGGCGATTTTTCACGTCCCTATCCGTCCGTCTCACCAGAGATTCCTTCGCTTCCGAGCGGAAGGATCCCTCTTGATTCAAGCCATGCCCTTCGAGCTTGTCTCCAGCTCCCAGGGTCTTCACCAAATGCATGGCAGTGGTGACAGCCTTCCTCTTGGCGCCGAGGGTCCGGGTGTACCTTACCTGGACGACTGGCTGATAGCAGCTCCCTCCAGGAAGGAGGCGAGTGGTCAGAGATCTGGCCCTCCAGGTCTGCTCTCAACTGGGCCTCCTTATCAGCGAGGCCAAGTCGAACTCGAGCGAAGCAGGTGATTCTATTCATCGGCGCAGCTCGACTCTCTTCGAGCCAGAGCTGCTCCCGGCGGACAGGGCCGAGGTTCTTTCCTCCTTGCCCGATCATTTCTGGTTGGGCACTGCGCCTGCCTGGGACTTCCTGCGCCTCCTGGGTCTCATGGCGGCCTGCACCAGCGTGGTCCGTTGGGCCCGCTGGAACATCGTCCCCTTCAGTGAGACTGGCCAGCCAGTGGTCTGGCAGCTGCGATCCTTTGGACCAGCTTGTGCCGGTGACACGAGGGATGTGGACGCTCTCCAGTGGTGGACCGTTCAGATCATTTGCAGGAGGGCATCCTGCTTAGTCCGCCTGAGCCGACGGTCTCTCTATCGACCGATGCCTCTCTGATGGGTTGGGGTGCCCATCTGGGGGAACACCGGGCTCATGGCCTCTGGTCCCCGCGGGAGTCCCGATGCCACATCAACCTGCTGGAGCTCCGAGCGGTCCGCCTAGCTCTCACCGCCTTTGCTCCGTTCCTCCGGGGTCAAGTGGTCCGAGTCCAGACGGACAATACCACGACCATGTACTTTCTAAACCGCCAGGGCGGGACGCGCTCCATGCTTCTATGCAAGGAAGCTCTCCGCATTTGGTCACTCGTGCGCAGCCTGGAGGCGGATCTCCTAGCCATTCACGTGGCAGGAGCCTCCAACACCCTGGCCGATGCCCTGAGCCGGATAGGGGCTGCATCCCACGAGTGGTCTCTCCTGCCGGAGGTAGTACAGCATCTGTTCTCTCATTGGGGCACACCTCAGGTGGACCTGTTTGCCTCCAGGGAGAACGCGAAGCTGAGTCTGTTCCATGCCCGCCCCCCTCAGCAGGGCTCGCTGCAGGGGGATGCCTTCTCGAGGCAGTGGACCCCGGGCCTCTTTTACGCCTTTCCCCCATTTCCCTTGATCCACAAGGTGCTTCTCAAGGCGAGGAGGGACAAGGCAGGTGATTCTGATAGCCCCAGACTGGCCTCGCCAGTTCTGGTACCCAGATCTCCTCAGTCTCAGCTCCAGGACTCACGGGCAGCTTCCAACCTCGCCGGACCTGCTCTCAGTCAATCAGGGGAAGGTGTTCCATCCGGACCTTCAATCCCTGCACCTGGACGGCCTGGTTCCTGAGCGGCTAGAGTTCCAGGCCTTGGGTCTTTCCGACGAGGTCCTCAATGTAGTTGAGGCGTCCCGTAAGGAGTCGACCAGAAAATGCTATGCCTTCAAATGGAAAAGGTTTTCCATTTGGTGTCAGAGCAAGGGCTTGGACCCTTCCTCCTGTTCCTTGGCAAGCATCTTGGACTATTGATGGTCCCTTTCTAGTCAAGGGCTTAGGTCGACGACCCTAAGGGTGCACCTGGCAGCCATCTCTGCTTACCGGGCGCGGGCCGGGAAGCAGTCGGTGGCGCAGGAGAAGGTGGTCTGGCGCTTTTTCAAAGGCCTTGATCACATTTCCCCTCCAGTGCGGGAACCCCCACCTCCGTGGGATCTACTTCTGGTACTGGCAAAGCTCATGGGCAAGCCATTCGAACCTATGCACAGGTGTGCTCTCTCTCACCTGTCGTGGAAGACCGCCTTCTTGGTGGCTATCACGTCAGCCAGAAGGATGGGAGAGCTCCAGGCGCTTCGCATCGAGTCTCCTTACCTGGTCTTCCACAGGGACAAGGTTGTCCTGCGCCCCAACCCGAAATTCCTTCCGAAGGTGGTGTCGGAGTTTCACCTTAACCAGGTGTTGACTCTGCCGGTGTTCTACCCCAATCACACCTCGGAGGCCGAATATAGGCTCCATACTCTGGACCCTAGAAGGGCGCTCGCTCATTATAAGGAGCGCACGGCTGAAATTCGGGGAGAGGTTCGCCAGCTGTTTGTCACCTACGCTGAAGCCGCATCTGGCAGACCTGCAGCCAAGCGGACGATAAGCAGGTGGGTCACCTCCTGCATAGATCTCTGCTATAAGTTGGCAGGCATGGGGCCTCCCAGAGGGATAAGAGCTCATTCTACCCGCCATACTGCTGCAAGGTGGCTGCTTCCAGGGCGTCCCTATCCAGGAAATCTGCAGGGCTGCTACCTGAAGTCAGCAAACACCTTCATTACCCATTACCACATCGACCTTGAGTCACGCCGGGATGCTGGTTTTGGGGCCTCGGTTCTCCAGTCTCTCTTCCCAAGTAAGTATTGGGGTGTCGTCTTGCTCCCTCCTCCCGGAGAACTGCTAGGAGTCTGCCAATGAGTGTGGATGAACAACATATCCATGTCCTAGAGTACAGGTTACTCACCTGTAACAGGAGTTCTAGGAATGGTATATGTTGTTCATCCACCGACCCACCCGACCTCCCGGCTCGACGCACAACCTGAGCTTCCAGCGGGCCAGATCTGGCGTCATGGGGCGGAGCCGAGAGTTATACCACCCGGGTGGGTGGGAGGAGCAAGCTTGAAGACCTTCCGGCAAGATTTAAAGCGGCAAGGATACCTGCCAATGAGTGTGGATGAACAACATATACCATTCCTAGAACTCCTGTTACAGGTGAGTAACCTGTATATCTGTGCCCCGTTCTGGACCTCAGCCATCTGAACAAATTCATAGAGAACAAAAGGTTCAGGATGGTCACTCTCCCTGGCCTTCTCCCCCTTACTTCACCAAGGGGTTTGGCTCTGCTCCCTAGACATGCAGGACGCCTATTTGCACATTTTGGTGTTTCCACCCCACAAGAGGTTCCTGTGCTTCCACTTCCAAGGAAACCATTACCAGTTTTGGGCTCTGCCCTTCGACCTGTCCTTGGCCCGTCCTCGGTCTCACGAGTTTGTACAGAATGTCTCGCAGTAGTGGCAGGGGCCTTAAGGAGGGAAGGCCATTATATATTTCCCTACCTAGACAACTGGCCTCTGACAGCTCCTACCAAGAAGAAATTGCTCAGAACCATGAAGGCCACCTTTTCCCGGTTCCGGGATCTGAGGATGATGCTCAGGCTTCCAAAATCATCCCCTTGGCCAAGTCAAAGACTCCAGTACATAGGAGCTATCCTGGACACAGAGCAAGGCAAGGCCTTTCTTCCACTGGACAGAGCAGAATGCCTTTGGACTTTGTCTCAGTTGGTCTCGTTATCTCGACAAGTCCCAGCCAGAACAGTTCTAAGACTGCTGGGTCATATGGCAGTGGCCATTGCCACAATACCCCAGGCTTGCTTGCACATGAGAGTGGCCCAGTGGAACCTCTGGGTTCAATGGAACCAATGTTTGGATGACTTGGACCTCCCAGTGCCAGAATCCAACTCGGTCTGACAGACCGTGATGTGGTGGCTGAACCCCTCCAACCTTTCCAAGGGTGTTCCCCTCCAGTCTGAACCACCTCGGTAAATTTTGACCACAGACACGGGCCAGGGCTGGGGTGCCCATCTGGCAGACCGTCAGACTCTGGGTGGGGGGCGCGGGGACGACTTGGTCCCCATTGGAGCAGCATCTCCATATCAGTGTTTTGGAGATGCGAGCAATACTGTATGCTCTCGAAGCTTTTCAGACGCATCTACTACTGGGTCCTCTTTTGATACAGATGGATAACATGTCCGTGGTCTTTTACATAAGCAAGGGGTAATGCATTCTTAACCCCTCTGCAGGGAAGCCACGACAGTGTAGTACTGAGCCATAGAGCATCATCTGAGCCTGATGGCTGTGCATGTTACAGGCATTCAAAACACCTTGGCCAGCTGTCTAAGCCATTCTCGGTCCAAGGTTCACGAATGGGAACTTCTTCCCGCAGTGGTTGAAGATCTCTTCGACTGGTGTCGCCACCCAGAACTGGATCTATTTTCGTCCCCATCCAGTGCAAAACTGCCCAGTTTCTGCTAGCTTGATCCAAGTCCTGGTGTTTTCTGGCGAGACGTGTTGTCCCTCTCTTGGACAGGGAGGTTTCTGTATGCCTTCCCTCCCTTTCCATTGCTGCAGAAAGTTCTGCTCAAATTACAGTCAGAAGGGGCGGAGATGATACTAATAGTCCCCATCTAGCCACAGCAGATTTGGTTTCCACTTCTCCAGCAGCTTGCAGTGGCAGTATAGCACAGTGGTTTATGGCTCTGCGCTGCAAACCTGGAGACCTGGGTTTGAATCCCACAGCCCCCCACTTGCATACTGTGTGACCCTGAGCAAGTCGTTTAACTTCCTTTGCTCCCAGGTTGCACCTGTAAACAAGCTTTCAGCTTAGTGTGTCTCTCCTGGTAAAACCAAGATGAAAAAAAAAAAAAAAAGGAAGAACCCAGATTTCTCCTGCCTCTGCTCCGACCTGCTCTCACAGGAGCAGGGTACCCTGGTCCTTCTGGATCTAAAGTCTCTGCACCTTCATGCATGGCTCCTGCAGACTTGGCAATTGCCCATTTTGGGATGTCCCTCTAGGTGACAGAGATTCTAGTGACTGCTAGAAAATCCTCCACTAGATCTACTTATGCTATGAAGTGGAAGCGGTTCTGCATGTGGGCCACCACTCGTCACTTGGATCCCTTCACTTGTCCGGAGAATCTTGTTTTAGAGTATCTCCTTTCCTTATCTAACTCGGGCCTAAGTTACTCATCCATTAAGGTGCATCTTTCAGCCATCTCTGTGTACAGTGCACCTATTGAAGGCAAGACCCTTGCCCAGCTTGACCAGTCCCACACATTCTTGTGGGGTATTCTGCATCTGAAGTCTCCCATATGGGACCCTGTCCCTCCTTGGGATCTGTTCATCTTGGAGAAACTTACGTTGCCTCCCTTTGAGCCTGCCACAAGTTTCGAGCTTTGCTTTCTGTCTTGGAAAGCATTATTTTTAGTTGCCATTACTTCTGCTCGAAGAATTTCTGAGCTCCAGGCTCTGATGTGTAAAGAGCCTTATTTAGTTTTTCACAAGGCCAGGGTGTCCTTGAGGACCAGTCCTAAGTGCCTTCCTAAGGTGGTGTCTGAGTTTACGCTGAATCAGGACATCCACCTTCCTGTGTATTACCCAGAGTATTCTAATTCAGGGGAGGACATAGTGCATACTCTGGATGTTGACCGGGTGCTTCGTTATTATTTGGACCGCACCTGAGCCATCAGAAAAACTGCTCAGTTTGTTTCTTTCGCCCTGAGAAAAGAAGGGGCTTCAGTTTCTAAGCAATGTTTGTCCAAATGGTTGGTTAATTGCATTGTTTATTGCTACCGTAAATACGACAAGCCTTTGCTGGGCCCAGTTAAAGGCCATTCTACCAGGGGTGTAATTGCTTTTTCTAGGGATGTGGAGATGTTGTTGTTGTTGTTCACACTTCTTGGCATGTCCTTTCCCTTTAAATATCTAGCCAGAAGGTCTAAAAGCTGGCTTTTCGCACTCACCTGGGTGGTATATCCCTCAGTTCCACCCTTTGATGCCATATCTTCCTTGCCGCTGGAAGATTCAGGTTCCTGCCTTATCGCTCCTGCGTTGAGTAGGCTCTGGCGCTTAAATCTTCGGATTACTTACCCAAATTTAAACTCGTTAGAGTTTCATTGCATCTTTTTTCGATCGTGATTGTGATGGAGGACAGTCTCAGGTTCTGCCAGTGCCCCTGCAGGCAGAAGATGTCTCGCGACCGACCCACATGCGTCTACTGCCTGGGCCACGATTACGATACCCAGTCCTGCGACTTTCGCTGCTTGTTCCAGCCAAATATGTTGGATGATCGTCTCGCACATTTACAGCTTGGCTGACTGGAGCAACGGAACCCGCCGGTCAAATCTAAAGAGGCCCATTGGGGGGGTCTCTGCGGCTGCGGGGTCCGCTGAACAACTCGAGGAAATGAAGGCTTTCAAGGAGGAGGCAGCTCGGGCAACTGATCAGTCCTCTTCAGTGTCGGTCTTCGTACCACTCAAATGGCTGTACATTTTTAGGCTCCTTCAAGGAGTTGTGCCAGTCTCTCCCAATCAAGGGGGGAGGGCCAGTTGAATTCACACAGCTCCCATTCCCGTAAGAAGGATTCCAAGGACTCGAGAGAGAGAGAAGTCTCGTAGGCAGTGTTCTTGGGCTCAAGAGATGTCTCATTCCCAGGAATCTCCATTTTCAACTTCGGTCAGAATTGTGGCCTCGGCCTCTGGCTTTACAGTGCCCACATCAGGCCAGCTGGCTAAGACACAGGTCGACGACCTGGTCAAAATTATTATCGACCCCGTCGACCCATTGTCGCTGGATGAGGCCAACAATTCTTTGTTCAGGACTCCAGTCCTGCCTGGACCTTCCAAGGAAAGCCAGCCCGCTGGGCACCTCTTCATGCTTCCTGTCCCTGACCTGGAGGAGACGCGGGTCTCCCTGGCTCCTTCTGAGCACCCTGACAGCCAAGTTTTAGGTTTCGGTCAGCCTCCACTGACAGGTTGAGGAAAACTCACAGACGCCATTCTGGGCATTCCAAGAAGCAGCGCCGCCACTATTCATCCTCACCCTCCTCGGAAGAGGAGAGGCTTTGGTGCAAATTTCGTCAGTGCTGCGAGTATCTTGTGTGGTAACAGTTGGTGTTGGCCAGACCGGTCTCTACCCCGGCTTCTACACTGGCCATTACATGGCTGTCACCCTCTAGGCCGACTCCTTTGGAGCCGGCTGACATCACCTGTGGAGCCGGTGAAGGACCTACCGGCTTGGCCGAAACCGGCTTCTCCGCCACTTGTGGTGGAGCCGTCACCTAAACAGCCTCTCTCCGGGGCTCCTGTCAAGGAGTCTCTGCCCCCTAAGGGCCTCCCGCATAGGCTGTCGATTACCTTTAATCCCAACCGTCCGCGGCAGGTTGAAGGTGACCCAGGTGGTTGACCGATCTATCCAGACTCCTCTTCGCACTCTTGTCCGTTTGACGAGGATTCGCTTGGGGGAACTCTTGACAGGGGAAGGTCCTACATCCTTCATGGTCATTCTCTGTCTCATCTCTGAATCCACGGGGATGCCTTTGGAGCCTGTTCAGAAACAATCTTGATATCCCCCGACAGACATTCTGAGAAAAGGGGGATTCTCCGACAGAGGCCTTCCCAATGGCCGAAGCCATTGTTGGCCCAGCCCTGAAGCTTTGGCAGCACTCTGCCTCCTGCCCTGTGCCATCGGCCCGGATGGCCCGCAAGTATGCGGTTCCTTTCGGCTCCCTCTCTGGGTTCATAGTGCACCCCTTGGCTGAGGGGTTGGTGACCGAATCTGTGTTTTGGCACTCGGGCAATTCAGGAGACAGTGATAAACCCTGGAAAAAGAGTCCAAAAAACTGGACCACTCTGCTAGAAAAGTCTATGCTGCCTCTTCGCTTGGTCTGAATTAGGCAAGTTCAGCTGTCATCGTGGCACACTTCTCCCATGCCCTCCTGGACTCTCTAGATGAGGTGCTTCCTCATCTCCCTGCGGACCTTCAGACTACGGTCAAGTGGGTCTGGGATCAGGGTCGGGCTGTGGAAAAACAGCAACTCGAGATGACTCTGGATGTTGGGGATTCCTGTGCCCATTCGGTGGCGGCCACAGTCATGCACTGCAGGGCCTGACTGAGGGTCTCGACCTTCACGGCAGACACCCAGCACAAACTGGCGGACGTTCCCTTCCTGGGTACCGACTTGTTCGGTCCAGGGGTTGATGGTCACTTTCAGTGCTTCGAGAAGTCCAGTGCCACCTTGGACTCCATTGCATCCACCCAGAAGGAATCTCAGGGTTCCAAAAACCAGAAGCGTAAGCCCTTTCAGCCTTCTGCCCCTGTGGCCAAGCAGCCCCAGTACCAATTCGGGCAGCAGCAGGCTCAATCTTGGTGCCCTCGCCCCAAGTCAGAGGCTCCGGCGGCCCGTAAGCCTGGAGGGGAGGGAAGGGTCCCGGCGGTCCCATGACCAGTTCCTCCTCCTCCAAGCCTGCATGCACAGTCACTGGATGGGATGACCACTCCCATGCCTGTCACGCCCACTCTGGGTCCTCTCATGGGGGGCCGGCTCAAACACTTCTTTTCTGCCTGGTCTGCTGTCTCAACGGACAGATGGGTCTTGGAAATGGTTGGCCAGGGGCTGCCTCAGGAATTCGAGCAGTATCCATCAAGCCGTCCCCCTGCCCTACGGGAGGAGAAGGTATCCATGCACTCTCATTTGGCTCTCTGAGACAACCTCGCCCAACTCCTCCGCAAGGAGGTAGTGGTCAGAGTCGCGGATCCCTTTGTCAACCCAGGGCTCCATTCTAGATCTGCACGACCTGAACCAATTTCTCAGGTCTCGCACCTTCAGGATGATAACTCTTGTCTCAAATCATACCATCTCTCGAGCAAAACATGTGGTTCTGCTCCCTGGATCTGCAGGATGGTTTCTTCCACGTCCTGATTCGTCAGTCACACCTAGGATTCCTCCACTTCAGGGCAGAGGAACCCTGTATGGAGTTCACGCCATGCCGTTCTGCCTGTCATCGCCAGGGGTCTTCCCAAATGCATTGCAGTGGCGGGCCCATCTTCGCCGAGGTCAGAGGTACCCCTGTGGACGATTGGCTTATGGCAGGCCCCTCCAGACTGGAGGTGGAGAGGTCCAGGGATCTGGCCCTCCAGACCTGCGTCAACCTTGGCCTCCTGGTCAACGAGGCCAAGTCAGAACTCGTGCCTTTGCAGCTGATCTGCTTCACTGGGGCAGAGTGCAACTCTTGCCGAGCCAGAGCCAGGCTCCCAGCAGACAGGGTGGAAGTTCTCTCCTCCTTTTCCCTGTCGTTTTTGGTTGGGTACTTGTGCCCTGCCCAAGACTTCCTGCGACTTCTGGGTTACATGGCGGCCTGCAGCTCTGTGGTCCGAAGGGCCCAGTGGCATATGCACCCCCTTCAGTGGGAGCTGGCCAGCCAGTGTAATAGGCGAGTAGGTCATTTCGACTAGCTGGTCATGGTGACCTAGAAGATGTTGGACGGTCTCTGGTGGTGGACCGTCCTAGAATATCTGCAGGAGGGGATCCTTTTTGTCCTGAACCGACAGTTGTCTTGATGACCGCCTTTCTCATGGGTTGGGGTGCCCACATGTGGGACCACAGAGTCCTTGGGCTCTGGACCCCTGAAGAATCCTGATGCCACATCAACCTGCTGACTGCATTTGCTCTGTTCCTTTGGGGTCAAGTGGTTTAGGTCAGATAATACCACGACCATGTACTATCTCAACAAACGGGGCAGCATGTACTCCCGGCCTCTGTGCAGGGAAGCTGTCTGCATCTGGACCCTCGTGAGCTGACTGGAGGTAGATCTTCTAGCCATTCATGTGGCAGGAGCCTCAAATCAGCTGGCGGACGCCCTCAGCCATGTGGGTGAGGAGTCCCACAAGTGGTCTCTCCATCCAAAGGTAGTACACAGCCTGTTGTCCCAGTGGGGCACCTCTCAGGTGGACCTGTTCGCCTCCAGGGAGAACGTGAGGCTGATGCTGTTTTTTGCCCGCCCTCTCAGCAGGGCTCACTGAAGGGGGATGCCTTCTCGAGGTCGTGGACCTCAGGCCTCTTTTATGCCTTCCCTCCACTTCCCTTGATCCACAAGGTGCTCCTCTGGGTCAAGAGGGACAAAGGCACAGGTGATCCTGGTGGCTCCAGACAGGCCACGCCAGTTCTGGTACCCCGCTCTCCTCAGCCTCAGGCTCCCAAGGTGTCTTCCAGCATGCCCGGACCTGCTCTGTCAATCAGGGAAAGGTCCTTCACCCTGACCTTCAATCCTCGCACCTGACAGCCTGATTCCTGAGCGGCTAGAGTTCTAGGCTTTGGGTCTCACTGTAGTTGAGGCATCTAGGAAGGAATGCCTTCAAGTGGAAGAGATTCTCCATTTGGTGTCAGGACAAGGGCCTGGACCCTTTACATGTCCAGTGGCTAGCATTCTCGACTACCTTTGATCTCTCTCTCTAAAGGGCGTCTTCGGTCTACAGCCCTTAAGGTGCACCTGGCAGCCATCTTTGCTTACAGCACTCGAGCCAGTCAGCAGATGGTGGTGCAGGAGAAGGTGGTCTTGCGTTTCTTCAAAGGCCTCTGCCATATTTCCCCTCCGGTGCGTGAACCACCACCACTGTGGGATCTACTGCTGGTACTGTCAAAGCTCATGGGCAAGCCATTTGAACTGATGCATAGGAATGAGATGTCACACATGTCGTGGAAGACTGCCTTCTTGGTGGCTATCACGTCAGCCAGAAGGATTGGGGAGCTCCAGGTGCTCTCTGAGTCTCCTTATCTGGTCTTCCACAGGAACAAGGTTGTCCTGTGCCCCAACCTGAAGTTCCTTCTGAAGGTTGTGTCGGAGTTTCACCTGAACCAGGTGATGACTTTGACAGTGTATTACCCTAATCACACCTTGGAGGCCAAAAACAGGCGCCATACTTTGGACCTGAGACAAGCTCTCTCTGATTATGAAGAGCGCACGGCCGGAGTTCGGGGAGAGATTCACCAGCTGTTTGTCACACACGCTGAAGCCGCACCTGGCAGACCTGCAGCCAAGTGGACGATTGGCAAATGGATTACATCTTGTATTGTTCAAACAACATGAAGTCTTGCTGTATTCTGACAATCTACAGTTAGCTCCAGCCTTTAAACTGCCCCAGAGAGTAGAGGGTTAATTTTCTTTGCAGTGCACAGAATGTTGAGCTCAAGCCCGGTTGAGGTCTCTGTCTGCAGCACTTTGAAACCCAACTGTCAGATTCTTTACTCCACCTCACTGAACAGTCGCTCCGGAGATTTCTCCTTCTGCTCGGTTCAAAGTCGGTTAAAGTTGTCGGTTTTATTCCGAATTATTTTCCGCATTGTCGGTTCAGGCTCTGTCTGCGGTACAGTAAGTACTTTAGGTAGTTCTCTGTTTCTTATTGTGGAAATTGGAAAATTGGTATATCTCGATCGGTTCAGCTGAACCGATCCATTACCATCTATCTTTAGTGTGTGGTTACGGTCCTTATCGGTTTAAAAAAAAAACGTAACGCTTTTTCCCACACCGTAACACGGCGAGGAAACCGATATGGAGTCTTGCCTGGCGGTTGCCGAAAAAAGGGTAAGTTTGGTTAGGTTGGCCATGTCTGAGAAACCCAAGAGAAAAACTGGGCCCACTGGGTTTCAACACTGCAGTGAGTCTGGGGAGGTCTTTGCTATGGCCAATCCCCACACCACCTGTGTTTATTGTCTGGAGTTTGATCACCTCGATACAGACTGCCAAATATGTAAAAACTTTCCTAAGTCTACCCTGGAAAAAAGATTAGGTAGAGTTAGAGAAAAGGAGGCCGAGAAGTCCGCTGCCCTGGATGGTCAGCCCGGTTCGGTTCCAACTGAACCAGGAGGAGTGCCCTCTGACCAGGGTGATACTTCTTCGGGCAAGAGGAGAGCCGTGCCTGAGGGATCGGTTCCTACAAAAAGAAAACGCCAAAAGAAATCGACCGGTTCGGATCCAGAGGTTCATGTTCCGACCGTCGAAGAAATAGCCAGAGCGATTTGAATTGTCGAATCGCTTCATCCGGTTCTGACCAATCTGGCGCCTTTTGGCTGGGGTTCAGTTCAGTCAGTTCCCTTGGTTCAAGATTATACCCCTGAAGACTTTTATGAACCGGAGTTTGAAGAAGAGGGGGATTTTGAAGATGATGGTGAAAAGTCTGGATGTACCTGTGGAACCGGACATCTCCCCAGACGGACCTTCTGGTGTTTCCCCTCCTAGGCTTTCTGAGTCCCCTCCCCACTATCTGTTTTACAGAAAAGTGGTTGAAACCCTCCAGCTTCCTATGGAGGAGGCTGTGGAGGATCAAGAGGAGCCTGATTTTGTTGAAATGATGGACATCCCAGAGTCCAGGAGACTGTCTATTCCCCTTCATAAGTCCTGTGGGAAGCAGACACAAAAAATCCTAAAGTCTCCTAATTCTGTACCTCCAGTTGACAGAAGGATGGACAAAAGGTATACTTTATCAGGCTCAGATATGGGGTTTTTCTACCAGCAATGCAGCCATGTTGGGGTAGTGCAGGCTGCAGCCTGTGACAAGGCAAATATTCCCATGCCTTCACACCCCCCAGACAAAGACTCCAGGAAGATGGATGCCATGGCAAAGAAACAGTACATGGCATCCTCCTTGGGACTCAGGCAGGCTAACTATATGGCCTGTACAGCCAGGTACCTCCCCCCAGCTGGCCAAGGAGCTGGAGGAGATGGCTGCTGATGGGATTGAGGCATCAAAATACAATTCTAGGGACATGGATATGTTGTCCATCCACACATTGTGGAGTTCCTTGCCGCTTTAAATCTTGCCGGAAGGTCTTCAAGCTGGCTCCTCCCACCCACCGGGTGGTAAACTCGGCTCCGCCCCATGGCGTAGATCTTCCTTACCGCTTGGAAGCTCAGGTTCCTCATACGCTCTGCGTATAAGACTGGTTCCTAATTCTTGAATTTTTGAAATCAAAGTTTTTGCTAAAACGACTTCGGTCTTCTCTCCCTCGCGGCTGCGATGGACAAATCGACTCCTGGTTTCCGGAGATGCCCTTGCAGGCAGAAGATGTCTCGGATGGATCCGCACTCCACGTGCGTCTACTGCCTAGGCCTTGAGCACGACCCGCAGGCTTGCGACCTGTGCTCTTCTTTTTCGGTCTACGTCCTTGAAGACCGTGCTGCCCGTTTACAGCTGGGGCGTCCTGAGAAAAGATTTCCTCTGGTTAAGTCAAAAGAGGCCCGGTCGGCTGTGTCCGCGGCAGATCAGCTCGAGCAGATGATCGCCCTCGAAGTGGAGGCGGCGCGGGCCGCTTCTACTTCGGCTGCGGCATTTGTCCCGCTTTCTCTCGGTGCCTTGTATTCGGCTTCTTTTAAGGAGCTTTGTCTGACCCTCTCGACGAAGGTGAGGGTCCAACTACTTCTGGACCTTTTCTCGGTCCAAAAGAGACAAAGTAAGTCTCACACGTCGGCGCTCTTAGGGCCAGGAAAGATCCCCTCCCTAGTTGTCGACAGTCGACTTCGACCCTAAACTTTGAGCCACTGGCTTCATGGTGTCCCGTCAGGCCAGTTGGCCGAGACTCCTGTCGAGCGGTCGAGATTTTTCTCGACCCGTTAGATGGAGTTTGTCGGCTGGAGAAGCCAAAATCCCCTCTCCCGGTTCCCCGGTGGGAGTTGAGGATCCCGTCGGCTCGTCTGTGCCTCGGTTCCGGAGCCTTGGTGGAATCGTCCGAGCAGGCGTGCCGATTCCTACGACTCCTCCCGCACCGTCCTCGGCCTGGCGAAGTTCTCCAGTCTCGGGCGTCTTGGCGGTCCAACCGATCCGCCGTCATAGGCAGTCTCGGCACGTGGCAGCAGTACCGCCGCTAATCCTCTTTCTCTTCCTTGGGCAGTGGAGGCTTCGGCGCAAGTTGCGTCGGAGGTATGAGGAACTCGTGGCAACAGCTCCTTCTGACCGGGAATAAGCCGACGCCGTCGTCTTACCCGGCCATTAAGTGGCTGTCACCGGAGTGGCCGAAACAACCCCTCGTTTTAGCCGAGGAGCCTGTTCCCAGGCCGGTTGTTAGGCCAATTCCAGCTGCCCCACTGATTCTGGTGGAACCTCCACCTCCACAGCCGTTATTTGGGACTCCGACCAAAAATTCTTGGTTGGCTCAGGGACTGCCCCATAGGCTGTCTGTCACCCTCACTCCCGATAGACCTCGGCAGGTGGAGGGTGGCTCAGGCCCGAGGCAGCTCTTTGAGGACTCTTCCAAGTCCGAGGATGATTCCTCCCTTTTCTCCAAGCGAATGGACTTGGAGTCCTCAGGAGGACAGTCAGTGGACGATAGCCCTTCATCCTTCCTAGGTTTGCTTCGGCTCATCTCGGAGTCCACCGGGATGAAGCTCGAACCCGTTTCTAAACGGGCCAGGTATCCTCTCACGATTCTGGACGAGGGTTCCCCTCGGAGGCCTTTCCGGTGGCCGAGGGCCATAGTGGGTCGGCCTTGGAGCTCTGGCAGCGCCCTGCTTCCTGCCCTCGCCTTGACCAGGATGGCCAGGAAGTATCAGGTCCCTACGGTTCCCTGTCCGGTTTTGAACACCCATCTGCTGAGAGTTGGTTACCGACAGCGTTTTCGGCGTGCGAAAGCGCTAAGAGATGTGGACAAACCTCCGACAAGGAATCAAGAAATTGGATTATGCGGGCGGAAAGTCTATGCTCGTCCTCTCTTGGCCTTCGTCAGGCCAGTTCGGCCGTCCTCATGGCACATTTTCTCATGCCCTGTTGGGCTCCCTGGATAGGTCGTCCCTCATCTTCCGCGGATCTGCAGACTACGGTCAGGCAGGTGCGGGACCAGGGCAGGGCAGTGGCCAAACAGCAGGTCCAGACTGCTTTAGACATTGGGGACTCATGTGCCAGGTCTGTGGCGGCCGCAGTGGCCATGCATTGTCGGGCTTGGCTGAGGATATCCACCTTAACCTCGGATACCCAGCACAAGTTGGCGGATGTTCCCTTTTTGGGGACTGACCTCTTGACCCCTGGGGTGGAAGGTCACCTGCAGAGGATCGAGAGTCCAATGCTACCTTGGACTCTGTCTCTTCCGCTCAGAAGGACAAAGGCCACAAACCACAGCCCTAAGCCCTTTTCGTCCTTCTACGCCCCGGCGCTGACCAGCAACGTCAGGGCCAGCAGGCTCGGGCTTGGCATCCCAAACCCAAGCCGGAGCTTCCTCCAACAGGAGCAGGGAGGTAAGGACCCAGGAGGTCCTTGGCGGTCCCTCCTCCAAGCCTGTCTAGTAACGGGCTGAGGGTGTCACCCCAACCCCGTCACCTCACCCAGGTTCCCCATGGGGAGGCAGCTCCAGCACTCACTCTGCCTGGTCCGTTATTACCACGGACAGGTGGGTACTGGAAGTGGTGGGAAAAAGCCTGCCTCTAGAATTGAGCAGGCCCGCCCTTCAGAGCCGTCGCACCTCAGGGGCCTCCAGGTCACAGCCTCACTGTCAGCTCGTCGGGCCGACATCGCTCTCCTCCTCCAAAAGGAGGTGATCAGGGAGGTGACGGACCCTCCCTCAGACCCGGGGTTTGTGTCCAGGTACTTCCTGGTTCCGAAACGGACGGGGGGCTGGCGCCCCATTCTCGACCTACACGACCTGAACAAGTTCCTAAGGTCTCGAACCTTCAGGATGGTCACTCTGGCTCAGATAATACCATCTCTGGAACACAGCATGTGGTTCTGCTCTCTGGACCTGCAGGACGCATTCTTTCATGTCCCTATCCGTCCATCACTCGGAGATTCCTTCGCTTCGGCGGAGGATCCCTCTTCAGTTCGAGCCATGCCCTTGGCCTGTCTCCAGCTCCCAGGGTCTTCACCAAATGCATTGCAGTGGTGACAGCCTTCCTGCGGCTGAGGGTCCGGGTGTACCCTTACCTGGACGATTGGCTGATAGCAGCCCCCTCCAGACAGGAGGTGGAGCGGTCCAGAGATCTGGCCCTCCAGGTTTGCTCTCAAGTCGGCCTTCTCATCAACGAGGCCAAGTCGGAACTCGAGCCGAAGCAGGTGATCCTGTTTATCGGGGCAGAGCTCGACTCTCTTCGAGCCAGACACGGGCTCCCGGCGGACAGGGCCGAGGTTCTTACCTCCTTTGCCCAATCATTTCTGGTTGGGTGTCGCTCCTGCCGGGACTTCCTCGTCTCCTGGGTCTCATGGCGGCCTGTACCAGCGTGGTCCGTTGGGCACGCTGGCGCATCCGCCCTCTTCAGTGGGGACTGGCCAGCCAGTGGTCTGGCAGCTGCGATCCATTGGACCAGCTAGTGATGGTGACCCAGGAGATGTGGGCAGCTCTCGGTGGTGGACGTTCCATCTCATCTGCAGGAGGGCATCCCGTTTGTCCGCCCGAGCCGGCGGTCTCTCTATCGACCGATGCCTCTCTGATGGGTTGGAGTGCCCATCTGGGGAACACCAGCGCCACGGCCTCTGGTCCCAGGAGTCGATGCCACATCAACCTGCTGGAGCTCGGCGGTCCGTCAAGCTCTCCGCCTTTGCTCCGTTTCTCCGAGGGTCAAGTGGTCCGAGTCAGGCGGACAATACCACGACCATGTACTACCTAAACCGCCAGGGTGGGGCCGCGTTCCATAGCTTCTGTGCAAGGCTCTCGCATTTGGTCACTGCTGCGCGGCCTGGAGGTGGATCTCCTAGCCATTCATGTGGCAGGGCCTCCAACTCCTGGCCGATGCCCTGAGCCGGATAGGGCTGCATTTCAGTGGTCACTCCTGCCGGAGGTAGTACAAGATCTGTTCTCCCACTGGGGCACACCTCAGGTGGACCTGTTTGCCTCCAGGAGAGCAAGCTGAGCTGTTTCATTCCGCCCCCTCAGCAGGGGCTCGCTGCAGGGGATGCCTTCTCGAGGCTGTGGACCCGGGCCTCTTTTCGCCTTTCCCCATTTCCCTTGATTCACAAGGTGCTTCTCAAGCAAGGAGGGACAAGGCGCAGGTGATTCTGATAGCCCCAGACTGGCCCGCCAGTTCTGGTACCAGATCTCCTCAGCCTCAGCTCCAGGCTCCCAAGGCAGCTTCCAGCTCGCCCGGACCTGCTCTCAGTCAATCAGGGAAGGTGTTCCATCGGACCTTCAATCCCTGCACCTAATGGCCTGGTTCCTGGCGGCTAGAGTTCCAGGCCTTGGGTCTTTCATGAGGTCCTCAATGTTGTTAGGCGTCCTGTAGAAGTCGACCAGGAAATGCTATGCCTTCAAATGGAAGAGATTTTCCATTTGGTGTCAGAAGCAAGGGCTTGGACCCTTCCTCCTGTTCTTTGGCAAGCATCTTGGACTATTTATGGTCCCTTTCTAGTCAAGGGCTTAGGTCGGCGACCTAAAGGTGCACCTGGCAGCCATCTCTGCTTACAGGCGCGGGCGGGGAGCAGTCGGTGGCGCAGGAGAGAGGTGGTCTGGCGCTTTTCAAAGGCCTTGATCACATTTCCTCTCCGGTGCGAGAACCTCCACCTCCGTGGGATTTACTGCTGGTACTGGCAAAGCTCATGGGCAAGCCATTCGAACCAATGCACAGGTGTGAACTCTCTCACCTGTCGTGGAAGACCGCCTTCTTGGTGGCTATCACATCAGCCAGAAGGATGGGAGAACTCCAGGCGCTCTGCATTGAGTCTCCTTACCTGGTCTTCCACAGGGACAAGGTTGTCCTGCGCCCCACCAGAAATTCCTTCGAAGGTGGTGTCAGAGTTCACCTTAACCAGGTGTTGACTCTGCGGTGTTCTACCCAGTCACACCTCGGAGGCCGAATACAGGCTCCATACTTTGGACTCTAGAAGGCGCTCGCTTATTATAAGGAGCGGCTGAAGTCAGGAGAGAGGTTACGCCAGCTGTTTGTCACCTACGCTGAAGCTGCACCTGGCAGACCTGCAGCCAAGCGGACCGATAGGCAGGTGGGTCACCTCCTGCATAGATCTCTGCTATAAGTTGGCGGGCATGGAGCCTCCCAGAGGATGAGCTCATTCTACCCGTCATACTGGTGCATCGGTGGCTGCTTCCAGGACATCCCTATCCAGGAAATCTGCAGGGCTGCTACCTGGAAGTCATCACACACCTTTATTACCCATTACCACATCGACCTTGAGTCACGCCGGGATGCTGGTTTTGGGGCCTCGGTTCTCCAGTCTTTATTCCCTAAGTAGGGGGTGCGCCTTGCCTCCCTCCTCCCGGAGAACTGCTAGGAGTCTGCCAATAAGTGTGGATGAACAACATATCCATGTCCCTAGAAATACAGGTTACTCACCTGTAACAGGAGTTCTAGGAATGGTATATGTTGTTCATCACATTTCCGACCTCCCGGCCCGTGCACAACCTGAGCTTCCAGCGGGCCAGATCTGGCGTCGTGGGGGCCGAGAGTTTTACCACCCAGGTGGGTAGGAGGAGCCAGCTTGAAGACCTTCCGGCAAGATTTAAAGCGGGAAGGAACCTGCCAATAAGTGTGGATGAACAACATATACCATTCCTAGAACTCCTGTTACAGGTGAGTAACCTGTATTTTCATGCTGCTGTGGACTCCAGTGATGTGTCATCAAGAGTCACGGCTACATCTGTGGCTCTTCGGAGAATGGCTTGGCTCAGATGTACTAGCCTCTCACAGGACACCCAGGCTAAGGCCATGGATTTCCCTGTGGTTGGTAATTCTCTGTTTGGGGAGCAGACAGATAATTACATGAAGAAGATGGATGAGTACAGGACCACTTATGGTAGTGCTCAGGCCAAGGAGAGGCAGGCAGCTCCTCAAAGGCAACAATCTAGGGGCAGGCCTTTTCATAGGCCTTTCTACCAAGCACAGGCCTCTTCTCCCTTTTCACAGAGGGGGTTCTTCAGAGGGAGAGGCAGAAGGGGGGATGAGCAGGGCTACATCCACTCCTCAGCCTAAGGTCCCTGCCAAGCAGACACCCTGATGGGTCTGCCTGGGTCAAGACTCCTATCCCTGTAGAGGGCAAGCTGGCTTACTTCGTCCAGGACTGGATGTCTGTTACTTCAGACAAGTGGGTCCTGGAAGTAGTAAGCCATGGACTAGTTTTTAGCTTCAAAACATTTCCGAAGATGAGAGCCAGATCTTTTCAACCTGCAGGTCTCTCCGAATCCCTTGCCCTAGAGGCAGAGGTTTTATCTGTTCTGGCCCTAAGAGCCATAGAGAGAGTTCCTGTCCTACACTGGGGCAAAGGTCTGTACTCCAGGTACTTCCTTACCCCAAAAAAGACAGGGGAGTGGCGATCCATCCTAGATCTAAGATACCTGAACAAACATCTTTTAAAACCAAGGTTCAAGATGGTGACTCTGGGAATACTTCTTCCCTCTCTAAGGCCAGGGGACTGGCTGTCTCCCTGGACCTCAAAGACGCCTACTTTCATATCCCCCATCAGGTGCTCCCACAGAAAGTACCTCATGTTCAAGTTACCCTCAGGCCATTATCAGTTCAAAGGAATGCCCTTTGGTCTAACATCACCTCCAAGGGTTTTCACAAAGTGCCTGGCAGTAGTAGTTGCCTTTTTAAGAAGGCAAAAGATTTCCATTTTTCCATATCTGGACGACTGGCTCCTAGTGGGTCAGTCTCCAGGCCAAGTCAAGTCAGACCTGCAAGTGACCCAGCAAGTGTTCACTTCCCCTGGGATTTCTTCTCATCTTCCCCAAGTCAGTTCTCGAACCGGTGCAGCTTCTTACCTTTATAGGGGCAGAGCTAGATACTGTCAAAGCAAGAGCCTTTCTTCCCCTGGAAAGAGCAAGAGTTCTTATAGAACTGGCTTCTTCCTTCAGCCTTCAGGTGTCCCGACCAGCAAGGCATTTCCTTCAGCTCTTGGGTCACATGGCAGCTTCCACAGCAGTGGTCGAAGGGGCAAGATTCCAGATGAGGGACATTCAGTTTCATCTGAGGGCCTTTTGGTCCCAAAGGAAGGATCCTCTTACCAAACTAATTCCAGTGACTTGGACACAGATCCAAGCTCTTCATTGGTGGCAGAATCAGGACAATTTAAGGCAAGGGGTCTCATTTCTCCTGGAACTCAGGGCAGTTTTTCTGGCCCTGCAAGCTTTCTCTCAGTCAGTGCAGAACGAGATGGTTCAGGTCAGAATAGAGAACACCACCACCATGTGGTACATCAACAAGCAGGGAGGCACTTGGTCCACGGCCTTGTGCACGGAAGCTGTGAAATTGTGGTCCCTGGCTTATTTTCTGCAGACCTCTCTGGTAGCAGTCCACCTTCCAGGGAAGGACAGTGTGCTAGCAGATGCACTGAGCAGGATCTCCCAGGGCCATCACAAATGGTCCCTGGATCCCCTGGTGTTAAAAGTGATTTTTTCAAGGTGGGGCACTCCAGAGATAGATGTCTTTGCAGCCCCAGACAGTCACCAACTTTCTCTGTTTTGTTGCAGACCCCCCAGTCTTGGGATCAGTCCCTCTGGATGCTCTGATGTTGAACTGGGAAGGGAAATTTCTCTATACTTTCCTTCCCTTTCCTCTACTGTTCAAGGTTCTGGTCAAAGTGAGGTCACAATCCTGCAAAGTGATTCTGATTGCTCCAGATTGGGCCACGCAGCCCTGGTACCCCCTCTTACTGTCCCTAGCAGTCCATCTTCCCCTGTCTCTTCCCAGGAATTACAACCTGTTAACCTCCTCTCAGGGGAGGATTTGGTACCCCAATCTTCGGTCCCTCAATCTTAAGGCGTGGCTCTCGAAGAGTTAGAGTATTCAGATTTGCATCTGTCCCAAGGGGTTTTGGATATTCTCAAAGCCTCTCGAAAGCCTGCCACCAGAAAGACTTATGACTCCAAATGGAAAAGATTCAGCATTTGGTGTTCCAAGAAGCATATATCTCCAGACACTGCTGAATTGCCTACAGTTCTGGATTATATGGTCCATCTTAATGGTCTAGGCCTGAGACCAGCTACTCTCAAGGTACACTTGTCAGCTGTTTCCGCTTTTCTGTCAGTGGGAAAGCCTTCCTCACTGTCATCTCACCCTGTATTCTGTAAATTTTTCAAGGGATTGCTTCATGCCAGTCCTCCCTTTAGAGATCCTGCCCCTGCCTGGGACTTAAATGTTTGCATTGCTCAACTCATGCAACCCCCAATTTGAGCCTATGTCCTCAGCAGAGCTTAAGTACTTGACTTGGAAAACTGTGTTTTTGGTAGCCATTACCTCTGCCGGATGTATCAGTGAATTGCAAGCCCTGTCAATGGAACCTGATTTTATCTTCTTCCATCGAGATAAAGGGGTCCTTAGAACCAATAGGAGGTTCTTGCCCAAAGTGATTTCAGACTTCCTTTTGAATCAGTCCATGTCTCTCCCTGTTTTCTTCACTGATCATTCTTCCTCGGGGGAGAGGAGGCTACACAGTTTAGATGTTAAACGAGACCTTCGCTACTACGTAGAGCGTACCAAGGGTCACAGGTTTGATTTCCTCCAGTTGTTCCTCACTTATGGGGAAGTGGGAAAGGGCAAACCTGCCACCAAGAGAACTATTGCCAGGTGGATTGTTTCTTGTATACAATTCTGCTATGAGAAACTAGGAAAAATTCCACCCTCAGGCCTGAGGGCTCATTCCACAAGAGGTACAGCTGCTTCCCTGGCTGCTGCCAGGGATATCCCTCTGTTAGAAATTTGTCAAGCAGCCACCTGGAAAACAGTCCATACCTTTACCAAGCATTACTCTCTGCATATCCGGGCTAGGAGTGATGCTCGGTTTGGCACAGCAGTACTTCAGAGCCTATTTCCGAAGTCGGTTCTGTCCCTCCTCCATGGAGGTACTGCTTGGTAGTCTGCAGAGTGTCACAATACAGCAAGACTTCGTGTTGTTTGAAGAACAAATCACTCACCTTAGTAATTGTGTTTCTTCTAATGGAATCTTGCTGTATTCTGACTTCCTTCCCTCCCTCCTCCCCTCTCAGAACCTGTTTTTGGGAAGTGGGTGGGCAGGTGCAGTGTTGCACCCCATGGGTGTCTTCAGCACACCCTCCATTTTACTTGGGTGCTTGTATTATAATTTTTGTGTTTGGATAGGTTTTGGTTTTGGGTTTCCTCACTTGAGTCTTCCTTGGGAATCCAAAACTTTCTGTTGCCAGTTGGCTAATTAAAATTTTTTTACAATTTCCACATAGTGAGTGAGTGTTTGCTCGTAAGAATCTGACGGTTGGGTTTCAAAGTGCTGCAGACAGAGATCTCAATCGAGCTCGAGCTCAATGTTCTATGCACTGCATAGAAAATTAACCCTCTACTCTCCGGGGTAGTTTAAAAGCTGGAGCTAACTGTAGATTGTCAGAATACAGCAAGACTCCATTAGAAGAAACACAATTACTAAGGTGAATAATTTTTTCATCTCTGCTATAGGTTGACGGGTAGGGAGCCTCTCATAGGGCTAAGTGCTTATTTCACCCACCATACCACTGTGTCTGTGACTGCTTCTGGGGACATCCCTATCCAGGAAATCTGCAGGGCTGCTTCCTGGATGTCAGCAAACACCTTCATTTCCCATTACCACATTGACCTAGAGTCAGTCCGGGATGCTGGTTTTGGGGCCTCGGTTCTCCAGTCTCTGTTCCCTAAGTAGGGGGTGTGCTCCTTGCCTCCCTCCTCCCGGAGAACTACTAGGAGTCTGCCAAGAAGTGTGGATAAGAACAATGTATCCACATCCCTAGAAACACAAAGTTACTCACCTGTAACAGTAGTTCTAGGAATGGTATATGTTGTTCATCCACACAACCCACCCGACCTCCCCAGGCTTCGACGCACAACCACTGCTTCCAGTGGGCAAGATCTGGCGTCAAGGGGCAGAGCTGAGGGATATATCACCCGGATGGGTGGGAGGAGCCAGCCTTTAGGCCTTCTGGCAAGATATTTAAAGAGAGAGGGCATGCCAAGAAGTGTGGATGAACATGATGCTGTATACCACTCCTAGAACTACTGTTACATGTGAGTAACCTGTGTTTTTGCATCTTTCAGAAATGTGTCCATTGCTGACATCTATGCAGTGGCCACTTGGAGTTTGGTCCACACTTTCATCTGGTGTTACAGTCTGGACATCGCCTCTAGGCGTAGGGCAGGTTTTGGACTGGCTGTCCTGCAGGACCTGCTCCCTTGAGATCTTTACTCTGACCTCTACCTCCTCCCAGCTGAGCGGGGTCAGTCCTCTCACTGCTTGGGACTCATTCCTTATGGTGTAACCTGCTGCAAGAGCCTGCTCAAAGTGAGATAGTACAGTTACATGAGAACTTACCGTAACAGTAGATCTTCAAGGAGCACTCTTGCAGCAGGTGCTGCTTTCCCTCCCTCCATCCCCCTTGTGACTGCTTCTCCATCTTTTTCCTTGGTTTCAGAGGAACGTTTCGGTTCTCCATTTTTTTATGCTTGCTGGGGTCTTCGGCGGGAGAAGTGAGGTGGTGTTGGGGGACTGCCCCTTTTATACCATGGACGGACGTCGGGGGCGGACCGACGTCATGGAATGGTCCCCTGCTATAGACTACTGGCTAGAAGTTTTCCATGGGGTCCTGGCGCCTGCTGGCTTCAGTCCTTCTGGTGTAACCTGCTGCAAGAGCTCCTTTCGAAGATGTACTGTTACTGTAAGTTCTTCTGTAACTGTACTTTATATATACAGGTCATGGAACATCTAAATAAATGTGGCCTGTTAACAGCACAGCCTGGTTTCTGGGGAGCGGGGGGCATCACGACTGCCTCGATCAGGTTCACGAACGATTGGGATAGATGTGGGAGAGTATGTTGGAGTGATGTTTGTGGACCTGACCAAGGCCTTCAACCTCAAAGACCACTCCCTACTGGAAGAAAAACTGGCAGGTATTAGCTTTGGATGACCCCATAGTGAAGTGGTTTCACAGCTACCTGACAGGTGGAGAAAAACAAGTCTGTGTAAACGGAATACTGTCGGATCCTAGGACTGTTGAATATGGGGTACCCCAGGGCTCAATATTGGGGCCTATGTTGTTTTCCTTATACATGAATGAGTTGCCATCAATCTGCTCAGGGTACCTTGTGATCCTATATGCGGACGATGCTATATTGTATACAGCCAATAAAGATGCTAAATTAATCCAATAACATTTGGAAAATGAATACAATAAACTGATAGGCTGGTTAGAGGGCAATAGACTTGTCCCGAATCAAAAACAAAGGGAGTGCTGTTTTATACCAATGGTAAAATGAAAAAGTTGTCAGAACCCTTTGCAATAATTGCCAGTAATGTGACAAAAGTAGAAATTGTATCAGACTTTAAATATTTGGGAGTGACCTTGGATAGTCATGTAAATTTCCAAACACATATTGACAATTTAACAAAACAACTCCATAAAAAAATAGGAGCCTTATATGAAGTTAGGGACTACTTAACTGACAAAACAAGAACAATAGCTGTGACATGTTTGATACCAACACTTGACTATGGGAGTCTGAGTTGGGGAAGGGGGGTGTAACTGAAAAAAATTAGACAACAAAGACTTTGTTTATATAACACTATATGTAGATTTGCCCTAAGGGCCAGTTTTAGGGAGCACCACTATAACCTATACAGTAAGTTAGGGTGGTTACTGATAGGATATAGGGATACATTACAACTATCTTGTTTTGTTTTCAGTACACTTCATTGTCCAGAACACAATGTACTGTCAAAATTCTTTGAACAAAAAATAAGCCTCAGATCAGAAAATACAATTTCATTAGTTATACCACATTGCAAAACTACAAAAAAAAAGTCATTTAAACTGATTGCAATTAAAACATGGAATGGATTACTAGAAGAATTACGTAATCTACAAAATACAAATTTTTTCAAATACTCAAAAAAAAAAAAAAAAAAAAAAAAGTGTTTACATACAAACACCAAATACAGTTGTATTTAAATGGAACATCTGCCGGCCTGGTGGTGCTGAGGGTTGAGGCACTGGACGTCGCACCACGTCAGCGACCCGGGTTTGGGGACGGACTTGGGCAGCGGGGGGCATGGATTCGGATGGAGCAGCCAACAGGCAGCTCTCCTTTCCCGGGAGGGGTGGGCAGGCACTGCGCGACTTTGGTGGTCAGGGGCTCGGCGAACAGTGCACCTAGCATTGGGATATGGTGGATGCGTCTGACGTCCTGCAGGCAGGTGTAGGAGCATGCCTGCGCTCGCTGGATGTCACTACACGTCTGCACCACCGGGAAGAGTAAGGGGGGAACCTCTTGCCATTGATAGGCGAAGGCAGGTCTGGAGATCACGACCCCACGTCAAGGCTGGGCACTAGGATGCTCGCTTAAGACCCTACTCCTGTGCGGCAGCCCTCACAACTATAGCTAGAGCGCCAGAGGACTACAGTGGTCCCTCCCCGAGGGACTCTGATCTGGAGGGCTGGGCTGGAGGTAGGGTGTCCTCGCCAGAGACGAGTGGCCAGAGTTTCAGGTCAATGGGCAGAGTCGCAGTACCGTGAGTCAACGCCGGAGAGAGGCCAGTGGCAGGAGGTGAATAAACAGAGTTTGGAAGGAAAAAAAAATGGAACATCTGTCCCAGGCTGTTCGATGCCTGTATACTGGTATATCTGCACACACACTATTTTGTTTTATGTTTGAGAAATTGTGTGTATGTATTGGTTAATAATTATTGTGTACTATATTTATGGCTTTTGATGTATAACAAGTTTGTTTGTTGTATAGTTTGATGTAATGTATTCTTCCTGGGTCAAGCCTGTAAAAGGGCAATGTGGCCCAATGCTTTTTTACCTGGTTGACAAATTTTAAAATAAATAAAAATAAATTATCAAGCCTAGGTGGTGAAATACCAGAACATTTTGTGGCTCAACGTGCACAGTGCTGCTCAGGGGTTACCCAAGGGCACATTGAAAAAGGACCTCCTGTGTAGCCTGGAGGGAGCCACTTGGGTAGGCAAATATCTTAAAAGAACAGTATATGATGCTTTAGATGTTTCAGCCAGGGCTGCGGCAGCAGGCATCTGTTTAAGATGGACACCATGCCTGGCTCAGGGTTTCTGGACTTCCGGGCCCACTGCAGAGAACCGTACTGAGCACCCTTTTCGGAGGCGGATGTTTTTTGGCAGAGAAGCAGAAGAAGCATTAAAGGATATACCCTCTGCCCCACTGCCACCGGGGCACCTAGGTCAGTCTATTTCCAATTCCTGTGCCTTTAAGGATGCCCGTACTAGGCCTAAACCCTACAATGACTATGGTACTTCCTCCCAAGGGGACCGTAATAGAGAACCCAGTTTTGCTGCAGCTTCGGCCACTTTACGGACTGCAAGAGAGGTCGTCTTGAAGATGGGAGTTTCAGGGCTCAGACCTTTCATTTCATAGTCCTGACAATACCCATTAGTCATAGGGATGGATGCCCCCCTTTCCACCATCTCCAGGTCTGTTGGGCTTTTCGCCCACAAAACAGCCTCATGGCTGCTTACGGTCTTATGGCTTTGCTGGTCTCACAAGAGGGCTCCAATCTCCTTTAAAATAATGAGGGGCTGGGCGACCCTTGCTACTTTTGAAGAGCTGTACACTATTTTTCTCAGAATATTGGAACTTTTTCCCTTTCCATTCATAAAGATACAATTGAGGCTTCCCCTTGATACAAGGATTTGTAAAGCTGGGATGATGAGCATACTGTAGCATCAGGACCTGGAGTCTTTCACAGAGGCTCGCCAGTCATGCAGGCTATACGGCCTTCAACAAATACTAGGCTGCTTACACTCGATACGGAGGGGTGTTAGTCCAGGTGTCTTGCCATGTTTTGCAGTTTGCTATAAAATAAAATACCTTCTATTTTTTCTCAAAGTATGGTGTGTGCACTGCTTCATTATCTGACTACGTTCAGTGACTGTCTTTGGCTGTAGCACCCTTTTGGAGACTGATGTGCGTTCACTTGCTGTGTTTTTTTGCTTACACTAGCAGGATTTATCCAGTACATAAGACATAGTATCCTTAGTGGCCTGTTTTTAGGCCACATTCCCTTTTGACCCTCTCCATAAGTGCACCCAGAGAGGTTCTGATGCCTGGTTCATTAATGTGATATAGTGAAGTACTAGCTTTTCAGGTGTGGGCAGAATCACATGTTTTTGTTGTTGTTACCCTAAGTCACTGCCCCTTTTTGAGTTGGACTTTGTGACTCTTCCTCTCTGGGACCAGGCATAATCCAGAGTGCTGCCTTGGGGTCTGTTGTTTCCTAAAACTGCCTTAGTAGTGACTATTCCATATAGCAAGAAAAATCTGGTTCTTTTTATAAGGGTGTTCCTTTTTATTTTATGCTAGAAGACTCAAGTATGAGTCGTTCTCGACACTTGTATTTCCTCAGTGCTTGCCACTCCAAGGGAAGCATTGCTTTATTCCACCTTGTTGCTTTTTCGTCCAGGGATTGGACAACACCCTTTCATATTTTGTCTTTATATTTGCAAGGCAACAAATCACAAAAAATATATATAATATGTTTTACTGGACAATGGAAAACCGACTATTAGGGGGTCTTCTGAGGTGCCTTTCTGAAAGGTTGGCTCCGTGTTTTCCACCAATCGGGACATACAATAGCGTACTTCTTGATTCTTGTGCATCTCCCCTTTACGGGTCATTCACACGTCTAGTGGACCTACAGGCCAGTTTCCTCGTTTGTCATCGGTTCAGTCGTCCTATGCAAACCTGTTTAAATCTATTAGAATTGCCAGTTTAGCTATTCTGCAGTGGGGGGAATTGAGTGCGGGCCCTTTCAAGCACTGGGGCCTGCCATGATGCATCTTGCTCCTCCTCCTCCTCCCCCCCCACCCTGATGGGTTTTTGGGTACTACTAGGGACTCGTTCCATAGGTGTGACCTGATGAAAGAGAAATTTCTCAAAGAAGATAGAACAGTTCCGTACTCACCCTAACAGTAGGTCTTAGAGAGAATCTCTCATCAGGTCATGACAACCCTCCCTCCACCCCCCCTTATACTTTTCTTTCTAATGCAGATTTCTCTATATCTGTGGGTTCCACACCCTCTGTCACAGAGAGTGGCGTGCGGTGCGGTTTCACTGTTCCGGTTCCCTAGTTTATAATTCCTCCGAGCATAATCTCCAGTGGTGGAACGAGGGGGCTGTCCACGCCTTATATGGGCATTACATATGATGTCATGGGGGAGACCCCCCAGTAGACTGCTGCCAAAAGTTCCCACGGGGTCCTAGTGCTGATGCAGCATAGTTCCTCAGGTGTGACCTGATTAGAGTCTCTTGAAGATCTACTGTTATGGTGCATATGTAACTTCTTTCCATATGGCAATGGACACAAATGACACTTCATCCAAGGTCATGGCCTGTGTAGTGTCCTTAAGAAGGTTTGCCTGGCTTAGAACTAACAACCTATCCTAGGACACTCTAACAAAGGCAGTTGATTTTCCCTATGATGGAACTATACTGGTGACAAGACAAAGGCTTACATGAAAAAGGTGGACAAATACAAGACCACCTACTAGAGCAACACTGAAAAAGAAAAGGTCTCTACTTCCTATAGGCCTTCTTGAAGGGGAGGTAGATGTAGGCAGTACTTTCCATTTGCTTACACAACCTATGACTCCCTCCACAGGGGTTAATTCAGTGGTAGGGGTAGAAAGGGGGCGCCAGGCATGCAGCTGCACAACCGGTTCCCAAAGCTCAGGCTAAGCAAAACCCCTGACAGGTCTGCACGGGTCTCCCATCCATTGCCAGTGGAGGGAGGTGTGACTCACTGTTTTTAAGAATGCACAAAAATAACCACAGACAAATGGGTCCTGGAAATAGTGAGTCAGGGTTTGTTCCTGCAGTTCAGAAAATTCCCGAGACTTCAGAACCACAAAGGCTTCCATCCTCACCATAACGGAAAGAATCACGTTGGAGATGGAGGTAAAAAAAAACAAACTGAAAGAATATGCAGTACAAAAGGTACCACCATCTCAATGGGGAAGGGGACTTTACTCATGATACTTCTTGACCCACAAGAAAAATGGGGTGTGGTGACCCACTTTAGACCAGAGATACCTGCACGAACACTTAAAAAAGGGAAAATTCAAGATGGTAACACTAGGTTTAATGATTCCATCACTGCAAGAAGGAGACTGGCTGGGGTCACTGGGTCTGAAAGATGCCTACTTTCACATACAAGTCTGGCCCCAGCCATAGAAGTACTTCAGATTCAGGATAGGGAGTTGCCACTACCAATTCACAGCCCTTCCCTTCGGCCTATCCTCTGCACCAAGAGTGTTCACAAAGTGCCTAGCTGTTGTGGCAGCATTTTTTTTTTTTTTTTTTTAATATAGCTATTTGGTCCCTGTCGCCTCCTCCCGCCAACTGGTGATGGGGACACACAGAAGAGGAAAACTGCCCATCGGTATGCTCAATGCTGCTCAGCCCTCCTGCCCCCCCCATGCCGGCACTCTGACGACCCAAGATCGTTCCCGAATCCAGGTCGCCGGCATAGCTTGAGGAAGGCGTCCAGCACCTAAACCCTTTACGCCACTGGGTCAGCTATTGCGGCAGCACATTTGAAGAGGTGGGGGGGGGGGTTGTCTGGATGACTGGCTATTCTCAAGAAAATCAGGAGGAGGTAAAATCCTTCCTCCTTCTGACACAAGTCATCCTGGAGGACCTGGGCTTCCTCATAAATGTTCAAATGTTACAAACAAACCCAGTTCAGGTTCTTACCCAAGGAATACTCCAGTATTCCTAACTCTGTGCAGTGTTCCTTTAAGATAGAACTGCCCAGAGAGATGGAACATATGCTAATGAGAGAATGTTCATTAGCTCGTGCCATTTTCAAATGCTACCTTCACTAACTGCTACATTCTAACCCTTCAGATTTCTCTCTCCGCCTGCAAGTCAAGATGCCTGGAGATCTCTCACAAGTCATTCCGGATGTGTATTTTCTAAAATATATAAGTATTTCTTCATATTTTTTCATTTGCTGCCTTTACTGCATGTTTAAATTTAAAAACCTTGTGTGTAAATTTTTTTTTTTTTTTTCTCGGTTCTTCGCGGTTCCCAGGAACCATAGGGATCTGATATTTAGCCAAGTTTAATCTGAGCTTTTATTTAGTGCTCCAGTTCCTTTTTGGTATATTTTCATTTAAATTTTAGTATTTTGAACCGAGTTTTTTGGTTCCTGCACCCTGGTTCCTGGAACCGACAGCAATAGAGAAGTTTTACTGTTTTTTCAGTTCCGGAACTGACCACAACTTATAACTTTACTGTTATAATCTACTGTTTGCCGTTCCTATTTTCTTAGATTTATCATAAATATGTCAGATAAACCTACGAAGAAAACGGGACATATGGGGTTTTAAAAAATTGTATTAAATGTAGTGAGGTGTTTGCCAAGACAGATAAGAATGATTTTTGTGTTTTCTGCCTTGGACAGTAACACCTCACAGAGGACTGTGAAATTTGCAAGTCTTTCCCCTCAAAAGACGCCTGAAAAATGTTTGGAAAGGCTGCCGAAAAAGTTGGCAAAGGGGGCCTCAGGCTCTGACCAGTCCACACCCTTAAAAACTGCGGGTGAAACCGCCAAGGCTTCTTCTCATGCCACCCCTGATACGGGTGAACACTCTGGCAAAAGAGGCATTAAACTGGCTGACTCCCTGGTGCCTACTAAAAGGTTAAAAAAAGACTAAACACTGAGACCCTTGCTGGAATGCAACAAGGGGCTACTGCAGTGTCTGCCAGTATGCCTTCGCCTGATGACATTGCACAGGCTTTAAAAGTTATACAGAGCCGGCCCGCCGGCGCAACGGTTGGATTTCTGCTTGCGACGCCAGCGACCCGGGTTTGAGAACGAGCCCGGGTCACTGGAGGGCCAGCCGGGGGGAGAAGGATTGAATGTCCCAGAGACAGCTCTCCTTCTCCGGGGGGAGGGTAGGGGACTGGTCCGGCGCCTGCTGGCTCCTGTCGGAGGCTGGGAGTATCACAGGACGCATGGCTCAATACTAACTGGAGGAGGACCGGACGTCGGCATATGCCATGACGTCACTACGCTGCCCCCAACAGAAAGCCAGGAAAACTCGCTCGCTGGCCCTCCGGATGACGGCTCTCTGCTCCTAAGGGCCTCCAGTGCCTTCCTGGTGCCTCCTGTTCCCCAGCAGCATCCCCGGGCCCTAGAAGGATGTGCTGGGGCTATCCCACCCCCCCGGTGCCTTCCCCCTCGGAGGAGAGGGACCCGCCAGTGAAGGGATATACGAGGATATCCGAGGATTGGCTGCAATCTGGAGACTAGAGGAGGGCGGGCAAGGACAGAAGAGATCCGGGGAACTTGTCAGGAGCCTGAAGGAGAGGAGGACCAGCGAGCACAGGGTGGAAAAATAGATAATACCAAAAAAAAAATTATACAAGTGCTACAGGGCTTGATTCCCCCCAGCCCCTTGCTCAAGCTCTGACAAGGCAAGCAACTACCTCTGTTGCCTCTCCACTCCTGCAACAGTTGGAGTATGAGGAACAAGAAGAATCTGAGGTAGACGAGGGTTCGAACCTGAAGTCTCCCCTGAACAGGAATTTGGTTCACCCCCTTTGTCAGAAAAATTGTGGAAACCCTGGATCTTGTCACCACTAAGGGTGGTGCAGGATGAGGGGGGAGCTGAGTACATGGAAATTATGGGGTTAACTCCCACTGGAAAGATTTTCTCACTCTGTACAAGTTTTTTAAGGAAGACATTATGGCTATACTTCAAACACCTTGACAAAAAAATCTGACAAAAAGTATCAGCTGGACAGGGCAGGTAGAAACATAGACTTTGACGGCAGATAAGGACCACTTGGCCCACCCAATCTGCCCATTTCCCTGACTACTGGATAAGCTGCAGATTCTAGTTAACCAACAGCCTACTTCCTGCCACCACCCACTACAATTGCCTTGTGTCTGTCCCATGCATGTTTGAATTCCCCCACTGTTTTAGCCCCAACAACCTCCCCAGGAAGGCAGTTCCACGCATCCACCACTCTTTCCATAAAAAAAGATTTCCTCACATTACCCCTGAGCCGTCCCCCCTCTATCTTTAAATTGTGTCCCCTTGTTCTTACACATCTCTTTTTCTGAAAGATGCTACCCTCCTGGACTTTGTTGATTCCCTTGAGGTACTTGAATGTTTCTATCATGTCCCCCCTGTCCCTCCTTTCATCATGGGTATACATATTAAGCTCTCTCAGTCTCTCTTCATATGATTTCTGATGCAGACCCTGCACCATTTTAGTTGCCCTCCTCTGGACTGCTTCCATCCTGTCTATGTCCTTGAGTAGATGAGGTCTCCAAAACTGCATACAGTACTCCAGATGGGGTCTCTCCAACTGTCTGTACAGAGGGATAACCACTTCCCTTTTTCTACTTGTGATGCCCCTTCCTATGCATCCCAGTATTGCTGAGTTTCCTTTTACTCACCCTGACCACCAAGGAATAATCCTAGAGGAAGCCTGTGAACGGGCTAAGGTGCCTCTGTCTTCACACCCTCCTGGAAGGGATTCTAGAAAAATTGACAGCATGGCAAAAAAAAAAGGGGGGGGCTACCTGTCTGCTTCTTGGGCAATCAGGCAAGCTAGCTACCAAGTTTATGCAGCCCAGTACCAGAAAACCCTGTGGCACTCAGTACTGACCATGTCAGAAAAGGATCCATCGAGCATCTCCTCTGATCTAACTGAAACTGCTAGGTGGGACTAGAAGTCTCCAAGTACCAGTTTCAAATGGCAGCAGACACTAATGGCACTACTGCCAGGTGGATGACTGGCACAGTGGCCTTAAGAAGGTTTGCTTGGCTTAGGGCTACTAACCTGACTCAGGATACCCAGGCTGAGGCTATGAATTTTCCTGTGGAGAAAAACTCTTTATTTGGTGGACAGACAGAGGCTTACATGAAAAATGTGGATGAATATAAAGCCACCTTTAGGAGCAATTTTGCAAAGGAAAAACCTTCCCCCTCTTCCAGGCCCTATGGAAGGGTAGGTAAGGGCAGACTTACAGACACTAGACCCTTTTACCAGGTCCAGGCTGTACTACAACTGCAATACACTCGGCTGGCTGTTCCAGGGGAAGGGGCAGAAGGGGTGGCAAGCATGACTCCCAGACTGGCCAAGTCCAGCCACAAAAAGTAAATACAGCCTCTGACTCCATTCATCAGGCTGCCTCCCAGGTACCAGCTGGGGGCAGACTGACTCTCTGTTTCCAAGCCTGTGGAAAAAATATCACCCCAGAACTGGGTCCAGAATGTGGTGAGTCGGGTCTGTCATTAAGTTCCGAATCCCTTCCGTTCCTAAGAACAAGTGTTCAAAGCAGCCTCTCACTCAGAAAGAAAGTTGCTAGAAAAAGAAGTACAGGCCCTGCTCTTGAGCAGGGCAATAGAGCCTGTACCCTCTCTGAAAAAGGGGAAAGGTTTCTCAGAATTGTTAACATGCACCTGGTAAAATCCAGGTTCAAAAAGGGAGTCTCACAGAAAATGAGTTTCGGACTCCTTTCAGGACACTACCAGTTTTTCAACACTCTTTGGTCTCACAGCAGCACGAAGAGTTTCACAAGTGCCTGGCAGCAGTGGTGACTCACCTAATAAAGCTAGGTGTTTCTGTACCTGGACGAATGACTAGTCAGGGGAAGTCCCTCCCAACAGGTAAGGGAATATCTGCAGGTAGCCCAGGACCCTTTGGAGTCTCTGGGATTTCTGATAAATGTCAAAAAGCCAGTTCTGCCAGGTACTGATATGCATAAGGGCAGAACTGAATACCATAGTGGGAAAAGCTTACCTACCTCCGGAAAGGGTAAGCAGCATCCTGTAACCTGCTGGTTCATTCAAACCAAACATGCAGAAAACAGCAAGACAGTTTCTACAACTCCTGGGCCACATGGTTCCAGCAATGGGGCACAGTCCCTAGTTCCAGGTTTCAAATGAGGGACATTTAGTTCCACCTCGGAGCACATTGGTGCCAGAGGAGCGTACCATTCTCAAAGCCAGTTCCAGTAGCAAGTACATTACTGCAGGTTCTTCAGTCGGGGAAAGGAGATAATCTCAGATAAGGTGTTCCCTTCCGGTAAGAGTCTCCACCTGTTAGCCTGTCAACAGATGCATCACTGCTGGGGTGGGGTGCCCACCTAGGGGAGCACTCCACTCATGGTGCGTGGTCAAGTGCAGAGTCACTCCAGCACATAAATCTGCTGCAGTAGAGGGCAGTGCAGCTAGCCCTGCAAATCTTTGCTCCGCTTATCCGAGGAAGGATGGTACAGTTCAGAACAGACAGTGCCATCATAATGTGCTTCATAAACAAGCAGGGAGGGACAAGGTCCAGCCCCCTGTGTGCAGAGGCAATGAAAACAGAGTCTGGCTTACTCCCACAGTGCCTGTCTACAAGCTATCCCTCTGCCTGGGAAGGTCAGCACCCTAGCAGATGCTCTGAACTGGATCAGCTGGGCCCATCACGAGTGGGCCTTAAACAGGCATGTGCTGGATGTATTATTCAGGAGGTGGGGCACCCCAGAGACAGAGTTCTTTGCCTTCCACAATAAACACCACCACCACTATTATTGCAGATCACCTGCCAGGGGTACAGTCCCCCTGGATGCTCTGATGCTGGACTGGCCAGGGAGGCATCTATACGCCTTCCTTCCCATTCCCCTAATTTTTCAGAGTACTAATCAAGCTCAGATTACAGTCAGCAGACTTTGATAGCACCAGATGGACCAAGCAGCCGTGATACTCTCCGCTGCTCCTCAGGTCCTTGGCCAAGCCACAAACTGTTAGCCTCCTACCAAGGGAGGATCATGTACCCGATCCTTGGGTCCCTTAGTCTCAAGGCATGGCTCTTGAGGACTTAGAGAGTGCAGGCTTGCAACTCTCAGAAGGTGTCCTGGGGGTATTAAGGGGGTACAGGAAGCCCTCCACCAAGAAAACCTATGCCTCAAAATGGATAAGATTTTCAGTTTGGTGTTCTACCAATGGTGTGGTGCCAGCGCATGCAGGGGTTCCAGCCCTGTTGGACTACTTAACTCATTTACACTCTCTGGACTTAAGAGCTTTCAACTCTGTAAGTCCATTTAGTCTCAGCGTTTGCATACATTTCAGCTGGAAAGGATGCCTTTGTGGCATCCAATCCAGTCTTCAGGAGGTTTTTCAAGAGCTGGTCCCACTTGTACTCCTCTCACAGGGAACCAGTGCTAGTTTGGGATTTAAATATTTCTATTGCCCAGCTCAGGCTTTCCCCTTTGGAACCCATGGTTTCAGCAAACCTGGGGTATGTTACCTGAAAAGCAGTTTTCCTGGTGGCCATCATTTCTGCCACATGATCAGTGAGCTCCAAGCTGTTGTGCATTGAAAAGGACTGTATCTCCTTTCATAGGGGCAAGGTAGTGTTGAGAACAAATGGAAAGTTCCTCCCCTAGATGGTTTCTGACTTCCATCTAAGCCAGTCTACTACCTTGCCAGTCTCTCTTCACCGAGCATCCCAGCTCAGGGGAACACAGACGGACCAGTCTGGATGTAAAAGGAGCTTTGAGTTTCTAAATGACTCACACTAAGGACCATAGGCGGGACAGACAGCAGCTCTTCCTGAACTGTGGTGATGTGGGCAAAGTAAACCCGACGTCCAAATAAGACGATTTCTCTCTGGATAGTTCAGTGCATCCAGTATGGCTATTCAGAGATGGAAAAAGAGCCCCAACCGGGGCTCTGAGATCATTCAACAAGGGGTACACCTGCAACTGTGACAGCTGCCAGGCATGTCCCATTACTGGAAATCTGTAAAGCAGCTACCTGGAGGTTAGTCTGTACCTTTACAAGGCATTACAGCCTGGACCCCTTGTCCTTGTGATGCCAGGATTGGCACAGCTGTCCTGCAGAGTCTTATTTCCAAAGTAGGTTCAGTGCCCACCTCCAAAGGAACTGCTTCTTAGTCTACATAGAGTTAGCAATATTGGAGTATTCTTGGGGTAAGAAGAACAAAATCACTTACCATAGTAATCTTGTTTCTTCCAGGGGATACTCCAATATCCGTAACTCTCCGACCCTACCTCCCCTTCTAGAACCAGTGTCCTCTGCACTCCAAGCTGACTGGCTATGTGTAGAGGTGCCACACACTGGCACCTGGTGCTATCACTGGCAGGAGGAAGAAACAGATAGGGAGCTGATGCTAGCCATCCAAAGGATGGCTGACAAGGGTGAGGTAGTACTGGTTGGAGACTTCAATATACCAGATGTGGACTGGAGCATCCCAGCAGCAGCATCAACTAGGAGCAGATTTATCCTGGACTCCCTTCAGGGTGCCTTCCTCAAGCAACTGGTCATGGAACCAACTCGGCAGAAGGCAATACTGGACCTTGTGCTCACAAACAGGGACAGTGTGATGGGGGTAACAGTGGGGAGCACCTGGGTAACAGTGACCACCAGTCATTGTGGTTTGAAATCACAGAAAGAGCAGAACCAAACCACACAAAACACGTATCCTGGATTTTAGGGGGCAGACTTTGGGAAAATGGGGAGATGCTTGAAAGAGGCATTAAGGGGAATGGGACAGGAATCAGGGATTGAGGAACAGTGGGCAGTATTTAAAATGGGATTATAAGAACAACAGAATTATGCATTACAGGTTAGCAAGAGGAAAAGAAAGAGGAGACCATTATGGTTTTCCAAAGAGGTAGCAAAGAAAGTGAAAGCCAAAAAGATTGCATTCAGGCAATACAAAAAGACACAGGCAGAAGGGGATAGGGAGAAGTACCAGGAGAAACAAAGGGAGGCAGGGAAGTCAGTAAGGGAAGCCAAAGCTCAGACAGAAGAACACATTGCAAAATCAGTGGTTAAAGGGGACAAAACCTTTTACAGGTACACAAGTGAAAAAAGAAGGACAAAGGGAGGGATAGTTAGACTGAAGGGGGAGGATGGGAGCAGCGTGGAGGATGACAACAGTAAAGCTGACATATTGAACAGGTATTTCTGCTCAGTCTTTACTAAGGAAGAGGGGTAATGGGTCTGAAGGGAGTACAAGGGTGAGAATGGTGCAGAATGGACACAAGTCCCTTTACACGAGAAAGGGTCCTGAAGGAACTGGAAGTAATAGAGTTGACAAAGCAATGGGGCCAGATGGGTGCACCCCAGGGTCCTTAAAGAACTAAGAGAGTGGTGGCTGAACCTCTGGCTATCCTGTTCAGCCAATCACTGGAAACAGGGAGGTACCCAAAGACTGGAGGACAGCAGATGTAGTCCCCTTATACAAAAGTGGGAACAAAGAGGAAGCAGGAACTACAGACCAGTCAGCCTCACCTCGGTAGTGGGAAAGATCATGGAAGCACTACTGAAGGAGAGATTGGTGGAACATCTGGTTGTCAATGGACTACAGGACCCAAGGCAGCATGGTTTCACCAGGGGAGGTCATGTCAGACCAACCTCATTGAATTTTTGACTGGGTGACTAGGGAGGTGGATCAGGGAGGCAGTGGACATGGCCTATCTGGACTTCAGCAAGGCCTTTGACACTGTGCCACATAGAAGACTATTACACAAACTGGGGAATATGGGTGTGGGCAGGACAGTAGTGTGGTGGGTAGGTAACTGGCTGGGTGGCAGGACACAGAGGGTGGTGGTAAATGGTCACTCCACAGAGGGAAGAGTGACCAGTGGGGTACCACAGGGATCAGTGCTGGGACCGTCCTATTCAACATCTTCATCAGTGACATTGCACAGGATATAGAAGGCAGAATTTCACTGTTCGCTGATGACACAAAGCTCTGTAACAGAGTAGACACACCAGAGGGTGTAGACAGAATGAGAAGGGACCTGCAGAAACTTGAAGAATGGTCAAGGGTTTGGCAGTTGAAATTCAATGCAAAGAAGTGCAAGATAATGCATATGGGGCACAAAACCCTGGCACAATATATCAGTTGGGGGTGAGGATATAGCATGCACCAAGCAGGAAAGGGATCTTGGGGTTGTCATCTCTGATGACCTCAAAGGGAAACAGTGTGACAAGGCATCAGGTAAAGCAAATAGGATGCTGGGATGTATAGGCAGGGCATCACCAGCAGGAAAAGGGAGGTCATAATTCAGCTATACAAGACACTAGTGAGGCCCCACCTGGAGTACAGTGTACAGTTCTGAGACCATACCTCACGTAAGGACATAGACAGGGTAGAGAAGGTTCAGAGGAGGGCAAACAAAGATGGTGCATGGGTTGCATCACAAATCCTATGAAGACAGGTTGAAGGAACTGAACATGTACTCCCTGGAGGAGAGGAGGGAGAGAGGGATATGATAGAGACATACAAGTATCTTACAGGGAGGAACAGGGTGCAGGAAAACACTATTTTTAAGCGAAAAAGATGTTTCAGGACTAGAGGGCATGGGATGAAGTTGGAGGGAGGACGATTCAGAGGAAACATGAGAAATAATTTCTTCACAGAACGGGTGGTGGACAAGTGGAACACCCTGCCAGAGGAAGTGGTGGGGGCTGAAACAATCACGGGATTTAAGAATGCATGGGATAGACATAAAGGAATTCTAGAGGTCAGGGGTAAGGGGAAATAGACTTCTAGGAAAACAAACTGAACTTACAAGCTCAAATGGGCAGACTAGGTGGGCCATAGGCCCTTATCTGCCGACACTGTCTATGTATCTATGTATATTCTCTCTTTTTTAGCCCTATTGGGCCTTGTTATCCCCTTCTTCAGGTGATTCTGACATTAAGGGGGTTTTTGGGGTATTTTAAAACTCTTCTGTCCCCAGTTGGGGCCTGTAGGCGTTAGTTATTAGGGTTAAGTATATTTAGTTTGATTGGGCCTCTAGAGCAGGCTCCCTCGAAATCTGAAGGGTTAGAATGTAGCAGTTCGTGAAGGCAGTATTTGAAAATGGCACGAGCTAATGAACATTCTGTCGTTAGCATATGTTCTATCTCTCTGGGCAGTTCTGCCTTAAAGGGACACTGCTTAGAGTTAGGAATATTGGAGTATCCCCTGGAAGAAAAAAGATTACTGTGATAAGTCATTTTTTCTTTTGGACTTTATAGGTGCAGAACTACATACTTTGCAAGAGGAAGCATTCCTTCCCCAGGCAAGGGTAGCAAATCTGATTGCAGCTGCAAAATCTTTCAGGGCAGTTCAGCTCACACCTACAAGGGATTTCCTGTGTTTGCTGTGGACATGGCATCATCCACCGCAGAGGTACCAGGTACCAAGTTCCAAATGTGAGATATCCAGTACCACCTAGGGAACCATTGATTTCAGAGGTGGGATCCACTTTCCAAATTAGTGCCTGTCACAAAGTCTTTGCTAAGGGCACCGAAATGGTGGAAAGAAAGAATGCAGCCTCTGAGAGGCAGTTCCCTTCCTTCAACAGTATGCTACAGCCATACTTAAAACAGATGCCTCCCTCCTGGGGCGTCCACCTGGAGGATCTCACTGTAAATGATATGTGGAGTACACAGAAGACTCAGGAGCACATACATCTCCTGGAGCTCAGGGCAGTGTACCTGGCGATGCAGGCTTTTCCTACCACTTCAGAGGTCAGTCTTTCCAGATCAGGACAGACAGCACCACAATAATGTATTACATAAACAGGGAGGAACAAGATTTCCAAGCTGTGCACAGAAGCAGTGAAGATCTGTAGTCTAGCATACACCCTCGAGGTTCAGCTTTCAGCAGTACACCTGCCAGGGAAGGACAGTGTGCTGGCTGATTCCCTGAGTAGAACCAGCCAGAGAAATCACGAATGGACCCTGAACCAACAGGTACTAGCAACAGTGTTCAGACAGTGGGGTACACCTGAAAGACACCTATTTGCATCTTTGGAGAACAACCCGTTCCCCCTGTTTTGTTGCAGAACCCCCATCTATGGGTACAGTCCCAGAGGACACTTGTCCTAATCTGGTTAGGGAAGTTTTTTTATGCCTTCCCACCTTTCCCACTTATGCTGAGAGTTCTACTCAAACTGAGACAGGAGTCTGCAACAGTAATTCTCATAGCTTCAGACTGGGTCAAGTAGATTTGGTTCTTTCTGCTCCTGTCCTCTCCAACAGACATTCTGCCACCCTGCCCCTGAGATACAATCCGCTGACACTGTCTCAGGGCAGAATAACATTCCCAGACCCAGGAACTCTGCATCTCAGAGCATGGTTCTTGAAGAACTAAAGTTCTCTGGACTAAATCTCTCTGTGAGAGGGTTATGAAACTACTTAAGAGTTCCAGGGAACCTGCAACAAGGAAGGTACACCTTTTGGTGTTCCCCTAGACAGCTCAACCCGCTGCGAGCAAGTCTGGCTACAAACCTGGACTACCTAGTCCATCTTAAGTCCTTGGGCCTTAGGCCCTCTACCCTGAAGGTTCATTTGGTAGCAGTGTCAGCTTACATTTCAACTGGCAAGGACGGGTCAGTGACCTCAAAGCCCATTTTCAAAACGTTCTTTAAAGACCTTAATCATCTGTACCCTTCTGTAAGTGACCCTATCCCTCCATGGCACCTGAATCTGTGCATTGCTCAGCTGATGGATGGAAGTATCTCTTGAGCCTATGGCAACTGCTGCTCTGAAGTATGTCATCTGGAATGCAGTTTTCCTGGTGGCCATCACGTTTTCCAGAAGAGTTAGCGAGCCACAGGCCCTTAACACAGATCCTAATTATATCATATTTCACAGGGACAAGGTAGCCCTAAAAACTAACAGAAAATTACTCCCCAAAGTGGTGTCTGAATTTTATCTGAATCAGACTTCAGTTTTCTTTACAGCAGAATCCAGCTCAGGAGAAGAAAAGCTTCACAACTTGGATGTTGAGAGCTCTGAGCTACTACCTGGACCACTTAAAGGATGCACGGTCCACTAAACTCAGTCATTTGTCACCTGTGGTGAAGTCAGTAAAGGTAAACCAGCATCCAAAGGAATCATTTCACATTGGATATTTTCCTGCATAACTTCTGTTGTGGCAAAGCTGGCAAGTTGCCTCCTGAAGGCCTTAGGGCTCACTCCACAAGAGGCACCTCTGCCTCTGTGGCAGTATCAATAGGTGTTTCCCTGCAGGAAATCAATAAAGCAGCTACTTGGAAAACAGTACACACTTTCACAGAGCAGCACTGCCTGGGCGTACATTCCAAAAGGGATGCCAGCTTTGGCACTGCTGTCTTGCAGAACCTTTTCCCTACGTAGGTTCTGCACCCAGCCTCCCAAGGTACTGTTATTGAGTCGACAGTTGATAAGCATAAGTGAGGGATTCCTAGGGTTTGAAGAAAAAAATTACTCACCATAGTAATGTTTCTTCCTAAGGGATCACTCATTATGCTTAACAATCTATACTCCCTATCTCCCTTTCTAGAACCCAGTAAAAGGTTTACACAAGAATAACTTCTGTGTTTGCTTCAGCATTACTTTTTACATTGCCTTTACAATTGATTCTCAGTGATCTGAGCTATTTTTTTGATAATTTTAAAAATTGTTCTGCCATGTTGAAACAGTTTTTACAAACTTATTGCAGTACATCTTGGTATAGTTTTTGGTAGCCATTTAACTAGTTTTAGTGGTCACTGCTCACCCTAGCTTTAGAAATCTGATATTCGAATGCAGGGATGAGCACGATGATAGAGCGGAGTTTGAATTTCATTCTAAGTTACATAATTAGCATAAAATTCTAAAAGCTCTGCGGTGGTTCATTCCAGGGGAATGATTGCAATTGTTAAGTATAGTTAGGAATCCGTTCGGAAGAAACAACAGTGATTGAATTTGTCTTCTTTCTGCCCATTCTAGCTGCTAATATTCATGCTTTTTAACTATAGTGTAACCATGGCTCTTGCGTTTCGCCTGTCTTTGAAACCAAAGGTCAGCGACAACATGACTCATTTGATGGTCGACTTTTCCCAAGAAAAGAAGATGCTTCAGTCCTTAAAATTTCTTCCAGGTAAGGAAAAAAATCATCTTGTAACAAACTGAAAACCATTAGCAGTTAATTGGTCACGTTACTGGCACAACCATGGAGTTTTCTATTTTATAGGTTCATATATACGAGTCGAAAGCCGTTGGCCAATATGACTCCACATATTCGACTCAAAAATGTAAACTTTTCATACCTCATATGCCTTTCCAAAGCAACCTTGAATACGTCTAGTTTTTTACTTAGAACCACTTCCATTGGCAGTTTATTCCAAACATTAACCACTCTGACTTATCCAATTAGCTCTACTGTTTGTTCTGTAATTTTCACCCTTTAGTTGTAATGAGTGAAATCTACTACCCCTAAGGCTGTCCTTTCTTGTGAGTCCCACACACTTCCAAAGGTTGCCACTATTAACTGACCTCTGTATCCTCTCCAACAACCAATTATGTTTTTTTGTTTGAGGTTGCCCAGTACTCCAGATGGGACCTCACAAGTGATGTGTGTAATGGAAGGATTACTCTTTTATGTCTACTGTTAAGATTTATAAAAATGCAGCACAGTTTTGCAAGCTTTTGCTGTAAATCCAGTAGGAGGACATTGGGAAACACCCCCCCCCACAACCACCACACACACACACTTTTGAAAAGAAAAATACCCTTTATTCCTTACTTGGGGGAGAATGACTTTCCTTCAGCTGTCTACAAGCCCCTGGAACTTGTTATATGCTTCGTGTTGCTCTACTCCGAACCATCTCTGCCACCAGAGCATACTCCCCTCTAGCAGCTTCCCATTAATGCTAGTGGGGAGCACTACCTATAATCCTTTTTGGTGGGAGAGGGAGACAGGTGGGCTGTCCAGTTGGGGAGCTGGGATGCAGGGGCATCATCTTTTGTACAACCTGTCCATTGTTTTCTTTTCAAAACCTCACTGCTATGGGCATGTGCACTTGTTCACAAGCACCATACTTTCGACCTTCCCCCTTAGTGCTGTCAACTGTTCTTCCTCTTGTAGCCCCTTAGATTTCAGTACTGCTGTTGGAGTCTCTCCAAGCCTTCCTGCAGGAGAGTGGCCTCTGGGATGCTCCATTCACCCCCACCAACACCACACTGGCCTGTGGCCTGAACCAGAATTGCTGGCTTAGCAGGCAGCTTCGCTGCTTTTATCAAGTGAAGCTGTGGTGCCCTCTTTTGTACTCTTATTTGTTTAAAAGTTTGATGACCAGGAAAGGCATACTGAGCTGAGGCTGGCTTCCAGGTGCAAACCGGGGAAAGGGGATAAAAACAAGCAGGTAGTTACAAACAGCTAATATGCAATAACAGTTTAAAGTGCAATACAGTGGTTAACAAAAGAGCGGTAGGAATACATTGAGTTATATGGCAACACTGCAGTACATAGCTGTCATTTAAAAATTGTACAACGGTATGCGGCATGGGATCAGGCGGGTTTAAATTCGGAATGAGGCGAGTCCTCGGATGAGGGAGGGTGAGGGGAGTGTGAGGGCACATTTGGGGGGATCGGGTTAGTAGGGAGGGGAAGAAGGGGAGGAGAAGGGAAGGGGGATGGTTGGGTGTGTCTGACAGGAACAAATATAGGGAGGTAGGCTTCATCAGCTGCTTTAGGGATGGTAGAGATGGGGCTTGAAGAAGGGGGGGGTGGTACCAAGGGAAGGGGAAGTGGTAAGAGAAAGCAGCTTGACCAGTGTGGGAGCAAGGAGTGAAGGATAGAGAAGGAGCGGGAGTCTCTAGAGCAAAGTGGGTAAAAGAAAGGAGAGAGGATAGATAAGAGGGGATGGAGGCAAATCAGTATTTTCCAATGAGGACGGAACAGTGGGAAAGGTGACATAAAGGTGGGGGCGGGGTGATGGAAAGAAAGGAGTAAAGTGAACAGTGATATGTGCAAGGAGAAGAGTTTGAGGCAGAGTGACAGAAGGCATTACAGAGGGTATCCAGGCTGGCAAGGGCCGAGGGAGGGGCTGCGCTATAAACCACATCCATGTAGTTACAGTATAAATGGGGAGGATCATTTTGACAAGGAGGTCCTTACAGACTTATGTGGGGAGACTGTCCTTGTTCCGGTGAAGGATGCCTAATTTGAGGCGAAGCTTTGAGTGTCTAGCATTGAGGTGGGCTGAGAAGTCCAGGTTACTATCAAGCTACACGCCAAGATTTTTGTAAATGTGGACTACCTCCAGTTGGGTACCATCACGGTTGGAGAAGACCAGAGGTGGTTAGAGCCTTGCTAGCTTTGTGCTAGTGCCAGAGGTCACAGATACAGTATTCTTGGTGTTTACTTTGAGCTGGTTGGCTTGGAACCAGCGCGGCACATTGTGGAAATCACACTGGAGTGAGGATGCAGCCAAAGATGAGAAGGGACCAGACGCGTAGATGACTGTGTCGTCAGCATACATGTGAATATGGGAGGTGGCATAGATGTAATGGGAGGTCATTTAGAAAAATAGAAAATGGTATGGTGCCCAGGATGGAGCCCTAGGAGACTCCTGCCAGAATGGGGAAAGGGGTGCGGGGATAATGCACCACCCACCTGAACAGATTGCTGGTAGTTAGTCAGGTATGAGTAGAACCACTTAACTGCAGAAGTAGAGAGACCAGCTGAGATCAGCTTGTTCAATAGGAAAGGGTGGGATACCGAATCGAATGCCTTAGCAAGATCAATAAAAATAGCTGCTGTGATGAGACCCTGGTCCATCCCTGTAATGATAGTCGGTAACACGGAGAATGAAGGTGATTGTGGGGTGTTTTTTTCTTTGTTTTTTTTTTTTCTGAAGCCAAACTGGAAAGGGGACAGGAAGGAAGAGGAGTCTAGAAAGTAGACTAATCTGGAGTGGACTAGCGACTCTTATAGGTTGGGGAGAGAGAGAGAGGTGTATAGTTTCCAGGAGATGATGGATCACCCCCTTTGTGGAGGGGTAGTACCTTAGCAGTTTTCCAGGCGAGGAGGATGGCACAGAGAAAGAAAGAGAGGTTCAAAAGGAGGCTGAGCAGGTGGAGGAAAGCTGGGGCAGATATGTGGAGTTTGGCGTCCAAGCCATCTGGGCTATATTTTTAAGGGTTGAGAGATTTGAGGGCAAGGAAAACTTTCTGAGTGGAGACAGGAGGGAGGTGAAAACCAGCAGAAGAGGTGTGTTTTTTGGGGGGGGGGGTTGAGAACTGGCAGGGAACTGCATAGGTTGTGAAGAAATTTTTGAAGAGGGAAGTGACAGCAAGATGGTTGGAGACCAATGGGCCATCTACTTTGGGGGGGGGGGGCACAATTTTGGGTGGTGGGTTGAAAAGAGAGTGGATTACGTTCCAGAAGTTGAAGGGAGAGTTTAGATTGGATTGTAGGTTGGAATTGAAGTAGTGGGCCTTGGCAGCATGGGTGGCCTTTGTGCAGAAGTTTCTAAGAGACCTGTAGTGCTGGTGGTCAGGGTCAGAGTGGTAGGCCTTAAAGCAGGTCCATGCAAGGTCCCTAGATTTGCATTGCTCTGTGCGGTTGGGTGTAATCCAGGTGTGGTGGGAGCGTTTCACTCTGGATCTTTTGAGAGGGTAAGGGGGACATGGGTGTTCAAGGAACTAGTGAGGATGACGGTGAAGTGTGAGAGGGCTATGTCGATGTTCTGGGCAGAGTAGACAGGGGACTAGTCAGCAGAGGTCAGGTTGCTCAAGAGAGCATCCGTGTTAAGAGAACTGAGGTGCCTGTGCCAGATATATTTTGGGGTGGATTGGGGGGGGGGGCAGATTTTCCTTATACAATAGGTAAGGTAGTGATTACTGAACACATACGGGAGCATGCCAGTTGATGAGATGCGATGGAGGTGGAAACATAGCACCCACTCCCAAGAGGGAGTGGTTTGAGGTGTGGGGGTTTAGCCTGGTGGGTTCAGAGATTAGCTGGGCATACCTCTCAGCATTTTGTCCCCCAAATGTGGAACACTGCCTGTCAAAATGTGGAACAAATGGGCAAAATGTGAAATACTTAATCAAATCTTTACCTAGGAAGCTCAAAACACTGTTAAACTGTTGCATTTATGTTCAGAAAGTCTATTAATTGAATAATATATTTTTTGCATAATTTACTATGGATTTTTGCTTTAAAATGTTGACTTTGAATGTGGAACAAGTCCTCACAATGTGGAACAGGGAGCTTTTGTGAAGTAAAATGAGGAACGTTCCTCGTAATGTGGTATGGTTGACAGGTATGTAGCTGGGTGAGATTCAAGCATTCAATAGTGTGCTGGATATGTGGAGAGCCAGATTAGGTTGAAATCACTGAGTAGGATAAGTTCACCAGAGACAGAGGGAGACAAGTGAGAAGTGGCTGTTCAGGAGAGAGGAGGGAGGTATCTTAGAGGAGACATAAAGAACACCGACAAAGATAGGGAGGGTAGAGGGGAGGGAAGATTTGAGCAGGAAGAGCTTATGGGAGGAGGGGAGGGCCTCTTTGAGGGAGATGGAGCAGGAAAAGATAAATTGGAAATATGTATGATATATAGCAATGCCTCCACCTTGTTTACCTCTGTCCTGGTGGAATTCGAGGAGGGCGAGATGAGAGTCTGGGACTCTAGAGGAGAGTCAGGTTTCAGGTATACAAGGGATGGCTGGGGAGTGTTGTGAGGCTCATACCTTGAGGGAGTTTCTTTGGGAGGAGGCTTCATGCGTTGAAGTGGAAGAAACTAAGACCTTTGGGCATAGAGAGGAATGGGAGGTATAGGGGGCTAGGATTTGATTCCACAGTGCCAGCTAGAAGTAGGAGGGTGAGAAAGGAGGGTGTATTTCGCTTTTTGTAGCCTAGGGAAGAATGGGCAGAAGAGTAATGGGTAAGGGAGTGAAAGGAGCGGTGGAGAAATTAGATGTTTGAGGAGGGTAGGAGGAAACCAGGGTGGATAGAGTAAGTTGGGGGTAGGAAATTAGGAAGGCAGATTGGGAGAGGGTGGAGGTAGACTAGGTAGAAAGGAGGAGGGGAGGGCAAGGGGACGTAGGAAGGATGAGTGAGGGTGGTGGGGAAGATAGTGGAGGAAGGCAGGTAGCCAGGTATGAAGGAGTCTGGAGTGGGGGGGGGGAGAATGAAGCAAAGGGAGAGTTGGTCAGAATTTGGGAGGCAGTGGTAGCAAGTCTCTGCTGTAAACTGGGGTGTTAAGATGGGAGGAAGGTGTAATAGGTGAGAAGGGCAGGGTATAACTGGCATAGCGTAGCAAAATGCTGTGCAAAACAGGAGGTAATGCTAACCATTTCCAAAAACGTGTAACAGTAGACTGCTAACCATTTTCCCCCAGTGAGTCTGTGGCACAGTACACAAAATTAATAAAATTATATATATATTTTTTAAATTATTTTATTTTGTTAATCGGTTAGGGACACTGGGACAAGCCCATTTTTAGTTCCAACCTGAACACATTTTACAACACTAGTACAAAAACATAAATATACAAACAAAAACAGCAAATAATTAAAAACATTTACATTCATGTGAAGCAAGCAGCCATATTTTCAACTTTCTTTTAAAACTTTCAAGCATACAAACAATTCTAAGATCCTCAGGCAAATTGTTCCAGAGAAACGGAGCAGCCACAGAAAAGGCTCTAGAGACCGCTTTAATGGAACAAGATTTGTTAAGACGTGTTCCCTTAAAAGATCTGAGATTCAGTGTTTAACACTGAACCCTCAGTAGTTCAGTTAAGGGAAACTTATCAGTCACAAACAGGGATTTAAAAATTAAACAATAAACAGAATACATAGAGCGGGCATTTGGTGGAAACCAGTCATGGGAAGAGTATAACAAACAGTGGTGTGTTCGGGGAGGGGCTCCCAACACAAAACAACATATGTTATTTTATGCAGCTGATAGGGTCTGAGTTTCCCTAGCTAACAGTTTAGAATGGAGACTCCCTGAATAATCTAAATGAGGTAAAAGCACCCCAGAGGCTATGGCATTTCTAGTCTCAAGGGTGAAATATTATTTCAGTTTATAGATTACATCCAGTTTTTGATTAATCTTGCGACAGGCTGTTCTAATTTGAGCTTAAAAGGATAGACCACGGTCCAACAAGGCCCCCCAGGTACTTAAATTCATACACTTGCTCAAGAGAATGCCCATAAGCATCATGAACAACTAAGCTCGGATTGTTCTGTAAATGAAATGGGGTCCCGAACAACATGGCTTTGGTCTTTGAGACTTGTGCCTAGTGCTGTGCATTTTTACAGCTGATTAGTACTTTCATGCGTAAAACAGCTAATCAGTTTTTTTCCAGTTTATTTAATACCCTGAAAGGGTAGAGTGCAACAAACAGCCGCAGGAGGGTGGAGGGGGAGATTAGTTGGTAGGTACCAGTAGAGGACAGAGGGAGTAGGAAGCAGGGCTAAAGAGTGGTTAGAGCTGGTGAGAGATTGGAGTAGAGCAAAATGAGAGCACAGTACCTGGACGTAAGGGTTAGCATACCAGACAGAACCAGGTATGCGAGAGATTGGAACAGGCAATGTAGCAGTTAAAAGCAAAAGCACAGATAATAGGACATATAATTAAATGGCAGAGTAAAATACAGTAATGCGATAGGTATAATCCTTGCACAGTAAGTAAGCCTGGTTGAAACAAGTAACATAAGTTGCAGCAAGAACTAATCTAAATTGAGACAAAATGGCCTGACTGAAACAGCTAATACAAGCTGCAACAGACAGAACTGAGTACAAACAAGGCTAGGTGAAACAGCAATATAAGTTGCACAAAAAGCAGTACTTAACGGAGCATAGATAAGGCTGGCTGAAACAGCTGGTAAGACAAAACAAAGTAGGCAGGCATGTGTGAGCAAAATAGGTAGCAGGCGAATAGGATAAAAGTAGAGGAGCACACAAAATGATGGAGGAGTCTAAACTGGGCAGTGTAGCCGGCCAGTCGGCTGACTCCAGGCAAACTCCTCGATGTCCTTAGTGCAATTGTCCTTTGCACGAATGGGCCGCTTGAGCAGACAGCTGTGAAGAACAATGGGCAGTCCACGGGTTGTCTGAGAGTGAGCTGGGGGTGAGTGCAAGTCCAGCTCCCAAATGGAGCTCTTTGTTGGTCCTGGTGGCAATCGGTGGGGAGAGGGGTTAAAGGCTGGCCAAGGAGCCCCCTCGCAACCTCGGCAGTGGCGTCCAAACTGTGCTGCGTGGCAAGTGCAGATGAAGGTATTTGTTCCTTGTCTGGGAGTCCGGGAAGAGAAGCAGGTAGGAGGACCTGCCTACCCAGCCCATGGATTGGCTGAGAGTGAGCTGGGGCGGGGGTGGATGTAGGTCCAGCTCAGACAGAGCTCGTTGTAGGTCCTGGCAGCGATTGGTGGGGGAGGGGTGAAAGCTGGCCAAGGAGCCCCCTCACGACCCAGGCGGTGACATCCAAACTGTGGTGTGTGGCAAGTGTGGCTGTAGATTTGTGTTCCTTGTCTGGGAGCCCGGGAAGACAAGCAGCTAGGAGGACCTGCCTACGCAGCCCAGTGATTGGCTGAGAGTGAGCTGGGGGTGGATGAGTGGGTACTCTAGTTTTTATTTAATGAGTTGCACATTGGAACAGTTTGGGCTGGAATAATGTACTTGGGTGGGATGGAAACGCATGTGGTTTTGCATATCAAGTTTTATGTGTATGACAGTACCATGTGTGGAAGAAAATGCATTTTTTTCTGCCTTTTATACACACTGTATTTTTTATTTTACTTTCTAGTAATGCAGTCTCCAGCTTTTGCATCAATTGGGGGGAACCCAAGGCGCGCCGCCCCCCCCCCCCATTACTCCTACATTTACACATCATCCTCCATTGTGCCTTTGCTCTACCCTACCAGACGAGGTGTGGGGATTTAGTCTTCCCCCTTAGTCTCATGTATCTTCAAGAGGCACTGCTGACATTGGTGTGGGGGTCCGGATGTACCAGGATCTGTCATCGCCATGCCAGGGCCATTTTCCATGTTTCTCCAGCTTCTTTGATGGTGGCACGCACAGTGGCGTGTCAGCCACGAGCCCTGGCTCGAAGTCCTTCCTCCCAATCTGCCTTTTGCTGCGCTACCACCTGTGGTCACCCAAATGGCAGCACTGCAGCAAGGGCAGTGACCCACCCTCCCTAGAAGGGAAGGTCATTCTCTGGAATGCTCAGATCTTAATTGTATCAGTCTTCACCATTCATCACTGGTGGGTACTACGCCTGAGACGCTAGGATCCTGCAGGAAGGTTTTTAGCTTAAAAAGCTTTTCTAGGAGCGTGGATATGTTGTTCTGAACACACTTCTTGGCATTGTCCCTTTCCCCAGTAAAACTACTGGAAGTCTTCAAGCTGGCTTCTACCACCCGCCTAGGTGGTGGAGGTTCACGCACCGGAGGCGATATGTGATCCAGGCATTTGAAAAAGCGCCCGACCACTGTCTCCAGCTGACACGCCACTGTGCGGTGTCTCGAAGACCGTGCTGCCAGACTTCAACTTGGGCACCCCGAGAGATGTATTCCACTGGTGAAGTCAAAGAAGGCCCGTTGGTCGGTGTCTGCAGCGGGGGGCTCGGCTGAACAACTTGAGCAGATGATCGCCCTCGAGGAGGAGGTGGCCCCGCATCTTCATCCTCCTCAGTCGCGGCATTTATCCCGCTCTCCTTGGGCTCCTCCTCCTACACTGCTTCTTTTAAGGAGCTTTGCCGGTCCCTCTCTGAGGGTCCATCGGGACACTCCTCTCAGTCCAAGAAGAAGGACTCGAAGGGTAAGTCCCACCGTCGGCGTTCGTGGGAACGGCAGAGGTCCCCTTCCCCGGACAGCTGACACTCGACTTCGGTTGAGGTTGCGGCTAAGGCCGCTGTCTTCACGGTGTCCCCATCAGGTCAGCCAGCCGAGACACCCGTCGACATGGTTGAGATTTTTCTCGACCCCCCCCCCCCCGGGCTGTCAACTGGAGAAACCGACAACCCATCTTCACCGGTTCCCCCGGTGGAAGCGGAGTACTTGCCTGCGCCTCCTGTGCCAGAGTCCCTGGTTAAGGTTCCCGAGCTGAGGGAGGAGCAGGTGTCCCCGCTCCTCCAGACCCACCCTTGGAAACTCCGGCGGTCTCTGACCTCTTCTCGGTCCAGCCTATCGCACCGACACTGGCGGTCTCAGTCTTGGCACTGAGGAAAGTGGCGGCGCCGCCGCTTGTCCTCGTCATCTTCCTCCTCGGAGGAAAGGCTTCGGCACAAGTTGCGTCAACGCTTTGAGGACTTAATGTGACAGCAGCTCCTTCTGACCAGGAACAAGCCGACCCCATCCCCTTCCCTGGCCATTAAGTGGCTGTCACCTGAACGGCCGAAACAACCCCTCATGGTTGTCGAGGAGCCCAAACCGGTGCCGGTTGTTCGGCCAAAACCAGCTGCGCCACCTATTGTGGTGGAACCCCCGCCTCCACAACCTAAATCTGGGGCTCCGACCAAGGATTCTCGGTCAGGTCAGGGGTTGCCCCATTGGTTGTCGGTCACCCTCACTCCCGACCGTCCTCGGCAGATGGAGGGTGGCTCAGGCCCTAGGCAGCTGTTCGCAGACTCCTTGGAGTCTGATGACGACTCTTCCCTGTTCTCCAGGCCCCTTGACCTGGAGTCCACTGGGGGACAGTCGGTGGATGAGAGCCCATCCTCGTTCATGGGTCTGCTTCGGCTCATCTCAGAATCTACTGGGATGCAGTTCGAACCTGTGTCCAAGCGGGCCAAGTATCCCCTCACGGAGATGCTGGACCGAGGGGATTCTCCCACAGAGGCCTTGCCAGTGGCTGAAGCCATTGTTTGCCCAGCCTTGGAGCTATGGCAGCGGCCGGCTTCTTGTCCTGCTCCTGCGGCCAGGACGGCCAGAAAATTGCCGGTCCCCACGGTTCACTGTCCGGTTTTGAGCACCCCTCTGCGAAGGGTCTTGTTACCGATGGTGTTTTCCAGCATTCTGGGAAAATCAGGGACGTGGACAAGCCTCCCAACAAAGAGTCCAGAAAGCTGGACTATGCTGGGCATAAGGTGTATGCTGCGTTCTCCCTAGGCCTCCATCAGGCCAGTTCGGCCATACTGATGGCGCACTTCTCCCACGCCCTTATGGGCTCCCTGGGTGAGGTGATCCCTCATCTCCCGGCTGACCTGCAGACTACAGTCAAGCAGGTGCGGGATCAGGGAAGGGTGGTGGCGAAGCAGCAGCTCCAAACTGCTCTGGATATTGGAGACTCTTTTACCTGGTCAGTAGCGTCCGCAGTGGCCATGCGCCACAGAGCTTGGCTGCGGATCTCCACCTTCACGGCAGATACCCAGCACAAGCTGGCAGACATCCCCTTCCTGGGTACCGACTTGTTCGGGCCCAGGGTGGAAGGCCATCTCCAGAGGATCGAGAAGTCCAGTGCCACCTTGGACTCTGTCACATCTGCCCAGAAAGACAAAGGCCGAAGGCAGTAGCACAAGCCCTTCTGCCCCTGCGGCACATCCGGCCCAGCAACACCAGCATTAGGGCCAGCAGACTCGCACTTGGCACCCCAAAGCCAAGCCTGCAGCTTCCTCCAGCAGGAAGCCAGGAGGAGAAGGCCCGGGAGTCCCCACGGCTGGTCCCTCCTCCAAGCCTGCCCATTGACGGGTTGAGGGGTATTGCCCCCAGCCTCGTCGCTGCCCCTAGGTTCCCCGTGAGGACCATTCCGCACACTTTCTTTCTGCCTGGTCCACTATCACCACGGACCACTGGGTGTTGGAAGTGGTAGGAAAGGGTCTGCCTCTGGAGTTCGAGCAGGCCCTGCCCTTCCGATCTGTCACCTCACGGGGGGGGGGGTTACGGGGTCCATGACCTCTCTGTCGGCCCGTCGAGCCGACATTGCCATGCTCCTCCACAAGGAGGTGATCAGGGAGGTGGTGGACCCTCCACCAGACCCAGGGTTTGAGTCCAGGTATTTCCTTGTCCCGAAACGGAGGTGGGGCTGGTGCCCCATTCTAGACCTGCACGACCTGAACAGGTTCCTAAGGTCTCGAACCTTCAGGATGGTCACTCTGGCTCAGATCATTCCATCTTTGGAACGAGGTGTGTGGTTCTGTTCTCTGGACCTCCAGGACGCATTCTTTCACGTCCCAGTCCGTCCGTCACACCAGCGATTCCTCCACTTCAGAGCAGAGGGGTCCCTTTACTGGTTCCAGGCCATGCCCTTCGGCCTCTCTCTCCAGCTCCCAGGGTCTTCACCAAATGCATGGCAGTGGTGACAGCATTCCTGCGGCGCCAAAGGGTCCGGGTGTACCCTTAGCTGGATGACTGGCTGATTGCGGCCTCCTCCAGACCGGAGGTGGAGTGGTCCAGGGATCTGGCTCTCCAGGTTTGCTCTCAGGTTGGCCTACTCATCAACAAGGCCAAGTCGGAACTCGTGCCAAAGCAGGTGATCCAATTCATCGGGGCAGAGCTCGACTCTCTTCGAGCCAGAGCACGGCTCCTGGCGCACAGGTCCGAGGTTCTTTCCTCCCTTGCCCAGTCATTTCAGGTTGGGCAATTGCACCCTGCCTGGGACTTCCTGCGCCTCCTGGGCCTCATGGCGGCCTGCACCAGCGTGGTCCATTGGGCCCGTTGGCACATGCATCCCCTACAATGGGGACTGGTCAGCCAGTGGTCGCAGCGCTCCGGTCCCTTGGACCACCTAGTGGCAGTGACCCAGGAGATGTGGAACGCTCTCCAGTGGTGGATCGTTCCAGCTCATCTGCAGGAGGGCATCCCGTTTGTCCGCCCCGAGCCGATGGTCTCTCTCTCGACCGACGCCTCTCTGATGAGTTGGGATGCCCATCTGGGGGAGCACAGAGCGCATGGCCTCTGGTCCCCTCGGGAGTCCTGATGCCCCATCAACCTGCTGGAGCTTTGAGCGGTCCATCTAGCCCTCACTGCCTCCGCTCTGTTTGTGCGGGGTCAAGTGGTCCCGGTCCAGGCGGACAATACCACGACCATGTACTACCTAAACCACCAGGGCAGGATGCGCTCCATGCCCCGTGCAAGGAAGCTCTCCGCACTTGGTCCCTCGTGCGCAGCCTGGAGGCGGATCTCCTAGCCATCCATGTGGCAGGAGCCTCCAACACTCTGGCCGATGCCCTAAGCCGGATAGGGGCTGCGTCTCAGGAGTGGTCTCTCCTGCTGGATGTAGTACAAGATCTATTCTCCCACTGGGGCACGCCTCAGTTGGACCTGGGCGAATGCGAAGCTGAGACTGTTCCATGCCCGCTCCCCTCAGCAGGGCTCGCTGCAGGGGGATGCCTTCTCAAGGCTGTGGACCCCGGGCCTCTTCTGCGCCTTTTCCCCATGTCCCTTGATCCACAAGGTGCTTCTCAAGGCGAGGAGGGACAAGGCGCAGGTGATTCTGGTAACCCTAGACTGGCCCCACCAGTTCTGGTATTCAGATCTCCTCAGCCTCAGCTCCAGGCTTCCGAGGTGGCTCCCAGCCCGCCCGGACCTGATCTCAGTCAACCAGGGGGAGGTTCTCCACCCGGACCTTCAATCCGTGCACCTCATGGCCTGGTTCCTGAGCGGCTAGAGTTCCAGGTCTTGGGTCTTTCCAACGAGGTCCTCAGCGTCGTTGAGGTATCCCGTAAGGAGTCAACCAGGAAATGCTATGCCTTCAAATGAAAGAGATTCTGCATTTGGTGTCAGGGCAAGGGGTTGGACCCTTCCTCCTGTTCCTTGGCAAGCATTCTGGACTACCTGTGATCCCTTTCTCAGCTAGGGCTTCAGTCAGTGACCCTTAAGGTGCACCTGGCAGCCATCTCTGCTTACCGAGCACGGGCCGGGAAGCAGTCGGAGGCGCAGGAGAAGGTGGTTGGGTGCTTTTTCAAAGGCCTTGATCATATATCCCCTCTAGTGCGAGAACCTCCACCTCCGTGGGATCTACTGCTGGTACTGGCTAAGCTCTTGAGCAAGCCATTTGAACCGATGCACAGGTGTGACATCTCTCACCTGTCGTGGAAGACTGCCTTCTTGGTGGCTATCACGTCAGCCAGAAGGATGGGAGAGCTCCAGGCGCTTTCCATAGAGTCTCCTTATCTGGTCTTCCACAGGGACAAGGTTGTCCTGCGCCCCCACCCGAAATTCCTTCCGAAGGTGGTGTCAGAGTTTCATCTTAACCAGGTGTTGACTCTGCTGGTGTTCTACCCAATCACACCTCGGAGGCGGATATGAGCTTCATACTTTGGACCCTAGAAGAGGCTCTCTTATTACAAGGAGCAGATGGCTGAAGTTCGGGAGAGGTTCACCAGCTGTTTGTCACGTCGTTGAAGCCACACCTGGCAGACCTGCAGCCAAGCAGGCGATAGGCAGGTGGGTCACCTCCTGCATAGATCTCTGCTATAGGTTGGCCGGGCATGGAGCCTCCCAGAGGATAAGAGCTCATTCTACCGCCATACTGCTGCTTCAGTGGCTGCTTCAAGGGGCGTCCTATCCAGGAACTCTGCAGGGCTGCTACCTGGAAGTCAGCACACACCTTCATTACCCACTACCACATCGACCTTGAGTTATGCCGGGAAGCTGGTTTTGGGACCTCGGTTCTCCAGTCCTTATTCCCTAAGTAGGGGGTGTGAGGCTTGCCTCCCTCCTCCCGGAGAACTGCTAGGAGTCTGCCAGTAAGTGTGGATAGAACAACATATCCATATCCCTAGAAATACAGGTTACTCACCCATAGCAGGAGTTCTAGGAATGGTATATGTTGTTCATCCACACAACCAACCCGACCTCCCCGGCTTCGATGCACAACCTGGCTTCCAGCGGGCTAGATCTGGCGTCATGGGGCGGAGCTGAGAGTTACCACCCGGGTGGGTGGGAGGAGCCAGCTTGAAGACTTTCCGGCAAGATTTAAAAGCGAGGGGCCTGCCAGTAGCGTGGATGAACAGCATATACCATTCCTTGAACTCCTGTTACAGGTGGTAACCTGTATTTCTGAGGACATGGATATGTTGTTCATCTACACTGTAACAGGTTCACTCCGCTTACATCTTTGCGAAGCAGCTCTCCCACCCAGTAATGACAAGCTCCGCCCCATGGCACTAGCAATCTTACCGCTTGGAAGCTCAGGTTCCCTCCTTAACGCGTTGCGATTAAGACTGGTTCCTAATTCTTTGAAAAGTTCGAAATTAAAAGTTTTTGCTAAAAGACTTCGGTCTTCTTCTCCTCGCGGCTGCGATGGACAAATCGACTCCCGGTTTTCGGAGGTGCCCTTGCGGGCAGAAGATGTCTAGGATGGATCCGCACTCCACGTGCGTCTACTGCCTGGGCCTTGAGCACGACCCGCAGGCCTGCGACTTGTGCTCTTCCTTTTCGGCCTACGTCCTTGAAGACCGTGCTGCCCGATTACAACTGGGGCGCCCCGAGAAAAGAATTCCACTGGTGAAATCTAAAGAGGCCCGATTGGCAGTGTCCGGGGCGGGCTTGGCGGATCAGCTAGAGCAGATGATCGCCCTCGAAGAGGAGGCGGCGCGGGCCACTTCTACCTCGGCTGCGGCATTTGTCCCGCTCTCTCTCGGTGCCTCGTACTCGGCTTCTTTTAAGGAGCTTTGTCTGACCCTCTCGACCAAAGGTGAGGGTCCAACTTCTTCGGGACCTTTTTCCAGGTCCAAAAAGAGCAAAAGTAAGTCTCTCCGTCGACGCTCTTGGGAGCGGGAAAGATCCCCCTCCCCTTGTCGACAGTCAACTTTGGTCGACCCCTCAGCTTCGGCCACTGGCTTCACGGTGTCCCCGTCAGGCCAGTTGACCGAGACTCCTGTCGATGCGGTCGAGATTTGTCTCGACCCGTTAGACGGGTTGTTGGCTGGAGAAGCTGAGAATCCCCTCTCCCCGGTTCCCCCGGTGGGAGTTGAGGATCCCGTCAGCTCGTCTGTGCCTCCGGTTCCAGAGCCTTCGGTGGGATCGTCCGAGCCGAGGGGAGTGCCGATTTCCGACACTTCTCCTCGCCTCTCTTGGCCTAGTCGAGACTCTCGGTCTCGGACATCCTCGCGGTCCAACCGATCCCACTGCCTTAGGCGGTCTCGGTCTCGGCATTCACGGCAAGCGGCGCGCGCTCTTACCCTCCCGAGCGAGGGAGGCTTGGCGCAAGTTGCGTCGGAGGTAAGAAGAACATGTGGCAACAGCTCCTTTTGACCCGGGAATAAGCCGACCCAGTCGTCTTCCCGGCCATTAAGTGGCTGTCACCGGAGCAGCCGAAACAACCCCTCATTGTGAGTCGAGGAGCCTGTTCTCAGGCCAGTTGTTCGGCCAATTCCAGCTGCCCCACCGATTCTGGTGGAACCTCCGCCTCCATAGCCATTAGTTGGGGCTCCGACCAAAAATTCTCGGTCGGCTTTGGGTTTGCCGCATAGGCTGTCTGTCACCCTCACTCCCGATAAACCTCGGCAGGTGGAGGTGGCTCAGGGACGAGCAGCTCTTTGAGGACTCTTCTGAGTCCGATGATGGTTCCTCCCTCTTCTCCAAGCGCATGGTCTTGGAGTCCTCGGGAGGGCAGTCAATGGACGATAGCCCTTCGTCCTTCTTAGGGTTGCTCCGACTCATCTCGGAGTCAACCGGGATGAAGCTCGAACCCGTTTCTAAACGGGCCAGGTATCCCCTCACAGAGATTCTGGACCGAGGGGATTCTCCTACGGAGGCCTTTCTGGTGGCCGAAGCCATAGTTGGTCTGGCCTTGGAACTTTGGCAGCATCCTGCTTCCTGCCCTGCGCCTTTGGCCAGGTTGGCCAGGAAGTATGCGGTCCCTACTGGTTCCCTGTCCGGTTCTTCGGAACACCTCTCGGCCGAGGGGTTGGTTACCGACAGCGTTTTCCGGCGTGCTGGGAACGCCAGGGATGTGGACAAACCTTCCTACAAGGAATCCAAGAAATTGGATTATGCCGGGCGAAAAGTCTATACTGCGTCCTCTCTCGGCCTTCGTCAGGCCAGTTCGGCCGTCCTCATGGCACATTTTTCTCACGCCTTGTTGGGCTCCCTGGATGAGGTTGTCCTCATCTTCCCAGATCTGCAGACTACGGTCAGGCAGGTGCGGGACCAGGACGAAGCGGTGGCCAAACAGCAGCTCAGACTGCTTTAGACATTGGGGACTCATGGCCAGGTCTGTGGCGGCCGCGGTGGCCATCCGTCATCTGGCTTGGCTGAGGATATCCACCTTTACCTCGGATACCCAGCACAAGTTGGCGGATGTTCCCTTTTGGGGACTGACCTCTTGACCCTGGGGTGGAAGGTCACCTGCAGAGGATCGAGAAGTCCAATGCTACCTTGGACTCGGTCTCTTCGCTCAGAAGGACAAAGGCAGCAAGCGCAGCCTAAGCCCTTTCGTCCTTTCTGCGCCCGTGCCACCGGCCCAGCAACGTCAGGGCCAGCAGGCTCGACCTTAGTATCCCAAGCCCATCGACTTCCTCCAACAGGAAGCAGGGAGGTAAGGCCAGGGTCCCTCGGCCGGTCCCTCCTCCAAGCCTGCCCAGTGACGGGCTGAGGGGTGTCGCCCCCATCCCTGTCACCTCACCCCTGGTTCCCCACGTGGGGGGATGGCTCAGACACTTCATTTCCGCCTGGTCCGCTGTTACCACGGACGAGTGGGTACTGAGTGGTGGGAAAGGCCTACCTCTGGAATTGAGCAGGCCCGCCCTTCCAGAGCTGTCGCACCTCAGGGGCCTCGGGGTCCCGCGGCCTCACTGGCGGCTCACCCGAGCCGACATATCTCCCCTCCTCCAAAAGGAGGTGATCACGGAGGTAGAGGACCCCCTTCAGACCCGGGGTTCGTGTCCAGGTATTTCCTGGTTCCGAAACGGACGGGGGGCTGGCGCCCCATTCTCGACCTACACGACCTGAACAAGTTCCTAAGGTCTCGAACCTTCAGGATGGTCACTCTGGCACAGATAATACCATCTCTGGAACATGGCTTGTGGTTCTGCTCTCTGGACCTACAGGACGCGTTCTTTCACGTCCCTATCCGTCCGTCACATCGAAGATTCCTCCGCTTTCGAGCGGAGGGATCCCTCTTCGAGTTCCAAGCCATGCCCTTCGGCTTATCTCCAGCTCCCAGGGTCTTCACCAAATGCATGGCAGTGGTGACAGCATTCCTCTTGGCGCCGAGGTCCGTGTGCGCCCTTACCTGGACGATTGGCTGATAGCAAGCTCCCTCCAGACGGGAGGTGGAGCGGTCCAGAGATCTGGCCCTCCAGGTTTGCTCTCAAGTCGACCTTCTCATCAACGAGGCCAAGTTGGATCTCGAGCCGAAGCAGGTGATCCTGTTCATCGGGGCAGAGCTCGACTCTCTTCGAGCCAGAGCACGGCTCCCGGCGGACAGGGCCGAGGTTCTTACCTCCTTTGCCCAATCATTTCTGGTTGGGCAATCGCGCCCTGCCCAGGACTTCCTGCGCCTTCTGGGTCTCATGGCGGCCTGTACCAGCGTGGTCCATTGGGCCCGCTGGCACATGCGCCCCCTTCAGTGGGGACTGGCCAGTCAGTGGTCACAACGCTGCGATCCTTTGGACCAGCTACTGATAGTGACCCGGGAGATGTGGAACGCTCTCCAGTGGTGGACCATTCCATTTCATCTGCAGGAGGGCATCCCGTTTGTCCGTTCTGAGCCGACGGTCTCTCCATCGACCGACGCCTCTCTGATGGGTTGGGGTGCCCATCTGGGGGAACACAGAGTGCACGGCCTCTGGTCCCCGCGGGAGTCGATGCCACATCAACCTGCTGGAGCTCAGCGAGTCCGCCTAGCTCTCACCGCCTTTGCTCCATTTCTCCGGGTCAAGTGGTCCGAGGTCCAGCCGGACAATACCCACGACCATGTACTACCTGAACGCCAGGGGCGGGGCCAGCGCTCCACGCTTCTGTGCAAGGAAGCTCTCCGCATTTGGTCACTCGTGCGCAGCCTGGAGGCGGATCTCCTAGCCATTCATGTGGCAGGAGCTTCCAACACCCTGGCCGATGCCTGAGCCGGATAGGGGCTGCATCTCACAGTGGTCTCTCCTGCGGTGGTAGTGCAAGATCTGTTTCTCCACTGGGGCACACCTCAGGTGGACCTGTTTGCCTCAGGGAGAGCGAAGCTGAGGCTGTTTCATGCCGCCCCTCAGTGAGGGCTCGCTGCAGGGGATGCCTTCTCGAGGCTGTGGACCCCGGGCCTCTTCTATGCCTTTCCCCATTTCCCTTGATTCACAAGGTGCTTCTCAAAGCAAGGAGGGACAAGGGCAGGTGATCCTGATAGCCCCAGACTGGCCTCGCCCAGTTCTGGTACCAGATCTCCTCAGCCTCAGCTTCAGGCTCCCGAGGCAGCTTCCAGCTCGCCCGGACCTGCTCTCAGTCAATCAGGGGAAGGTGTTCCATCCGGACCTTCAGTCCCTGCACCTGACGGCCTGGTTCCTGAGCGGCTAGAGTTCCAGGCCTTGGGTCTTTCCGCGAGGTCCTCAGTGTGGTTGGGCGTCCCGTGGGAGTCGACCAGAAAATCTCGCCTTCAAATGGAAGAGATTCTCCATTTGGTGTCAGAACAGGGCCTAGACCCTTCCTCCTGTTCTGTGGCAAGCATTTTGGACTATTTATGGTCCCTTTCTAGTCAAGGGCTTGGGTCGGCAGACCCTAAAGGTGCACCTGGCAGCCATCTCTGCTTGCAGGCGCGGGCAGGGAAGCAGTCGGTGGCGCAGAGATAAGGTGGTCGGGCGCTTTTTCAAGGCCTTGATCACATTTCCTCCAGTGGAGAACCTCCACCTCCGTGGGATCTACTGCTGGTACTGGCAAAGCTCATGGGCAAGCCATTCGAACCAATGCACAGTGTGAACTCTCTCACCTGTCGTGGAGACGCCTTCTTGGTGGCTATCCGTCAGCCAGAAGGATGGGAGAGCTCAGGTGCTTTGCATCAGTCTCCTTACCTGGTCTTCCACAGGGACAAGGTTGTCCCTCGCCCCACCGAAATTCCTTCCGAAGGTGGTGTGGAGTTTCACCTTAACCAGGTGCTGACTCTGCCGGTGTTCTACCCCAGTCACACCTCGGAGGCCGAATATAGGCTCCATACTCTGGACCCTAGAAGGGTGCTCACTTATTATAAGGAGCGCACGTCTGAAATTCGGGGAGAGGTTCGCCAGCTGTTTGTCACCTACGCTGAAGCCGCATCTGGCAGACCTGCAGCCAAGCAGGCGATAGGCAGGTGGGTCACCTCCTGCATAGATCGCTGCTATAAGTTAGCGGACATGGAGGCCTCCCAGAGGATAAGAGTTCATTCTACCCGTCATACTGCTGCATCGGTGACTGCTTCCAGGGCGTCCCCATCCAGGAAATCTGCAGGGCTGCTACCTGGAAGTCAGCACACCTTCTATTACCCATTACCACATCGACCTTGAGTCACGCCGGGATGCTGGTTTTGGGGCCTCGGTTCTCAGTCCTTATTTCCCAAGTAAGTATTGGGGTCTGCGCCTTGCCTCCTCCTCCGGAGAACTGCTAGAGTCTGCCAATAAGTGTGGATGAACAACATATCCATGTCCCTAAAATACAGGTTACTCACCTGTAACAGGAGTTCTAGGAGATGGTATATATTGTTCATCCCCACTCCCGACCTCCCGGCTCGACGCACAACCTGAGCTTCCAGCGGCCAGATCTAGGCGCATGGGGCGGAGCCGAGAATTTTACCACCCGGTGGGTGGGAGGAAGGAGCCAGCTTGAAGACCTTCCGGCAAGATTTAAAGCGCAAGGAACCTGCCAGTAAGTGTGGATGAACAACATATACCATTCCTAGAACTCCTGTTACAGGTGAGTAACCTGTATTTTTTGCCGACCCATTGGCACTGAGGGTTGAGGCACTGGACTTCACCTCACGCTACACCCGTAACCCGGGTTCGGTAGCGAGCTCAGGCCTCCATGGGGTCAGCAGGGGAAGGAGAGGATTGTGTCTGGCCGACTGCTCTTTTCTCCCTGGGACTGTGGGTACGTCATCCCGCTCCTTGACTGCCCTCTGGTGGATGGCCGTGGGCAGTGCTAGAGTCAGGGAGACCAGAAGTATGGTTTTGTGATGTGCGCCTCCTCAGCTACAAGGGGAGGACCAAGGAAAAACGTGATAAAGCAAGGCTGCGGGCTCTTATGAAGCTCCCTTCCAGCACGCTGGCGCTGCCGCCCTGGGACCGCCTGAAATTGCCCTTTCCGGATATGGGTCTCAGGAGGTGGGGAGGACGCCCTCTCTCCTTCTGCCAGTTTCTAAATGGGGCATGTCCAAATGGTTGGCCAACTGTAATACTTTTTCTTATGGGAAGTACGGTAAGGATCTTCCTGGGGTTGTGCATGGCCATTCAACCAGAATTGCGGCCACTTCTGTTGCTTGTTTCAGGAATGTGTCAGCTGCAGAAATTTGTGCTGCTTCATCTTGGAGTACTGTCCACACTTTCACTAAAATACTAGTCTGGACATTGCCTCTAGGAGAAGGGCAGGCTTCAGCTGTGTTTCAGGGCCTCCTTTCTTAGGCCTATGGACTCTGGCCACCTGGACTGTCTCTCTGTCAGTACTGCTTGGGACTTGTTCCATAGGTGTAGCCTGATGAAAGAGGTATCCTTGAAGAAAATTGTACAGATCCTCATCGAGAATATCTCTTGCATTAGGCCACACCTGTGGAACTATAGCTGCCAGGCACTAGGACCACTCGGAAACTTTTCTAGCTAGCAGTCTATAAGGGGGGCCATATGCTAATGACGTACCAGCCATATAAGCATGGTCGGCCCCAGCTCCCTCAGTTCTTTCCCTGCTGTCGTCATTCGTACATCAGACCTTATGGAGTCTCCACATGCTTCAGTTGACTGCCTGTTTTTATTCTACTTAGTTGTATTCTACATTTTGTTTTCTCTCTAACAGTGTTTTCGAAATCAAACAACTTCTGCTGTCACGCCGCCTCTCCTTCAGTTTTGTGCCGTTGGCGTGCCCTCTATTAGAGTTGGATTGCCTTTGGAGGACGTACGGGGCTTCCGAGGCGGCTTGATTCTTCTCCTGTGTGCCACTCCCTGTTTGTGGGCTTGACGGCTTTCTTGCCAGGATATCCCCTCTCTCAAAAAAATAAATCTCGTCCCTGAAGGTCTCACTTCAGCTGGGCCCACCTGGATGATGATGCCTCCACCTCTCCCATCCCTCTCACTCCCCTGTCCCACCTTTGGCGGGTTGAGACTGAGTCTTTTCTTTCTGGGCAGTCCGGCTGACCCAAGCCCTTGGTGGTGGTGCCCCGTGCCTCCCCAACTGAAATGGCCCTGCGGACAGTGACGCCCTTGCCTTTCCCATCCAGACTGCACCCCCGTCACACTCCGGGCCTGGGTTTGGCGGGATTTTGCTTCAGCCTGACTTGGTGGGCCTTGGCACGTCGGCGGCACCCTGTGCTTTCCTCGTTGATGTCTCTCTCCCCCCGTCACCTGGGGGCATTCCCCATTGTAGTTCTGCCCTCCACCTCTGTGCCTGGTCTGCCATATCTGATGGCGGTGCCTGTCGGCCTCCCCTGTCAGTTCTTGGCCCTGCGACGCCATGACTTGGCCCTCTTGCCAGGATCAGACTCTGTGGATGCCCCAACTCAGCCTCCAAATGACTCTTGTGGCCGTTTCTGCTTGAGGCCTCTCCCAGATGGGAGTGCACCGGTCTTTTCTATTGCTCACCCCCGACCCACTGACATGCGGTTGATGGCACTGGGAGAGATCTGTGGCCTGTTTTCTCACCGTGAATCCTATACACCGGGCATGGTTCCTTACAGGAAGTACAGCATAGGTCCCCCGGAATGCTCCCCCCACCCGGTATACAGGCCTTGCTTGTGTTGCGAGGGCCTTTACGTCCCCCTGGGATTGAGACTTTCCACACTTTGTTTCCCCAGGTTTTGGGAGACCACATCAGTGACCTTTGCAAGGGGTTCAGGGCTCTTGAGGCTGGCAGCCCTCTTCCTTGCCGGCAGGCTTCTCATGGTTGTCTTGGTCTGCTGGTCAGCCGCGGCCTGGGCTTCAGTTGTACTCCTGCCCAGTTGATGGCCTCTGTGATATACCTGAGGTATGGGGTGGACCCCTGCCTCCCTCTTGCCCTACTATATGGCAACTGACGCTGGGCAGTCTGTCTTTCTGCCAGTCTCATGCTGAGACCTGGCTTCCTTAGTGTTGAGCCTTTTTGGCCCTGCGTGGCGGAGCTTTAGTCAATGCTGCACAGCATGATCTGTGCTTGGGCATCCAAGGGGATTCCTCTCCATCCTCCCCACCCCCAGACCTTGGGGGTCCATACTAGGGTGTTATCCGTTAGAAGCATATGGATTCTGGGCTCCTGAACCTCACCTTCACCGGCATTGGGTTTGGTTGACCCATAAGTCCATTTCCTGCCTTGCTGCAGTCCCCTGGTGGGTATGCACTTTGGGCACCGCTTGGCTCTTTTGGTCTCGTCAGGTTCCTGTTTGGCCCCGGAGTGGCCTCTTCACCCATCCCATGGCCTCACCGGTTTGGCAGGGCTCTGCCACTTCCCCCAACCCTGGCCGCCCCAGTTTGTCACAGCACTCTATGCACTGCATCCATCTTGCTCACCCCCAGTGTGTGGGTTGGGTCTAGGACTGGAGTGACCTACCTCTCTGTCTCCCCCCCTTCCATGTGGGGTTACAGGGCACCCCGGTGAATACCATTTGCAGGGGATCACCAGTTACCTGCTTCCTAGGCTGACAGGTGCTTGGCGACTATCACGGGATCTTAACGTGTCTGACTCCCCCCCGCAACTAGTAGGCACTGGCTTTGGTCGCCACCCTGTGTTCCCAGACTGCCTTCTAGCAGCTGGTTCCCTAGTTTCTGTATCAGGGAGCACCACTAATTCAAGTTCTACCCTTTGGTGTATATCCTGGGCCGTGGGTAGCCCGCTAAATATTTAGCAATGGTGGCTGCGGTCCTTGGTAGGTAGGGCCTGTCGTCCCTCTCCTACCCTCACGATGGGTTGTCCAAAGCTCAGTCTATGGGGCGCCTGCCTCAGACCTTGGCACGCACCAGGCAGTGTTTCATACCCTAAGGATCATTGTCATCCTGCTCAAATGGGCCTTAACCACACCTTCTCAGTGCTTGTGGTCCATAGGGTTGGTTCTAGACACAGCCCTCAGGTGGACCCTCCTGCCTGAGGATGGGGCAGAATGCCTCATGGCTGCAGTTCAGTTGGAGATTCTGAGCAGACGTGTTACAGCCAAGTTGTTCCTGCAGCTTTGGGGCCTGATGGTGGCAAGCTACACTTGGGCTCAGCATACCTTCTGTCTAGCACAACAGATTTTAATGTCCTCATCTGCAGGGTGCTTCAGTGGAAGGATAGACACCAGGAATTTACTGAATGGGTCCCTCGGGGCCTCTGAGGGTCCCACGGGACCCACGCCTCAACGATCTCATATGGAAGGTTCTGCCATCATCATCTACATACAGGGCAGTTGTTCCATGCCCTGGGACTCACGGTCAACCTGCCCAAGTCAATCCTGGTCCCCTGCTGTCACGGCCAGTACATTGGGGCATTTCTGTATATGGCTCGAGGCTTTGCGTTTCTGCCATAGGACAGTTTAGACCGCCTGATGGCTCGGGCCCAGCTGCTCTACAATAGCAGATATGTCACGGTCAGATCCTTCTTGAGGCTCCTGGGCCTGATGGCTGCAGCCATCATCCCAGTACCTTTAGTATGGCTGCCCATTCGGATTCCCCAGTAGACCCTGAGGGTCTGGTGGGATCAGCGCACCGATGACCTCGAACAGCATGATCTTCCTGGACTAAGTCTCCATCACTCACTCACACTTGTGGGATAGCGCTGGAGGCGCTAGGACCAAGCAGGGGCCTAAAGTTTTCAGAAGGGTCGGCGCCGAGAGAGGGCCACACAAGTGCAGCACCGCGAGACTAGCTCACACCTGTGTAGGCTATCTCGGCGTCGACCCTCCAACCGCCTCAGTTCCTTTTCTCCCGCCGTCGAGTGCGCTTGGATGTCGACGTCGCTCGTCTGCCAGAGTCGAAGTTTTCGTCTATACGACAACAGCTCTTAATGTTTTAATATTTTAAAGTAGTAATTTGTTATTTTATGAAGAAGAAGAAGATTGTGAAGAAGAAGAAAAAGAAATTCTTTCCTGCCATCAGCGGAGTCGTCCTTAGACAGTAGCGGTGATGGTAGGAGGACTTCGTTTGAAAGTTTTTATGGCAGAGGGCTGTGTCCGATCCGCCGCCCCTTAATTGAAGTGAGGTCTGACAATATAGACAGTCCTGTGCTTGGGGGAGGACAGCCCTCCGAGCACAAATCTAACGGTTCCGGTGATCTGGCTCCGCTTGACCTCGAGCTCCTCTTCCTCGTTCGGGGAAGAAGAATCGGTGCCCTCGAGGTTGCCCATAGTATGGCTCCACGAGGAATGTTCCGTCTGGAGGCGATGGGCCCTGAACCGACTTTGGTGGGTTCCTCTTGGCCCGCTCCCTAACGGCTGCTTTCTCGACTCAGAGCTCCATCTCTGTCCTCGCTGGAGCTCCGGTGAGCAGTTTCACCTTTGGAGTCGCTCCTATGGAGCTGGGGTTCGACTTTCCAGTTTCCTGGCTCTGTTCCTGATTTGGGACCTCTGGGCCTCGGGCCGTTGGACCGGAGCCGGGTTGATTGGATCACATATGGTGAGGTGCTCTCTGGGTGCCTTTGCCATCGTGTCGACCCCTCGTGCCTACCCCTCTCTCCTTTTTCCATGCAGGGGCCGGCACGGGCACCACCTTTTTCCTTCTCCCCTTTTCAGGATTTCCATTGGCATTTTCCTTCGGCGCCGTGGTTCGGAGCCATGGCTCGGTGCCTTGGTCGGTGCCATGCCTTGGTGCCTTGGTCGGCGCTGTGGCTTGGAGCCATGGTCGGCGCCGTGCCTCGGTGCCTTGGTTGTCACCATGGCTTGGAGCCATGGTCGGCGCCGTGCCTCGGAGCCTTGGTCGGCGTCGTGCCTCGGAGCCTTGGCTCGGTGCCTTGGTCGGCGCCGTGCCTCGGAGCCATGGCTCGGTGCCTTGGTCGGCGCCGTGGCTCGGAGCCATGGTTGGCACTGTGCCTCGGAGCCATGGCTCGGTGCGCAGTCGGCGTCGTGCCTCGGAGCCTTGGCTCGTGCCTTAGGCGCCCGTGGCTCCGAGAACCCACGGTCAGCGCCTTGCTCAACACACGTGGGTCGGCACCGTCACTCTGTGCGGCCCGTGGGTGCTCTCTTTGCTGCCACTGGTTGTCGGTGCCGTCAGTAGTGCCGTGCACCCGCAGGTGGCGCCGTGCACCTGCGGGCGGATGCCAGGGGTGGCGCCGGGAGCACCCATGGGTGCTGCGTGTGATGCTGTGGGCACCCATGGGTTCCATGGATGCTTCAGGTGCCGTGGGTGCCACTGGTGCCTTGGTTACCGGGTTGACACCCATGGGTGCCACGGGCTGGTGCCCTCAGGTGCCTTGGGTGCCATTGGTGCCCTCGGGTGCCATTCTTGCCATGGGTGTCATTGGTGCCATGGGCGTCGGAGGTGCCCTCAGTGCCATTGCTACATGGGTGCCGGGAGTACCTGCGGATACTGCCATGGCTGCCCTTGGGTATTGCCCAGGTTGGCATAGGCACTGCTTGGTGCCCTCCCATGCCACAGTGCTGCTGATGCCACCGGGTGCTAGTGGGTGCTGTATGGCAGAATTAGTGACAATTTTTCCTTTCAGACTCATTTCCACAGAACTTGTGGAGGGATGTTTACCACAGAATGAACTCCTGTTCTGCGGATTATTTTTTCCATACATTTTAGTGAATGGTGGTCTATGTGGGATCTTGTGTCATCCAGTGGTTTTCTGCTATGGAACTCTGCTGTACCGTTCTGCCAGCAGAATCTCATTCTGCTCAGCACTTTCTCTGCCCCCTACGTGGTACCAAGCTCCTCGACGTCGTCCTGATCGCGGAGTCTCTAGTGGCTCTGACCTAAACCTCTATTGGAGTTCTTTCTGGGGTAGAAGTGCATCTAGATGAGCCTTTACCTGTCCTTCTGGTCAGTAACGCAGCGGACAGCTCATTTTATATACTGGAGGGCGCGTTACCTCTGTCTTCAGAGTCCATGATTGAAAATCCTTTCAGTAGTTCCTCAGTAACGGGGTCCACTGTAGTATTTCACACTGCGTCTGTGGACCATACTCTTCTGCGTCTAGACTTTTTCACTCGTCAAGACAGTTATACTCTGTGGAACATTTTAATTTAATGGTCAGGGGCCGCTCTGACTCTTCCGCTCCTTTGATAGGGGTATATAGCCCCCTTGTGATATTGCCTCTTCAGTGGCTTCTTCGGCACAGGTGGTTAACTTCTCTCCAGCTGTGATTGTTAGTCCGGTTATGATTTCAGTATGGACACTCACGCTCTTTCCACACTCAGACGGAGAACATCTTCGTCTTTTTGTATCAAGACAATCCTCAAAATAGCAGCCTGAAGGCCTTCTTAGGCTCGGACTAAAAAAAAAAAAAAATTATATCATAGGGTTTTTATCACGCATGGCCTGGCGAATTACCGGTCCTCCCCCTTTTTGAGGGGATCTGGTCAGATTCCTCCTCAGCCCCTGAGGCACTCATCTCCGGGATACGGTAAAGAGTACCTGATTTTTTTCTTCCCCTATGGGGAGTCCGATCCGGCGACGATATGGGTCATCTCTTTCTCTGAGAGATTTCTCTCATTCAGAGACATTTTCTAGACCTAGGCGACTGCCCAGTCTGTTAATTCCTATTCTTTTTATCAGGCTATCTTCTCTCGAACAGAGCCTTACAGCAGCAGAAGCGACTCTCCACAGAGTCGGAACTCAGTTTCCTGCGTCCTTGCTTGCGTAATTTAACAGGCGATTTTCTCCTTCTTGGCGGGATGGTCAAGTAGGTCCCTTTTCTGAGGAAGCTTCTCAAATATTCACACCTTCGGTTCCTGCGCTCTGGTCCATGCCAGTCGCTCCTGAAGCTATCCTCTTCAAGTGTGAGAGGGAGTGGTGATGTTTCTTTTTCAGCAAATGAACTAGAATCCTTTCCTACTCCTTTCAGGAAAGCCAGCATGGCTAGTGCCTCACCTCATTGACTCACTGCCTCTTTCAGTCACTTCAACAAATGGGTTAGCCCTAACTTGGTCCTGCTGTGTCCCTCCTCGACGCACATCTGCCTCTATTGACCTTAGAAGTCCAGCCCCTGGTTTTTTTGTTGGAATGTTTTTTTCCCGCAGTGGACACATCCTCCTGTACACCTTTTTCCTTTCTTCCCTGAGTTCAGAGACTGCTGCTACAGTTGTACACACAGGGGCAGAATTATTCCTCTTGGAATATACAGTGGGTAGGATCTGGTTTTACTAGACCACCACGAGAGGCTTCTAAGTCGTGCTTGGCCTTCCATCAGGAAGATCCTGTGACTAAGTGGAGACCATTCTCCTTGATGGGCTAACCCCACCTGGACCCCTTTGCTCACCAAGTAAGGAGTTCAAGTGCTTCTGGACCTGTTGTTTACAGGTCAACCATACTGGATAGTGGGGGTTCCCATCTGCACTTTCTGGTCTGCCCTGAACCAGTAGACTTTACCTCCGACTCTTTCAGTTCCTGAGGTTCCTTTACATTACATTAGTACATATCTTTGACACTATTACTTTTGGTCCTAGACCAAATTGTGAGGCCAGGTTCTTACCACTCTCCTGAAGTGGTTGTGGTTTCCTGGCAGACTTTCATTTTGTGCCCATTGCAGTCGTCTGTAAAGTGGTGAGTTACAACTAGAGCGCTTATCTTGTAAACACTATGTTCTAGATGCTCTTTACAAGACAGCTCTTTTATCAACAGGACAGTCCTTGGCGCGTCCTTTCTGATGAACCCTATCTCCTACCACCCTACTCAGGGTTGTTGGTTTTAACCAGTACTCTCCCACAAGTGTGAATGAGTGATGGAGGCTTAGTCAGGAGGATATGGAAATTGATGCGTACTTACCGTAATTGTTGATCTTCTTGGACAGTCTCCATCACTCATTCAAACGCCCACCCATCATCCCCTGGGTTCACTTGTTTTCTTTCCTGGTCTTCACGGTCCTGTGATTCAGACTATGTGGACATTATTCTTTAGCTTTTCTTGCAAAGGCCATCTGGGCCCTCTCAGACCCAGAAACTTGGGATGAGTTATTCTCATTAGTCACGCTGCACCTCCTCGGTCGGAAAGGTACTGAGGCGGTTGGAGGGTCGACGCCGAGATAGCCTACACAGGCGTGAGCTAGTCTCGCAGTGCCGCGCATACGTGGCCCTCTCTCGGCGCCGACCCTTCTGAAAACTTTAGGCTCCCGCTTGGTCCTAGCGCCTCCGGCGCTATCCCACAAATGTGAATGAGTGATGGAGACTGTCCAAGAAGATCAACAATTACGGTAAGTACGTAATTTCCATTTCCAGTGTCCTCCCTGGTCAAATAGATGCTGCTGTGGTGGATTGAACCCAGCACCCTGATGAAAGGGGTTCCCTTCCTAATTCCTTCCCTTCTGCAGATGCTCATTTTTGATGCTTCAGAGTTGTGCTGAGGGGCTCTTTTGAGGTCCCATCACACTCATGGGACATTGTCCAAATGGGAGACTGCTCTCCACACCAACATCCTAGAGATGAGAGCCATTCTGTCTGCTTTACAAGCCTTTCAGAACCATCTGTCCCCAGACCATCTGTTGGTGCAGACGGACACCATCAGTGTAGTGCACTACATCAACAAACAAGGGAGACCTGTTCACTATCTCTGTGTTGGGGAAGCGACGTGGGTCTGCTACTGGGCTCTAGAGCATGCTCTAGAGCTGTTGGCTGTCCATGTTCCAGACGTCCAAAACACCCTGGGGGTGAGGTTCAGCCAGTCGCAGTCTTGGCTGCACGAGTGGGAGCTGCTGACCTTGGTTGTAGAAGACTTGCTCGACAGGTGGGGTCGTCCAGAGTTGGACCTTATTGCATCTCCACTGAATGCAATACTGCCACTTTTCTACTTGTTTACTCCAGGGCCTGGTCTTTTCTGGCAAGACACACTGTCCATCTCTTGGAAATTGAGGTTCCTCTACACCTTTCTTTGCTTATTCCAGATTCAGCAGGTGTTAATCAAGCGCCAGATGTAAGGGACCCCTCTGATTCTCATTGACCCCTTCTGACCTTGTCAAATCTGGCTCCCCTTGCGGCAGCAGCAGCTGGTGGTAGAACCTCCAGTGCCCCTGCCCCTCTGCAGAAGCTTGCTCTCCGTGGAACAGGACACCCTGGTCCACCTGGACCTCAAGTCTCTGTGACTCCATGTCTAGCTCCTGAGGCTGTAGGCATAGCGTGGTATGGGCTATCCCAAAAAAATACCTGATGTTTGGGTGGCTACTAGGAAATCCTCCACCGGGACCATTTATTCCATGAAGGGGAAGCGCTTTGCTCTATGGGTGGCTTCCCGTTGTTTGGACCCTTTCTCTTGTCCAGTGAATTAGATTCTGGAGTATTTGCTGTCTCTTTCAGATGCTGGCTTGCAGTACTCCCCTATTAAGGTGCACTTGACAGCCATCTCAGCCTTCCCGGTGCCTGTTGAAGGCCGTACAGGGGCGTGACTGGAGGTGTCCTGTACGTTTTTGAGAGGCGTTCTTCATCTAAAGCCTCCCATCCATGATCTGGTCCCACCTTGGAACCTGGATTTTGTGGGTTTAAACAACAACAAAAAAACTTCCTTTGACTTCTTTTTGAGCTGACTGCATCATGCAAGCTATGCTTTCTGTCGTGGAAAGGGTCAGGACTAGTTGCTATTACTTCTGCTCAGAGGATTTCTGCGCTCCAGGCCTTGGCGGTTTGTGAGCCTCCTCATTTGATCTTCCACAAAGACAGGGTGTCTTTATGTATGAATCCTAAGATCTTACTTCAAGAGGGCTCTTGCAGTAGGTAATGACATATAGGACTGACCCAGCAGGCGTCAGGACCCCACAGAAAAATTTCTAGCTAGCAGTCTCTGGCCACACACCCGCCCCACACCCGCCTTCCAGTTCTTTCCTGCCGTCAACTTGTGAAAGTTCCTCGTGGTAGAGTTCCTTCGCTCGTCAGTCTTCCGTCGGTCAGTTTTACCAAACTTTTCTAACGTTTTTCTCGATTTTTGCTTCTAACGACTGTGTATGTCGTCCCTGATGCCTTCCAGATTGCATAAAAATAAGTGCGACTCATGCGGTTCACAGCTGCCGCATAAGGATGGACACTCCCTGGGCCTCTTCTGCTTAGGCTCGGATCACCCTGTGGAGAAGCGCCAGCACTGCCAACAGTTCAATTCAGCCACCCGAAAACTGAGGCAGCAGTTCCTGGAGGCTCATATTCTCAAGAAAAAGATGGCTTCCATGGAGAAGGAGTTGAAGAAGTTAAGGCAGGCTTCCACTTTCCCCCGAAGGCCATAAGAAAAGAACAAGGACTGGGACTCGACCTCCATGGCCTCCGTGACTCCAGCTGGAGTCGCATTTCTTAAGATAACATCCTCTCCAGGGAACCGCTCCTCGACAACTGTCTTGGCGCCCAAGATTATGTCGCCCCTCCCGTAGGGCTCACGCTTGGGCCCCTCGGGTGCCTCCAGGGCAAAGGAGGCTTCCACTCCCGGGAAAGCCGCTGCCATGCGGCCCTCTGGGTCGAGTGGGTCCGCTAAGTCGGACACAGGTGCCACCGACATTTGCCCGGACAGGATCAATAAGATGCCAGCTCCTTCAGGAGGGTGCACGGTCCGTCGCTGGCATGCCCGCCAAGGTCGCATGTCCAGCACGACCCGTGTTGGGCCAGAGTTCCGAGAAGTCGGACGCCGGCTCCTCAGATGCCCTCCCAGATCCTGCTGATAAGCTGGACGTCTGCTCCTCTAATGGTCGCCCAGCGAATGAGCCTATGTTGGACCCCTTGGACCAGTCCAGTGTCCCAGGCTCACCGCAACGCTTGCCGTTGCCTTCTGAGGCTCCCGCTTCTCCTTTGCTGGACTCCAGGGATTTTAACCCTCCATTCCTGGTCGACACGGAGGAGTTGGGTACGCTGCCATCAGGGCTTCTTCTACAGGGCCGGATCCTTGGACGCCTGCCTACCCGACGCCAGCTGACATCCCTCTGCTGGACATCACTCCAATGCCATGCCCGATGCCCACAGGGCCACCTTTACCTGGCCCACCTGCTCCATCAGAGCCCCTGACACCCAGGTATCCGACACCGCTTAATCCGGTACCACCCTACCTGGTATTACAGTATCAGACGCTGCAGTACCCGGTGCCACTTTATCCGACGCTGCCGTACCTGGCGCCTCAATACCGGGCTTTCCGCCGTCAGGATACAGATACCCTCAATATCCATATCCCACTCCACCTCCACTGCCCTCACCACAGCCGCCGATGGACTTGGAGACTCTGGCTGCCTGGTGGGCTTAGGCCAAGGCTCAGCTCATCAGGGAGGTAGAGAGCCATCTTCCAGCGCCGGACTCTGCACAGGACCCCCAACGCTGGAGACTCCCTTACCCGACACCAGTGGTGAACCCTCAGGCACCAGGGTTGGGGAGGATACGCTTCCCAAAGGGACCGTTCCTCCACTGTGTTGGGAGAAGTCCTCCTCCTCAATGTCTGAGACCTCTGACTCAGACTCGGGGGGTGGGGGGGGGTGATGCTCCGATCCTGATGACAAGCCATGTACTCCAGATCGTCCCAGGCCAAGGACTCCTCCGAAGTCTTCTCCAGAGGATTCTTCCTTTTTGGAGTTACTGAGAAAGATCCATGAAGTTCATCAGTGGCAATCTCTGGAGCCAGATCCACAGCGTAAGAAGCTCGCTGCCCACTTGTATCTGCCTGAGACTGCTCCGACATTGATTCCACCTTGGATTGAGCCTCACGCGGACCTTGTTTCCACTGTTTGGAAGCAGCCATCTGCGTTAGCCCCCCTTCCACAGAAGGCAGATCAGCTGTATCAGGCTCCTGAGGAAGTAGATTCTTTGAATGTACACCCCAAGGCGGACTCGGTCGTGATTTGTGCCACTCACGGCCATTCTGCCAACCCTAATCATCTCAGCTTGTCTCCACCTGACAAGAAGTCCCGACTTCTGGACCAGTATGGAAGAAAGGTGTACCGCTTCTTCTACTCTGGGTATTAGGGCCCTGAATTATGTTGCACATATGGGGGACTACCAGAAGATGATCCTGAGTCAGGTGGAATCAAAATTGGACTCCCTTCCTGAGTCCCAGACCAAACAGGAAGTGGCTGACCGTATCCGCTCTTCTCGTTCGGCCAGTCGGCACGTGTTTCGTGCCACCTACGATGCAATGGATGCAGCTGGACGGAGTTTGACTTTCTCCATAGGTCTTCAGCATCATGCTTGGCTCTGGGTGTCAGGATTGGCCCCTGAAGTACAATCCACCATTCCGAATGCGCCCTTCCGGGGTTCGGTGCTGTTTGGCGGTGGTGATGTCAAGGACATCATCACTGACCTGCAAGAGAGGGGTACTGCACTCAAGTCCATGGACTCTCTGTACAGGCCCCCTCAGGGACAGCGTCGCCCTTTTCGTTGATGTTCTCGACCAAAAACAAAACCACAGGGCAAGTGGGCCAACAAGCATCGGGGGGGCCTCCAACAACAAAGACTCCCCGCCCAAAAAAGCTGCGGGAGCCTCGGCCGCTGCGCTGCCTCACACCTCCTGACTCCTCCCCTCTCTCACGGCCTCTGGACATTCCAGAGGAACCAGTAGGAGGGAGGTTCTCCTTTCACCTACCGGGTTGGGAGAGGATTACATCAGATGCTTGGGTGCTCCAACTGATAGCAGCAGGACAATCGAGTTTCTTCAGAAACCACCCTGAAGACCACCCCCCAAGTTGTTTTACTCCCCGGAACATCTTCCTCTGGTCCTGGAAGAAATTTCCTCCCTTCTCGTGAAGGCGGCGATGGAACCAGTCCCCACCCATGCTTGGGGGACAGGTTACTTATTCCCCTTTCTTCCTATTTCCAAAGAAGTCGGGAGACGTGAGGCCTATTTTAGACCTCAGCTCCCTGAATGTGTTCGTGGAGTACAAACGTTTCAGAATGCTCTCCCTTGCCGCTTTTTCGACAGGGGCAGTGGCTGTGCGCTTTGGATATGCAGGATGCCTACCTGGACATCCCCATCTGCCCTTCCCACCACAAATTCCTTTGGTTTCCTTTTCAGGGGGAACATAACCAATTCAAGGCCCTCCCATTTGGTCTTTCCTCGGGTCCCCTGAGTGTTTACCAAATGCCTGTCTGTGGTAGCGACCCACCTGCATACCCAGGGAGTGCAGGTATTCCCGTACCTGGATGACTGATTCCTGGTGGCCCCATCCAGGGAGGAACTTCTATGCTCTCTTTCCTTTACCCTGCAGGTTTTTCCCAACCTGGGTATCACCATCAACCAGGCAAAGTCCCATCTGGTTCCCTGCCAAAGACTCCAGTTTATCAGGGCGATCCTGGACACGACCATCAGCAAGGCCTTTTTGCCTCTAGACAGGATGGACACCCTCCAGACTCGAGCACGTCTGTTGTCTAGTCGCAGAAGGGTCGGTGCCAGGTCAGTCCTTTGCCTCCTCAGACTCATGGCAGCTGCTGTCTCGACAGTCCCTTGCACTCGGCTCCATATGAGGATCTCTCAGTGGACGCTTCAGTCTCAGTGGGACCAAACACTGGACGATCTAGACCAGGAGGTTCTAGTCTCCAATCCCATGGTCAGGGATTTGCAATGGTGGATGGTGCAAGAGAACCTTTGCTGGGGAGTTCACTTCAATATCGAACCCTCCTCCCAGACATTGACAACAGATGCCTCAGGAGAGGGCTGGGGAGCCCATCGAGGATCTCACAGGACTTGGGGCACCTGTTCCAGACTTGAGCAGACTCTACACATAAATGTGCTCGAACTCTGAGCCGTCTTGTATGCTCTCCAGGCTCTACACTCCACCATTCTTCCCGGTCATCTAACCATCCAGACGGACATGTGCGTAGTCTGGTACATCAACAAGCAGTGAGGAACTCATTCCTACCCTCTGTGCGGGGAAGTAATGAGAGTTTGGAGTTTGGTTGTTCAGCACAATCTTCACCTGTCGGCATTTCATGTTCCAGGAGTAGAAGACACGCTGGCAGATCACCTCAGTCGGTCTTTAGCCAGAGCCCACGAATGGGAACTGGATCAAGAAGTAGTAGACAACATTTTCCTGCTCTGGGGAACCCCTCAGGTAGACCTGTTCATGTCTCCTCAAAACTCAAAAGTTCCTGCCTTCTGCTCGCTCGATCCAGGGTGAGACATTTTCTGGTGGGATGCTCGGTCTCTCGACTGGAGGGACAGATTCATCTATGCCTTCCCTCCAGTTCCCTTAATTCAGTGGGTCTTGCACAAGCTCAGAACAGAAGGAGCCCGGATGATCCTCATCGCTCCATTCTGGCCCAGGCAAGTCTGGTTCTTTCTTCTGCAGCAATTTTCAGAGGAACCTCCACTTCCTCTTCCTCTGTCACAGCACTTGCTGACCCAGGATCAGGGGACCCTTGTTCATCCAGGTCTCAGAGCCCTTTAGTTGCATGCATGGCTCCTGCAGATGTAGCTCAAGCCCAGTTTGGAGTTTCTCAGCTCGTAACAAATATTCTGGTGGAGGCCAGAAATCCTTCCACTAGGTCCACCTACGCCATGAAGTCGAAATAATTTTCGATTTGGGCCTCATCAAAGGACTTTGAGCCTTTCTCTTGCCCAGTTAAGAGAGTCCTGTGCTATGTGCGTCATCTGTTTGAAAGTCCACATGGCAGCTATTTCAGCCTACTACATCCCTTTTGGAGACAGGTCTTTCACTCAGTTGGACGTCTGTAAGACTTTTCTCAGAGAGGTTCTCCATTTGAGACCCCCCATCCGCATTCCTGCTCTTCCTTGGGATCTGAACTTTGTTCTTGAGAAGCTTACTCTGCCTCCTTTCGAACAGTCAGCCTCAGCAGACTTGAAGTTCCTCTTTTGGAAGACTCTCTTCCTAGTGGCTATTACTTCAGCTCAACGAATTTCCAAGCTTCAGGCCCTGATGTGCAAAATCTCTTATTTGAGTTTTCACAAGGAACGTGTGGCTCTGCACAACAACCCTAAGTTTCCCCCTAAGGTGGTAGCGGAATCTACACTGAATCAATCCATTGAGCTACCTGCTTTCTTTACGCAACATTCCAATCAAGGGGAGTACCTCTTGCATACTTTGGATGTTCATAGAATACTGAGATACTATGCCACTAGGACTAAGGATCTCAGGAAATTGGATCAGCTTTTTGTCTCTTTTGGCAATGCAGTTTCCAGGCAATGCCTATCTAAATGGTTCGCTCATTGTATCACTTTCTGTAAGAGTACTGCAAGACCCTGCCAGGTTAAGGCAGGGGTCACTCCACCAGAGGAGTAGCCGCCTCTGCGGCTTGTTTGAAGAATGTGTCCGTGGCAGATATCTGTGCAGCCGCGACTTGGACTTCTGTCCATACCTTTACAAAACACTACAGTTTGGATATTGTCTCTCGCCGTAGAGCAGGCTTCGGGTAGGCAGTACTCCAAGGTCTTCTTTCATAAGACCCGTGCAGCCAAGGTTCCATTGGTTGGATAGTTTTCCTCCTCCCGAGTGCTTTTCCTTTTTCCAGACTGCTTGGGATTCAGTCATATATGTAATTACCTACTGCAAGAGCCCTCTTGAAGTAAGATAGTACAGTTATGCAAGAACTTTCCGTAACAGTAGAACTTCGAGAGAGACTCTTGCAGTAGTTAATGCCTTTCTGCCTTCCATCCCCCTTAGCTTTTTCAGCTCCTTTTCCAGATAGGGAAATATCCGCTTCTCTCTCTCGTCTTGCCTGTTTTTGGGCCTTTGGTGGGAAAGAACTGGAAGGCAGGCGTGGGGGACCGCCGCTTTATACTGACGTCGCATGACAGTCAGCTGACATGGGGGTCTCCCGCCAGATACTGCTAGCCGGGTCAGTACTGTATGCAATTACCTACTGCAAGAGCCTCTCTCAAAGATATACTGTTACGGTAAGTTCTTAGGTAACTGTACTTTTCTTCCTAAGGTGGGTGTCTGAGTGTGCATTATATCAAACCATCTGCCTGCCTGTCTGCTACCCAGAGCATGCCAATCCAGAGAAGCAATGCTCCATAATTTAGATGTGCATAGAATTTTGCATTACTGCACACACCATACAAAAGACTGCAGGAAGTCCTCGCAGCTGTTTGTTTCTCTTGCCCCGGGAAAGAGGGCGTACCAGTTTCTAAACTGTGCCTATTCCAATGGTTGGTCAACTGTATCACCTTTTGTTATAGGAAGTACGGTAAGGAACTTCCTGGGGTTGTGCAGGGCAACTCCACCAGAGTCATGGTGACCTCTGTTGCTTGTTTCAGGACTTTGTCAGCTAGCCGGCCCGGTGGCGCTGAGGGTTGAGGTGCTGGACGCCACACCTCGCGCTATGCCGGCGACCCAGGTTCGAGAACGGACTCGGGTGGCTGGGGGTAGGCAGGAGGAGGGAGGATCGAGCGTCCCAACGGATGCTCTCCTCCTTCAGGAGTGGGAACCAAGAACACTTTCGCGTTCTACATCACCCTCGCAGCCGGTGGAAGCACCGACAATGAGGGGATGGGCGCTCCGTCGCCGGAGCCGGAGGGGAGATGTGGGCGGCAGACGGGGCTTGGCGCAGCGCCAGCACGCCGCCACTCGGGACGTATGTCCCAGTGCACGACGCCTCAGAGGGCAGGGAAACCAGGGGAGAAAAGCGGAAAAACCTCTCGGCAGCCCTAGATGATAGCCTCTTGGGTACCATCCGGACCACCAAAAAGAGGGACAGACCCCACTGTGCAGGAGGGGAGAAGGAGGCACTCTAGGGGCAGATCCCACCGGAGGTGGAATGGAGGATGAGAGGAAGGAATGAGTGGGCTCCGAGAGTAGGAAGGAGACCAAAAAGAGATAAAGTAAAAAGTGTCAGCTGTTGAAATCTGTGCCACTGCCACTTGGGGTCCTGTCTACACTTTCATTAAACCCTACAATCTGGGCATTACCTGTAGAAGAGGGGCAGGCTTCGGCCTAGCTGTGCTTAGAGGCCTCCTGTCTCAGGCCTATAGCCTCCAACCACCCAAACTGTCTGGCTGTAACTGCTTGGGACTCGTTCCATAGGTGTGGCTTGAGGATGGTAAAGTTGCATAAGAACTCGTGTAACAGTAGATCCTCAAGAGAATCTCTTGTATAATGTCATGCCATCCCACTCCCCCCACCCCATGTACCCCTTGGCGTTAGAGCTTCCTGTGTGTCTGTCATCCTCCAGGATGGGTAACAATTTCTGCTTTACTTTTTTCCTGGCAGGAACCTCTGGCTCCCCTCTGTTCTCCAGCTGGAGATCCTCTGTAAGGGGTCTCCAACAAGAAAAGAACTGAGGGGCACAAGGCCACCCCCACTTATATGGCTGGTACGTCATCAGCGTATGATGTTGTTATGGGCGGACCCGTTATAGACTGCAGCCAGAAAAGTTTCCATGTGGTCCTAGTGCCTGGTGGCTATAGTTCTATAGGTGTTGCCTGATGCAAGAGGTTCTTGCAAAGATCTTCTCTTTTGGTAAGTTCTTATGTAACTGTACTTTACGTAAGAAGTTACTGTAACAGTAAATATTGGAGAATATCATCAGGCCATACCGTCCCACCTCTATCCACCTTGGGCTTAGAGCTTCTTCACTCCTCTCTCTTTTCTGGATGGTCTACCTGTTGTTTTCTGCCTTACCTGGCAGCGAGAAGCTTCATCTCTCTCTCTGTTTCTCAGGAGGAGGTCCTGTGAGTATGATCTCTGACAGGGGACTAGGGAGGATGCAGGACCACCCACGTTTATATAGGGGAGAGTGTCGATGTCCACTGTTGTTGTGGACAGCCTCTAGTAAACTGCTAGCAGAAAAGTTTCCATGTGGTCCTAGCGCCTTGCAGCTATAGTTCCATAGATGTGGCCTGATGAGAGATTCTCCTACTGGCTGCGACAGGTTTGGTTCCCCCTACTGCAACAACTGGCAGTGGAACCTCCCGTACTGTTGCCCCTGTGTACTGGCGTGCTGTCCCAGGAACAGGTCACCCTGGTCCATCCCAACCTTTTGGTCTCTCCCTTTACATGCATAGTTCCTGCAGACTTAGCTGTTGCCCGCTTTGGGGTTTCTTCCAGGGTCACTGATGTCCTGCTGGCTACTAAAAAGCCTTCCACTGGAGCCACTTATGCCATGAAGTGGAAGTGCTTTTCCCTGTGGGGCGCGGCTCGCCAACTGGATCCCTTCACCTGTCCAGCAAATCTGATCTTGGAGTACCTGCTTTCCCTTTCTGACTCAGGCCTGGGGTACTCCTCTCTTAAGGTGCACCTTTCTGCCATCTCTGCACACCATGCACCTATTGAGGGCAAAGCTGTTGCCCAGCTTGGTATCTCGCACAGCTTGTGGGGTGTCCTACATTTGAATCCCCCCCCACCCCAAAATTCGGGAACCCGTCCCTCCATGAGACCTTCTTTTCATGTTGTAAAAGCTCACTCAGCCTCCCTTTGAGCCTATCCGTGAGTTGCAAGTTGCGCTTTCTGTCGTGGAGAGCGTTGTTTTTAGTTGCTGTTACTTCTGTTCGGAGGATTTCTGAGCTTCAGGCTCTGATATGTAAAGAGCCTTACTTAGTTTTCCACAAAGACAGGGTGTCTTTGAGAACAAATCCTAAGATCTTACTTCGAGAGGGCTCTTGCAGTAGGTAATTACATATAGGACTGACACCGGCCGGCGGCAGGACCTCACGGAAAAATTTCTAGCTGGCAGTCCCTGGCGAGGGACCGCCCCCCATGTCAGGTGACCAGGTCCTCTGGCGTCGGTATAAGGCGGTCCCGGCGCCCGCCTTCAATTCTTTCCACCCGTTAGCTCGTTGCGGCTCCTAAGTGGTAAAGTCCGTGCCGTCAGCCCTACCTTTCACCGCTTTTTGACGAAAAATAGTTATTCTTTTATCATGCGATCAGGTACATGGTACGGTGTATGTATCCCCTACACCCTCCGAGCACAAAATCAAGTGCGACTCGTGTGGCGCCCAGCTGCCACACAAGGACGGCCATTCCCTGTGCCTTTTCTGCCTAGGCCCCGATCACCCGGTCGAGAAGTGCCAGCATTGCCTCAGCTTCAACGTGGCTACCCGTAAACAGCACCAACAGTCCCTGGAAGCCCATCTCCTCAAGAAAAAAGTGTCTCCTATGGAAAAGGAGTTGAAAAAGTTGAGGCAGGCGTCTACTTCCCCCCAAGGGACATTGGAAAAAGAAGGACAAGGAGAGGCACGGGAGAAGTCCTCCTCTACTGCGTCTCCCGCTGGAGTGCAGGGACCAGGCAACATGGCAGGGACAGCTCGTGACGGCCTCCAAGGTCTTGGAGGGGAGGCGTCCGGCCCGCCCGTCTGGCTCGCTCGGGCCTTGCAGGCGCCTCCCGGCCCGAGGCCTGGCCCTGCTGGTGTGGGCGACTCCCTCTAAGCCGGACGTCGGGTCCTCCGGCGTCCGCATGAAAGCTCGATAAGGCGTCCGACCCTTGGGCGGCAATACCCCCTGGACCAGGCTGGTCCTCCCTCTCTGCCACCTCCGGTGAGGCTCCGTAAGCAGGGATGCGGCTTCTCCGGCGCCTCGCCGGAACTCGCCCCAAGCACGCATAAGCTCTCCGTATCACCGGGCGACGGAACCAACGACGGACCCTTCCAGTTCATCAGACCGTTCTCTGCAGCCTCCGCTGCTTCTGGGAGCCTGAGTCACCCCAGCCTGACCCCGGGGATTTCTCTCCTCCATCCCCGGATGATGCGGGGGATCTTCCTCCTCCGTCGGAACCGGATCTGACGCCGACCCCGATGCCGGTACCTCTGCCAGTGCCTCCGACGCCGGTTCTACGGCCCCCAGGAGACATCCCGCTTCTGGATGTTCCCCCTCCGTTGGGCCCTCCGCCTTCCAGGCCACCTAATGTGGTCCCACCTGTGAGGCCGCCGACTGGGCCGTCGGCTCTGGCAGCTCCCCCCCCCCGGCTCCTGGGTACCCGCCATCTTATCCGACGCCATCATACCCGGGACCACAGTATCCTGCACCTCAGTACCCGACGCCGGTCTTTCCGACGCCGCAATACCCAACGCTGGATTTCCTGCAGCCAGGTTTTGGATACTCGCCTTACGGGTACAACCCGTACACTTTTCCCCCTCCTCCTCCACCGCCTCCGCGGCTGCCGGTGGATTTGCAGGAGACTCTGGCCTCCTGGTGGGCGAGGCCAGAGCTCAACTCACCAGGGAGGTAGAGCCATGCCCAACAATGGTGCAGCCACCGGCTCCCATCGTCGAGGCCCAGCTGCTCCCTCACCACCTCCGGACTCAGAGTCTTCCCTCTGGGTACAGAGAGGGCAGGACAACATTTAAGGGTACCACCCAAGGGAACCCGTTCCTTCCCCAAGTCGCATAAGGGAGTCTTATTCTTCTTCCTTTTCTTCCCTCTCGGATTCCTCGGACTCCTCCGAGGGATGCTCTGAGAGAGACGACAAGCCCCACTCTCCGTCTAAGCCCCGGCCGAGGACCCCTCGGAAGTCTCCTCCGGAGGATCCATCTTTCACGGAGTTGCTTAGAAAAATCCAGGAGGTACACCAGTGGCAGTCTTTGGAACCAGATCCTCAGGGACTTAACCTTGCCGAACATCTGGATCTGCCCGTGACAGCTCCAACATTAATGCCACCCTGGATTGAGCCTCACGCTGACCTTGTTACCACGATTTGAAACAACCGTGGCGTGAGCCCACTCAGGAAGTCGACAACAGGCTGTACCAGGCTCCTGAGGGTGTGGACTACCTAGACTCTCACCCTCGGGCCGACTCAGTCGTGATTAGCGCCGCTCACGGCCGGTCGGCGATCTGAGCTCATCTCCTCGGATAAGGAATCTCGCCTTCTGGACCAGTATGGAAGAAAGATTTCGCCTCCTCCACAACGGAATTCGGGCCCTAATTCGTCGCCCACATGGAGGATTACCAGGAAGCTGTCCTCCCAGGTGGAATCCAAGCTGGACTCCTTGGCCTGACTCCCAGGTCAAACAGGAGTTAGCCGACCTCGTCCGTTCTGCTCGTTTCGGCCAGTCGCCACATTTTGCAGGCGACATACGATGCAGTGGACACTGCTGGGTGGAGCTCCGCTTTCGCCGTGGGTCTACGGCGTCATGCCTGGCTCCGTGTGTCAGGTTTGGTCCCGAAGGTGCAATCCTCTATTCAGGAAGCACCTTTTTGGGGGTCAGTGCTTTTTGGGGGTGATGTCAAGGACATCATCACCGATTTGAAGGAGAAGGGGACGGCTCTGAAATCCGTGGATTCCATGTACCGTCCCCAACAACAGCAGCGCCGTTCCTTTCGCAGATGGATTTGGCCAAAGGCAAAACCACAGGAAAGCCCAGGCCACCAAGCAGTCGGAGCCCCACAGCTGCTAATCCCCCGCCCAAAAAAGCAGCGGGTGCTTCAGCTGCGGCGCTGCCCCACACCACCTCTAGACTTTCCAGAGGAACCGGTAGGAGGGAGGTTTTCCCTCCACCTTTCGGGATGGGAGAGGATAACCATGGATTCTTGGGTGCTCCAGCTTATAGCAGAGGGGCACTCCATAGAGTTTCTTCAGAAACCACCCCGCCACCCACCGCTGAAGTCGGCCTGTTCAAGGGAACATCTTCCTTTGGTCCGGGAAGAAATTTCGGCTCTTCTCTTGAAGCAAGCGATAGAGCCCGTCCCCCTTCATCTTCAGGGAATGGGTTACTATTCCCATTTCTTCCTGGTCCCAAAGAAGACGTGAGATCTCAGACCAATAATAGATCTCAGTTCCCTGAATCTTTATGTAGAATACAAAAGGTTCAGGATGCTCTCTCTGCAGAGCCTTCTGCCCCTCCTTCGGCCGGGTCAATGGCTTTGTGCACTGGATATGCAGGATGCCTATCTGCACATTCCCATTCGCCTTTTCTCACATAGTATCTTCGTCTTGCGTTTCAGAGGACCACTACCAATTCAAAGGGCGCTCACCTTTTGGTCTATCCTCATTGCATATTTACCAAATGCCTTGCTGTGGTAATAGCCCCACCCTCGCATAAATGGGGAGTTCAGGTGTTCCCTTACCTGGACGACTGGCTCCTGGTGGCCTCTTCCAGGGAGGAACTCCTGCGTTTTCTCTCCCTCACCCAGCAGGTTTTCACCTGCCTGGGTATTACCTTGAACCATTCCAAGTCTCATCTGGATCCTTCCCAGAGACTACAGTTCATCGGGACCATCCTCGATACGACTGTCAGCAAGGCCTTCCTGCCTCCAGACAGGGTGGCCTCTCTTCAATCCCAGATTTCCCTGCTATCAGAACGCAGGAGCGTCTTGGTGAGATCGGTCCTCCGTCTTCTGGGGCTCATGGCGGCCGCCATTCCGGCGATCCCCGAGCTCGACTTCACAGGATCTCTCAGTGGACTCTTACGCTCTCAATGGGATCAACTTGTGGACCGATCAATTGATTTAGATCTTATCGCGATAGTGCGAGACTTGAAATGGTGGATGGTTGAGAGAACCTGTTTGGGGTCCCTTCTTCATCCTCCCCTCCCAGACTCTGACTACAGGCGCGTCAGGCGAGGTTGAGGCCATCTAGGACCTCACCGGACCCAGGGCTCCTGGTCCAAGCTGGAACAAGCTCTCACATCAATGTGCTAGAGCTTAGGGCTGTGTTATACGCTCTCCAAGCCCTTCACCAATACATTCTCCCGGCCACCTAGCGTTCAGACGGACAACATGTGCGTAGTGTGGTACATCAACAAACAGGGAGGAACTCTGTCCTACCCTCTATGCAGGGAGGCAATGAGAGTTTGGAATTGGGCAACACAACACGACCTTCATCTAACGGCAGTTCATGTTCCAGGGGTCGACAACACTCTGGCAGACAAGCTAAGCCGCTCCTCTGCACTGGCTCACGAGTGGGAGCTGGATCAAGGGGTACTAGACGACATCTTTCAGCTTTGGGGAACTCCGCAGGTAGACTTGTTCACCTCCCCCCAAAACGCAAAACTTCCCACCTTTTGCTCGCTCGTTCCAGAGCGAGGTACTTTCTGGAGCGACGCTCTGTCTCTAGACTGGAAGGACAGATTTGTCTATGCTTTTCCCCCAATTCCTCTGATCCCACGAGTATTACAGAAACTAGCCACAGAAGGAGCGCGAATGATTCTGATCGCTCTTTTCTGGCCCAGGCAAATCTGGTTCTCTCTTCTACAACAATATTCAGAGGATCCTCCTCTTCCTCTTCCTCTATCTCGAGGTTTGCTGACCCAGGACCAGGGGACCCTGGTGCATCCAGGGCTCAAATCCTTCAACTCCATGCATGGCTCCTGCAGACCCAGCCCAATCCTGCTTTGGAGTCTCCCAAAGTATGGCGGAGATTTTAGTGGAGGCTAGATAGCCATCCACCAGGTCCACTTATGCCATGAAATGGAAGAGATTCTCTATTTGGGCAGCCTCCAAGAACGTGGGGCCTTTCTCCTGTTCAGTGGCCATTCTGCTGGAGTACTTGCATCATCTGTTCGATCTGGGTCCAGCCATTCCTCCTTGAAGGTTCACATGGCGGCTATCTCAGCCTACCGTGTTCCCTTCGCAGATGAAGCTTTCGCTCAACTGGAGGTCTCCAAGACCTTTCTCAGAGGGGTCCTCCATCTGAGGCCCCCCATCCGTACCTGCCCCGGGACTTGAATTTTGTCCTTGAGAAACTTACTCTTCCTCCTTTTGAACCTGCAGCTTCTGCAGATTTTAAATTTCTTTTGTGGAAGATACTCTTCTTGGTGGCCATTACTTCGGCTCGAAGAATCTCCGAGCTTCAGGCCCTGATGTGCAAAATCCTTTACTTGATTTTTCACAAAGAATGAGTTGCTCTTCGCACGAATCCTAAGTTTCTACCTAAAGTAGTAGCAGAGTCTACCTTAAATCAGTCCATAGAGCTTCCTGCCTTTTTGCGCAGTACTCCTAACCAAGAGAATATTTACTCCATACTGTGGATGTTCACACGGATTCTGAGATACTACACCAACAGGACGAAGGATCTCAGAAAGACTGATCAGTTGTTCGTCTGTTTTGCTCACAAAGGTAAAGGCAATGCTGTTTCAAGCAATGCCTGTCTAAGTAGTTGGCTCATTGCATCTTTCTGTTATGACAAATTACAACAAGAATTCCTCCAGGTCAAGTCAGAGGCCACTCCACAGAGGAGGAGTAGCTGCTCTGCGGCTTGTTTCAAGAATGTTTCTGCAGCTGACATATACGCTGCTGCTACCTGGACTTCCGTCCATACCTTTATGAAACACTACAGTTTGACATTGCCTCTCTCGTAGAGAGCAGGCTTCGGCTAGCTGTTTGCAAGGCCTCCTATCTTGAGGTTTGCGGCTAGAGCTACTTCTTGGAGTAGTTTCCTCCTCCCGGTGCCTTTTTCTTTGTTTCAGACTGCTTGGGATTCAGTCCTATATGTAATTACCTACTGCAAGAGCCCTCTCGAAGTAAGATAGTACAGTTACGTAAGAACTTACCGTAACACTAGATCTTCGAGAGAGGCTCTTTTAGTAGGTAATACCTTCCTGCCCTCCATCCCCCTAGGCTTTTTCAGCTCCTTTTCCAGGAATGGAATCATCCGCTGCTCTCTCGTCTGGGCCTTCCTGGCCTGTGGCGGGAAAGAACTGGAAGGCGGGCGTCCGGGACGGCCCCTTTATACCAACGTCGTATGACGCCGGTCACTTGACGTGGGGGCGGTCCCTCGCCAAGGACTGCTAGCTAGAATTTTTTCCGTGGGGTCCTGCGGCCGGCCGGCGTCAGTCCTATATGTAATTACCTACTGCAAGAGCCTCTCTCAAAGATCTGCTGTTACGGTAAGTTCTTACGTAACTGTACTTTTCTGCCTAAGGTGGTGTCGGAGTTCACACTAAACCAATCCATCCACCTGCTCGTTTATTTCCCTGAGTATTTGGACGTTCATAGGGTGTTTCGTTATAACATAAATTACACCCAGCCAGTTAGAAAGAATGTTTTGTTTGCCCCCAAGAGAGAAGGGGCACCTGTTTCAAAACAGTGTTTGTTGAAATGGTAGGCAAATTGCATTTACTGTTACCTTATGTACAGCAAGCCCTTGCCTGGTTAAGGGAAACTCCACCAGAGGAATGGCTGCCTCTACCACCTGTTCCAGGAATGTGTCTGTTGCAGACATCTGTGCAGCTGCCACTTGGAGTTCTGTCTACAACTTTGCCTGTCACTACAGTCCAGATATTGCTTCCAGACGCAGGGCCAATTTCGGACTCTCAGTCCTTCAGGGCCTTCTTTCCTGAACTTTTGGCTGGTATCTTCTGTGACCTCCCAGCTGCCCTTTGGGTAGGTTTTGGTACTGCTTGGGACTCAGTCCTACTGGTGTTGCCTGCTGCAAGAGCCCCCCCTTGAAGTAAGGTAATAGTTACTTAAGAACTTACCATAACAGTAGATCTTCGAGAGGAGCTCTTGCAGCAGGCACTGCTTTCCTTCCCCTGATAGCGGTTTCTCCCTCGCATTTGTTCTGATTTTCCTTGGTTCTAAGGAACTGCCTTGGTGTTTTTTTTTTTTCACCTTATGCACCGGGGTCTCTGGCAGAAGAACTGAGGTAGGCTTGGGGAACCCCCCTTATGTTTAGTCCTGTTTGGATAGGAAGATGTCAACGTGCTGACATTGGCGGGAGTGGTCCCCGTGATAAACTGCTAGCTAGAAGTTTTCTGTGTGGTCTTGGTGCCTGGCAGTTTCAGTCCTGCCGGTGTTGCCTGCTGCAAGAGTTCCTCTTTAAGATCTACTGTTACAGTACGTTCTTACGTAACCCTACTTTCCTGGTTTCCACTGCAGACTCCTGGTGTCTAGTTTCCTGCTGGCTAATATTGGTAGATTTGTTGCTCATTTTATTCTTGGATTTAATTTCTGTAGTTGTAACTCAGAAGTTTTTTTGATCTGTTTGTTGACTACTAACGAGTACCTTCAGTAACTGTTGGACTGTCTTGGGGATCACTTGCTGGAGAGTTTTAGAAGTGTTGAGCTCCAGTAGTACTGTAGATCTAAAGTACACATGTGGCCTATTCAACTCTAGGGAGAGTCACAGAAGTGTCATCCCCTTTCTCAAAAATGTAGTAGTTTTGAATATGGAAGTAATATCATGTAGTGGCAGATCCATATGAAATAGTCGGGCGATAGGGTGTTTGGAGGCAGCCCCGATATTGTGGAACGCCCTTCCCCAGGAGATAAGAGGTGCTCCCTTGCTGGCCATTAAAAATCTTTAAAAACCTGTTTCTTTAAGTTTTGGGCCTGACTTTGTGTCATGATTGTTTTTAATTTAGCATTTCTTGCTTTTAGTTATGTTATTGATCAACTGTACTTACTGTGAGGTGCCAAGAGCCTTTGGGGATTAGGCATACCTCTCAACCTTTTGTCCCCCAAATGTGGAACATTGCCTGTCAAAATGTGGAACCAATGGGCAAAATGTGGAACACTTAATTAAATCTTTACCTAAGAAGCTCAAAACACTTAAAATGTTGCATTTATGTTCATAAAGTCTGTTGCTAATTGAATAATATATATTTTGCATCATTTACCATGGATTTTGTGCTTTAAAATGTTGACTTTGAACGTGGAACAAGTCCTCACAATGTGGAACATGGAGCTTTTGTGAAGTAAAATGAGGAACGTTCCTCGTAATGTGGTACAGTTGAGAGGTATGGGATTAGGTGCTGTATAAACAAATTCCTTTGCTGTGCTATTTCTCCTCTTCCCCCCCCCATACTGTATTGCTGGGCAACATAGATAATTTTGTTGAGGATCCAGTTATTAAAAATGAAGACTGCTGTGGCCCAGCTGGCCCAGCTTCATGGCTAGATCACTAGTGGGATGAAGTAGAAATATTAGTGCAGACGCACTGGATTGACATCCCCCCCCCCCCCAGTTTTTATCTGCAGGCAGTGTCTCTGTGACTAAGGGTGTGACAGACCCCGATCCTAATGCATGCAGCTTGACTGGCTTTCTGTCTAGGTGTGTACAGCACCTAACTCTAATCGCTTTTCGTCACTGGTTCAAATGTCAGCTTACCATGATATGTAGCTATACTTACTGAAATCCCATGATAAAGAAGTGTCAATTACAGACTGGAACAGCAAATTGCCAGAATTGACTGAATAGTTTTATTTTGCAGGCGGCTTAATTTACACTTAACTGTATTAATGTGCAGTGTGCTTTCATAATGTTTTTCCCCCTAATGCAGTACTGCAAAGAATCTGTACAGTGATCTGTCTTTCATTTCTTTCTGTTTTTTTGGTTACTCCATTTTAGTGTGGCCATGCAAAATGAGTGTTCATTTAGGCTGCTGCATTTAGGAACACTTATTGCTGCCACAAACCATTAAATCTGCTTAACCCCACTGACTGATTTGTGGATGTTGAATAATGAAGCACAGAAGCCTTTGGGATACTGACTCAGCTCCGGCTAATGAAGTTTCCAAGTAGAACATTCTGATTCTTGCTGACATTGTGGTCATTGTACAAAAATTAAGTTTGACTGCTTTACAGAAAAACTGCAGTGAGATCACTGGGAAGAATGTTGAGGATGAAATCTGGCTCAAAGAGAGTGTCGAAGTGGCATGCTATCAGATGTTTTGGAGTCTCAGTAAGGTACAAAATGGGATAATAAAGGACTTCGATAACTCAATAAAACTATTTCTTTACCTACATCATGGGGAAAATGATGAGGAGGATAGGGTCATTGAAATACAGACAGAAAAAAAATGAATAGTAAAGGAATAGTAAATGAATTATTTTTAATCTTTGTTCTCGGAGCAGCTCATAATCATGGGATCACCCTATTGGGGGGACAGCAGTTAGGGTATAGACTAGTATGTGAACAAGTGGAAATCACATTAGAGCTGGTGGCTAAATATTTGGAAAGCTTAACTGTAGGGAAGTTCCCAGGACCAAGATTTGTTTCACCTAAGGATCTTGAAGAGATTGAGAAGAACATTGAAACAACCTGGAGTACAAGCATTGAAGTGGGGTAACTGTCGTTGAAGTACAGAAGCAGTGGCAGCAACTTTTTTTTTCCCTTAATAAAAAGAAAATAAGTTAATGACAATTTATTGTTTGGTTAGGTTATTTCTATTTGATATAGTGTATTTCCAAGTGCCCAAAGCACTTTACAGGATATGTACAAATGAAACGGGACAAGATAAAAAATTGATTAAATAACATACACTATCAAAAGGACAGAATCCTGTATACATTATACAGTGCTAAGGTACTATGGCACTGGGATGCCTGGCAAAAAGGCACTTTCGAATCTCTAGTCTAAAGTGACTGTCAGTTTGACAGGGGGGTGGGGTCCAAAGGAACGAGGCCTAACTTCAGAAGTTTATTTTGTTCCTCTCTGTACTAGATTAGAGGGGTAGTGCTCAAACTGGTTCACGGAATAGAAGAGGTCTGCTATGTTTGCCATGGCCATACTTTAAAACTGAGCTTCTACTGACTCTGATATAGGAGTCATGACTGTTAAGACCATGATGATCTCAAACCCACAGTACAAGCAAAGCTCCCTTCTGAGCTTAGTCCTAGCAACCCCTGTCTTTGTTGTGAGGCTCTCTGCTACCAGCCCCCCGTATACGTAAAGCTCACCAAAAAAAAGCAGTCAAGGTATAAATCTTTTAACACACTCAGATCGGCATATAGTGACATTGTTGACTATGAGTGGCTGAATAAATTTTGATTATGGACCCATACTGGTTGCAGTATGTTCTAGCTGTCCTTTTACTGTTTTCATGCTTTCAAAGATCACCTCCATGTTTCACAGCCAGTTTGCTGGGGGGAGGAGTGATGTACATCCATGTTAAGTTTGGTGTCTCCCTGATTGAATCCACATCCATCCCCAAATAATTTGAATGTCTTTCATTGAGGTTGCAGCTATCGCCATCTGAGACTTTAATTATTACCAGATGTTATCGATAGGGATGTAAGTTTGTCATGGCAGTCATACATATCATTGATTCCATGACGTTTGATCTTTATTTAGGACTTCCATGATTTTCACTAGTGTCATCAGAATGTAGCAATGATGACAGTGCCACAATATTTACTACTGTTTACTAATGAGTTCATGAACAAAAAATGAGTCATTAAAACCTCATCCAAGTGGTAAATCATTTACACTGCCTTTTGGGCAGTCTTTCTGCTGAAATTATTATTATGGGAGACCTAAATCTTGACTGGCTCTCCTTGTATTCTGCTCCTTTAAAAGAGCTCTGTGATAAATAAGCTCATATCTGAACCCAGCTGCCCCAGTGACAAAAAACCCTACCCGTAGTTTGCTCCTCGACCTTATTTCTGGTAAATAAGCCCCATAACATTTCCCACTCTGCAGTGTTCTTTAAAGACCTACGCGATCACTGCACCATAGCGTGCGTGCGTACAACACCCATATTACCCTCCACCTCTACTTATATTTATAAAAATTCAACAGTGCCAACTTCTTAAAGGACCTTTATTTCATAAGGTGGCAAGACTTCTATCTAATGAAAACTGTGCTGGCAGCCTTTGACATTTTCCAGAAGCTTTTGCTTGAAGTAATAAACACGCCCCTCTGTCCCCAAAATCAGAACCAGAAGTAGGTCATGCTCTTGGTTAAGTGACAAACTTAAATCTACCCTCTGTCACAGGGACTTTCTCTAGAAGCGCACCCGCAAGTCCAAGCTACCCTCTGACTGGGATGCCTTTAGGGCAACCAGGAATAAGTATACTAAATTAGGGCTAAGAAATTTAATTTCTTCAAGTCTAAACTGGATACCTCACCCCACCCTGCCATACTCTGGCATACTGTTAGAGAGATTGAAGGCACCATCCTCCCTCTTCCTTCCCTGAGAAGATCACAGTCGGCGATGTTATCACCACAGACAAATCCCAAATTTTGGACCTTCTCAACAGTCACTTTGCAACAGCCAGTCTGGCCTTTGATACCTCTCCAGCTAGTTCTGTATGCTCACAATGCTGTTCACCTGGTAAGATTAAGCAAACCCTTCCTGACTCTGCTTTTCTCAAAGTTCAGCTTTATCTCTGTGTCCTACAAAGAAGTAGAGGACCTCCTGTTGAGCATCGATGCAAAGAAAGAAGCTGGATTATCGGATACTTACTGCCCCCAATTACCCATTTGTTCAACCTGTCTGTCTCACAAGGTACTCTCCTGATCTATGGAAAGTTGCTCATATTGTCCCGCTCTACAAATCAGGGGCCCCAGCTGATCTTAATAATTGTAGACCTATCTCTATTCTTCCCTCTCTTTCCAAGCTCTTGGAAAAAATTGTCAATTCTCAGTTGCAAACTACCTTGATGCCCTCAATAAACTTAACCCCATACAGTCTGGCTTTCGACTGAGTCATAGCACTGTAACTGCCTTGGCCAATGTCACCAATGAGTGGCACTTAGTGCTAGATGCTAAAAAAAAACATGTGGGGGCTGTATTCCTGGACCTAAGTAAGGCCTTCAGTACAGTCGGCCACATGCTTCTATTAACTGCAGTTCGCAACATAGGACTTGATAATGCAGCATTGGATTTGTTTCAGTGCTACTTGACTGGAAGACACCACAGGTTAAACATAGACTTTGACGGCAGATAAGGACCATTTGGCCCACCCAGTCTGCCCATTTCCGTACCTACTGGATAAGCTGCAGATTCTAGTTAACCAACAGCCTACTTCCTGCCACCCCCCACTACTTATGCCTTATGTCTGTCCATTGCATGTTTGAATTCCCCCACTGTTTTAGACCCAACAACCTCCCCAGGAAGGCGGTTCCATGCATCCACCACTCTCTCCATGAAAAAAAATTCTAGGGACATGGATATGTTGTTCATCCACACTTATTGGCAGGTATCCTTGCCGCTTTAAATCTTGCCGGAAGGTCTTCAAGCTTGCTCCTCCCACCCACTCCCGGGTGGTATAACTCTCGGCTCCGCCCCATGACGCCAGATCTTCCTTACCGCTTGGAAGCTCAGGTTCCCTCCTTAACGCTCTGCGTTTGAGACTGGTTCCTATTTCTCCGTTTGCGGATTTAAAAATAAATTTTGCGATAAAGACTTCAGTCTTCTATCACAGCATGCCTGCGATGGACAATCATGACCCGGATTTGAGAGATGCCCATGCGAGCAGAAAATGTCTCGGACGGATCCAAACTCCACGTGTCTACTGCTAGGCCTTGAGCACGACCCGCGGGCTTGCGACCTGTGCTCATCTTTCTCGCCTCGTCCTCGAAGACCGTACTGCCCGATTGCAACTGGGCCGTCCCGAAGCGTTTCCCTCGGTGAAGTCCAAGGAGGCCCGGTTGGCGGTGTCCGGCGGTGAGCTTTCGGCGGATCAGCTCGGCGGATGGTAAGCCCCTCGAAGAGGAGGCGTCGTAGGGCTGTATCTTCCTCGGCCGCTGCATTTATCCCGCTCTCTCTGGGTTCTTCCCTACGGCTTCTTTTAAGGAGCTTTGTCTGTCCCTCTCCAGTAAGGGAGAAGGGCCTGCGTCTTCTGGACCTTATTCTCGGTCCAAAAGAGGGGCAGAGTAAGTCCCTCCGTCGGCGCTCTTGGGGCGGGGAAGGTCCCTCGGGCGTCGACCGTGGGCCGGTCGACTGTAAACCGGCCACTGGCCTCACGGTGTCCCGTCAGGTCAGTTGACCGAGACTCCACTGATGAAGTCGAGATTTTTCTCGACCCATTGGACGGGCTGTCGCCTTTAGCAGCCGAGATTCCCCTCTCCCCGGTTCCCCCGGGAGGAGTTGAGGATCCCGTGGGCTCGTCTGTGCCTCCGGTTCCGGAGCCCTCGGATGGACCATCCGAGCCGAAGGGAGTGCCGGTTCCGGCCGACACCTCCCCGCACCGACCCCGGAAATTCCGGGACTCTCGGTCTCGGTCTCGGACCTCTTGGCGGTCCAGCGATCCCACCGTCATAGGCGGTTCGGTCTCGGCACGCGATAGCGGCGTCGCCGCTAAATCCTCGTCCTCCTCCTCGGATGAGGGAAGCGGCGTAGAATGCACGTCGATCGATGCGAGGACCTTATGTTGCAACAGCTCCTCCTGACCGGGAGTAAGCCGACCCGTCGCCTTCCCGGCCATTAAGTGGCGCTGTCACCGGACGGCCGACTGGCCCTCGACTTATCCGGGGCTATACGGGCGGTTGTTGGCCAAAACCAGCTGCTCCACGGTTCGGTGGAACTCCACCCTCCACAGCCACCAATTGGGGCTCCGACCAAGGATTCTCGGTCGGCTAAGGGTCTACCCCATCGGCTGTCAGTTACCCTCACTCCCGACCGACCTCGGCAGGTGAAGTGGCTCAGGCCAGAGGCAGCTCTTCGAGGACTCTTCCGAGTCCGAAGATGATTCCTCCTTTTCTCCAAGCGACTGGACTTGGAGTCTTCAGGAGGTCAGTCAATGGACAATAGCCGTCGTCCTTCCTAGGACTGCTCGGCTCATCTCGGAATCCACGGGATGGGCTCGAACCCGTTCAAAAGCAGACAGGTATCCCCTCACCGGAGATTCTGGACGGAAGGGATTCTCTGGCGGAGGCCTTTCCGGTGGCGAGAGCCATAGTGATCCCGGCACTGGAGCTTTGGCAGCGCCCTGCTTCCTGCCCTCGCCTTGCCAGGATGGCCAGGAAGTATCACGGTCCCTACCGGTTCCTTGTCCGGTTTTGGAACACCCTCTGCGGAGGGTTGGTTACCGACAGCGTTTTCCGGTAGCGCCCGGCTGCGCCAAGGGATGTGGACAAACCTCCTGACAAGGAATCCAAGAAATTGGACTATGTCGGGCGAGAAAGTCATGCGTCCTCTCTCGCCTTCGTCAGACCAGTTGGGCCGTCCTCATGGCACATTTTCTCATGCCCTGTTGGGCTCCCTGGATGAGGTCATCCCTCATCTTCCGCCGATCTGCAGACTACGGTTAAGCAGGTGCGGGACCAGGGCAGAGCAGTGGCCAAACAGCAGCTCCAGACTGCTTTGGATATAGGGGACTCATGTGCCAGATCGGTGGCGGCGCGGTGGCTATCGTCGGCGGGCTTGGCTGAGGATATCCACCTTTGCCGCGGATACCAGCACAAGTTGGCGGATGTTCCTTTTGGGGACTGACCTCTTGACCCTGGGGTGGAAGGTCACCTGCAGAGGATCGAGAGTCAATGCTACCTTGGACTCGGTCTCTTCCGCTCAGAAGGACAAAGCCGCAAACCACAGCCTAAGCCCTTCGTCCTTCTATGCCCCCGGTAGCGCCCGGCCAACAGCGTCAGGGCCAGCAGGCTTGGCCTTGGCATCCCAAACCCAAGCCGCGGCTTCCTCTAACAGGAGGCAGGGAGGAAAGGCCCAGGAGGTCCCTCGGCGGTCCTCCTCCAAGCCTGCCCAGTGACGGGCTGAGGGGTGTCACCCCATTCCCGTCACCTTTCCCTAGGTCCCCATTAGAGGAGCGGCTCCAGCACTTCCGTTCCGCCTGGTCCGCTGTTTCCACGGACAGGTGGGTCTTGGAGGTGGTGGGAAGAGCTTGCCTCTGGAATTCGAGCAGGCACCACCTTCCAGGCGCGCCCCTCGGGGCTCGGATCCCCAGCCTCACTGGCGGCTCGTCGAGCCGACATCGCTCTCCTCCTCCAGAAGGAGGTGATAAGAGGTGGTGGACCCTCCTTCAGACCCAGGGTTTGTGTCCAGGTACTTCCTGGTTCCGAGCGGGACGGGGCTGGCCCCCATTCTCGACCTACACGACTAAACAAGTTCCTAAGGTCTCGAACCTTCAGGATGGTCACTCTGGCTCAGATAATACCATCCTTGGAGCAGGCGTGTGGTTCTGCTCTCTGGACTTGCAGGGCCAGCGTTTTCCGTCCCTATCCGTCCGTCTCTGAGAGATTCCTGCTTCGAGCGGAAGGATCCCTCTTCGAGTTCAAGCCATGCCCTTGGCTTGTCTCCAGCTCCCAGGGTCTTCACCAAATGCATGGCAGTGGTGACAGCATTCCCTGCGGCGCCGAGGGTCGGAGTGTACCCTTACCTGGACGACTGGCTGATAGCAGCTCCCTCCAGGAAGGAGGCGGAGTGGTCCAGAAATCTGGCCCTCAGGTCTGCTCTCAACTGGGCCTCCTTATCAGAGGCCAAGTCGAACTCGAGGCGAGCAGGTGATTCTATTCATCGGCAGCGCTCGACTCTCTTGAGCCAGGCGCTTGGCTCCCGGGGACAGGGCCGAGGGTTCTTTCCTCCTTTGCCCGATCATTTCTGATTGGGCAATGCGCCCCTACCGGGACTTCCTGCGCCTCCTGGGTCTCATGGCGGCCTGCACCAGCGTGGTCCATTGGGCCCGCTGGAACATCGTCCCCTTCAGTGGGACTGGCCAGCCAGTGGTCACAACGCTGCGATCCTTTGGACCAGCTTGTGTCAGTGACACAGGGGATGTGGAACGCTCTCCAGTGGTGGACCGTTCCAGATCATTTGCAGGAGGGCATCCCGTTCGTCCGCCCCGAGCCGACGGTCTCTCTGTCGACCGATGCCTCTCTGATGGGTTGGGGTGCCCATCTGGGGGAACACCGGGCTCATGGCCTCTGGTCCCCGCGGGAGTCCCGATGCCACATCAACCTGCTGGAGCTCGGCGGTCCGCCTGCTCTCACGCCTTTGCTCCGTTCCTCCGGGGTCAAGTGGTCCGGTCAGGCGGACAATACCACGACCATGTACTATCTAAACCGCCAGGGCGGGGCGCGCTCCATGCTTCTATGCAAGGAGCTCTCCGCATTTGGTCACTCGCTGCGCAGCCTGGAGGCGGATCTCCTAGCCATTCACGTGGCAGGAGCCTCCAACACCCTGGCCGATGCCCTGAGCGGATAGGGGCTGCATCCCACAGTGGTCTCTCCTGCGAGGTAGTACAGCATCTGTTCTCCCATTGGGGCACACCTCAGGTGGACCTGTTTGCCTCAGGGAGAACACGAGCTGAGTCTGTTCCATGCCGCCCCCCTCAGCAGGGCTCGCTGCAGGGGATGCCTTCTCGAGGCAGTGGACCCCGGCCTCTTTCGCCTTTCCCCATTTCCCTTGATCCACAAGGTGCTTCTCAAGGCGAGGAGGGACAAGGCGCAGGTGATTCTGATAGCCCCAGACTGGCCTCGCCAGTTCTGGTACCCAGATCTCCTCAGTCTCAGCTCCAGGACTCCGTGGCAGCTTCCAGCTCGCCCGGACCTGCTCTCAGTCAATCAGGGAAGGTGTTCCATCCGGACCTTCAATCCCTGCACCTGACGGCTGGTTCCTGGCGGCTAGAAGTTCCAGGCCTTGGGTCTTTCCGCGAGGTCCTCAATGTAGTTGAGGCGTCCGTGAGTCGACCAGAAAATGCTATGCCTTCAAATGGAAAAGGTTTTCCATTTGGTGTCAGAACAAGGCTTGGACCCTTCCTCCTGTTCCTTGGCAAGCATCTTGGACTATTTATGGTCCCTTTCTAGTCAAGGGCTTAGGTCGGCGACCTAAGGGTGCACCTGGCAGCCATCTCTGCTTGCAGGCGCAGGCCGGGGAAGCAGTCGATGGCGCAGGAGGAGAAGGTGGTCTGGCGCTTTTTCAAAGGCCTTGATCACATTTCCCTCCAGTCAGGGAACCCCCACCTCCGTGGGATCTACTGCTGGTACTGGCAAAGCTCATGGGCAAGCCATTCGAACCTATGCACAGGTGTGGTCTCTCTCACCTGTCGTGGAAGACCGCCTTCTTGGTGGCTATCACGTCAGCCAGAAGGATGGGAGAGCTCCAGGCGCTTTCCATAGAGTCTCCTTACCTGGTCTTCCACAGGGACAAGGTTGTCCTGCGCCCCCACCCGAAATTCCTTCCGAAGGTGGTGTCGGAGTTTCACCTTAACCAGGTGTTGACTCTGCCGGTGTTCTACCCCAATCACACCTCGGAGGCCGAATATAGGCTCCATACTCTGGACCCTAGAAGGGCGCTCGCTTATTATAAGGAGCGCACGGCTGAAATTCGGGGAGAGGTTCGCCAGCTGTTTGTCACCTACGCTGAAGCCGCATCTGGCAGACCTGCAGCCAAGCGGACGATAAGCAGGTGGGTAACCTCCTGCATAGATCTCTGCTATAAGTTGGCGGGCATGGAGCCTCCCAGAGGATAAGAGCTCATTCTACCCGCCATACTGCTATGATGGCTGCTTCCAGGGCGTCCTATCCAGGAAATCTGCAGGGCTGCTACCTGGAAGTCAGCAAACACCTTCATTACCCATTACCACATCGACCTTGAGTCACGCCGGGATGCTGGTTTTGGGGCCTCGGTTCTCCAGTCTCTCTTTCCCAAGTAAGTATAGGGGGTGTGCGCCTTGCCTCCCTCCTCCCGGAGAACTGCTAGGAGTCTGCCAATAAGTGTGGATGAACAACATATCCATGTCCCTAGAAATACAGGTTACTCACCTGTAACAGGAGTTCTAGGAATGGTATATGTTGTTCATCACACGACCCACCCGACCTCCCGGCTTGACGCTGGCCTGGGCTTCCAGTGAGCCAGATCTGGCGTCATGGGGGCGGGCAGGGTTATACCACCCGGGTGGGTGGGAGGAGCAAGCTTGAAGACCTTCCGGCAAGATTTAAAGCGGCAAGGATACCTGCCAATAAGTGTGGATGAACAACATATACCATTCCTAGAACTCCTGTTACAGGTGAGTAACCTGTATTTTCCTCACATTACCCCTGAGCCGTCCACCCTCTATCTTTAATTTGTGCCCCCTTGTTCTTACACATCTCTTTTTCTGAAAGATTCTACCCTCCTGGACTTTGTTGATTCCCTTGAGGTACTTGAATGTTTCTATCATGTCCCCCCTGCCCTCCTTTCATCAAGGGTATACATATTAAGCTCTCTGTCTCTCATCATATGGTTTCTGATGCCGATCCTGCACCATTTTAGTTGCACTCCTCTGGACTGCTTCCATCCTGTCTATGTCCTTGCATAGATGAGGTTTCCAAAACTGCACACAGTACTCCAGATGGGGTCTCACCAACTGTCTGTACAGAGGAATAGCCACTTCCCTTTTTCTACTTATGATGCCCCTTCCTATGCATCCCAGTATGCCCCTGGCTCTCCTTACTGACTTCTCACATTGCTTACTAACCTTTAGATTATCTTATATGACTACCCCCAGGTCCCTTTCCATTTTTGTTGTTGTTAGTACCTCCCCTGCTATTGTGTACTCTTCTCCTGGGTTTTTGTTTCCCAGGTGCATTACTTTGTACTTCTTTGCATTGAATCTAAGTTGCCATATGTCTGACCGTTCCTACAACCTTGCCAAGTCCCTTCTCATCCTGTCTCCCCCCCCCTTGTGTATCAACTCTGTTACAGATCTTTGTGTCATCTGCAAAGAGGCATACCTTTCCCTCCAGACCCTCGGCAATGTCACCTATAAAGATGTTAAAGAGGAGGCTGGACCCAGTACTGAGCCTTGAAGTACTCCATTAGTGACCCCCCCTTTCTTCGGAATGTGTTCCATTCACTATTACCTTCTGTGTCCTGTTGTACAGTCAGTTTGTTACCCAGGCTACCACCCTGGGACCCACTCCCAGGCTGGCTAACTTGATTATTAATCTTTTGTGTGGGACTGTGTCAGATGCCTTAAGGCACAAGGCGACCTTTCTCCACCCAAACTAATGTTGAGGGGAGTTCCCCAAGGGTCTATTTTGGACCCATTTCTCTTTGTGATTTACATCAATAACCTCAACTCCGGTATAAAGAATGCATCTGTACATCTATTTACAGATGATACCATGATTTATGTTACAATGCCCACACCTGAGCAAATCCGTACTTCGCTGCAAAATCAGTTTAATATCTTGCAACACAACTTACTGAACTTGAAATTACTGCTTAAGGCTAAAAAAAAAAAAAAAAAAAAAATCCGTGTTCCTCTCTCCGCAAACTCATCCCTCCTCCTCCCTGTCGGCGGGGTCGATGCCACTGATCACCACACTTCTGGGGGAATCCTTGGAACCAGTAGATAGATTTAAATATTTGGGCGTTTGGATAGATAGCAAACTTTCTTTCTCGGTACATATTGAGAAGTTAGCAAAAAATCTCGCGCAGAGACTGGGCCTTCTTTTCCGAATCAAGCACCTGCTCTTATAAGATGTCAGAGTCAAGCTGGTACAGTCAACTTTCCTACCTCTTTTAGATTATGCAGACATCATTTATCATCATGGACCCAGCTCTGCATTGGCCAGACTGGACACTTTGTACCGTAGGGCCATAAGGTTTATTACTGGTGCATCCTTCAATACACACCACTGCTCCCTTTATGCCTTATTGGGTTGGCATTCACTTAAAACTAGACATCTAACAAATGTAGTCACTTGGACCTACAGAGCCTTAACTAATAAACTTCCTGAGTATATTTGTAAGCTATTGACCATAGCTAGCGGGAGCTATTTTCTTAGTAAATTTTGCTTCATCTTGCTAGGTGCTCCGAGAATCAGAACCCGTCATGGCTCCCACTCTATAAGCTATGCTCTGCCACCATATGGAACAAACTACAAAACTCCTTTAAACTTAATTCCCTTGTCAGTCTTGTGAACTTCAAAACCCTCCTCAGGCACTCTTTGCATGGTGATTGTACCTGTTACTCTTTACTCTCCCACTGCCACCAGTATGTGCCTTTTCCCTATCGTCACCTATAATTTTCCTTGAATCTCTCTCTATTTGCTACACCTATTCCTCCCTCTTTCTTCATCCCCCCCACCCACCCACCTGTCCTCATCTATGGCCTTCATCTTTGTGCCCTCTTCCTGTCATGCAGGGTTCCCGGTCTGTAAGTGTCATCCCAGGCAAAATCCTTCTGGTAACTTGATCATTGCTTTGACCATTGCTTTGATTTTGGTTTTTGCACTTTTATGTATGCACTTTGAAATTTCAATGTGTAATGCCTATTGTTTTTACATATACTCCCTGTAATCTGTACCTAAAGAGTATGTATTTTGTACTGTCCTCCTGCTGTGCCAGGATTATCTATGTTTTGTACTTTTGTTTACTTGTATTATTTGTGAACCTTTCCCAGGTTCACCTTATGAATGAATTTTCTTCAAGGGTGTATCACCTGGTTAAATAAAGATTGATCGATTGATAACAATTCTGATGCTCAGAACTGAGTTTGTAGCTGTCTAATCCATTTGACTGCCTAAAATCTGTTTTTGGTGTTAAGATGGCTTGTAACTCAGATATTTTTGCAGTCCTAACATTCGGCAAAGCAGAAATATTAAGAAACATTATGATTTACAGTGCTTCAGGGCATGCAGGAGACTCCTATAAATTAATTTACAGTAAGTGTCCTTACAAATACTGATCTTCTAAGAATTAGTCTTCACCACTGATTCGTTCCCACATAAGAGTCTGGGCTGGAGGCATTGGGGCCATGTGGGAGCAAAGCTTTTTGCCAATAGGGGACGGCTACGGCTACTGGGCACAGCACCTGCAACACCAGCCATGTGGTGCTGTGTGATAGTCAGTAACCGTTGCTGGATCCCTCAGCAACCTCATTTCTGTTCTTCTTGCAATCAAGTGCACACTGTGGGGGTGTAGCGCATCGGTTCACCTCCTTGTCTCGTATTTCTACTGTGTCACTGTTATTTTTCTGTCTTGGTGGTGCCACTTGTGCTTATTATTTTACTGCAGTGCCGAAGTCTGACAAGAAAGGGCCAAGTCAATGACAAACGTCTGACAGACGTTGTATTACCTACAGAGCGGGAACCCTGCATGACGTGCGTTGTTGCCCCTTTGAAAACCAATGACTGTGATGGACCGGCATCAGTCCTGTGTGGCCTGTCCTGAACGCACAGCACAGCATGGATATAGGCAGTGGCTGCTTCTCAGTGGACACTGTACACTTGAGAACTGTGCATTGAGGTGGGGTCGCCAGATCCCCACCTTCGGAGGCTTGCATCCCATGTGTGTGTCCAAGATCAGGTGTTTAGGCCTTTCCCTTGGGCCTCCTCCTGGAACCACTGGTTCCATAGCAGTACTGAGTTCTACTCTTCCTCACTGCACTGAGGCATCGGAGACTTTGCTGGATAGGTCTGGTGGACAGTTGATTTCCTTCTAGGCTGTTGACTGTGAATCTTCCACAGTCTGCCTGCCCTGTGCAGCTGATGTCCCCGAAGGTGAGGCCGCAGCTATACATTTGGTCTACCCCAGTGAACACATCGATATTGTCTTCTGGTGTTGTCCATGCTGTTATTGCCATTCATGGTGATGATGCGGTGGGCAGCACTAAGGAGGATGCTGATTCCCCCTCCTGACACTATTCATATTATCAGGAGAGGGATCGGCACCAAAGTTGCATTCTGTTCTGTTGCTGATTCAGGTGTTGCCACTATTCCCAGTGTTGCTAGCGACACTGAGGGGAGTGATGACATGGCAATGGAGGCAGCGGCGTTAATGGTGCCAATCCTGGGCCTGGCTCCGAGCAAGGTGTTGACGACCATCTCGTCTCGAAGGTGGTTCCCAACTCTGGTGTCTTCTGCGACACTGAGAAGGCTGACTGCACTGAGCGTGATGTCAAAGTCAGCACCAAGCGAGGGTTCGAGATGGTGCCTGAAGCAGCACAGACTCGTTGTCGGACAACAGTCTTGAGATAGAGTTTGCTCCAGAGTGGTTAGACGTTACTGTCACTGGTGAGGAAGTGGGACTTGTATGGCTCCAGTATCCTTACCTGGGGGTTTCCCCCATGGACACAGATTGGGTCACTCGTATGTTGGAGCACACCCTTCAGGTGAATCTGCTAGGCCCCCCTCTCAGGCGAGGCCTCCTATGCAGTTTCACAGATCAGGCCAAGGCCCTCAAGACCAGAGGTTTAAACCTTCACTAGAAGGACCTAGCCTCTTCCCCTAGAGAATGCCATTGTTAATAGGCCCCAAGGGGCGTCAACATGGGAGCAACACTGGGCGTTTGTTGGTGCCTTGGAGAACAAGCATAGGGAGGTTGACAGGCCCAGTACAGGCCACACTCCCTGGCACTGATGATACCCAGTGGCGCTACCTCATCTCCGTAGACGTCCTCCTCAGATGAATTATCTGTCCACCTTCCCTTGGCTGCTGAGTATGCCTTAAACCAACGATTCTTGGTGGTGATGCTTCAGGCGTTTGACCTACATGCATTTACAAACAGCAGTCCGTCAGCCCTGCTACCGGGACTCCTTGGGCTTCCAAATATTGAACCTGCTGTTATTCCTCCATGGCCTAGGGCCTTTAAAGAGGCATCCAGGGCAGTGTGGAGGTGTCCCTTCTGCAACCCAATCAACCCATGGAACCTCCTCACACAGTATCACGCGCTCACTGGGTCTGCTGGTGATGTACTTCATCCCTCATCGGGGTTTGAATTATTGCAGACCCTATCTTGGCAAGGATGCCTCACACGTGACTGACCTCCCGAGGCAGATTCTGCACAAACAGACGCTCTTGGGAAGAAGGCTTTTTACTTGGCATGAGCCCTAATGTGTATTTCTGCACACTAGGCACATATGGCGACCTGTAACCGTTGCCTGTGGTTGCAGTTAAACACACTCTTGGCTACACTGATGCAGAGCAACACAGGCAGGCCATTGACCTTTCTACCTGGGGCCTGGAGATAGCTTGGCACCACTCGAGGTCATCTTAGGATTCCAACAAGGTGGCCCCCAGGTTGGCAGGAACTGCAGTCTGCATCAGGCTGACATCATGGCTTCACCTCTCCCGACTAGCACCTTTGCCCCGGCGTAAGGTGCTTAACTTGCACTTTCAGGGGGTTCATTTCTTCTCCTCATGGAACCCTCCCGCATGTGTACCACAGGAGCCCCTACCTGGTCCTGACCAGTCACAGGTCTTGCCAGACCTGTGAGAAGCCCTTCCCCTCAGTTGTTCACTCCCATGCAAAGGGATAAGTGTATCTTTTTACCCTCAGGGTGAGCCGGCTCCTCCCTCAGGAAGTAGGGAAAGCTTGTTTCAAACAACATGAAGTCTTGCTATATTATGACACATGCAGTATAACCCCAGGTTAGAACTGCTCCGGAGCTGAAAGAGTTAACGTCCATGCAGGGCATGGAATCTTGAGCACGAGCTCGGTTGAACACTCTGTCTGTTGAAGCTCAGACTTAAACTGTCAGATTCTTTACTCCGCCTCACTGAACAGTCGCTCCGGAGATTCCTCCTGCTGCTCGGTTCGTTTGTCGGTTTTAAAGTGTAATTCTCGGTTTATTTTACCGAAATTTAACCTCAATCGTCAGTTCAAGCTCTGTCTGTGTATTGTAAGTAATAGATAGACTTTTATTTTTCTTCTGTGTGGAAATTATAAGCGTCTTTTTCGGTTCGGTTTGAACCCGATCAGAGGATTTTAAAATTACCTTCTAGTCCTTTAAGTGCGGTTCCGGTTCTTATCGGTTCTAAAAAACGGATTTTATTACGTCTTCCCACAACTCGTGACATGATTGGGAACCTATAAGAGAGTCTTGCTTGGTGGATTGCCATTAACGGGCAAGTTTGGTTAGGCTGGCACTATGTCTGAGAAACCAAAGAAAAACTGGACCCGCTTGGGTTTCAGTACTGTGGCCTCTGTGGGGAAGCCTTTGCTAAGGCTGACCCACACACTTGTGTTTGTTGTCTGGGTTTGACCACCTCAGTGCAGACTGCCAGATTTGTAAGAATTTTCCTGCCCACCATGGAAAAGAGTTGGTAGGCTCAGGAAAGGGAGGCCAAAAGTCTGCTGACCGGATGGCCAGCCGGTTCGGTTCAACCGAACCTGAGAGATGCCCCTCTGACCGCGGTGATGCTTCCTCGGGCAAATGAGAGCCAGCTCTGAGGGGCCGGTTCCAACTAAAAGGGCTAGAAGGTCAGCTAGTTTGGGGCCAAAAGTTATTTCTCCAACCGCTGAGGAAATAGCCAAAGCTATTCAAATTGTCCAGTCTCTTTCCCCAGTTCCATCCGAACTGGCGCCATTGGGGAAGCGCTCGGTTCGGTCGGTTCCCTAGGTTCAAGATTATGATTTTGAGGATTTTTATGAACCGGGGGAAGGGGAGGAGGGGTACGAGGAGAGTGAGTGTGATTTTGAAAGTCTGTATGTGCCCATTGAACCGGACATCTCTCCAGACAGACCCTCAGGAGTATCCCTCCTAGACTTTCTGAGTCCCCTTCTCATTTTGTTTACAAGAAAGTTGCTGACACTCTGCAGCTCCTGTTGAGAAGCTGTTGATGATCAAGAAGAGCCTGATTTTGTGGAAATGATGGATATTCCAGAGTCTAGGAGACTGTCTATTCCCTTGCATAAATCTTTTAGGAAACAGACAGTAAAAATTCTGAAAACTCCCCATTCTATCCTCCCTGTGGATAAAAGGATGGACAAGAGGTATGCTTTATCAGGCTCTGATACGGAGTTCCTATCCCAGCAGTGCAGACATGTGGGGGTAGTGCAGGCTGCAGCTTGTGACAAGGCTAATATTCCTCTATCCTCTCACCCTCCGAAAAGGATTCCAGGAGGATGGATGCCATGGCAAAAAAGCAGTACATGGCAGCATCTTTGGGGCTAAGACAGGCAAATTATATGGCTTACGCAGCTAGGTACCAGAAATCCAGGTGGCATACTGTCCTGGCCCTAGCAAAACAGGCCCCTGAACAGCTTGCCAGGGAGCTGGATCAGGTGGCTGCGGATGGTATTGAGGCATCCAAGGTGCAGTTTCATGCTGCTGTAGACTGTAATGATGTTTCATCAAGAGTTATGGCTACATCTGTGTCTCTTCGCAGAATGGCCTGGCTCAGATGTACTGCCCTGTCACAGGATACCCAGTCTAAGGCTATGGATTTTCCTGTTGTGGGAAATTCTCTGTTTGGGGAGCAGACAGAGAATAATATGAAGAAATGGATGAGTATAGGATCACCTATAGGAGTGCACAGGCCAAAGAAAGGCAAGTCACTCCTCAAAGGCAGCATAGCGAGGCAGGCCTTTTCATAAGCCGTTTACCAAGCCAGGCCTCCTCTTCTGCTTATGCCCAGAGGGTTCTTTAGAGGAAGGGCAGAAGGGGCTCTAGTAAGCCTGCTTCTACCCTCAACCCAAAGCCCCTGCAAAACAGGCTCCCTGATGGGGTAGCCAGGGCCGATCCTCCACTACCGTGAGGCAGGCTGGCTTACTTTGTCCAGGACTGGAAGTCTTTAACATCAGACAAGTGGGTCCTGGAAGTAGTAAGCCAGGGACTGATTCTCAGCTTCAAAGATTTTCGAAGATGAGAGCCAGGTCTTTCCACCTGCAAACCCATCAGAGGCACTTGCCCTGAAGCAGAAGTTTCTTCCCTCCTGGCTCTCAGAGCCGTGGAAAGGGTTCTACCCATACACCAGGGCAAAGGGTTGTACTCCAGGTACTTCCTTACCCCCAAAAAAGACAGGAGAATGGCGGCCCATTCTGGATCTCAGGTATCTAAACAAGTACCTTTTAAAACCAAAGTTCAAAACGGTGACCCTGGGGATTATTTTACCTCTCTAAGGCCAGGGGACTGGCTAGCCTCCCTGGACCTCAAGGATGCCTACTTCCATGTTCTCATCAGAGCTCCCATCAAAAGTACCTCAGATTGAACTGCCTCAGGCCATTACCAGTTCAAGCAATGCCCTTGGTCTCACCTCGGCCCCAAGGGTGTTCACAAAATGCCTGGCAGTAGCAGTTGCTCATTTAAGAAGGCAAAAGATTGCCATCTTTCCTTATCTGACTGACTGGCTCATTTAGGCCAGTCTCCAGAACAGGTCAGACTACATTTACAAGTAACCCAGCAGCTGCTTACATCTCTAGGTTTCCTACTCAGTCTTCCAAAGTCGGTTCTGGAGCCTGTCCAGCTTCTCACCTTTATAGGTGAGAACTGAACACAAAAGAAGCCAGAGCCTTCCTTCCTCTGGAAAGAGCAAGGACCCTGGTGTCTCTGGCCTCCTCTTTCACCCTGCAGGTCTCTACCAGCAAGGCATTTTCTACAGCTCCTGGGGCACATGGCTGCTTCTACAGCAGTGGTGCAGGGGCGAGATTTCAGATGAGGGACATTCAGTTCCATTTGAGACCCTTTTGGTCTCAAAGGACAGATCCTAACCAAATTGATTCCAGTGACTGAACCCTGATCCAGGCCCTTCAGTGGTGGCAGGATCAGAACAATCTGAGACAGGGGGTTCCCTTCACTCCCCAGTCTCATTCCTTGACCCTTACTACAGATGCATCCCTCTTGGGGTGGGGAGCTCAGATGGGCGACCTTTCCACCCAAGGGCTGTGGTCCCCTCAGGAACCTCTGCTCCACATTCAATTTGCTGGAGCTCAGAGCAGTTTTTCTAGCACTCCAGTTTTTTTCCACATCTGTCCAGAACAAGGTGGTTCAGGTCAGAACAGACAATACCACTACAATGTGGTACATCAGCAAGCAAGGGAGCACTCGGTCTACGGCCTTGTGCACCGAAGCAATGAAGTTGTGGTCTCTGGCTTATTCTCTGAACGCCTCCCTTACGGCAGTTCACCTCCCAGGCAAGGACAATGTCCTAGCGGATGCTCTCAGCAGGATTTCCCAGGGCCATCACGGTGGGCACTAGATCCCCTAGTACTGGAGGCAATATTTGCCAGATGGGGCACCCCGCAAAGAGATCTCTTTGCAGCCCCAGACAATCACCAACTTCCCCTTTTTTGCTGCAGGCCCCCAGTGTTGGGCTCAGTCCCTCTGGATGCCTTCCTCCTCAGTTGGGAAGGGAAGTTCCTCTATGCTTTCCCCCTTTCCTCCTTCTTTTCAAAGTGCTAGTCAGATTCAGATCTCAATCCTGCAAGATGATCCTGATTGCTCCAGATTGGGCCAGGCAGCCCTGGTACCCACTCCTCATGTCCTTAGCAGTCCACCCTCCCCTATGTCTTCCCAGGAATCACAACCTGTTAACCAGTGCCCAGGGGAGAGTTTGGTATCCGAACCTCAAATCTCTCAATCTCAAGGCTTGGCTCTTGAGAGTTAGAGTTTGCTGACCTACACCTTTCTCAAGGTGTATTGGATATCTTGAAGGCCTCTAGGAAGCCTTCCACCAGGGCTACTATAATTCAAAATGGAAGAGATTTTCCATATGGTGTGCTGGTAAACATATTTCCCAGAATCTGCTGGTGTGCCCGATCCTGGATTATTTGGTGCATTTGAATTCCTTGGGGCTGAGACCAGCTACTAAAAGTGCACTTAGCAGCTGTGTCTGTCTTCTTGTCAGCAGGTAAGCCCTCTTCTTTATCAGCTCACCCTGTGTTCTCCAAGTTTTTTAAAGGGTTGCTTCACACCAACCCCCCGTTCAGGGACCCTGCCCCTGCTTGGGATCTTAATATTTGCATCGCTCAGCTTATGCAACCCCCTTTTGAGCCATTGTCTTCAGCAGAGCTTAAGTACTTGACTTGGAAAACTGTGTTTCTGCTAGCCATCACCTCTGCCAGGCGCATAAGTGAGCTACAAGCCTTGTCAGTGGAGCCTGTTTTTATCTCCTTTCATAGAGATAAGGTGGTCCTCAGGACTAACAGGAAGTTTTTGCCTAAGGTGGTTTCAGACTTTCACCTTAATCAATCCATGTCTCTTCCTGTGTACTTCACTGACCATTCCTCCTCTGGTGAGAGGAGATTGCACAGTTTAGATGTCAAAAGAGCCCTTAGTTACTATATAGAACGTACCAAGGGTCACAGGTTCAAATCCCTCCAGTTGTTCCTCACTTATGGTGAGGTTGGTAAAGGGAAACCTGCCACTAAAAGATCCATTGCCAGGTGGATTGTCTCTTGTATCCAATTCTGTTACGAAAAACTGGGTAAGGTTCCTCCCTCAGGCCTGATGGCTCACTCTACCAGAGGTACAGCTGCATCTCTGGCTGCTGCCAGGGACATTCCTATCCTAGTTATGTGTCAAGCAGCTACCTGGAAAACAGTTCACACTTTTACTAAGCATTACTCCTTGGATATCCAGGCTAGGAGTGATGCTCGATCTAGCAGCTGTGCTCAGAGCCTATTTCCCAAGTAGGTTCTGTCCCTCCTCCGATAAGGGAGTACTGCTGTATAGTCTGCAATGTCATAATATAGCAAGACTTCATGTTGTTTGAAGAAAAAATTACTCACCTTAGTAATGTTGTTTCTTCACGGAGTCTTCATATTATGACTTCCAGCCTGCCCCTCCTAGAACCTCTGTTTTGGGATGTGGGTAGGCAGTGCAATGTTGGCACTCTTTGATGCCCACTTTATTTCACCCTTCTAGGGTGCTTAGGTGTTGTGCTTAAATTTTTCCTTCTTGAATCCCCCGACTTGAGTCTTTGTTTTGGGATCAAGAACAAAAATGGTGTTTTTGTAGTTAGTAGCCAGTGGCTAGTGTAGGTTTACGGCTTCCACACAGAACCTTAGTGAGTTTTTGCTCATAAAGATCTGACAGTTTAAGTTTGAGCTTCAACAGACAGTGTTCAACCGAGCTCGCGCTCAAGATTCCATGCCCTGCATGGAAGTTAACTTTTTCACCTCCGGAGCAGTTCTAACCTGGGGTTATACTGCATATGTCATAATATAGCAAGACTCCATTAGAAGAAACAACATTACTAAGGTGAGTAACTTTTTCTTCTCTGACCCATAAATGGGAATCAGTGGTGAAGATTGATTCTTGGAAGATGTGATGGTTATGTACTTATCGTAAATAATCATTCCAGATATTTTCACCATTGGTTACCACAGCTGTTCACCATCTCCACTCTAGCAGAGCCAGGGCCTCTGGGCAGCTCACCTGATAGTGTTGGCCGGCACCACATCTCCCCAGTTGTACTCCCTATGGAGTAGTTGGTTTACAAAAAATGAGTTTGGGACCTATTGCAGGGTTCCCACTCCCACCAAACAAAAGAACAAAATCTATTAAACTGGATGAGGCAGGGTAGCCAGGCATTTCAGATCTGCACACCAAGTGGACTCAGTGCTACCACCCCCACCCCCCACCCCTTGTAGCCAGACAATATACAAATGTACACCAGGACCGTGTTTGTATGCTCATTTGCACTAATAAACACAACTTTCGTATCTCATGACAGTGGTTGTTGCCATGCATGGGTAAATACAAATGCCAAGCATTGTTCCCTAAGATACCCACATACCAGCCCAGAGCCTGTAAAGTTGTATTGTCCCTGGGATGCAAAGAGTATTTGTGACCAGTCCTTCTAGTTTCGACTCCTATAAATAAAATTACAGAAAGGTTCAGTATTTTCTTTTAGTTTTCGTGGGAAAAGGAAGCAGTTCAGAGCCTATTTGCTATACCCTTAAATAAAATTGCACACCATGGAGTGCTTGGAGTATGTCTGCCTACACCCATGGGATGAGGGTTCCCTTTCAGGGCCCTTGTACTAATCACATTCCTTCTTGTCCTCATTCTCCCTGTCTGGAGTATATCCCTTTTTTTTTTTTTTTTTTTTTTGGGCATCTCTCCATTAGTTGCTAAATGCTAACTGTCTCAGAGCACTATTCCAGTCTAAATCCGCTTGACAGCAGCACTGTATGTGGAAGAGTACTGTGCATCCGTTTGAATCATATTACACCAGCTCTTACATGGGTGTACAGCCCTGTTGATACAAGGGAAGAAGGTCATTTTCCGAATTTTTTTTTTTTTTATTATTATTATCCTTGCTTGTTATGCTCCTGTCTCTTGTATGCCAGCTGTGCCATTAGCTATTAGGAATTACTGGGGAGAGGAACACATCTGGACTCCTTGTGCTAAGCCCCACAGTTCTGCATGCAACAGAGATACCCTTTTTTCCCTGTTGGAAAAAGAGGGAATAGATTAATTTGTTTCCTTCAGTCAGTCCTTTATCTAGTGGCATGAAGTTGTTTTCCGGGAGTCTATGTGGTTGATTTCTGTTTTGCCACATTTGTGCTATCTCAATTACAAGAGGGTCCCTGTGGACAGCCCCCTCTTGGTTTCTTGTGCCAGAGCCATATGCTTAAGGTGCTGCCTAACAGATCACTAAACACACACACACACTGTGGAGCTCCCGCACTACAGTGGGTCCCAGGTAGCGATGCTAAAGGGGTGGCTAACTCCCAGAAAAACGTCAAGGCTTCATAGTATAGCCACACTTACTACTGAAGTGTGAATTACTGCACAAAATTTTTTTTTACTTTTTATTTTACGAATTCTACAACAAAAGTAACAGTACTGGGCAGTGACAAGTCACCACATGGAAGTTCCTTGCTCTGGTGCTTCACCTGTAGAGGCTTTTGTCAGGGGGCAGGCATTGAAGACAAAGTGATGCATTAAACAGTACAATAGTGAGGACATCAATTGACTGATGTATTTAAAAAAGATAGTACAAACCATAGCATGAAGCAAGTATTCAAAACATTTTAAACTCGCAACACTTAATATCAAAATAGCAAAATGATTTGTCACACTAACATTGATATTTAGCGAGGAACTCATAATACAGTAATACAATTCATTATGCATACATTTTGTAGAAATACTTAATTTCATGGCAACCAAATCTGCAAAAAGAGATGGAAATCTCACTCCACGCTCTCTCATTCCATGGTCACCCTTGCTAAAAGTTCTAGGGAAATCCCTGGGGATCCACTGGGTACAGAGTGTTGCAAGGAGTCAGATGTGGTGAAGATGTAAGATTGAAGATTTTCAGTTTCTTGGATCTGAAAATAATACACAACACAAACAGTTAGCATGGTAAATACAACTGTTTACAATTTTAGAGTCAAGTCATGAGTTTTATCAGTCATGATTAACTGTTACCTCTGGCCGGACCACCAGCACTTTGGTAGAGCTACCGCTTGTGACCCAGATTTCGGAATGGGCCTGGAGCGTCGGAGAACTGGCGTTTGGGGAGGGGGAGGCTTGAGCATCCAACAGACAGCTCACCTCCTCCAGGGTTGAGAGGGTGTAGGACATTGGCAGTAGTGTACTTACTGGTGGCAGTCGGGGGCAGTGAGCCTGGAGTCCCAGCAAGTGCTGGGATTGGTAGGACGTGGCAGATACCAGTGCATGGGAGCATGCATGATGTTCCAGGACAGCCTTGCACACCCGCTTCCATCAGGGAAAACTAATAAGCAGATAATGCCGTTGGTTAGACAGGTGACACCATTCTTTGCCACCAGACCTACTACTAGAACCTGCCTGCCTGGGCCCCACACTCCCGCACTCCTTCTGGCCCTCACCTCCACCTGCTGGGGAACTGGATTCATATAAGGGGCTCGCAAAAGAGCTGAAGGTGACCCTGCCTTGAGGGGCAAGCTGAGAGTCTGCCTAGCAGGTGAGATACTGGCGGATGGGGGGACTGGGGTTATGAGTCCGGGAGGATCTCAGGGGAGCAGGTTGAGGTGCAGGAAGTCTGCTGAAGGAGGTTCCAGCCAGTGTATCTAGCAGAATAGAGTTTTTTTTTTTGGGGGGGGGGCTGTTACCTCATATGGAGAAATATGGTTTATGGGGCAGAAGTGGTGGGATTGGAGGTAAATAGTGAAGGGAATGTTAATAGTTGAAGGTTGGGGTATTTTGGACTAGAAATGTTGTTATTAGTAGGTATAAGTCAAGTACGGGGTGGTGTGGGGGTGATGGACACATCTTGTAGGGTGTTCATGCTATGGTAGTAAGTGCAGCTATAATTTGAAACCCGACCCCCCCACACACACACACACACCACACTACTCCATACCCCCAGTTATACCCCGAAAATGTAGCGCGGGTGATTATGAAATGAGAAGAGTGGGGAGCAGGTTTTCTATCTCTTTTTACAGATTTGGCTGCCATGAAATTATTTCTACAGAACATATGCATAATAAGTTGAGTTGCTTGCTAAACATCATTGTTAGCGTGACCAGCACTGTCACTGTTTTGATACCAAGTGTTGTAAGTTTGAAATATTTTGAGTATGGGTTGCACACTATGGTTTGCACCATCATTTTTTATATAGGTCAGTTGACGTCCTCACTATTGTACTATTTAATGCACCACTTTGTCTTCAACCCCCACCCACTGATGAAGCCTTTACTGGCGAAGTGTCGTAGAATTGGCAAAATAAAAAATGTAAAACATATTTTGTGTCTGAGCAGTACCTCATGCTGTGGTGCCAGATCACTAACCATGTGCTGTCTGGCTAGTTTATCTATTTATTGAAATGTTTCACCAGGAAGGCAGACTGAACAACACGTTGTTCGTCTCCCGGTGCTACCTGGGGGAGGGGGTACAAGTGGCTGAAGAATTAGACATACAGTTTTAACATTTAACATATCCGAGAAATTAAACATTCTATTACATTTGTAACAAGACATACAGTTAAAAAATATAAATAATCATACAGTCACGTTTGTGACATAACATAACAATTAAATATATCATACCTGTGGAATATGCATTTAATTACAAGTGGCATATCTGAGGAACATAGTACAGAAATGTAATGTAGCCTTGGAGCCAACTCCTTGCAGGAATGGATCACGGTTAATAGACAGATTATTTAGCAGTTATTGAATAAATGAGGTCCAGTGAGGGGAACAACAAGGAGGGTAGAGGGGTAGATAGGGGGAACCAGCTGGGGGAAGGAGGAATAAAGATGGGGGAACATTACCGGAGAAAAGTGAGCAAAAAAAAAAAAGATTTGTTGTGGCAAGTTAACACAGGGCTAGCGCAATCTGGGGGCACCTCAGATGGAACAAAACGTGCAAATTATTAGCTCAAGTGAACCAATTCCTTTAAGTGCAGGGAGGTGGGGGGGCAGGAGAGAGGTGGGGGTAAGGAATAGGGAAGGATGAGTCATACCTGGAACTGGCCCCTTCAGAGTGCAGAGATTGCTGCCAGTGGCGGAATGAGACAAGGACAAGTTGGGTAGAGATAGTAGAGGGGATAGTAAAGGGAAGGAGGGAGGACAGGTGGGAGAAACTTGACTAAGACTAGGCCTTTTCAGGATGCAGAGAACCCTGCCAGAGAGCAGAGTCAGGCAAGGATGAGATAGGTAGAGAGGATGGCGGGGAAAGAGGAGGGAAGAAAGTGATTTCCCAGTGCTGGACCCCTTCAAGATGCTGAAAACCCTGCCAGGGGGCAGAACTAGGTAAGGACAAGTTGGGAAGAAAGAAAAGAAAGGATGAAGAGAAAGGAGGGAAAGAAGCAGCTTGCCTAAGACTAGGCCACTCCAGGATGCTGAGAACCCTGCCAAAGTGCAGGATCAGGTGAGGACTAGTTTGGTAGAAAGGATATAGGGGATGGGGAGTGAATAAAGAGCAGGTGGCCAGTGCTGGGCCCCTCCAGGATGCAGAGAACCCTGCCAGTGGTGTGAGGCTCTGATTCCATATCCGTCTATCCCTGTTGCCTCCTAGTGTGCCTCGCTCTTTATTCTGAGTTTGGTAGTTAAGTTTTATTTCATTATTTACTTCAGCTATATCCTTTCTCCATCCCTTTTGGGCTAGGGAATTTCTTACCCCTTTCTTTAGTTTTCTCCATTTGGTTTTCTCCTGGCGAACAGAACGGAGGTTGTTGAGGGAGCCGGCAGTGGTTATAGGCTAGCGCATGGCACAACGAGGGAATGTGCAGGTGCCATGCCCAGTAGCTGTAGAAAGCCCCCTGTCCCAAAGCTGCTCTTCCACGGGGTCCTAGTCCTGCTAGCCCAGACCCATAAGTGGTAACCAGTATTGAACGTATTCTGGAAGATCAGCAGTTACAGTAAGTGTGTAATTTTCATTTTTCAAACACCATGAAGTCTTGCTTATATTAGGACTTAATGCAGTATGCCCTTGGCTTTGAACTGCCCCGGAGATGAAATAGTTAACTCCAGTGTAATCTGGAGTTCCACAGCGCGAGGGCGCTATCCAAAGCTCTGTCTGGGGAGTTTGAACCTAAACTGTCAGATTCTTTACTCCGCTTTCACTGAACAGTCGCTCCGGAGACCAGCTCCTTCAGCTCGGTTCGTTTTGCGGTTTTATTAAGTTTTATCGGTTCATTGAACCGGCAAGTATTTTAAAATTACCGCGGTTTCGGTCTGAAGCTCTATCTGGTAACCGTAAGTACAAGAAAATTAAGTCTGTGTGGAAACTCATTATCGGTTCACTCTGAACCGATCGGTTTGCTTAAAAACTCATTTTCTTTGCATTTAGAGTGAGGTACCCGGTTCTTATCGGTCCTAAAAAAACCTTTTATTTTCTGGGTTTTTTTCCAATACCCGTGACACGGTTAGGGACCGATAAGGGTGTCTTGTCCTGGCAAGGTCGGAAAAAAAGGGCAAGTTTGGATAGGCTGGCATTATGTCTGAGACCCAAAAGAAAAACCGGGCCCACTGGGTTTCAACACTGTGATGTCTGTGGGGAAGCCTTTGCCAAGGCTGACCCACACACCACTTGTGTCTATTGTCTGGGGTCTGACCACCTCCTGTCAGATTGCCAGGTGTGTAAGAATTTCCCTGCAGCCACCCTGGAAAAGAGATTGGGCCGGCTCAGGGAACAAGAGGCTAAAAAGTCCGCTGACCCGGATGGCCAGCCCGGTCCAGCTCGGCTGGACCACAGGAGTGCCCTCTGACCAGGGCGAGACTTCCTCGGGCAAAGAAAGGCTGGTCCTGAGGAACCAGTCAAAGTAAAAAGACAAAGAAATCAGTTAGTGTGAGTCCAGTTTTGTCTCTCCTTCTGCTGAAATAGCTAAAGCCATTCAGATTGTCCAGTCTTTGTCTCAGGGACTTGTCAAAACCCCTATGGTTGGTAAAAGGGGTCTCGTTCAGGTCCAGTGGTTCAGGATTATGAAGTTGAGGATTTTATGAACCACAGGAGGGGAGGAAGATTTTGATGATTGTAATTGTGATTGGGAAGGTCTGAAGTGCCCATAGAACCGGACATTTCTCCAGACAGACCCTTTGAGTCTCCCCTTTGTTGTCTGAGTCCCTTCACATTTCAGGTTTTATAAGAAGGTAGCCGAAACTCTCCAGCTCCCTTTAGAAGAGGCTGTGGACGAGCAAGAGGAGCCTGACTATGTGGAAATGATGGATATTCCAGAGTCTAGGAGGTTGTCTATTCCTTTGCATAAGTCATTTAGGAGGCAAACCATTAAGATTTTAAAAAATCCTTTTTCTGTCCCTCCTGTAGATAAAAAAATGGACAGAAGGTATACTTTGTCAGGCCCTAATACAGACTTCCTTACTGAGCAGTGTAGTCATGTAGGTGTTGTTCAAGCTGCAGCCTGTAATTCCCCTGGTCTCACATCCTCCTGATAAAGATTCCAGGAAGATTGATGCCATGGGGAAAAAACAGTATGTGGCAGCTTCTTTGGGACTCAGACAAGCTAATTATATGGCTTATGTGGCTAGATATCAGAAATCTAGATGGGACACTATATTGCAGTTGGCCAAGCAGGCTCAGGGCCAGCTGGCTAGTGAGTTGGAACAGGTGGCTGATGATGGCATTGAAGCCTCTAAAGTTCAATTTCATGCTGCTGTTGACGTTAATGATGTTTCCTCTAGGGTCATGGCCACTTCTGTAGCTCTCTGTAGGTTGGCATGGCTCAGATTCACTAATCTGTCCCAAGATACCCAGTCAAAGGCTATAGATTTTCCTGTCATAGGAAATTCTCTGTTTGGGGAACAAACAGAAAATTACTTGAAAAAAATGGATGAATACAGAACTACTTACAAAAGTGCCCAAGCTAAGGAGAGGCATGCCACTCCTCGAAGGCATGCCCCCAGGGGTAGGGGCAGGCCTTACCATAGGCCTTTTTACCAATTTCAGGCGTCCTCTGCTTTTGCGCAGAGGGGGTTTTTCAGAGGCAGAGGAGGACGGGGCACAGGCAGGCCCTCTCCCTCTCCCCAGCCTAAAGCTGCTCCTGCCAAGCAGGCACCCTGACGGGGTGTCTGGGGCCGACTCTCCTGTACCGGTGGGGGCAGACTGGCTTGTTTCGCCAGAACTGGTTGTCCCTAACCTCGACAAATGGGTTCTGGAAGTGGTAAGCCAAGGTCTGGTTCTCAGCTTCAAACAATTTCCCAAGATGAGAGCCAGACACTTTCCTCCTTCAAGTCTTTCAGAAACCCTTGCGCTAGAAGCAGAGGTTTCTTCTCTTTTGGACTGCAAAGCAGTAGAAAGGGTCCTCCCTTGCCATCAGGGCAAGGGTCTGTACTCAAGGTATTTCCTGGCCCCAAAAAAGACAGGAGATTGGCAGCCCATCTTGGATTTAAGATTTCTGAACAAACATCTTGTAAAACCAAAGTTCAAAATGCTAACTTTGGCAATGATTTTGCCATCCTTGAGACCAGGGGACTGGTTAGCTTCCCTGGACCTCAAGGACGCCTATTTCCATATCCTAATCAGGGCCTCTCACCGAAAGTTCCTCAGGTTCGAACTGCCCTCTGGCCACTACCAGTTCAGGGCAACGCCCTTCGGACTCGCTTCTGCTCCAAGAGTTTTCACAAAATGTCTAGCTGTAGTAGTGGCCCATCTAAGAAGGCAAGGGTAGCTGTGTTTCCCTACTTGGACGACTGGCTCATTGTGGGTCAGTCACCAGAGCAGGTAAAATCCCACTTGCAAATCACCCAGGAACTTCTCACCTTTCTGGGGTTCCTGTTGAATGTTCCAAAGTCAGTTCTCGAACCAGTTCAGGTACTAACTTTTATAGGGGCAGAGTTGAACACAAGTTAGCCAGGGCATTTCTCTCCCTCCGAAAGAGTGGACAGAATCATTGCCCTGGCATCTTCCTTCACCCTTGGGTCTCCCGACCAGCAAGGCATTTTCTACAACTCCTAGGGCACATGGCTGCTTCTATAGCTGTCGTGCCAGGAGCAAGATTTCAGATGAGGGACATTCAGTTCCACTTGAGGTCCTATTGGTCTCAAAGGAGGGACCCCCTTACCAAATTGGTCCCAGTGACCAAGACCTTGATCCTAGCTCTACAATGGTGGCTGGATCAAAGCAACCTGTCTATAGGGGTCCCATTTTTACCTGTTCTTCATTCCTCACCTCACCACGGATGCCTCCCTGCTGGGTTGGGGCTCACCTGGGCGACCTTTCCACTCAGGGAGTGTGGTCCCTCAGGAATCTCTGCTTCACATCAACCTACTGGAGCTCAGAGCTGTCTTCTTAGCTCTCCAGGTTTTTGGAGGCTGTCCAGAACAAGGTGGTCAAGTCAGGACAGACAATACCACAACAATGTGGTACATCAACAAGCAAGGGGGCACTCGCTCTTCAGCTTTGTGCACCGAAGCAATGAAGTTGTGGTCTCTGGCCTACTCCCTGAACACCTCTCTGATAGCAGTTCACCTCCCAGGGAAGGACAATGTCCTAGCGGGCCCTCAGCAGGATTTCTCAGGGCCATCACGAATGGGCTCTGAATCCTCAAGTGCTGGGGTCGGTCTTTGCCAGTTGGGGCACCCCTCAGATAGATCTCTTCGCAGCCCCAGACAACCACCAACTTCCCCTGTTTTGTTGCAGGCCTCCAGTTCTGGGATCAGTTCCTCTGGATGCCTTTCAGCTGAATTGGGAGGGAAAGTTCCTCTATGCTTTCCCTCCATTCCCCCTCCTCTTCAGGGTACTGGTAAAAATCAGAACTCAGCCCTGCAGAGTGATTCTGATTGCTCCAGACTGGGCCAGGCAGCCCTGGTACCCTCTTCTCCTGTCCCTCTCATTTCGCCCTCCCCTGACCTTGCCCAGGACCCACGATCTGCTGACCTGTGCACAGGGGAGAGTGTGGTATCCGGACCTCAATTCCCTCCACCTCAAGGCCTGGTTCTTGAGGAGTTAGAATTTGCTGATTTACACCTTTCTCAAGGTGTCTTGGATATTTTGAAGGCTTCTAGGAAGCCTTCCACTAGAGCCACTTATAATTCTAAGTGGAAGAGATTTTCATTTTGGTGTTCTGAGAGGCAGATTGCTCCAGAATCTGCTGACCTGTCTATTTTGTTGGACTATTTGGTCCACTTAAATTCTTTAGGCCTCAAACCAGCTACCTTGAAGGTTCATTTGGCAGCTGTTTCTGTTTTTGTTTCTGCAGGGAAACCAGTCTCCCTTTCCTCTCACCCTGTGTTTTCCAAGTTTTCCAAAGGGTTACTTCATACTAACCCTCCCTTTCGGGTACCAGCTCCTGCATGGGACCTGAATGTTTACGTGCCAGCTAATGCAACCCCCTTTGAGCCTCTGGTTTCAGCAGACCTCAAGTTTTTAACTTGGAAAACTGTTTTTCTAGTGGCTATCACTTCTGCTAGGCGTATAAGTGAATTACAAGCCTTGTCAGTGGAAAAGGATTTTATTTCCTTCCACAGAGATAAAGTGGTCCTCAGGACTAACAGAAAGTTTTTACCTAAAGTGGTTTCAGATTTTCATCTTAACCAATCCATCTCTCTCCAGTATTTTTACCGAGCACTCTTCCTCTGGTGAGAGGAGGCTGCTGATTTGGACGTTAAAAGAGCTCCTTAGCTACTATTTGGAGCACCAAGAGGGTCATAGGTTGAATCCCTCCAGCTCTTCCTTACCTATGGAGAAGTGGGTAAGGGGAGACCTGCTACTAGGAGGACAATCGCTAGGTGGATTGTCTCTTGTATCCAGTTCTGTTACCAAAAACTAGGTAAGGAACCTCCCTCAGGCCTGAGGGCTCATTCCACCGGGGGTACAGCTGCATCTCTAGTGGCTGCTAGAGATATTCCTATCTTGGAAATCTGTCAAGCTGCTACCTGGAAGACAGTCCACACTTTCACTAAGCATTATTCTCTGGACATCCAGTCCAGGAGATGCTCGTTTGGCACAGCTGTGCTTCAGAGCCTATTCCCTAAGTAGGTTCTGACCCTCCTCCATGGAGGTACTGCTGTATAATCTGCATTAAGTCCTAATATAAGCAAGACTTCATGGTGTTTGAAGAAAAAATTACTCACCTTAGTAATTGCTTTTCTTCTCATGGAGTCTTGCTATATTAGGACAACCCCCCCTCCTACCCCTCTCAGAATTCCTACTTGGGTATGGGGTTGACAATTTGGCGCAAGCACTGTGTCATGCCACTTTAGCTTTCTGGTTCCCCTCCCCTTTTTCTTCTTTTGGGTTAAGGAACTAGATAATTCTGTTTTTTGTTGAGTGGTAGATGGGCCCCTCTCTGGACTTGAGTCTTTTAGGGAGAGGGGGCCTATTAGTGCTTGTCAGGGGTTATCCTAACAATAATAGGTAATATTGTTCTCATTATGTGTTTGTCGTTGTGTTCTGTTGTTCTACTACTAGTAGGTAGCCAATGGCTAGTGTAGGGTTTTCCACAGACTTGCTATGTTAGTTTAGCTTCGTAAAGAACCTGACAGTTTAGGTTCAAACTCCCCAGATAGAGCTTTGGATAGCGCCCTCGCGCTGTGGAACTCCAGATTACACTGGAGTTAACTATTTCATCTCCGGGGCAGTTCAAAGCCAAGGGCATACTGCATTAAGTCCTAATATAGCAAGACTCCATGAGAAGAAAAGCAATTACTAAGGTGAGTAATTTTTTCTTCTGTGATGGTGACTCTGGCAGCCCCCATCAAACTGACCCCCCCAGCCCCGTCCCACGGAATTACCGGTGCTTACCTTGCCCGGGAATGGCGCCTACGGGGAGTCTGTCTTCATCCTGCTGCTGGCGTACTTTTCCCCTACAGTTTTTCTCCCAGGGGCCCCAGGAGTATGCACGCATGTGCATGGAGGTGCGCATGCGCCGTACAGCCCCAGTTACGACACCTTTCCCCCATCCCAATGCCTAATGCCTGGGCAGTGATGAACCCGTGCTTCCCCTAGCCTCCACTGGGGGTTGCCATCAGCCAAGGGATGCCACACTACCTCCACAGAGAGGAGAGCTTGCCTGCCGGCAGCTCCATCCAGCCCCAGTTGCCGACCTCTGACCCGGTCTCATTCCCGAACCTGGGTCACCGGCATGGGAGGGTCGAGGTGCTGGTTGGCTAAGGTTTTTGAAGTCAGATGGAGTATGTGGCTGCTTGTTTCCTAGTTGGCACATCCTATAAATATTGAATTATTAGCTGCCTAAGGATCACAAGTTTTATGTCCTCCTGTCACCACAAAATAAGCTGCTAATAATTTCTGAGGCACAGTTTGTTTATTTATTAGTAGTATCGGAATTACAATCTTTGAGTCAGAGACTCCTTTACAAAGGCTCCATGTCGTGGTAGACACTGGTACAACAGACAGTGTGACATATGGTATACAAAGTTGTGCAATGGTGACAGGCAAAATACAGTGCAGTTAAATACGAACAGTGCAATAAATGTACAAAACAGTGCAATAAATGTACAAAAAATATACAACAAACAGTGAAGTTTATATACATTATAAGCAGGAAACAACATACACCTTATAAGCATACATCTAAGAGTGAAGTAGGCTGGACAGTGGTCCATTGTCAAAGGTGAGTGGGGATAGGTAGTCTGAGATGATCTGCTAGGCATAGGCTATGGGCAATCGCAGCTGTGGGTGGAACGAAGGTGGCTCTGGTGTGAGGATTTGAAGCACCCAAGTCTGATTTCATTGGAGATGGAAGCAGGGAGGGAGTTTATCCAGGTTGAGGCTCTATAGATGAAAGACCTCTGGGCCAGGGCAGTCCTGACTGTGGGCACATGGAGAATAGTCTTAGTGGAGCTGCCGCTGGAGGGAGCCGGGGGGCAGGTTAAAGTAATGAAGGAAGTCTAGGCGGGGCCAGACCAACCATAATTTTCTTGGTGAAGAGGCAAGATTGGTACTGGAGGCGCTTTTCAAAGTTGAGTAGATTGGCTAGTGTGTAAAGGGCGCATGTGTGGGTGAGTTTGACACAGCCTATAAGAAGTCAGCAAGCTTTGTTGAGGGAGATTTTGATTCTATAGAGAGCTGAGTTGTCAGCCGCCCCATAGTCAATGAGTGAGAGGACCGAGGAGGTGATAGGAGCCTTAGAGCTGGGGGGCAGTCCCTATGGCGGTATTGTAGGCCAATACGGGTATTGACATTGGAGCAGAGGAGATGGATGTGCTCATGGAAGGATTGTGCTGGGCCAAAGGTTATACTGAGATATTTCAAGCCGAGAACCTGTTCTAGAGGGAGGAGTTTATTAGTCATAAGTTGCGGGAAGGAGCCACAGTGCCTACTCTGGTTGTGGGAGAATAGCATGGACTTCGTCTTTTTATGGTTGAGAACAAGTCTGTGGTCAATGAACCATGATTCAGCCTGGCTGAAAGATTTCTGAAGAACGACTTGTAGGGAGTGGGGGGTCAGGATGGGAATAGAAGAGTACTGCGTCATTGGCATAAAGGAGGACGCCTTCGGAGCAGACGGTGGGAAGGGTATTGAGGTAGAGATTGAAAAGCAGAGGACCCAGAATTGAGCCCTGGAGTACTCCAGAAAGAACTGGGCAGCAGTTAGAGATGGTGTCATTTATTTTGACACACTGGGAGTGGGAAGAGAGGTAGTGGGTAAACCGGGTGATGACCCCGGGTGAAGCTGAGTTGGGCAAGGGTGGATAGAAGAAGTGGGTGGCTTACTGTATCAGATGCCTTGGACAGATCTAAGAAGACTGCCCCAGCCAGGTGCCCTCTATTGAGAGCAGAGTGTAGGAAGCTGGAGAATTCCAGGAGGGCTGTGATAGTACTATGGCCTTGGCAGAAGCCATGCTGTTCCTTGCAAAGGAGGTTGTGGGCAGAGAGATATTCAGAGAGCTGATCCGTGACTATTTTTTCTAGGGACTTGGTTGGGGGGGGGGATAGAGACGGGATGATAGTTCCTTGGGGAGGTACGGTCACCACTCTTGTGTATGGAAGTGATGAATGCTACTTTCCAAGTGGAGGGGAATTGGCCAAGACAGAGGGAGTGGTTAAGGAGGTTAGTGAGAGGAGTGAGCAGGATGTCGAGATCCTGGCAGAGCAGTCTGAGATCCAGTGAGTCGTTACTGTGGCTGTGGCAATTAAGGACTTTAGGAGGTAGGGTTTTGCCTTCTGCCCCATGAGAGCACAGAAATAGAAAGGGGGGGTGCGTGAGGGAGGTAGGTGGGGGTGTGGAGAGGACTGAGCTTAGATCGGACAAGGTAGAATTGTGGATATCACCGATGCATTGTGAGTCAGAGGAGATGGTGCCATTGATGTTGATCTGGGATGGTTGAGGGGCCGGGAGAGACAGGGATTTTCCATTGAGTTCTTTAATATTGTCCCAGAATTTTCAGATGAACACAAGGAGGAGGCCAGGACAGATATGTAGTGGTCAACTTTTGCTTTGCGGATGGCCCAGGTGCATTTGTTACGAGCTTCACGATAAAGTTGTGTATCAGAGGTCTTGCCTGAGTCGTGGGCTTTGTGCCAGAGGTGGTCACGATGGCGCATTTGGTTGAGTATGGATTGAGGGACCCAGGGTTGTTAGAGCTTTTGACAACATGTTTGGTGAGGGGAGCGAATAAAGTCACAGGCTGCATTGAAAGAGCGGATGAAGTAAGATAGGGCTGCATCAGTGTCAGGCTCTTGATTAATTGGAGACTAGTCCCAGTGAGACAGGTAAGTTTTTAGCTGCTCCAGCCTACCTGGTTTGAGGCGACGCCAGAAGGTGGTTTTAGGAGGGTGGTTTTTGGGCTTTGCCATACCAGGAGAAGAGTACAGGGGAGTGATCACTAAGCGCATTGGGTAGGACTGTGGTGTCAGAAATTTTGTGTGGACGACTGGATAGGACAGTGTCCAGAAGTGAGGTGGAGCCATTGGCTGGGTTAACCTGGGTGGGATGAGTGACCATTTGTATGAGATCTAGGGCAGCGATAGCATCTTTGGACTGATTGGCAAAATTGGAGAGCCAATTTATGTTTAGATCCCACAGTGTGATTTGCTCGGCTTTAGGTAGGAACTGGGAGAGGTGGTCGAGTAGGGATTTGAGGGCTAGTTTCTGATGGCGTGGTGGAAAGTAGGCTATGGTGATAAATAACGGAGCCCTGGAGGGGTCTGGTAGGACTTTGATAGTGAGTGCTTGAGCATCATGGTCAAGTTGTGGGGTAGGAAGGGAGTAAGCTTGGAGGGAGTCACTAATGTAGATGGTGCAACCACCACACCGCTTCCCTACCCTGTCTTACCGAAATAGGGTATACTCAGGGAGGGTGATGAAGGAGTCAGGGGTGGTTTTTGAGAGCCAGGTTTTAACATTGGCCAGGACATCTGGTTGATGTTGGACGATCCAGCTCTGGAACCCCGCAAACTTTTTTAGAAGGCTGCAGATGTTCATTGTAGCAATACAAATCCCGGGCAAAGGGGTGTGGGGCGGGGGGCCTGGGTTGGGTGGATATTACCAGATATCAAGAGGAGGAGGGATGATATTCTGAGGAGCACCAGGTGGGGCCTGCGGTGGGGTCAGGGAGAAGCAAAGGCACGGGCGCATCCATGAGGGCAAACCGGAATGGGTAGAGAGTGCGGGGTGGGAAACACCAGGAAAAAGGAGGACCGGGGGAGTCGGGGTTGAGGGCAAATAAGAGGGACAGAGGTACTGGTGGGGGTGACAGTGGAGAAATGGTGCAGGTTAAAAGGGGGAGATATAGGAGGATGTGGATAATGTGGTCCGAAATATGAGGATGATGGCAGGGTGGGGACGGGGGCAGCAGATGAGCAGAAGTGCTAGAGAGACCAGGGTGGGGGATGCTGGGTAGGACAGTAGAAGGACATGGTAGAGGTGCGGATAGGTAGCCGTGGGCACTAATGACACCTAGTTGTGAGGCAGCCGCGATGGCCCAGCGGTATGATCACGAACTGTGGTGGCAAGGGTATGAGGTTCAAGACTGGAGGGGGGAGGAGAAGAGACGGGTGGGAGAAAAAGGGTGGATAAAGAGGGAGTAAGAGCAAGAGAAGGCAGGAAGCAGGGTGAGATAGTTGTAGAGTGAGGGGGAAAAAAGGTGGAGGGGAAGTGGACGGTAGCGATGCTTAGTGGTCAGGGAAGGAATGAGAAGTGGGGGAAAGGAGAGACAAATGGGGGGTTGTAAGCAGGGAGGAGGAGAGTGAGTGTAGAGAGGAAGGAGAGGGTCAGAAAATGATGAGGAGTAGATAGAGGGCACAATATTACCATCTAGTGGTGGCTAGTGATAATCTGCAAAGGGGGAAATGAGCACTTAATGAAAAATCGAGCAGGTCACGTGACCCATGGGTGGTCCTTAAATTAAGGGACGTCCCTGGGTGGAAGGGTAGTTCGGGTGGGCGGGGCAGTTGATGCGGCCTGACCCGTGGATGATTCTTAAATTAAGGGACATCCCTGGGTGGGAGGGTGGTTGGGGCGGGTGGGGCAGTCAACGCACAGCGTCAATGGGCTAACACCTCTCAGCAAGCAGGCTGAGAGGAGGAGGCTGTAGACTTTACCTATTGGGCACCCTACAGTCTGCTCTGTCCCCGGTTTCTTTTGCAGTGAGGAGGCTTGTGTTGTGCTGGGGATGTGGGTTCCAAGGGCCTGTTAGGCACCCTATGGTCTGCCCTGTCCCCGGTTCTTTGTGCAGTGATGAGACTTATGTTGTGCTGCGGATGGGGGGGTCCCTAAGGGCCTGTTAGGCGTCCTATGGTCCACTCTGTCCCTGGTTCCTTGTGCAGTGAAGAGGCTTGTGTTGTGCTGGGGATGGGGTTCCCGAGGGCCTATTAGGCACCCTATGGTCCGCTCTGTCCCCTGTTCCTTGTGCAGTGAGGAGGCTTGTGTTGAACCGAAAGTGACAGGAAACTGTTTTCAGTATTTCTACATTTAAATGATTTCCATCTTGTAGCCTTCTGGTATGTTTTTGCTGGTTTCCCATTAGTAATAGTTCTAGGGGCGTGGATATGTTGTTCTATCCACACTGTCTGGCAGACACCTTGCCGCTTTAAGATGGGCTGGAAAGTCTTCAAGATGGCTCCTCCCACCCACCCGGGTGATGAAACCCTCGGCTTCACCCCATGACGCCAGATCTTCTTACCACTTGGAAGCATCAGGTTCCCTCCTTAGCGCTCTCACGTTTTGCAGGCCTTGGCTCTAAAAACTTCTGATTTTTTTTTTTTTTTTTTTCCCCTAAACTTGCTTTGAAACTCATTCGAGTTCAGTCTTCACCCTCTTCCCTCATGGCTGCGATGGAGGACAGGACTGTTTCCAGTTTCCGCCAGTGCCCCTGCGTGCAGAAGGTGTCACGCACCGACCTCCACGCCTTGTGCGTTTATTGCCTCGGGCATGACCACTATCCGCAGGCTTGCAAGATGTGTCTGTCCTTTTCTCCAGTGCTCAAAGACTGCGCTGCCCTACTTCATCTGGGGCGACCAGAAAAACGGTACCCGCCAGTCAAATCGATGGAGGCCCATTGGGTCGTGTCCACAGCGGCGGGCTCTGCGGAATAACTGGAACATCTTGAACAGCTCACAGCCCTCGAGGAGGCGGCCCAGTCCTCTTCAGCTTCAGCCTTTATTCTGCTCCAACTGGGCTCTTCTTACACGGCTTCCTTTCAGGAGCTGTGCCAGTCCCTCTCGACTAAAGGGGAGGGTCCTTCTGGGTCTCACACCCCCAGTCCCAGTGCCGACAGCTCGGCCAAAACCGTCTGCCCCGCCCATTATGGAACCACCGCCTCCCCAGCCAAAGAATGGGGTGCTGACCAAGGATTCTCGGCAGTCATGGTTTGCCCCATCAGTTCTTGGTCCCCCCCTCCGGGATCGCCTTTGGAGAGTGGCTCAGGCTGTCACCAGCTGTACACGGACTCTTCAGAGTCCGAAGACTGCTTGTTGCATTCCCATCCAGTCGACCTGGAATCCTCGGGGTGGGGGGGCCTTTCTGTGGACGAGAGCCTCATCTCATTTCTCTGTATCCTTCGGCTCATCTCGGAGTCCAGTGGGATGCCGCTCGAACCCGTGCAGAAACAGTCCCGATATCCCCTTATAGAGATTCTGGACAAGGGGGCCTTCCCTGTAGCCGAGGCCATTGTGGGCCTGACATCAGAACTCTGGCAGCGCTCAGTCTCCTCCCAGTGCCATCGGTCAGGATGGCCTGCAAGTACATGATCCCTACTGGCTCTCTCTCTGGCTTTTAGGAGCACCCCTCGGCCCAGGGGTTGGTGGCAGATTCTGTCTTCAGGTGCTTGGGCAACACGAGGGACGTGGACAAGCCCCCAGATAAGGAGTCTAAGAAATTGGACTACTCAGGGAGAAAGGTGTACGCTGACACCTCTTTGGATCTTCGCCAGGCCAGCTTGGCTGCTATGATGGCACACTTCTCTCACGCCCTGTTGGGCTGCCTGGATGAGGTGCTCCCTCATCTTCCGGACGATCTCCAGACCACGGTCAAGCAGGTCTGGGATCAGGGAAGGGCGGTGGCAAAGCAGCAGTTCCAGGCGGCTCTGGACATTGGAAACTCTTGTGCTCGTTCGGTAGTGGCCATTGTGGTCGTGCGCCGCAGGGCTTGGTTGCGGATCTCGACCTTCATGGCAGACACCCAACACAAGCTTGTAGATGTTCCCTTTCTGGGCACCGACCTGTTCAGGCCCAGTATGGCGGGCCGCCTCCAGCGCTTTGAAAAATCCAGTGCCACTCTAGACCCGGTCACATCTGCACAGAAGGACAGAGGCCGGCGGCGGCAGCATAAGCCCTTTTGTCCCTCCGCTCCTGCGGCAATACCTGCCCAGCAGCAGCAGGGCCAGCAGGCTCAAATGTGGCACTGTAGAGCCAAATCCGTCACTTCCTCGGTCAGGAAGCCCGGGGGGGAAGGGCCCCGGTGGCTCCACGGCCGGTCCCTCCTCCTCCAAGCTTGCCCAGTGATGGGTTGCGGGGTGCCACCCTCAACCTCATCTCACCTGTCCTGGGTCCCACCCGTGGGGTGCCGGTTCAGCCACTTCCTTTCTGCCTGGTCTGCTATCAGCACAGACCACTGGGTGCTGGAAGTGATTGGCAGGGGCCTGCCTCTGGAGTTTGAGTGGGGCTACTGGGTCTGCAGCCTCCCAGTCGGCTCTCCGAGACTGTATCGACCAGCTCCTCTGCAAGGGGGTAGTCAGCAAGGTGGCGGATCCTCCTCTGTGCCCAGGGTTTGTTTCCAGGTACTTCCTGGTTCCAAAACGGATGGGGGGCTGGCGCCCCATTCTCGATCTGCGTGACCTGAACAAGTTCCTAGGGCCACGCACCTTTCGGATGGTAACCCTGGCACAGATAATACCATCCCTGGAGCAGTGCATGTAGTTCTGCTCCCTGGACCTTCAGGATGCGTTCTTTCACGTCCTAATCCATCTGTCTCATCAGCAGTTCCTCCGCTTTTGGGCAGAGGGAACCCTCTACGAGTTCCGGGCCATGCCCTTTGGCCTCTCATCAGCTCCCAGGGTCTTCAAATGCATCGCAGTGGTGGCAGCATTCCTGCAGTGCTGAGGGGTCCAGGTCTACCCTTACCTGGACGACTGGCTGATAGCAGGTCCTTCCAGGTTGGAGGTGGAGCAGTCCAGAGATCTGGCCCTCCAGACTTGCTCTCAGCTCGGCCTCCTCATCAGCAATGCCAGGTCGGAACTTGTGCTTTTGCAGGTGATTCAGTTAATCGCGGCGGAGCTAGACTCACTCCGAGCCAGCTCCCAGCAGACAGGGCTGAGGTCCTTTCCTCCTTTGCCTAAACATTTGTGGTTGGGCAATTGCACCCTGCCCGGGACTTCCTGCGCCTTCTGGGTCTCATGCGGACTGCACTAGCGTGGTCCGTTGGGCCCGCTGGCATATAATAATGTAATAAAGAAGAATAATAAAATTTATTTAATTAAGCGTCTTTTAATATTTCAAGAATATACGCCCCTTGCAGTGGGGGCTGGCCCGCCAGTGGTCTCAGCACTCAGGTCATCTAAACCAGCCAGTCTCTGTGACCCAAGAGATGTGGGACGGTCTGCAGTGGTGACTCATCCCAGCTCATCTACAGGAGGGAATCCCGTTTGTCTGCCCTGAGATGATGGTCATCCTGACGGCCAATGCCTCTCTGACGGGTTGGGGTGCCCATCTGGGGGAGCACAGAGCCCACGGACTCTGGTCCTCTCAGGAGTCCCAATGCCACATCAACCTGCTGGAGCTCTGAGCGGTCTTGCTAGCCGTGACCACCTTCGCTCCATTTGTTCGGGGTCAAGTGGTCCTGGTCCAGACGAACAACACCACAGCCATGTACTGTCTCAACAGACGGGGCGGGAGGCACTCCTTGCCTCTGTGCAAGGAGGCACTTTGCATTTGGTTTCTCGTGCTCAGCCTGGAGGCGGATCTTGTAGCCATTCATGTGGCAGGAACCTCGAGCAGTCTGGCCAGTGCCCTCAGCCAGATAGGCGATGCATCTCACGAGTGGTCTCTCCTGCCAGAGGTAGTTCAAGACCTGTTCTCCCACTGGAGCACATCTCAGGTGGACCTGTTTGCCTCCAGAGAGAACGACAAGCTGAGGCTGTACCATGCCCGCCCCCCTCAGCAGGGCTCACTGCAGGGGGATGCCTTCTCCAGGCCGTGGACCCTGGGCCTCTTCTACGCCTTCCCTCCTCTGCCCTTGATTCACAAGGTGCTCCTCAAGGTCAGGAGGGACAAGGCGCAGGTGATTCTGGTAGCCCCAGACTGGCCCCACCAGTTCTGCTATCCAGATCTCCTCAGCCTCAGCTCCAGGCTCCCGAAGCGGTTTCCAGCCCGCCCGGACCTGCCGTCTGTCAACAAGGGGAAGGTACTCCATCCGGACCTTCAGTCCCTGCACCTGACTGCCTGGTTCCAGAGTGGCTAGAGCTCCAGGCCTTGTGTCTTTCTGACGAGGTCCTCAACATCGTTGAGGCATCCCGCAAGGAGTCGACCACAAAAATGCTATGCCTTCAGCTGGAAGAGATTCTCCATCTGGTGTCGGGGCAAGGGGTTGAACCCCTTGTCATGCCCGCTGGCTATCATTCTGGACTACCTGTGGTCCCTTTCCCAGCAAGGGCTTCGGTCGACGACCCTCAAGGTGCGCCTGGCAGCCATCTCTGCTTACCGGGTGTGGGCTGGTAAGCAGTCAGTGGCGCAGGAGAAGGTGGTCTGGCGCTTTTTTCAAAGGCCTAGATCACATATCCCCTCCGGTGCATGAACCACCACGTCCATGGGATTTACTGCTGGTATTGGCCAAGCTCATGGGCAAGCCATTTGAACCAGTGAACATGTGTGACATCTCTCACCTGTTGTGGAAGACCGCCTTCTTGGTGGCTATCACGTCAGCCAGAAGGATTGGGGAGCTCCAGGCGCTTTCCATCGAATCGCTCTACCTGGTCTTCTACAGGGGCAAGGTCATCCTGCGCCCACCACCTGAAATTTCTTCCTAAGGTGGTGTCGGAGTTTCACCTGAATCGAGTAATGACTCTGCCGGTGTTCTACCCCAGTCACACCTCGGAGGCCGAGTAGAACCTGAGACAAGCGCTCACCTACTACAAAGAGCATACGGTGGAAGTTCAGGGAGAGGTTCGACGGCTGTTTGTCACCTGCGTTGAAGCTGCACCTGGCAGACCTGCAGCCAAGCGGACGTTTGGCAGGTGGATCACTTCCTGAATTGATCTCAGCTATAGGTTGGCGGGTAGGGAGCCTCCTGTTGGGCTTAGGGCTCATTCCACCCGCCATACCGCTGCATCTGCGGCTGCTTCTAGGGATGTCCCTATCCAGGAACTCTACAGGGCTGCTACCTAGAAGTCAGCACACGCCTTCAAGGTTAAGATGCGGGATGTCAGAACCCTTGCACAAGAATGTGCAGTAAGGATATCTCCTGTGGCCCCTGTGTGGCTGGAGAATCCGGTTTTCCTAAAATGTAATGGCAAGAGAGAGTCTAGCTTTGTTCAGCATGAGCTGACCCCTCACTTCAGGTTTCAAGTGACCTGATTACAAGGAAGGGTCAGAGGTGTTAACTTAGTTCATCTAGTGGTGCTCGGATTTAGTGCTGTGGCAGCAATCACTATAAATGCACTGGTAAATTCCAGAGATACCTAAACAAAGGGGTGGACGTCCATGGGAAGTGTTCTTGTGAGAAGTCTCAGTACTACAAGGAAGAGTTTTGAAATGTTTCTGCCTGCTAAAAGTGTGCCATCTGTTGATACAGCTACAAGCCCAGTGGGCACCACCATTTTTCTGTTAACATTCTGTCAGGAATAAAGCCATACAGTACAATCCCAATTTTCTGGTTGTGGGCATTCCATCTCTGAATGGTTTGTGTGAATGTTTGGGGCCCCCACAAATAGGAAACACACCATAGCCCTGACACCTCTCCCCTGGACCTGGGTAGAAATAGAAATGTTGTTTTATAAAACTCCCCTGCGTCTTAGAGCCAGAGGTTGCCCTAATACCAGAGGTGATGCCATTGTTGTGAAGGAAGTTTCCTTGCTGACAAGCTGCCAGTAAAGAAAAAAGGGGTGGGGGTCCCACTTTACATAAAAATGTGCATTAAAACTGATACCTCATCACTTGCAATGCTTATTTCAATTTTTATTTTTTTTGAGGTGTCACTTGGAACAACAGGTTACAAAAAGTGCATTACAGGCCCCTGTGTTAAGGATGTGTTGGAGTTGTCTTTAAACCTGTGCTTCCAAACTCATAACTCGGTTGTCTCACAGGTTTTAGACCCTTGGACTGTGAACTTTGCCAAGCACCATCTCAGTCCTTAAGTTTACTAATGTGGAAGGTTTTTATAGAACTCTGGTTCATTTATTTATTTTTTTATTTTGTATTTCTCCCCCCTCCTGAAGACTCCCTTCAGCCCCATCATCCCGGCATACACTGGACTCACCTTCTGGCTCTAACAAGGTGCCAGCTAGCCAGGTACGTTGCCTGCGAGGAGCTGGCATCATCTTGCCGGTCAGGATGTTTATCTGACTTTTATTCCCATCCTGAATGCAGCGCAGAGGTGTGCAATGACGCCAGTGGCCGGCATGCCAAGTGTCTGCCCCACATTTGCCCCCTTCATCTGTGGGTTCATTGTGCCATCCCCCAGCCACCGATAGGGGACAGGCAAGCAAACAGACTCCATCCTCACCCCTCCTGGAGAGGAGAGGAGAGCTGTCCTCCAGATGCTCAGTCCTCTCCTTCCCCTGCCGAATTTATGTATTTCTGCCAGTTTTTGAACCAAATGTTTCCCAACAGACAGAGAAGAAAGCTACGTGTTTGTTACATGTTATGGAGGAATAGGTCCTTTTGGGGGCTTGGTGAAAAAATGTTTGTTTTGAAGTTATTGACAATATATTGTTTGCACATGCTCAGTTTGTCGAGCAACACTGACTGCCACACACCCTCCACATATCACATTGACTGGTCGCTGTCTGACTTACAGGAAGTGAACAAACTCATACTATAGAAACAGCTGTTTCTACAGTGTGTACATGCTCACTTGTCAGTTAGACAATAAACAACCAAGGTGGTGGGCAGAGGGTCTGTGCCTGTCAAGTGTCTAAGGACAGCTAGCAGCTCATCTCTGGTTACATGGGTGAGTCAGGGGTTGACTGTTGGGGTTAGGGTGGTGGGTGCTCTGTGGGTAGACCAGGGAGGTGGACTTTGACAGGGAAAGGGGGGGTGTAATACTAAACTGCCAGGGATGGGCTTCTGCAAATTTGCATAGTACGGGGTTGGGTGAGGAAGGGGGGTCCACTAGACTTGCCAGGAGAAAGCTTTAGTACAGTTCCATAGTACCAACCGGTATTAGGTGGGGTAGGGGGTCTGCTAGACTGCCAGGGATGGCATAGATGGGTATGGCTCCAGTGTGGGAGTGGGTGAGACTCTGCACAATGCCTCCCACCCACATTTGAGCATGGAAGGATTGTGCAAAGCAGCTAATGGCCACATAATGACAAGCAAATGGCTCCCTAGTACTGTACATGCCATACAGTATGCAGTCTTTAGCATGCCGGGCTCTAAATAATGGTACTGTCTCTGAAAGATGATGTCTTCAACAGGGCAACACTCTTCCCACCCCCACCCCCCAATACTTCACAGCGGCACCTACATGAGATATGAAGCCAAGTTTTCAGGATTTCAACCATTGACCTTCTGGCTCACTGAAAAGCAAGACTGCTACCAAGTGAGGCACAGTGACCTGGACCCACACTTGTGGGGCTTTCTGTGTCAGTGCTTTCACATTGTTTGGAAACTGTATGGTGTAGCAATGCACTGATCCTTTTAAATACTGTCTGAAAAAATGGTTTGGATTCTAACTTGTGTCTCATGATTTTTAGAGAAGCCTTTTTTGGTTGTCATTGATTTTTTAAATTAATTTCCCTAGGTACCCTCAACCATTCAGGCCAGACAATCCAGTCCTCCCAGTTTCAGTTACAACTTAAGAGGTGTATGTGCCAAGTACCTCTGAAGCCACAACATTTATCTAGTATCAAGTGTTAAATGCCGAAACTCTGGGTCCCCTGTTCTTCATTCTGATTTCCCATTTTGTAAAGGATAAACAGTGTTTATGCTTCTGAGTTCTAACCAGACCTGTATCAGGCTCTCTTTCATGTATACCACAGGGGTGTGGAAATTCCATTGCCCCCGTCCAGGGCAAGTAAATTTCCTTGAAGGGCAAGTACTAAGAGAGCTAACTTCATTGTAATTAATAGGGGCAAGTGAAAATTCAGCTACAGTCATTGCTGGGCAAGTTCTAAACGTTTTGATTTGAACACCCCTGGTCCACCACCCAGCCCCGTTGCCTTCCTACCAGTTACCAGTCTGTCATTAGTATGTTTTGTGTCTCCGGATGGGACAGAGGGAGGGACGGCCTCTCGAGTTTTCCTGGTCAAGAGTGTCCGCACACACAGAAAAAGGAGCAGGATTGGAGTGTGCCGCAGAAACTGCCATTTTGACACAACACGGGGGATTCGCCTCCCGTTTTCTCCATATCCCCAAGAGGCATTAGTGGGAACATCGTGGTGGACACATGCACACAAAGCAGGTCATTCCACTGACATCAAGGTGCAGGTGTGTCTCACCACTTGTAAAACCATTGACTCCCGCCCTCCCCCAACAGTGGTGCTACTCTTAAGTGGCTGTGTCAGGGAGAGCTAACTCATCAAAATCATCTTGGCAGTCAGGGACACACATCTACTAGCCCCCAGCTGAGTGCTGTGGTGGCTAGAAAATAAGCTATTCCTGGTTTGGCTTTTACCCTACTCCCCAGAGGCAGCTGAGCAACAGCAGATGTCACAGAAGCACCAACCATTAGAATCGCTGGGCATGGGGATGTGAACCAAGGTCCCCAGCATTCTGAGCAGATGCATGTATCACAGACTTTTCATTTTAGCCTTACGCAGTTTTCGTATTAGCCTTTGAAAACCGTGGTAGAATAGGCAGCAAGTGTTACCTGTTACCCAGCTGTTTTGGAACTTAAAAATACACAGATAACAGCCATGTTTCAAGTGTCCTCTTTATCTTTTACGATGTTAGGTGGGACAGATTTTATTTAGGGACTGATTTAGGACTTGGGGTTATTGCAGACAGAGATTTGTATGTGTGGTGGGACTTTCTGTTTGGTACATGAATAATAGTCTTCTACATTTGTAAAAAAAAAAAAATATATCCCGCTGGCAGCCATTACTTACTGGGGAGATTTGTGCGTATGTTTGTTTTGTTGCAGAAATGAATGTCAAAGCTCAGTCATCACACCTCACAAAGACATGGTGTGAAACTGGATTATTACTGAAATAGAGCCTGCAGTCCTTATTCTTTGGCTGCCATAACTTTTGCTGAATACAAATACTGTAATATAGTTTTAAACAAAGTCCTGTTTGTAAGAGCTAATACATTTTTTTCCCCTCAAGCACATATGGAAGCACTTTCACATTAACAAGTCCACAGCTTGTATTTTTTTATCAAAAAAATCATGCTGAAACCATTTTGTTTCCAGATGTGTCTTGGGGATGGGGTACAGACTAGAGCAGATGTAGTGAACAATTAATCTTTTGAGACTGTCTCATTTACTGTATAACAACCTGGTTACATAAAGACTAGTACTACAGCTGCTGCTTCTAAACCTTAGCTGCAAGTCGGCAGTCTTACCACTTGAAGCCTGATCCCGTCAGATCTAAGAAGCTAACCAGGGCTGGGCCAGATCTGTAGTTGTATGGGAGACCTTGGTCTAGGTAGATTGCTCTCCTAAGACCTTGTCTCTGAGACCAGAAGCACAAAACGCAGCTCAAAGGGTCACGTGATGCCTACATTCATAATCATTAGCAGCCAGGGAAAAAGCAGCACCCACTCCTCCTTTGAAAAATGTATCCTGCCATTGAATGCACACCGTGGGAGTGACGCCACTGAATTTATTAGAGTCACTGCTAAGTTTTTCATTCATGGTACCTACTCCCTTGATTTTTGTTTACCATGATGCCAAATGCTGAAACCCAAGAAAGAGAAGGGGGCCACAAAGTCCAGCAGCCTCCCATCATTCGTTGTTGCCCCTGTGGGAAACCAGCTGCTGTGATAGACTGGCAACGGCATTATTGGACCTGCCTTGGTTCTTCTCACAAGATGGATGAGTGCACTACCTGCTTCTTGATGGACCGCTGAACCCTCAAAATCCACGCTATAAAGTGCGATCATCTGATTTTTTTTTTTTTTTTTTTGGAGGCAGGTGTTGCACTTGTAAGGCCAATATACTGTCTCTGGGCCTTCTGCTGAGCTCCTTCCCAGCACCTTTGGTGTCACGGAAGCAAAGGGTCCTCCACAACATTGTCTTGCTGAAGCATTGGGGACCCTGGGGGGGGTGGGTCTGATGGACAGCCTCCTCCTTCTGGGTGGCAGCGGTGAACCCCCCACTGACTCTGCCCTGGACAGCAGATTTCCCCGGTGGTGAGGCTGTTGCTGTATGCTCAGTCTTCCCCAGTGGACACCTCCATGTCACAACCTGGTACCGCTTCGGCTCGTGATAACCATTCGTGGTGTCAGTGAGTGGGGTGGTGCTGACTGTGACATTGGAGCCGCTCCTGACACCATTTGCAGTGTCTGGAGAGGGACTGACACTATGGCCATGTGGTGCCAACTTGCCAAGGTGGTGGTATCCTGTTACACAGGTGGCTTTAATGGTGCTGGGGGTGTTAGGGACGACCCCCCCCCCGTAAACATACACAGTAGCGGACATGGTGTTTGTTCTGGGCCCTACACCAGGCGTGATGCCGGTGACTGTGTTGTCCTTGGGGTTGTCCCTGGTGCCATTTGTGGCACCGGAATGGCTCCTGTCTCCGGTAAGGGGATGGCCCTGGGGTTGACATCAAACCTGACATCAGGCACAGCTCCAGGGACAGAGACAGGAATGAACCCATCTCCAGGCCAGTCATGGGCCCTTAGCCTGGTGCTGCAGGCGGCACTGGCTGGAGGTCAGATAATGACCGGGAAGTGGTGTTCTCCCTTGACCCGTATGCTGAACCCATCACTGGTGAAGACTGGAGCTACCCTGAGGGGCTGTATGGCTCCGCTCTCCTCACCAGGGGGAATCCCTCTATGGGCACTGACTACATTGTTCCTCTTTGCCCCCCCCCCCCATTGGCACTGACTGGGTCGTACTACTTTTGTAGGTTGACTCTGTTCGGGCAGTCCTGCCGGGTAGTCCCCTCAGGCAAGATCTCCTGCTCATCCCTGCAGCTAGGCAGAGGCCCTGGAGTCCCTGACTCCTGTTTCCATCTCGGGCCTCAGCCACCTTTGCCTGAGCTTCCCGGGATCATGGCCGTCTGGGGCCACTCACCTGGATGCAGTACAGAGTGGTAGCTGGTGCCTCACAGCAGTTCCTTAAACATGCTGACAGGGTTCAGTTTAAACCTTTTCCCCCATTGCCACCCCCCTCTTTGACCAGCGCCTCCTCTCCATCCTTGTCTGAAAACACAGAATTTTCATTGCCTATTTCCTTGGCCTTGAGTACACATTGTAAGTGCTGGATATGGACCCCTTTGTTTTAGTTCAAGTTTATTTAGTCAGGAAAGCTTCATTGAGCAAGCTCATTTACAAGGAGGGCCTGCCACAGGCAAAACACAAACAGATATACAAAGCATAAATCAGGGCAAATACAAATACAGGATGGCATACACTGCAGAATGAGTTGTGCAGGAAGATAACATAGAAAACATAGTACAAAAGATAGTATTAGCCATAAGCAGCAAAGAATAGGGGATATACAATGGGCTGACTCAAAATATGCAATTTATCTTCATATCAGGACCATAACTCATGAGTGGCAGAGCCACAAGTGAGTTATGAAAGTCCTGCCCACTCACAAATAATGATAAATTGCCTATTTCGAGTCAGGCTATTGTATATTTGATATATACAACAGTAATTTATAAGTTATAGTTTTTAAATCTGCAGTTTATTTAAAAATATTGCTGCTTTTCTTTGATTTTAACTGCTTGCTTCAGTGCTACGCTAGGCGTTGCGATGTCATCAACATTGTGGAAGCTGCTCTCTGGTTCAGCATTCCACTGCGATGACATTAATTTAAAAAAATATCCATTGTGACAACAGTAACAGTGATATTTTTTATCTTGCTGTTACTGATGTCATTAACTAAGATATCTTTTTGTCTTGTCATTTTTAACCCCACTCCTCGTGTGTGTGTGTGTGTGTGTGTGTGTGTAGTGCAAGACCATCAATTTCCAGGCAATGGATGGGGTGGGGGTAGAATACTGTAAGTACACAGTAATAGATACAGAGATTCCCACCATAGCTAGTAAAGTGCTTAGACCCGGTTGTAATTAGGGGAGAAAAGAATCCAGGGGCCCGGCTAGTTAGCAAAACAGTTGTTAACGGAATTTCTTATGAGGAATTTAACAACATTCAGAGAGACGTAGTTGGAGAGCCCGAGGGTGTTCTGGAGTTTATTCCAAGCAGAAGACAAAGTTTAACTGATTGCATTTTTTCCAAAACAGGTGCGAAATTCGGGAATGTATAATAAGATTGAGTTTTTCCTAAGTGAGTAGCAGCTAAGGGATCAGTGAAATAGGAAAGAAATATCAGAGTGGAGTTTATTCCGCATGGCTTTGTACACCCAGGTACAGCTATGCATCCTCCTTCTGGTGGCAAGTGATGTCCATCCCACCGCTGAATATAACGAGCAACGATGTGTTCTTGGAAGGGGCTTTTAAGATAAAACATAGAGCCCATTGGTAAAGCATGTCCAGTTTGTGAAGGCAAGATGTTGGGCTGTTGGAGTACAGAATGTCTGCATAATCTAGTAAAGGGAGAAATGTGGCTTGGGCTAACCGTTTCCTGACTTCTGTAAGAAATAGGGATTTATTTCTAAAGAAAAATCCTAATTTAACTCTGTTTTTTCATTAGTTTTTCAATATGGACGGTTAAAGGAAAGATGATTGTCTAACCACATCGCAAGATACTTAAATTTTTGTACAATCTCCAGTGATTCTCCTAGCAATGTTAGTATAGGTATGTTGTCCTGTGTTGATGAAGAAGATGTAGATAAGGTGGGAGTGAAGTACATTACCATAGTCTTATTTGCATTTAGCAGGAGTTTTGAACTAAGGAGATTAAGTTGTAATTGGTTGAATTCAGTTTGGAGTATGGTGCTGACTTTGTTTAATGACAGTTTAGAGATGTAAAGGATGGTATAATCTACAAAAAAAAATGCAGTTCGCTGTAAGAATGCTACTACTTAAAGAATTAATATAGTTTGAAAAGAGGAGGGGACCTAATATGGATCCCTGGGGCATACCTCTCAGGAGTGGTGAAGAAGGGGATAGTAGGCTGTCTGCTTTAATACATTGGACTCATCCTGACAGGTAGCTAGCAAACCAGCTAACAGATAAGTGATTTAGTCGGTGTTCCTTAAGTTTCAACAACAGTAAAGGTTATACTTTACTATGTCAAACGTCTTACTTGGGTCTAGAAACACAGCTGCGGTAAAGAGTTTGTGGTCAAGGCCAGTGAGCCAGTCATCTGTCACTTTAGCCAGGGCTGAAACTGTTCTATGTTGCTGTCAGAAGCCGGATTGGAGCAGATTAAAAAGTTCGATTTTTATTTATTTTTTTTTTTCTCCAGGTAATCCCTTAGTTGTGCATTGATTAATTGTTCAAGAACTTTAGAGAGTACGGGCAATATTGAAATGGACCTATAGTTATTCAGGTCACGGGGTCACCAGATTTGAACAGAGGGAGTAGGTGGGCTGTGTTCCATAAGGTGGGAACAGAGCCTGAAGTAATGGACATGTTAAGTAAATGAGTTATGGGGCAGTAAGTAAGTACGAGCTGGCTTGAAGGAAAAAGGGGTATATCTCGTCCGCACCAGCGCTCTTCTTGGTATCTAACATTACTAATATGTCTTCAACTTATTTGAAAGTTATTGGGGATAGGCTGAGAGAGTTCAGGATTTGTTGGCTGGCTGGAGAATCCTCCAGCGAGGAGTCCTTTGCTAGTTTTGCAGTTGGAGAGAAGTCAAACACTAGTCCAGCTGAGGCAAAATGTGAGTTCAGTTTTTTGAGGATTCTTGCTTGGTCCGAAAAAATACTTCCTTAGGACATCAATTTTGATGGGATTGATGGAGGTGGTCTGTGTCCTTCAACAGATTTAATTGTGCACCACATTTTGCTGGATTTCCCTTAGCATGTTCTAGTGTATTCACATAAAAAATTTACTTTTGCTGTCCTAAGGAGTTTTGTACAAGCATGTCTTGCCCTCTTGAAGGCAAACCAATCCAGGGTAACTTGGTTAGTCTACCCATGGCCCAAAGTTTATCCCGTGCAGCTAGGGCTTTTTTCAGGCCAGGTGCGAACCATGGCTGGGAGGCCTTTTTAACTCTAGATTTTATAAATGGAGCATGTTTATTAGTGATAATAGCGTTGTACTAAAAATGCCAACTGCTTCATCTCCTGAAGTAGCTAGATAAAAAGGTTTGCCAGTTTATGTTCCTGAGATCTATTAAGTAATTTTCCAAACTGAATTTCTGCTGGCCCGTGCTTGGTCACAAAGTTTGCATTGTGAAGGCACCTTTCCAATTTCCTTGTTCCAACCACAGTGTTGTGATTACTGATATTAAAAAACACGGCAGAACAAGTAAATTTATGAGTCCTGTTTTCTACTAAAAGGTCAAGCATTGTACATTTATTAGAGTTTTTAATGTTGGGCCTAGTTGGTTCTGTGATTAGTTGCGAGATGCCTAGTTTGTCGTATATTTCCTTAAGGTTATTAGATCTAGGGCTGAGCCAATCCAGGTTAAGGTCCCCAAGGATTATTATTTCATTGGAGTTAGGGTAGACAAAGTTTCAAATAGCATAAAGTAACTCTGAGCCCCCGGCTGGTAGTCTGTAGTTGACGCTGTTAATTTCAAACAACATGAAGTCTTGCTGTATTCTGACTAGTGCAGTTAGCCCCAGCCTTTAAACTGCCCCGGAGAACAAAGGGTTAAACTTTCTGTGCAGAGCATAGAATGCTGAGCTCGAGCTCGGTTGAGGTCTCTGTTTCCCTTTGAAATCCAACCGTCAGATTCTTTACTCCGCCTCACTGAACAGTCGCTCCGGAGATTTCTCCTTCAGCTCGGTTCGAAAGTCTGTTAAAGTCTCTGTTAAGTTGTTGGTTTTTACCAAATTTATTTTCTGCATAGTCGGTTCAGTCTCTGTCTGTGGTACCTTGAGTACTAGATGGGTTTTGTTCTGTTTTTCTGTGTGGAAATTGTAGACTGTTAGATCGGTTCGACTGAACCGATAATTTGTAGTGATTACTTGTGTTTTACTTTAGAGTGTAGTTACTGGTCCTTATCGGTTCTAAAAAAAAAAAAAAAAAATCCTGTTTTGAATGTCCCCCCCAAACACCCGTGACACGGTTAGAACCGATAAGGCAGTCTTGCCTGGCGGTTGCCATAAAATGGATAAGTTTGGTTAGGTTGGCCATGTCTGAGAAACCCAAGAAAAAAAAACAGGCCCACTGGGTTTCAACTCTGCAGTGAGTGTGGGGAGGTCTTTGCTAAGGCCAACCCCCACACCACCTGTGTTTATTGTTTGGGGTTTGAACACCTCAATACAGACTGCCAAATTTGTAAAAATATTTCTAAATCTACCCTTGAAAAGAGATTAGGTACACTTTGAGGGAAAAGGAGGCCGAGAAGTCCGCTGACCTGGATGGCCAGCCCGGTTCGGTTCCGACCGAACCAGAAGGAGTGCCCTCTGACCAGGGCGATACTTCTTTGGGCAAGAGGAGAGCCGATCCTGAGGTGTTGGTTCCTACAGAAAGGAAACGCAAAGAAAAATCGACTGGTTCGGATCCAGAGGTTCATGTTCCGACCGCAGAGGAAATAGCCAGAGCGATTCAAATTGTGGAATCGCTTCACCCGGTTCCGACCGATCCAGCACCTTTTGGCAGGGGTTCGGTTCGGTTGGTTCCCCCGGTTCAAGATTATACCCCTGAAGATTTTTATGAACCAGAGTTTGAGGAGGAGGGGGAGTTTGAAGATGATGGTGATGGTAGTGAAAGTCTGGATGTGCCTGTGGAACCGGACATCTCCACAGACAGACCTTCTGGTGTATCCCCTCCTAGGCCTTCTGAGTCCCCTTCCCATTTTCCGTTTTACAGAAAAGTGGCTGAAACCTTCCAGCTTCCTATGGGGGAGGCAATGGAGGATCAGGAGGAGCCTGATTATGTGGAAATGATGGACATCCCAGAGTCCAGGAGACTGTCTGTTCCCCTTCACAAATCTTTTGGGAAACAGACACAAAAAATCCTGAAGTCTCCCAATTCTGTACCTCCTGTTGACAGAAAGATGGACAAGAGGTACACACTATCAGGCTCAGATACGGAATTTTTATACCAGCAGTGCAGCCATGTTGGGGTAGTGCAGGCTGCTGCCTGTGACAAGGCAAACATTCCCTTGGCTTCACACCTCCCAGACAAAGACTCCAGGAAGATTGATGCCATGGCAAAAAAGCAGTACATGGCATCTTCCTTGGGACTCAGGCAGGTGAACTATATGGCCTACACAGCCAGGTACCAGAAGTCCAGGTGGGACACTGTACTGGCACTGGCTAAACAGGCCCCCCCGCCAGCTAGCCAAGGAGCTGGAGGAGGTGGCTGCTGATGGGATCGAGGCATCAAAAGTACAATTTCATGCTGCTGTGGACTCCAGTGATGTCATCAAGAGTCATGGCTACATCTGTGACTCTTCAGAGAATGGCTTGGCTCAGTACTAGCCTCTCACTGGACACCCAGGCTAAGGCCATGGATTTTCCTGTAGTGGGAAATTCTCTGTTTGGGGAGCAGACAGAGAATTACATGAAGAAAATGGACGAGTACAGTACCACTTATAGGAGTGCTCAGGCCAAGGAAAGGCAGGCAACTCCTCAAAGGCAGCATTCTAGGGGCAGGGGCAGGCCTTTTCATAGGCCTTTTTACCAAGCACAGGCCTCTTCTCCCTTTTCCCAGAGGGGTTCTTCAGAGGAGAGGCAGAAGGGGATGAGCAGGGCTGCATCCACCCCTCAGCCTAAGGCCCCTGCCAAGCAGACACCCTGATGGGTCTGCCGGTCGACTCTCCTATTCCAGTAGGGGCAGGCTGGCTTACTTTGTCCAGGACTGGATGTCTGTTACCTCAGACAAGTGGGTCCTGGAATTAGTAAACCAGGGTGTTCACAGCTTCAAAAATTTCCAAAGATGAGAGCCAGATCTTTTCCACCTGCAGGTCTCTCAGAAATCCTTGCCCTAGAGGTGAGGTTTCATCTCTTCTGGCCTTAAGAGCCATAGAGTGAATTCCTACCCTACACTGGGGCAAAGGTCTGTACTCCAGGTACTTCCTTACCCCAAAAAAGACAGGGGAGTGGCGACCCATCCTAGACCTAAGATACCTGAACAAACATCTTTTAAAACCAAGGTTCAAGATGGTAACTCTGGGAATAATTCTTCCCTCTCTAAGGCCAGGGGACTGGCTAGCCTCCCTGGACCTCAAAGATGCTTATTTTCACATTCCCATCAGGTGCTCCCACAGAAAGTACCTCAGGTTCGAGTTGCCCTCAGGCCACTATCAGTTCAAAGCAATGCCCTTTGGCCTAACATCAGCCCCAAGGGTTTTCACAAAGTGGCTGGCAGTAGTCGTTGCCTTCCTAAGAAGACAAAATATTTCCATTTTTCCATATCTGGACGACTGGCTCATAGTGGGACAGTCCCCAGACCGAGTCAAGTCAGACCTGCAAGTAACCCAGCAAGTGCTCACTTCTCTAGGATTTCTTCTCAACCTTCCCAAGTCCGTTCTCGAGCCAGTGAAGCTCCTTACCTTTGTAGGAGCAGAGCTGGATACTGTCAAAGCAAGAGCCTTTCTTCCCTTGGAAAGGGCAAGAGTTCTTATAGAACTGGCTTCTTCCTTCAGCCTTCAGGTGTCCTGACCAGCAAGGCATTTCCTCCAGCTCTTGGGCCACATGGCAGCTTCAGCAGCAGTGGTCCAAGGGGCAAGATTCCAGATGAGGGACATTCAGTTCCATCTGAGGGCCTTTTGGTCCCAAAGGAAGGATCCTCTTACCAAACTGATTCCAGTGACTCAGACTCTGATCCAAGCCCTTCAGTGGTGGCAGGATCAGGACAATTTAAGGCAAGGGGTTCCATTTGTCACTCAGTCTTATTCAGTGGTCCTTGCCACGGATACTTCCCTTCTGGGTTGGGGAGCCCATCTTGGGGCCCTCACTGCCCAGGGATTGTGGTCCCCTCAGGAATCCCTTCTCCATATCAATCTCCTAGAACTCATGGCAGTTTTTCTAGCCCTGCAAGCTTTCTCTCAGTCAGTGCAGAACAAGGTGGTTCAGGTCAGAACAGACACCACCACCACCACCATGTGGTACATCAGCAAGCAGGGAGGCACTCTGTCTATGGCCTTGTGCACAGAAGCCATGAAGTTGTGGTCCCTGGCTTATTCCCTGCAAACCTCTCTGGTAGCAGTCCACCTTCCAGGGAAGGACAGTGTACTAGCAGATGCACTGAGCAGGATCTCTCAGGGCCATCATGAATGGTCCCTGGACCCTCTGGTGTTGAAGGTGATTTTTTCAAAGTGGGGCACTCCAGAGATAGATCTCTTTGCAGCCCCAGACAATCACCAACTTCCTCTCTTTTGTTGCAGACCCCCAGTCTTGGGCTCAGTCCCTCTGGATGCTCTGATTTTGAATTGGGAAGGGACATTTCTGTATGCCTTCCCTCCCTTTCCTCTACTGTTCAAAGTTTTAGTCAAGATAAGGTCACAACCTTGCAAAGTGATTCTGATTGCTCCAGACTGGGTCAGACAACCTTGATACCCCCTGTTGCTGTCCTTAGCAGTCCATCTTCCCCTGTCTCTTCCCAGGAATTACATCCTATTAATCTCCTCTCAGGGGAGGATTTGGTACCCCAGTCTTCAGTCTCTCAATCTCAAGGCATGACTCTTGAAGAATTAGAGTATGCAGATTTGCATCTGTCCCAGGGGGTTCTGGATATCCTCAAAGCCTCTTGAAAGCCCGCCTCTAGAAAGACCTATAACTCCAAATGGAAGAGATTCAGCATTTGGTGTTCCAAGCAACATATTTCGCCAGACACTGCTGAATTGCCTATAGTTCTAGATTATATGGTCCATCTTAATGTCCTAGGCCTCAGACCAGCTACTCTCAAGGTACACTTGTCTGCTGTCTCTGCTTTTCTGTCAGTGGGGAAGTCTTCCTCACTATCATCTCATCCTGTGTTCTGTAAATTTTTCAAGGGGTTGCTTCATACCAATCCTCCCTTTAGGAATCCTGCCCCTGCCTGGGACTTGAATGTTTGCATTGCTCAATTGATGCAGCCTCCTTTTGAGCCTATGTGCTCAGTAGAGCTTAAGTACTTGACTTGGAAGACTGTGTTTTTAGTAGCCATTCCCTCTGCCAGACGTATCAGTGAACTGCAAGTCCTGTCAGTGGAACCTGATTTCATTTCCTTTCATTGGGATGAAGTGGTCCTTAGAACCAATAGAAGGTTCTTGCCAAAAGTGGTTTCGGATTTCTACCTGAATCAGTCTGTCTCTTCCTGTTTTCTTCACTGATCATTCCTCTTCAGGAGAGAGGAGGCTACACAGTTTAGATGTTAAGAGGGCCCTTGGCTACTACATAGAGCGTACCAAGGGTCATAGGTTTGATTCCCTCCAGTTGTTCCTCACTTATGGAGAAATGGGAAAGGGCAAACCTGCCACAAAAACAACTATCGCCAGGTGGATTGTGTCTTGTATACAATTCTGCTATGAGAGACTAGGAAACATTCCACCCTCAGGCCTGAAGGCTCACTCCACCAGAGGTACAGCTGCTTCCCTGGCTGCTGCCAGGGATATTCCTCTTTTAGAAATTTGTCAAGCAGCCACCTGGAAAACAGTCCATACCTTTACCAAGCATTACTCTCTGGATATCCAGGCTGGGAGTGATGCTGGGTTTAGTACGACAGTACTTCAGAGCCTGTTCCTCAAAGTAGGTTCTGTCCCTCCTCCATGAGGTACTGCTTGAGAAGTCTGCAATAGTCAGAATACAGCAAGTCTTCATGTTGTTTGAAGAAAAAATTACTCACCTTAGTAATTATGTTTCTTCTAATGGAGTCTTGCTGTATTCTGATCTCCTTCCCTGCCTCCCCTCTCAGAACCTGTTTTTGGGAAGTGGGTGGGCAGGTGCAGTGTTGCACCTCAGGGGTGCTTCTTTTACGCCCAGCTTTGTTGTTTGGGTATTTGTTTTATTATTATTGTTATTCTTGTTTGGATGGGTTTTTTAGTTTTGGGTTTCCTGACTTGAGTCTTCCTGTGAATTCAAAACTTTTGTGGCCAGTTGGCTAGAAAAATTTTACAATTTCCACATAGGACAGTTAATGAGTTTTTGCTCATAAGAATCTGACTGTTGGATTTCAAAGGGAAACAGACGGAGACCTCAACCGAGCTCGAGCTCAGCATTCTATGCTCTGCATAAAGAGTTTAACCCTTTGTTCTCCGGGGCATTTTAAAGGCTGGGGCTAACTGCAATACTCAGAATACAGCAAGACTCCATTAGAAGAAACATAATTACTAAGGTGAGTAATTTTTTCTTTAGGGCCAAACATTTAAATTCCTTAGGTTTAGTTGAAGCAAATATTTCAGTGGCCCAAAGCTTATTGCTGATACAAATTACCACACCCCGTCCCCTTGTTGGTCTGTCTACCCGAAAAGTATTGGACGACGGTTGTGCTACCTGCTGATCAGGGATGGAAGCCTTTAGCCAAATTTCCGTAACCACCAGGATATCAGGATTGGTGTAGGATAGCCAAGTCTTCACTAAATCTATTTTATTTTGAAGGCTACATACATTTATCAACATCATGTTTAGACCAGTAGCTGAACAAAATTCTAAGGGAGAGGTAAGGGTATTTGGACCCAGGTTATTAACTTCAGCATTCCCCGAGCAAATTAGTATGACAGGAAGTTTCTTAAGCATATTTTTCTGATTTATAAGTTCTTTTTTGGAATAGGACGATGTGTAGGTAGTCAGCCTCATGATCGTATGTTGTCTGGGCCCTGTTGTTAAACAGTAGAGAGTAAGAGCCCTAATAAAAATGGCTTGTGAGAGCATCCAGGGTGAGGAAAAAGGGGTTGGGGATGCATTCCATATGTGATACGAGCTAGTTACATGGGAGAGGCTTACTGAAATAAAGTTTGCATGTGGGAAACAGAGAGGTGCTGTACAGTACATTTGGAATCAGTGTGCTTATACCACACAGCACAGGAGAAGAGTAAGAGTGAGCAATAGGGGATGTGTAGTGATTGGGATTAACTCAGTAGTGATAGACATCCGTTTATTTCGCTAATCCTGGTAAAGTAAGTGTGAGTCACAGTCCTGTGTCCTTGCAGCTGGGAGTTCTAAGAGATTTCGGCAGTGGCTCTTTAGTCATCCTTCCTTGGTCCAGAGCCTTTGAAGAATCTTCAAGGACAGTCTGGAGGCGTCCCTTGTCATGCCCTCCAGCCCCCGGAGACATCAAGCTTTGGTGCTGTGCACCCATGAGTTTTGTAGGGGCAGTATCTCATCCCACCTCAAGGACTGAGGTCCTGAAGCCCCTGATCGGGCCTCAACGTCCTGTGTGTGACAGATTTCCTGAGGCTGACTCTATCTTCAGGCAGATGTCCCAGGAAGAAAGTTTTTATTTATTTATTTATTGATTGATTGATTGATTTATTTAATTTTATTCTTTGGTAACTTGGTAAGGCCCACTAGGCACAAGTGCCTGTTTTCAGGGGCGACCCTGGAGCACTGGGTGGCACACAGTATGCAAGTGGAGGTTGTGGGAATCAAACCCAGATCTGCTGGATGTACCAAGCTCATTCACAGCTCATTACTCTAACCACTAGGCTATACTGCCATTCAGCTTCGTGGCACACCAGGCAGCCTACAGCAGGCACCTGTGGGTGAAGTTAGGTCAGCTCCTAGCTACCTTGCCACCTGGTAAGATAGTTGGGCAAGCCATTTGCTTTCTGCCAGGGGCCTGGAGCTGGCAAGGCACTAGTCAAGGGCATCGTATGGTGCCAGTGAGATGTCTTCCAGGCTGTTGGTAACTGCATTTTACATCAGGTGGACAGCATGGCTTCGCATCTCAAGACTAGCACCTCTGGCCCAGTGTAAGGTGCTTAATTCACATTTCCAGGGGGCTAATTTCTTCTCCCGCAGGATTAGGTGAGAACGGTTGGGACACCTTCCTGCTCCTGTACCACAGGAGCCTTTGCGTGGCCCTGAACAGTTTCTGGTCTTGCCAGACCCATAAGGAGACGCTGCCCTCAGGTGTTCTCCCCAATGCAGAGGGCTGAGGGTAGTTTTTACCTTCAGGGTGCACCCATCTCTTCCCTAACATTAGGAAAGCTTGATACTCAGACCCATAAGTGGGAATTATTGGTGAAGATTGATTCTTACAAAATATGAAGATTACATACTTACTATATATAATTGTTGATCTTCCAGAATATCTTCACCATTAGTTCACAAGCCAACCCACCATCCCCTGCTCCGCAGAGCCAGGGCCTTTGGGTAGCTCATACTGTGGGTGCTGGTAGCACCATTTTTTATTTAGGTGAACATCTCTTCTGCCATAGCCACTTTCAGGGGTTATTTTATTGTTAGTTATCCAAAAATAATCAGAAAAGAGAGTTGAGCAGCCTGGCACCAACTCTCACCAAAGTAAAAAAAAAAAAAAAATTGGGGGATCCTTAGTGGCCCTCACGCCAACCCAAAAAAACGAAAACATTTTGTGGGTGAGGAGGGTAGCCCTTACCCTCCACTTTTCTTGGCCTCCTTCTCCCAGCCTGGGGCATATCCTGTCTAGTTGTTAAATGCAACAGGTGCCCTGGGCACTGTCCAGTCAGACTCCATTGAGCAGCTGCTCTCTGTATGGAGGGGTGCAGTACACTTTGTTTTGGATCAGCACATTAGCTTTTGCACAGGGTTTATCTCTGGAGGTGTAGGGAGAAGCAGGTTGTATTCTACTCTTTCTCTAACAATGTTATAATTTTTTTGTTGGCATACCCTTTGTTACTTTTCTCTGTGTTTTGGGGCCTTGGACTACTACACGTGGGGAATGCTAGAGGAGAGAACCACATCTTGATTCACTGGGACTACCCCATGCTGCAACTCCAAATGCCCCTGAGCCCTACTTTTCTTCTGTCTGTCATGAGGGAAAGGTGGAGATTTGTTTACTTCCTAGTTCACTCTGTTCTTATCTGGTAGCATGAAGTTGTCCTTTTTAGGAGTCCAGATGTCATTTTTGGCACATTTGGCCGCCTTCTTTGCAGTGGGTTCCCAGCTCTGGAGTTACCCTTTTTGCATCTGCCAGAGCCATATGCTCAGGGCTGCTGCCCTGTCGTTTCCTTGTCACTGTCCACCTCCAGTCTGGCTAGTGACATCAGGCTCTGACTTTTTTAGACCCATTGCCTTTGTGCTACTTAGTAGGCCCAACCCTTGGGTGCTATTTCAATAGTCTTGTTTGATTTTATTTCTTATATCCTTTCCTTATCCCTTTGGGCTAGAAAGTATCTAGTCCTGTCTTATTTTTCTCCACTTTCTCTCCTGGCAAACCGAACTGAGGTGCACGAGAGAGAGCTGATGGTTATTGGCTGGTGTATGGCACCACGTGGGGTATATAGGCGCTGTCAGTATCTGACGTTTGCTCCTCCTGCAAAAAAATGTACACCTGCAGGATCCTAGTGACTGACCTTGATAAGTACATCATTTTCCTTTCTCCTCTTCCCATGTTTTATTACTGAGTGCATTTCATGAAAACATAATCTTTGTCCTTAAGAGTTCATCTACTCTAACTGCTTACTGAAAACAGAAAGCAGCTATGACGCTACCAGGCTAACAGGGGTGCAAACGGCAACAAAATTCAGACAGAACAGCAAGAGCTATAACATACTTTTCCGTAGTGATGGACATGTGAAAAAGATGCTGGTACTCCAGTACTTAGGAAGATAAATATACTATTTTACGTTCCAAACATAGTCCATAAAGTGCCAAAAAATGGATGCTGAGAAACAGCAGTGCCGACCATCAATGTTTTGCACCTGTGTTTGGTGCTTTTTCAAGAGGAGATGCCCACCCAAACCCCGGCTCACCTTATATAAACCTCACAGGGTGTCGGTAGATAATCAGTAAGCTCACTGGTGGCCAGTACAAATGTAGGGCATCCCATAACCCAAAAAGAGTGCAAGTGCAAAATTAAATAATCACACTAAATCTGTACAATCGATACACCATCTGGTGTGAGATTACCCTAACGCCCTGGATTGGGGGGGTAGTTGTCATGGATACTGAGGGGTATAATTAGGAGGTTTTAAGACAGATCTGTGATATTGAGTTCTGCACTCCCCTTCCAAGTGATCCAACTTTCAGATTTAAATCTGAGATCGATAACTTGATTGATTGAAGATATTCATAAAAGAGAATGTAATTTAACAGGATAATCCGATGTGCAGTACAGTATGTGTGTAGCCTAAAATTCCCAAGTCATTAACCTCACTTCTTGGACGCCCTGTTATTTCAAGTATCGAATCTCTGACTGAGCCTCTTTGCCAGTATGTTGATTTGTTTTTGCACCCTCATGCGGTGCAGTTAAGATCTTAATTACAGGATACAGGTAGCGTTTTTAAGATTGTTGGAAAATCTGGAGATTGGGGCTGACTCCCTACTGGTTACAATGTATGTACAAGCCCTATACACCAGTATACCCCAGGAGGAGGCTTTAGAACCAGTATTATATTTTTGTACATTGTGGATTACCAGCAGGTAGTCAGTTGAGAAGACTGATTCTGTTCTAAATTTGGACTGTGGTTCCTTTTCTGAGATGTCTAGTGACAATTTTGAGACGACAATTCCAAACATACCAAGTTCTTGCTTGAATTTATCAGAAGGGGTGTTGGAATATTTTCAGGGAAAATGTTATCTTCAGAAAAAGGGGACTGCTGTGGAGGCAACATTTGCCCCTAGTATAGCTAATCTATACATATACTTGGGACAGTGGGAGAATCCAGTTGTATTTGATCAGGACAGAAATCCATTTTATGCAAATGACAGTCCAGTGTTGCCAGAGAAGCCCTGGCTGGGCCCGGAATGCATCAGGTCATCAGGGACACCACCCGTACGAATTACAAAACTGGCTATGAATCCACTCTTGATTGGATCACAGTCACTAACCCTGCCCTAGTGGTTGATGCTAGGGTTCTTCCTGACTCCATTAGTGACCACTGAACCATTTTCTGTAATTGATCAGCCAGAGACCAAAAGAAGGAGCCCAGGTTCATCCTTTACAGAAGACTTAAAAGACGTAACCTCGATGACCTCTCTAAAGCCATCCTGGCCGCAGACTGATCCTTCACCAGCCACATCCTAGACGTAGACATTGTCCTCGAATCCTTTAGCAAGACCTTTCTCTCCATCTGTGACTCCTTACTCCCACTCAGAAAAACTCTGGGTGAAATGCCATACTAGCAATTGGATCATTTCTGACCTACTAAAGCTCATGCGGAAAAGAGACAAAGCATTGACTAAATATAGAAAATCTAAACTTCCCAACATTCTACAGGAGTACAAAGCCCTACGAAATAAGTGCAAATCTGAGGTCAGAGCTGCAAAAGCAAACTTCCTCAGGGACAAACTGGGTGCTAGGGGCAGCTCTAAACACACATGGAGAACACTCAACCTACTAGGCAGAGGTCACACTGCTGAACAAATATCCCTCAGTAATGATGGAAGCCTAATAAGTTAACCAAGCGATATAACCAATCTCTTCAGCACTTGGACCTTGACATATGCAAACTGAATAACATGCAGCTTATCGACACTAGCCTACCCACTGTATCCCCTGACTCCAGCACAAACAACCCCCCATTCTACTTCAAATATTTCCTGCTAATGCAATCACCTACCTAAAAAAGACCAACCTGAAGCTCAGTCTGGGCCCTGATGACACTGACTACCACATCCTGAAGCTCATCCGTGTACCTATCACCATCCCCCTAACCAACATCCTCAACCACTCACTCTGCATTGGAGTATTCCCCAGTAAGTGGAAAAGAGCCACTATAAAACCACTCCACAAATCCGGCTCCAGAAGCAACGTTTGTAACTACAGACCCATCTCCCTCCTCACACCCCTATTCAGAATTATCGAAAAAATCATCCTTGATCAAACCATGAACTTCTAGATACACACAAACTTCTCACAGACTCACAGTATGGGTTCCGAACCGGTCACAATCCCGAGACTGCCCTAGTAAGGCTTACTAATTTCATTGAAAAGGCAAGTGACAAAGGTTTCTACACCAGCTCAGTGTTTGTAGACCTAACAAAGGCCTTCGACCTTGTCAATCATAAAACTCTCCTCCACACCTTATCTGGCCTAAATTTGTCTGCCAAAGTGATAAAATGGTTTTAAAATTACCTCTGTAATCTGACGCACAGGACTACAATAGTAGGCCAGTACTCTGAAATTCATCAAATATGGAGTTCCCCAGGGTTCCATCCTCTGACCTCTCCTATTCTCTTTTGTAGTCAACCCCCTCCCTGATATCTGTTCATCCACAGAGCTCATCCTCTATGCAGATGACATGGCCCTCTTTAGCAAGGATAAAGAACCCCCCTTCCTTCAGAACAAACTGCAACATGACGTCAGTAAACTACACTCCTGGTTCTCCTCCCGGAGCCTGGTCCTTAACACTAAGAAAACTAAGGTTATGTTATTCTCAGGCTCTAGGAAGTCCCTAAGTTTCGATTTTACTCTTATAGACAACTATGGCAACCCAATCGAGAGAGTCACCACCTTCAAATACCTGGGGATTCACTTGGACTGTCACCTGAACTATGAGCTACACACCCATTAGTTTCTTAAAAAATGTCAATAAAGGCTTGGCATCCTACATTGACTAAAACATTTCCTCATACCAGAAACTAGGGCTTTGCTTGCCAACAGTTTTCTGCTCCCTCTTTTATTTATTTTTTTATTACAACATTATTTATACCACTTCCGTGGACCTAGCAGAGGCTATGACCCCCCCCCCGGCGATCGTCCCTCTGGGCCATCATGGGTCCTGGTATTTTTCCTCTGTTTTCTCCCTGCGTCCTCGCCCATGCAATGGGTGCAGCAGCTGTCTCCACCTCAGCGGAGGCAGCCAAGCACCCTGAGCATGGGTCAAACCCCTCTAGTTGTGCTGACGCACGCAGCACAAACTCCCCACCCTGAGGAAGGAGAGCAGTCTTCTGGACGCTCAATCCTTACCTCCCCAGCCGACCCCCAAACGACCCGAGTCCGTTCCCGAACCCGGGTCGCCGGCTTTGCACGAGGTGTGGCGTCTAGTGCCTCAACACTCAGCGCCACTGGGCCAGCCCTGCTCCCTCTTTTAGACTACGGCTCCCTCATATACTCAACGTCCGTCTCACAGAAAAATCGAATTAAAGACCACGTATCACAGCATCATCCGATTCATCACAGGCCCCACCCCCCCTTAGGATGCACCACAGTAATTTGTACAAAGCTGCAAACTGGTTCTCCCTGGAGAATAGATTTGACAGCAGAATTCTCACTTTTTTTTTTTTAATCCAGTTGGGCTCCATTCCTAGCAGCGTCTTCTCAGTCTTCAGTAAGTTTGTACACACCAGGACTACCAGACACTCCAGTACCCACGCCTTGGCGAGTCCTTGCTGTCACTCCACCCAGGGGCGACACTCCCTCTCCTACAAAGGTGCCAGACTTTTTAACAACCTTCCCCCCGTCCTTGGTCCAGTGCAACGCACTTACATCATTCGAAAAACAATTGAAATCCTACTGTTTAGACAAATTCCAGTGCAGCTGTCCCTGACCCACGCTCTCAGCTCCAATCGCTTCTTTTCAATTTCCTGCACTTCTCACCTGGCATGTTTTTGCTTTTCTCTTTAAATTTATTATATAGTTGTGTTATCTTTAGTAGTACTTTCCCTATTATGTTCTGTCCCCTTTGTATGACTGTTATTCCTGACGATGTAATGTTCACCAGTATGTGTTACTGTACCAGTTTTGTATGCACTGTCATTCCAAGCCATGTAATGTTTACCAGTATGTATTATTTTACCAAATTTTGTCACTTGATGCGTGTGAAAACAGGCAATTTTTCTCACATGCCTTTCCAGTATTAAAAAATGAAATCAAAATGAAATGCAAAGGTAGACCTTTATAAAAAGTTTATTGATGCTCTGCTGATTGTGTGGCGAGGAACTGAATCGGAACTTCAAGAATTTGTGGAATTATCTATATTTCACGAATTAGAATCTGAAATTCAGTGTTCTATACAGTAAGGATAGTATAAGCTTTCTAGATTTACAAATTTCCAAAATCAAAGATTATGGAATTGACACGGAGGCTACTGTATATAGAAAGATAATAGACCGTTGCTCTGTCTTGCTTGCTAGTAGCGGTCATCCTCACCATGCAGTCAACAGTATACCCATTCCTGAACTTTGCGTATCAGATGTAATTGCAGCACTGATGGCACATAGCAACATCATGGTAAAGAAATTGAAGAAAGGTTCAAAGCTTGTGGTTGTAGTTCTTTTGCCATCCAACAGGGTAAAGAGAGAGCAGAACATACTACACGAGAGCAGCTTTTATTGAAAACAATTTGAAAAGAAATGTTAATCAGTTTGACGTTAATTTTTTTTCACTTTTTCAAAGGATCCTAAAGCATTGCAGCAGGTTATCAGAAGTCACTAGTTTATTTTGGAAACTGATCCCACATTATCAGATATTTGTGGTAATGGTCTTCAGATGGTTTACAGATGTGCACGGATGTTAAAGGACCATCTAGTTCATAGTTTACAGCCCTATGAGAAGTTTTTCAGGTCTGGCAGTAATTGGTTACCCTTCCCTAGGGTTTTTTTTTTTGCATTGCTCGGGCTCCACGTCCGCGCCCATCTGTCTGTGCTACCCACAGTGCTCCACCCTGTGCTGCCACCACAGCTGCCAACTCCCAAACACCCTTGGCTTGCGGGGCGGGGCTGTCGGAGGGGTCCTCCTATGTCCCTTGACAGAGACAGGTGGGTAGCTCTGGACTGGAAACTCAGGCGGCAGCGTGAGGTCCGTTCTGGGGCAGATGTCATCTAGCAGAGGTGGAACCTCCCATAGCTGGTAGGTGCTACTGATCCCCAGCCTTTGCCAGGGATCGTTATCTTACAGTCCTCCCGAAGGAGGCTGTCATCTGGATGCTCCATCCCCCTGCCAGCCCTCCGACTCCCAGATCCATTCCCAAACTCTGGACACCCTACCGCTGTGCTGATGGGATAGCCCCCAGGGATGTTTTTCCCATGTAAATATTTTTCATCAGTGCAAGTTACTAAATTCTTTCTAAATCCTTTGACAAGCACTCAGATGGATGTTAGGCAATTTGTAAGTTGCGATTCAACTCACAAGCTATACCCAGCTATGTGTAGTTGCGGATTATATTACGTGGGCAAGACCAAGAGGGCCTTTAAACTTTGCGTGTGCATTTGAACAGAGCAACACTGAATATGCCCTTGCAGAACACATTATGCAATGCAGAAATCATTCTGAACATGTTGTGAAATTTACAGGGATAGAAAAAGTGTCCATGCCTATGAGAGGTGGGTCTCATGATATAAATTGTTACAATGGGAAGAGTTCTGGATCATCCAATTGGGAGCCAGATCCTATCTGGATCTGGATGATCATTTGGAGTTTGCACCATGACAAAATCGATTTTAATTAGATATAGGTCCATGGCTTGTCTTTTATTGATTTGCAGAGTCCGCCCCCCCCAAACAAACTCCATTCCTTTCTCTTTTAGGGTCCCCCATTTTCCCTTTTCTTTCAGTTTTTCTATAGAAGTTATTTATTGGGAAAATATTGATTTTTAAGATCTTATTTCGTATTGTATTATGCTCGTCCAAGAAGTATCCTCACGTAGTTTAAAGAAAGGTGACTGTGACCGCACTTAATGTACTTGTGGCTTGCTGCCCGTCCTCTAGCTCTACCCTGCCATTTCTGTATGCTATAGTGTATGCTGACCACCAGTCTCTTGTGTCCACTACCTAGGACACAGGACCTGGTAACTATGCAAGAAAATGTCTGCTCTAACTTGTATTATTCATTTTGGTACACCAATATTAATAATGCTGATATTATGCTGTGTCACGGTTTTTGCCTTATGTACTCACCGTTGGTCATTGCCATATTATTGTAATCTGTACTCATCGTTGTCTTTGCTGTACTATCATAATCTGTACTCTCCCAGGTCATGCCTGAAAATAGGCAGGTTTTTTGCCTAGTGCACCTACCTGGTCATCAAAAGCAAATAACATTCATTTATTTATTATTTATTTATCAACTATTGGTGGTTAGGGTGCAACACTATGCATGTATTGGTATGTGCAGTCATGATGTAATATCATATAATATATTACTGCTCTCTTTTTTCATATATTCCATATTCCTTCATGGTCATTCATATTGGCAGAGCTGTTATACGTATTCATGAGAAGACCCATATATCATGGGTCTCAAGATCTTCGGGGGTATCTCAGTCATCCGGTTACACCAGAGGAACTTCACTGTCAGTGAAGCAGGATCCACACAGAAGATTTTCAGCAGTACCACTGGGGCCACCCACGCCAACATCATCTGCTGATGTCACCAACCCTGTAAAGGCGCAAGCGGCCCTGCTCCCTCCTCAGTTCTTTCCCGTTGACTCTGTTTGCATGGGTTTTCGCGGAAGCTCCAATGCAGTTTCACGCCTTTTTTGCCTACAACTTTGCTTTTCAGAATCTTTTTTTTGTTTGTTTAACAAGAGATTCTCCTACCTTGTTTATGTCAAGAGTTATTCCTTCCACTTTTCTCTTCTGTCACTGCTACTGTGGAAAGAAGATTGCCTCCACTGACAAACATTCTCTCTGTGTCTGCTGTCTTGGGCCTGACCATAATGTCTCTATGAGCTCTGCCATAAATTCAACCAATTCACCTTCAGACGATGTAAAAAGGCTCTCATAAATTTTCTGATGGAACAACAGTTAGCCAGTTCTGGGCAGGGATCTGCGGGGGTCCCTCCTTCTCAGTCACCGGCAGATTTGTTGACTTCCAGGCTCGAGACAAGTCCTCAGGGAAAAGCCATAAAAAAGACCAAGATCAGGATTGCCCCCCGCAGCGATCCCGCTCCCTGATGGTGGCTTCTTCTTCCTTCAGGGGTACTCCAGCTGTGGCTGCACCGATGCTTGTCACTGTCCAGGTCTCTGCTCCTACCAGACCCATAACAGCACCGTCACCCACCTCTCAGGGAGGTCTGTCGATGCTTGGCAAGTCGACGACAGCCCTCCCGTCGAGGTCTGATGTTTCTCCAGGCCTTTGGGCATCAGGCACTTCGGGTTCCCTAGGCGCAACAGAAGGGTCATTGCGCCCTGTGCCATCGACCCCTCCTCTGTTGACTCAGCAGTCTGCTCTCGTTGACCTCAATGATATCCTGACCAAGTTTACTATGGTCTTGGTCCTTCAGATGGGTGCTTATGAGCCTGGATCCCCTGCCCCATCATCATGCCACGTCGGCCTCCTCTGTTTGTTCCCTGTAGGTCGTCATTATGTTCCTCGTTGGTCGGACCATGAGGTGGAGCAGGTCGACATCGAGGAGGAGTGCCATCCTTACCTCATCTTGCCTGAGGAAGAAAGAGGAATAATTTCCTTCTTCCAGCAGGTCCACTGCCTCCTCAGTGAGTGAGGACTCTGCTGAGCATACACCCAGATCTCCTCCAGAGGACCCTACTTTCTTCAGTGTTATGAAGCACCTGTCTCCAGCTATGGGCTTCCATATTGAGGAAGAGGATGCCAACTGACAGGATCTGGTAGACTTTCTGAAAATCCCAGAATCTTCTCCTAAGATCATTGCTCCTGTCCTCCCCGCCTTGAGGAATGCCACTACTGCTGGTTTGCACCAGCCTGATATAGTTCTGGCCATGCCCTCACAGGGCGGATCAGTTATATTATGCTCCCGAGGGCCTTCCTTACTACACTGCCCATCCCGAGACTGACTCCGTGGTCATCAAGGCAGCCCATGACATGTCAAAGGTGCCTAAGCACCTCGGTTCCCTCCCCCAGATGGGTAAAAAAGGGTCTACCCTGGGGCTCCGGATTGCTAATTATCCTCACACATAGTCAAATACCAGAATACCATATGTAGGAAGGGCAAGGCTGCTGCCCAGGCCTTCCTAGACTGTACCCAGAAACAGTAGGTTCTCAAATGCTTAGAGTGAGAAAGGGATCAGCAAACACCTCCTTACTGCCCCCTACAATATCTTGGATACAGGTGCCAGGGCTACTGCCACAGGCATTTGCCTTTGTAGGCACTCCTGGCTGAGGGTCTCAGGCTTTGCAGCTGATGTCGAACAAAAGGTGCTTAAGGCCCCTTCAATGGCTCTAAACTGTTTGGGCCAGATGTTCAGGACATCATCAGCGATCTAGAGGCATCTAGTAGGGCTGTTAAGTCTGTCCACCAGATTTCCCTGGTTCCCTCCAAATGCCTCAGTCGGTCCCCCCCCCCCCAAGCGGTCAAGCTGTTAGTTGTCTTCGTCCAAAAGGTCGAAGAAAACTTCTAGACGCCCCTCTGGGCATTCTAAGAAGTGGCACCGCTGCTATTCATCTTCATCCTTCTCGGAAGAGGAGAAGTTTCAGTACAAGTGCCAACGTTACGAGGATCTTATGTGGCAACAGTTGGTCTTGGCCAGTCCAAAGTCGACCCCAGCTCCCACACCAGCCATCACATGGCTGTCACCCGCTAGGCCAATGCCGACACCTCTGGAGCTGGTAGACACTGTCCCTCTGCCTGAGGAGCCGGTGAAGGCCTTACCGGCTTGGCCAAAACCGACCTCTGCACTGATGATGGTGGAGCTGCCACCTAAACAGCCTCCCTTGGGAGTTCCAGTCAAGGAGTCTTTGGCTACTAAGGGCGTTCCTCACAGGCTGTCGGTCACTCTTATGCCAGACAGCCCGCGGCAGGTTGAAGGTGACACGGATGGTCGGCCAATCTATGCGAACTCTTCAGAGTCCAAGGACTACTCGCTGCACACCTGTCCACTTGACAAGGAGTCATTCAAGGGTCTTTTTTTGGAGGAGGGTCTCACATCCTTCATGGGCATCCTCCATCTCATCTTTGAATCCACGGGGATGCCTTTGGAGCCTGTTCAAAAACCTGACCGACATCCTGGACAAAAGGGATTCTCCGACAGAGGCCTTCCCAGTGGCGAAGCCATTGCTGTCCCGGCCCTGGAGCTTTGGCAGCAACCTGCCACTTGCTCTGCACCATCAGCCCGGATGGCTTGCAAATATGCGGAACCCATAGGCTCCATTTCAGGGTTCACGGAACACCCCTTGGCCGAGGGGTGAGTGACCGACTCCATGTTTTGGCACACAGGCAATATGGGAGACTCTAATAGACCTCCGGACAAAGTCAAAAAAAAACCCAAACTGGACCACTCTGCCAAGAAGGTCTGTGCTGCCTCTTCACTTGGTCTCCATGAGGCAAGCTCGGCTGTCATCATGGCACGCTTCTCCCATTCCCTTTTGGGCTCTCTGGATGAGGTGCTTCCTCATTTCCTCATGGACCTCCAGACCACAGTCAGGCAGGTCCGGGATCAGGATTGGGCTGTGGCAAAACAGCAACTCCAAATGGCTCTGGACTTTGGGGACTCCTGTGCCGACATACCCTTCTTGGGTACTGACTTGGTCAGTCCTGGAGTTGATGGTCACCTACAGCGCATTGAGAAGTCCAGTGCCACCTTGAACTACGTTGCTTCCGCCCAGAAGGAATCTGAGTTCCAAAAAACAGAAGTGCAAGCCCTTTCGGCCTTCTGCCTCTGCGGCCAAGCTGGCCCAGTACCAGTTTGGGCAGCAGCAGCAGGCTCAGTCTTGGCATCCTTGGCCCAAGTCAGGTGCTTTGGCAGTTCGAAAGCCCGGAGGGGAGGAACCCGGAGGCTCCTTGGCCAGATCCTCCTCCTCCTCCAAGCCTGCACAGGGACTGGATGGGGGCAGCCACCCCCCATGCTTGCCATGCCTCCTCTGGGGCCGGTTCCGCCACTTCCTTTCCACCTGGTCCGCTGTTACCACGGACTCGTGGGTTCTGGAAGTGGTCGACCAGGGTGTGCCTCTGGAATTTGACCAGTTACCACCAAGCCAAGCCCATGCCCCACGGGAGGAGGAGAAGGTATTCGTGGACACTCAGTCGGCGCTCCGAGATGACATCACCCAACTCCTCCGCAAGGAGGTGGTGGTCAAAGTCTTGGATCCCCCTGTCAACCCAGGGTTTGTTTCCAGGTACTTCCTGGTCCTGAAACGGACGGTTGGGGCTGGTCCCGTATTCTAGATCTGCACAACCTGAACAAGTTCCTCAGGTCTCGCACATTCAGGATGGTAACTCTGTCTCAGGTCATGCTATCTCTTTAGCAAAACATGTGGTTCTAACTCCAGTAATACTCAGGTATTCATAACTCTTGCATGACCCTTTAAGATAGAGCTGCCCGGAGAAATGGAACATATGCAAATGATGGAATTATTTGCATGTGCCACTTTCTCAAATGCTGCCTTCTACTAACTGCCTTAGTTCTAAAACCCTCAGATTTCTCTCTCCGCCAGTCAAGACTAGACGCTCTGAGATCCTCTCGTCATCCTCTTGTTCTGATGTGAGAAAACTTATAAATATAAATATATATATATATATATATATATATATATATATGTATTCTTTACATTCATTTGTTGCCTTTTACTTTTTGTAATTTTAAGTTAAACTGTAGTTTTAGTGTTTAAATTGTAAGTTTTCTCGGTTTCTCCTGGTTTGGTATAACCGTGGTAAACTGAGGTTTATTTATACTTATTTGAGTTTTCTGACTAAAAACTCTAATTATGTTTAATTTTATTAATTTAACATGTTTTAAGAACTGCTAATACCGGTTCCTGAACAGACAGCCTTGGTTCACTTTTACCTCGGTTCCTGTTTTCCGATCAGTTCCAGAGCTGACCACAACCGCTAAATAAACTTTAAATTTAAAACATTTTTAATGGTTGCAACTTTTATCAGTTTTACATTGAGAATATCAGAAAAACCAAGAAGAAATGCTGGTGATCCCGGTTTCAAACCGTGTATCGAGTGTGGTGAAATTTTGCTAAGACATGAACATTAAAAGCAGAGTGAAATCTGCATACATGTTCTGAGAAAACTATTGAAAAATGCCTGGATAAAGCTAAAGAAAAAACTGTCACCACACTTAAGGGTCCCTCAAGCTTTGACCAGCTGACACCCTAAGTTATTGTGGGTGAAACCACAACTACTGTAACTGCTACCCCTGAGACAAGTATACAAGCAGTTCCTAAGAGGCTTGCTGAAGCGACTGACTCCCTGGTTCCCTCAAAGAAATCAGAGTAATCTAAGCACACAGAACCCCCTGCTGGACAGCATTCTGGGACTTGTGTGCCTGCTGTAAAGCCTACCAACTCCTGAAGAAATTGCACGCCTTTAATGTCATTCAGGCTTACAACGGCTGTCTGCCTGTCGGCAGCAGACCCCTGCAAAGCAGTTTGTTTCCTCTGCTCAGTCTCCCTGTTATTTAAGAGGAAGAATATGGTGATTATGATGAAATGGAGGAAGGGGACCCTATTGAACCTGAGGTTTCTCCTGAACAGGAGTTTTGCTCTCTCCAAAGAGCATCTGAGGTTTATTCCTCACACTTCACATTTGGGAGAAGAATGGTGGTTGCTTTAGACATCACCACCAGTGAAATAACCGAGGATGAGGAAGCTGAATACTTGGAAATGATGGGACTGACACCTACTAAAAAGCTTCTGCTTCCTGTAAATAAATTCTTCAAGAAATATGCTTTAAAGATTTCACAGACTCCAAGCTCTGTTCCCCCTCTTGATAACAGGCTGGATAAGAAATCTCAGCTGGACAGGGAGGGAGCTGAATTTTTATTCTCCCACCCTGTCCACCAGGGAGTGGTACAAGTGGCAGCCTGTGACGAGGCAAAGGTACCCCAGGCATCCCATCCTCCTGACAAGGATTTCAGGAAAATTGACAGCATGGCCAAAAAAAGTATATATATCAGCTTCCTTGGCCATCAGGCAGGCAAACGTTCAAGCCTATGCTGCTCAGTACCAAAAGTCACTATGGCCAAGGCCCAGACTCCCCTGTCAGATGATCTAGCTGAAACAGCTAAATTTGGTTTGGAAGCAGCCAAATACCAGTTTCAAATGGCTGCGGACTCTGACACTGCTGCCAGATGGATGGCAAATACAGTGGTTCAAAGGAGGTTTGCCTGGCTGCAAGCCAGAAACCTCACTCAGGATACTCAAACCAAGGCTATGGATTTCCCAGTTGAGGGTAATTCCCTCTTTGGAGAAAAGGCAGAGGCTTACATGAAAAAGGTGGATGAATACAAAATCACCTACAGAAACCATTCTGCAAAAGAAAGGGCTTCCCCGTCCACTAAAACCTGTGGAAGGGGAGGCAGATCATTTCACAGTAAGCCTTTTTTATCAGGCCATGGCTGCGCCTCAGTATCAGCAGTACCCACAGCAGGGGTACTTCAGGGACAGGGGCATAAGGGGTTCCAGTCGTGGTTCCCAGTCCCAGGTCCAGGCCCAGCCTCAAACAAAGCAGGCACCCTGACGTGTCTCTCCAGGCCGCCTCCCTACTACCTGTAGGAGGCAGGCTGACTCACTTTTTCCAGTCTTGGCAAAAAATCACCACAGGTAAATGGGTCCTGGATGTAGTGAGTCAGGGATTGTCTCTAAGTTTCAAATTCCTTCCAGCAACAAAAGTTTTTAAACCATCTACAAATGTAGAGATAAAACTCCTGGAAAAAGATACTTCCTTACCACAAAGAAAATGGGGAGTGGTGGCCTGCCTTAGACTTCAGAGTACTAAACATGCATCTGACAAAGCCAAAGTTCAAAATGGTGACTTTGGCACTGATTCTGCCAGCGCTCCAAAAAGGTTACTGGTTGGCATCACAGGATCTAAAAGATGCCTAGTTCCACATCCCCATAAGGGAGTCTCACAGAAAATACCTCAGGTTCAGACTCCCATCAGGTCATTACCAGTTTTCAATCCTGCCTTGCGGTCTCACTTCAGCTCTAAGAGTGTTCACAAAGTGCTTGGCAGTGGTTATGGCACGCCTTCGAAGACAAGGTGTCACAGTTTTCCCATACCTAGATGACTGGCTGGTGATTGGAAAATCACCCCAGCAAGTGAGGGAGCATCTGCAACTCATCCAGGGGCTCCTGGAGTCTCTAGGGTTCCTGATAAATCTAAAAAAGTTTGTCCTTCAGCCTGCTGAGGTACTGCAGCTCATGGGAGCAGAGCTAAATACCCTGCGAGGCAGGGCCTACCTGCCTCTGGACAGGGCAAGAAGTATTCCACTAATAGCAGGCTCATTCAGCCTGAACAAACCAAAAACTGCAAGACAGTTTCTTCGGCTACTGGGTCACATGGCAGCTGCCACTGGCACAGTCCTGGAATCCAGGTTCCAGATGAGGAACATTTAGTTTCACCTCAGGGCACACTGGTGTCAGAGAAAGGATCCTCTCTCGAAACTAATTACAGTTAACAAAAAAACATTGTTACAGGCCCTCCAATGGTAGAAAATGGAAACCAACCTAAGGGAAGGGGTTCCTTTTCAAGAGTCCCCATCAGTTGTTCTGACAACAAATTAATCTCTACTAGGATGGGGTGCCCATCTGGGTGTTCACACCACCCAAGGCACATGGCCAAGTGCAGAGTTACTCCTGCACATAAACCTGCTGCAGCTAAGAGCAGTGTTACTGGCACTAAAGGCTTTCACACAGCTAGTACAGGGAAAGGTGGTACAGGTCAGAACAGACAATACCACCACAATGTACTGCGTAAACAAGCAGGGAGGGACAAGGTCAAGCCCTCCCTGCACAGAAGCCATGAAAACATGGAGTCTAGTGTACTCCATGGGGGGTTCCCTGCAGGCTATTCATCTGCCAGGCAAGGACAATACTTTGGCAGATACCCTGAGTCAAATCAGCCAGGCCCACTACAGATGGGCCTTGAATAGTCAGGTGATGCAAGTGATCTTCAGGAGGTGGGGCACCCCAGAGTTAGACTTGTTTGTGTCCCACCAGAACCACCACCTACCACAGTACTGTTGCAGATCACCAGATCAGGGAACAGTCCCCCTGGATGCCGTGGTTCTGAATTGGTCAGGGAAGCACCTGTATGCTTTTCCTTCCTTCCCTCTGGTGTACAGAGCAGTGTTCAAACTCTGGTCCCAGTCAGCATCAATGATCTTGATAGCACCAGACTGGGCCAGGCAGCCATGGTACTCTTTGCTATTCTCCATGTCTATGGCCGACCCAATACACCTTCCTCTGAGGCACAATCTACTAACCTCCAACCAGGGGAGGCTTCTATACCCGAACCTCAAGTAACTCTGGCTCAAAGCATGGCTCTTGAGAACCTAGAATATGCAGGCTTGCATCTTTCTGAAAGTGTCTTGGACATTTTAAGGGGTTAGAGGAAGCACTCCACTAAGAAAACCTATGCTGCAAAATGGAAAAGGTTTTCTATTTGTTGTGCAACCAGAGGAGTGATACCAGCACAGACGGGTATCCCACCTCGTGGAAAACTGCAACGGTCACTCCAGTCCATAAAGGGGGTGACAGGTCCTTAGCTGGGAACTATCGACCGTTCTCCATTCTCCCTCCCCTTTCCAAGGCGCTGGAAAAACTAGTTGCCGCACAAATATCTGAATACCTGACCAAATACAACATCCTCTGCCCGGAACAACCACGGCTTCCCATGAGATACAATACTAACACTGCTCTTATTGAATTCGCCTCTTTCCTTCACCCTCATTGGATACTGGCTCCAGCGCGGCTGTGTTCCTTGACCTATCAAAGGCCTTTGACACGGTCTCCCACCCCTACTTCTGGGAGCCCTCTGTCACGCTGGGTTTGCCTCTGGACCACTGGCTGTGCTCCAGCTACCTGTCCATCGCTCCCAAGAGTCAAAATTCATTAGGACTCTTTCTGACCCGCTCGATCCACTCAGGGGTTCCACAGGGCTCCATCCTGGGGCCCTTCTCTTCTCGCTTTACCTTAACACCCTGCCCAGTGCATTGCCCTGGGAATATTCTGCTGTCACGCAGGCGATACTGTCCTCTTTGCCACTGACCGTAACCCGCCTCCCTCCAGGTTTCCCTACAAAGGGCCTATGATCAAGGCTTGTTGGCTTAAAGAGCATAGATTGGTCATAAATCTTAAAAATCTAAAACCATGCTCTTCGCCCATCCTCAAAATAAATCATCCAACACCCCTCTCCGTATCCTTTCCGGCTCTAAACTACAACTGGAACAAGTCCAATCCTATAAGTACTTAGGGATCCTATTTGACTCAGCCCTCTCCTACCATACCCACATCGATGCACTCGCTTCTGTTACCAATATCCGACTTGGTATCCTGTACCGCCACAAAAACTGTCTCCCCCGACGCACTCCGGCTGGCGGTTACATCCTCCATACTCTCCCTGGTGGACTATGGGCTACCTATCTATGGGGCTGCCAACATGACGGCCCTCAACAAAATCCGCCTCCTCCTAAATAAGGCTTGCAGGCTAATCACTGGGGCCCCTAAGCTCACTCATACCTGCCAACTCTATGACCTTGCAGTAATGCTTGACCTCGGCGAACGCCTGTTATACCAAACGTGCCTCATTTAAAAAAAACCTTACTAGGACTTTCTCCCCACGGGCTGACTTCCGCCCTCCTCCCAGCACAGCCCTTGTCACCACCGGACCTCCAGCAAAGCCACCTTCCTGGTTCCTCGTGCTAGGACTTCACTTGGACAGAGATCTTTCTGCCATAGAGCCCCCGCTTGGTACAACACTCTTTCTCGGGCCATCACTGATACCCCCACCATCTCCACTTTCAAAAATGCCCTAAAAAGCGAGCTATTCAGCAAGCGCTGCTGCTCCTGTGCCTAACGGATGCTCAAACCCCCCTCTTCTCTGACAATGCCCTCTGGGCAGCTCCGTCCCCTCGCTTCCTTATTCCTAACAACTTCTCTACTCCCATGATTCCCTCTACCACTGTATCACAACTGACTTGAACGAATCTCGTTGCACTCCTATGCTGCTTATACTTATCTTATTTGCTACCCAGCCCTATACAGTTACCCCCGTTTCCTGTACTACTCCTGTCCCAGGCCCTACACTTAGTGTAATCTGATATCATGTCACCGGTGTACTGCTCTATCGAGTTACCTGTACTGCGACTGCCTCATGCCGTACGTTCCTTGTAATCTGGCACAGTAGACCTGTTTGGCTGTAATCACACCTACATGACATACCGTTATGCTGCTAAACCCTTTTATTCTACTGTTGTCAATTATACCATATTTTGCTCTGTATCACACTACCAATGTTGCTGTTACCATGTGCCATTAATGCGTGTCTGTTTATACTCATGCGCTGCTCTGTATGTAACCTTCTTTCTGTATTACCTGTATTATCTGTTTTATTTGTATTATTCTGTATTTTCTACCATTGTTGACGAGGTACCTTTGGAAATGAGCCCTTGGCTCAAAGGTTGTAAACTGATTGCTTTATAAATAAAAAAAAAAAAAAAAAAATATATTACCTATTTGCATTCACTGGCTTTGCAGTCCAGTACCTTAAAAGATCCGCCTGGCTGCAGCATCTGTTTACATTTTGGTTGAACAGAATGTTTCTCTGGCCTCAGACCCTATCTTTAAAATGTTCTTCAACGGCCTGGCCCAAAAACTGTTTTCCTTGTGGTAATGATTTCTGTCAGAAGAATCGGTGAGCTCCAGTCTCTGCATTGAACAGAACTACATTTCATTCCACCGAGACAAAGTGGTCCTGAGAACAAACAGAAGTTTTTTGCTAAAGTCTGTGATTTCCATTTGAACCAAACCATTACTTTACCCATCTTTCACTGAACACTCTAGTTCTGGTGAAAGGAAACTCCATATTCTGGATGTCAAAAGAGCTCTTGGCTACTACCCGACAGCCACTAATGTCCATTGGTAGGACAGAAAACACCTCTGAGGATGTGGGAAAGGGTAACCCAGCATCAAAAATGTCAATTTCTCATTGGATAGTACAATGTATCCAGTTTTGTTACTCTAAGGCTGAAAAGGGGCCCCCAACAGGGTTGTGGGCCCATTCCACAAGGGGCACAGCTGCTACCATGGCAGCTGCCAGGGATGTTCCCCTGGTGGACATCTGCAAAGCAGCTACCTGGAAAACGGTACACACCTTTACAAAACAGTACAGTGTGGAGATTCAGTCCAGAGGTGATGCCAGGTTTGGCTCAGCAGTCCTACAGAGTACGTCTCTAAATTAGGTTATGTGCCCACCTCCAAAGGTACTGCTGTTTAGTCTGCAAGAGTTATGAATACCTGATCATTACTAGGGTTAGAAGAAAAAAAATACTCACCGTAGTAATATTGTTTCTTCCCAGTGATACTCTGGTATTCAGAACTCCCCACCCTGCCTCCCCTTCTAGAACCAGTAGCCTTTGCACTCCTAAAAACACTATGTTCTCAGTGGTATCTGTGCCACACTCTGGCACATATGTTGTGATTGTGTTCACTATTGTTCCACCTTTTCAGGTGATTCTAACATTCAGGGGTATTCTTTCATATGTTATGCCCTCCAGTTGGAGGCCTTTTTGTGTGTTAAGGGAGTTCCTACAATAATTATTATTATTATAAAAGGTCTGAGAAATGGAGTTTCTGATTGGCTGCAAACATTCTAACAGCCTTATGTTACTCTTTTATTAACATTCATGTAGAGCTTAATCATATGATGAACAAGGTTAAACACTGTTTAAAATTTTTGTTTATTATAATAGCAATAAGGCACTCCCAGGGATTATTTTAATGGTCAGTTAATCACCCTCTAGGGGTATGTGGCAGTCGGCTACACCTCGTGCCACAGTATACCCCTAGAAGGTGATTAATAGACCATTAACATAACCGTTGGTTATACCTTATTGCTTTCTTATTACACTTGGTCCTCGTGGGTCAGTCTTTCTAGGCTTCTAGGAAATCTGAGGGGTTTAGAACTAATGCAGTTAGTAGAAGGCAGCATTTGAAAAAGTGGCACATGCAAAAGATTCCATCATTTGCATATGTTGCATCTCTCTGGGCAGCTCTATCTTAAAGGGTCACTGCAAGAGTTCTGAATGCCTGAGTATCACTGGGAAGAAACAATATTACTACGGTGAGTAATTTATTTCTTCTGCTCCCTGGATCTGCAGGACGTGTTCTTTCACGTCCCGATCTGTCCGTCCCACCGAAGGTTTCTCCGCTTCCGAGCCAAGGGAACCCTCCACGAGTTCCAGGCCTTGCCTTTCAGCCTGTCATCAGCCCCCAGGGTCTTCACCAAATGCATTGCAGTGGTGGCTGCCCATCTTTGGCGTCGAGGGGTCACAGTGTACCCCTAACTGGAGGATTGGCTTATAGCGGGTCCCTCCAGGGAGGAGGTGGAGAGGTCCAGGGACCTGACCCTCTAGACCTGCATCGACCTTGGACTCTTAGTCAGCGAGGCCAAGACAGAACTAGTGCTCTCGCAGGTGATCTGCTCCATTGGGGCAGAGCTCGACTCTTGCCCAGCCAGAGCCAGGCTCCCGGCAGACAGGGCGGAGGTTCTGTCCTCCTTTGCCCAGTTATTTCTGGTTGGGCACTTGCGCCCTGCCTGGGACTTCCTGCGACCTCTGGGGTACATAGCAGCCTGCACCTCCGTGATCTGATAGGCCTGGTGACATGTGTCCCCCCTGCAGTGGGAGCTGGCCAGTCAGTGGACTCTGCACCTAGGTCATTTCGACAAGCTGGTCACTGTGACCCAGAAGATGTGTGACACTCTCCAGTGGTGGACTGTCTCGGAGCATCTGCAGGAAGGGATCCCGTCTGTCCTTCCTGAGCCAACAGTCATTCTGATGACCAACGCGCCTCTTACGGGCTGGGGTGCCCACTTGAAGAGTCCCGATGCCACATCAACCTGCTGGAGCTCCAAGTACTCCGGCTGGCGTTGACTGCCTTCACTCCATTCATTTGGGGTTGAGTGGTTCAGGTCCCGATGGACAACACCACGACCATGTACTGTCTCAACAAGCAAGGCGGGACGCACTCCTGACTCTGTGCAGGGAAGCTCTTTGCATCTGGATCCTCTTGAGCCAACTGGAAGCGGATCTCCTCGCCATTCATGTGGCAGGATCCTACAATCAGCTGGTGGATGCCCTCAGCTGAGTGAGCGAGTGTTCTCCACGAGTGGTCTTTCCATCCGGAGGTAGTACACAGCTTGTTCTCCCAGTGGGACACCCCCAGGTGGACCTGTTCACCTCAGGGAGAATGCAAAGCTGAGACTGTTTTACGCCTGCCCACCTCACAGGGCTCACTGCAGGGGATGCCTTCTTGAGGCCGTGGACTCCAGGCCTCTTTTATGCCTTCCTTCAACTTCCCTTGACCCACAAGGTGCGCCTCAAGGTCAGGAGGGACCAGGCACAGGAGATCCTGGGGGCTCCAGACTGGCCCTGCCAGTTTTGGTACCCTGATCTCCTCGGCATCAGGCTCCTGAGGCATCTTCCAGCATGCCAGACCTGCTTTCCATCAATCAGGGGAAGGTACTCCACCCGGACCTTCAGTCCCTGCACCTGACAGGCTGGTTCCTGAACAGCTAGAGTTCCAAGCTTTGGATATCTCCAAAGGTGTACTCACTATAGTTGAGGCATCTAGGAAGGAATCAACCAGAAATTGCTGTGCCTTCAAATGGAAGAGATTCTCCATTTGGTGTCAGGGCAAGGGGTTGGACCCTTTGACCTGTCCAGTGGCTAGCATCCTAGATTATCTATGGATCCTCTCCAAAGGGGGACTTTGGTCAATGACCCTTAAGGTGCACCTGGCAGGCATCTCTACTTACTGGGCACAGGCCAGTCAGTAGTTGGTGGCGCAGAAGAAGGTGGTCTGGCACTTTTTCAAAGGCCTTGATCACATATCCCCTCTGGTGTGTGAACCACCACCACAGTGGGATCTACTGCTGGTACTGGCAAAGCTCATGGGCAAGCCATTCTAACCAATGCAAAAGTGCGAGATGTCGGCAGGCACTCTGGCATCTCCTTATATGGTCTTCCATAGGGACAAGTTTGTTCTGTGCTCCAACCCAAAGTTCCTTCTGAGAGTTGTGTCGGAGTTCCACCTGAACCAGCTGATGACTCTACTAGTGTTCTACCCAAATAACACCTCAGAAGCCGAATACCGGCTCCATGCCTTGGACCTGAGGCGAGCACTCGCATACTATAAGGAGCGCACAGCTGGAAATCGGGGAGAGGTTCGCCAGCTGTTTTTCACCTATGCTGAAGCCGCACCTAGCAGACCTGCAGCCAAGTGGACGATTGGCAGATGGATTACATCCTGCATTGATCTTTGCTATAGGTTGGCGGGTAGGGAGCGTTCCGGAGGGCTAAGGACTCATTCCACCCACCAAGCCACTGCAACGATGGCTGCTTCTAGGGATGTCCCTATCCAGGAAATCTGCAGGGCTGCTACCTTGAAGTAAGCAAACACCTTCATTTTCCATCATCACATTGACCTAGAGACATGCTGGGATGCTGGTTTTGGGGCCTCAGTTCTCCAGTCTTTGTTCCCTAAGTGGGGGGGGGGGTGCGCCTTGCCTCCCTCCTCCCGGAGAACTGCTAGGAATCTGCCAAGATGAGTGGATAGAACAACGTATCCACATCCCTAGAAATGCAGGTTACTCACCTGTAACAGTAGTTCTAGGAGTGGTATATGTTGTTCATCCACACGGACCTACCTGACCTCCCTAGCTTCGACGCACAATCTCTGCTTCCATCAGGCAAGATCTGGTGACAGGAGGCGGAGCCAAGTGATATACCACCTGGGTGGGTGGGAGGAGCCAGCTTATAGATTTTCTAAACCCAGGAATCACTCATTATGATTAAACTAATGCAATCAACTTCCAGTGTTCGACTGCTCTGAGAGGATAGAATTTTATGCAAAGGATAGAAGAATTCTCATCGGCTCGTGCCAATTTCAGACTGCTGACCTAGGAACTGCTGCACTCAGAGTGCTTCAGATTCTTTAATCCACATGCCTAGTAAGACATCCCGGAGAGCTCTCCTTCAGCTTACTTCCTATATCTCTTATTTGAATCGATAAGTATTTCTTAATTACTAATTTTAGATTGCTGCCCTTATAGGTTAATTTAGTACAAATTTCTTTAGTATTTTATTGTTTTTGTGTTTTTTTACGGTTCCGTGGAACCGAGGGATCCTCTATTCCTGTGAGGTTTTTACCTCAAAACTAACGTTATTTACCGTCCCAGTGGCGCTGAGGGTTGAGGCACTGGACGACGCATCTTGCGCTGCACCGGTGACCCGGGTTCAGGAACAGACCCGGGTTGACGGGGAGAGGGAGGATTGAGCGTTGCAGCGAATGCTCTCCGTCCTCTGGGAGGGATACCAGGAGTACCAGGGGGGTATCAGACATCCCAAGAGAGAGCCGGTGGAAGCACAGGCTCTCAAGGCTCTGGCAGCTCCGTACAGCAGAGTCGGGGAGGGGAGATGCTGTTAGGCGCTTGGGAGGTAGACGTGCGTCAGCACGTCACTCTCTGGACATTAGTCTTCGCGCCGGCGCCTCTGAGGGTTGGGTGGAGGGGAAACAGGAAAATCTGGAAAAAAGCTCTCTCGGTCCTAGATGAAGACCGATCAAAGCCTCCCAGGACCCACCAACTTACGGGCAGACCTCATTGTGCCAGTTCTCCTCAAGTAAGGTTGAGAAAGGACCATCCTCACCCCACCCGGGGGGATTGCTGAGAATCAAGGTAATACAGAGGAGAACAAGAGTACTCTAGGGGAAGACTCCGAGTAGGTGTACCGGGGGGTTGATCAGTGATCCGAAGGAGTGGACCGGGAGGGTAGTGCAGGCGGATAAAGTGGTGTACAAGCACCACAAGTGAAAAAACAAAAAAAAACCCTTATTTGTTGTTGTTAGACAGTTCAGCTTGGGATCCATCTATAGTTTAAATTTTATTTTAAAAGTTACATTTTATCAGTTCCTTTTCCTTTAGGGAACAGATTAACGCTCGGTTCCAGGAACTGCCAGCGGTTGCTATAACTGATTGGATCGGTTCCAGGGAACCAATTATTAACGTTTAAATCATACTTCAAACAACATGAAGTCTTGCTGTATTCGGACATATGCAGTTAGCCCCAGCACTTGAACTGCCCCGCAGAGGAGAGAGTTAACTCTATGCAGAAGCATAGAACATTGAGCTTGAGCTTGGATTTCAAACCTCTGTCTGTGGTGCTTCAGAGTGTAACCATCAGATTCTTTACTCCGCCTAACTGTGAAGTTGCTCCGGAGATTGCTCCTTCGCTCAGCTCGGGAAAGGTTCTTAAAAAGTGTTGGTTTTCACTGATTTCTTATTTTTTCGGTTTCAAGTCTCTGTCTACGGTACAGTAAGTGTGTAGATAGGTAGTGAACTGTTTTTTTTTGTCTTTATTACTGTGGAAATTGTAACTGTTCGGTTCCCTAGCGGTCGGTCCGGGTTGGGAACCGACTGTTCTCTGATTAAATTCAGATTCTGGGAATTAGTGGTGTGCTGGTTCTGATCAGTTAAAAAAAAAAAAAAAAAAAACAGACCTTTACCGGTTTCTTTCCACAACCCGTAACACGGTTGGTTACCTATCGGGGAGTATTACTTGGCGTAACAGCTATTAAGGGTAGTTGTATTGTAATACCTGATCTTACTTCGAGATACAGCTCTTGCAGCAGGTTACAGCATTAGGACTGAAGCCGGCAGGCGCCAGGACCCTACGGAAAAATTCTAGCTAGCTATCTTCAGCGGGGACCGCCCCCGACGCCGGTCCCGCCTCCGACGTCAGGCGTGGTATATAAGGGGGCGGTCCTGCCAGATTCCCCAGTTCTTTCCCGCCGTCGACTTGCATGCCTTGACCCTCCGGTCTTAGTCTAGCGCGCGACGTGTGGTTACAGAGCTTTCCTACGGGAATTTCGTTTTCTTCGAAATATATTACCGCTGATGTCCTCTCCGACCTCCAGTCATCCATCAGAGTGTGCTTGCGGGAAGCAGATCCCCTTCAAGGACCCCCACACGGCCTGCGTCAGGTGCCTGGGCCCAGACCACGATACCCGGGCCTGCTCTTTCTGCCAAGGGTTCAATAGCCGAACCAGGATCCGGCGCCAGAAGGCTCTTCAGCGTTCTTGTTGGAGGAGAAATTAAGAGCTATATCAGGGGTAATCTCTAAATCCCACAAGCACCACGGAAAAGAAAAAAGGAAGGCCCCTTCCAGGTCCCGACCAGAATCTCAGAGTCCGCAGCTCCGGGTCAAAGTCGACCGCTCTCCATCCAGGGCCTGTTCTCTGCCTCCCCTGGCTGCGGTTTCTGCACCTCGCTCTTCTCAGGCCCATTCCACCAGACCGTCATCGTCCTCTGCCTCCAAGGCCTCGGCGAAGTCCGGGGAGCGCCACCACCACCACCACCATAGGTCGGGTTCCCGCCCTTCGGCACCGGCGTCGGTCATCTTCTGTCACCCGAAAGGCGTTGGGCTTACTCCCTGAAGAGGCGGTAGACCCGGCCTTGACTCACCGACCTTCGTCGGCCGTCCGTCCTCCTCCCTGGAGCTGTCGTCTGCCGGGGAACGTCGTCGGCTCAGCCTTCCAGCGGAGCGCGGTTGGGGGACCGGCGTCCGCCCTGCCTGAGAAGAGGGCTCCTGCGCCTCCGACCGTCGTCGGGCAGGAGTCGCTGACGGAGGAAGATCTGACGCAGCCCGAGGACCAGACGGGCGACCCCGACCTCATGCAGTCTCCCAGGGCCCCCTCGCCTCCGCCCGAGGCCCCTGTGGAGCCGTCGCCGGGACCCAACGACCGCCCTCCGGCGCCTGGGCCGTCGTCAGGACTTTCTTTAGCGGAAGTGAAGGATCTCTTCACTTATTGGTGGGACACCATTAAGAGGGATGTGGTCCCCACTTCTCTTCCTCCTCTCCTCCTCCTCCACCACGGCGCGGCCCCCCGCCGCCTTGGGGTCGGCAGGCCGCTCAACTCCCCCCTGGGAGCCCAGATCCTCTCCCAGGGGCAGTTCGGAAAAACGGAGACCTCCGTCAAGATCTTCTTCTGGATCACCCAGCCCCAAGAGGTCCAGGAGACACCGACGTTCGCCGTCGACGGAGGACACGGGATTAGTTTACACCTCCTCTAGATCCCCATCTCCATTCTCCATCCCTTCTCTGGACCCACGTGAGACGCCGAGATCTCCTCCGGATGATCCCTCGTTCATGGATATTATGCGTCATATCCAGGAGAACATGGGGTGGGATGTGGAAGAATTAGACCCCGAAAGGCTACGCCTTGCCAAGTATCTTCGGCAAAAGGACCCCAAGCCTGTGGTGGTACCACCCTTGGTGGACACTTTCGTGGACGTCACCAAGGCTGCGTGGAAGCGTCCACACTCGCTCCAGGCGGTGCCGAAGAAAGCTGACCGTCTGTACAAGGCTCCTAAGGAGGACCAGTACCTGACGCAGCAGCCTCAGACCGACTCTCTGGTCATCACAGCCTCACATGACCGGTCACAGAGGCCGCAACATCTGAGCACCCTGCCACCGGACCCAGAATCCAAACAGTTGGGCTCTCTGGGCAGGCGCACGTATGCTTCCGCTACCTGCGCCATCAGATCCTTAAACTACCTAACCCACATGGTTCAGTTTCAGAACGCTTTGTGGGAACAGGGTCTGGAGGCAGCTGAAAAGCTACCCGAAGGTGAGCAGAAGGAGGAGATGCTCCAGCTCCTCCATGCAGGTTCAGGCAGTGGGGACCCAAGTGCTTCGGCAGCGTGCGATTCCGTGGACTCATCGGCCCGAGCAGCAGCTTCTGGGCGTTTGCCTCCGGAGACACTCCCAGCTCACCGCGTCTCCGGCTTCACCCGGACGTCCAGAAAAACATTATGGATGCTCCTTTCGGGGAGAAGTTTTGTTTGGTAATCCTTCTGAGAAGATCATTACCAAACTTGGGGAGGCGGAGAAGCGGTGAGGTCGGTCCAGGCCATGTGCCGACCTAGGCTTGGTTCCTTCGTAGGAACCAAAGCCGTTTATGGAGCAGACACAGAGGCAGCAGCCTCGCTCGCTACACTCAGAGGGCTCTGGTTTCCGTAGAACCCAGGGTAAACAGCCCGCTGGCCGAGTCAGCGTTCCCCTAAACCCAACCAGCCAGCAGGCCCATCTGCCGCCACAGCCTGACTCCTTTCCGGCCCCGCCCCTCAGGATCAGCGGAAATCATGGTCGGGGGTTGCATCACGGACTTCCTGCGGGATGGCGAGGCTATCACCACCCGACAGGTGGGTTCTGACAGTTGGTCAGTCTTGGCCGCTATGGGATTCGCAGAAAAGCCACCCTCGAGGCCTCCTTTTGCTCTCCCGGTATCGGGTCAGCACAAAAAGCTTGATTGTGCAAGAGGTACTTGCGCTCTAAGAAAGGGAAGCGATAGAATGCGTCCGGAGAACCAGAGAGGACAGGAATATTATTCTCACTTCTTCCTGGTTCCCAAAAAATCAGGGGACCTCCGTCCAATTCTGGACCTCAGCGACCTCAACGTGTCGGTCGCCTACAAAAGATTCCGCATGGTGACTTTTCCGGGCCTTATTCCCATGCTGAAACAAGACGCCTTTTTAGCGTCCCTAGACATGCAGGACATGTACCTGCATATCCCCATAGCTCATGCGCACCAGAGGTTCCTGCGCTTCGAGTTCCTCGACCACCACTTTCAGTTCCGGGCTCTTCCGTTGGACTGTCATCCGCACAAAGGTCTTTACCAAGTGCATGGCAGTCGTAGCAGCATCTCTAAGGGGCAGGGCCACTATGTGTTCCCGTACCTTGACGACTGGCTTCTCATGGCAGCCTCCAGAGGCGTTGTTGCTCGGTCCAGAGCACCAAGACTTGTTCCAGTCTCTGGGCATTCTCATAAATTACGAAGTCTCTCTTGGTACCGTCGCAGAAACTGCAATTTATAGGCGAGTACTGGACACCGTTCAGGGAAGAGCTTTTCTTCCGGACGACAGAGCGGAACGTATCAGGTCCCTCATAAGGGATTTGTCATCGAACAAGATCGTGCCTGCCAGGTCGGTCCTTCGCCTGCTTGGACACATGGCTGCGGCCATTCCTACTGTCCCTTTCGCAAGGCTCCACATGCGGGTAACCCAGTGGATGCTCAAGGTGCAATGGGACCAAAGGCAGGACCACTTGCAGCATCTGGTCAGGATCACGAACTCAGTGATCCGCGACTGGCAGTGGTAGGCAGCCCGGGTGCTTTCAAGGGCGTCCCATTTGTAGCGCCGTCCCGGAGTAACCCTCACCACGGACGCCTCAGGTCTTGGGTGGGGGCACACCTGGGCGGGGGTAAAAATCCCAGGGTTAAATGGACCCGTTGGAAGCTCATCTCCATATCAATGTCCTAGAGATGAGGCGGTCCTCTCGCCCTGCAGGCTTTTCAGTCAGTAATCCCACTGTGTACCCTCCTGCTTCAGACAGACAACACAGCGGTGATGTATTACCTCAACAAACAAGGCGCACCTCTTACCCCCTTTGCAGGAGGCCATGAGGGTGTGGGATTGAATGTCGGACAGCGTAAATCCAGTCACTGTGCACGTTCCGGGGTGGACAACACGATTGCAGATGGCCTGAGTCGCTCCCAGGCCAGAGTCCACAGTGGGAACTTCTTCAGGAGGTAGCAGAGGATCTGTTTCTTCGATGGGGAATTCCAGAGCTAGACCTGTTCGCATCCCCATCCAACACAAAACTGCCCAATTTTTGCTCGTTAGATCCAGGGCCTGGTGTTTTCTGGCGAGACGCGTTATCCCTCTCCTGGGCGAACAGATTCCTCTATGCTTTCCCTCCCTTCCCGTTGATCCAGAGAGTTCTTCTCAAGCTGCGCAGGGAGCATGCACAAATGATTCTGGTGGCCCCATTCTGGCCCAGACAGATCTGGTTCCCCTTGTTGATGCAACTATCTCGGGAACCCCCGCTCCCGTTGCCGCTCAGCTCCCACCTACTGTCTCAGGAGAAAGGTTCATTGCTCCATCCGGATCTATGTTCTCTGAACCTGCATGCTTGGCTCCTAGAGACATAGCCATCTTGCGTCGGGGTCTCGCAAAAGAGGTTGCAGAGGTTCTTTCTGCAGCCAGAAAACCCGACAGCACTTGTCAAGTATGCCATGAAATGGCGCGCGTTTTGTTTATGGTCATGAGGCTCATGATCTTTCCCTTTAGGATGTCCTGTGGAAGTAATTTTGGATTACCTCCTCTCCCTTTTCATTCAGGCCTAGCCTCTCTCTATTAAGGTGCACCTTTGTGCCATTTCTGCCTATCACCTCCCGGTGGGGCACGCATCACAGTAGCTCAATTGGCGCCTCTCTCGAGAATTTCTTAGGGGAGTGTTACACCTTAGGCCTCCCATTAGGGACCCTGTGCCTCCATGGGATCTGCTCTTTGTCCTGGAACAGCTCACGCTTCCTCTCTTGAACCTGCCGCTGGATTGCAGAGCTCGTTTTCTGTCATGGAAGGCGTTATTTTAGTTGCTGTTACTTCAGCGAGAAGAATTTCTGAGCTTCACGCTCTCATGTGCAAAAGAGCCTTATTTAGTTTTTCCATCGGGACAGAGTATCCCTGAGGGCGAACCCTAAGTTTTTACTAAGGTGGTCTCTGCACTCACTCTAAACCAGGATATTGACCTTCCGGTCTATTTCCGAGGTATTCTAATAGAGGAGAGGCTTTGCTCCACACCCTGGATGTTCACCGCAGCCTGAGGTATTACTTCAACAGAACCAAGTCCTCTCGTAGTTCTGATCAGCTTTTTGTTTCCTTCTCTGAGAGAATGATGGGCCAATCAGTATCCAAACACACTTTGTCTCGCTGGCTTGTCCAGTGTATTTCCTACTGTTATGATATAAAACAAAAGCCCCTCCTGGGTCCTATCCGGGGTCATTCTACTAGGGATGTGGCCACATCCTTTGCAGCACTCAAGAACGTTTCCATCTCTGCTATTTGTGCTGCAGCCACTTGGAGTTCTGTGCATACCTTTATCAGGCATTATAGTCTGGACGTCGCCTCTTGGCGAAGAGCTGGTTTCGGCCTAGCGGTGCTACAGGGTCTCCTGTCCTAGGTTTAGGACCTGGAATGTTCTTTCTATTTACCTCCTCCCGGAATTTCTGGCAGCGTTACTGCTTGGGAATCAGTCCTAATGGTATAACCTGCTGCAAGAGCTGTATCTCAGTAGAGACAGTACAGTTACATAAGAACTTACGTAACAGTAGATCTTCGAGAACAGCTCTTCACAGCAAATACCTCCCGCCCACCTTCCCCTTGGAGGAGGCAGGGCTCTGCCTTTTCTTGTTGGGATCTCCTCCCTTATTGTCTTCTGACGGTGGATCCTCAGTCTCCCCTTCTGGAAGTCATCCTGCGGCACGGGAGTCTCCGGCGGAGAACTGGGGAATCTGGTAGGGACCTTCACCCATACTACCACGCCTGGCGTCGGGCCCGGGACGGCGTCGGGGCGGTCCCGCTGAAGATGGCTAGCTAGAATTTTTCCGTGGGGTCTGGCGCCTGCGGCTTCAGTCCTAATGCTGTAACCTGCTGCAAGAGCTGTTCTCGAAGATCTACTGTTACGGTAAGTTCTTACGTAACTGTACTTTTATGGTATTGTTGTCTTACAATGTCCCTGTGTTCTGGTCACTTTATATTAACTCTTCACTACTATTTGCTTGATGAAATCTGATGCTTGTAAAGTCTCTGTTGTGCTAATTCTATGTAATGTAATCCTCCACTTGTATTTGCCTGATGTTCATGTATGTACCTTGTAATCTCCCGGGTCGCACCTGAAAATAGGCACTTGGCTGTCTAGTGTGCTTACCCGGTTAACAAAAGCAAATAAATAAATAAATTTTGCTAGCCTGGCCATGTCTGAGAAACCCAAGAAGAAAACCGGGCCCACTGGGTTTCAACACTGTAGTGAGTGTGGGGAAGCTTTTGCCAAGGCTGATCCTCACCTCATGTGTGTTTGTTGTCTGGGTTTGACCACCTCAAAACAGACTGCCAAATATGTAAGAATTTTCCCAAAGCCACTATGGACAGAAGATTGAGTACGCCAAAGGAAAAGGAGGCCGAGAAGTCCGCTGACTCAGATGGCCAGCCCGGTTTGGTTGTGGACGAACCTGAAGAGGTGCCTACTGACCTGGGCGATACCTCCTCGGGCAAAAGGAGATCGGACTCTGAGGGTTTGGTTCCGCCAAAAAAAAAGGAAATCAGCCGGTTCGGATCAGAACCGTGTACTCCACTACTGATGAGCTAGCCAAAGCGATAAGCATTGTTCAGTCGTTTAAGTCGGTTCCATCCGAACCGGCTCTGGCTGTTAGGCAGTCTGATCCCACTCCATCGGATTATGATCCGGATGTCTATTATGAATTGAAGTGGGAGGGGGACAAAGACTTCCCAGAACAGGAGGAGGAGGAGCATTATTTAGAAGGTCTGGATATGCCCATTGAACCAGACATCCTCCAGTGTTTGCCCTCCCAGGCTTTGAGTCCCCTTCTCACTATTTGTTCCACAAAAAAGGTGGCTGAAACCCTCCAGCTCCCCATGGTAGAAGCTGCAGAGGAAAAGGAAGAGGAGCTGATTTTGTTGAGATGATGAACATCCCAGAGTCTAAAAGGTTGTCTGTTCCCCTCCACAAATCTTTGGGGAAACAAGATTCTTCAGACACCAAACTCTTTACCTGTAGTGGACGAGAGAATTGACAGGAGGTACATGTTGTCAGGCTCAGGTACGGAGTTTTTGTTCAGTTATTGCAGCCATGCTGGGGTAGTGCAGGCTGCAGCCTGTGACAGGGCTAACATACCTTTGGCTTCACCCTCCCCAGATAAAGACTCCAGGATGGTGGATGCCATGGCCAAAAAACAATATACGGTATCCTTCTTGGGACTCAGGCAGGTGAATTATATGGCCTATGCAGCCAGGTACCAGAAGTCCAGGTGGGATACTGTTCTGGAACTGGCTAAACAGGCTTCCCCCAGCTAGCCAGACAGCTGGAGGAGGTGGCTGCTGATGGGATTGAGGCGTCCAGAGTACAATTCCATGCTGCCGTGGACTCAAATGATGTGGCATCACGAGTCATGGCTACATCTGTGTCTCTCAGGAGATTTGCTTGGCTCAGATGTACTAGCCTTTCACAGGACACCCAGGCTAAGGCCATGGATTTCCCTGTAGTGGGTAACTCTCTGTTTGGGGAGCAGACAGAGGCTTACATGAAAAAAAAAATGGATGAATACAGAACCACTTACAGGAGTGCTCAGCCAAGGAAAGGCAATCCACTCCTCAGAAGCAGCAGTCTGGGGCAGCGGCAGGCCTTTTCACAGGCCGTTCTACCAAGCCCAGGCCTCCTCTCCCTTCCCACAGAGGGGGTTCTTCCGAGGGAGAGGTAGGAGGGGGATGAGCAGGGCTGCATCCTCTTCCCAGTCCAAGGTTCCTGCCAAGCAGACAGCCTGATGTGTCAGCCCAAGTCGACTCCCCTGTCCCACTAGGACACACAGGCTAGCTTACTACTTCCAGGCCTGGAAGTCTGTTACCTCAGACAAGTGGGTCCTGGAAGTACTAAGCCAGGGACTGGCCCTCAGTTTCAGAAAATATCCAAAAATGAGGGTCAGGTCTTTTCCACCTGCAAACATCTCTGAAACCATTGCTCTGGAAGCAGAGGTTTCCTCTCTGCTGACTGTCAGAGCCATAGCGAGATTTCCTGCTCTAAACAGGGGCAAGGGTCTGTACTCCAGATATTTCCTTACCCCAAAAAAAGACTGGAGTGGCAACCCGTCCTAGACTTAAGGTATTTGAACAAACTCATCTTAAAACCAAAGTTCAAAATGGTGACTCTGGGAGTAATTCTTCTCTCTCTAAGGCCAAGGGTCTGGCTAGCATCCCTGGACCTCAAGGATGCCTATTTCCATATTCCTATCAGGTGCTCCCTCAGAAAGTACCTCAGGTTCGAGTTGCCTTCAGGCCATTATCAGTTCAGAGCTATGCCTTTCGGTCTGGCATAAGCTCCAAGGGTGTTTACAAAGTACCTAACAGTAGTAGTGGCCTTCCTCAGAAGGCAGGACATTTCTTTATTCCCATACCTGGACGACTGGATCGTTGTAGGACAGTCTTCCAACCAGGTCAAGTCAGCTCTACAGGTCACTCAAGAGCTGCTCAGTTACCTGGGCTTCCTTCTCAACCTGCCAGTCAGTTCTCGAACCAGTACAGCTTCTCACCTTCATAGGGATAGAGTTAGATACTGTTCAAGCAAAGGCCTTCCTCCCACTTGCAAGAGTTCAGGCCCTTACAAATCTCGCTTCCTCTTTTCATCCTCTGGTTTCTCGTCCAGCAAGACATTTTCTTCGTCTCTTAGGCCACATGGCAGCTTCCACTGCAGCGGTGCAAGGAGCCAGGTTCCAGATGAGGGACCTTCAGTTCCATTTAAGGTCCTTTTGGTCTCAAAAGAAAGATTCTCTTACCAAGCTGATTCCAGTGACTCAAACTCTGGTCCAGTCTCTCCAGTGGTGGCTGGACCAGGACAGTCTCAGGCAAGGTGTCCCATTTCTCCAGCAAACTCCTTCAGTGGTCCTTACCACAGATGCTTCTCTCTTGGGCTGGGGAGCCCACCTGGGAGCCCTCACAGCTCAGGGGGTTTGGTCCCTAAGAGAGTCTCTCCTTCATATCAGTCTTCTGGAACTCAGGGCAGTATTCTTGTCCCTTCAAGTTTTCTCTGACTCTGAGGAACAAGGTGGTTCAGGACAGACAACACCACTACCATGTGGTACATCAGTAAACAAGGGGGCACTAGGTCTACGGCTTTGTGCATGGAGGCCATGAAAGTATGGTCTCTGACCTACTCCCTACAAACTTCCCTAACAGCAGTCCACCTCCTAGGGAAGGACAATGTGCTAGCAGATGCTCTGAGCAGAATCTCCCAGGGCCATCATGAATGGAGCTTTGATCCTCTCATCTTGAAAGTAATCTTCATCAGGGCACTCCAGAGATGGATCTCTTCGCAGCCCCAGACAATCAGCTTCCCCAGTTCTGCTGCAGACCTCCAGTCCTGGGGACTCTGCCCCTGGATGCCCTGATATTGGATTGGGAAGGCAAGTTCCTTTATGCCTTTCCTCCCTTTCCCCTGTTGTTTAGGGTTCTATTCAATATCAGGTCACAACCCTGCACAGTGATTCTAGTTGCTTCAGACTAGGCCAGGCAACCTTGGTATCCTCTGTTGTTGTCCTTGGCAGTCTCACTCCCTCTGTCTCTTCCCAAGAAAGCCAATCTTTTAACCTCCTCTCAAGGGAGGATCTGGTACACCAATCTCCACTCTCTCAATCTCAAGAGCTGACTCTTGAAGAGTTAGAATACGCAAGACTGCATCTTTCTCAGGGAGTTTTGGACATCCTTAAGGGTTCTCTGAAACCTTCTACCAGGAAAACTTTGGTGTTCACCCAGGAATATTCTGCCAGATGCTGCGGGTATTGCCCCAGTCTTAATTACCTGGTTCACATTAATGGCTTAGGCCAGCCACTTTAAAAGTTCATCTAGCAGCTGTCTCTGCGTTCCTGTCAGCAGGGAAGGGCTATTCTCTTGCATCCCACCCTGTCTTTGGTAAGTTCTTTAAAGGTCTGGTTCATATCAACACTCCTTGTAGAGAGCCTACTCCGGCTTGGGATCTCAATATTTGCATTGCTCAGCTTATGCAGCCACCCTTTGAACCTCTGGCTTCAGCCCAGCTTACGTACTTGACCTGGAAAACTGTGTTTCTGGTAGCTATCACCTCTGCCAGGCGAATTAGTGAATTACAGGCCCTGTCAGTTGAACCTGATTTTATCTCATTTCACAGAGATAAGGTGGTCCTCAGAACTAATAGGAGGTTATTACTCAAGGTGGTGTCAGATTCCCATCTAAACCAGTCGGTGTCTCTTTCTGTGTTTTTCACTGATCATTCTTCTTCAGGAGAAAGAAGGTTACACAGTTTGGATGTTAAAAGGGCACTTAGCTGTTACACATAGCATGCTAAGGCACATAGGAATGACCGTCTTCAATTGTTTCTCACTTATGGTGAAGTGGGAAAAGGTAGGCCTGCTACTAAAAGAACCATTGCCAGGTGGATTGTAGCTTGTATACAGTTCTGTTATACCAAGCTAGGTAAAACACCTCCCTCAGGCCTGAGGGCTCATTCAACTAGGGGTACAGCTGCTTCTCTGGCTGCTGCCAGAAATATACCTTTACTAGAGATCTGCAAAGCAGCTTCCTGGAAAACAGTCCATACATTCACCAAGCATTACTCTCTGGATAGCCAGGCTAGGAATGATGCTAGGTTTGGTACAGCAGTACTGCACAGCCTATTCCCAAAATAGGTTCGGTACCCTCCTCCGTGGAGGTACTGCTTGGTAGTCTGCATATGTCAGAATACAGCAAGACTTCATGTTTGAAGAAAACATTACTCACCTTAGTAATTGTGTTTCTTCTAATGAGTCTTGCTGTATTCTGACCCCCCGCTTCCCCTCTCAAAGCCTAGTTTTGGGATGTGTGCTGGCAGGTACATTGTTGCACCTCAGGGGTGTACCCTACACCCCTCCTCTTTAGGGTGGAGTGGTGGTTATGTTTTATGTTTATATATTGTATATCTTGTTCACTACCTATTTTTTTTATCTTGGGTTCTCGACTTGAGTCTTTTGGGACCCAAGTAGTTGCCTGTTGGTATATTTGGTTACAATTTCCACACTGGAAGTGTAGTTAGTTGCTCGTAAGAATCTGATGGTTACACTCTGAAGCACCACAGACAGAGATTTGAAATTCGAGCTCGAGCTCAACGTTCTATGCTTGTGCATAGAAGTTAACTCTTTCCTCTCCGGGGCAGTTCAAGTGCTGGGGCTAACTGCGTTTGTCAGAATACAGCAAGACACCATTAAAAGAAACATAATTACTAAGGTGAGTAATTTTTGATTTCTGCTCAATGTCAGAGGTCCCTGTTGACAAACCTAAAAACGCAGAGGGCCCGCAAGTTTTAAATATTGTGAGTCTTGTGGCCAAGTTATGGCTAAAGCAGACAAGCATTCTCTTTGTGTTTTCGGTCTGGGAACTAGCCATATTTTTTCCAACTGTGAAATTTGTAAAACTTTTTGTCCTAAGGCTCTTTAAAAAAAAAAAAAAATCAAAGAAATTAGAAGAAATGGCCTCTGCTTCTGCTAGTACTACAGAAGAGAACCCGTTCCTCCGTTTCCAGTAAGGAAAAAAGTAAGCCCAAAGATACTGAAAAAGTATTAGAAAAGAATGAGCAAGGTAAATCTAAAAAAAGGCTGTGGAGACAGTGGCTGAAACTGTCCCACTTACAAAAAAATATAAAGAAAAACATGTTGTTGTGCCTCTGGCCAAGAAGGCTAACGAGCTCCCATCAGACAAACAGAATATGCCCTCAGCTGAGGACATTGCTAAGGCTCCACAGATTTTGCAAGCCTTACAGGCTGTGGTAATGGTTCCTACACCGGTTCTTGCGCAAGCTGCAACACCACAGGAACCTGAGCCTCTGTTTGATAACCAGGAAGAGGAGGGCGCAGGGGAATTGATACAGCCAGAGGTTTCCCCAAAGCAGGACTGTGCTACCCCCCCGGACCAGAGAACTACTTTTCACATTACGTCTTTGTTAAAAATATGGTAGACACCTCAGTCTCCCTCTCCAGGAGATGGAGGAGGATATGAAAGAGGCAGATTTCTTGGACATGATGGGACTAGCTCCCACAAAACGCCTCCTGTTACCAGTGCACAAATCTTTGAAAAAGGCTGTGCTGCAAATCTTAAAGACCCCTACTTCAGTACCTGGAGTGAATAAGAAAATGGACAAAAAGTATGAGCTGGACAGAACCACTGCTGATTTCCTATTCATTCATCCTGATCCTGAGGGGGTGGTCTAGGCAGCTGCCTGTGACAAAGCCAGAATTCCTCTAGCAACCCATTCTTCTGACAAGGACTCAAGGAAGATGGATACTGTGGGTAAAAAGGGGTATATGGCAGCCTCACTCATTGTGAGGCAGGCAAGTTAAATGGCTTATTCTGTACAGTATCAGAAGGCACTATGGAATGCTGTACTGGCTTTTTCAGATATGGTACCAGGTGAAGTGGCAGTTGACTTACAAGAAACTGCAAGGGCTGCACTTGATGCAGCCAAGTATCAGTTTCACATGGCAGTAGATGCAGACGACACCACAGCCAGACTGTGGCATTATCTGTCTCCCTTAGGAGGTTTTCCTGGCTAAGGACAAACCGTTTAACCTTGGACACTCAAGCCAAGGCAATGGATTTTCCCTGCGAGAAAAATTTGCTGTTTCGTGATAAAACTGAGGCATACATGAAGAAGGTGGAGGAATTTAAGGCCACCTGTAGAAGTAATTCAAAAGAGAGGCCTTCCACCTCTTATAGGTCCCAGAATAGGAGAGGCAGGGGTAGAGGGTCCTACCCCAGACCATTTTTTCAGGCACAGGGTATGCAAGTCTGCCAGCAGCCGAGAGGTTATTTCAGTGGTAGGGGTGGAAGGTGTTTTAAATGGGTTTCACCCTCACCACAGTCCTAGGCTCAGCCCACACAGAATCCCTGACTGGCTAGCACAGGTAGTCTCCCCACCATCGTCTCCACCACCACCACCCCCAGTGGGTGGCAGATTGGCTCACCACCTCCAGGTTTGGCATACCATCACCACAGACAAGTGGGTTCTGGAGGAAGTGAGCCAGGGGCTGTCAGTCGGTTTCAAATCACTTCCCAAGCTGAGGGCAAGAACCTTTGCTCCAGTCACCTCTGCAGACAGAATCCTACTAGAAACAGAAGTAGAACATCTGCTTACAATCAGAACAGTGGAACCAGTGCCCCTGAAGCAAAGAGGCAAAGGCTTCTATTCCAGATACTTCCTTACCAAAAAGAAAAATGGGGATTGGCGACCTATCCTGGATCCAAAGCTTCTAAACAAATGCATCGTAAAGCTAAAGTTCAAAATGGTGGCCCTATCAATAATAATTCCCACACTTCTAAAAGGGGATTGGTTAACATCCCTGGATTTAGGGATGCCTATTTTCACATTCCTGTCAGGTTAACCCACAGAAAGTACTTGAGGTTCAGACTAGCCTCAGGTCGCTATCAATTCACAGCACTCCCATTCAGCCTAACTTCTGCTCCAAGGCATTCATGAAATGCCTAGCAGTGGTAGTCGAATACCTGAGAAAACAAGTTGTGACAGTCTTCCCTTAAGTGGACGACTGGTTGATTGTAGGCCAGTCCCTGCAGCATGCCAAGCAGTCACTGGCATTCACAAAATGTACTCTGGAATTCCTAGGTTTTCTCATAAACAACCAGAAATCACATCAAGAGCCAGTTCAGGTGATGGACTTCATAGGATCAGAATTAGATATCACCCTGGGCAGAGCCTTCCTGCCCAAGAACAGAGTGGACAGCATCACACAGGTTGCAAGTTCCTTCATGTTGGGAAAACCCAAACCAGCCAGAGACTTTTTCAGGTTGCCGGGACACATGGCAGCTTCCGCAATGGTGGTGCCAGGCTCCAGGTTCCAGATGAGGGACATACAGTTTCATTTAAGACAGTACTGGTCACAAAGGACAGACCCACTGTCCAAACTAGTACTAGTCATGCACAATCTATGGCAGGCACTTCAGTTGTGTCTGGACGAACACAACCTCAGGGTAGGTGTACTTTTTCTAAAGGAACAGCCATCCATAATTCTTACAACAGATGCTTCTCTTTTTAGGCCGGTAGCACATGCTGGATCATACAGCAAGTGGCATATGGTCCTCTCGAGTCCTTGTTTTACATAAATCTGCTGGAGCTCAGGGCAGTGTACCTGGCTCTGTTGGCTTTTGCCACATATCTGCAAAACAAGGTGGTGCAGGTCAGGACAGACAACACCACAACCATGTACTACATCAGCAAACAGGGAGGAACCAGGTCCACACCATTTTGCATGGAGGCAGTGAAGCTGTGGTTCCTGGCATACTCCGTGCAAGTATCTCTGTCGGCCATACACCTTCCAGGGAAGGACAACGTACTGGCAGATTCTGTCTCTCAGCAGGCTAAGTCAGGACCACCACGAGTGGTCTCTGACTCCTCAGATCCTCAGTGCAGTTTTCAGAAGCTGTGGCACTCCAGAGGTGGATCTCTTTGCCTCTGCAGAAAATCACCAGTTGCCTCTATACTGTTGCAGGGCCCCTCACAAGGGTACAGTTCCCTTGGATGCAATGGCCCTGGATTGGTCAGGGAAGTTTGTGTGCCTTCACAGCTTTCCCTATGATTCTCAGGACTCTGGTGAAATTAAGGTCCCAACCAGCAAAGGTGATGCTGGTGGCACCAGACTGGGTGAGGCAACGCTGGTATTTGCTCCTGATGTCCCTATCAGTGACCTCACAATTCACTTGCCCAGGAGACTCAACCTGCTGACTTCCTCCCAAGGCAGGATCCTGTATCCCAGTCTCTGAGACACAAGGCCCTACTCTTGAGGACTTGGAGTTTGCTAATCTCAAGCTGTCTGAACAACTTCTGACAGTGCTCAGGGGTTTCAGGAAACCTTCCACTAGAAAAAAATATTCCTCAGCTGGCCCGCCAGCACAACGGTTAGATCTTCGTTTGTGATGCTGACTACCTCGATTCAGGAGTGGACTCGGTTGCCAGAGGGCCGGCTGGGGGAAGGTAGTCTGAGCGTCCGTTGTACTGCTCAGCTTCTCTGGGGGCAGGGTGGTTCCTTTGCCTGGGGTGATTTGACCTCTGGCATCGGCCAAGAGGTATCGCAGTCCCGATGCCCCACCAATGGGGAGCATGACAAACGCTGGCAAAAGCTGTGGTTTCATGCTCAGGCTGGGGGGTGTACATTCAAAATACTTGGCGGAGCAACACCCGACGCTGAGGGCCCGACATAGTGAGTTCTCCTCCTCAGCTAGCTGGCCACCACAGGACCCCGATGAAGACTTGAGTCCTTGGGGTGGGATACAGGTGCACCCTGCAGATCTCACCTGGGAGGTAAGTCTGTGCTTCATGGGGGAGACCTTGTCGTGCCGACAGGGGAGTCTGGTACAGCTCCGGTGGGTGGGGTGGGGGGTAGAAATAAAAAAAAAAAAAAATTCCTGTAAGTGGAAGAGGTTCTCCATTTGGTGTTCGTGTAAGGGTATTGATCCCTCCCGGGGGGACCTTGCTGTCCTATTGGATTACCCGACACCTCTTCATTCATTAAGACTGAGGCCCTCGACCCTTAAGGTTCACCTGGCTTCAGTTTCAGCTTACCTGGTAGCTGGGAAGGAGAGGTACATTGCCTCTTATCCAGTTTTCAGAAAGTATTTCAAAGGTCTTAACCTCCTTCACCCTTCTTTGAGGGAACCTGTTCCGGTCTGGAACTTAAAAATCTGCATTGCCAAACTGATGGAACCACCATTCGAACCCATGGCAACTGCAGACCTGAAGTATGTCATATGGAAGACTGTATTCCTAGTGGCCATTACCTCAGCCAGATAGATCCGTGAATTGCAAGCACTGTGTACAGATGTAGACTACATTTCATTTCACAAGGACGAGGTGGTACTCAGGACCAACAGGAAATTCCTTCCTATAGTGATATCTGATTTCCATTTGAATCAGTCAGTGACTCTGCCTGTTTTCTTTACAGAGAATTCCATTTCTTCTGAGAGAAAACTGCACTACCTTGATGTTAAGAGGGCACTTAGCCTCTACATTGACAGAACCAAGGTATACAGACCAGGACAGACACAGCTGATCCTCACTTATGGGGAAGTTGGCAAGGGCAGAGCTGCCACAAAACGTTCAGTTGCTCACTGGATAGTGGCATGTATAAGGTTTTATTACGAAAAAGTGAATAAACAGGTGCCCTTAGACCTAAGGGCACATTCTACAAGAGATACAGCTGCATCAGTGGCAGCTTCAAGAGATATCCCACTACTGGAAATCTGCAAAGCAGCTACATGGAAAGAAGTGCACACCTTCACAAAGCATTACAGCCTGGATCTGCAATCCAGAAGTGATGCCAGGTTTGGCACAGCAGTCCTGCAGAACCTGTTTCCCAAATAGGTTCTCTGCCCAACCTCCAAAGGTACTGCTTGGTAGTCTGCATTTGTTTAATCATTCATAATGAGTGATTCCTGGGGTTAGAAGAAAAAAATACTCACCTTAGTAATCTTGTTTCTTCAAAGGGATCATTCATAATTATAGCATCCACCCTGCCTCCCCTACTAGAACCTAGAAAAAAAAATGTTTTTGAAGGTTTTTTGGTTCTGCATCCCTGATTGGGTGTTACACATAGCACAGGTTAGAGGCTCACTCAGTTTAAACCAGTTGGTTTCCTTGTTGTCTCATGTTACGCCTGTCTCTGGGGAACTTTTAACATGGGGGGGGTTAGTTTATATATTTATTGTAATAATATTAGCTAAGGGGTCTGATATCCAGTTAGGCTGCAAAATAATCTGAATCACTCTGAGTGTAGCAGTTGCTAGGGCAGCAGTTTGAAATTGGCACAAGCCAATGAGAGTTCTGTCATTTGCATATAATGCTATTCTCTCCAGGCAGTCGAACACTGGAGCCTGACTGCATTAGTTTAATCATAATGAGTGATCCCTTTGAGGAAACAAGATTATTAAGGTAATTTTTTCTTCCGGCTAATCTTAAAGGGGGAAAAGGACATGCCAAGACCTGTGGATGAACAACATATGCCACTCCTAGAACTACTGTTGCAGGTGAGTAACCTGAGTTTATCTGCACATATCTGGTGGTGCAGACCCCAATAGAAGATAGATTTGATCTTTAGTCTACTCAGAAGACGTGCACAACAGTGACAAGAAGATTTTATTATATGGACTACAGAACTTGAATTGGGTCATCGATCGAGTGTTTTTTAGATAGTGTATTGACTCTATAGATTTAGTGCGATTATTATGTAATTTTGCACTTACACTTTCACTCTCTTTGGATTACGGGATGCCCTGCATTTACTGGCCACTAGTGAGCTTATTTGATTAACTACTGACACCCTGTGGGGTTTATAGGGTGAGCGTCTTCTCTTGAAAATGTACCAAGCACAGGTGCGAAACATTGAGGGTCAGCAGCGCTGTTTTTCAGCACCTGTTTTGGTTTTTTTGGCACTTTATGGTCTGTCTGTGATTGGTATGTAAAATAAAACATTTTTTATTTTCCTAAGCATTGGAGTACTGCCATCTTTTTCACATGTCCATAGCTTTGGAGGGGTAGTGCTGTGGCTGTTACTGTTCTAATTGTCTAGCTGCTTACTGCCCATTCAGTCATGATCCACTGCTTGTGACATCACAGTCTAGTGTTGTGAAGTTCACTGTGACAAATCACAAGTGGTAGATTAGGATCTCTAGTGGGGGCTAAGCAGCTGCAGCAGATAAACCCCAAGGGACAAAGATCCCTATTTTTATGCAGACATCCTAAAGAAGAATAAGGGACAGAATAGAGCTAAAGAAAAAAATGCAAAATATAAGCTGAGGTGTGTCTAAATACAGTAGTCCCTCACCGTAACAAACAGAATGGGAGCCATAACGTGTGTTATAGCTCCCTGTTTGTTAAAGCAAGGGACGTTGAAATAACAGACCAAGCACTTCGTATATTACAGTGCTGTGCTGTATTCAACAGCACTATGTGTAGCAGCATGTTTTAACCCATCTCCCCCTTCATTTCAGCTGTATCAGTATCCGTGTACGTTAATAAAGTCTGCAAAGTGCTGTATGTTGTCTTTGATACTGATACTGCATCATAGTGGCATTTTGTTTTGCTACTCCTCTGTGGCTCTGCAATAAAGCTTGTGCTTGTGATACATGAGCTGCAGCTTGAGCTATCATGCTTGATTTTATTTATTTAGTTATTTTAATTTATTTATTTCAAGACTTACAGTGCCTTTTTGGTGAGACCAATGAGACAAACTAACCAACCCCACCCAGAAGTTAGGTCTGTGATGTGGTGGCGGTGATAGTTGATAAAGTGAGTTGTGGTACAGTACTGTATTTACAATGCAGGTGCTTTGCTTGTTTCTCCTTTGGCGCCTTCCTACTCTGACACTAAAAATGCTCACAGAGTGGTAGAAGAAGGAGCAGAACACAGTATAGATGTGCGGTAATGCTGCAGTGGAGTTTAGAATGGGAACAGCCGTTTGCTGTTGGGAGCCATGTGCCCCATTAGTAATAGCTGGGATTTCGTTATAGCAGGGCTCGCTATAGCAAGGGAGCACCATATAACATGTCAGCATGGCTCAGTTGATAGGACTTCTGCCTCTGGGCCAGAAGTTCATGGATTCTAGTTCTACACTGAGACTGGGCTCCTACCATAAACACTGGTACCCGAGTGCATTATTCTCTTTTTTTTTTTTTTTTTTTTTGTTTTGTTTGTTTTACTTATTCTTTGTACTCCTACCTCCTCAGCTGGGGTGTACCTATGGTTCCTCGTCAGCCTTCGACCTCTGGTGCCCCACTGGCCGCAGCTCCTGTTTTCTACCTCCTTCCCCCTACACACAGCCCAGGTCTCTTACCCAGCGGGCACGTACCCCGCACACTGGGGAGTTCCTGGTGAGCTGGGCTGGGAGGGAGAATCTTTGGTGTGTCTGGTGTGGTGCCAATGGGCCGGGCCTCATGCATGCCGGAGGATTCCTTTTTCCTCCACTTTTTGTCATTCTGTTGTTGGCAGTGCCTGGTGACGTCTGGGACATCACAGCACAGGCGCCCACATGCCACGCGTCCATTTGCCATCCCACACATTCTCTGTGCTGCCACTCATCGCCGCCTGGCCACCACCAGGGACCAGTTCTGCAGTGGCTCATATCCCCCACCCTCCCCAGGAGAGGAGAGCTGTGCTCTGGACACTCAATCCTCTACTCCCGGCCGACCCCCGGCAACCCGAGCTCACTCCCGACCCTGGGTCGCGAGCGTGGTTCGAGGTGTGGCGTCCAGTGCCTCAACCCTCTCTGCCACCGGGCTTGCCTGAGTGTAGTACTCTATGCTGTCCCTGAGATGAGACATTAAACCAAGGTCCAGTCTGCCTTTTCTGGTGGTTGTTAAAGATCCCATTGTAGTTCTCAAAAAGAGGAAAGGAGTTGCCCTGGTATCCTGGCCGTATTTTCCCTTTCAGTAAAATACCACTAGCTGATTAATCTGGTTCAGTTTCAGTTGGTTTGCATCTTTATCCACCATCCTCCCCGAATCTGAAAATAGGTAGTATTGTCTAGCCTTCCTTTCCTAGTCAAGAAAAACAAAATTAATGAGTTGACTTGTTTCTAAATATTAGATTTTTTCAGAGTTCATCTAGTGCTATCCGATGCACTTAAAAAGTCTTCTGTAGCCAACAAAGTGCCAGAATTATTGTGACCTTCAACAGTAAGCAAATTAATGCATTGTCCATGTTTTCTCTTTAAACTTTATATTACATCTCTGTTCTGTAGTCCCCAAAGCTCCGGAGATTGATCCTGCTAAGAGTCTGGTGGTTGATAATTATGTAACTGTGAAGTGGAAAATGCCAGAGGAAGACAGCAAGATTGATCACTACATACTGGAGTATAGAAAAACAAACTTTGAGGGACTCCCGAGGGTCAAGGATGAGCGGTGCTGGGAAGTGGTTGACAATATCAAGGACACAGAGTATACATTATCAGGTGAGATGTACCATGAGGTTCTGTGTAGTGGATAAACATCTATCAACATATGGGGCCGTATTCTGAAGCCCACAGATTGAGTTTGCATTAGGAGAAGGGTGGATGCACACTTAGGGGAGGACTTCTGGGCTGTATTTCACAGGTCATCACTGGAGCTTTTGTTTCCATGCATTTTATTTCGAACCACCCCTGTGGGAAACACACATTTCAGTGGTGATGCTGTATTTGTTTCCAAGGTCTAGAAAGTTGTATAAGAAACTGTTATCTGTGTAAGTGTGTATAGTTAGTGAACGTTTCCAAGATCAGTGCTATCAGAGCTATCCGGTTGTATTCTAAGCCAATACTAAACATTGTTCTCTTACATGTACCCCATGTTCTGTTCACTTGTTGATCAAAGGCAATCACCAGTGTGAAAATAAAATATGTTGAAGAAAGACACCTTAGTATGAGTTGCTCTAAAAAAACAGTAATTTTATTTTGTCCTGAAAGAATAAAATTGAGTTGCCTTTAAATGTATTAGTTATCACACAGAATCTGTGGATATTAACATAAGAGGTAAACAAATCCTTCAGTAATCTTTTATGTTGCTGCACTAAAGTTTAAATTTCTTAATAAACCAACCTGTTACTTTGGTAGTCCACTGTAACTAACAGAAATGATTGAATTTTAAAAGTATAGATTGTCCAGCAGGCAACTGGGCACACTGAAATTTGTAGTTGCCCCTACCCCCAAATAAGTGATGCTTCTAAACAGTTGGGCTTCTAAATTCTTCACCCCCTCTGTAATGTTTTATTTGTAGGTTTAAGATTTGATTCAAAGTACATGAACTTCCGAGTGCGAGCATGTAACAAAGCTGTGGCTGGGGACTACTCTGACCCTCTCACATTGGAGACCAAAGGTAAGCCATCAGCCAGCTAGTGTAATGCAAGGCTGACAGGAATAACTTGGTTTGTTTTCTATCCCAGGCACTCTGGGAACTTTGCTGGTGCAGTAACGTAGCTTACTCATGTACTGGTTGTTACCTGTTTAAAACAGTATGCCATCAGTGGGATAGGGGTAAACAGCGGTGTAGAGTAGGGAGGGTAAGACCTAGCTAAAGACAACTGAAACGCCCAGTAGGGTGGGAATAGAGGCAACACCCTGTCTAGGGTAGGGGGAGAAAATAAGTATAGGAAGCCAGCTATCCTAAATTACCAAGGGACCAAAAAAAAAAGGGAATTGAAGAAAAATCCTATCTAGGGTAAGGGGTCACACACAAACTTGTAAGAGGAAAGGGAAGCCCGCAAGCAAGGGAAAGGCAGGGAAGCAAAAAGTCAGGAGGGTAAATAAATCAACAGGCATGGGAGTAGTGCAGTCTAATGAGTGTGGAGCTGCAATCTTCAGTGATGCACTTTGGAGACTGAGGTACTGCCCCAAACTCAGGCACATCTCTGGGTTGAGAGCAGAGCTTGCTGGACTCTGGGCCAAAGTGGCATGAGTACAGGGCACCATCTGCCTCACCCAGGGGCCACCTAGTTTGACATTACTCCCTCAAAGGATGCCAGCAAAGAGACAGAGTGGCTGGACCTTGGTGGAGTCCGGGAGGATGGTAGGGAAGGAGGGAGAGCACCCCTCAAATCTTACTGCTGTGCAGTTCTTTCACCATTCTGGTAGACAGGGAAGCCAAGAGGAGGCATCTGAGATAGGAGTAAGAGAAGAGGTGGTTGTCCTCAAGGGAGCAGGCCCCAAGGAGGGTTGGAGAGTTCTCTGGTCAAGGAGGGGAGGCAGTTGCTGGTGGGAGACTTCATAGTTGGGGGGGGGGGGGGAGACTGAGTTGGAAGCAGAGGAACTGAGCGACAGGGTAGTACAGTGCATTCCAGGTGCTTCAGCACAGAGGACTGGAGGGCAGATCTTGGAGATCGCCAGGGAGGACAAGTTAGGGAGGGAGCTGAATGATGTCCATCTGGGGACAAATGATCTTGAAAAGGAAGCTGTAAGAGTAGTGAAGAATAGCTTTAGGGAGCTGGGGAGGGGCCTGAAGCAGTTACGGCGTACAGTGGCTTTCACTGACATGCTCCCCATGCATGGTCAGGGGAAGACTAGGGAATCATGCACCAAGTCCTTCAATGAGTGGTTGAAGGTATGGTATAGGGAAGGAGGGCGTTTGCTACATCGAGGACTGGAGTCAAACCTGGGGGGATGGAGGTTTGTACAAGAGAGACGGCCTCTATCTGTCCAGGAGGGGAATGGCAGTCCTGGGTGGAAGGTTTGAATGCTACTTTGATGATATTTAAACAAGTCACGGGGGAGGCAGAAAGACTGGAGGATGCAGAGACTAACCCCACAGAGACTAGTGCAACAGGGAAAGTTAACCCAAGGTGAAGAAATTCCCTGGAGGTTGAAGAAGGAAGCAAAGAAAGGCAGGGCAGACAAGTGTGGAGGAGGAAGTTCATTTGGAAGAAGCGGGAAGGAGGAGGCAAGCATAGCAGGAGGGCAGGATCAGAGTGACGGGGCAGGAAGGGGGGGTAGGTTAGAGGGAAGAGTGGGACAAAGAGAATGGAGAGCAATGTGTGCCAACGCAGGTAGTCTGGGAAACAAAATTCCTGACTTTCAGGGAATCATTGCGAAGGCAGACCTGGTTCTGGTAGCCAAAATGGAATTATGGTGCACAGAGAACCACAGCTGGGAAGTGATCACCCCAAGCTACACTATGTTCCGGAAGGCCAGGCTAGGGAGGAATAGTAGAGGGGTTGTTTTATATGTGAAGGCAGATATAAAGGCCACAAGATACAGGAGCAACTGGGGGACAGTGAAGGGCTGAAGGTACTATGGATCAGCCTAGGGATGGGGTCGGGGGCTGTTATCCACACAGGGGTGGTGTACAGGCCTCCAACATGGGGGGGGGGGGATTTAGTCGGAGCCTTGTGGAAGCCATTAGCAAAACAGCCAGCAGTGGGGAAGTTTTGATAATGAGGGACTTTAATCTACTGTATATAGACGGGGGCTTTAATCTACTGGATGTAGACGGGGGCATTATTGCCACAGCTATATCAAGAGGCAGGGCCATCTTGGACTCCATACAAGGGACATTTTTCAGGCAGCTGGTTTTGGGACCCACTAGGGATGGGGCAGTGCTGGACCTTGTACTTACTGAAACAACATTGCTGACGTCACAGTGGGTAGTCCCTTGGGTACAATTGATCACCGTACTGTTTGGTTTGGCATACGGATAGAACTGGGAAAAAACAATAAGATAAGAGTCCTGGACTTCAGTAAGATATATTTTAAAGGAATGGGAAACTGCCTCACAGAATTCCTCGGGGGGGGGGGGGAGGCAGAGGGGGAGTGGAGTCTCAATGGAGAAAAATGGATATAGCCCAAGCAATAAAATGCTGTTTGAAGGAAGTGAGCAAGGGAAAGAGGGGGAAGAGGCTGCAGTGGTTCTGTAAGGAGGGGGCCAGCAATGTGAGAAGGCAGTAAAGAGGGCTGGGGGGATACTGGGATGCATAGGGAGAGGCATCACCAGTAGAAAACAGGAAGTTGTTGGTCCTCTGTACAGACAGTTGGTAAGACCACATCTGGAGTACTTTGTACAGTTCTGGAGACCCCATCTCTGCAAAGACACAGACAGGGTGGAGGCTATCCAGTGGAGGGCAACCAGAATGGTGCAGGGTCTGCACCAGAAGACATATGAAGAAAGACTAAAGGAGCTTAAGATGTATAGCCTCAAGGAAAGGAGGAAGAGGGGGGATGTGATAGAAACTTTCAAATACCTCAAGGGAATCAACAAAGTCCAAGAGGGTAGCATCTTTCAGAAAAAGATATGTGCAAGAACAAGGGGGCATAATTTGAACATAGAGGGGGGATGGCTCAGAGGTAATGTGAGGAAGTATTTTTCACGAGAGGGTTGTAGATGCATGGAATGGCCTTCCTGAGGAGGTCGTAGAGTCAAGAACAGTGGGGGAATTCAAGAATGCATGGGACAGACATAAGGCAATTCTAGTGGGGGGTAGGAGGAAGTAGGCTGTTGGTTAACTAGGATCTGCAGCTTATCCGTTAGGTAGGGAAATGGGCAGACTAGGTGGGCCAAGCAGTCCTTATCTGACATCAAATTCTATGTTTCTTTGTTTCAAATTCTATGAAGGAGAAAAAAACATCATTTAGAAAGTACAAGATGACCCAGAAAGATGAAGACGGAGTTATATCTGGGAAAGCGAAGGGAGGCAGGAAGGAGGGTGAGGGCAGCTAAAACACTAACAGAGGAGAGCATAGGTAAGCAGGTCAAAAAAAGGAGGACACGGCTTTCTTCAGGTATGTGGGGGAAAAGATGAAGACAACAAGAGGAATAGTGAGAATCAGGAGGAGGGGGGTCTGCATAGAGGAAGATCAAGAGAAAGCTGAGATACTAAATGATTACTTCTGCTCTGTCTTCATGGTGGTGGGGGCAGACCAGCATGCTGCAGTACACATGAAGACACAAGAGAGCAAACAAAATGTGTTCGGAGTGTAAAATGTATACTACCGGTAAACAAGATCCGAAATTCTTATGTGATAAATGTATTCCAATTGGGAATTTACAGGAGGAAATTAAAAAACTACAGCCAAGTGAAAACATTAGCTCTGATATTAAAGCACTTGAAGAATACATTGACCATATGTCATTACTTGTAGAGGCCAATACCTCCACTTCTGAATGTCTGAGAAACTCTTTCTCTAGCGACGCACCACTTAACTGTTTACCACTCTCTATTCTAACTGAACACCCAACAAATTCCTCAACTTCCTTTAACCACCACTACTAAAAACTCAGTGGACTCTCCTTCACAGCCTATGAACTGGTCTCTAACCTCCTTAAAAACTCACATTAAAAACAAAATTGCTACCAAATCATATATGATCCCACTTACTAATTCTTTTGAACCCCTCAACGAATTGGCTGAGGAAGTATCCATTAACCCATTAGGCACCGTTGAGTATGTACATGACAAACCAGACATGAGTAGTTATAATACACCGAAGAACAAAATACCTGAAACCCCAGTATTTAAGTCCCCCCATAATATAACCCCGCTGAACATTCCCTCTGTGTCTCAATCTTTACATATTCCTGATACGCCTTTACCAAAAAAACAAATATATGTATTGGGTGATTCCATAACAAAATACATTGACTGAACAGTTTGTAACCCTGACAAAGAAAACCGGACTTGTTCTAGCTATAGAGGAGCTAAAATAGCTGACCTTACTTTAATGGTTAAGGAAATTTTGTCAAAATCTGGAAAAAAAACCCTTAGTGGTTACCCATGTTGGCTCTAACGACATCACACAATCCCCACTTCATCAGATTAAGCAAGACTATGTAGCCTTATGTAATGTACTAACTGATTATGGTTGCAGTATATGTCTGTCTGAAGTTCTACCTATTCCAAGAGCAACTAGATACATTAACAATAAAATAAAAGCATTAAATGAATGGATCCGTAAGTGGTCTTATCGGCGGTGCATAAGCTGCTTAACTCACTGGGAGGAGTTTGAGGACAGACCCTCACTCTTTTGTTGGGATGGTTTACACCTCAGTAGAAGAGGTAGTTCAATATTAGGGCGAAAGATAACAAATTCCATAAACAGTCATTTAAACTAATAGGAAGGGAGGGGATGGAGGCTACACCCATCTCCTGTAATAGCAGTCCATGTACACCCCATTCGACTAATTTCAACATCCTTTCTTTAAATGCCAGATCACTCACAACCACCAAACTCGCGGAACTTGAAATTTTTGCTAAAACTTCAAACTTAGCGCTAATAGCAATCACTGAAACTTGGGGGAATACGGATAAAAAATGGAGAATAGAAATCTCTGGCTTTAAACACTACTTCAAAAACAGAATAGACACAAAAAAAGGTGGTGGGGTTAGTCTGTATGTTCGAGATGACATTCCATCATATGAATCAACTACCATACACTCTGAAAGTATTTGGGTTCATATTAGGCCCACCAGTACCCACCAGTTCCTTATAGGTACTTGCTATCGTCCCTCTTCATCTGATATTGATCAAACCAAACAACTTTGTAGTGAAATCACCCAATTTGTCAATAAAGATCCGGGTTCTTATTTTAGGGGACTTTAATTTTCCCACTATAAACTGGGATGCACTTTCTGGAATTAATAAGCATGACGAACAGTTTCTGTCAGTTATAATTAATTTGGGACTAACTCAATGTGTAAAACAACCAACTAGGGGGAAAAATATATTAGACTTAGTTATAACTAACCCGGAGACTCACATATCTGACATTCAATTACTTAATCCCCTGGAAAATAGTGACCATTTATCTCTTCTCTTCTCTATTCAATTACCCCTACTACCCAAAACAAACAAACTAAAAATTAAACAATACAACAGGGTGAACTTTATAGCTATTAATCAGTAGATAAAATCCCTTAACTGGGAACAAATAATGCAACCAATGAATACTGAAACAGCTTGGAGCTATTTAAAAACTAAGATTTTGGAACTGGAGAAAAAATATGTCCCCGAAAAATTCAAGTATAACAATAAAGGGAAAATCCCCCCATGGTTCAACGGCAATATTAAAACTTTAATTAAACAGAAAAAAAACCTATTTACAGCTCTAAATAAATGCTCATCAGATCAGGAAACTAACATTCTCCCCAAATACAAAGAGGTGGTTAGACAATTAAAGAAAACCATTTTATTAGCCAAACGTAATTTTGAATTCAAAATTGTACACACAAAAGACAACCATAAGGCTTTATATACTTACCTAAATGGCAAGAAAAGTAATAACAACACATTAGGTCCCTTGATATGCAACAATCTGACTATAACATCTGATATTGAAACAGCTTCTGAGCTGAATAAATATTTCTCATCAGTTTTCACTCCTGAACTTATTAAAGCTACTTTTTCTACAGTGGACTTTAAACTTGAAACATATGAAATTCTGTTTCAAGATATTCAGTGGGTCTTTGATACCCTCAAACATCATACTAGTTCTGGTCCAGACAATATTAGTTCCAGATTCCTTATAGAAACTAAGGATACAATATTTCTCCCCCTGACTATTATATTTAAAAAATCACTGCATGAATCCTCAGTCCCAAATGAATGGCGTACTGCTACTGTCACACCTATTTTCAAACAAGGCTCTCATTCCAAAATTGAAAATTACAGACCCATTAGCTTAACATCCACGCCATGCAAACGAATGGAAAAAATAATTAAACATCAACTTGAAAAAGAGATGTCTATATTAAACATTAATGATGAATATCAACATGGCTTTAGAACAGGATACTCATGTACTACAAACTTGATTAGTTTTTACAATTATATTAGTTCCAACCTCGACCGTAAAATACCCACTGATGTCATTCTTTTAGATTACAGTAAGGCCTTTGATAAAGTATCACATAGTATCTTGATCAGTAAACTAAACCGATTAGGCTTTTCAGCTCCCATCATATCCTGGATAAATAACTGGTTGTGCAGCAGAACACAGAGAGTTAGGGTAAATGGGGTACTTTCAGGTATGGATATCGTGACAAGTGGTGTCCCACAGGGCACCGTCCTGGGTCCAGTCTTGTTTAATCTTTTTATCAGTGACATGTATCTCTCACCACACAACCACAGTGGTTAAATTCGCCGATGATACTAAACTTGGAGGAATGGTAAACACCCCTACTAATTGTCATAACTTGATTTTGGACCTCCTGCTAATCGAACAATGGGCCAGTACTAATAAAATGTACTTTAATGTAGCTAAATGTGCTGTATTACATTATGGAAAAGATAATCCAAAACAAAAATACTACCTGAATAACAGTATAATTAGGGCATCTTCTATAGAAAAAGACTTGGGTATCATGGTGAATGACAAATTATCATCCTCATCCCATTATTCAAAAGTCGCTAATCAAACAAATGCTTTACTGCGTAGAATTAAAAAAAACATTCATTTCTAAAACAGAAGAATGCCTGTTGTCACTGTACAGGTCACATGTAAGGCCATATCTTGACTACGGATCACCATTTTGGAACCCTTACTTAAAGGAAGATATAAACAAAATTGAACAAATACAACATAGAGCCACCAGATTAGTACCACATCTTACTCATTTAGAGTATAATAGCAGATTAAAAAAACTGGACTACATTCTCTAGAACGAAAACGAACCAGAGGTGACCTTTTACAGTTGTTTAAAATACTTAAATCACCTGAACAAATGAAACTATGTGGTATTGTCTACTTAACAAGAAAGATAGTACCGAGACTGCACAACAGACAAATAGAAATAGAAAAAGTAAACAACAATGAGACTAAACTTTTTTACTATTAGAACACCCAGATTATGGAATAAATTACCACAAGATATTGTCAATTCAACAAATATATCAATATTCAAAGAATAAATTAGATAACTGGATGAATAAACGGGACCTGGGTGTATGATCCATCAATATGGAGGACAATCTCGATGGGCCACTGGCCTACTTTTGTCCAAAAAACCAAGTAACCTGGGAGAGAGGACACAAGTCCATACTCAGTAGAGAGGGTCTGGAATGGATTGGAAACCTGTAAGGAGAATAAGACGATGGAACTCATCCAAGGGTCCCAAAGGAACTGAGCATGGTGCTAGTTGCCCCCTAGCAGTGATGTTTTAGCATCTCAGTGGAGATGGGAGAAGTTCCAGAGGACTGGAGGAGGGCTGACGTGGTCCCTCTGCACAAAAGCGGCAGTAGGGAGGATGTTAACAAATGCAGGACATTCACTCTCACATCGGTGGTGGGGAAGTTAATGGAGACACCGTTGAAGGAAAGATGCGTGGAGCACCTGGAGACAAAAGAGCTGCAGGACCACCAGCAACATGGTTTATTTATTTGAGTTTCACCAGGAAGGCATACTGAGCAGTGTACCGCTCGATTCCAGATGCGCCCTGGGGGAAGGGGTTATACAGGATACAGTAATAAAGATGATTACATACAGAAACATGTGCAGTACAATACAATTTAGAGGAGACAAGTCATATATACAAATTGCAGTTTTACAGACAGGTGGTATGATGTGCCCAGGGGGCATAGTGATAGGCAAGGTAAAGCATTTATATACATGTTCAGTACAGTAGAGATTTAGAAATTTTTTAGAGCTGGCAAAATCAAATGTACAAATAGAAGTAACCAGCCAGGTGGTAGCAGAGGGGAGTGGCATGCCCTGAAGTATGGAAATACCCAGCTGTACATAGTAAGCAGTGGTTTGCAACAGTGGGAAGAACAGTTTTGGTAGTAATCTGCTGGCAGTTAGTTTTCGAGGGATTCAACTGGGCAGGATGCAGGAGCAGGTAGTAGAGAAATGAGTCTTAAGAAGGGCATTCCGGTGTGGAGTGCCTGTGGCGTGTCGAATGTCGGCCGTCAGGGAGTTCCATAATTTGGGCAACCTGAAGCTGAAGGCAGCCTGGCCAGACCCGGGTGGATCTGTGCAGGATGTGAAGAAGAGTCGAGAATCAATGTTCCTGAGTCGCATTATGCCAGTGGTGGAAGGGCATTTAGGGAGGGATGCCAGGTGAGGAGGAGTGACTGCGACCAGAACAGCAGCTGTTCTGGCACTGATGTAGCAATCTCCAATTGTGGAGAGAGAGTCCAAGGACTGGTAGAGGTCACAATGGTGTGTACTAGGAGGGCGGCCCAGGGAGAACCGGCAGAAGGAGTTGAAGAAGGGGTCGAGCCTGGATAGGGAGGTTTGAGGGGCAGCACAGTAGACTACATCGCCATAGTCCATTATCGGAGGATCATCTTTTGGACGATGGCTAGTTGCGTTGGTAGGGGGATGCAACTTTTTTTGCGGTATAGAGCACCCAGCATGGAGTGCAGCTTTCTGTACAAAGCATCACTATGCGCAGAGAAATCAAGGTACTGGTCTAGCCAGTCACTGGGGTATCTGTAGGAAGTGCAGACCTCCAGGGGGGAGCCATCCAGAGTGTAGAACATGGGGGGGCAGAAGGCGAGATATAGTTTGGCCCAAGAGCCGAAGGTGAGGGAGACGGGTTTTTTTTGGGGTGCAAAAATAGTTGATTTGAGAGGAACCAATGTTGGATGGAGTCAAAGTCCTTCTGCAGACAGGCTGCCACAGCATTGGGGGATGAGCCAGAGGCAAACAGCACTGTTTCGTCTGCGTGCATGTGGATAGCGGTACGTGGGCAGGCATCAGGCAGATCATTGAGAAATATAGAGAACAGCAGGGGGCCTAGTACAGATTCTTGCGGGACTCCACTGGTGACTGGGAGTGAGGTGGAACTAGCCGAGCCAATACGGACAGACTGGGACCTACCTACCAGGTACGATTGGAACCAGTTGTTGGCAGACACTGTCAGTCCAGCTTGGGCAAGTTTAGACAGTAACAGGGCGTGCAAGACCATGTCGAAGGCCTTGGCCAGGTCGATAAAGATAGCCGCAGTTATCTCCCCTTTATCCATACCCGTAAGGATGGTGTTGGTGAGACGAAGGAGAGCGGTGGTGGTGGAGTGATTCTTTCTAAACCTGGCCTGGAAGGGGGTGAAGAATGATATGGACTCGAGGTAGTGGGAGAGCTGGGCTAGTATGGGGAGCAGCGATATGGGACGGTAGTTGCATGGGGAGGAAAGGTAGCCTCCTTTAGCTAGGGGAATGACTGTGGCTTGTTTCCATATTGTAGGGACGGACCCGAGACTAAAAGACAGGTTATAGAGCGTGGCTAGAGGGTAGGCTATGACAGGTGCAGAAAGCAGGAGCATTTTGGAATCAAGGCCGAGGGCATTTACCTTGAATGGATTGAGTGACTGAAGTATTTTTTGCACCTCACCAGGTGTAACTGGGCAGAGCAAGAAATAGACCGGAGAAGAGACAGCAGGGGGAACAATGGGAGGGAGTGGGGGTTGGGGGGTGGGAGGAGAGTAGATGGGATGTAGTGGTGGTGAAATACGAGTTAAACTCAGTGGCAACTGTGCAAGGATCAGTGATGATGCTTCCACCTATGTTGAGAGTGGGAGTAGGGGGTTGGGCGAGGGGGGTGAGAAGGGATTTTATTGACTTCCAGAATTGTGTAGGGTGAGCAAAGTTATTGTTGAAAGCAGACTTAAAGTAATTTGCTTTGGCCTGATGTACGAGTCTTGTGCAGGCATTTCTTAGTGAGCGGTAATGTTGCAGAGCCGTTTGAGCTCCTGTTGCTTTGAAAGATTTCCAGGCTCGGTCTCTGGCTTGTAGTTGTTCCAAGAGGTTAGCTGTTACCCAAGGTAGGTGGGATCGTCTTACTCTGGACCTTCTGAGTGGTGCATGGAAGTCCCAGATAGACAGGAGGTTGGTGGTAAAGAAAAATTTGAGGGCCTCATCCATGGAGGAGGCCCTAGGGATGAAAGACCAGTCGACACTGGTGATGTCATTTAGGAATGTGGACAGATCAAGGGATTTGTAAGCCCTGTTGTATAGAGTGGGGGGGGGGAGCCTTGGGTCTGAAGATTTTCTGCACCATATAAATCATGTGGTGGTTACTGAGGGAGTCTGGTGGTAGGCCAGCTTTAATTATTCGATGTGGGTGGGTGGTAAGGGCCCAATCTAGTAGAGTATGCTTTTTGGATTTGTGGTTTAGGCAAGTGGGTTCCGTTATTTGTTGGGACAGGTTTAGAGCATTTATTTGACAGTGCGTTTTGGTGTTTATGCTGCCTAGCCAGTTCTGGTTGAAATCTCCAAGGATATGGAGTTTGCCACCAGGTGTAAGGGACCTCAGGTTGCCTAGGTGGTCTAGGGTGCTAGACAGTGGTGTGTCTGGCGGACAGTATGATCCTGCTATGTATACGGGGATGGAGTGCGGAAGGAAGATTTTGATTAGTAGGGAATCTATTGATAATGTGGGAATGGTAGGTGTGATTGCGGAGAACTGGAGTTTAGAGGAGATGTACATGGCAGTGCCACCACCCTTCTTAATGCCCTGTCGGTCCTGGCGGATTAAGGAGTACCCAGGTATTGAGAAGTCGGTGTCAAGGTTGTGGGGATTCAGCCATGTTTCAGTAATGATTACGATAGCAGGGCAAAGGGATAGGACACTTGTTTGTAAGGTTGCTATTTTGTTCAGGATGCAGCATATGTTTAGGTGGACTATTTTGAAACCTCTTGGAAGGTGAGTAGCCGGGCCGGGGAGTTGCCCATTTATTGGAGAGGAGGGACCAGGGTTACGTTCTACGTCATCTGCTACAAGGAGCAAGAGAGCCAAGATGTGCCTTGCTAGGCGCATGTTCTTTTGAGGTGTCCAGTGGAAAGGGGGATGGCTATGGGTCTGGGAGCTGGGCATATTGTCTATGCAGTAGGGGACATATAAGGCAGGCAACTCTGCATGGAGAGAGGGGGGAAGGATAGTGGCTCCCAGTGGCCAGTTAAGCCAGCGGTGCTGAGTGTGGTGCACTAGGGCAGAGGAAGAGTGGGGTGATAGCTTTACAGCCGCAGGGATAAGAGGCAGAGAGCTAGGTTGAAATGGGTAGGACGAGGGTGGGAGGGAAGATATGGTTGAATATAGCACAAGATATGGTTGAGTATAGCACAGTGATTATTAGTGGGAGATGGAGCATTTTGAAAGAAGTTTGAAAGCTGCTCAGCGGTGGCCACTAGTGTCCGAAGAATATAAGGAACTAATGGGAAAGTGGCCTGACTGGTTCATGCAGTCACTCGGTCCACCCTATAAAAGGAGCTCACCAAGGGTGGTGGGGGTGGCGGGGACTCACCTGGCTGCACAGCTGGAGCTACTGCTAGCATGGGGTCGCTACCTGTGTGCTTTTTGTTGGCTCAGTGCTTCGTGGGGGTCTCGGTGGCTGTGGGGAGGACTGTACCAGCTTGCCCTCGCGACCTCACTGCGGATAAGGGACAGAAAAAAGCAGCTTTTAATACAGGTAGGAAGGGAGGAGGAGCTAACAGCAGGTATGATTAATAGCTTAGCTGAATGGAGGATTGCTTGCATGAGCAGAGAATCTATCTGTTCAGCCTAAAATAATTAATACAGGGTTACTGGCTTACAAGTTCAACAAAACCATTGAGCGTGCTGCCTGCAACCTAAGAGCCCTTAATATGGCACTGGTTCAGTTAAATAGCTTCCCCTTAAGTCTCAGATAAATTAATTTCCCCTTAAGGTACACTTCGCCTCAGTGAAGATCGTATGTTGGTGGGGCTTGTGAGAGCAGTGAAAAAAACAATTTACAGTGCTCCACCGACAGAAAAGGCAACAGTCTTTGTTAGGAAAAAAGGCGCCAAGTTCAAATTTCCTCTGGCGCAGTCAGCTGGAGCTGCTGCAAACGTGGGGTCGCTACTTGGGTGCTTTTTGTTGACTCTGTGCTCCGCGGGGGTCTCGGTGGCTGTGGGAAGGGCTGTACCAGCTTGCCCTCACAACCTCTCTGGGTGCATTTTGTCTGCTCGGTGCTACCCGAGGGTCTCAGTGGCTGTGGGGAGGGCTGTACTAGCTTGCCCTCGCGACCTCACTGGGTGCTTTTTGTCGGCTCAGTGCTCCGTAGGGGTCTCAGTGGCTGTGGGGTGGGCTGTACCAGCAACTTGCCCTCGCAGCCTCACACTGGGTGCTTTTGTTGGCTCGGTGCTCATGAGGGTCTCAGTGGATATGAGGAAAGGCTGTACAGCTTGCCTTGCGACCTCACTGGGTGCTTTTTGTGGCAAGGTGCTCCTTGGTCTCGAGTGGCTGTGGGGAGGGCTGTACCAGCTTGCCCTCGCGACCTCACTGCAAGCTAATCTCATAGATTTCTTTAACTGGGCTTCCAGGGAGGTAGCTCAAGGGAGATCAGTGAACGTGGCCCATCTGGACTTCAGTAAGGCTTTCAGCTCTGTGCTGTGCAGGAGGCTAGTTAAGAAACCAAACAGCTGGGTGGGGGAGGGGAGTGACAAGCTGGGTATCAAACTGGTTAAGGGATAGGAGACAAAAGGTGGTGGTAAATGGTAGCCACATAGGCGACAGAAGAGCGACTAGTGGCATGCCACAGGGTTCTGTGCTAGGACCAGGGCTGTGTATAAGATGGGCGGAGTAGAGCTTACAACCGTCAAGCAAGAAAGAGACCTAGAGGTCATGATATCTAATAATCTCAAGGTAGCTGGGCAGTGTGACAAAGCAGTGGGAGAAGATAGGATGCTGGGTGCATTGGGGGAGGGATTTTTAGTAGGAGGAGGGAGGGGGTACTGCCGTTAAATCGCTCACTGTTGAGGCCCCACCTGGAGTACACATTCCAGCTCTGGAGGCTGTACCTCTGCAAGGACATTGAAAGGATGGAGGCAGTACAGAGAAAGGCAACCAGAAAGGTGAGGGGGTTGCATTTGAAGCCATACGAAGAAAGACTTCAGGAACTCATTATTGAAACTTACAGGTATCTCACAGGAGTGAACAAGGTGCAAGTGGAGGGTCTATTTCAGAGAAAGGAAGATACTAGAACAAGGGGCCATGTAATGAGGTGTAGAGGGGGAAGTTTAGGAGAGATGTGCAGAAATACTTAATGGAAAGGGTGCTGGATGACTGGAACAGCCTGCCAGAGTGAGATAGTGGGGGCAGACTGTGGGGAGCTTTGAGCACGTGTGGGAAAGGCACAAGGGGCATATTAGGTAGAAGAACGGGGGAAGGAGTGACACCTATGACCAACTAGGGTCAGTGGTAATGGAATAGGCAGGGACAAGGGGCACACTGGATGGACATAAAGGTCCTTTTCTGCTGACAAAATCTGTGTTAAATCCCATGTTGTCCTGGATCATCACTCAAGGGAAATTAAAGCAAAATATATATATATTTTTTTGTTACCAAAAATGTTTGTCATTGTTAGTATTCAATCACTCACCTACTGTTTATAATACAAAATCATTTGGTGGCTGCTTGATTCAAATCCTGGCCTCTTACTTCATAGCTCTCTTGACAGGTCCACTGTGCCACAGAGCTGCACTTGGATCAGTTCCAGGCAGCGTGGTGTAGAGGTTGTCACAACCTATGAAGTAGGCAGTCATGATTCTGATTCCAGCAGGAGCATTTATAGTACCAGGTATCCATAACGTAGACTATGCCTTGTTGTATCTAGGATTTTATGGTGCTTTGCTCAGTACTAGGACCAATCCTCTGCAATGTCTTCATAAGCGACATTGCAGATGAGCTGGAAGGGAAGGTATGCCTCTTTGCAGATGACACAAAAATCTGCAGTAGGGTAGATACTCCTCAGGAGGTGGAAAGAATGAACAGAGACCTGAGAAGACTTGAGGAATGGTTGAGGGTATGGCAGCTGAGTTCCAGTGCAAAAAGGTGCAAAATCATGCAGCACTGGTGAGATCCCACCTGGAGTACTATGTCCAGTTTCTGGCAACCACATCTCAGGAGAGGTATAGACAGGGTAGAGACTGTCCAGAAGAGGGCAGCTAAATTGTATAGAGGCTGTATCATAAGCCCTGTGATGTGAGACAGAGGAATCTCAGTAAGTACTCCCTAGAAGGGAGGAAGGATAGTGGGAACATGATAGAGACCTAGAAATACATCACGGGGATAAATAAGGTAGAGGAGGGGAGCATTTTTCAGAAGAAAAGGTGCAAAAGGACAAGGGGGCATGCAGTGAAACTTGAGGGGAGGGATGTCGGGAAGTACCTATTCACTGAAATGGTGGTGGACGCCTAGAGCAGTTTTCCAGTGGAGGTGGTGGGGGTGAAAACAGTGATGGGCTTCAAGAATGCAATCTCAAAGAAATCTTGGTAGGAAAGGAGGGGCGAGTAGCCAGAAATCGGGGAGGGTCTGTGGTAACAGTATAAACAGGGACAAAATGGGCAAATTGGCTGGACCCAGCGGTTGTCTGCTGACAAATTCCCAGTGTCTGTGTTGCATTTCAAGCAACATGAAGTCTTGCTGTATTCTGACTATATGCAGTTAGTCCCAGCACTTGAACTGCTCCAGAGAGTAAAGGGTTAACTCTATGCAAAGGTATAGAACGTTGAGCTCGGTTTTCAAACCTCTGTCTGTGGTACTCTGAAGTGTAACCATCAGATTTCTTACTCCGCCTAATTGTGAAGTCGCTCCGGAGATCCCTCCTGCGCTTCGGTTCAGTAATAGTTTGAATCGGTTGGTTCTTTCAAACCGTTTCATCAGAAAATCAGTATTCTTGCCTCTGTGTCGGTACCAGTAAGTGGTGGTTGTTGTTTTCTTAAGAAATTATTTTATTTTCAGTTCTTTGCCGGTCAATCCGGTTTGGAACAGAAACCCATTCTTGTTTGTGTATTGTATTTTTTGACTGTGTGGTTTTTCTGGTACTTATCGGTTCCTAAAAAAAAAAAATCCGTCTTTTAGAATTTTTTTAACTGACCCGTGACACGGTTGGAACCGATAAGTTTATAGTCGCCTGGCTTAACCGCTGTTTGGGGTGACTTTTTAGATTGGAAGGCATGTCTGAGAAACCCAAAAAGAAAACTGGACCCACTGGGTTTCAGCAGTGTACAGAGTGTAAGGAGGCCTTTGCTAAGGCTGACCCTCACCTTGTATGTGTGTACTGTCTGAGGTTTGACCACCTCAAAGAAGACTGCCAGGTATGCAAGAACTTTCCTAAAGCCACTCTGGAAAAACGTTTGAGTAGGCTTAGGGAGAAGGAGGCCGAGAAGTCCGCTGACCCTGATGGCCAGCCCGATTCACTTGCGACCGAACCTGAGGAGGTGCCCACTGACCTGGGCGATACCTCCTTGGGCAAATAGAGAGCCGATTCTGCGGAATCGGTTCCGAGTAAAATAAAAAGTAAATCAGCCGGTTCGGTTCCGGCTTCCCATGGTCCGACCGCTGAAGAGATAGCAAAAGCAATTTCTGTTGTCCAGTCGCTTTGCCCGGTTCCAACCGAACCGGCTTCAGTTCAAAGCAGGCCGGTTCAGTTGGAAATGTCTGCTTCAGATATAGAACCCGAAGATTACTATGAAGCCGATTGGGGGGAGGGGGAGGAAGATTCCGATGAAGAGGATGAGGGCCTAGATGGGCCGGTAGAGCCTGACATCTCCCCAGACAGGCCCTCTCAGGTTCCTCCTCCCAGGCTTTCTGAGTCCCCTTCCCATTTCTTGTTTTACAAGAAAGTGGCTGAGAGTCTTCAGCTTCCTTTGGAAGAGGCTGAACAGTATCAGGAAGAACCTGCCTACTTAGAGATGATGGATGTACCAGAGTCAAAAAGGGAGTCTATCCCCTTACACAAATCCTTGGGGAAGCAGACATAAAAGGTTTTACAGTTTTCTATATACATATCTCCTGTGGAAAAAAAGAATGGACAGAAGGTATACTTTGTCAGGTCCTGGGATGGAATTCCTTACTAATCACTGTAGCCGTGTTGGGGTAGTACAAGCTGCAGCCTGTGATAAGGCTAATATTCCCCTGGCATCTCACCCCCCAGACAAGGATTCCAGGAAAGTGGATGCCATGGCAAAAAAACAGTACTTGGCATCCCCTGTGGGACACAGACAATCTAACTACATGGTATACAGCTAGGTATCAGAAATCTATGTGGGATACAGTTCTGGAACTGGCAGAATACCCCAGCTAGCCAGAAGCTGGAGCAGGTGGCGACAAATGGTATAGAGGCATTTAAGGTGCAATTTCACGCTGATGTAGATTCTAATGATGTTCATTCCAGGGCCATGGCTACATCTATGTCCATGAGGAGATTTGCTTGGCTTAGGTGTACCAACCTCTCACAGGATACCCAGGCTAAGGCCATGGATTTTCCTGTAGCAGGTAATTCTCTTTTTTGGGGATCAAACGGAGAATTACATGAAAAAGATGGGCGAGTACAGGACCACCTGTAGGAGTGCTGCAGCCAAAGAAAAACAGACTAATCCTCAGATGCAGCAGTTTAGGGACAGGCCTTTTCACAGGCCTTTTTACCAAGCTCAGGCCTCCTCCTCTTCTTTTCAGCAGAGGGGGTTCTTTAGGGAAGAGGTAGATGGGGAGGGGGGGTAAATAGGACCCAATCAGCTACTCAGTCTAAGCCCCCTGCCAAGCGGACACCTTGAGGTGTCAGTCAGGGTCGCCTCCCCAATCCCATTAGGGGGCAGGCTAGCTCACTACTCCCAGGACTGGGAGTCGGTATTACTTCAGACAAATGGGTCCTGGAAGTAGTGAGCCAGGGGCTTGCTCTCAGTTTCAAAAGGTTCCCAAGAATGAGAGCAAGGTCCTTCAGTCCTCCCTCTCCCTTGGAGACAAAGGCCTTAGAGGCAGACGTCTCCTCTCTTCTGCTTTTGCAAGCAGTAGAGAAGGTACCTCTTTGTCACAGGGGAAAAAGGACTGTATTCCAGATACTTCCTTGCCCTAAAAAAGACAGGGGGAGTGGTAACCCATCTTAGATTTAAGGTACCTAAACAGACATTTGACAAAACCAAAATTCAAAATAATTACTTTGGGACATAATTCTACCCTCTCTGAGGCCAGGAGACTGGCTAGCCTCCCTGGATCTCAAAGATGCCTACTTCCACATACCTGTCAGACATTCCCACAGAAAGTACCTCAGGTTTGAGTTGCCCTCAGACCATTATCAATTCAGGGCCATGCCCTTTGGCCTAACATCTGCTCCAAGGGTGTTCACTAAGTATCTTGCATTCCTCAGGAGGCAGGGCATCCTTCTCTTCCCAGACCTGAATGACTGGCTCCTAGTGGGCCAGTCCTCAGACCAAGTCAAGTCAGCTTTAGAGGTCACTCAAAGACTTCTAGAATCCTTGGGTTTCATTCACAATCTAGAGAAGTCTGTTCTGGAACCAGCCCAGCTACTCGCCTTCATAGGGGTGGAAATGGGTACTATTTAGACAAAGGCTTTTCTCCCTCTCACAAGGGTTCAGTCACTGGTAAGTCTGGCCTCCTCTTTTCGTCATCTAGTGTCTCGTCCAGCCAGACACTTTCTACAACTGCTGGACCACATGGCAGCTTCCACAGCAGTAGTTCAGGGAGCAAGATTTCAAATGAGAGATATACAGTTTCATCTCAGATCTTACTGGTCTCAGAAACAGGATCCTCTCTCCAAACTGGTTCCAGTCTCTCAAACTCTAGTCCAGGCCCTCCAGTGGTGGCTGGAGGAAGACTATCTTCGACAGGGTGTCCCCTTTTTCAGTCAGGTCCCTTCTGTGACTCTCACCACAGATGCCTCCCTGCTGGGGTGGGGAGCCCACCTAGATCATCTTACAGCTCAGGGAACTTGGTTTCACCAGGAGTCCCTTCTGCACATAAATCTTCTGGAATTAAGAGCGGTCTTTCTTGCACTTCAGACATTCTCAACTTTTGTTCATGGCAAAGTGGTGCAAATCAGGAGAGACAATTTCACAACCATGTGGTACATCAACAAACAGGGAGGCACTTTGTCCTCGGCCTTGTGCACAGAGGCCATGAAGGTATGGTCTCTAGCTTATTCCCTTCAGGCTTCCCTGCTGGCTGTGCATCTCCCAGGGAAGGACAACATTCTAGCAGATGCTCTGAGCAGAATTTCCCAGGAACATCACAAATGGTCCCTGAATCCTCGAGTTCTCCAAACCATCTTCAAGAGATGGGGCACTCCAGAGATGGGTTTCTTTGCAGGCCCGGACAATCATCAACTTCCTCTTTATTGTTGCAGACCACCTCTTCTGGGCCCTGTCCCTCAGAATACTGTTCTACTGAATTGGACAAGCAAGTATGCATTTCTTCCTTTTCCTCTGATATTCAGGGTCCTGATCAAAATCAGGTCTCAACCTTGCAAGGTGATTCTGGTGGCTCCAGATTGGGCCAGACAGCATTGGTATCCTCTGCTGTTGTCACTGTCAGCAACATTGCCCTTGTGTCTTCCCAGACAATACAGTCTCCTCACCTCCTCTCAGAGGAGGATTCTGTGTCCCAATCTTCTGACTCTCAGGCTCAAGGCCTGGCTCTTGAAGAGCTGGAATATGCAAGCTTGCACCTTTCTCAATCAGTTATGGATATTTTAAAGGTTAGCAGGAAACCTGCTACTAGAAAGACTTACAACTCCAAATGGAAAAGATTTGGGTTTTGGTGTTCCCAGAGGCATACTAAGCCAGAGCTGGCTCGTATTGCCACTGTATTGGACTATTTGGTGCATCTTAATAGTTTAGGCCTCCGGCCTTCTACTACTCAAGGTCCATTTGGCAGCTGTGTCTGCCTTCCTTTCTGCTGGTAAAAGCCCTTCCTTAGCTTCTCATCCAGTCTTTAAGAAAATGTTCAAAGGTTTGGTTCATGTCAATCCTCCCTTTAGGGAGCCTACCCCTTCTTGGGACCTGAACATCTGTATTGCACAGCTTATGCAGCCCCCTTTTGAACCTTTGTCTTCAGCTGAACTAAAATACTTAACTTGGAAGACTGTGTTCCTGGTGGCTATTACCTGTGCCGGGAGAATCAGTGAATTACAGGCCTCATCAGTGGAACCTGATTTCATTTCCTTTCATAGGGATAAGGTGGTCCTTCGCACCAATAGAAAGTTTCTTCCCAAGGTGGTGTCAGACTTTCATCTGAACCAGTCTGTTATTGCCTGTGTTTTTCACTGATCATTCTTCCTCTGGGGAGAGAAGGTTACACAGTCTTGATGTAAAAAGGGCTCTTAGTTACTATATTGAGCATACTAAGGCCCATAGGAAGGACTGTTCTCAGTTGTTTTTCACTTATGGAGAAGTAGGAAAGGGCAAACCTGCTACCAAGAGGTCTGTTGCCAGTTGGATTGTCTCTTGTATTCAATTCTGCTATTCTAAACTTGGGAAGGAACCTCCCTCAGGCCTGAGGGCTCATTCTACCAGAGGTACAGCTGCTTCGGTCGCAGCCCCTAGATATACCTTTAGTGGACATATGCAAAGCAGCTACCGTGAAATCTGTTCACACTTTTACCAGGCATTACTCTTTGGACATCCAGTCAGGAAGTGATGCTAGGTTTGGCATGGCTGTGCTGCAGATCCTGTTCCCAAAATAGATTCTGCAACTCCCTCCTCCAAGGTGGTACTGCTTGGTAGTTTGCATATAGTCAGAATACAGCGAGACTTCATGATGTTTGAAGAAAAAATTACTCACTATAGTAATGTTTCTTCAAACAACATGAAGTATTGCTGTATTCTGACTTTCAAACAACATGAAGTCTTGCTATATTATGACATATGCAGTGAGTCCCAACCTTCGAACTGCTCTGGAGGTGAAAGAGGTAACTTTCCATGCCAGGCATGGAACGCTGAGCTCGAGCTCGGTTGAAACTCTGTCTGTTGTTCTTCAAACTCAAACCGTCAGATTCTTTACTCCGCCTCACTGAACAGTCGCTCCGGAGATTTTTCCTTCTGCTCGGTTCATTTTGTCGGTTAAAATATTGTTTTTCTCGGTGTTCGACCGAATTTAAACCACAACCGGTCGGTTCAAGCTCTGTCTGTGGTATTTGTGAGTACTAGATAGGTTTACATTATTTCTATTCTGTGTGGAACTTGTAAACGGTTTATCGGTTCAGTTTGAACCGATCAGGTTGTTTAAAGTATCTTAATCTGTGATTTAGAGCGTGGTTACCGGTTCTTATCGGTTCTAAAAAAATGGATTTTATTATGTTTTTTTTCCACGACCCGTGATACGGTTGGGAACCGATAAGAGTGTCTTGCCTGGCGGATTGCCATAAGCGTGTAAGTTTGGTAGGACTGGCACTATGTCTGAGAAACCCAAAAGAAAACTGGCCCACTGGGTTTCAAACACTGCAGTGTGTGGGAAGTCTTTGCCAAGGCTGACCCCCACACCACCTGTGTTTATTGTCTGGGGTTTGACCACCTCAATGCAAACTGCCAGATATGTAAAAATTTTCCTGCAGCTACCCTGGAAAAGAGAATTGGTAGGCTCAGGGAAAGGGAGGCCAAGAAGTCCGCTGAACCGGATGGCCAGCCCGGTTCGGTTCCAACCGAACCAGAGGGAGTGCCCTCTGACCAGGGCGAGACTTCCTCGGCCAAAAGAAGAACGGACTCTGAGGAGTCGGTTCCAGCAAAAAGGACTAGGAAATCAGCTGGTGTGAAGCCAAAACTTTCCTCTCCAACCACTGAAGAAATAGCCAAAGCGATCAAAATTGTCCAGTCGCTTTCCCCGGTTCTGACCAAACCGGCACCTTCAGGTAAGCGCCCGGTTCGGCCGGTTCCACCAGTTCAAGATTATGATTTAGAGGAATATTATGAACCAGAGGAGAGGGAAGAGGAGTATGAGGAGAGTGAATGTGGATTTGAAAGTCTGGATGTGCCCATTGACCCGGACATCTCCCCAGACAGACCTTCAGGAGTGTCTCCTCCTAGGCTTTCTGAGTCCCCTTCTCATTTTATGTTTTATAAAAAAGTGGCTGAAACCCTGCAGCTCCCTATGGAGGAAGCTGTGGATGATCAGGAGGAGCCTGACTATGTGGAAATGATGGATATCCCAGAGTCTAGGAGACTGTCTATTGCCTTGCATAAATCTTTTGGGAAACAGACATTTAAAATTCTAATAACTCCTCACACTATACCTCCTGTGGATAAAAGAGTGGACAAGAGTTACACATTGTCAGGCTCTGATACGGAACTCCTTTCACAACAATGCAGCCATGTTGGGGTAGTGCAGGCTGCAACCTGTGACAAGGCAAACATTCCCTTGGCTTCACACCCCCCCGGACAAGGACTCCAGGAGGATTGATGCCATGGCAAAGAAACAGTACATGGCAGCATCCTTGGGACTCAGACAGGCAAATTATATGGGTTATGTTGCTAAATATCAGAAATCCAGATGGGACACTGTTATGGCTCTAGCAAAACAGGTCCCTGGCCAGCTTGCCAAGGAGTCGGAGCAGGTGGCTGCTGATGGTATTGAGGCATCCAAGGTGCAATTCCATGCTGCAGTGGACTCTAATGATGTGTCATCAAGAGTCATGGCTACATCTGTGGCACTTCGCAGAATGGCTTGGCTCAGATGTACTAGCCTGTCACAGGATACCCAGACTAAAGCCATGGATTTTCTTGTTGTGGGTAATTCTCTGTTTGGGGAGCAGACAGAGAATTACATGAAAAAATGGATGAGTATGGGACTACCTATAGGAGTGCACAGGCCAAAGAAAGGCAGGCCACTCCCCAAAGGCAGCTTCCCAGGGGCAGGGGCAGGCCTTTTCATAGGCCTTTTTACCAAGCCCAGGCCTCCTCTTCTGCTTATGCCCAGAGGGGGTTCTTCAGAGGGAGAGGCAGACGGGGTACAAGCGGGCCTGCTTCCACCTCTCAGCCCAAAGCCCCTGCCAAGCAGGCACCCTGATGGGGTTGCCAGGGCCGATTCTCAGCTACCTGTAGGGGGCAGGCTGGCTTACTTTGTCCAGGACTGGCAGTCTCTGACATCAGACAAGTGGGTCCTGGAAGTAGTAAGCCAGGGACTGGTTCTCAGCTTCAAAAAATTTCCCAAGATGAGAGCCAGATCCTTTCCACCTGCAAATCCATCAGAGACCCTTGCCCTAGAGGCAGAGGTTTCTTCCCTCCTGGCTGTCAGAGCCATAGAAAGGGTTCCTACCCTACACAGGGGCAAATGATTGTAGTACCGGTACTTCCTAACCCCCAAAAGGACAGGAGAATGGCGGCCCATCCTGGATCTAAGATATCTGAACAAGCACCTTTTTAAACCAAAATTCAAAATAGTGACTCTGGGAATAATTCTGCCCTCTCTCTCTCTAAGGCCAGGGGACTGGCTAGCCTCCCTGGACCTCAAAGATGCATATTTTCACATTCCCATCAGGTGCTCCCACAGAAAGTACCTCAGGTTCGAGTTGCCCTCAGGCCACTGTCAGTTCAGAGCAATGCCCTTTGGCATAACATCAGCCCCAAGGGTGTTAACAAAGTGCCTGGCAGTAGTGGTTGCTTTCCTAAGGAGGAAAAAGATCTCCATCTTTCCATACTTGGATGACTGGCTCATAGTGGGTCAGTCTCCAGACCAAGTCAAGTCACATCTGCAAATAACTCAGCAAGTGCTCACTTCCTTAGGATTCCTCCTCAACCTTCCAAAGTCAGTTCTCGAGCCAGTACAGCTCCTCACCTTTATAGGGGCAGAGCTGGATACAGTAAGAGTAAAAGCCTTCCTTCCCTTGGACAGGGCAAGGACCCTTATAGAACTGGCCTCTTCATTTACCCTTCAGGTGTCTCGACCAGCAAGGCATTTCTTGCAGCTCCTGGGCCACATGGCAGCCTCTACAGCAGTGGTCCAGGGGGCAAGATTCCAGATGAGGGACATTCAGTTCCACTTAAGAGCCTTCTGGTCCCAAAGAAAGGATTCCCTAACCAAACTAGTCCCAGTGACTCGAACCCTGATCCAGGCTTTGCAATGGTGGCAGGATCAGGACAATTTGAGACAGGGAGTTCCTTTTGTCACTCAGTCTTGTTCAGTGATACTCACCACAGATGCCTCCCTGCTGGGCTGGGGAGCCCACCTGGGGGATTTTACCACCCAAGGACTGTGGTCACCTCAAGAGTCTCTGCTTCACATCAATCTCTTGGAACTCAGAGCAGTGTTTCTGGCACTGCAAGCCTTTTCCAAATCTGTACAGAACAAGGTGGTCCAGATCAGAACAGACAATACCACCACAATGTGGTACATCAACAAGCAAGGAGGCACTCGGTCTACGGCCTTGTGCACAGAAGCAATGGAGTTGTGATCTCTGGCCTAATCCCTACAAACCTCTCTGATAGCAATTCACCTCCCAGGGAAGGACATTGTCCTAGCAGATGCTCTCAGCAGGATATCCCAGTGCTATCACGAATGGACCCTAGATCCCCCAGTTTTGGAAGTGATTTTCTCGAGATGGGGCACTCCACGGATAGATCTTTTTGCAGCCCCAGACAATCACCAGCTTCCTCTCTTTTGTTGCAGACCCCCAGTCTTGGGCTCAGTCTCCCTGGATGCTCTGATCCTGAATTGGGAAGGGAAGTTCCTGTATGCTTTCCCCCCTTCCCTCTCCTGTTCAAAGTGCTAGTCAAGATCAGGTCTCAACCATGCAAAGTGATTCTGATTGCTCCAGAATGGGCCAGACAGCCCTGGTACCCACTGTTGCTGTCCTTAACAGTCCACCTTCCCCTGTCTCTTCCCAGGAATTACAACCTGCTGACATCCTCTCAGGGGAGGACTTGGTATCCGAACCTCAAATCTTTTAATCTCAAGGCATGACTCTTGAAGAGTTAGAGTTTGCTGATTTACACCTTTCTCAAGGGGTTCTGGATATCCTTAAGGCTTCTCGAAAGCCTTCCACCAGAAAGACTTACAACTCCAAATGGAAAAGGTTCACTATTTGGTGCTCTAATAGCATATTTCTCCAGAATCTGCTGGGTTGCCTACAGTCCTGGACTATGTGGTTCATCTTAATGGCTTGGGACTTAGGCCAGCTACACTTAAAGTGCATCTGGCAGCTGTTTCTGCCTTCTTGTCAGTAGGCAAGCCCTCTCCTCTGTCAGCCCATCCTGTGTTTTGTAAGTTCTTCAAGGGATTGCTGCACACCAATCCCGCCTTTAGGGACCCTGCTCCTGCTTGGGACCTTAATGTTTGCATTGCTCAGCTTATGCAACCATCCTTTGTCCTCTGCAGAGCTTAAGTACTTGACTTGGAAAACTGTGTTTTTGGTAGCCATTACCTCTGCCAGACGTAGCAGTGAATTGAGAGCCCTGTCAGTGGAGTCTGATTTCATCTCTTTCCATAGAGATAAAGTGGTCCTAAGAACTAACAGGAAGTTTTTGCCTAAGGTGGTTTCAGATTTCCACCTTAATCAGTTTGTCTCTCCCTGTTTTCTTCATTGACCATTCCTCCTCTGGAGAGAGGAGGCTGCACAGCTTGGATGTTAAAAGGACCCTCAGCTACTACATAGAGCGCACCAAGGGTCACAGGTTTGAGTCCCTCCAGTTGTTCCTCACATATGGAGAGGTCGGTAAGGAAAAACCTGCCACTAAAAGATCTATTGCGAGGTGGATTGTCTCTTGTATACAATTCTGCTATGAAGAAAACTGGGTAGAACACCACCCTCAGGCCTGAGGGCTCACTCTACTAGAGGTACAGCTGCTTCCCTGGCTGCTGCCAGGGATATTCCTATCTTAGAAATTTGTCAAGCAGCCACCTGGAAAACAGTCCATACATTCACCAAGCATTACTCTCTGGATATCCAGGCTAGGAGTGATGCATGGTTTGGCTCAGCAGTACTTCAGAGCCTATTCCCAAAGCAGGTTCTGTTCCTCCTCCATGGAGGTACTGCTTGGTAGTCTGCAGTAGTCAGAATACAGCAAGACTACTTGTTGTTTGAAGAAAAAATTACTCACTTTAGTAATGTTGTTTCTTCTAATGGAGTCTTGCTGTATTCTGACCTGACCCCCCCCCCCCTTTATTTTGGGTGTGTGTTGTGTTTTGTTTTTGGGTTTCCTGACTTAAGTCTTTGCTTTGAAACCAAAAAACCCTTTTTAATAAATTTAGTACGCAGTTGGCTAGTGTAAGTCTTACAGTTTCCACACAGAACTTCTAGTGAGTATTGCTCGTAAAGATCTGACGGTTGGAGTTTAAACAACAGCAGACAGAGGCTTCAACCGAGCTTGCTCTGAACGTTCCATGCAGGCCATGGAAGGTTAATTGTTTGTTCTCTGGGGCAGTTGAAAGGCAGGACCTAACTGCAATAGTCGGAATACAGCAAGACTCCATTAGAAGAAACAACATTACTAAGGTGAGTAATTTTTTCTTCTCTACTCTACTGCAAATGGTCCCTTGGATCAGAGCACTTACCCGGTTATCAAAGAAATAAATAAGTGCAGTAGCACTACAGACTCGAATGAGAGATGATAGGTTAGTTGATTCATGGAGGTACTTGAACCCCAGGGGAAGGGAGTATTCATTTTGCTTTCACTCGGCAAAAAGCTGTGCTAGACTAGATTTAGCTCTTTTGTCACAGGACCTGCTGCAGTCCTTGTCAGGGGTGAAGTATGGCCCAATACTGATTTCTGACCACCCCTGCTTATTAATGGAGCTGGGAACACTGGGCCCCACCGGCCCCCCAGAGCTTGGAAACTTGATCCCACACTGTTTAAGGACCAAGAGTTTAGAGAACTTAAAACCCGGATAACTAACTTTTTGGCTGAGAATCCGAAGGGAGGGACCTTGGACATTATCAGGTGGGATGCTCTGAAAGTAGTGCTCCGAGGGGGTATTATATCCTTTTCTGCCCGTAAAAGATGAGCAGAGCAGTTAAACGTGGCAAACTAAGAGGAGGCCATTCAGAAGTTGGAAAAAAAATCCCTCCACTGAGAATTACCACGACCTACAAAAACTGAAATGGCAATATAATTCAGAAAGCACTGATACCCTAGGGAGAGCCATACTACTTACCCATGCGGGGGCATATTTTGATGGGGATACAGTGGAAAAATGGCTAGCATGGTAGTTCCGAAATAGAGCAGATGGGGAAAAATGTGTCTCAAGTCATGGATTATGGGGGAACAAACCATGAGTGCGATGAGAAAATCGGTGAGCGCTTCCTACAGTTTTTTTTAAGATTTATACAGGTCTTAGGTGAAGCCGGACGACAACCAAATAAAGTATTTTTTTGGAGAGGGCCACTCTCCCCAAAATCATTGAAGAAGATAGAGCGCTTTTGGAAGCCCCCATCCAGTGGGAGGATATAAGGGAGGCCATAGCGCATATGAAAGGTGGGAAGGTGCCAGGTCCAGATGGATATCCTGTTGATTTTTTTTTTTAAATGTCTAGTAGTGACTTGAAAGACCCACTGATGGACATGATTAGGGAGTTCTTCAACACAGAGATGCTTCCCCCTTGAAGCGCCCGGCAACCATTACCATCCTTCCCAAACCTGGTAAAGACCCTGGTCATCGTGCTTTATATAGGCCTATTTCGCTTCTGACAACTGACTACAAACTAATGGCTAGAATTATTGCCAGCAGATTGGAAAAGATCCTACCTACTGTCATTCATAGTGACCAGTCGGGATTTGTTAAGGGCTGACAAGGAAAACTTAATGTTAGAAGGACCCTAAATGTAGCCTGGAAATGGGGCTTCAGCTGGGATTGGGAGGGGGGGGGTGGCGCCTGGAGGTTTAGCAAGACATGTGATAGGGTAGAATGGAGGTCTCTCTTTTGTGCATTTTGAAAATTCAGGTTGGGGGAGACCACCATTAAGTGGATATCCACACTTTACAATGCCCCCAGTGCTCAAATTTTGGTCAGTGGAATACTAAGTAGGCCCTTCTGTTTGACACGGGGAACGAGGCAAGGATGCCCGCTGTCACCGCTACTATATGTTATGTCTCTCGAACCATTGGCAGCTATAATTCGAGAGGAGTCAGGAATCCAGGGCCTGGTAGCGGGTGGTATACATCACAAACTCACCTTGTCTGCAGGTGATCTGTTAGTATATCTTGCAGACCCTAAAAAAGGCATACCTGTATTACATAAGATGCTTAGGGAATATGGGACATGGCTGGACATAAGATTAATTGGACAGAAAGTGAGCTGTTACAGATGGGTGAACCTAGGAGAAAACCCATGGCTGAGCTCCCCTTAAAACTAAAAGTGGTCACATCTTTAAAATACTTCGGTATTATGATCCCAAAATATCATCTGGACTTATACAAGGAAAATTATATCAGGCTTCTTGCAGGAATTAAACAAGATTGTGATAGATGGGAGGGTCTTCCCCTAAGCCTAATAGGACATATTTACTGGATTCAGTAGAGACAAAAGTAGGCAGAATGCCCATCAAGAATGTCTCCCCACACTAGTGGGATCTTGAGTTCCTGATTATTTTATACTCTTTGACAATATATACGCATCAAGGGACTTTTTAAATGCATCAAAGGTATTCAGCTCTATTATTTCCTGAGGTAAAGTATTCCAGTACTTAATAGTATGAACTGTGAAGTAGTTGTCCGTTTTGTTTGTCTTGACCCTTGGTACCATAAACTGTTTATTATGGGCATGTAAATTTAGAATTCTGTTAAGCAGTTGAAACCCACAACCCGATGCTAAGTGAGGAAAGTATAAGATCTTATGCATCAGGAGAATATCTCCATGTAGCCGTGTCTCCTGAAGCGAAAAAAGATTGGTTGCACTAGTGTCTCTGGATACGATTTGTATTTTAAGTGGGGGATTAAATTGATTATCCTTTTTTTTGCACCCTTTCAAGTAATACAGTATCCCTCTTATTAACTCAGTAAAAATGAATATACTGCCCAAATGCTTGTACAGAATCTCCCCATCGGGGTCCCTGAATATTTCTTTAGGCAACTGGACAGTATATTGAATAGATTTATGTGGAGTGGGAAATGTGCCAGAACAAAAAGAAAAAAAAAAAAGTACTTCAACTTCCTATGCGTGGGGGGGAGACTTGCTACTGGGCAGCCCAGTTGGGCATTCTTGACAGGCCTTTAGATAGGGCATTGGTCATCAGGATGACCGTCAGCTCTGGGCTGACAAACGGGATCCCTTGCTGCAGATGTTCTGGGACTAACCACCATTGGAGAGCGTCCCACATCTGCTGGGTCATAGTGACCAGCTGGTTGAAGTGACCAGTACGCTGAGACCACTGGCTGGCCAACTCCCACTGCAGAGAGTGCATTCTCCAGCGGGCCCAACGGACCATGCTGGTGCAGACCGTCATGTAACTCAGCAGCTGCAGGAATTCCTGGGTAGGGCACAGTTGCCCAATCCGAAATGTTCAGGCAAAGGAGGAGGAGAGCGCCTCCACCCTGTCCACGGGGAGCTGGTCTCTGGCTCTGCAAGAGTCTCTCTCCGCCCCGATAAAGTTGATCACCTGCGAAGGCACGAGTTTCAACTTGGCCTCATTGACTAGGAGGCCAAGGGAGATGCAGGTCTGGAGGGCCAGGTCCCTGGACCGCTCCACCTCCTGCCTGGAGGGACCTGCGATCAGCCAGTCATCCAGGTAGGGGTAAACCTGGACCCCTCAGCGCCTCAGGTAGGCTGCCACCACTGCAGTGCACTTGGTGAAGACCCTGGGGGCCTAGGACAGCCCGAATGGCATGGCCTGGAACTCTTAGAGGGCTCCCTCTGCTCGGAAGTGGAGGAACCTTCTGTGAGACGGATGGAGTGGGACGCGAAAAAAATGCGCTCTGAATATCCAGGGAGCAAAACTACATGTTCTGCTCTAGAGATGGTATGATGTATGACAGAGTTACCACCCTGAAGGTTCCCTTCATCGCTGAGCAACTTTAAGCAGATTCGAGGGTCATTAACGCGACCCACGACCATACCAAGAGGCCCAAACATCTCGGTTTCCCTCCCTCTGGACAAGGAGTCCCAGAGGCTGGACCTCATTCACAAGTGAACTTTTGACTCTGCTACCTTGACCATCAGGGTTCTTAATTACATTGCTCACATGGTTCAGTTTCAGAACCAGCTCTGGGCTCGGGCCGAAATAGCAGAAAAATGCCCTCCCGAAGGACCCCCCAGAGGCAGCTGCTGCTTCAGAACATTGACAGGGGCCAAGGTTGGCAAGCATCTACTCTGTTTGGCCTGGGTGTCGGCAGTGGGCAGTTGCCTGTGATGTAATTCGTGGCTGCAGGTGTCGGGCTTCATTCTGAATGCCCCCTTCAGAGGGTACAAACTGTTTGGGGCAGATGTGCAGGATATACTTTCAAACCTGTAGGCCTCTGGCCACACCCTGCAGTCGGTCCACACTATGTACCACACTAACCAGTCCAGAAGTGGTCAGCGAGTGCCCTTTCAACAGACTGACCACAGGCCTAAGCCCAGTGCCAAAGCCCATAGCAAACGTAGGGCAGCCAGAGCCCTGCCTACCCCCTCCTCCACCACTGGGAAAAACTCCAGAGGCGGTGCATATCTTGGCTTGACTCCTTCCGCCCCCACCCTCCAGTCAGGCAGGAGGTGGTAGTCAGACGGGGGGGGGGTGCTTCTACCTGGACAAATGGAAGGAGATCACCAGAGATGCCTTGGCACTGCAACTCATGGAAAACAGTCACACTCTGGAGCTCTTGGAGTGGCCTCCAGCAAATCCTACAGTTCTGTCCTCTTACCCTCCAGACCACGTTCCATTGCTCTGGGAGGAAATCCACTTCTTGCTGCACAAAAGGGCCATAGAACCTTGTCCCAGAGACTCAACAGGGCAGGGGGTTCTACTCTTATTCCTTCCTGGTTCCCAAATGCACAGGAGATCTCAGGCCCATTCTAGACCTCCGGGAGCTAAACTTATTCATTCAGTACAGAAAATTCCAGATGGTGATCCTTCAGGGACAGCCGCCCCTTCTGTACCTGGGGGATTGGCTGTGTTTCCTTGACATGAGAGGCATACCAGCATATCCAGGTACATGCCTCCTACAGACAATACCTAAGACTCCATTTCCAGGGGGAACACTTCCAGTTCTGGGCCTTGCCTTTTGGCTTATCCTCAGCCCAGTGGGTGTTTACTAAATGTTTGGCAGTGGCGGCTGCCCTCAGGCGGAAGGGACTTTCTTTCCCTACCTTGATAACTGGGGAACACCTGTTAGACTTTGGAACATACCACCTGCTTGTTCCAGGACCTGAAGAGTATGGTCAACCTGCCCAAGTCAGTTCTGACCCCTTGTCAGCGTCTTTAGTACATATGGCAATCTTAGATATGGCCTTCCTGCCGCAGGACAGGGCGGACCACCCTACAGCTGAAGCCCGCCTGCTGTACAACAGCAGATGTGTCGCAGCCAGAACCTTCTTCTGGTTCCTGAGCCTGATGGCTGCAGCTGTAGTCACAGTGCCTCTAGCCAGACTGCACATGAGGGTACCCCAGTGGACACAGAGTCCAGTGGGACCAGCGTTCCGATTACCTAAAACAGCAGGTCCTAGTCCCCTGTCTGGTGAAAAAGGTTCAGCTTTGGTGGATGGAACCCACCAATCTGTTAAGAGGGATTCCTTTCCTCATTTCCTCCCCTCAGCAAATTCTCACCACAGATGCTTCAGAGTTGAGGTGGGGGGCTCATTTGGGGCCCCAACGAACACAAGGGATGTGTTCCAAGCTGGAGTCCTCTCTCCACATCAGTGTCCTGGAGATATGGCCAGTTCTTTATACCCTGCAGGTCTTCCAGATCCAGCTATCCCCGGGCCTTCTGCTAGTGCAAATGGACAACATCAGTGTAGTCCACTACATCTTGGGGGAGGCACTCACTCGTATCCTTACTGCCGGGAAGCAGTGAGTGTCTGGTACTGGGCTCTGGAAAATGGTCTAGAACTGTCGGCCGTCCATGTTCCAGGCATCCAAAACATCCTGGCAGACAGGCTAAGCAGATCGCTGTCAAAGATGCACGAGTGGGAGCTGCTGACCTCAGTAGTAGAAGATATCTTCAACAGATGGAGTCATCCAGAGTTGGACCTTTTTGTGTCCTCACTCAGTGCAAAACTGCTGCTTTTTTTTGCTTGCTCGATCCAAGGCCTGTAGTTTTCTAGCAAGACGTGCTGTCCATATCTTGGAAAGGGAGGTTTCTGTACATATTTCCTCCTATCCCCTGCTCTACAGGGTTCTGATCAAGTTCCGGATGGAAGAGGCCACGGTGATCCTCGTCTTTCCCCTTCTGGCCTTGTCAGATCTGGTTCCCTTTACTGCAGCAGCTGACAGTGGACCCTCCAGTGCCCCTGCCTGATTTCCCAGGATTGGAACATCCTGGTCCATCCTGACCTCAAATCCTACTTCTTCAGGCCTGTCTTCTGAAGACATAGACATTGCTCGGTTCGGGGTGTCACCCGAGGTAGCTGATGTCCTGGTGGCGGTAAGCAAGCCCTCCACTAGGACCACTTATTCTATGAAGTGGAAATGGTTTGCGCTGTGAGCTGCTTCATGTAGGCTGGATCCTTTCACTTGTCCAGTGAGCAGATTCTGGAGTACTTATTGTCCCTGTCAGATTCTGGTCTGAAGTACTCCTCCCTTAAAGTGCACATGTCTGCCATCTCTGCTTTCCATGTGCCTGTCGATGAACGCACAGTGGCACAACTGAAGGTATCGCGTATATTTCTGAGAGGCATTCTTCATCTGAAGCCTCCTATTCGCAATCCAGTCCCGCCTTGGGACTTGAATTTTGTTTTGGAGAAACTTATTTTGGCTCCTTTTTAAGTGGAACGCGACATGCGAGCTACACTTTGTCGTGGAAAGTGTTATTTTTAATGGCTGTTACTACTGCTCGAAGAATGTGTGTGAGTAGCCGTATTTGATTTTCCACAAAGACCGAGTGTCTTTGCGTACTAATCCTAGGTTTTTTTTTCCTAAGGTGGTGTCTGAGTTTACTTTAAATCAATCCATCTACCTGCCTGTTTATTTCCCAGAGTATGACAATCCAGGGGAAGCATTGTCCACACTCTAGATGTGCATAGAATTCTGCATTACTACACACACCGTATGAAGGACTGCAGGAAGTCCTCTCAGTTTGTTTCTTTCACCCCTGGTAAAGAGGGTGTTCCTGTTTCTAAACAGTGCTTATGTAAATGGTTAGCCAACTATATTACTTTCTGATGCGGGAAATATGGCAAGTACCTTCCTGGCATTGTTCATGGTCATTTCACCAGAGGCATGGCTACTTATCTGTTGCCTGTTTCAGTAATGTCTCAGCTGCAGAGATCTGTGCTGCTGCTACTTGGAGTACTGTCCACACCTTTACCAAGCACTACAGTCTGGACATTGTCTGTAGGCATGGGACCAACTTTGGCCTAGCTGTTCTCTAGGGACTGCTTTCTTAGGCTTGTGGTTTCCGACCATGCAAACTGCATTTGCTGATGATAGAACTGCTTGGGATTCATTCCATAGGTATGGCCTGCTGCAAGAGATGCTCTCAAAGCAAGATAGTACAGTTATGTAAGAACTTGCAGTAACAGTAGATCTTCCTTTGAGAGGGTTCCTGCAGTAGGTCTTCACATATACGACTGCACCCCCTGGCATCAGGTCCGCACGGCAAACTTGTAGATAGCAATACCCAGCGGGGACAGCCCCCAACATTGGGGCAGCGTGACGTCAGCCCGACTATAAAAAAGGGGCGGTCCCATGCCCGCTCTCCAGTTCTTTTCCAATGGAGACCTATTGATAGGTAAGGAGAAAACCGGAGTGAAAACTCCTCAGACCCTGCTTCCGCTCTAGTCCCAAAGGGCTAGGTAGGATGGAAAATAAGGATGAAACATCCAGAAACTGGGGGAAGGAGGGTGAGAAACTAGACCTACTGCAGGAACCTCTCGAAGATCTACTGTTACGGTAAGTTCTTATGTAACTGCTGTATCTTACTTCGATAGGGTTCCTGCAGTAGGTCTTCACATACAGGACTGAATACCAAGCAGTCCCAAAGAAAAGCAAATAACATGGGTGCATCCGGGAGAAGGAGAAGTTGGCATGAGGAATCACGACAGGAGACCTTGCAAGACCAAAATGCCCGCTCTTCAGTTCTTTCCCACCGTCACCTCAGTAACGTTCGGCTCGTGTCAGAACAGCAATCCGATGTCTACGTTGTATTTTGTCGAAGTTTCCTTCACCTCTTGTCTAAATTTCTCTCAAAGTTTTCTTCAAATTGATGTCTTCTACAGTGCCTTCAGAAAGTATTCACCCCCCCCCCCGATTTTGTCACATTTTGTTGTGTTACTACCAGAATTTTTAATGCATTGAAATGATTTTTTTCCCTTGATTCACACAGCATACTCGTATTCAGCTTCGTTCAAGGAGCTTTGCCAGTCCCTTTCCATCGTCGGCGTTCGTGGGAGCGGAATGAGGTCTCCTTCCCCGGACAACTGACTGTCGACTTCAGTCGAGGTTGCGGCTAAGGCTGCTGGCTTCACGGCTTCCCCGTCAGGCCAGCCGGCCAAGACTCCCGTCGACGCTGTCGAGATTTTTTTCGACCCGTCGGACAGGCTGTCGACTGGTGAGGCCGACAACCCATCTTCACCGGTTCCTCCGGTGGAGACCAAGGATCTGCCTGCGCCCCTGGTGCAGCAGTCCCTGATTAAGGCTTCCGAGCCGAGGGAAGAGCGGGTGTCCCCCGCTCCTTCCCAGACTCATCCTCGGAAACACCGAGGATCTCGGACTTCTCGGTCCAGCTGATCCCGCTGACATCGGCGGTCTCAGTCTCGGCACCAAGGTAAGCGGCACCGCCGCTCATCCTCGTCTTCCTCCTCAGAAGAGGAGAGGCTTCGGCGCAAATTGTGTCAGTGCTACGAGGACCTGATGTGGCAGCAGTTACTTCTGTCCGGGAACAAGTCGACGCCATCGCCTTCCCCAGCCATCAAGTGGCTGTCACCCGAGCGGCCGAAACAACCCCTCGCCGTAGTCGAGATGCCCAAGCCTGGGCCAGTTGTTTGGCCGAAACCTGCTGCCCCACCGATTTGTGGTGGAACCTCCGCCTCCACAACCGAAATCGGGGGCACCGACCGAGGACTCTCGGTTGGGTCAAGGCCTGCCCCACAGGTTGTCAGTCACCCTCACTCCCGACCGTCCTCGGCAGGTGGAGGTGGCTCAGCCCAAACGGCTCTTCGCGGACTCCTCCGAGTCCGGCGACGCCTCCTCCCTGTTCTCAGGCGGTTGACCTGGAGTCCTCCGAGGAGCCAGTCGTTGGGCGAAAGCCCATCGTCCTTCATGGGTTTGCCCGGCTCATCTCGGCGTCCACGGGATGCAGCCTCGAAGCCGTATCAAAGCCGGGTCAAATCTCCTGAGCGGAGATACTGGACCGAGGATTCCCCCACGGAGGCCTTTCCGGTGGCTGAGGCCATTGTTGGCCCAGCCTTGGAGCTTTGTCAGCGGCCTGCTTCCTGCCCTGTACCTTCGGCCAGGATGGCCAGGAAGTATGCGGTCCCTACCGGCTCTTTGCCCGGGTTTTCAGAACACCCCTCTGCCAAGGGGTTGGTCACCGACAGCGTTTTCCAGCGTTCCGGGAACGCTAGGGATGTGGACAAGCCCCCCAACAAGGAGTCCAAAAAGCTGGACTATGCCGGGTGCAAGGTGTATGCTGCGTCCTCCCTTGGCCTCCGCCAGGCCAGCTCGGCCGTGCTGATGGCACACTTCTCCCACGCCCTCTTGGGCTTCCTGGATGAGGTGATCCCTCATCTCCCGGCCGACCTGCAGACCACGGTCCGGCAGGTGCGGGACCAGGGTAGGACAGTGGCTAAGCAGCAGCTCCAAACGGCTCTGGACATAGGAGACTGCTGTGCCAGATCAGTCGCAGCCGCGGTGGCCATGCACCGCAGAGCATGGCTGGGGATATCCACCTTCACGGCGGATACCCAGCACAAATTGGCAGATGTCCCCTTCTTCGGCCCTGGAGTGGAAGGTCACCTCCAGCGGATCGAGAAGTCAGTGCCACTCTGGACTCTGTCACCTCTGCCCAGAAGGACAAAGGCTGCCGACAGCAGCAGCACAAGTCCTTTCGCCCTTCTGCGCCTGCGGCATGTCCGGCCCAACAGCACCAGGGCCAGCAGGCTCGCGCTTGGCATCCCAAACCCAAGCCCTCAGCTTCCTCCAGTAGGAAGCAGGGAGGTAAAGGCCCAGGAAGTCCCTCGGCCGGTCCCTCCTCCAAGCCTGCCCAGTGGCGGGTTGAGGGGTGTCGCCCCCAGCCTTGTCACTCCCCCCAGGGTTCTCCTCGGTGGGGGGACGGCTCTGCCACTTCCTTTCCGCCTGGTTCGCTATCACCACTGTCCGCTGGGTGTTGGAGGTGGTAGGAAAGGGCCTGCCTCTGGAGTTCGAGCAGGCCCCCCCCTTCCGAGCCGTCGCCCCTTGGGGTGCCACAGGGTCTGCAGCCTCTCTGTCGGCCTGCTGAGCCAATATTGCCCTGCTCCTTGAAAAAGAGGTGATCAGTAAGGTGGCAGATCCTTCTCCAGACCCGGTATTTCCTGGTCCCAAAACGGATGGGAGGCTGGCGCCCCATTCTCGCCCTGCACGACCCGAACAGGTTCCTAAGGTCTCGGACCTTCAGGATGGTCACTCTGGCTCAGATAATCCCATCCTTTGGAACGAGGCATGTGGTTCTGTTCCCTGGACCTTCAGGATGCGTACTCTCACGTCCCAATCCGTTCGTCCCATCAGGGATTCCTCCACTTCAGAGCAGAGGGATCCCTTTACGAGTTCCGGGCCATGCCCTTCGGCCTTTCCCTAGCTCCCAGGGTCTTCACCAAATGCATGGCAGTGGTGACAGCATCCCTGCGGCGCTGAAGGGTCTGGGTTTACCCCTACCTGGACGACTGGCTGATTGCAGCCCCCTCCAGAGCGGAGGTGGAGTGGTCCAGAGATCTGGCCCTCCAGGTTTGCTCTCAGGATGGCCTCTTCATCAATGAGGCCAAGTCGGAACTCGTGCCAAAGCAAGGTGATACATTTCATTGGGGCAGAGCTTGACTCTCTTCGAGCCAGAGCACGGCTCCCGGCGGACAGGGCCGAGGTTCTTTCCTCCTTTGTCCAATCATTTCAGGTTGGGGAATTGTGCCCTGCCCGGGACTTCCTGCACCTCCTGGGCCTCATGGCGCCCTGCACCAGCGTGGTCCGTTGGGCCCGCTGGTACATGCGTTCCCTTCAATGGGGACTGGCCAGCCAATGGTCACAGCACTTCGATCCTCTGGATCAGCTAGTGACAGTGACCCAGGGGATGTGGAACGCTCTCCAGTGGTGGACCGTTCCAGCACATCTGCAGGAGGGCATCCTGTTTGTCCGACCCGAGCCGACGGTCTCTCTATCGACTGATGCCTCTCTGATGGGTTGGGGTGCCCATCTGGGGGAGCACAGAGCGCACGGCCTCTGGTCCCCTCGGGAGTCCCAATGCCATATTAACCTGCTGGAGCTTCGAGCGGTTCGTCTAGCCCTCACTGCCTTCGCTCTGTTTCTGTGGGGTCAAGTGGTTCAGGTCCAGACGGACAATACCACGACCATGTACTACCTAAACTGCCAGGGGCGGGGCGCGCTCCATGCCTCTGTGCAGGGAAGCTGTCGCATTTGGTCACTCGTCGCAGCCTGGAGGCGGATCTCCTCGCCATTCATGTGGCAGGAGCCTCAACACCCTGGCCGATGCCCTAAGCCAGATAGGGGCTGCGTCTCACGAGTGGTCTCTCCTGCCAGAGGTAGTACAAGATCTCTTCTCCCACTGGGGCACGCCTCAGGCGGACCTGTTTGCCTCCAAGGAGAATGCAAAGCTGAGACTGTTTCATGCCTGCCCCCCTCAGCAGGACTCGCTGCAGGGGAATGCCTTCTTGAGGCCGTGGACCCCGGGCCTCTTCTGCGCCTGTCCCCCATTTCCCTTGATCCACAAGGTGCTTCTCAAGGCGAGGAGGGACAAGGCGCAGGTGATTCTGGTAGCCCCAGACTGGCCCCGCCAGTTCTGGTATCCAGATCTCCTCAGTCTCAGCTTCAGGCTCCCGAGGCAGCTTTCAGCCCGCCTGGACCTGATCTCAGTAAGTCAAGGGAAGGTATTCCATCCGGACCTTCAAACCCTGCACTTGACGGCCTGCTTCCTGAGCGGCTAGAGTTCCAGGCCTTGGGTCTTTCCGACGAAGTCCTCAATGTTGTTGAGGCGTCCCGTAAGGAGTTGACCAGAAAATGCTATGCCTTCAAATGGTAGAGATTCTCCATTTGGTGTCAGGGCAAGGGTCTGGACCCTTCCTCCTGTTCCTTGGTAAGCATTCTGGACTACCTGTGGTCCCTTTCTCAGCTAGGGCTTCGGTCGACGACCCTTAAGGTGCACCTGGCAGCCATCTCTGCTTACCGGGCGTGGGCCGGGAAGCAGTCAGTGGCACAGGAGAAGGTGGTCGGGCGCTTTTTCAAAGGCCTTGATCACATATCCCCTCCGGTGCGAGAACCTCCACCAACGTGGGATCTACTGCTGGTATTGGCTAAGCTCATGGGCAAGCCATTCGAACCGATGCACAGGTGTGACATCTCTCACCTGTCGTGGAAGACCGCCTTCTTAGTGGCTATCATGTCAGCCAGAAGGATAGGAGAGCTCCAGGCACTTTCCATTGAGTCTCCTTATCTAGTCTTCCACAGGGACAAGGTTGTCCTGCGCCCCCACCCGAAATTCCTTCCGAAGGTGGAGTCAGAGTTTCACCTTAACCAGGTGTTGACTCTGCCGGTGTTCTACCCCAATCACACCGCGAGGCGAATATAGGCTCCATACTTGGACCCTGAAGGCGCTTGCTTATTATAAGGTGGATGGCTGAAGTTGGAGAGGTTACGCCAGCTGTTTGTCACCCTACGCTGAAGCCGCATCTGGCAGACCTGCAGCCAAGCGGACGATAGGCAGGTGGGTCACCTCCTGCATAGATCTCTGCTATAGGCTGGCGGGCATGGAGCCTCCCAGAGGGATAAGAGCTCATTCTACCCGTCATACCGCTGCATCAGTGGCTGCTTCCAGGGACGTCCCTATCCAGGAAATCTGCAGGGCTGCTACCTGGAAGTCAGCACACACCTTCATCACCCACTACCACATCGACCTTGAGTCACGCCGGGATGCTGGTTTTGGGGCCTCGGTTCTCCAGTCCCTATTTCTCAAATAGGGGCTGTGCCCCTTGCCTCCCCCCTCCTGGAGAACTGCTAGGAGTCTGCCAGACAGCGTGGATGAACAACATATCCATGTCCCTAGAAATACAGGTTACTGACCTGTAACAGGAGTTCTAGGAATGGTATATGTTGTTCATCCACCCGACCCACACGACCTCCGCGGCTTCGATGCACAACTTGGCTTCCAGCAGGCTAGATCTGGTGTCATGGGGCGGAGCCGAGAGTTTTACCACCCAGGTGGGTGGGAGGAGCCAGCTTGAAGACCTTCCGGCAAGATTTAAAGCGGCAAGGAACCTGCCAGACAGTGTGGATGAACAACATATACTGTTCCTAGAACTCCTGTTACAGATGAGTAACCTGTATTTTTTCATACCACTTTTTATTCAGGTGCAGTTAAATATGGATGCTTTAGGGGAAGGCATATCATTTCTGAGAATAAGAACTTTTAAAACAGCTGCCAGTTAGAAATGATTTCCTGTCCTCTTTAAGGCTTTCCACAGATTCTCAATGGGATTCAAGTCTGGGCTTTGGCTGGGCCACTCAAGGATTCACCTTCTTGTTCTGAAGCCACTCCAGTGTTGCTTTGTCTGTATGCTTGGGGTCGTTGTCCTGTTGGAACGTAAATCTTCGCCCCACTCCAAGGTCTATTGCAGACTGATGCAGGTTCTCCTCTAGGATGTGTCTGTATTTGGCTCCATTCATTGTTCCCTCTATCCTGACAAGTGCCCCAGTCCCTGCCGCTGAAAAGCATCCCCATAACATGATGCTGCCACCACCATGCTTCATGGTAGGGATGGTGTTACACGGGTGATGAGCTGTGTTAGGTTGCGCATGGTATAGCGCTTTGCATTCAGGCCAAAGAGTTCAATTTTTGTTTCATCAGACCAGAGAATCTTTGCCACATGGTCTCAGAGTCTGCCATGTGCCTTCTTGCAAACTCAGGCATGCTATTATGTGGCCTTTTTCTCCAGGAGTGGCTTCCATCGGCCACTCTCCCACAGAAGCTACATCTGTGAAGTGCTGCAGAGATTGTTGTCCTCTGGACAGGTTCTCCTATCTCAGCCATGGAACTCTGTAGTTTTGTCAGGGTGGTCATTGGGTTCTTGGTCACTTCACTGACCAAGGTCCTTCTTGCCCAGTTGCTCAGTTTGAGAGGATGGCCTGCTCTAGGAAGAGTCTGGGTGGTTCTGTAATCTTTCCATTTCCTAATGATGGACTTGACTCTGCTCCTGGGAACTTTCAACACCCTGGAAATGTTTTTATACCCCTCCCCAGATCTATGCCTTCTCACAGTTCTATCACGGAGTTCTTCGGACAGCTCCTTGGTCTTCATGGTAGAGTTTCTGCTGTGACATGCACTGTCAACAGTGGGACCTTATATAGACAGGTGTATTTCCTCTGAAATCATGTCAACCATTTGAACTGACCACAGGTAGACTCCATTCAAGTTTTAGAGTGATCTCACAAGGAAATTGGATGCACCTGAACTCAATTTGGAGTGTCATAGCAAAGGGGGTGAATACTTATCAAATCAAGACATTTCAGGTTTTTATTTTAAATTACATGTACAAAAAAATTCCAGTAGTTTCATTCCACTTTGACATTATAGAGTAATTTGTGTAGATACGTGACAAAAAAATCCCATATAAATGTATTTTGAGTTTGCAACATCACAAAACGTGACAGAATCCAAGGGGGGTGAATACTTTCTGAAGGCACTGTAGACAGAAGAAAAAGTGCTCTAAGTGCGGCGCTTAAATCCTGCACGGGGACGACCATTCCCGCTGCTTCCTTTGCCTAGGTTCAAAGCACAACGTCCAGGAGTGTTCCATCTGCCAGGCCTTCAACCAGGCTGTCACCAGCGTCCTGGCGGACAGTCTCAGTCAATCAGTGGCCAGGGCCCACGAGTGGGAGCTAAAGTCAGAGGTAGTAGAAGAACTTTCTTCGATGGGGTCGGCCAGAGATAGAGCTGTTCGCCTCCCTGTACAACGCAAAACTACCCGTCTTCTGCTCGCTTGTTCCCGCGCATGGTGCTTTTTGGCGAGATGCGCTGTCTCTTTCATGGACTAGGGAGGTTTCTGTATGTATTTCCTCCCTTTCCTCTCATTCAGAAGGTTCTGGTGAAACTTCAACAGGAGGGGGCTCATGCAATCCTGATTGCCCCTCTTTGGCCACACCAAATTTGGTACCCTCTTCTGCAGCAATTAGCTCTGGAACCTCCGGTTCCACTGCTCATTTCCCACGACTTTCTGACTCAGGAGCAGGGCACCCTGGTACATCCAAGCCTTCAGTCTCTCCACTTTCATGCGTGGCACCTGTGGACATAATGATTTCTCGCTATGGGGTATCTTCGCAGGTTGCACATATTCTAGTGGAGGCCAGAAAACCCTCCACCAGATCTACTTACGCTATGATGTAGAAGAGATTCATGATATGGGCCCAAGCAAGGAACTGGGATCCGTTTTCGTTCTCTGCTTCCCAGGTTCTAGAGTACCTCGCACACCTGTCTGAGGTGGGCCTTAGCTATTCCTCCTTAAGGTCCACCTTTCTGCGGTGTCTGCCTGCCACCTCTTGGTGGAGGGCAAAACCTTGGCTCAGCTGGAGGCTGCCAAAATCTTTCTGAAAGGCATCCTTCATTTGAAACCTCCGATCCGGAATCCTTGTTCCCCCTGGGACTTGAATTTCATGCTCGAGAAGCTGAACTTACCCCTGTTTGAACCAGCTTCTTCCTGCGATTTACGCTTCCTCTCTTGGAAGACCTTATTTTTAGTCGCAGTTACTTTGGCCAGAGGGGTTTCCGAATTGCAGACCTTAGTCTGTAAAGAACCTTATTTGATTTTTCATATGGACCGGGTAGTTCTTCGAACTGCCCAAAGTAGTTTCGGAAACCACTTTGAACCAGAGTGTGGAATTACCAGTGTACTATCCACAGTATTCCAACGGGGGGGGGGACACCTTCTGCACACCCTTGATGTGCACCGGATCCTGAGGTACTATACGAACAGGACTAAAGAGGTTAGGAAATCTAGCCAATTGTTCGTAGCCGTTGCTCCTCAGTGCCAGGGCAAGGCTGTTTCCAAGCAGACCATCTCTAGATGGCTAGCTAACTGCATCCATTTTTCGTATACGAAATATGGGAAGTCCCTTCCGGGGGCAGTGAAAAGTCACTCCACCGGTAGTGTGGCGACCTCCACTGCCTTTTTTAGGAATGTGTCCATGGCAGAGATCTGTGCTGTGGCCACATGGTCGTCTGTTCACACCTTCACTAAGCATTACAGTCTGGACATTGCCTCTCGGCGCAGAACTGGCTTTGGTCTTGCTGTCTTGCAAGGTCTCCTGTCGTGATTCCTCATGCCAACTTCTCCTCTTCCCGGATGCACCTATGTTTTTTGCTTTTCTTTGGGACTGCTTGGTATTCAGTCCTGTATGTGAAGACCTACTGCAGGAACCCTCTAGAAGTAAGATACTGCAGTTACGTAAGAACTTACTGTAACAGTAGATCTTCGAGAGAGGTTCCTGCAGTAGGTCTAGTTTCTCACCCTCCTTTCCCCAGTTTCTGGATGTTTCATCCTTATTTTCCATCCTACCTAGCCCTTCGGGACTAGAGCGGAAGCAGGGTCTGAGGAGTTTTCACTCCGGTTTTCTCCTTACCTATCAATAGGTCTCCGTTGGAAAAGAACTGGAGAGCGGGCATGGGACCACCCCTTTCATAGTCGGGCTGACGTCACGCTGCCCCGATGTTGGGGGCGGTCCCTGCTGGGGATTGCTATCTACAAGTTTGCCGTGCGGACCTGACGCCAAGGGCGCAGTCCTATATGTGAAGACCTACTGCAGAAACCTCTCTCGAAGATCTACTGTTATGGTAAGTTCTTACGTAACTGCAATATGTTCAAGAGGATCTCTTAAAGCAGGGCATGCCGTTCCACCCTCCATCCCACTGGGCTTGTGGGGCCCTCCTTTGTTTGTCTCTCCTTCTGTTATTTCTTTTTGGTGGGAATCTTCAGCTCCACCTTGGTTTTCCAGTGGGAGATTGGTTGCTATGGTTTCCAGCAAGAGAACTGAGGAGGATGTGGAGGTCGCCCACTCTTATAGGATAGGGCGGTGTCGGCGTGTAACATCAGAGTGGACAGCCCCCTAGTAGACTGCTAGCTAGAAAAGTTTCCATGTAATCAGAGTGCCTGGCGGCTATAGTTCCATAGGTGTGGCCTGCTGCAAGAGATCGTGTGTGCACTGCATGAAGGACTGCAGAAAGTCCTTGCAGATTTTTGTTTCGTTCGCCGCTAGGAAAGAGGGTGCCCCAGTTTCTAAACAGTGCTTGTCTAGATGGCTAGCAAACTGTATTACTTTCTGTTATAGAAAGTATGGTAAGGAACTTCCTGGGGTGGTTCATGGTCATTGCACAAGAGGCATGTCCACATTTGTTGCTTGTTTTAAAAATGTTTCTGCTGCAGACATCTGTACAGTTGCCACCTAGAGTACTGTCTACACCTTTAGTAAATGGTACAGTCCAGACACTGTCTCACAAAAAAGGTTTGGCTTTGGCCTAGCTGTGCTCCAAGGTCTACTTTCTTTAGACCTGTAGACTCCAGCGATCCAGACTGTTCGTGGTCAGCACTGCTTGGTACTCATTCCATAGGTGTGGCCAGATGAAAGTGATCTCCTCGAAGACAGAACAGTTACTTACTTATCGCAACAGAAGAGTTTCAAGAGAATCTTACATCAGGCCATGCCATCCCACCTTCATTCCCCTTATGGGCCTGAGGCTCAATTGTTTGCTGTCTCCATCCCCATTCTTGTCTACCTGTAGTACTCTGCCTCTCCTGGGTTTGCAGAGTACTGTTTTCTCTCCTGGTTCTCTATAGAGAGGTCCTCCGAGCATGATCTCCAAGTAGGGAACTGAGCAGAGGAGGGGCCTCCCACATTTATATGGGAGCACCGACATCTGACGTTGTCCTGAGTGGCCCTTGGTGAACTGCTTGGAAAAGTTTCCATGTGGTCCTAGCGCCTGGCAGCTTATAGTTCCATAGGTGTGGCCTCTCGGAGATCTACTGTTACAGGAAGTACGTAACTGTTCTTTTGTAGTGCTCCATGGAAGGGGGTCATGTGGGTAGGCACACATTGCTTCATATGGTGTTGAAAGCCTGCCACTGGTATGATACAGGGTGATGATGTAGGACACATTGGGGAAGGGGATGGCATGGAATGAAACATTTGCAGAATCAGTGATGATGTTCATATGGATTTTGTGACCATGCTCTCCCCATCCACTTGTGGCACTCAACATGCTGGTCCTCCTCATTGGAAAAGCTGTGGCCAGCTATAACAGAGGTCCAAGGAAGCATATAGTGGTGGTGGGGGGGGGGGTCAGTGGACCAGTGAGCTACAGCGCTTATGAATAGATTGAGGACGAGCTCTGCTCTCCAGATACTGTAAGACGGCAAAATAGAAAGTAAAACAACTTAATGTGTCCTCCTCCTTCCCCTACCCCACAATCACAGTCTCCCTGTGACCCTTTATGTGCACCTTTGCCAGGCCACGTCTCCTTCTCCTGCCCTGACTAATCAGCAAGAGCCTAACCTGACAGCGGGAGGAGCAACAGTGCTATGGCAACCTGAGCTGTAACTCTTTTCATCACTGCAGAGGCTGCTCCAAAGAGCGGCTCCTGTTTCCCAGCTCCACTTTGGGAACTTGAGGCAGAATCGGATGCTTTCTGCAAGCCCCCACCCACCCACTGCGCTTGCCACCTCCCCAGGACACCAGACTAGGACCTGTGCGCAACCTCTGCCAAGCCGCATCTTGACCAACCAGCAAGATCCTAACCCGTTTTAAGGACATTGACATGAACTGGTCCTCCGTGCTAAGGGCCACTGTGTAAAGGGCATCAACCAGTGGGATCTGCCTGGAGTCAGCCATACAGCAACTTTTAGCCGGGTCGCCACCACCCTGATCCACCAACTGGAAACGTCAGCAAGACTACTTCAGTGGCTGTAAGTTTGCTACCTGCCATTTGGGACTATCAGACTGCTTGCAACTCTGTGTGTTGCATTGCAAGTTAGCCTCTGTCCCATCCTGACTGCTTTGATAATTTTTTAGGGTACTGCAGTAACACACTATCTAGGTATACTGTACCCGTAATTCAAGATCAGTATTTAACTTTAATTGCAGTTTACCAGGTATGTCCTACTGTTGCCAGTTAGCCTCCAACCCATCTGTCCCATTATTTGCTCAGTTTTTAAGGTACTCCAGTAACACCCTAACCACCAGGCAGGCTGTTATCCTTAATGTGATCACAAACTCGGAGATGGTTGGAGCGTTGTGGTTGGGGGAGCCACTGAAGAACAGCAACCATAACTTTATCTGGTTTGCGCTGGCCCTGGAAACTGGTAAACCCCATTCAGACAGGCAGACTTTGACAGGATGAGGGAGTTGGTTCAAGACAAGTTAGTTGGGATAGACGGCATGGGAGGAGTGAAAGAGAAATGAGGGGCAATTAAGGGGCCCATTCTCAAGGCATTAAAGATATGCTTGAGGACAGTAACCAAAAGCAACAGGTAAAAGCAACCAATGCAGTTCTCTGAAAGGGTCGAGAAAAAAGGCCTTCATGTGGTACAAAGAAAAGCATAGTGAGGAAGAATGGGGAAAATAGAAACTGAGAAATAGGGAAGTTAAAGCAGACACTGAGCTATGTATTGCTGAGGGGTTCAAGAGTGAAGATAATTCTTTGGGTATATTAGGAGGAAAGGAGGGGGAATTTTCAGAGGGTGGTAAGGTACAGTAATAGAGGATGACGTACAAAAGTCATCAGTTCTTAATGACTAGTTTTGCTGTATCTTCACCAGGGAAGACAGTGGACCCTTGCCAGAGAGTGGCATCAAGGCGGCCACTAAGGGTGTCCCAGAAATGAGGCAGCCAGTATTTACCAGCAAAAGGGTCTGGAAAAGGTTAGCAGCCCTTAAGATAGATAAGTCCCCTGAACTGGATGGGATGCACCCAAAGGTGCTAAGGAGCTGGTAGCGGAACTAGCTGAACCCCTGGTAAGACTATTCAGTAGGTCCTTACAGACAGGGGTAATTCCAAAGGATTGGAGGGCAGCGGACGTTATTCCGCTTTGCAAAGGAGGGAATCGGAGCAAGTGGGGAACTACAGACCTTGCCAGTCTTACATCATATGTAGGGAAACTGATGAAGTTGCTAGTCAGGAAAGACCTAGGGGACTACCTGGAAAGCATTGGCCTCCAGGTTAGCAAACAGCATGGGTTTGTGGCAAGAAGGTCTTGTCTGACTAACCTAGTAGTTTTCTTTGAATAGGTGATGAGGTCATTGGAAGGGGACCACGCCATGGATTTACTCTAATCGGGGTGGCAAGGAACATAGTAAGACTGGTGGGAAATTGGCCGAGAAGGATGCAACAGAGAGTAAATGGGGTCAAATCGGAAGAAAGGAGGTCCCAAGTGGGGTGCCACAGGAATCTGTCCTGGGACCAGTCTTCATCAATAAGTTTATAAGTGACATTTGAGAAGAAATCCAGGGTAGGTTGCGACTCTTTGCAAATGACACAAAGCTCTGTGGGAGGGTGGACAATGACTAGGGAATTGGGGAGATGCAGAGTGACCTGCATAGACTGGAGAGGTGGTCTAAGGTCTGGCTGTTGAAATTCAACGTCACAAGGTGCAAGATGAGGCATCTAGGGAGAAGGAACCCAGTACAGTGTACTGGATGGGGAGATGTTAAGCTGAGCACCTTGACTGAGGAAAGGGACCTAGGAGTCGTCATTATCGACACCCTCAATCAGTCAAACAAATGCAATAAGGCCTTTAACAAGGCAAATAGGATGCTGGGATGTATCAGGAAGGATACTGACAGTAGAAGGAAAGAGGTAATATTACCTCTTTATAGATCCGTGGTGAAGCCACACCTGGAGTACTGTGCCCAGTTCTGAGTCCTCACCTCAGGAAGGATGAAGACAAGCTGGAAGCATGGCAAAGAAGTGTCCAGGATGATACAGGGCCAGCAGGGCAGATGATGCAAGGAATGGCTCAAGGCAGTAAACATACTTGCTTGAGACCAGGTGGGACAGGGTTGATATGATAGAAACCTTTAAATTCCTGAAAGGAATAAATAAGGTGAACTGCGGGGAGTTGTTTAGCATAAAGCACAGATTTGACGTCATGGGGGCATGAGTGGAAACTGACAAGAGGAAGGTTCAGAAGGGATATGACTAAGTATTAATTTACAGAGAGGATGGTGGAACATTGGAACAGTCTGTCTGCCAAGGTAGTAGGAGCCAAAACCATAAATGGGTTCCGGCACTTTTGGAACAGAGTGAATACTAGTTAAACTAGTCAATGGGGGAGGCACTGACAAGCAGCAGAAAAATCCCAGCCTCTCCCTACAAAACAGGGTACTAAATGAGAAAAAGACCAAGGTAGAACGGTCAGTGGGGGATGCTGCAACAGAAGGTAAGGCCATCAAAAAATGGGGAGCAATGAGTACCAATGCCCGTAGTCTAGGTAACAAGCTTCCTGAATTAGTGGCCTTGATGGAGGAGGAACATCTGGATATCGTGGCAGTCACAGAAACATGGTACACACAAAACCATGACTGGGACGAAACATACCAGGACACACTATCTACAGGGAGGGACAGGGAGGTAAAAGAGGGGAGGAGTAGTTCTTTACATAAGGGAAGGAATAAAAGCAACAGAACAAAAGGGTAAACAGGGAGGAGAAGAAGCACTGTGGGTAGAATTTGGAGACAGGCAATGGCACCACAGTCCGCACAGGGTTGTATACAGACCCCTCTCTCCAGGGGAGGAAGTGGACAAGGAAATGATAGAAAGTATACTTAGAATGGCAGAAAAAGGGAGATATTGCTGATGGGTGATCTGAATATGCCAGATGTTAACTGGGCGCAGTTGCAGCTGCCACTTAAGAGTGCAGTTATTCTAGATGCCCTACAGGGGCATGCCTTAGACAACTAGTACTGGAGCCCACTCGAGAGGGAGCAATATTAGACTTGATACTCTCAAATGGAGCTGGAGAGAGGATCACAGATGTAGAAGTGGGTAGCCATCTGGGAACTAGCGACCATCGAACAGTATGGTTCACAATAAACACAGCAATAGAGTCAAGCCATACAAAGACAAAGTACTATGGACTTTAGGAGGGCTGACTTTGCCAAAATGGTGAGTGCCTAAGGAATGCACTAGCAAATGGGCGGGAAGGAGGGTGGAAGAACAATGGGAATAATAAAACTGCCATCACAGAGGTAACGAGCCTTTGTGTGAAGCAAATAAACAAAACAAGGCGATGTAAGAAACCACTATGGTTCTCAAAGGAAGTGGCAGGAAGGTTCAAGAGAAAAGAAAGCATTCGGGAAGTACAAGGAATCGCAGGAGCAGGACAGAGAACTGTATCAGTTAAAGCAAAAGGAGGCTGGGAAGGCAGTCAGAACAGCAAAGGCCCAAACTGAGGAAAAGATAGCCAACTCAGTTAAGAAGGAATAAAACCTTTTATAGGTACATCAGGGAGCAAGGAAGACCAAGGGAGGGATAGTGAGGCTTAATAAAGGGAGGGAGGGTGGGCAGAGGGAGAATGTGAAAGGCAGAGATACTAAACAAATATTTTGCTCAGTATTTACAAAGGAAGAGGGAGGTACATAAAACAAACAGTAGTAACACTCTGGATACAGAAGTTGATACCAGCCCATTTACAGAAGAAAAGGGTTCTGAAAGAACTCTTAAAACTGAAGGTGGACAAAGCAATGGGGCCTGATGGGATTCATCCCAGAATTCTAAAAGAACTAAGGGTAGAACTAGTGACACCACTGACTACCCTCTTTAACAAATCATGGGAGGATAGGGTGGTACCCGAGGACTGGAGGAGGGCAGATGTGATTCCCCTTCACAAAAGTGGGAGCAAGGCAGAAGCAGGAAATTATAGACCTGTTAGTTTAACCTCAGTGATAGGGAAAATGATGGAATCACTTCTAAAGGAAAGAATTGTCGTGTATCTGGAGGCCAGAAGGGCACAGGACCCTAGGCAGCATGGATTCACAGCGGGAAGGTCATGCCAGAGCAGATCTGATAGATTTCTTTGACTGGGTGACCAAAGTAGTAGATCAGGGAGGGGCTGTGGACATGGCCTACCTAGACTTTAACAAGGCATTTGACACAGTCCCACACAAAAGATTAATATATGTTAGCCAGCCTGGGGTGGGTCCCAAGATGACAGCCTGGGTAAAGAATTGGCTGGAGAATAGGACACAGAGGTAATAGTAAATGGAGTCCACTCAAAAGAAAGGAGGGTTACTAGCGGGGTACCGCAGGGTTCAGTATTAGGATCAGTCCTCTTCAATGTCTTTATAAGCGACATTGCAGAAGGACTGGAAGGAAAAGTATGTCTCTTTGCAGATGACACTAAGATCTGCAACAGAGTTGATGCACAGGGTGGGGTGGAAAGGATGAGAAGAGACTTGGCAAGGTTAGAGGAATGGTCAAATGTATGGCAGCTTAGATTCAATGCTAAGAAGTGCAAGGTAATGCACCGGGAAACAAAACCCAGGGAAGAGTACACAATGGGAGGTGAGATACTAACAACAACAAAATGGAAAGAGACCTGGGGTAGTCATATCAGATGACCTAAAGGTGGGCAAGCAATGTGAGAAGGCAGCAAGGAGGGCTGGGGGATACTGGGATGCATAGGAGAGGCATCACCAGTAGAAAACAGGAAGTTATTATCCCTCTGTACAGACAGCTGGTGAGACCCCATCTGGAGTACTGTGTGCAGTTCTGGAGACCCAATCTCCAAAAGACATAGACAGGATGGAAGCTGTCCAGAGGAGGGCAACTAAAATGGTGCAGGGTCTGCACCGGAGGACATATGAAGAGACTTAAGGAGCTTAATATGTATAGCCTCGGAAAGGAGGGAGAGGGGGACATGATAGAAACTTTCAAGTACCTCAGGGAATCAACAAAGTCCAAGAGGGTAGCATCTTTCAAAAGAGGTGTGCAAGAACAAGAGGGCACAATTTGAAGATAGAGGCGGCTCAGAGGTAATTTAAGGAAGTATTTTTCTCAGAGGGTTGTGGATGCATGGAATGGCCTTCGGAGGAAGGTTGTGGAGTCAAAATCAGTGGTGGAATTCAAGCATGCATGGGATAGTCATAAGGCAATTCTGGGGGGCGGGGGTAGGAAGAAGTAGGCTGCTGGTTAACTAGGATCTGCAGCTTATCCAGTAGGTAGGGAAATGGGCAGACTGGGTGGGCCAAGCGGTCCTTATCTGCCGTCACATTCTATGTTTCTATGTTTCTATGAATGCTATAGTGGATACTCAGGGCAGTAGTAGCAGGGAGGAGGATAGGGAGGGCTAGTACCCTTAGTTTCAGGTCCTGGGAATAGATAGGGAACCACGGGCAGACTGGATGGATCAATTAGTCTTTTTCTGCCAGCATTGTCAATGGTTCTAAGTGAAACACAATATTTGCCCTAGAATGATCAGCATGCGTTTTCATTTCCTTAAAGTGCTGGATGTTCTTGTCTTGGCTAGCTTTTGTCTTCAGCCTCGATGGCACATCCTCACATCTGAACCTGAAAGTAGAGGACTCTTGGGTCGAGTGGGATCCTACAGGTGGAAAAAGCCAAGAAACCAGAGTGAAAGGCAAGGAAAACAAAGGCAGGTAAGAAGGTTTCCACCTTACTGATTTCTCTTTAATATGGGCCAGCAGAGTTATGCAGCATTATTTTCTCCAGAGAAACCTTTCTCATTGATTTTATTTTATAGAATTTTTGTAGTGCTTTTAAGTGGTCTCCAGGGCTGACAATATAGACCTTTTACAACCAAAGTTCTCTGTTTAGTCTCGTTTAGCCACATGACAGGTGGCTACAGGCAGACTTTCCCACACTGACCTGCTGGATGTGCCTTTGTAAGTTCTGCAGCCCACTCTGAGTTGATTTCAAGCACAGTTCCCCTACATGATATTTGCTGTACTGGGTTAAGTGATAGTACTTGATTGTTAAGAGGGGTATGATGGGGTGGAGTGGGAAGGGTTGGGGGGTGGCGGGGGTTCAGTTAGTTGAATGTATAGAATAGGATAATTTTGCTATCCATTGTGTACTATGTACATTGGCAACTGATATGCTCACGGTTGGATGTGTAAAATCAATAAACTTCGAATTTAAAAAAAAAAGGGGTATGATAATGAAATGTATATATACTGTATGTACAACTTTATTATGAACTGTTACATTTTATATTATGTAACTGCTTGAGTATAAATTTGTACATGCTGACATTATTGTAAATGAGTGTAACTCAATGGTAAATTTCCCAAATAAATTGAATAGTCTGTGAACTGAGCGATCCCATCTCCTTGCTCAAGGATCTGTTTTCAGTAACAAGCCCACAGTACTTGTATAACAACACTAGTAAATTGAATGTGTTTGCAACTGAATCCTTCAATAGTGCAGTCATTTAATATATTTTTACTCGAGTTGATATCAGAATATAAGTTAAGTGAGTTTTGAGAAATATATTGGGTTCTTTGCCTAGTTATTTTATATTTATTTAATTTGTTTCCTATGTCTCTTAGTCTTACTGTGTCTGTGTGAGAGATTTGTAACTGGTAAAATTCAGTCCGCCAAAAAGAATTCATTGAGAGAAAAAAAATGCATCATTTATCAATAGACTTAATTAATAATGAGCAAGCTTGATATGAAGGACTATATCTTCAAAACAAAATGTTTGTTTTTGGGCCTTCCTCCCCCCTTCGGAGCTTCTGGGTGCTCCCTCCAAGGAAACACAGGACTCTAGCCCTGTCTCCCCTCCCCCCGGGTGAGGTCATGGGAGGGGACACTTCCAGCAGACCACTGTCTCGGCAAGAGTGGGGCCGCCATTAGAGGCCAGCAATTTTTTTTTTTTTTTTAGTGCTGTTGTTTCCTGGGGCAGGGATGTACAGTGAAACACCATTGTCCGCCCTGCTTCCCTAACGTGGTGCTGGCCACGGCGGTACCCCTCAGCCTCGCCAGAGGTCCGCATTGCGCCAGTACCACCCTCTCAAGAAGAAGCGAGCAACCTGGGACGCTCAACCCTTCTCCCCTCGGCTGACCCTCCGACTTCTGAGTCAGTCCCTGAACCTGGGATGGCAGCGCCGCAGATGGACACCTTGCCACTGCACTGGTGGGCCAGCCACATTTGCATGTTGAAATTGGCTGCTTGAGCAAATTTGGAACTTTTTTTTTTTTTTAATACTTTCTATTTTTGCCCCTTCTCACCACCTCGGAGGAACTTCTTTAGGGATCCCTAGGCTAGAGGTCCCCTAATCCCTCCCTGGGTACCTCTTGTGATGCCACACGGACCTGCCTCCATCGTGCCTCGGCCTACTCTCCCGGGCGGGGAGGAGAGGAGCTCCCTCATTTCCCCCCTCCAGTTCCATTAGTGTGCATCAGGAGGTCCGTATGTGGCATCTGCTGAGAGCCCGGTTATGGGTTATCTGGGGCAGCCGGGTCCTGTCTACGTCCTCCTCGGTGGGGTTTTCCTTGTGTTTCTGGCCCACCCCTCAGGATGATGAACACGCTCAACCGTCCCCCCTCATATTGCTTGTTTTCCCCACCACCTCCACCCATGGTCACCCAGGTGGCGGTATAGCGGCGGGACAAGCAACCCACCCTCTGAGGAGGAGGGCGGCCACTGGGCGCTCTATCCTCCTCCCCCCGACCAGCCCTCCAGCCACCAGAGTCCGTTCCTGAACGTGGTTCTCTGGTGCCGCGAGCGGTAACCCTACTGCTGTGCCTGAGGACCGGCTTGAAACCATTTTTTGACAGAAATTCTGGGCAGTAATAAGGACTTATTCTGCTCACATTGCTGAAGCTGTACGGGCAAGGCCCCTGCAATTCTGTGATTCTATGGCCACCAGTTTTTTCACCCACAGAACTTGAATCATGCTCAGGTCCCATGAGAGGAATTCCGGGCCCTGGGGAAAAGTCAAACTTTGGGGGTCTACCAGCTCGCAGCCCCTTCCCTGTGTACTGTGTGCTGGGTGGCCTGGGCTCCTCTTGGCATCAGGCCGCAGGAATTATCCCCGGCTCCCTCACTCTCTCAAGGACCCTGATCATGCTGCAGAATATATGTAGTGCTGTGGAACTAATTGCCCGTAATGATTTTTAATTCAGATGTAAAGTTTTTCCATAGTGCCCTATTTACTTCACCTCTTTGTTTATGCTGAGCCCCTCCTTTTTGCTCAGCATTTGGTGCCATTGATGATATCTCATCATACTTTAGCAAGTGGCAGGACTGCATTCTGTTATGGAACTGAATAATTTCATGCCACAGGAATCCACAGTCATTGCCATAGAAACTTAGGAGCTTTTGCTGTAGGAGTCTGGTCTGAAGTGCAGTGAAGACCAAAGGGCCCTGTGCATGGGTCATGACGCAAGTACTGTCACACCTCATATTTGTTCAGTTGGTGTAATTTTAAAGATGATCTAACTGGCTAAGACTATGCTGGTGGATAGTACCCTCTGTGGCTAAAACTGTGCCTTGATGCAGTTGCCATGGGGTTTTACAAGGTGATTTATGGTGCCTGACAAACAATATGAAACCACAAACCAAATTTAGTTTTAACATGTTCTATACTATAAATAGCAGTTGACCGGTAAACATGCTCTTTTTTTAGACTGCTGCAAACGAGGAAGGAAATAAATGTTGACAAAAGTAGATCGGTGAGAAAAGAACTACATGTAAACAACAGCAGTTGGCAATTGCTTACTAACTGTAGTACCTTGATGCAGTTTACTGTTCACACAGGCAGTTTCCGGGCTGTGGCTAGGCACCTACAAATTGGCTGCCTAATTTGAAAGTTCAGCAAACTCCTATCTACCATCTAAGTTAATCCGTCCTAGAAAATATGTACACTGGCACCATTTGCAGCTAGTTCAACAGAGCTTTAACCACAAATCTCGGTTGTAAAAGAGTTGTCAAAATCTGACGTTCCTGTCTATTACTGTTGTCGAGTCACTGAGGAATTGCTCAGTCATTTCCTCATAGCCTTCAAGATAGTGATGGCTGAGACCCGGCCTGCTGCATCTGCAGTGACAGAAATCAAAGGCATGTTCAAGCAGCTGATCACAAAAATAAACACTTAGAAGTGGCTTCACAAAAGAACACTGCCAACTTGTTACAACTGGGTGAACAGCCTGAATGTAGCTGAGTAGTGGTTCTCCTACATTGAGGACAACTCTCAGCACCTAATAGCCCACCTCTGGGAACAGGACAGAGTGATGGACATGCTCTGGGACAAAATCGAGGATCTGGAAAAGTGGGGTCAGAGAAACAACCTCCAGTTTCTAGGACTCCTGGAAGACTACAAGGAAAAAGTATTCCTTTTCTTCAGATAGTCTTGCATGAAATTCTCGGCCCAGACTGTCCTCCCTGCCTGGAGTCCAGTAGCACTCGCTAGTCTCTGGTTCCCCACCCAAAACTCAGAGAGTGGCTGCAGCTAATACTCTCCCATTTTCTGAGATACTCAGACAGACCATCCTACAGTGGGCCAGACAAAAGGGATCCCCGCAGTGGCACGGCCATCTAGTGAAAATCTTCCCGGACTTCTCTCTGAAACTTTTCAACAGACGCAAGGCCTATACATCCACCCAGAAATGCTCTCATGGATCTCAGAATGTTTTACAGCTTGAGAGATTCTGAAGTGCTACAGATCACAAGACATGGGACCACCCAGCAGTTTGATGCTCCTGAGGCTGCCAAAGCTTTTATCCTCAAGATGTGGCCACAAATGGACTTGGAAAAGTACAGGTCAAAGAGATGGACATGACCCCAGTCTCCGACTCAGGTCCACTAAGACCTCCCAGCTATGGTCTACCATTGTCATCTCCACTTTGGGAAGCCTACCGATGGTACATTGCTACCCGACATAAAAGATGGAATAAAGGGTGAAACAAAAAAAAAAAAAAAATGTTCGCAAAACCAGGCTCCACATTAGGAGCAGGAGTGAAGACTCGCTGCTGTCTTCCCTCACAGACTCATCTCTAACTAGTGGCAATAGATTTGCTTCTCTGATGTCCTCCTCCTGGAAAAACCTCGAAGCACAGCCCACCACCTCCTCAGCGCCTCCAGCTTTGGACCCAAAAGTAACCCAAAGTCTTGGGCAGATGTAGTGAGCTTTGTGGCAGTGACCAGCCTCCTAGCCAATGAATTCTCTGAACCAGAAGAAGTTTGCCTGAGGCCTCCACCTTCCTCACTGACTCCTGCCACTGCTGGGTTACCCCCGATGCTGCTCCAACCTGAAAGACTGGAGGAAAAAAAAAAAGGGATTTTATATGCCTTAAGGCTGTGCAATTAAGACCTGACTTATCAAGACTCGGTTAATTAAGCCTTACAAACTGGGTCTGCTGATACTGCCATTTGTATCCTTTATTGGGCAGTAGACTGCATGTAAAGTGATAACCAATGATCTTACTTCAAATAGGAGCTTTTGCAGCAGGCTACACCATAAGGACTATGACACTAGGACCCCACGGAAAACTTTCTAGCTAGTAGTACCCAGCGGGGACTGCCCCCTGACGTTGGACCGCCTCCGACGTCCGCCAGTGATATAAAGGGGTGGTCCCCAGCCACTCTTAAGTTCTTTTCCCGACATCGACCCGTTCACATTGGCTTCACAGACGCCTGCATGCTAACAGTCGATCGCCATTTTTGAAAATAATTTCTTGTATAGTTTCTGTAGTTTTCGTCGGTGCATGTCTTCACCATCACCATCTACTCACTGCCCTAAGTCGACATACGCATGTGGGAAGCAGATTCCGTCCCGTGACGGCCATTCGGCCTGCCTTCTCTGCCTGGGGCCTGGGCACGATACTGAATCCTGCCCGCACTGCAAGAGCTTCAATCGACGAATGCGCATCTGTCACCTGAAGGCTTTGAAGACTTTCCTGCTGGAGCAACAGCTGGCTACCATGTAAAAGACTCCCATCAGGCCTAGGATCCTCTTCTTTGGAGTTGGGGTCCCATAAGAAGGAGAAAAAGCACCATCACCAGGAAAAGGACTACTCTCATTCTCAATCCAGGTCTCCGCATCGGAAGTCAGCTAACTCCAGTCTGAGCTTGGACGCTGCCCCTCTGTCAACCCAAGCTCCCACCGGGTTGTCAGCCTCGAAACACTCGGCGTGGATGTCTGCCAGTATTTCTTCGGTGTAGGGGCCTTCGGCCCCCTCCCTCAGTCTCATACCCTACAGCCATACTTCTGGGTCTAAGACCAGGGATTCTGCTGTTAAGGAGGCAGGCGATACTCTGTCTGCCGCCCACCCTCCAGCGAACGTCTCTTCATCTTCAGATCGTCCGGCTGGACCCAGCAACAGGAAGAGGTGCCTGGAAACGTGTCTCACCCTGACGCCAGCTCCTCAAAGCATCAGGCGTCAGACTCGAGACGAACCACCCGGTTGTCTTCCTCAACGTCTGGGTCTTCTACGCCACTGGTGCCCCCTAAGCGGCCATCAGACCAACCGCCGGCTGAGGCAAGGCCATACCCAACACCTGACCCAGCGCCAACGGATGATGAGACACCGCCGGACCTGCCATCAGATCTGACACCGCCTAAGGAGCCGACGCCAGAGAAGTCAAAGTTACCAGTGCATACGCCAGCCCATAATGAGCCATCAGAACCGCCGCCCCGGAAACCAGATGAAGGGGCCGGTATGCCAGGCCTGTCAGCACCAACTATGGTCTCTTTGGCCGAGGTAAAGGACCTTTTCAGTTCCTGGTGGGATACTGTTAGGGAAAACATCCTGCCTAAGGAACCACAGGCTCCTCCACTGCAGCCAGCTCCGGTGGATACCCCACAGCCACTGCAGCCCTCACCTCCGCCCAGAGAGAAATTGCCTGTTCTACTGGACGATAGGTCACCTGACCGGAGTAGGCGCCACTCCAGGTCTGCCTCCAGGCATTGCAGGAGAAGGTACTCCCATTCTCGCTTCAGGTCTTCTCAGGGGTCATACTACTCCAGATCCTCTGCCTCCTCCAGATCCTCGGGTAAATATTCATCGCCTCCCCTCATCCAGACCCTCCTGGGGAATCCCTTTGTTCCCCGCCGAATGATCCCACCTTCTTGGATGTGATGCAGCATATATAATTTTTAAACTGGTGGGAAACTGAGGCTCTTGATCCAGAAAGGAAGAGATTGGCTCATTTCCTAGGCATGAATGAGCCCAAACCATTAGTGGTTCCACCCCTGGTAGCCCCATTCCAGGATGCTGCCAGATTGGCCTGGAGGCACCCTGTAATAGCTCCCGCTATTCCCAAAAAAGCAGATCGGCTGTACCGTACCCCGACAAATGAGTCATTCCTCGGAGAACAGCCCAAGACCGACTCAGTCGTGTTGACTGCTGCCCACAGCAGAATCAAGCAGCCCCAGCACTTGAGCTCCCAGCCACCAGACAAAGAATCCAAATGCCTGGATCAGTTTGGCAGAAGGGTTTATTCATCGGCTACATGCAACATTCGTTCGCTAAATGTTTTAGCTCACATGGTGCAGTACCAGAAATCTCTCTGGAACAAGGCAATTGAGTTTGCCAAAAAGCAGCATGATTCTGACCTCAAGACGGAGCTCTTGGATGTACTACAGTCCGGCTTGGATGTATGGAAACACATCCTCAGATCTTCATATGACTCTGCCAATACAGCGGCCAGGGCAGCAGCCACAGGGGTTTGTATGAGGATACATTCTTGGCTCAGAGTCTCTGGGTTTAGGCAGAACCTTCAGGATGCCATCATTGATGTGCCATTCCACAGATCCATGCTTTGTGGTCCTGACATCGAGCAGATAATCACAGACCTCCAGGATTCGGGTAAGGCTGTTCAATTGGTACATCAATTATGCAGGTCTGAACAGATTCCTGGCAAACGGCATCAGTTTCGTCACCAGGAAGGGCAAAAGCCTAAAGGACAGCAGCAGATAGGCAGCTTTCATCGTAAAGCTCCCTGTCGCCTTGGTGGAACACAGGGATCAAGGAACAACAAACCGTCCCAGGTCTCTTATCAACCCCGGGCTCCAACGCCCGGCCCCATACCACCTGCCAAGTCCAGAGCAGTGGAGGTAGGGGGTCAGTTCTTGCTTTACCTCGACGGGTGGACCTCCATCACCAACGATGCGTAGGTCCTCCAGTTGATAGAGAGGGGTTATGCACTGGAATTTCATCAGATGCCCCCGGACGATTCCCCAGTCCAAGCATCGTACTCCATCTCCCATGCTGAACTCATCAGGGAAGAAGTACAGTTGCTATTAGACAAGAAGGCAATAGAACCAGTTCCATCCCTGCAATGAGGGAAAGTGTTCTACTTGCTCTTCTACCTGGTACCCAAGAAGACGGGGGATCTTCGCCCGATCCTGGACCTGAGCCTCTTGAACAACTACATAGAGTACAAGAGGTTCAGGATGGTGACCTTGCCAGGCATTCTTCTCGTGCTGCATTAAGGGGACTGGCTCTGTTCCCTAGAAATGCAGGATGCCTACCTTCATATTCTGGTGCTTCCAGCTCACAGGAGGTTCCTGAGGCCTTCTTTTCAGGGAAGGCACTACCAGTTTCGGGCCTTGCCCTTCGGCCTTTCCTCGGCACCTCACGTGTTCATGAAGTGCCTAGAGGTAGTGGCAGCAGCCTTAAAGAGGCAGGGTCATTTCATGTACCCCTACCTCAACGATTGGCTTCTGACTGCCTCAACCAGGGATCGGCTTCTGGAAACCCTAGAGGACACCTTCAGCCTGTTCAGCTCCCTAGGAGTCACCCTGAATAAAGCCAAGTCGCTTCTGACACCATGTCAGAGGCTTCAATACATAGGGGCAATCCTAGACACGGAGCAAGGGAAGGCTTTCCTCCCACCAGACAGGGCATTATGCCTTTGATCATTGGCCCACAAAGTATCAGCTGCTCCCCAGGTCTCAGCTTGATCCATGCTCCAACTCCTAGACCACTTGGCCATGGCCAGTGTGACTGTACCCTCAGCACTCCCCTTCATGAGAGTCCCTCAGTGGACCCTCGGGGTGCAGTGGGATCAAAGGGAGGACGATCTTGACCAGCCAGTCTCGATCTGCAAAGCCGTGGTACAGAATGCCTGCTGGTGGCTTTCACCGCAGAATCTGGAACTGGGAGTTCCCTTTCAAAAGGATCCCCTGTTGCAGGTTCTCACAACCAATGCCTCAGGCATGGGTTGGGGTGCTCATTTTCTGAATCATCAGACTCAAGGAGCATGGTCTTGTCTGGAATTGACACTGCATATCAGTATTCTGGAGATGAGAACAGTTCTATACACCTTGCAGGCGTTTCACCTGGATCTTCATCCAGGTCCCCTGTTGGTGCGGACGGACAACACGTCGGTCATCCACTACATCAACAAACAAGGGGGCTCACTCCTACCCTCTTTGTCGAGAGGCTATGAGAGTGTGGTTGTGGGCCCTGGAACACAGCCTCTTGCTCACCACAGTACACGTTCCAGGGGTCCAAAACGTCTTGGCCGACTCCCTAAGTCTGTCTCAGTCAAAGACGCATGAATGGGAACTCCTGCAGTCAGTTGCAGACGACCTCTTCCAAAGATGGGGCCATCCAGAACTGGACCTCTTTGCGTCCCTGTGCAACACAAAACTGCCCAGTTTCTGCTCGCTAGATAAAGGGCCTGGTGTTTTTTGGCGAGATGCATTGTTCCTCTGTTGGACGGTGAGGTTTCTGTATGCCATCCCTCCCTTTCCTCTTCTACAGAGGGCTCTGCTCAAACTCCAAGCGGAAGGAGTGGAGATGATCCTTGTAGCTCCACTTTGGTCTCATCAGCTATGGTTCCCTTTACTGAAGCAGTTAGCAGTGGAACCTCCAATCTCCCTGCCCTTGTCCTCCCGCTTGCTGTCGCAAGAGCAGGGCAGACTGGTTCACCCAGACCTCCAGTCTCTGCACCTGCATGCCTGGCACCTGTAGACATAGCCACAGCATACTATGGGGTATCCCATAGAGTGACCAAGGTCTTGGTCAATTAGAAAACTTTCCACTAGAGCCACCTATTCTACGAAGTGGAAACATTTTAGTTTGTGGGCCGCCAATCGGGGTCTGCCCCCCCCCAATGCCCTTATAATGCTGTCCTTGAATATGTCCTCTCCCTGTTTGATTCGGGCCTTCGTTATCACCCTATCACGTACCAGTGGATGGCAAATTTGTTGCCCAGATGGATCTGGCCCGGACATTTTTGAGGGGAATACTTCATTTCAAACCTCCCATTAGGTATCCTGTCCCCCCCTTGGGATCTTTTGTTTTTGTTAGAAAAATTTATGTTGCCTCCCTTCAAACGAGCTGCAGATTGCGAGCTACATTTTCTGTCTTGGAAAGCGTAGTTTTTAGTTGCAGTTACTTCTGCTTGGAGGATTTCCGAGCTTCAGGCTCTGATGGCAAAAGAGCCATATTTAGTTTTCCACAAGGACAGGGTGTCCTTGCGGACTAATCCTAAGTTCGTGTCACAATTTACCCTTAATCAGGACATCAACCTTGCGGTCTATTATACAGAGCATTCTAATCAAGGGGAGTCTCTGCTTCACACTCTGGATATCTACAGAGTGCTCAGATACTATATCGACCTTATTCAGACACTCAGGAAATCTGATCAGTTGTTCGTTTCCTTTGCCCAGAAAACCCTGGGATCACCAGTGGCAAAACAGACTTTGTCCAGATGGCTAGTCCATTGCATCACTTTCTGTTACAACAAGTACAACAAACCCTTACCAGGCTCGGTTAAGGGTCAATCCCACAAGGGGCATTTCAGCCTCCTTTGCGGCATTCCGTAATGTCGCTGCAGCGGATATCTCTGCAGCAGCTACTTGAAGTTCATTGCACACCTTTGTGAGGCACTACAATTTGGACATTGCTTCCAGGCAGAGAGCTAGATTTGGTCTAGTGGTGCTTCAAGGTCTACTGTCCTGAAGGCTCCTTCCGCTTTCCAGTTTTCCATCTCTCGACCCATTCAGGATCATTTTGGTACTACCTGTACTCAGTCCTTATGGTGTACCCTGCTGCAAGAGCCCCCACTCGAAGTAAGATAGTACAGTTACGTAAGAACTTACTGTAACAGTAGATCTTCGAGAGGAGCTCTAGGCACTGACAGGATGACTCATGGTAGGCTGTATCATGCCGACTGGCATTTTGTTTGGTACTCCTTTTAATCTACAGAGCCTGTAGCAGTTCATTAGCTTCTTTTTGGAGCGGGAGTGGTGACTCCCCCCTCAGGCTGATCACCGAGCTAGTCTTCACTGTTTTCAGGAGGTGAGTGGAAGTCCGGCTCGGTTTCTCAACCCACACATTTTCTTTTTTCCCCTCTGCTTCTCCTATCAGTAGACTCCCTTGCGAGCGTGCGTATGTTCGTGATGAAATCTCTACAGCACAATTCGCACAGTCGAACTGCTTGATGGTAGAGATGTGCTACCTGGGGAAGAACGGGCTGTCATTTATGGCATCGTAGGTTGTGTGTCATATCAGTGCTGGTATAGATGTCGGTTTCAAGTTGATCCCCTTGTAGAGAGTGACTGCCAGTCTACAGCACTGGAGTTATATTTTTCCTTTTTTTTTTTTTTTCCTTAGTGCCTCATAAGTGATTTTCTCTCTAGTATTTGCTGGGCCAGTAACAGTTGCATGAATTCACTGCAGGAGCTGAGCATTGGGAGGGCCATCACACAGAAGTCCTACAGGAGGTGCAGGCCTGGTGGTGCTGAGGGTTGAGGCGCTGGACGCAACCCCTTGCGCCATGCTGGCGAAGTGGGTTCGGGAACAACCTCAGGTCGTTGGGGTGCCGGCACAGGGGGTTGGGGGTGGGAGCAGGATCGAGCATTGGCTTTCCTCTCCTGGGTAGGTGGGTCGCCCATCCTTAGTCCTGCCATCACTGGATGGAGGTCCGGTGGCAGGTGTAGGCAGCAACGAAGCAACTGGTATGGTGGGATGTCCCATAGGGCGTGATATGCCTCCACACGTGTGCATCATGTCGGGGACGTGAGGGCTTGGGACTGGGGAGAAAACCAATAAAGCACCCAAAAAATTACTTGCAGAAAAAAAAAAGGCCCTGCAGGAGTGGGGTTGACGTGGGCACCTTAGGATGCACTTATGTGGTTCAGGGCTGTGTACGATATCTAACAGTTCCTTGGAAGCCTGAACAAAGCCTAAACTCACAACAGACTTGCAGCCCTGGCTGTCATACACACAAAAAGGCTCCACTGGAATAGCCATCTGTATAGAGAGGGCGGTGGTACTTCTCCATATTTTGATCATTAAGAGAGGGGGGATACCTCCTCAGCTTAGGTCTGAACCCATCTTGCCAGCGTGCACACGGAGAGCATTGTTTAAAGTAATTTAATTACAGTCAAATTGTACTGATCGTGTTTGACCGCATGCTTTTTCTCCTCATTTGTTAGCTGTATTGGGGTCACTTTTAAGTGTACTTTCAGACGTTTTGTACTATTTTTTTGCATTGTTCTCAAATGGGGAGGCCCCAAGCTGTTCCAGGGGAGGCTTAAGCAACTCAAAGTACGGTATTTAAATTTTTGAGTTTTAGATATTTTGTATGAAGGGATGAGGCAAAGTGAAAGAGGATAATGATAGGTAAATTTATGTATTTGTTTACAAATCGCGAACCAGGAAAGGCACACTGAATCAAGGCTCATTTCAGGTGTACCCAGGGAAAAGTAGGGAGTGAATGCAATTCAAAAGGAAACTGCAGACCAGTTGAGCAATAAAAAATGAAAAGTATTGCAAACAAATAGGAACAATAAGCAGATAATGAGAGGTAAAAATTGCCAATTAGACTGGTGGCAGAACAGCCCAAAAATCAGGGTTAAGCAGAGGGGTAACTAGGTGCAAGAGCAGGAGTGAGCAAAAGGATCCCTGAGAAGTTGCTTAAAAGCAGGGTGAGAGGGGAAGAGGTAGAGGTGGGTAAGAAGGTTATTCCAGATAGAGAAAAAAGACAGAGAATGCAGTCTAACCCATGAAGGTATTGCAATAAGAGGTAACAATGGTTCGAGAGTCAGAATAGCGTGGCAAGTAGGCTTGCCTGGGAAGGGAGTTACAATAAGCTGAATAAAATGAGAGCCAGCTACTCAAAGCAGTTTCACTTTACTCCTTATGCACTGTGCAAAATATGTTATTTTTCTATGGGAAGGCCCAAGATTATTACAGTATTTCGGAAGTGGCGCTCAAGAGCTTTTTCATGGCTTGGGAGGTTCACTATGACAAAATCTGAGAACCAATGAACTTATCTGTGTCAGTCTTAACCATTCATCACTGGTGAGTTCTAGCCAGAGGAGCAGGACCCGGCAGGAGCATTTTTTAATTTTTTTTTCTGAAAGGGTGAGGAGTCAGTGCCGAGGCCGACTCACTGCATGGCGCTCGCGAGTTGGCCAGTTACCAACACCGACTTCTTCTCTACCCATCAAGTGAGCATGACCTCGTGAGAGAGAGCGATTCAAACTGCGACATCGTGGCCTAGTTCATATGAGTCCATCCTAGTTCTGCAGGAACCGTTGCATTCTGGGCGCCATTTTTACTGGTAAGATCTTTCCTTAGTTTTCTTCGGCACCAAGACCTGTTGCTGTGTTTGTTTATTGATTTTTCCGTCCAATCATGTCTTATCCATGGGACAAAAAAAGAAATCTTCAAAGGCGGGCCGGCCCCCAATGCGGTGGTGTTCCTATGGCTGGCTTTATTCTGTCTCTGACTGGCATGATCGTTGCCTGACCTGCCTGTGCCCAACCACCATATAGACTGTTGTAACGTCTGTTTCTCCATGGACCGCAGAGTTCTGGAACAGTGTGTTTAAAGTCGGCTGCATGCCGCCGACTTTTGGAGGACAGTTGCGCACTAGGAATGCCAAACGCAGGTCCCTTCACCCTTCCTCCGGGTCCCCTTTCGGTTCTGTACGGGCCATGGAGGGGGGGGACTTCTGCCCCTTTTAGCCTCACCACGGCGGAGGCCCCTTTTACAGTGCCGGAGGCCCGGTCCGACTCTTCCAGGGGTTGGGCTGGAGGCACCGTTCTTGCAGTCACCTCCTCGGAGGTGAAGGCTCCCCCAGCATCACGGCCTGTGTCTGCCAGGCACAGCTTGGTGGTTTCCTCGGCACCATAGGCGGTGCTGGGCCAACTCGCGATGCTACTTGTGGCAAGGTTCAGGAGGTCATCTGGATCCACTCCTCCTTGGGGGACAATGATTTGGAGATGGATCCGGACTGGCTTCCTGATTCTTAGGATTCCTCGGACTCTTCCCCGACCAGCACTTTTGCGCCTGTCCAACCCTCTCCTTCAGAGCCAGTGGTTACTGTCAGCTCCGGTGTTGGAGCCGCTTGCGGCACCGGAATATTTACCAGGGCTGGTTGGGCCTCTGGACTGAAAGAGGTGAGCCTCCCCCATTTTGGGTGTCCAGGCTGGGCCCACTTCTGGACCTGCTCAAGCGTCTATAGCAGGGTCAAAGGTTTCATCACCAGCTGCCCTTCAGGAGCTGGTAGGTGAGATTGAGCCTCCTCAGTTGGTCTTGAGGAAGAGGCCCCTCTCTGAGTTTGAGGGGTTGAGGGGACAAGGCCAGCAGCAGCGCCCTTCCCTGGCAGCAGCCGCAGCGCTAGTCCTGTCTTCTCTTCCGAGGTCTCCCCAGGGGGATCTCATTACTCGAGGCTAGGGGTGGCCCTTCTGGACCCATGTGGCCCCAGTCGCCTCGCAGGGGGGAACCCCTTCTGGGTTCAGTCCTGACCGTTTTAGGATGGTTGAATGGCTGGTGACTGCCTCGAGTGATGGATCCTTCCAGGGTGTTGGATCGTATGTATGGTTCCCTAGCCCTGGCAGAGGACGTCCTCTTCCTCAGAGGCATTTGTCCCCTTTTACCTCTGCCTTCCCTTCCCCTTCTCTCGGGCCACTCTGGTCCTACGGGACCTCTAACCTGCGAGCAGTTTAGAGCCACGGCTGCCCACTTCCCAGTGTATGTCATATCCATGGGTGAGCAGGTATTTCACCACTCACCCCTGCGGCAGCCAGACTCTGACTCCTCGGACTCATCGGCCTCCTCGTCTTCCTCAACCAGGAAGAGGATCCTTCCGTCGACCTATTCTCAGATGCTGACCAGACCTCCTGTCAGCGTTTCCTTTCAGGGTTGGTCGACGAGCTTCACATTTCACGATTGGCAAGACGCAATCCTGAGCGGGCAACACGCACTTTCCTAAGTGAATACAGTGCAGGCAACTTAGTGGTGCCTGCCTGGCCCTCCCCCTTTAGGGAAGTATCTTACCGCATCTGGCAACATCCATCAGTCCCTTCCCCAGCCCTGATGGACTGCCAGTGCAGGTATTGCATACCCCAGGAGACCTCGCCCCTCTTCGGGCGTGACGCTCCTGGACACTTCCTCTGGGCATAGAAGCCCAAGGCATGACCGACCTCCAGATGTGGACTCTGTGGAGTTCAGCCACTGGGGAAGGACAGTCTTCTCTTCGGCGCACCTCTCTCTTTCGATTGCGGCACATCAGGTCCATCATGCTGCCTATAACAGGCACCTATGGTCCTTGCTAGGACAAATCCTAGCACCTGTGCCTGATACAGAGGCAAGCAGACAGGGCATTGCATGACGCCAGTGAGGTGGCATCCAGACTAGCAGGGACAGCGATCTGTGTCAGGAGGACAGCATGGCTTTGTCTTTCCCGGTTATCGCCTGTGGCCCGACGTAGGGCGATTGCCTCCTCCTTCTGAGAAACCCACCTTTTTTCCCACAGAGTGAGGCAGGAACTTCAGGGGCAACTTCCATCTCCCAGGCAGAGGGAGACCCCACTTCACCCTGACCAGTCCCAGGCCTAACTAGGCCTGTGAGGGTCTCCCCCACCTCCTGTATCTCTCCCACAGGAGGCAGAGGGACATTCCTCCCTCAGGGGAGGTACCAGGTCCCCTTTGGGGGCTTGGTAATCACCACTAGTAATGAATGGCGAAGATGGACCCAGATAAGATATGAAAATTACATATCTACCGCAATTCTTGATCTTTGTGTATCTTCATCATTCATCACTGCTTCCCGCCCTCTTTCCCCTCAGACTCTGGGCAGTGCCTTCTCCGTACTTGCCTCCCCCAGTTGAGGCCAATTGTGGGAAAAGTCACACTGGTAACTCCGGGTTCTCTGCCACTTCTTGAAGCATCAGGGCCCCACTATTGGTGGGAGGGTAAGCAGGGATGCTTGCCTTTTCCTACTAGGTGCTCCCCTGGGCCCTCTTCTCATGCTCCTGGAAAGGGCTGCATTGTCTCAAGTGATTTGTCTGTCCCCATCTTGGGGGGACAGGTCGTCTTCTCTAGCCTTTGGCTTTTGGGACCTTCATCGGGATAAAATGAGTGGGTGGGCCCTGAGGTCTACTAGTCTGTGCCTCCTTTCCCCTTCTGGTTTCCAGCTCAGTTCTCCCAGGCATGGTCCTCCTCCAAAACAGCATGGATGTGTCTGTAAAGAGAAAAATAAGCAATCTTCAGGCATCCTCTTCTCTTCCGGCCTCAGTCCGGAGAGAGCGGTATCCATCTCTAGATCCTCTTGTGAGGAGCCTTTCTACAGGGGGACCCTGCAGTAGGGTGGGTTCTGTCCCTACTCGAGAGTAGCTTGGGGGGGGGGTGGAAGACCCTTTTTCCACTTTCCTTTTCATATGCTGTGGGGGAGACTGTGCTTTAGTCTGGTGCCTTGGCTGTTACTGTCATACTGAGCCGATCTCTGATTGGGCATTCTTACCCTTCTCAAACCTGGGGGTGTTTCTGTTCTGCACTTCTCCTTGGAGCAAAATAAACGTTCAGAGGTTAAAGGGTAACTTAGACAGTGGTGCCCCTCTCCCTTCATTCTCAGAGAGACCTTGGGCCTCTGAAGGGTCAACAAGGGGTCTCTCATCTCCTCTCCTCTCCCCTCTCTCTCTTTTCCTCTTTTTCTATCCTTTATCACTCTTCCCTCCCTTACCCCCCCCTCCTCTTTTTGCCTGCCCAGAGGTTGGGGCTCCCTGTCCCAGACCCTTAAGTTCTCCCTTCAGTCCTCTTGGCCAGCATTATGTCTTCTTCTGTTTATATCCTTTCCTTTTTCTATCTCTTGGGCTCCCTTGCACCCGCCCTCTTTCTTTTCTCTGTTCCTGATTTCACTCTCCGGCGTGCAGAACTGGGGTGGTGGAGGAGTCGGTGTTGGTTACTGGCCAACCTGCAAGCGCCACACAGGGCTTTGGCCTCGAGGATGGTGCTGCATCCTCCCCCTTTCAGAAAAAAAAATTGCTCCTGCAGGGTCCTGCTCCCCTGCCAAAACCCACCAGTGATGAATGATGAAGATACACAGAAAGATCAAGAATTATGGTAGGTACGTAATTTTCATATCTACTGTGTCTGGTTCAGTTGCTAGTGATATGCTGTGCCATACCCGTTCAGTATCCCCACCAGGCTCCATCTTTGTTGGGATGCTGGGTTAGTGCTCTTACATGATTCTCGGCAGCTCCTCTACCCCGGGAACCGTGCGGGATCACGGCTTGTAGTGGGACGTAGGGCGGAGTTTCCTTAGTCCAGGCAGGCCACCAGTATTGAATTACAGACCTTCCCACAGCTGTGTTCCCACTCTGTTTGCATTGTACTAGTACCTTTGTTCTCCCCTTTCCTCCCACAGGCCGACCGGAACCACAGCAGTACACAGGAGAGTTGGAAATCTTCCCCCTCACCCCACCGGATGGCCCGGGAACTACCACAGGCGGGGAACACTTGGGTGCCATCTTGCCAACATGCACACACAGCCAGCTATCATTGGCATCATTAATCCTAACCTTTCCAACCAGCCCAGCCACCCTCCCACCCAGGCGGTGCTCCTTTTAAACACTCAGATCCATTCTATCAGCTCTGTTTGCCCCAAAACCAGTGATCTGTATTGGATTCTCCCACTCAGACCCCATAGTAACATAGTTGGTCCTACATACAGTAGTCCCCAATGAATGCCATGGACTAAATGGTGGCACCACTGCATACACACACCCCATTGTATACACCCCAGGCTAGTCACCCATTCCTAATGCTAACCAATCAGTCCATCCCATGACCGACTAGCCATGGCTTCCCCTTAGGCCCAGTAACCTGTAGCTTCAAGTAGAGGCAGTGGGACTTGAACCCAGGACTAGACCAGCCTTTCTGGCTTGTAGCCTGCCACTCTGACCGCTGCACTATACTGTTGGTATACTGCACCATACTGTTTGTGGTTTGAGGTATTGTGTTAATATTACGTAGTTGGATCCTTATAAGCTAAGGTGCACCTACCACCACTAGAGGTCACCATAAGTTGTTTTTTGGTTTTTTTTTCCAAAAGCCTTTGTGTTTTCCCAGTCCTACCCCCCTTCTATAACTGGTAAGACCTAATTATTACCGCTTGTCGCTTACTCTAGCTCCCTGGCGACACCCATACATCCACAAATTTATCTCTTAGCCTGTATCACCTATCCTTCTCAAGGAGGACACCTGCAGCATGGTCAAATGCCCCAGCCATCATCAATTCCTGTCCTCAGCCGTCGTCCTGCTTGCCCAGTTCTCTACACATGGTGGACACCTTTCCCTTCAGCCCTAGCATTGCTGCCCCCTCCCTCCTTAACTGACTTCACTATGTCAAATACTTTGGTACATTCTCCAGCACTGGTCACCCCCTCCTTTATTGACCCTATAAGACTCTTGCTTCCTATGGTACACTACCTCAAGCGCATCCACTGGTGCCCTCCTAACTGTCAAGATAAGGGCAAATACTTCAAATTAGTGGCACTACTCCTGTGGTTGAGGTTTATATTCCTCACATTGGGTGGCATCGAAACCAACCCAGGACCCTGCCAAAACAGCCCCAGGCGACAACCAAAGGACTGAAGATAGTTCACTTAAACGTCCGGAGTCTACTTAGAAACATGACTGAACTATCTACATGGACCTCCCGTTACCAGCCAGACATACTGTGCCTATGCAAAACCTGGTTGAAACCATCTGTACCAGACACACTATATGAGGTATTGAGGTACAGCTTCTTCAGAAGTGATAGCTCCCCTCCCAAACATGGGGGTGGCACTGTGATTTACTTTAAATCCCATTTAAACTTCTTTGCCCTCTCACCTCCTATACCTCAACAGGTGACCTTCTTTGAACTGTGTTCTGGGACACTGTTGTTAGGCAACTCTAAAAAAAACTCCACATATTCTGTGTATACCTGCCCCTTCCAAACAGTATAAGCAAGCTTTCCTCACTCATTGACTCTGTGGGGCCCCAAGTTAACAATAATGACTTTATCTTCGATGATCCAGAGACAGTTGTCAAAAGTGGGAGCAAGGTCAGCATTAGAACTGTTACAGGAACATGGCCTGGTTGATCCATGGCAGCTGCATCACCCCAGGGAGAAAGATGTTACATTTTTCTCAGTGCACACTCTTCCTCTGGCCATATCAATATGTCGTTTTCCTCCCCTGGAGCGACATAAAGCATCATATCTACCAAGATTTTTTCAGTGATGATTTTGGACCACGCCGCCGTTTCTCTGGTCATTACTTGGGGAAGACTCATCCATGTTTGAAAAACTGGCGGATAGGTTCCCTCTTCCTGTGTGATCCTCACTCCCTCCAGTGGGTGCAGATGCAGCCAGAGGCATTCATGAAAATCTGCCATGAAGACACGTAAAAAAAGATGATGTGGGAGGCATACAAGGTGACTATGAGGTGGAAGATGATTAGATCGTTTTTGAGGATATCTCTTCCCTTAGGCCACACCTTTGGAACTGTACCTACATCAGTGCTAGGACCACACGGAAACTTTTGCTAGCTGGGGGCCACCCACGACAATGTCATGTGTAAGCATCTGTGTAAAAATGGGTGACCCCATCACTGGAGTTCTTTTCCTACCATTGACTGTACTTGTAAGACCTACTGTGGAAACAAATATGCCTAGGGGTGGTTGTTTATTACTTATAAAATAATCAGTAATAATTTAGTGATACTATTGACTACTGTATGCCAATGTAACCAACAATGTTGTTCTGGTTCTACGAGTGCGGTGAAAAAAATAGACAAGGACGACACTCACAACATATGTGTCTGCTGTTTAGGCCCCTGTCACAATTTCAGGACTTGAGAGATTTGCCAGGGCTTCAATCAAACAGGTCAGTGCAGAAAAAAAGATACTTGAGAAATTTTTGTTAGAAAAAACTCTAGCGACTATACAAAAAGCCCAGGGTCAGAAGGACACTTTGCCAACCCCATCGACCAAGTTGCAGTCATTTAAGTCAAAAGACCATGGAAAAGAGAGATTGATGTTGGGACATCAACATAAACACAAGGATAAGGATAGATCAGATTCTTTGGCTGGCCGTGGTGATGAAAGCCTCACCCTCCTGCTCTCCTAACCATCAACCAGACACCAAGATCGGGGCTTGGCTTCGGTAGTATCATACCTACTATGGACAGTATGTCGCTGTCCTCAGCAGGAGCAGCCCCATCATGGACACCAGCAGTCACAGGCCCTGGCCAGGGTGTTGTTGACACATAGGCAGTGCTTGCATCATTCTCAGATATGATATGGTGCCTATTGCCAGGCTTGCCTTTGCAGCCTGCACTGCTGTCGATGGGGGTTACTGTGTCATAGAACCTGTCAGCTCCCTCAACTGGTACTCAACAAGTGCCTATTGCACAAAGGCCTGTGGCATCACTAGTGAGGCTCTTCATTCCTGTCACTGATTTGGGACATGGACAATGAGGAGTAATATAATCCTGACCTTATAATGGAAGAGAATTATGAAAAGGAGGAAGGATGGGAAGAGGGACGTTTTGCTCCACATTTCATCTCCACTGTATCCTCTTGCAGTGAGAATTCTGTGCTGTACGCACCCAGATCCCTTCCTGAAGACCCACTTTTCAGACAATGATGCAGCAGATACAAACTGCTATGGGGTTTGCTGTAGAAAAAGAGCATTCTTCTAAGAAGCATTTGATGGAGTTTCTGGAGGTACCCTGCACTCCTTCCATCATTGTACCTCCAGTTTATCCTGCCTTAGACAATGCCACTTTTGCTGCCTTGTATGAGCCAAATACCATGCCAGCTGTCCCTGGAAAGGCGGACAAGCAGTACCCTTCCTCTGCTGCCAAGCCGCCTTATGCCAGCCAGCCAGAAATGGATTCTGTGGTAATCATGGCTGCCTATGACAGATCCAGGGCATCAAGGTGAACGAGTACCTGCCACTTGATACGGAATTCAGGAGGCCTAACGTGATGGGTAAGTGAACATATGCCTCTGCCTCACTAGGCCTGCATATTGCAAACTATCAGTCTCATGTGATTAAGTATCAAAATAACCTGTGGATGGCTGCTAAAGCTGCAGCTCAGGCCCTTCCAGGGGGCACAGCCAAGAATGAATTACAGAAAAATATGAATGAAATAGGCAAACATCTGCTATGCATAGTCTGTGATGTCTCAGATGCATCTGCAGGGGCAGCTGCCACTGGTATTTACCTGAGAAGGTATTCTTGGATCAGAATGGCTGGGTTTGGAACTGATGTGCAACACTGTTGAATGTCCTTTTTAGAGGCACCAAACTGTTGGACTATCATGAATAAGAGACTTTAAGAGGCCTACAAACCTAAGGAATGACTTTGAGGTCAGTTAAATCCTTGTACCCTACACCTGGCAGAGGCAGAGGATCCTTTTGCCAGCCTGCTGCTAAAGGTGGCCTTCAAGCCCACTATCAGCAGAGATGACGGAAGGGTAGTGGAGCCTTGCCACCTCCCCCTCCCACGAGAGTCCATTCCAAAGTTGGCGCCGGGCACTCTGGCTCAGCATGACTGATGGAGGACTCCCCCACACCACTTCACATGCAGGAGGTGGTGGTATGGAGTCGCTTCTCCCTTCATCTTAACACAGTGGAGGGAGATTTCTACATACTAGTGGGTCCTGGAGATAATTGCAAAGGGTCATACTCTGGAGTTGCTAGAAATCCCTCCTTAGCATCTTCCATCTCTTTCAGCTTATCCCCTAGGACGCCTGTCCCTGTTGAATGATGAGGTACAAGTTTTGCGGACCACACGTGACATAGAACTAGTGCCTTTATGCCAGAAAGACAAAGGGCTCTGCTCCACATTCTTACTAGTCACCAAATGGACAGGAGCTCTCAGGCTTGTGCTAGACCTGTGAGACCTAAACTTCTGCATAGAATACAAGAAGTTTTTGCATGGTCTCCTTGCAAAACCTGAGTCCCCTGTTGCAAGCAGGGGACTGGATTTACTTCTTGGACATGAAGTATGCATACCTCGATATCAAAATCGGACAGCAGCACGTAAGTACTTGAGATTTGCCCTAGAAGGGGAGCACTTCCAGTACACAGTCTTGCCCTTTGGCTTGTTTATTTATTTTATTTATTTATTTATTGAAATGTTTCACCAGGAAGGGCACACTGAACAACAAGTTGCTTGTCTCACAGTGCATCCTGGGGAGAACGGTACATGGGGTTATACATACAGTCAACAGTAATACAAAATAACCACACAGAACATAGTTAAAATACAGTTATACAATAAAGGGATATACAGTGTACGGGAGCTGAAGAACATAAGAGAGAAACTTGGTATACAGTAAAAGTGCACCCTGGGAATGAACCCAAATAATTCACACTTGTCAACAAGTAAGTACCACTGTTGTAGTATCACTTAAACAAAGGGGTGTAGAAGGAACACAATTAGCACGGTAGGGAGGTGGTGTTCTGCACCTCATGACTTTAGCAAATGCTTAGCTGTGGTGTCAGCAGCCCTTCGAAGGGAAGGTCTGTATGTCTTCCTGTACCTACATAATTGGCTATTGAAAGCTAGATCCAGGAGCCAGCTCAAACACACCCTGTCTCGGACAAGACAATTGTTCAAAGACCTGGAGGTTACAGTGAGTGTACCAAAGTCAGTACTGTCCCCTTGCCAGAGGCTGTAGTATATAGTTAGTCCTGGAAACAGCACAGGGCAGGGTCTTTCTGCCCCAGGACAGGGCAGAACGTATCATGGCTGAAGCACAACTGGTGTACAACAGTCGTTATGTCCCAGCCAGGACTTACTGTGCCTGCTTGACCTCATGACATTGGTCATTGTGACTGTGCCACTGGCTCGCTTACATATGTGGATACCACATCAGCAGGTGCTCGTTGTGTCCCATTTACACAAAACACTGACATGGTGGATGGACTGCAGCAACCTCTTGAAGGATGTTCCATTCTTAACCCCAACTCTGACTCAAATTCTCACCTCGGATGCATCAAGATCCGGGGGGGGGGCACACACTTGGGCCCTTATAAAACCCAAGGTCTTGCACCCAAGTGGAAGCCAAATTGCACATAAATGTCCTGACGATAAGAACTGTCTATATAGTCTTTAGACTTTCCAGGAGCATCCGACTCTGGGTCATCTGCTGGTGCAGATGGACAATGTCAGTGTTACGCATTACATAAACGATGTCAGTGTTATGCATTACATAAATAAAAAAGGGGGACTCATTTTTATCCTTTGTCGGGAAGCAATGAGAGTGTGGTACTGGGTGCTAGAACACGGCCTGGAGTTATCAGCCGTGCATCTCTCGGGTGTCCAAAACATCTTCACAGATAAGCTAAGCAGGTCACAGTCTAAGATACACGAATGGGAACTGCTGACCTTCATGGCAGATTACTTCTTCACAAGGTGGGGGTCATCGGAAGTTGGACCTTTCTGCGTTCCCCCACAGTGAAAAACTACGTTTCTGCTCATTCTCTCCAGGGCCTGGAGTTTTTTGGGCAAGTTGCATTGTCCATCTCTTGGAAAGGGAGATTTTTGTATGCATTTCTTCTCATTCCAGTAATACAGAGAGTGCTTCTGAAACTACAGATGCAAGGTGTGACCCTCATTCTCATTGCACCTCTGTGGCCTCCAACAAATTTGGTGTCTGCTGTTGCAACAGCTAGCAGTGCAGCCTCTGGAACCCTTGCCTCTGTGCAGAGGCTTGTTGTCACAGGACAAGGGGGCCCTGATCCATTTGGATCTGAAGTCCCTGAACTTGCATGCAAGGCTACTGAAGACATAGCCGTAGCATAGTTTAAGGTGTCACCAAAAGTTGCTGATGTACTGGTTGTGGCCAGAAAGTCTTCACCAGACATATGTACCCCTTGAAGTGGAAACATTTCACTCTCTGGGAGTACCCTTTTACCTGTCCAGTCAGTGTGATGTTGGAATACTTGCTGTCACTGCCAGACTCATGTCTGCAGTATTTCTGGCAGCTATATCAGCTTTACATGTTCTTACTGATGGGCGTACGGTAGCACAGTTAGTCTCCCATACCTTTCTGAAAGATATTTGCTTATGAAACCTCCCATTCACAATCTGGTTCCTCTATGGGGACGTCTGTTTTGTGCTTGTGAAACTTACTTTGGCTCCTTTTGAGCCAGCTGCGAGTTGTGGGGTTTACGCTTTCTTTCATGGAAAGTGCTATTTTTAGTTTGTCACTTCGGCTCAAAGGATTTCAGAGCTACAGGCTCTAATGTGTGAGCCCCCTTATCCTCCCAGTTTATTATCCTAAGCATGCCTATCAAAGTGCAGCATTGCTCCACACTTTGAATGTACATAGGCTCCTCAGATGTTATCTTGCTCTCACCAAGGATTGTATACAGTTTTCTTAGCTTTTCATTTTTTTTTTTTAAACTTTCTTTATTTATGCATTTTTTGTAACTGAAATACACTCAGGACACATTCATACATCACATGTAGCTCATAACAGGCAATTTCATATGCAGGATCTTATATTTCCTTGCCTGTTAGTACATATCTTTAAAGGTAATGGTATTCTAAGCTAATATCAGACTTAATATTTGATGTAGTTTAGATTAATTATATGTATATGGGTTCAGGTTTTTATTAACTCAATCTCTTTACTTCACCCTTCCTTTCTAGCTCCTTAGACAAGCGGAGATATCAGGGGCTATGGTATAAAATCAGGCCTTTCCCCTGCCATGTAAAGGACCCAGCGTCTCCACAACAATTCAAATTGGGACACCTTTTATTCAGAGAAGCTGTCAAGGCCTCCATTCTGTATATGCTTATCATAATCTCCTGCCATTGGCTTATGGTGATGGGAAATGAGGCGTCCAACTTCTGGTTATTGCCTTCTGAGCAGCTAGAAAAGCGATTTTCAAAAATCTGGTAGTGGATGGGTCCTCACACCCTTCTGGCATTTCTATAAACAAGAAGCATGTAGATGAAATTGTTATGTCTGTTAAAAGAATTAATCCCAGGGCCTGTTGCAACTCCTGGATGAAAATGGACACCAGTGGACAGCTCCAGAGCATATGGAGGTAAGTTGCCCGCACTTGCCCACACCCCCTCCAGCATTCTACCTCTCCCTCAGTTGAGGCCCGACCTGAATATTTCGGAGAGCGAAAGTTCCTGATGAAAATTTTCCAGGCAAAATCTTGCCAACTAATTGCTGCTAATCCCCAGTGTATTGTAGAATGGGCCCTATTCCAGACTTCTTCCTGAATTTGCCTTCCCAGATCCCTTTCCCATGCTCTTTTTATATAGTCCGTGGTGTCCCCTTTCCAAGCCATCAATTCCCTATACAGAACAGTTATCATATGGACTTTGATAGGTGTTCTTTCTATAGCCTGTTTCAGAGAAAAGGCAATTTGGGGGAGGTCCATCCATCTCTGATTGAACTCCAGTAACAGCTTCTTTACCAAGTTCCTGACTTGAAAGAATCTAAATCTATCCGGCCAGGAAATGCCATACTTGTGGATAAGCTCTTCAAAGGAGACAATCCCTCTTCTTCCACAAAATGCCATATTAGGTGTAGGCCTCTCATCTCCCACTTCCTAAATCCACTGTCCCAACTCCCAGGTGAAAAGAAGTCCAGATATGGAATAGAGGAAAATAAGAATGTCCAATTCTTGGCCTTTTTATCACTTGGTATATTAACCCAGATCCCTATTGTAAGTGCTGTAAAGGGGGTTTCCTGTCGATCCAGTAGAGATCTCCCCCTTGTTCCAAGCAATAGGTTATTTAGGTTACATGTGGTGCCTCCTTGGAGCTCCGCCTCTTTCCACTTGGCCATATATAGCTTATCCAACCAAAAAAAGGCTGTTCTCAAATGTGATGCATAATAATAAAGTTTAAAGTTAGGTAGCGAAAGTCCTCTCTCTCTCTCTCTCTCTTCGGTATCTGGAGTACTGAAAGTCGGACCCTTGGTCTAAGTGGGCCCCAAAGGAATCGAGAGACTACTCTGTTTAAGAGGTTGAAATATGAATCTGGGACCTTAATCAGGATGGTTTGCACCAGATATAGAAATTTAGGGAGAATTATCATTTTTATGGCCTCCACCCTCTGGGTTAAGGAAATAGGAACTGATAACCATAAGTCTAAATCAGTCCTGATATTCGCTAGGACAGAGGAGAAATTAAGCAAGAACAAATTGTTAAACTGGAATCCCAATCTTACTCCTAAATATTTAAAACTGGTCAAATTCCACTTGAATGGGAACCTCTGTTTAATATGATCGGATGGGACATACTGATTAGTTAAAACTTCAGTCTTCGATAGGTTCAGTTTGTACCCAGCTAGATTGTTAAATTCTGATAAAGCATTCCATAGCCTTCCTAGGGACTGTTCTGGGTCTCTGAGGTAAATTAGGAGGTCATCAGCGTATAAGGCTAGTTTATGTAACCTCCCCCCTAACTCCCACCCCCGAATTTCCTCCTCCTGTCTCAGCGATTGTGCTAGCGGTTTGAGATATAATGCAAAAAGAGGAGAGAGGGGGCATCCCTGTCTTGTACCTCTTTGTAATGATATTGGTTGGGAGATAGTACCATTAATTTTTATATATGCCTTTGGTTTTGTATATATTTTGGATATGATCTTCTCAAACGCCTCTGAGAACCCAAATCTTCTCAGCGTCAATTTCAGAAAGTCCCATGCCACCGGTCGAAGCCTTCTCAGCATCAGACTTAAAATCATGCAGGGGGCCCCCGACCGAGCGGCATGGCTCATGACGTGTAGGGTTCTTTAATGTTGTCTTGTGTCTGCCTACCCAGTATGAACCCTGTCTGATCATTATTGATCAATACGGGCAAGATCTCTTCTAGTCGCTTTGCTAAAATTGAAGAATATAATTTATAATCTATATTCAGCAGCGATATCGGACGATAAGACCCACAGTTTGTTGTGTCTTTCCCGGGCTTATGAATACTTGAAATTACTGCATAATTCCAGGTATCTGGTATGTCTCCTCCCGCTTGTGCCCATTTACAGGCTTTCAGTAAGGGACCGCTTATCTCCTTTTTAAAGAATTTAAAGAATTCAGGGGTGTACCCATCCGGGCCAGGTGTTTTTCTTGTTTTCAATCTTTTGATGGCAGCGTCTAATTCCAATGAGGAAATGGGTCTGTCCAGAGTAACTTTGTGTTCTTGTGTTAGCTCTGGAAGTTTCAGTTTCTTTAAGTAGATATTAATCGGATCATTCCCTACCGACTGTTCCGAGCTGTATAAGTTCCTATAAAAATCTCTAAAGCCTAGGAGGATTTCCTCCCGTGACTTCACAATTTTACCCGATTTGGGGTCTCTAATTTGCATGACTGCACTCTCTGCATTCTGCCTTCTGAGTCTATAGGCTAATAGGCGTGAGGCTCTGGGCCCTGATTCATAGTATCTCTGCCTCAGTCGCTGTAGTGCCTGTTCAGTTTTAATGTCAATAATTCCTTGTATTTGTTGTCTGACCTTTAGTATTTCTGATTGTACCGAGGTCTCCCCAGCCGCAGCCTGCTCCAACAGATTGTGGAGCTGTGTTTGAAGATGTTCCATTTTTTTATTTTGCTGTTTTTTAAAATATGCAGCTTATTTAATGCATTCTCCCCTGAACACTGTCTTAATAGTGTCCCATATTATAGAATCAGGAATTTCTGTGGACTCATTGTCCTTCAAAATTTGCATTAGTCTGGGCTTGGCCATGTCCATAAAGTCTTTCAGATTTAGCAGATAGTTATTAAACTTCCAAAGTGATCCCCCCCCCCCTTTAACATCCCACTTCATAACCATAGATACCTGTGCATGATCAGATAGCACCGATGGAGTGTGTCTACAGTCTATGATCCGGTCTCGGTGTTCACCCGAGACCAGAACATAGTCAATCCTGGCATAAGAACCGTGTGGGAATGAGTAGTGGGTATAATCCCTTTTGCTGGCATTTTGGTGTCTCCAAGCGTCTATCCAAAATGCACCCTTCAGTTATCTCTTGACCAGCTTACCTGCTGGTGTCAGGCTACAATTTTGTTTTGGAGGTATCCCTGGGGTCCCATATCTGGTTCAGGTCTCCACCCCCACCAGTGTTCCCACCTGGTAGTCAGAATTTTAGGAGTAGGGAACTAAGATCTCCTTCAGTGGAGCCGGTGGGGCATACAGAGACTAAGGTGATAGGGGTACCATCCAAGTTACCCACTAAGATTACTAATGCCCCTCTGGGTCCATATAACTATTAGTTTCTGAAATGCAGTTCCTTAGTCACCAGTGTCATCACCCCTTCTCTTACCTCCCTTATAGGAAGCTGCAGCTACTGTGTCAAAGCAAATTTTGCCAATTTCAGATGTTCAGTTTTGTTGAGATCGATTCTTGCAGTAGGATAAAGGTGGGGTGTTCGCTCTTCAGGGCCGACATGACTTTATATCGCTTTACCGGATTATTTAGCCCGTTTACATTATGTGAGATGATTTTAATCTTTTTGCTATCTGCTATTTATATACATTAAGATATTAAGTCCTAAGCATGGGGAGGACAGTCTTCTCCGTGTCCCCTTTTCAATTATTTTCCACTGAATTACTCCCCCATCCTTCACCTCCACCTTTCCCCTCTGGTATGATACTGAGTGCAACAGGCCCTGGGATTTTACATGATGAGTACAGCCATTTTGTCTCTGCAACCATCCAGTATATCTTAAACCAGACATCCGAACAACCACAATAACGTAACACACACACATATAACCTAACTCTGAAGGTACCTTTAACTGAACAACTAGTACCTTCTGTGGAACATTATTTACATTATGACTCCCAAGGTAGAGGAGCAGAGTGCTCTGCTCTCTGTAAAGTCGAGTAGGATTCACTCGATTAGGAGGGGAAGGAGCCACAAAAGTAGCCTGTTCCTCCTGGACTCTGCAGTAGTTGAGTCCTTGCCAGTTGTCGTGGCAAATCGTCATCAGCACGTAGGTTGACAGGAAACATAGTATGGGTGTGTTTACCGCTCCTCGACTACTATGTCTAATGTTAGACTTACCCATCCGCCTGTCTGTCTCCCTGCCTACGATCCAGACTTTCTAACTACTGAATTTGCAGTAGAGATCCCCAGTATCTAAAGTAATTTTAGTTTGGACCATATAGCTTGCAAGACCTATTTCTCATCTCCTTCAGTATAGTATCGAAGGAAAGCTCATGCCTTCCTTTATTTGAGGAAGGCCAGCCGTTCACCTCACTCTAACACCAACACTGTCCAGTAGTGGAGTCCCCCGTCTCCGTCCCCCGGTACAAATGGGTGAGCTTACTGAACGAAATATGTCATTTTTCCCTTTAGGTGTTTCCAGCTCAGTATTGACAGCATGCTCCCATATTAAATTGAGGAGGTTAAACTGGGGGGGGGGGGCCCCACATCCCACCTCGTGGCTTATGATTCAGGTCAGAGCTCCTGCCTTCTATCACAGTGGGAAAACCTCATCCATTGATCTACAGTGTAGTTTCCTTTTCATGAGACCATCAAGCTGAAGGTCCCTAGCTTGACACAGCTGCTCCTGCCATGTCATGTCCGGCTGAGCCTCCAAATCCAATACCCCCACAAACCCTCTGTATCCTGCACCTTATAAGAGGAGACCCGATCCCTGCTTATCCATTTCAAACTCCGCAAAACGCCCCCCATCTTTATTAAGCCCCTACCCTACCTCTCTCTAGACATCGAATTTCATGCCACTAAATAACAGCTCGTCTTTTTTACCCATAGGCCTATGGGAAAGTGATCCATACGAGAAGCTATCAATAAAACTCGTTCATAAAGTCCATCTTATTACCCCCTCCCTATAAGCAATCTGAACTCCCATTCTATGTTCTTGCCCGCGATCTGCCACCCCCATTCGCCTCTCCCTCCCCAGGCGCCCGCCCCACCATCCTTCGTTCCCCTCTATCTCGTATCCAGCCCACCCCCATCCCAGAGGAGGAGCAACCAGACTCCTACCTCCACCCATCCATTTCCCTTTAGCCCATCAAACACCCCACCAGCTTCCCTTCCTCCCATCATCCCCCTTCTAATTGCAAAACCTCTCTCCCCCCTTCCGTTACCGCCTCCTATCAAGTGAACTATAGGTGCACATTGATTACTGTACCAGACAATATAGAAAGTAGAATGGAGCACGCCATATAAGCAACAGTCCATCCCCAAAGCGCCCTGAATCAGGAAAAGGGGGGATGTTAGAGCAGCAGACTGAGTCCCGTAAAAAAGTTCTCACAACTCCTGCTCTCACTTTCATGTCTTAGCTTTTCATTTTGTTCGCCCCTGGGAAAGAGGGCGTACATGTTTCAAAACATTGCTTGTCAAAATGGCTAGCACATTTTATAATGTTCTGTTTTAGGAAGTACAGTAAGGAACTTCCTGGTACTGCTCATGGTGATTCAACAAGGGGCATGACCAAATCTGTTGCTTGCTTCAGAAATGTGTTTGCAGCTGACATCTGTGCTGCAGCCACCTGGAGTACTGTGTACACCTTTACTAAACATTACAGTCTGGATGTCGTTTCTCATAGATGTGCAAGCTTGTGGTCTTACAGGGCCTACTGTCATGAACAGACTGCATCAACCTCCCAGTTAGTTTTTGGGACTGCTTGGGGCTCCTTCTAAAGGTGTGGCCTAAGGGAAGCGATATCCTCAAAGAAGATAGAATGGTTGCGTACTTACTGTAACAATAGATCTTCGAGAGAATTTCTTCCCTTAGGTCATGTCAGCTCTACCTCTTCCCCCTTTTATCAGTTGTAGGGTAATTTGGCATCCTATTCTGCCTTGGGAATTTTCCTGGTTGCTTTCTGCAAGCCTGCATTTGCCTAATATCAGAGGTGCTGGTATAATCTCCGGGTTTCCCAAGAAGAGTGTCCTCTGATCACTTTCTCTGGTGGGGAACTGAGGAGAGATGAGCTGCCCACATTTATGTAGAAGCTGATGCGTGATGTCTTCATTGGCAGCCCTGCAAGCAAAGGTTTGTGTGGTCCTAGCACTGATGTGGGTATAGTTCCAAAGGTGTGTCGATTCCCTTGAAAATGGTAAGTAGGTAACTGGTCTTGCATTTCCCACAGAAGAAGGAAAAGGGAGGGAGACAGAACTGTGGGCCCTGGAGACAGAGCTGTTATTTGTAGAGGCCCAATACATGCAGGAAAACCCTCCATCTCTATTCCTTGACCCGCCTTACCAGTACAAGAATTCAGTTGACTGAGCTCCTTTCCAGGAAAGCCGAGCTTGCCCTTCTCCACCTCAAGCAGTCCCATTTGGGGAGGCTGGTAAGCTGTTGGCATACAGGGTGAAAAAGGGTCAAGTGGAGAATATAATAGCTGGACTCTGGGATGAATCAGGCAAAGTTCATACAGACCAGAAGGCCCTGAATTCCATAATACAAGCCTTCTACAAAAGATTGTATTCTTTCCCTTCCCCACCCAGGAAAGAAATCATAATGGCCTTTCTTGCTGCCCATACCTCAGATTGCACCGACAGAGGCCAGTGCCCTGGATAGCCAATCATGCTGCAGGAGTTGCAGACTGCCACCTGTTCACTCAATAAGGGTGGGGCTACGGGAGGAGATGGATTTTCTGTCAGTTGCTACCACCGTGTCTTGGATGAAGTAGGCCTCACCCTAGTGCAGGTATTTCAGGAGACCATACTATGTCAGATCTACCCCCCCCCCAACCACGTGCAAGGCGGTAATCACAGAACTACCCAAGAAAGAGGAAGATAACACCCAACCTAGCAGTTATAAAGCAGGCTTCCTCATAAATACTGATGCAAAGTTCCTAGCCAAAATCCTAGCAGCTTGACTTGAACTGATCTTACGAGGACTTATCCACCAAGCACAAGCCATCTTTATTAAAGGAAGGCAAAGCGCCGACCGCATTCGCTCCCTGTTAAATCTGTCCCACACTGTGCAGTAGTCCCCCATACCAGCGGTAGCTGTGGCAGTCAACTTCGAAAAGGCCTTCGACTCAGTGGAATGGGAGTACTTGCTAAGCACATGGGGTTCAGTCCCACCTAACTCCACTGGATACGGCTTATGTGCTTTTCTCTTGTGGTCTGTGTCCTAACTGTTGGCCTCCACTCACCATCATTTCCACTCCAGAATGGAAAAAAGATAATGGTGCCCGCTGTTGCCCTGTCTCTTCATCCTGACTGATAAACCCCTGGCCATAGCCATCAGACAACACCCTCATCTCAAGGGTGTCAGTTGTGGCGGCATGGAGTGCAGGGCCCTACTGTATGCAGGCAACCTCCTCATCCTCCAAGAGAACAGGCAGCTCACTCTTGACCCTCCTCTGGATCTTCTGAAGAGGTTCACAGATGTGTCAGGACTTCGGGTAAGCCAGAATAAAACTGAGGTTCTCCCTCAGCACTCACTCACCAAGGAAGAGCCCTTTGCCGTCAGAGGCCTCAGATAGTCCCCGGAGGGCATCACCTAGCTGAGGATCATCATATACCTGTCTACAGCCCAGGTGGTGCAGCTGAACTTGGCACTGATTGTGACTGCCACAGGTACAGAGATGGATAGATGGAAAATGCTAAATCTATCCCTAACTAGCAAAGTAGATGCCTTCAAAATGCATCTGGCACCCCGAGTCACCAACATTTTTTCTCACCTACCCATCTTGATTCCAGCAGATGGTTCCAGAAACGAGATAGACTGCTTGGAACCTATCTGTGGGATGGTCATCTACCAAGATATAATCATGTGAAACTTAGTGTCCATTGGTCCATAAGAGGGTGGACTCCTCTGGTTGTGGGCTGCCATCTGGCGTTCACTAACGCTCAAGTCCTTAGGTGGTTCTTTCCAGTCTGGCAGAACTCACCGGTGTGGCTTATCTAGAATCTGGCACCTCTCAAATGCCCATTGCTGCCATGTACCCATTTGGGCAGTTGCTACAGCCTCTTAAAGGACACCCCACCATTGGTTTCTCTGTTAAAGCCAGGGACGCCTATACAGACTACTCAAAGTGTCTTCAACCCCACTCCCACTTGCACCCCTGGGGAGCAACAACACTCTTCATATCAGGGCCACACCCTCTCCACTGGAAAACCTGGGCACAGAAGGGCATTATGTGGGTCTGAGACATCCTCACGCCTGATGGTCACCATGTGGATACGTTTGCCAGCTTGCAAAACAAATACTACCTCCTGAAACAAGATTTTTGGAGGTACCTACAGATCAGAAGCATAGTGATGGATAAAGGTCTCCATCCCTGTGATGAAGCTGAGCATTCCTCAGTCTCCCTGATGGTCACAAGTGCTCAACTCAAGAGTGGGAGTGCCAGTTTACTCTGCTCAGATGCCCTTCCAGATCAGTCTGTTCCCCCCAAACAAGCATGGGAGCAGGAACTAGTCAATCAAATCAGTGAGCAGGAATGGGAGAAATTCCTCTTAAGGGCACACACTGCCTTCCGAAACAGGAGGAGTCACCTCATTCAGAATAAAATCCTGCTCCGGTGGTACTGTACCTCAAATGTTCTCTGCCAAATGGGGCTCCTGCATGATGATAGGTGCTGGCGTTGTCACCAATTGGGGGCTCACCTCATGTACTTTGGGGGAGCCCAGTCATCACAGTATTCTGGGAGAGTATCCAACGGGTATACTGTAGCATTGTGAAGGACAGGATCCAGCTAGATATGCACTCTATCTTCTGGGTCACACTACCACCCCATTAACAAAACAGCCCATAGTCAAATGGTTGGTAGCTACAAGTGTGGTGGCGAAACCCCTGCTTCTGTGTAAGTGGCGGATCACAAAGGTCCCTGCATTGCCAGGATGGCAGGCAGTTGTAGGGCAGCTTGCCACCTTAGAGAAGATAGCCCACAGAGTGGCAGATACCTTGGTCAAGAATAAACAGATGTGGGGGCCCTTTTCTCATCAGTTCACTGCAACCCTCCCACGTCCACTGTACGTAAGAAGGATGGGAAACCCCCTTGATCTTCCTAACCATCCATGAGCTTTGAAAGTTGTTTATGTTCCAGACACAAGGTCCATCAGTTCTCCATTCAACCAGGCTGCAACATTATGACTGCTGCGGGGGAGCTAATGGAAGTTCTAATGCTAATATGTCAAGTGAGCTTCAGATATGATGGTACTTACTCTGTATTAGGATAAGCTTGTTGTTACACTTATAGCTCTGTTTGTTTCAGTGCTCTTTATGATTTATAATTCTCAATAAAAAGATTAATAAAAAAACAAACAAAAAAGAAACACAGGCAGTTTCCACTGAGCACGCTTAGTCACCAGAACAGTCTTAAAGCTTGACTCCTGCCACCCAATCGTGTTTTCTCTGACTCTGACCCCACTGCTCTCAGATTTTTATGCTATAATGAACAGGTCATGTCCTTCATAGCTCATGCTTGTGAACAAGTTTTCTGGAAAGCCAGGATATAACACTTTTTAGAACGAAGAGCCACTTTTGTGGTTCACATTGCATTGACTTTTGCAGTATTTATTATGGGAGTGAAGGCATTAAATGGTGCTTGCTTTGAAGGTTTACCATGTCTGCGTCCATTGTTTCAGGATTACCCATCACATGAAAAGCTGTCTATGTGCCAGGCCATACATCTGCAAGAAATCTACTCAACTTGAAATTTCTGCTCAATGCCTACAAAACTAAGGCCATGAGTTTCTCTCCACTGGCCCCTCATCTTAAAACAAACAAACAAACAAAAAAAAAAAAAACAGATAAGGTTCCTCACATAAGCACCCTTTTGGGAGAAGCCCTGGAGTTGGTGGAACATTTCAAATACCTGGGGGTCTGGATTGACTACAAATTGTCCTTCATGGATCACATTGAAGAACCCAGTAAGAAACTGCATCAAAGGCTCGGTATTTTCTTCAGGATCAAGCACTCACTAACCCAGGAGGCTAGAAAACTCCTAGCCCAAGCTATCTTCTTGCCTCTCCTAGACTATGTGGACTTCCTATATGGCCATAGTACTCGCAGAGCTCTCTCCAAGCTTGATACTATATATCACAGAGCCTTAGGGATATTTCGGATGCCCTTTATGACATGCATCTCTGCATCTTCTATTCTTCCATAGGCTGGAGCTCCCTTAGCTTCAGGAAGCAAAAGAGTGCTATTCTATGGACATATAAGGCAATCATTCATAAATTACCTCAGTATCTCACAAGCTGCATTAACTCCCTGCAACCCTGGTGCGTATTCTCTCAGAAGTCTTACCATCTTATCTCTGGCTATCCCTAAAGTTAAAACGCACTTTGGTAGAGCCTCAATAAGCTTCACTCTTCCTATGCTCTGGAATATGATCCAGAAAATCTTAAGGCTTGCTTCCCCTGTCACTTTCTCCCTCTTCAAATCCTTGTTCCTGAGGAACTTCTCCAAGGTCTGTCATTACTTCAAGTCAAGATCTTAATATCACGATTTGTTACTGCTTTAATTTCTGGACGTAAGTCTCAACCCTTGTCTGAGGCGTCTTTTGAGTCCTCCCTTCTGTCATTGTCCAAATCAAGGTCTGAACATCACGATCTGTCTTTGCTTCAATGTTGGACTTAAACCCCACCATTGCCTGTGGCATCTGTCGTGTTTCTCTCTCTCTTAGAACAGTCCTTCCTCCGTAGGCCATCATGTCCAACCGTCTCCTTTCTCATCTGACCTTCCCTCCCCACTCCATATAACCCCCTCCCCTTTCCACCCCACTTGCCAGGCCATGCCTACAGTACTTATCAAAGGACTCTTACATCTCAATCTTCTTCACACTTTGACGCGAGAGGGAACTGCCACTCCTGCTTACTATGACTCCTCCAATGATGTTTACTGTATAAACTTTAGCTCATTACCTTACATCCATATGTCTGTATTTATGCAATTGTATTTAAATAGTACTACCTCTTGTGAACCTGTTGCTGTGTTCTGGTGGAAGTATCTTGTTACATGTAATGGTTATATGTTGTTATGTTATTACTACTGTGTAATTGTTATGTACGTTCAGTCAACCTATGTCATGTCTTAACCCTGTTGGCAATTGTTTTGCCCCGGGTCCATCTTGTAAATGAGCTTGTCTTAACAATGTTCCGCTTGGCAAAGTAAAGATTTTGATTGACTGATTGAAATCAGGGTTTAGTGCTTACATTTAGTCAAGGGGTTTCCAGGCCCCCTCATGGGCATCCCGCGGAGGCTGGATTGACTGCACGGTTCCAGGCTCAACTAGAAGCAGAGACCACAGAGCAGGCATTCAGCAACAAAGACATCCCAGTGATTGTCTTTTGGAAGATGAATTAGGCTGGTGCTCCAAACTTCTTGAGCCTCAGGAAACCAAGCTGGTTTTCCTTGACTTGAGACATACTACAGTGTAACCTTTTGGAATTGGCCATCCAGTGGGAACTGGGCCACCAGTGGTCCCAGGTGCACACATACTTGGACCAGCTAGTCTGGGTTGCGAAACCAGTGCTGGGCGCTGTCCACTGGTGGCTGTCCTCTGAAAGCCTGCTAGTGTGAAATCCCGTTTGTTTATCCAGAACTTTCTTCCTTGGCAGACAACTAATATCCCTTATTATCTGCGGAGTATATCTGCAGAGTGCACAGCATCTGGTAGTCAAAAAATTCCATGGTGGTTGTGCCACTCCAGCGACCAGAGTTGGAGAAAAAGGCCGGGGAGTTGGATTGCACGGCCGTGGGATGGCTCTCCTCTCCCGGGTGGGGAATCGGTCGTGATCGCTGCGAGGCTGCCCCCAGGTAGAGGCCCGAGGGTATTGCAGATGGGAGCTGCTAGGATAGGGTGGGTGCTGTGGATCATTGCATGCGCGTGCCTCTACACATGCTTGAATGGCCGTGGCAGAGGGAGGGGAGAAAACTTGGTGGAAAAAGTGGAGGAGCAGGCAGGCTCTGTGACGGCTCTACGGCACATGTACTGGACCCCCAGAGTCTGGATGTTGGTCTCTGGGGGAGAGGGGAAAGTCGACACCCCTCACCCTCGACCCTGTCACGTGGGGATTACTGGGTGGGTCGGATGCGGGAGTGTCAGGGCCAGAGAGCAGACCTCTCCGAGGGAGGGGCCAAGCTGCCTGCCAGCTCCAGCAGGGAAAACATTAGTGTTGCTCAGACAGTATCCTATAAATCAGGATACCAATAGATACCTCCAATTTGGCCAGATAGTTGCTGTGGTAGGATAGTAGTAGTAGTACTATCTGACCATGGATTCATCACTATCTGACCCTGGATCCTGCATCTGTCTTTGACAGGATATCTGGTAGGATCCAAGTCAGGATACCAGCACTATCTGACAGATAGTGGTAGGATCCACAAAAGCACTATCTGAGCAACACTAGAAAAATGTATGTGGAAAATAAAAAAAAGTCCAGCATACATATTAACCTGCTAGAGCTCCAGGCAGTGCACCTGGTCCTCTCAGAATTTGCTCTGCTGGTCAATGGCTGGGTTGTCCAAGACAACACAACCACTATGCTCTACTTAAACTGGGCAGCACTCCTATACAAGTCACACATTAATGTACTGTAACTACATTGCAGATGAAATTACTATAGTATTCAGGCAGTGAGGGCAGAAAGAGAAGGAGAAAAGCATTGAGGCTCATTTGAGCCCAGTAAACCACCCAACAGCATTATATTTTGTTTAGCAAAGGAAAGAGACTTTTGTAAAATGGCATGCAGTGCTTTGTTCTGTAAATTAAAATTCTTTAACTTTGCATTGTAATTTTGGTTCTCCGTGAACCCCTTTTTGGTGGCCTGAATTACACAGCAGCTGCGACACAGTTCACAGGTAGCACTATCAGGCGATGGTGGTGATGATCTGAAGGTGAGATTTATGAGTGACTGCTTGTATTGATTTTTTTTACGCTGGTATGATATTGGCCCCAGAACTCTCAAAGGTTTCTCTCAATTTTACCTCAGTGTTGTACTTCCTCTGCAGGTCTGTTTGATTGCAAGCATTGCCTAATAGGTTCCCTGCTTGTCTTCAGTTGTGCCTTTAATATAACTATGGGTATTGGTGCTACAGGACATGTTAACCTTTTTGCTCATTTCTGTCATCTAGCAGTGGACAGGTTACCATACTGAAGAGCAATACAAGGTGATACGACCTCTCCTCCATCAGATCTAGATTAGCTTGGAAGCTTTAGTGAGAAGCCTGTTAATTCTAGCTGTTTTTAGATGAATACTAATTCCTGTAACTAGATCTATTTGCCTTCATCAGCATTTCCAAAAAGCATTTTTTTAATTTAAGTAAAATCCAATACAGAAGGCAGGGTAGTCTTACGATTAAAGCACCAGGTTGGGATTCCTCTACAGGTACCAACCTCGATAGAGCCAAATACTCAATTAGTGAACTTGGCAAGTCACTTTACCTCCCAGTGCTCCAGTCCACCCAGCTGCAGAAGTGAGTAGAAGCAGGTCCAAACTGGACACGAGATGTTGCAATTTAGCTGGGCTGGCCATGGTGAATAAAACATAAAATAGTTTTATCTGTCATGCTGTTGGGGAGACGGTTGATCATTTCAGCACTGAGCAGTGCTTGTAACTTGTCCAGGAGGTGCGGGTAAGTCTCATTTTGTACATGTTGCACAGCTGCTACACCATCGGCCATAAAACAAGGACCGCGGTCCTTTACCATGGAGTTGCAGGAATACAGACTCCTGTCGCTCCTTTTCAAACAAACATTGGTCTAGAACACGAGAGTTCATATTTTTTCTACTACCCTCCGGCCATGTAGTCCCATAGCTATCCAGAAATTGTATTCTGGCTTAGTTTTACTGTGTGTTCAAACAAGCTTGCTTTCAGTGAGTAGTTTGTTCCAGTATTGGCAAAGACTATATAGCAATATATTGGAAATGGTGACTCGCAATGAAAAAAAAATGTCAAAAGTAAATTTTCTGATAGAATGTTTTGCTGTGTTGTCATGTTTTCCAGTACACTGCTGTAATAAACCCATAGCGATGACTGTAAAGGTATAGCCCTGTTGGCTCCCTGAATCCCTTGCCCAGAACATAATATATGTACTTATGTAAGTGGTGATGATCGGTTGTACTGAGAGCAATATGATTTTGTGCAAAAGCACACCTTACTAAGCTGTAGGAGAGAGGGACTAAAGAACTCAGTCTGAGCTGAAAGTGATTGCATTTAGTCTCTGGAAAGAAGGTTGAAGACTCTAACCCTTAACCACCTAGCAAAATGTCATGCAAGAGTTAAGCAAACATTTTGGAGCGGTTAACACTGTTACTCCAGCCCTGAAAGGTACAGACTCCGAGCTGGAAGCACCTTATTCTCCATTGCACGTGTCCTCATCGTACCAGTAACATAATAACCTAGAAATTCATTTAGGACTGGCAGGGACACTAGGTCCATCAAGTCCACCCCCCATGCGAAGAAACAAATGTGCTGTGCAGACAAGTACTGTCTGAATTAGAGATTTCCCACTCACCCTATTACCCTGTCTAGTCACTTCTCCACATTTGGGCAAGCTGGAACTTGTCTTGCATATACGCAGCAACCTGAATTAATCATCTTGCCATCCCCACAATGTTTTCAGAGAAGTACTTCGCTGCTTGGGCTCAGAAAGGCTCGACATCCTCCAGCACTGTTCCTTTATTGACCATTCACAGGGGAGAAAGCTTGGGAGTCCTCTGAGGTTCCTTTCATCTTAGGCACTGTATGAGCCTGTGCTTGACATACAACACGCAACCATGGTGTGGCATTCAGGGGCACAGCCCCTCCCCCACCCTAATTTGTATGACTGTCACCAACCAGGTAATGTACAGTAAAGCCAAAGCCGCACTCCATCTAGCTAATGAACCCCAGCAACCCCAACTGCAGACCCACTTTCTCGGCATAAGTGGAGGACTAAGGATCCTTGTATAAATTGTATATGAATAAGGGGGGTTACGTTTAACTAGGAGCAGTGAACTCCATTCACACTATGCCACCCAGGCTAATATAACTCACCAGCTTTCAGTAGCATGTGCTGTAAACTCCCATCTGTGTCCTTGCCACTTTTTCCTTACTGGCTGTGGGCCATCCTGTTATCTCCTAGGAGATTACTTATGCCCTTTCCATCTCCAGGATTTTGTTTCCATTGTTCCCAGAGACAGTTCTATAGCAGTTTTTAGCATGGAGGGCCAGACTTCCAGTTCATCACTGTTCATCCTTGCTGTGCCTGCTATCTTTCTAGACTGTAGTACAGCGAACTTGGAACCTGGTGAACAGTTGAAGCCCCTGACCTTACTTCAAGGGGGAACTTGCAGCAGACAACACAAACAGGTCTGAAGCTGCCAGGACCACACGGAAAACTTTTAGCTAGCAGTCTGTCATGGGAGACCGCTGACGTCCGCCTATCCTATAAAGGGGGCGGTCCCCCAGACCTACCTCAGTTCTTGTCCCGCCGTCGACCCACACATGTCTGACCTCCACAGACGTCTGCTTCAATCCACCACCATCTTGCTCGCGCTTACCTGCACTTTATTTCTTTTCTTTTTTTCTAGTAGTAACATCTGTTTGCTGTGTTTTTGCCATCTCGTCTGTCTTCTTCTCCAGCCTCGTCTTCCGACTGGCTGATGAAGTGTGCCTGCAGCAAGCAGATACCTGCCAAAGATGGTCATTCTTCCTGCCTGCTCTGCTTAGGCCCCAACCACGACACCGAGGCCTACCACCACTGCCAGGACTTCAACCAGGCCTCATGAAGACGCCACTTGAAGACCCTTGAAAGCTACCTGCTCAAGCAGAAATAGGCCATGATGGAGAAGGAGCTTCAGGCAAAAAGCTCTTCTGCTTCCCCTGCTCAGTCTTCTGGGGCATCTTCTTCTCCTTCCCAGAAGGAGAATAAGTCGAGTGTGAAGCATAAGCATTGGGACCGTCCTCAGTCAGCCTCTCGCTGGCAGTCACCGCACAGCCCGGCTTCCACCTCTGGGTTTTCCTCGGCAGTCCTCACTCATTCCGGGCTGCAGGGGTTGCAAATGCTCACCATCATTTCTATTTCAGCATCAGTTCTTCATGGCAGCGGACTTTGTCCTCTGCATCCCAGCACCTGAAGCTCAGGCCCTTAACTCACACAGGTACTCATCCAGGTGGCTCGACTGGGGCTGGAACCTCCAGTGGTGGGTCTTCGCCTCGATCAGGGCATTGCCTTTCTCGGTCCCTGACAGCAGGGCTGGCGCTAGCCCTACCAGGCATCACCCAGAGCAAGTGCTCACCTCATCTTCCACACAGGCGACGCCTCTGTCCCTGATTCGGGGGGATTCTCCGCCACAGGCACTGATCTCGCCTCTGGGGCCAGCGTTGGCTGCTTCACCTGACAGATGTCAGCCTTCGCCTCTTAGGCCGGTGCTGGCTACGCCGACGCCTCCACTGATGATTTCTCAGCCCCAGCCTGTGCCATAGCCGATGCCTGCTGGCTCTCCTGGGGATCCCTAGTTGACACCTAGTGGACCTGCACCAGGGTACCCTATGCCGGTCCCTCCAACGATGTACCTGTACCCTCCCCAGTATCCTTACTTACCCTAAAATCCTCCTCCAGAGGATTATAATGCTTTTACTGCCTGGTAGACCTTCATGCCGAATGAGGACACACCCAGGTGGCCCTCTCTTCCTTCCTCCTCCTCCTCCATGGGACGACCCCCCCCCCCCTTTGGGACTCAGACTTGGCAGACCCTAGCAACCCCCATACCACAGTATTTTTCTGTGGGAGGGGCACACGAGGAGCTCTGATTAGCATATGGACGACCATCACCCTCAGACGCCTGTCCCTGATAATGACCACTCCGGGGGGGGGCAATGTCTCTTCCTGTTCCTCCTCAGTCATCAGAGGACCTCAGGGGCTCCTCTGATGGTCAGGAACCTCCTAAGGAGACCCCTATGTCTCCCCCAAGATGAACCCTCTTTTGTTGACGTGATGCACCATATCCAGTCTCTCATGGGATGGGAGACAGAGGAGCTCGACCTGGAGTACCGTGGTCTGGTGATTTACCTCTGAAAGAGGGAGACCCTCCCTTTGGTGTTGTCTCCTCTAATTGATTCTTTGATGGTGCGGAACCATCCTTCATCTACCTCAGCCTCGGCCAAGAAGGTGGATCGCCTTTATCATGCTTTGGTGGACAAATTTTCCTTTGTCGAACACCCCGTGGCGGACTCAGTGGTCATGAATACGGCCCATGACTGTACTAAGAAACCCAAACATCTCAGCACCCACCCTCCAGACAAGGAATCTCGTCAATTGGATGGATTGGGCAAGTGGGTGTATTCCTCTGCCACACTGGCCATTCGGGACCTTAACTATCTGGCTAGATGGTCAGAATGCCCTCTGAGATCAGGTGAGGGATCTGTTTCAAACCCTCCCTGAAGATTCTACCAAAATGCAGTTGGCCCAACTCTTAAAATCTGGTTTAGATGTGGACAGCCATGTGCTGAGGGCAGCATATGACACTGTCAGTGCGTCCGTTCGTGGGGCGGCAGGAGGGATCTGCATTCGGCACCATTCATGGCTCAGGGTGTCTGGTTTTACACCGGATGTTAAGGCCAAAATTATGGATACCCCATTTCAGGGCTCAGTCTTGTTTGGGGGAGATGCCCAGAATATCACCTCACGCCTGTGGGCATTGGGCAAGGCCCCGAGGTCGGTGCATTCCATGTACCAGTCCCAAATGCAGTCTTCCCAATGTCAGTCCTTTCGCTGGTCCTCTCTCCAGGCTTCCAAGGGCCAGCAGTCAAATGGACCCTTTAAGCACAAGGCAAACACCCCGCCAGCCAGAGCTGCTGCCCCTAGGGCCCCCGAGCGCCAACAGATGCTCTTCTCACCGCTAGATCCACTGCCTGACTCCTTGCGCCCCCCCCCCCAGCGGAGGCCTTGGAGAAGGCGGGTTGGGGGTCGATTCTCCCTCTGTCTAGATGGGTGGCACGCTGTGACCTCAGATCAATGGGTGCTGCAGATCATTGAATGGGGTCACACTTTCGAGTTCCTTGAGCTTCTCCAGAAAGCCTTCCATTGCTCTCCCACAACCCACAGGCCCATATCTCTCTCATCCAGGATGAGATTTAGGTTCCCCCAGCTCAAAGAGGAATGGGATTCTACTCCCACTTCTTCCTCGTCCCCAAAAAGATGGGGGTCTGAGGAGATCCTGGACTTCAGCCACCTGAACCTCTACGTAGAGTACAAGCACGTCAGGATGGTTACACTTTAGGGGCTGTTGCCCCTCCTTCACCAGGGGGAACTGTCTCTGTTCTCTGAATATGCAGGATGCCAATATCCATATCCAGGTTTTCCCAGCTGCTTCCTCCGCTTCTGCTTCTGGGAGGGGGACCACTTTCCATTCTGGGCCCTCCCATTTGGCCTTTTCTCAGCACCTCGGGTCTTTACCAAGTGCATAGCTAGCAGTGCTAGCTGCAGCTCTGTGGAGACAGGGTTTTTATGTGTTCCTTACCTAGACGATTGGCTGCTGGCAGCCCCCTCCAGGGATCTCTTGCTTCAGACCCTGGAAAGCACCTTTCAGCTCTTCCAAACCCTAGGGATCACAGTCAACCTACTAATATCTTGTCTCTTTCTGAGCCAATGCCTCCAGTATATAGGAGCTGTCCTGGACTCATCCCAGAGCAGAGCGCTTGATAGCGCAGGCCCGGCTAGTACCCTCAAGCCATCAGGTACTAGCCAGAACATTACTTCATTTGTTGGGACACATGGCAGCGGCTATAGCTACGGTTCTTCAGCCTGCCTGCATACGTGGGTCCCCAAATGGACTCTTTGGGTCCAATGGTACCAACACACTGACGACATGGATCTGCCAGTGCTGGTTTCTGACCCGATGAGGAGGACCTTGGAGTGGTGGCAGAACCCCGCCAATCTCCTGAGAGGGGTTCCCCTCCGTGCTGTGCCCCACAGCAGATCCTCACTACAGACGCCTCAGGCCTGGGCTGGGTTGCTCACTTAGCCGACCGTCAGACCCAGGGGATTTGGTCAGAGTCGGAGCAGCATCTCCACATCAATGTGCTGGAGATGCGGGCAGTTCTTTATACTCTGCAGACCTTCCAGATCCACATTCTTCCAGCCTGCTATTGGTACAGACGGACAACATACTTGTAGTATACTGTATCAACAAACTGGGCCACTCATTCCTACCCCCTTTGTCGGGAGGCCATGAGAGTCTAGTACTGGGCCATCGAGCATGACCTGGATCTCTCAGCCATCCATGTTCCAGGCATTCAAAACGCCCTGGCCAATAGTCTAAGCCGGTCCAGGTCGAGGATGCAAGAGTGGTAACTCCTATGCTTGGTGGTTGAAAACCTCTTCAACAGGTGGGGCCATCCAGAGTTGTACCTTTTTGCGTCCCCACTCAGTGCAAAACTGCTGCTCTTCTGCTCGCTTGATCCAAAGCCTGGAGTTTTCTGGCGCGATGTGTTTTCCCTCTGCTGGAAAGGGAGGTTCCTGTACCCCTTCCCGTTCCTGAAGAGGGTTCTCCTCAAGCTTCAGTCAGAGGGGGTGGAGATGATTATCAAAGCTCCCTACTGGCCACATCAGATCAGGATCCCACTGCTGCAGCAGCTGGTAGTGGAACTTCTAGTACCTTTGTCCCTGTGCACCGGCTTGCTCTCCCAGGAACAGGGCACCCTGGTCCATCAAGACCTCAAGTCGCTGCATCTCCATGCATGACTCCTGCAGTCTTAGCTATCACCCACTTTGGAGTTTCTTGCTGATGTCCTGGTGGCTGCCAGGAAACCTTCCACAAGAGTCATCTATGCCATAAAGTGGAAGCGCTACTCCCTATGGGCCACCGCTCACTGCCTGGATCCCTTCAACTGGCTGGTGAATCTGATTCTGGAGTACCTCCTCTCCCTTTTGGACTCAGGCCTGGGGTACTCCTTGCTTAAGGTGCACCTTTCCGCCATCTCTGCGTACCATGCACCTATTGAGGGCAAGGATGTTGCCCAGCTGGAAGTCTCCTGCACATTCTTGCAGGGTATACTGCACTTGAAACTTTCCATTCGGGACCCTGTCCCATCATGAGATCTTCTTTTCATGTTAGAAAAACTCACTCTGCTTCCCTTGAGCTGGTCGCAAGTTGCAAACTACGCTTTCTGTCGTGGAAAGCGTTGTTTTTAGTTGCTGTGCCTTCTGCTCGGAGGATTTCCAAGCTTCAGGCTCTGATGTGCAAAGATCCTTACTTAGTTTTGCAAAGACAGAGAGTTTTTATGCACAAATCCTAAATTCTCACCCCAGGAATACTCCAATATTCCTAACTCTTACGCAGTATGCCTTTAAACCAGATCTGCCCAGAGATGGAACGTTATGCTAATGATGGAACCATTGGCACGTGCCACCATTTCAAATGCTGCCACCTATCAACTGCTTACATTCTAACCCTCAGATTTCTCTTTCCACCTGTCAAGACTAGACATTCTGAGATCCTCTCTTCAACGTCTTGCCACGAAACTTATATATATATGTATTATTTTATTTTCATCTGCTGCCCTTATCTTTTGTTTGTTAGATAACCGTTAGCTTAATTTTAAATTGCTTATTTTTCTCAGTTTCTCCCAGTTCAGGATAACTGCTGAGGAACTGGGAATTTTTTAGTCTTTAGCGGAGTTTTCTGACTGAAACTCCTTTAGAGTATTTTGTTTTATTAAAATTGTTTTTCTGTAACTGCTGATATTGTTTACTGAACCGCTAATCCCGTTTCCTTTTTCATCGGTTCTCGGTTCTGATCGGTTCCTGAACTGACCGCAACCGATGGTTTTATTTTTAAAAGTTTAAATTTAATTGCGGTTGTGGTTTTTCCTGCTGTATTGAATAAAATGTCAGAAAAACCTAAGAAAAAGACCGGTGAACCCGGTTTCAAAAACTGTATAGAGTGTGGAGAAGTTTTTACCAAGGCAGATGAACACACTTCTTGTGTGGCCTGCCTTGGCTATGACCATTTGAAAACTGACTGTGAGACTTACAAGACCTTTCCTGAAGAAATGCTTGGAAAACATTTGGAAAGGCTTAAAAAAAGATTGCCTCCACCTAAGTGTCCCTCAGGCTCTCACCAGCCAACACCCTCAGTGGCTTTGGGTGAAACCACAGAAACCACAACTTATACCCCGGATACGTGTGCAAAGGCCATTACAAAAAGGCCTGCTGAACTGGCTAGCTCTCTGGTTCCTTTGAAAAAGACAAAAAAGATTAAACATACAGAACCCCCTGCTAATCAGCATATGGGGACTTCTGGTGTGGCAGTAAATATGCCTTCTCCACTGGAGATTGTTCAGGCTTTCAAGATCTTGCAGGCCTTACAGGGGATGCTGCCTGCTGGACAGCAGTCCAACAGTTCAGACCCCTGCTGAATCAACCCACTCTTCCCTGCATGATGTTAGGGAAGACTGTGGGGAATATGAAGAAGATAAGGAAGGAAGGGGACATTGTTTAACCAGGAGTAGCACACTAAGCAGAAGCTTGTTTCCACATGCGACCCGGGAGCACAAGGAAGGTAAATGACTTGCTCAGGATCACACCATATGCACCTAGGCGGCTGTGGGATTCAAACCCAGGTCTCCAGATATGCAGCTCAGAGCCTTAACCCACTGTGCTATACTGCCTACTAAGGTGATGAGCCTAGAGTCTCTCCTGAATAAGAGTTTGGCTCACCTCCCAGGGCATCAGAGGATTATTCATCCCATTTTACTTCTGTCCGCAAAATGGTGGATGCTCTGGACGTCTCTACCACTGAGGTGATAGAAGATGAGGAGGAAGCAGAATACCTGGAAATGATGGGGTTAACACCCACCAAAAAGTTACTGCTTCCTATAAATAAATTCTTTAAAAATAATATAGTAAAACTCCTCCAGACACCTGGGTCTATCCCTCCTTTGAATAAAAGGTTGGACAAGAAGTACTCACTAGATAGGAAAGGGGCTGAATTTTTATTCTCCCAACCTGACCACCGGGGGTGGTACAAGCTGCAGCCTGTGATGAGGCGAAAGTTCCTCTGGCATCCCATCCCACAGAGAAGGATTCCAGAAAGATTGGCAGTATGGCCAAAATGGGCTGCTTATCAGCATCTTTGGCCATCAGACAGGCTAATTGCCAAGCTTATGCAGCCCAGTATCAAAAATCCCTCTGGTAATCTGTCATGGCTTTGGCAGATAAAGCTCCTTCTAGTCTTTTGGCTGACTTAGCTGAGACTGCCAGATTTGGCTTAGAAGCTGCTAAATACCAGTTTCAGATGGCAGCAGACACCAGTGACACTGCTGCCAGGTGGATGGCCAATACAGTTGCCCAGAGAAGGTTTGCCTGGTTAAGAGTCACAAACCTTACTCAGGATATGCAGAACAAGGCTCTGGATTTTCCTGTTGAGGGTAACTCCCTCTTTGGAACACACACAGAGGCCTATATGAAAAAGGTGGATGAGAACAAGGCCACTTACAGAAGCAACTCGGCCAAGGAAAGAGCTTCCCCATCCACTAGACCTTATGGAAGGGGAGGCGGGGCAGACAGTTTCATTCCAGGCCTTTTTATCAGGCCATGGCTATACCCCAGATTCCTACAGCAAGGGGACTTCAGGGGCAGAAGGGGTTCCAGACGTGTTCCCCAGTCTCAACCCCAGGCAAAGTAAGACCCCTAACATGCTTTCCCAGGCCGCCTCCCCACTCCCTGTAGGAGGCAGACCGACTCACTATTTCCAGGCTTGGAAACAGATCACCACAGACAAGTGGGTCCTGGAAGTAGGAGTCAGAGTTTGTCCCTGAGCTCCAAAGCCCTTCCCTCCCTTAAGAACCAGAGTGTTCAAGTCAGCTTTCAATGCAAAAAGAAAGCTGTTGGAAAAGGAGGTTCAGAACCTATTGCTGTCAAGGGCAGTGGAACCTGTGCCTCCACAACAAAAGGGAAAGGGTTTTTATTCAAGATACTTCGTCACAACAAAGAATGATGGCCTATCCTAGACCTAAGGTTGCTAAACCGGCACTTAATAAAGCCAGGGTTCAAAATGGTAACCTTGTCACTGATTCTGCCAGCTCTCCGAAAAGGAGATTGGCTGGCATCTCTGGACCTAAAAGGTACTTACTTCGACATCCCCGTAAGGGAGTCTCACAGAAAGTACCTCAGGTTCAGACTCCCTTCAGGTCATTACCAGTTTTCAACCATACCATTTGATCTCATTTCAGCTCCAAGAGTGTTCACAAACTGCCTGGCAGTGGTTGTGGCACACCTGGGAAGGCAAGGTGTCTCAGTGTTCCCTATCTGGATGACTGGTTGGTGGTGGGAAAAGCACCACGACAGGTAGAGGAACATCTGCAGCTCACCCAAGGACTTCTGGAGTCTCGGTTTTCTGGTAAATCTCAGAAAGTCGGTCATTCTCCCTGCACAAGTGCTGCAGTTCATAGGAACAGAATTAAATACCCAGGAGGGCAGTACTTACCTACTTCTGGAGAGGTTAAAAAGTATTCTGCAGATGGCAAGCTCCTTCAGCCTGAACAAGCCAAAAACTGCAAGACAGTTTCTATCTTACTTCAAGAGGGTTCCTGCAGTAGGTCATTACATACAGGACTGCGCCCTCTGGTGTCAGGACCGCACGGCAAGCTTTTCCAGTAGTGTGTGGCAGGGAACCGCCCACTCAACGTCACGTAACTAATGTCAGCGTGACCCTATATAGTGGGCAGTTCCCATGCCCGCCTTCCAGTTCTTTCCCGCCGTCGACCAGCACTAGTACCTCGCGGTAGCGTCAGCATCTTGTTGATCGCCTTTTTTTCTCTCGATTTCAGTCCGAAATTTGAATTGTTTTATGTTAACTGTATTAGCTTCTGTTACCAGAAGTACAACAAACCTCTTCCAGGGGAGGTCAGAGGTCACACTACTTTGAAGCATGGCTACCTCTACTGTATTCCTGCGGAATGTTTCTGCAGCTGAAATCTGCGGCAGCAACCTGGAGTTCCATCCATATCTTATGAATCATGACAATCTGGACATTGCCTCTAGGCGTAGGGCCGGGTTTGGCCTTGCCATCTTGCAGGGCCTACCGTCTTAGGCTGGTCCTGTGCTGTTTTACTGTTGCTCCTCCTCCTGTGACTTTCTTGGTGTCTCTATGAGTGATTGCTGGGATTCAGTCCTATATGCAAAGACATACTGCAGGAACCCTCTCGAAGTAAGATAATACAGTTACATAAGAACTTACCGTAACAGTAGATCTTCGAGAGAGGTTCCTGCAGTAGGTCACAATTTCCCTCCCTCCATCCCCCAGTTCTTTTGCATTTTCTTTCAGTCATTTTGAACTGGTCTCCAGGATTTCATCCTTTCTCCTGTCCTATCCTCCTTGGATCTCCGGCAGGAGAACTGGAAGGCAGGCGTGGGGACTGCCCACTATACAGGGTCATGCTGACGTCAGTCACATGATGTTGGGTGGGTGGTCCTCCACAAGACACTGCTGGAAAAGCTTGCCGTGCAGTCCTGACACCAGAGGGCGCAGTTCTATATATAATGACCTACTGCAGAAACCTCTCTTGAAAATCTACCATTACGGTAAGTTCTTACGCAACTACTTTACTGGGCCATATGGCAAATGCCACTGGCACAGTCTTGGGTTCCAGGTTCCAGATGAGAGACATCCATTTCCACCTAAGAGCTCATTGGTGTCAAAGAAAGGATTCTCTCTCAAAGCTAGTCCCAGTAACAAAAATGCTACTCCTGGCCCTTCAGTGGTGGAAAGAGGAAGACAACCTCAGAGAAGGGATTCTTCTTCAAAAAGAGCCTCCGTCAGTGAGTCTCAGAACAGATGCATCACTACTAGGGTGGGGTGCCCACCTAGGGGATCACACTACTCATGGCACTTGGTCCAGTGCAGAGCCACTCCAGCACATAAACTTGCTGGAGCTCAGGGCGGTGCACTCCAAGCCTTCACACCACTAGTTCAGGGAAAAGTGGTACAAGTCAGAACAGACAATACCACTACAATGTACTATATAAACAAGCAGGGAGGAACAAGGTCGGATCCTCTCTACACAGAAGCTGTGAGAATTTGAACTCTGGCCTACTCCCTAGGGGTTTCTCTTCAGGCCATTCATCTGCCTAGCAAGAACAATACCCTAGCAGACGCTTTGAGTTGGATCAGCCAGGCCCATCACAAGTGGACCTTGAACAGATAGGTGGTGGAAGTGATTTTCAAGAGGTGGGGCACCCCAGAGATAGATCTCTTTGCATCCCACGAAAATCACCACGTGCTACAGTATTGTTACAGACCCCAGCTCGGGGAATGATACCCCTGGATGCTCTGATTCCGGACTGGTCAGAGAAGTACCTGTATGCGTTCCCACCATTCCCTCTGGTGTACAGAGTGCTACTCAAGCTCAGTTCCCAGCCAGCCTCAATGATCTTGATAGCTCCAGACTGGGCCAGGCAGCCATGGTACTCTCTGCTACTCTCCATGTGTGTAGCCGAACCAATACACCTTCCTTGGAGGCACAACCTGCCAACCTCCAGTCAGGAGAGACTCGTATACCCGAACCTCAAGTCACACAGACTCAAAGCATGGCTCTTGAAGACCTAGAGTATGCAGGCCTGCATCTCTCTGAAAGTGTTCTGAATATTTTAAGGGGATACAGGAAACCTTCCACCAAGAAAACCTACGCTTCTAAATGGAAAAGGTTTTCTATCTGGTGCGCCACCAGGTATATGGTGCCAGCTCAGGCAGGGGTTCCAGCTGTGCTGGACTACCTTACTTATCTGTATTCACTGGGACTGCAGCCCACTACTTAAAAAGTTCACTTAGCTTCAGTGTCTGCTTACACTTCAGCTGGGAAGAATGCCTCTATGGCATCAAGCCCTATCTTCAAAAGGTCTAGCTCACCTGCACCCCCTCACAGGGAACTGGTGCCAGCCTGGGATCTAAATGTATGTATTGCCGAGATCATGAGTCCCCCTTTCGAACTCATGTCTCCTGCTCCTTTGAAATATGTCACATGGAAAACAGTTTTCCTAGTGGCAGTCACTTCTGCTAGAAGGATCGGTGAGCTCCAGGCTCTCTGCGTTGAGCAGGACTACATTTCATTCCACAGGAACAAGGTGGTCCTGCGAACAAACAGAAAATTTCTTCCAGAGGTGGTTTCGGATGTTCATTTGAACCTGTCCATTACTTAACCTATCTTCTTCACTGAGCATTCAAGCTCTGGGGAGTGTAGACTGCACAGTCTTGATGTCAAGAGAGCTCTTTGCTACTACATGACAGTCACCAAGGCCCACAGACAGGACATGAAACAACTGTTGCTGACTTATGGGGATGTGGGAAAGGGAAATCCAGCATCTAAGAGGTCCATTTCTTGCTGGTTCAATGTATTCAGTTTTGCTGTTCAAAAGCTGGGAAGGAGTCCCCAGCAGGACTGAGAGCCCATTCCACAAGAGGTACAGCGGCTACTATAGCAGCTTCCAGGGATGTTCCACTGGTGGACATCTATAAAGCAGCTACCTAGAGAACAGTGCACACCTTCACTAAGCATTACAGCCTGGACACACAGGCTAGTGGTGATACCAGGTTTGTTACAGCTGTCCTGCAGAGTCTATTCCCAAAGTAGGTTCTGTGCCCACCTCCAAAGGTACTGTTTCTTAGTCTGCATAAGAGTTAGGAATATTGGAGTATTCCTGGGGTGAGAAGAAAATAATTACCATAGTAATCTTGTTTCTTCCAGGGGATACTCCAATATTCATAACTCTCCCACCCTGCCTCCCCTGCTAGAACCAGTGGCCTCTTCACTCCATGCTGTGTTACCAGGGCCACACTCTGGCATTTCTATTTGAAACTGTTTTTTCTCTCTCTATATATATATGCAGATACATACATACATACATACATACATACTTTATTGAAACTGTGTTTTCATTGGTTTTACCTTTCTCAGATGATTCTGACATTTTGGGGGTGTTTTGTTTTTTTTCTTTTTTCCCCCCTCCTGTTGGAGGTTTTTGGGTGTTTAATTATTGTTATTATAGTGTTAAACAAGTATTTCCTCTTGGGCCCTGTCTTGTCAGGCATCCATGAAATCTGAGGGTTAGAATGTAGGCAGTTGATAGGTGGCGGCATTTGAAAATGCGGCATGTGCCAATGGTTCCATCATTAGCATAACATTCCATCTCTGGGCAGATCTGGCTTAAAGGCATACTGCATAAGAGTTATGAATATTGGAGTATCCTCTGGAAGAAACACCATTACTATGGTAAGTAATTTTTTCTTTCTGCCAAAGGTGGTGTCTGAGTTTACGTTAAACCAATCCATTCTAATCGGGGAGGCCTTACTGTATACTCTGGACGTTAATAGGGTGCTCCGTTATTACACACAAATTGCACCCAACCAGTTAGAAAGACGGATCAGTTATTTGTTTTGTTTGCCCCTAAGAGAGAAGGGGCACCTGTTTTGAAAGTGTTTGTCGAAATGGTTGGCAAATCGCATTGTTTACTGTTACCGTAAGTACAACAAGTCCTTTCCTGGAGCGGTTAAGGGTCACTCCACCAGACGTGCAGCTGTGACTTGGCGCTCTGTTCACACACTATAGTCTGGACGTTGCTTCCAGTTGCAGGGCCAATTTTGGACTAGCTGTCCATCAGGGCCTTCTTTCGTGAGCCATCTGCTGTTGCCTTCTGCCTCTTCCCTGCTGACTTTCAGTCAGTTCTGGCACTGCTTGGGACTCTGTCCTACTGGCGTTGCCTGCTGCAAGAGGCCCCTTGAAGTAAGATAATAGAGCTACATAAGTACTTACCGTAACAATAGATCTTCGAGAGGAGCTCTTGCAGCAGGTGCTGCTTTCCCTCCCTCCATCCCTCCTTCCCTCAATTTCTACTTCTCCTTCGCATTTATTCTGTTCTTCCTCGGCTCTGAGGAACTGCCTCACTTCCCCATTTTTGCCCTCTGTGCCGGGGTCTCCGGCGGGAAAACTGAGGTAGGTCTGGGGGACCGCCCTCTTTATAGGATAGGCAGACGTCAGCGGTCCCCCCATGATAGACTGCTAGCTTGAAGTTTTCTGTGTGGTCCTGGCAGCTTCAGCCTGCTGCAAGAGCTCCTCTCAAAGATCTACTGTTATGGTAAGTTCTTACGTAATTGTACTTTCCTCTGCTTTTGAGCCCTTGCTTGAGTTTGAGGTCAGATGCTGTAATCAGTAGTGAGAGGAGCTTCAGTTGTGAAGTACAGATATATTTTGGAAATGAACAAAAAGAAAAGCACACTGCAGTGTTCACGTTTCATCATACAGTGTAGAAGGTTCCTCCTAGATTGGCAGCAGCTTATAATGACTGATGAAGGCTGGTAGATTTAGGTTTGAGATCTATACTAGAAACAAGACAAGTTGGGTCATTTATAGATGTTGCCTGTGGCCAGTAAATTCAAATGTGTATGCTGGTGTCTAAAATGAATGAAGTCGCTAAAGTATGAAATGTTTTATTTTTTAGTTACCCATTAAAATAGTTTTCAAATCTGTTAAGCAAATTATGTGCCTGGTCTTGCAGTAGCCTAGCAGTGATAACTTTGCTTAAGATACTGGTGACTGGTTCCTGTTCAGTCCTGGGGCACTGTAGCCCTATCTATGAGTTATAGAGGCAGGGAAGCATGTCTTTCTGTGGCGCCTCCTGTCTCAAGGAGGGAGAGAGGATGCTGCTGCACGCTGTCCCTTCGTAGCCTTGTGGTGGACAGCTGGGATGGGGCAAAATCCATATTACTGAGTGCCACTTCGTGATGATCTACGTACACACCTAATGTCAAAGTGGAGGCACCATCATCCATTCTGCGTGTCAGGCCACCATGCTCAGGGGGCATTGGTGGTCCCAATTGTCTTGTTTTCTCAAAAGGTATTTTCACAGTATGCCCCACTGGGCAGAAGTTACAGTGAAAAATAATTGTGGTGGGGTTGATCAGATGAAGTGTACCCTACCCCCATACCCAGATAGGGCCAGCTGGATTCCAGGACCTGTAGGCAGAATTGTTCCTGGCTTGTCTCCACCAAGCCTTCAGTAAGTCAGCTGGAGGGGGGAGGTTAGTTGGGGGAGTAAAAGAGAGAGAGAACATCATAAAAGCAAATCCACACATGTGACTTGTGCATTGAATTTCTTGATTACGAGTGTATCCCCCTGCCCCTTAATTAAAGTGAAATAAAGGTTTGAAATGGTCCTCAGAACAGGGCAAAAAATTGTCATGCAGGTGAAACAGTTATTCATCCAGACATGTTACGTACTCAGCAGTGACCTGATTGTAGACAGATCAGAATTCATCTGATGAACTTGATGTAATCCCTTTAATGCTGTGTTTCCTTGTTAAATGAGGAAATTTGCCGTAGGCCCCTAAAGAGCATTCATGTGTACCATCTCACTGCAGAAATAACAGTGCAGCGACTAACCTTCGGTATTAACAAGAGAGTAACATTTCCTACCATCAGTAGCCTTAAAGAGCCACTGATGCCTCAAGAACTTTGAAAAGCTAATATTTGAACACAAAGCAGCTTATATTTCTCATGAGCTCTGTATTTCTTTGTCCCATTATTTATTACTTTACTGAGGTTATATGCATTGAAACAGAATATTTTTTCCTTGACGGTTCAACAGCTTCTGTTGCTTCTTCCCAAACTGATGTCATAATACTCTGCTTGTGACATCACAATTATTCCCATAGCCACAGACTGTGATGTCACAACAGAGCTTTATAATTTCAAGTAGGGAATAAGCTATAGAGGCAGATGAACTCTGCGGGATAAAGATCTTGTTTTTGTGGGAATTTCTTCAGTAATAAATATTGAAGAGGAGAAATCTATAGAAGATGTATGAAATCCAAGCTTAATTATGCCTATTGCATTTTCCAAAGTTGTCCCAAAAGTGTCAGCTGAGCTTTAAAATGTTCAAACTGAAAGTCTAAAACCCTCTAAGCATTTTTGCTGTCACGTGAACTTTGTAACCAAATGACAAAACATAGCTGAAATTCTCCGCTGTAGAATTACAGTAGCTATTCAACTACGTGAGTGATGTTGTTCGTAGCTAAATAACATAAATGCTTAGCAAAATGCTATTTGGCTTGTTAGAGCTTAGCCATTGCTTTTCTTAAGCAACAGTTGAGATATCATACCCTCCCCGTCTCCTGTAAACATGTTATTTACAATAGTGAAGTCAGGGCGGGGGGGATGTGACTCAAAATATATATTTTTTTTTTAACCAGCATATTCCAGACAGCTTCCTGTTTCACTGGCTGGAAAACTTGTCAACTTTTACCAGAATTTAGGTATTAAAATATAGTGACCTGAATAGGAATAACCTTGAAAAATAGATTTAACATACATGCTAGTATTTTTATTAACTGCAGCTGGAAAACAGGCTTTAAAAAAAAAAAAAAAAATTTTCCACTGCACTGCTTAAATTTATTATGTTCTCAGGGTGAGCTAGTTAGATTGGTGCTAGCAGTACAGCTGACCACAGAAATCGCAGACTCCCAATTGTTAATTTATTGCAGACTCCCACTAGTTAATTACTTATTGCAGGCTCTCATTAGTTAATTAAATAATTACGTAGTTTAAATGGAACATAAACTCTGGTTTTTAAATATCGTTTTTTAAGTAATTTTTTTCTCATCCTGGGTCTGCCCATCAGGACCCCCACACCCATCACTGACCTTATGAACTTATTCATTTTCCACTACCTACCGGGGGGGGGGGGGTTGCTGTGTTGGCTTTTTACTCCACCTCCAGTTTTCTCCTTGGGGCGTCTGTGTGCAGTGACCGTGTCCAGCAACAACCCTTTCCTTCTAGTGTTGTTGTCTGTGCTACGTACTGGTCTCCACCAGTTGGCAGTCACATAGCAGGAGCAGCTCCCCCACCCGTGGAAGGAGAGCAGTCCCTGGGATGCTCAGTCCTTCCTGCCCGGCCATCCTGATGATCCTCTCATTCTTGAATACAGGTCACTGGTGTAGCAAGAGGTAGCGGTACCACTGTGCTACTGGACCAACTTTTTTGTTATTTTTTTTTAAATATAATTGTTAATTTGGATATATGCAAAGCATATTTAATAACTGCATTGTATTGTTTTTTGTGTGTGTGTGCTTGAAATAGTCCTGTTTTTCGTTATTTAGGGACCTTTGTTGTCTCTCCCCCCAAATATTCATTATTTATCTGATTTTTTTTTAAAGATATCTTCTCCATTAGGCCTTACCTTTGAAACTATAGCCATCAGCACTAGGACCACATGAAAACTTTTTTACTAGCTGGGGCTGTACAAGGTGATGTACCACTTCTGTGTCTATATAAGCGTGAGCAGCCCCAACATTCCTCCGTTCTTTTCCCGTAGATCATCCTCATCAGATCTGCTGCAGGAGATGCCAAAAACCTAGTCATTTATTATTTTGTTTTGCTAAAGTGTTTATTTCATTGTCTCTGCATGCTGCCAAAATCAAAAGAGCCTTTATTTCAGTATTGTAAGTGTAACACACACATGCGGTGTGGGTGTGCGCTGTCTGGGTCTGTCTCACAACTTGAGGACTTGTGAGATTTGCCAGAGCATCAACCAGGCTACAAGGCAAAGCTGTAGAACATTTCCTCCTTTTAAAAACTTTGTGAAAGCCAGCAGGGTCCAAAGTCTGTGTCTCCCTTACTGTCGGCAGAGAAGCAGCCACCGAAGTCAGACGGGTGGAACAAGGAATGGTCATCATTAAGGCACACCTCGTTGGCTGGCCACAAACATAGAGATGAAGAAATAAGTGCTTCACTGGTTAGGTCCTCGTTGCCGTTGAGACAGGATAAAGCTAATGCATCATCACCAGATCCAGCAGCATTGACTACAGCTCTCCCCCCCCCTAAACTGTTGATGAGGTACTAAGGTCACGGCTTGGCAAGTGCTGCTGTACCTACAGTGGACAGTAGGATGCCATCATCATCATCAGGCCAAGGCCCGTCAACACAAGTAGTCCTGGACCTTTTACAGGATGCCGTCGACTCTTGAGCTTTGCTGGCATCATTTTCAGACATGATCAGATGCATTTTGCCTGGACTACCAGTACAGGCAGTTATTCCATTGACGGGGCCTCCTGCTACTCAGCTCTTGTTGATAGCTTCTACTAGTACGCTCAGATTCTTTCCTCTCAGCTGCCACTGGCATCCCTGGTGCATTCTGTGGCCCCTGTCATCAATAGAGACATCGATGATGAGGTTGAATATATCTTGACCTCATGATTTTAGAGGAGAAATATGAGAGAGAACAATTTGTTGCTCTTTGCTCTAGTTCTACCCTCTTATCCTGCAGTGAGGACTCAGTTGTGTATACCCCAAGATCTCCTCCTGAGGATCCAACATTTCAAGCCATGATGGAGCAAATGCAATCCGCCATGGACTTTGCTAAGGAAAAGAAAGATTCCACAAAAGAAATATAATGGAACTTTTGGAGGTGCCCGGTTTCCCTCCATTATAATCCTATCTATATATCCTACATTAGAGAATGCTATATTTGCTGAATGGTACAGACCTAACTCACTGCCTGCAATTCTAGAAAGGCTGATGAGCAGTATCCACCACCATCTACTAAGCCTTATTATACTAACCAGCCAGAAACTGACTCTGTAGTTACCATGACTGCTCATGATATGTCTAGAGCACCTAAACACACAAGTATTTTTGCCTCCTGATAAAGAATTTAGGCAGCTGGATGTGATGGGCAAGCGTACATATGCCTCTGCTTCTCTGGACCTTAGAATTGCAAACTGCCAGGCCCACAAGATAAACTATCAAAACAGCCTGTGGAGAGCTGCTCAGATTACAGCCTGGGCTGCCTGATGGCTCTGCCAAGAATGAGTTAGTTAGAACAGTATATTCTGGTGCTGAGGTTGGCAGATATTTGCTACACTCAGTTTATAATGTCTTTGATTCTCCAATGGCTGCTTTATTTATTGAACATATCGGAATTACAGACCTTTGAGTCAGAGACTCCTTTGCAAAGGCTTCACATCAAAATACAAGTTAACTGTACAATACAAATTAAAAGAACTAGTGGATACATGAAGTACAGAGCTGGGTACAAGACGTACAGAGGGTAGACAACCATACCCTGAGTCACGACAAGCAAATAAGCAACAAACCGTATATAGAATAGTACAATAAGTAACATAGAACAGCTGTATATTTGAGAACACTCAGGAACAGGTACAAGACTACCATTTTAGAGATGAGGGAGACCACTCAGGAGGCAGATACAGACACTGCGTTTTGGAGATGAAGGTATGAAGGAGAAAGGGAGGGGGGTGGTGGGGTATGCCATCAGAAAAGACTCCTCATGCAAATGCCAGAAGCTGCTGCTTCTGGCATTTGCATGAGGAGATATTCTTGGCTCAGAATGAATGGCTTTGCCACTGATGTGCAAAAGTAAGGTTTGAATGCCCCATTTAAAGGGACAGAACTGTTTGGCTGTGATGTTAAAGAGGCCCTGTGTGGCCTTCAGACCCCAAAAATGACTCTCAGGTCTGTAAAGTCACTGTATCCCACTCCTGCTAGGGGTTGTGGGAGGGACTCCTTTCATCAGCTTGCTGCTCGAGGTGGCCGTGTGTGCCGTCAGCAAGGCCATGGTAAGGGAAGTGGCCTCGAGCAGAGTCCACGCCCACCTGATGCCCATACAAAAGCACCCAAAGCAATCGTTTCTTGTGACGCAGCCCTCACTGATTACGCCTGACTCTCTGTTGGCTACAGTCTTACCTCCTTTGTTATCTCCAGGAGTGGTTGTGGGGGGCTGGATCTCCCTGTGTATGAAACAATGGTGGGAGATTCCCACAGATGAGTGGGTTCCGGAAAAAATTGCGGGGGGGAGGGATGCTCTGGAGCTGTTACAAATCCCTCCAGTTCATCTTCGGTCTCCTTCCTGTTATCTTCTGGGCCCCTTGTCCCTTCTGAAGAAAGAAGTTCAGTCATTATTCCAAACACGTGCTATGCACCCATTTCCTCCTTGGTAGAGAAACAAGATACTTCCTCATCCCCAAATGGTAAGGGGATCTGTGTCCTACATTGGATCTCAAGGATCTCAACTTCTATATCAAATACAAAAAGTTTCAAATGGTATCCCTGTGAGCTCTGATTCCCCTTCTGCAATGAGGGGACTGGCTTTATTCTCTGGACATGAAGGATGCATACTTTCATGTAAATATCAGCTGATTTCACAGACAATATCTCCACTTTCTGCTGGTGGGAGAACACTACCAGATCAGAGTATTGCCCTTTGACTTGTCCTCTGCGCCGAGGGTCTTTTCCAAATGCTTGTCCATAGTGGCAGCAGCCCTTCGCATGGGAAGGACTGTATGTGTTCCCCTACCTGAACGACTGGCTTCTGAAGGCCTGCTCCATGGGAGCTCTGGAACATGATCTGTCTTGGACACATCAGTTGTTACATGAACTTTGGGATCACAGTGAATGTGCCAAAGTCTGGTTTGACTCCCTGCCAAAGACATATGGTACATATGGGCAGTCTTGGACACAGAGAAGGGATATGCTGTCCTGCCTCAAGCAGAGCAGACAGTCTGACTGCAGAGGTGCAGTTGGTATACAGGAGCCATTATGTCTCTCAAGACCAATGCATATACAGTAAATGTCCTGGAAATGAGGGATGTCCTGTACAGGCTGCAGTCATTTCAGGAACATCTGTGCCCTAGTCTCCATTTAATCCAGGCAGACAACGCCAGTGTGAAGCATTGCATCAGTAATCAAGGGGACATTCACCCTATCCCCTGTGCAGGGAAGCAATTAGAGTATGGTACTGGACTCCTATCCTATGGCCTACAGCTATCAATCGTGCATCTCCCAGCTCTCCAAAATGTCTTGGCAGACTGGCCGAGCAGGTCACAGTCCAGGTTTCATGGATGGGAACTGCTGACCTCCGTGGTAAACTACCTCTTTGCAAAATGGGGTCATCCAGAGTTTGACCTTTTTGTGTCCCCACACAACGCAATCCTACTGCATTTCTGCTTGCTTGCTTGCTCCAGGACCTGGAGTTTTTTGGCAAAGCGTATTGTTCCACTCTAGGAAAGGGAGATTCTTGCATGCATTTCCCTCAGTTCCGCTAATACAGAGGGTGCTGCTCAAGCTGTGGATGGAGAGTGCCACTCTCATCCTCCTTTCTCCATTATGGCCTCATCAGATATGGTTTCCGCTTCTGCATCAGATGACAGTGGGAACTTCCTGTCCACCTACCTCTGTGTTGGGTCTGGTGTCACAGGACAAGGGATCCCTGGTCCATCCAGACTTGAAGTCCCTCCATCTGCATGCATGGCTTCTGAAGACATGTTTTGTGGGTACTTCTAAGGTTGCTTATGGACTGATTATGGCTGGAAAGCCTTCTACCAGATGTACTTATTCCTTGAAATGGAAGTGGTTCACTCTGCGGGCTGCTTTCAGGAATTTGGACTCACTTGCATGTCCTATAAATGCAGTCTTGGAAAACTTGCTGTCTTTGTCAGATTCTGGCCTACAGCATTCCTCACTTAAGGTACATTTGGCCGCTATATCATCTTTCCATGGCCCTACTGATGGTCATATGGTTGCCCAATTACAGGTGTCATTTGTGTTTCTGAGAGATATTCTTCATATGAAACTGCCTATCTGTAATGCAATACCACCTTGGGACTTAAATTATGTGCTTGAGAAACTGTTGGCTCCTTTTGAGTCGGCTGTGAGTTGTGGCTTATGTTTCTCATCATGGAAAACATTATTTGTAGTTGCAGTCACTTTTGCTCAAAGGGTTTCCGAGCTTCAGGCTTTTGTGTGTGTGTGTGTGTGTGTCACCTTATTTGATTTTTCACAAAGACAGTTTATTTGCCTACAAGTCCTAAGCTTCTGCTGAAGCTGGCATCTGAATTTATACTCAATAATCAAATGATTCACCTCCACGTTTATTACCTTGAGTGTACCAATCAGAGTGAGGCATTGTTCCATACTGTGGATATACACAGAATACTCTGATACCATGTTACAGGTATGAAGGACTGGAGAGAGTCCTCTGAGCGTTTTGTTTTTTTTGCTTCTGGGAAAGAGGGTGCCCTTGTGTGTAAACAGCCCCTGTCCAAATGGATGGCACATTGTATTACATTTTGTTACATGAAGTAGGTAAGGAACTTTGTGGTGCGATTCGTGGTCACTCCACAAGGGGTATGGCTACCTCTGTTATTTGTTTCAAAAATGTTTCTGCTGATGACATTTGTGCTACAGTCACATGGAGCATTGTCCACGCTTTCACTGAAGAGTACATTCTGGACATCGTATCTCGTAGACGTGCTGGCTTCAGGCTTGTTGTACTGTAAAGCCTGCTGTCCTGAATATATATTAGACTGTGCCACTCTCCCAGCTTTTATTTGGGACTGCTTGGAAATTGTTCCAAAGATGTGGCCTAATGAAGGAGATATCATCGAAGATAGAACAGCTATGTAAAAACTTACAGTTGAGCTTCAAGAGACTCCTTCATTACGCCATGCCATCCGTCCTTCCCTCCCTCCTTCCCCCTTCTGCTGTCAGTGAGGGATACATGAGATGCTGTGCCTAAAACTTACTCCTTTTAGTCTATTTCCAGCCCCACGCCTCTTCTCGTATGCCTGGTGCTGGTCTTATCTCCTGGTTGCCCACGATTAAAGGACCTCTGAGGATAATCTCCAGCAGGGAGCTGAGGAGTGGTGGGGCTGCTCACGCATATATAGATGCAGACATGGTACATGATCATGGGTGGCCACTGGCTAGCAAAAGTTTCCGTGTGGTCCGAGCACTGACGGCTATAGTTTCAAAGTTGTGGCCTAATGGAGAAGATTCTCATGAAGATCTACTGTTATGGTAAGTTATTACGTAACTGTTCTTTCTCGAACCTGGTGACATCAGTTGATTGTAAACCTACCACAAAGCTTTCCACACAGTGCTTCTGCTTGGCTGATATCACTGGGTTACAGAACTACTAAGTAATTTATAAATGAATATTGGGGGGGAGAAAAAGAGTGTAATAAAAAAAAAAATAGAAACTAAAATATAAAAAAAACACACAAAAAAAAATACACTGAAACTATTCAACAGATTTCACACATGCTTAGATTTGCAATAATGATAATTAAAAGAAAAAGTTAACTTTTTTTATGTTCTCTTAACTTCATTGACCATGTAGCCCCTTGAGCAAAAAGTGTCTGTTTTAAAGGGTGACCTCGCCTGGATACATTAAAACATTTTTCACTCAGATGGTGCAAGGCGTGCACCAAAAGTCATATGAGGAGAGACTGGGAGACCTCAATATGTATACCCTGGAGGAGAGGAGAAACAGAGGAGATATGATAGTAACCTACAGATATCTAAAGGGCATAACTAGGGTACCAGAGGATAGTATCTTTCAGAAAAAGATGTGTTTAGGAACGAGGGGGCATGCCATGAGGTTGGAAGGGGTAGACTAAGCGGCAATGTGAGAAAGCAGTTCTTCACAGAAAGGGTGGTAGATGCATGGTATAGACTCCCAGTGGAGGTGGTGGGGGCAAACACAGTGGGAGAATTCAAAAATGCATGAGACAGACATAGGGGAACCCTAGTGATAGGAACAAGAAGGTAAAGCCGGAGATCAGGTAGGGTCTGCTGCTTTTGCAGTAGGTAGGGAAAATAGGCAGAATGGAAGGGCCTAGGAGTCCTTATCTGCTGTCAGTTTCTGTGTTCCTATGTTTGTATGTATTTCCCAATTATAATTCTATGCTAAAGTATGATCTTTAAAATGAGAAATACAGACTTTTTATGGAAGAATTCAAGCCTTCTACATGATGAAAGGCTTTCTATAGGTGAAAAGATGGTGTCTCACTACCTCCCACAGCAGCTGGGTTCCATTGTATATCCAGAGTACAAGGTGTCTTAATCACAAGAAAAAAAAAAAAGGCTGAGCACATCTATAAATGACCATGTCTGGTCCATCTAAATGAGTGCCAATCCCTTTATCCAAAGACCTTTCCCTTGCTTCACAAAAAAGCAGTCAGTGGACTTAATAAGACATTGATTTTATGCTGAGATTTGAGAATGGAGCAGTTCTGTGACGTGTATCCCCAGCCCTCCTCCTTTCCGAACTGGCTCGCTAAACCTCTTTGTTTTGATTTGTTTTTCTTTTCATGCATGCCAACCATTTCCTATTCTAATGGTAAGTAAAGTGCTGATGATTTTTTGTTTTGTTTCAGAAAGCTTTATGGTTTCCTAACCTGAACGAATCTGTGGCTGATTCAGAATACTGCTTCTAATTTGTTTTTGTGTGCGATGTTTGCGTAGCTGCTTATTGCATGTCCTTAGTTGTGCTTGTATTATTGTTGAGAATCTGCTGTTCCCTGCATTAGGCCTAATTCAGGTTTGTGACCAGGAAACCAAGTAAACCTGCTCACTCAACTTACTGTTGCCTCTAGAAAACTAAAACACGTGAAACTTGCACAAAATTCAGCAGGAGCAGATGAGTTTAAAGTTCATGTGTTTACATAACTGCTTAGAGTAATAAAAGTCAAGGGAAGGAGAAATACAGAAAATATCTGAAATATGATCTCAGTGAGTTGCAGGCCCCTCTGTACAGACCCCAAGTTTTGTATTTTTTTTTTCATAAAGATAAATAGGTGCTCAGACCAGGTGTGGGTAATTTCAACCAAAAATAGTTCTGTTCTTTCATTTGAACCAATCTGTAACATTACCTGTGTTTTTGCTCAAAACACCACTCCAGTATAAGTGAAGTGAAACTGCTCAGCCTGGATGTGTAAAAAGGCATTGAATTTCTACAGGCAAATCACAAAGGTCTGCAACTGACAGAATATAGCTTATGGTGAAGAAGGTTAAAGGGACATTGTCAACCCCCTTGGGCCTCAAAGTGTCTCTAGTTTAAAAAAACACATTTTATGATTGTTTACTTTCTATAGAGATTGTTGATGCAGCTGGTAGTTTGATTCAGTTCCCTTTTTTCTTTTAAACGGTGAAAAACTGTGCCCACCATACTGGTGTTACCACACCAAAACATGTTTGTTTACATTTCTTGACCAACTCCCACTGATTCTTTTCTTTATTTATTTAAAATTTGATAACCAGGAAAAGCACGCTGAGCTGAGGCTCATTTCCAGGTGCCCCCCGGGGGAAAGGGTAGTGGGAGTTACATTAGTAATAAGCATCGTGCGGTGCGTGGATACAGAGGTTTGTCATAAATAAGTCCTAGCAAGTGTATATGCAGTTACAAAGTTTAGCATATATTTACAAAGTATAAGTGTGACAATCAGATTTATACATGTAGACAGATTGCATAACATAATACAGGTTGCATAGCAATAGGTGATGTTCATAGGTAGTTGGCTTAGGTAAGGTAGTTAGTGTGGGAGTGTAGGAGGGGCAGTTGCATTTGAGGGGAGGATATAGTTTTAATTGTTTTAAGCGTGGAAAGGGAGGAAGCAAGGCGGATTGAACAGGGGAGATGATTCCACTGGTCAAGTGAATCTGAAGGAGAACGCTACCTTTCCTGATTAAGAGCAGGGTTTGAGGAGAGAGAGAAGGAGTGGGAGTCCCGTGCACAGAGGTAGTAGCCTGAAGTTGAAGGGGGGGGGGAGACTTTGAACCACTATTTACCAACAAAAGCAGCACAGTGAGCCAGACGTCTGTTTCTGAGGGATGGGAGGGATGGGGCAGAGTAGAGGGAGCAGTGGTGTGTGTGAAATGGGAGGTCGGTGGCGAAACGGCAGAAGGCATTTTATAGGCGGTCTAGTTTAGCTAGAAATGATTTGGGGGCCGAGCTGTAGATCACATCAGTGTAGTCTGTCGAAGGGAGGATTAACTTGGTAATGAGTTCCTTTCGGATAGGGAGGGAGAAGACGGTCTTTAATCCTGTGCAAAGCTCCAGTTTGGGTTGGAGTTTGGAGTGGATAGAGTTAATGCAGAGTGAGAATTCAAGCTTTGGTCCAGCCAAACCCCAAAGTATTTGAACGACTGAACAGTTTTGATTTTCCTGCCAAAGAGAAGTATGGGTGGGATGAGAATCTGGCTAGTCTTTGGGCGGAGCCAAAGGCCATGGCTACCGGGTTTTTTTTTCTTTTTTGTTTGTTTTTTTGTGTTACACCTTAGTAGGTTAGCCTCAAACCACTTCAGGGCATTATCAAAGGAGGCTTGCAGGGATGATTCGGTCACTGTGAGCGAGGGGCTGGAGATATAGAAGACGGTGTCGTCGGCGTACATGTGCAGATGGGTGTGTGACCAGGCTGCGAGAAGGTCATTTACAAAGATTGAGAGTAGGGTGGGGCCCAGGATTGACCCCTGGGGTACAGCGGCTTGAAGAAGAGAGGGGAGAAGATGGAGTGGCCTAGTTGGATTTACTGGTGGTATCTGTCCGATAGAGACGAGCAGAACCAGTTTGTGGAGAGTCCTATGGAAGATAGTTTACGTAGGAGGAGGTGGTGTGAGACCAAGTCAAAAGCCTTGGCAAGCTCTGCCAGCCCGGTGGTGCTGAGGGTTGAGGAGCTGGACTGTACTCCGGCAAGCTGGGTTCGGGAACGACCTCTGGTCGTTGTGGTGCCGGCATGGGGGGGGGGCAAGCAGGATCAAGCATGCCGATGACATCTCTCCTCTCTCGAGGGTGGTGAGGGTGGATTGGTGCCCCCCCCCCATAGTTCCATTCCCACCTGGAGGTCCAGTGGGGTAGCGTAGGCAGAGAAGGAGTGGCAAACATTTCCAGGAGGTGGAAGGGGCTGAGCTGGTGCCACGGGGTGCGTAGTGTGCCTCCACACGCTCGCACGGCTTTGAGCCAGGGCCTGGGGCGGGGGGCTGGGGAGAAAAACAGTAAAAAGAAAAAAATAAATAAATAAAATACCTATATGTCCCCGTCGCCACTTGGCGGGAGGAGACGACGGGGACCAAATAGCTGTATGAAAGCAAAAAAGTGCTATGAAGATTGCTAAGGTGAGGTGACCCTTATCCATGGCGGAATGGATGTGATTTATGAGGTGAAGTGGATGCTCCTGAAACCAGATTGAAAGGGGCTTAGCGTGCTGAAGTTGTCCAGGAAGGAGTTTAGCCTTTTGGAGATTAGTGTCTCCTGGAGTTTGGAGAGAGCAGGGAGGAGGGAGATCGGTCTGTAATTTCCCGGTTATGAGGGGTCTCCATCTTTGTGTAGAGGGATAACCTTGGCCAGTTTCCAAGCTCTGGGGATCGCACATTGGGTGATTGATAGATTGAAAAGGTGGGCGGCGATTGCTGGGGCAGATATCTTTAGGAGTTTTGGGTCAAGGCCATCAGGACTTTGGACGGGTTTAGGGTATTTAGTGCCTGAAGTACTTCAGTGATGGAAGGAAGGAGAACCCATCTGTGGGGGGGGAGAGGGAGACGGGGGAGTCAGGAGTGAGGGTACAGGTGGTGAAAAATTGATTTATAGAGAAAGCTGCTGAGGAGGGGTCTTGGTTGCCTGAGCAGGGAAATGCAGGGGCAGTAGGGGAGGGGGAGCCAAGGAGGGGTTTTAGGGTCTTCCAAAATTCAGCCAGGGAGGACCTTGTATCATTTAGCTGATTTTTGAAGAAATGAGCCTTTGCTGTGCGCACAGATTTTGTGCAGGTGTTTCTCAAAGCCTTATATTTTTGTAGGTTGACTAGGCTAGAGGAGGCTTTGGATTTGCGCCAGGCTCTGTGTTTGAAAAGGGTTATTAGGTTGTGGGTAACCCAGGGGAGGTGTTTACGTCACAACTGCAGTCTTTTGGGTGATGCATGGAGATCACAGATTTTGAGCAGGGTTTTGGTGAAAGATGCCAGGGCAGAATCTATGGCTGGTGCAGTGTAAACTCCAGACCAGTCTGCCAGGTAGAGGTCTGACAGGAGGGTTCAAACATTTAGTGATCTGAGGGGGTGGAACCACAGATACTTGGGTAGGGCGATGGGGGCCAGGAATTCCTAATACAATAAGTCATACAGTGATCACTGAAAGCGTCAGGTAGGATACCTGCAGAAGGGTATTTAAGTGGGTGGGATGCTAATATCCAATCAGTTAGGGAATGGTTTGCAGAGTGGGGGTTGTAAGTAGGTTTGGATAATAGCTGGACAGAATTTAAGGCCTCAGTTTGTTGTGTGATGCTTGTGGAGTGAGCTGAGAGGCAATTTATATTGTAATCACCCAGGAGCAGCAGTTCGCCAGAATGAGTGAGAGACGCACCCAGAGGAACACCCCCCAATGGACTCGGGAACATCCCCAATACAACCTAGCCACTCATTACGCAGTGGAAGTAGAGCAGACTATTGTATAATGAGTGGCTGCACTGTTTGAGGGTGTTTTCTGATGTTCAGGGAGTATGCAGTAAGAGTAGTTCAATGATTTGAAGGAAAACAAGGCTGGGTATAGCTACACATTACCATGCATTTCAGTTCTAATAAGCAAAGAGGCAGATGAAACAACCAGCAACATCAATGAATTTTAGAGAAAGTAAGCAATCATAAAATGTGGCTTCTTTATTTATATAAGTCTAGGATTACAAATACCTTTGAGACGGGGCTCGTTTACAAAGGTTCCACGTCAGTGAATACAGCAAGACAGCATGACAACAGTATAAGCATGACAGGGACAATAATCTAAAACATGCAGTTACAAGGAATATATAAAACAAAAAAAAATAAAACAAGTGAATTTAGAGGGAAGTAAATGGGAGGATAGTGAAAGAAGTGTGAGGAGGTAAGGGAGCACATAGGGAGACGGTGGTGGGAGCAGGAAGGGATAAGGAGTAAGGGGGAGAGTGGGAAACAAACTGGGAGTAAGAGCAGCCAAGGGCTTTGTCAAAATAGACAGGGGAAGTGCAGTCGGGGGCAAGGAGGAGGCCAAGTGCTAAATAGGAATGTGAAATGAATGCAGCTAGGGCAAGTATACAAGGAGGGGTCTGCTAGTTAAGGCAGTCACAGGAGCTGGAGGCAATGAGAGAGAGGCAGAGCCTTGATTTAAAAGCACCAAGTGAGGGAGTGGAGGAGATGTCACTGCAGAGTTCGTTTAGCCAGCTGAGTGCCCTATAAGCAAAAAATCTTTGACCTTGTGTTGTGCGACAGCGGGGGACTTGCAGGAGCTGTGGTTTAGACCCCCTGGTATTACGGGGATTGTTTCTGGGATGTAAAAGAGAACAGAATCCAGGAGGTGCAAGGCCCATAGTTATTTTCTTTGCTATGGTGCAAGTTTGATACTTTATCGGCATGGCGAGTTGCAACCACCCGGTTTGAGCATAGACGTCACACACATGAGTGAGATGGGATGCAGTGATGAGCCGACATGCCTTATTGAGGGAGGTGGATATATGTCTGAGAGCGGTAGCAGTGGCAGAGCCATAGATAAGTCCATAGTCAATAATGGAAACGATAGAGCTCTGGACAGCGTCTAACAAGGCTTTATGGGTAGGATGTTTCCTGTGCTGGTAATGTAGTCCAAGACTGATATTAGCAGCTTTGGCTACATAGTCAATGTGGGCAGCATAGGAGAGGTGAGAATCTAGGGTGATCCCAAGGTATTTAAAGGCGTGTACCTGTTCCAGAGTGGCCCCTTGACTGGTTTTGACGGAGAGGGAGGTGCTGCTTAAGTTTGTTATGGTGGCTGCTGAAAATCATGGCCTTTGATCCTAAATCAGAAAAAAGTTTGTGCTTTGTAAACCAGTTTTCAGCCGAAGTAAAACCAAGCTGGAGATTGTCTTGCAGCAGTTTCAGATCCTGGTGGGAGGCAAGGATTACAGCATCATCAGTGTAAAGGATGATTTGTTCTGGGCAGGAATCGGGAAGGGTGTTCAGGAACAAGCTGAAAAGTAGGGGGCCCAGAATTGATCCTTGCGGGACTCCTGAACGGACAGGTTTGGCATCAGAGAGGACATCCGCGATTTTTACTCTCTGTGCCCAATTCTCAAGGTAACTTTTGAACCAGGCTGCTGAGTCAGGGGAGAGCCCCGCATTCTGAAGCTGGACAAGCAGGAGGCGGTGGTGGCAGTATCAAATGCCATGGTCAAATCAATAAAGATAGACCCAGTTAGCTGACCTTTGTCCAGTGAGCTGTGAATGGCACCAGTGAATTCCAGCAGGGCAGAAGAGGTGCTATGTCCTTTTCTGAAGCCATATTGCTGCCTACACAAAATGTTATATTTATCCAGAAGTCACTGAGCTGGTCTGCTGCAATACGTTCAAGGGCCTTTGAGAGAGGACGTAATATGGTGATCGGGCCGAAGTTCCCATGGGTGGTCTTGTCACCACTTTTGTGGATCGGAGTAATAGTGGCAGATTTCCATTTGCCAGGGAACTGGCTGAGGCTAAGAGAGAGGTTGAAAATACTGGTCAGTGGCCCGAGTACCTCTTCAAGGAGGAGGGACAGCAGCTTAAGGTCAAGTGTATCATTGCTTGATCTGGATTTGCTAATTGCTTTGGTGACATATTTACGAACTTCATGCATCTTGACCGCTTTGAAATAGAAGGGCAGTTGGCTAGCGGAGGCTGAGGAGCTGGGAGAAATGGGAGCATCATGTTCATTGAAAAAATCAGGGGGCAGAACACTGATGAGATCCGTGAACGCGGTGTTGAAGGTATTCACTATGATTTTAGGGTCAAGCGTAGTACTCCCATTTATGTTAAGCAAGGTGGGGGGGGGGTGATTTGGACTGCTTCCCAGTGACTTCTTTAATGTTGTTCCAGAAATCTCTCCCATTACCCCAGGTGTTAGTGAGAGCATTCTTGAAGTAGGCATATTTCTTTTGCCGGATAGATTTGGTGCAGTCATTCCGTGCACATTTGTAGTTTTGGATGTCAGCTTGCTTACCGGTGGTTCTAACCAGTTTACAGAGGTGGTCCCTTGATTTTAGTTGATTTAGGAGGTCAGCCGAGAGCCATGGATTACAGAGTGCTTTAACTTTGCACTTTTTAAAAGGAGCGTAGGAGTCACAGGCTGCGTTGAATGTGTTGACAAAAATGGTCCAGTGCAGTATTAACATCAGTTGCATTAAAAATAGGTGACCAGTCCTGCAGAATGAGGTGTGATTTAAGGTGAGTCAACTGACCACGAGGTAAGACTCTACTAGTGATGATTTTAGGAGGGGGCTCACTGAATTTGTTAGACCATACACAGCTGACAGGGGAATGGTCACTAAGGGAGTCAGGAAGGATTGAGGTGTTCGTGATCCGAGTAGGGTGGCTGGCAAGGATCCAATCCAGGAGGGTGCTGGTGCCAGTTTTATAGTTTTTCCTTGTTGGGAGTCGACCATCTAGGTGAGGTTGGCTGATACAATGGCATCCTTATGTGCCCCTGCCTCAGGCGCAAGCCAGTTTACATTAAAGTTACCTAGAAAGATAGTTTGAGTCAGGGGATTGTGACCTGGCAAAATCCAAGACAGCGGTTAGGCCATTTACTTGTTCTTTTGGGGGGACATATACAGTGACAACTGTAAGGGCTTTGTTGTCGGCACCCAATAAGATTCTGATGGGAAGAATCTGAGCAGCAGTAGCCAGGAGAACAGTGTCAGTGGGGTGTCCCAGGAGAGTGTCTTTAAGGTACATTGCACATCCGCCTCCTCTTTTAGTCATCCGGTCCAGCCTGAAGACATTGTAGCTAGGGAGGGTGATTGCCTGGTCGGGGACAGAGGGTGTAAGCCAGGTTTCTACAACTGCCAAGATATTCGGGTTATGTTGGTTAGTAAAGATTTGCAGTGTATCAAACTTGGGGAGTAAACTGCAAATGTTGAGAGTTATGATTGAGAGAGCACCTGAGGGCTTGTTCTGGTAGATAGTGCTGGCAGAGTTAGTACCAGGGTTTGGATGAACGTTACCTGACGGCAGCAGGAGAAGGAGCCAAGCTTCAGTATGCACAAATGTAATTCCCTAAGGGAGCGTGGACGTGCCCATTTCTTGCAGGAACGTACCTTGGGGTGATGGCGAAGGTCCAGGATCAATGGTACATTAGAGGGAGATGAGGGCCCAAGGCCCACGTGCAGGAGAGGATGAGGGCAGCCATTCTTTAATAGAGGGGTACACCAGGGGGTGAGGGCCAGGCACCTTAAAATATCTTAAAATAATATGATGCAAAAAAAGTTGACAGTGTCTCTTTAAATATTTTACCTTTTTAAGTCTCTTTCCACCCCACTCAATACAGAGATATCTGTAGCTGTTGAAATGGGGAGTAGGTGAGACATTACAGAATTAATTCCTCTGCATTTCAAAATGAGATGCATGGCTCAGATAACAAAAAAATATTGAGATCATACAGAAAAGTTGGTACCTGTAGTATTAGTTGGGGAGAACTTGTCATACTCCTTATTTCAATGCAGACCTTCTTGCCAAGTAGCAGCCTCACTGCCAGAATCTGCTCTTAAATGGAGATTAGCTGCAGGTTTGTAATGAGAGAGAAACAGGAGTGTACAAATAGGTAAATCAGTCTTGTTTGGTCACTGTTTTTTGTATCAACACAATAAAAGCCAGACCAAATTACCACTGTCTGGATTACAAGGGCCCCACCAAGGGGGAGCAATCATTTTGTTAAAGATGAAGCAGTTTTATCAAGGGGTTGATCTCCCCTACACACACAAAATATGAAATGCTCCCTGGTCAGAGCTTAGATTAGGCAGAAACTCTTTCTTTTTTTTGCTGGCCTAAGGGGGTAGCGGATAATACGAAGATACATGGCTGGAACCGTTCGTGGGCCTCCCTGAAGCTACTTCAGTGACTAAGTTCCTTGCCTAAAAACAGTTATGATCACAGAGCATTCAGAATCAATCTTCTCTATAGAGGCACCCTCTGGTCTTGGAGCCAGAGGCAGTAACCAGAACTTTTTGGGTCAGCAACACCGATGCCTAGCACTGACGCACAGTGTCATGCACATACCAATAGCCTATATAGCAGCATTAACTGCCTCAGTTTCTTTTTCCCCCGCCCTCAGAGGGCAACACTTTTTTAGTTGGGAATCAGGACTTCAATTTGCATACAAATAGTGTTCTTGTCTAGTTTGTTGTGTATCTTACCGTTATATGTTAGTTTATTGATTTGACAGTCTTTTTATCAGTTTACCTCAACTTTCATCAAGCATGCTGTCTGCCATATCTTGTTCAACATTTAAAGTCCATTAGGTCAGGTAGGGCATCTGAAAAGGCCGGTTGATCCAGCAGCTACTGTAGACTGTCTCAGATCACCACTCCTTTCTGAGTGAGCGTTTTGGTACCAAACATTCTTGTAACTTGGAGAATAGGCAGTCCTCCCATAGTTGTAAAAGAAAATTTTCCTGGTCCAACTAATGGTCTGTGCCATTTTCTTGGGACCATTTGATCTTCTTGTATAAGAAACGGAAAGTGTAAACACCAGTCCCAGTATTATTTTTGTGATTCTGCCCCAAGGCCATTGTCTCTGCTAGGTGTGAGAGCAGTTCCTTTTATTTTTATTTTTTCATTTTCTTCTTTTTGCTGTGCCCCCAGCCGTCAATGTCCGCCCTGATCACGGACCCCCATACCTCCCACCTCCGCCCATGCCTGCGGTCACCCAGCCACCCCTGGCTTCCCCCCCAGAGGGCGGGGTCATGGCACTGTACCCCTAATAGTGCCACGATACCAATATCTGGTCGGGGAGCCGGCTGCGGAGGCTAATTGAGGTCCAGGAGCAGGGCCTCTTAGAGACAGCCTGGGACGCAAGGTTTTTTCCCCCTTTAGGCAGGGGCAGGGATGTGCAGTGACGACCAGCATCTGCCCCGCCCCTGAGTGGAGTAGGTGTCCTGAGCCTCTGTGCGTGTCGGCTGCTGCACAGGCCTGCGGCGTGCCTCCTCCCCAGAGAAGGGAGAGCAGTCAAGGGATGCTTGATCCTTCTCCCCCAGCCGGTCTTCCGATGACCCAGGTCCGTTCCCGCACCTGGGTCGCCAGCGTCACAAGCAGAAGTACAAACGCTGTGCTGGTGGGTCGGCGTGAGAGCAGTTCCTGCATCCCTCCTTTTTCCTCCTTCCTGGGGGAAGTTACAGTCCCAGATTACAGTATCCAGTGGTCAAGCTGCTTTCCTGATAGGTTGCGGGGTTTCAAAAGGACAAGACAGTGGAGAAGGTACTGTAGTCAGAGCAGAGCAAGGGCTTCTACTCCAGGTATTTTCTAGTTCCCAAGAAGACCAGTGGAATGTGCTAGTCTTGAATCTCTGGTACCTCAACCAGTATTTGAGATGCAGAAAGTACAGAATGGCATCCAAGGATTGTCCACTTCCATATTTAATGTTTTACTGTCGTTCACCTCCCTGGACATGCAATATGCATATCAGTATATTCCTACCAAAGACAGTCACAACAAGTATCTCATGTTTTGTTTGGGAAGCCATTATCAATTTGGAGTGCTGCCTTTTGAACTTTAATATGTGCCACATGTTTTTGCCAAGTATTTTGCAGTACTCGTGGCATACCTCCAAAAGATGGGGATACAAGTGTTTTCCTTAGTTGGACAATTGACTTGATAAAAGCTTGTCTTGGCATCAGTCAGAAATAGTAGTAACCTTAAATTGCCCTTTTCTGACATCCGTGAGAGTCCTGCTATACTTTCCAAATTCCCAACTAGCTCTTTCCTAAAGACTTCAGTTAATAGATGCTGTCCTGGAGTCTGCTAAAATCCAGTCTTTCCTGCATTTAGACAAAGTAGAATGCACATGACCTGTTATGTCAAGGAACAGCCTGGGTGCCAGCACACTCCCTGTCGAGGATACTGGGTCTTATGGCAGCCACAGTCTTTACAGATCCTCTCACCAGGCTACATGTAAGAGTGTCCCAGTGATGCTCAGCATCCAGTAGTTACAGGCATCACAGCCCTTCGGACCACCTAGTAAGATTGTCAGCTCCTCTGACTCAGTCTCTCCGGTGGTGATCCTCATAAATTCTTCAGGGGTTCCCATTCTCAGTCCTGGAACCTCAAGTAACTGCAACAACAAATAGTAGTATTAGTAGTATATTTTGTTTATGGTGCCCTTCCCTTAAGGCCCAGGGCACCAACACAGAGAAGAGAATTCACATAAAACAACCATCAAAAATAATGTCACAGAAAAACAGTTACAAAATACAGACATAAAAAACCCCAAATAAAACAACCCATAGATTAATGAATCATATTGCACATAGCTAGAGCATCTATCAATAAAGAATTAGGCCCTAAAGGCCTGAGAAAAAACTGTTTTTGGACCCTTTTAAAACTCTCCACCGAGCAGGCTTCCCTTACAGCCCATGGAAGGGAATTTCATAACATAATGCCTGCCACTTGAAGCTTAATCCCCAGAGGTTTTCAGTGGAAACCACAAGGAGACTGTCCTCGGTGGAGCGAAGGGGGTGCATGGACCTGTACGGATGCAGGCGGTGATGCAGGTAGCCCGTGCCCAGCCCCTGTAGGGCCTTATAAGTTAGTAAACCAATTTTATAAGAGATGTGCCACCTCACCGGCAGCCAGTGCAGTGCATGCAGTGCCTGGGAAATGTGGCTCAATCTAGAAAAGCCAGTTAACATCCTAGCCACCGCATTCTGTACCAGCTGTAGGCACTGTAATGTACTTCCGCTGAACCCGAGGTAAAGAGTGTTGTAGTAGTCAAGTCTCAAGGTCACAAATGCATGCACCAGTGAGGGCAGGTCATCAGAGGGGATAAGTGACCAAATTCAGGTGATATTCCTAAGATGGTAAAAGGTATTCAAACAACATGAAGTCTTGCTGTATTCTCACAATTGCAGTTAGCTCCAGCCATTGAACTGCCCCGGAGAGTATAGGGTTAAATTTCTATGCAAGGCATAGAACGTTGAGCTTGAGCTTGGTTGAAGACTCTGTCTGCAGTACTTTGAATCCAAACCGTCAGATTCTTTACTCCGCTTAACTGAACAGTTGCTCTGGAGATTTCTCCTGTTGCTCGGTTCAAAGACTGGGTTAAAGTGTTGGTTAAAGTCTCGTTTTGCCGAATTATTTTACCGCGATTCGGTTCACTCTGTCTGCGGTACAGTAAGTACTTAGATAGTGTTGTTGGATTGTGGAAATTGTAAAAGTCCCGATCGGTTCGGCTGAACCGATCCTTTAGGTCTTTTGATTTAGTAATTTTAGTGTGTGGTTACTGGTTCTTACTGGTTTTTAAAAAAACGTGTTTTTAGCGGTTTTTCAAACACCCGTAACACGGTTAGAAACCGATAAGAGAGTCTTGCCTGGTGGTTGCGGAAAAAAGGGTAAGTTTACTTAGGTTGGCCATGTCTGAGAAACCCAAGAAAAAAACTGGGCCCACTTGGTTTCAACACTGCAGTGAGTGTGGGGAGGTCTTTGCTAAGGCCAATCCCCACACCACCTGTGTTTACTGTCTGGGGTTTGACCACCTCGATTCAGACTGCCAAATATGTAAGAATTTTCCCAAGTCTACCCTGGATAAGAGCTTAGGTAGACTTAGGGAGAAGGAGGCAGAGAAATCTGTTAACCCGGAAGGCCAGCCCGGTTCAGTTGCCAACAAACCAGAAGGAGTGCCCTCTGACCAAGGCGATACTTCTTTGGGCAAGAGGAGAGCTGATCCTGAGGGGTCAGTTCCAACAAAAAGGAAAAGAAAGGAAATATCTGCCGGTTCGGATCCAGAACTCCATGTTCCGACCGTGGAAGAAATTGCCCGAGCGATTCGGATTGTGGAATCGCTTCGTCTGGTTCCGACCGATCCGGTCCCGGTTGGTAGGGGTTTGTTTCGGTCGGTTCCTCCGGTTCAGGATTATGCCCCTGAAGATTGTTATGAACCGGATTTTGAGGAGGGGGACTGTGAACAATGTGAGGATTATGATGATGAGTGCTTAGAAAGTCTGGATGTGCCTATAGAACCAGACATCTTCCCAGACAGATCTTCTGGTGTTTCCCCTCCTAGGCTCTCTGAGTCCCTTCCCCACTTTATGTTTTACAGGAAAGTGGCAGAAACCCTCCAGCTTCCTGTGGAGGAGGCTGTGCACCATGCTGGGGTAGTGCAGGCTGCAGCCTGTGACAGGGCAGGCATTCCCTTAGCTTCACACACCCCAGATAATGACTCTGGAAGTTGGATGCCATGGCAAAGAAACTGTACATGGCATCCTCTTTGGGACTCAGGCAGGCTGATTATATGGCCTATACAGCCAGGTACCAGATGGGACACTGTACTGGCACTGGCTAAGCAGGCTTCCCCCAGCTGGCCAAGGAGCTTGAGGGGGTGGCTGCTGATGGGATTGAGGCATCCAAGGTTCAATTTCATGCTGCTGTGGACTCCAATAATGTGTCATCAAGAGTCATGGCTACATCTGTGGCTCTTAGGAGAATGGCTTGGCTCAGATGTATTAGCCTTTCACAGGACACCCAGGCTAAGGCCATGGATTTCCCTGTGGTGGGTAATTCTTTGTTTGGGGAGCAGACAGAGAATTACATGAAGAAAATGGACGAATACAGGACCACTTACAGGAGTGCACAGGCCAAGGAAAGGCAGGCAACTCCTCAAAGGCAGCAGCAAGCCAGGGGCAGGCCTTTTCACAGGCCTTTCTACCAAGTGCAGGCCTCTTCTCCCTTTTCCCAGAGGGGGTTCTTTAGAGGGAGAGGCAGAAGGGGGATGAGCAGGGCTGCATTCACCCCTTAGCCTAAGGTTCCTGCCAAGCAGACATCCTGAGGTGTCAGCCCAGGTCAACTCCCCCATACCAGTAGGAGGCAGGCTGGCTTACTTCGTCCAGGACTGGAAGTCTGTTACTTCAGAGAAATGGGTCCTGGAAGTGGTAAGCCAGGGACTGGTCCTCGGCTTCAAAAGATTTCCAAAGCTGAGGCCCAGATCTTTTCCACTTGCAAGCACCTCCGAATCCCCTTTCCTTGCAAGCAGAGGTTTCATCTCTGTTGGCTCTAAGGGCCATAGAGAGGGTGTCTTACCTACACAGGGGGAAAGGTCTGTACTCCAGGTACTTCCTTACCCCCAAAAAGACAGGGGAGTGTCGACCCATCCTGGATTTAAGATATCTGAACAAGCATCTGTTAAAACCAAAGTTCAGAATGGTGACTCTGGGAATAATTCTTCACTCTCTAAGGCCAGGGGACTGGCTAGCCTCCCTGAACCTCAAGGGTGCCTGTTTTCACATTCCCATCAGGTGCTCCCACAGAAAGTACCTCAGGTTTGAATTGCTTTCAGGCCATTATCAGTTCAGAGCAATGCCCTTTGGCCTAACATCAGCTCCAAGGGTGTTCACAAAGTGCCTGGCAGTAGTGATGGCCTTTTCAAGAAGGAAGAAGATTGCAGTGTTTCCATATCTGGATGACTGGCTCATTGTGGGACAGTCCCCAGACCAAGTCAAGTCAGACCTCCAAGTGACCCAGCGAGTGCTCACTTCCTTGGGGTTTCTTCTCAACCTTTCCAAGTCAGTTCTCGAACCTGTACAGCTTCTCACTTTTATAGGAGTAGAGCTGGATACAGTCAAGGCAAGATCTTTTCTTCCCATACAGATGGTTACAGCCATTTCAGAGCTGGCCTCCTCTTTCCGCCTTCTGGTCTCTTGACCAGCAAGGCATTTCCTTCAGCTTCTGGGTCACATGCAACTTCTACAGCAGTGGTCCAAGGAGCCAGGTTTCGAATGAGGGACATTCAGTTCCATCTAAGGTCCTTCTGGTCCCAAAAGAAGGATCCTCTTACCAAACTAGTTCCAGTGACTCAGACTCTGATCCAGGCACTTCAGTGGTGGCAGGATCAGGACAGTCTCAGGCAAGGGGTTCCTTTTGTCAATCAGGCCCACTCTGTGGTCCTTACCACAGATGCTTCTCTGTTGGGGTGGGGAGCCCATCTCGGAGCTCTCACAGCCCAGGGACAGTGGTCCCATCAAGAGTCCCTCCTGCATATCAATCTCTTGGAGCTCAGGGCAGTGTTCCTGGCTCTGCAAGCCTTCTCTGTCAGTGCAGAACAAGGTGGTACAAGTCAGGACAGACGACACCACCAGCATGTGGTACATCAGCAAGCAGGGAGGCACTCAGTCCAAGACCCTGTGCACGGAAGCCATGAAACTGTGGTCTCTGGCTTACTCTCTGCAGACATCCTTAGTTGCAGTCCACCTTCCAGGAAAGGACAATGTGATAGCAGATGCACTGAGCAGAATCTCGCAGTGCCATCACAAATGGTCTCTGGATCCCCTGGTGCTAGAAGTGATTTTTTTTCCAGGTGGGGCGCTCCAGAGATAGATCTCTTTGCAGCCCCGGACAATCACCAACTTGTTCTGTTTTGTTGCAGGCATCCAGTACTGGGCTCAGTCCCTCTGGATGCTCTGGTTCTGAACTGGGAAGAGAAATTCCTCTATACCTTCCCACCTTTTCCTCTGTTGTTCAAAGTTCTGGTCAAAATGAGGTCACAATCCTGCAAACTAATTCTGATTGCTCCAGACTGGGCCAGGCAGCCATGGTATCCCCTGCTGCTGTCCCTACCAGTCCATCTTCCTCTGTCTCTCCCCAGGAAGTGCAGTCTGTTAACCTCATCTCAGGGGAGGATTTGGTACCCCAATCTTTGGTCCCTCAATCTCAAGGCATGGCTCTTGAAGAGTTAGAATATGCAGGTTTGCACCTGTCCCAAGGGGTTCTGGACATTCTCAACGCCTCTTGAAAGCCTGCCACCAGAAAAACTTACAACTCCAAATGGAAAAGATTCAGCATTTGGTGTTCCAAAAAGCATATATCCCCAGACACTGCTGAATTGTCTACAGTTCTGGATTATATGGTTCATCTTAATGGTCTAGGCCTCAGACCAGCTACTCTCAAGGTACATTTGTCAGCTGTTTCTGTCAGTGGGAAAGCCTTCCTCTCTGTCATCTCATCCTGTATTCTGTAAATTTTTCAAAAGATTGCTTCATACCAATCCTCCTTTTAGGGATCCTGCTCCTGCCTGGGATTTGAATGTCTGCATTGCTCAGCTTATGCAACCCCCTTTTGAGCCTATGTCCTCAGCAGAGCTCAAGTACTTGACTTGGAAAACTGTTTTTGGTTGCTGTTACCTCTGCCAGACGTATCAGTGAATTGCAGGCTCTGTCAGTTGAACCGGACTTCATCTCATTCCATAGGAACAAGGTGGTCCTTAGAACCAATAGGTTCCTACCCAAAGTGGTTTCTGATTTCCACTTGGACCAATCCATGTATCTTCCTGTGTTCTTCACTGATCATACTTCCTCAGGAGAGCGAAGGTTACACAGTTTAGATGTTGAAAGAGCCCTTAGTTACTACATAGAACGTACAGAGGGTCACAGGTTTGACTCCCTCCAGTTATTCCTCACTTATGGGGAAGTAGGTAAGGGCAAACCTGCCACCAAGAGAACTGTTGCCAGGTGGATTGTGTCCTGTATCCAGTTCTGTTATGAGAAACTGGGAAAAATTCCTCCCTCAGGCCTGAGGGCTCATTCCACTAGAGGTACAGCTGCATCTCTGGCTGCGGCCAGGGATATTCCCTTGTTAGAAATTTGCCAAGCAGCCACCTGGAAAACAGTTCATACTTTCACCAAGCATTACTCCCTGGATATCCAGGCTCGGAGTGATGCTAGATTTGGCACAGCAGTGCTTCAGAGCCTATTTCCAAAGGAGGTTCTGTCCCTCCTCCTTGGAGGTACTGCTTGGTAGTCTGCAATTGTCAGAATACAGCAAGACTTCATGTTGTTTGAAGAAAAAATTACTCACCTTAATAATTGTGTTTCTTCTAATGGTGTCTTGCTGTATTCTGGCTTGCCTCCCCTCTCAGAACCTGTTTTTGGGAAGTGGGTGGGCAGGTGCAGTGTTGCACCCCAGGGGTGTCTTCAGCACACTTCCTGTTGGGTGCTTTAGTTTGGTTATTAAGAATTTGTTATGCTTTATTACCTGGTCTTTGTTTAGTTTTTGGGCTTCTTGACTTGAGTCTTCCTTTGGGAACCTAGACCTTTAGTTGCCAGTTGGCTAGTAGAAATTTTACAATTTCCACATTCTGATAGGTCAGTGAGTTTTTAGCTCATAAGAATCTTGACGGTTTGGATTCAAAGTACTGCAGACAGAGACTTCAACTGAGCTCGAGCTAAAATGTTCTATGCCCTGCATAGAAATTTAACCCTGTACTCTCTGGGGCAGTTCAAAGGCTGGAGCTAACTGCAATTGTCAGAATACAGCAAGATTCCATTAGAAGAAACACAATTACTAAGGTGAGTATTTTTTTCTTCCAGACTACCATAGACACCTGTGCCTCGAATGGCGGCCCTTCATCCATTTTGACACCCAGATTCTTAACCTTGGCTGCAACTGTGAGCCTGGAAGCACCAAGGTCTAGCCCTGTCTCCTTCCTGGCTGCTGCTACACCTCCATACGACCCTGCTCAGCCACCAGCACTTCAGCCTTGTCGGGGTTAAGTCTTAGCTCAACGACATCCAGTCTCTGATCCCTGCCAAGCAGTGATTAAGCACATCTACTGTGCCTCTTGCCTCTGGTGCAAAAGACAGATGGAGATGGGTATCGTCTGCAAAACAGTGAAACCCAGCTCCATACTACCTGATGGTCCTTACTGGGGTAGCATATGAACTGCAAACAACATTTGTGAAAGGACCGATCCCTGGGGGACACCACACAGCAGATCAATGGGGTGGGAGGAGAACTGCCCCGTTACCACCCTCTGTGTTCTGCCCTTGAGAAAGGACTCAAGCCAGCAGATGACTTTGCCGGTGAGTCCTACCTCCTCCCTGAAATGGTCTAACAAAGTCCCATGGTCTACAGTATCAGATGCTGAAGAGAGATCGAGGAGGACAAGTATTGACCATTCTCCTCTATCTCTCTCTAAGTAAGTCATTATTCACCCTGACCAGCACGGTCTCTGTGCCGTGCTTTGACCTAAATCCAAACTGGAGAGGCTCATAAATATCAAAGGTGAAGAGGTGTCCCTCCAGCTGCACTGCAACCACCTTCTTGAGAACCTTGCCTAAAATGGCAGGTTAGAGACTGGTCGATAATTCATCAGGATATTGGGGTCCAGTGATGATTTTTGAGAAGGGGTTTCACCACCGCATTTTAATTGCACATGGGAGAATGCCCTCTGAAAGGGAACCCCTGATAATCTCAGTGAACACCAGGCCCAGCTGCCTGACAAAGCTCACTAGTAGCCGAGTTGGGCCTGGATCAAGTTCACAGCAGATTGGTTGCAGCCCTGAGATCACCTTTAACAACCTTTGCTGTCGACACCAAACAGAATTCTCTTCATTACCACTGAGTGCAAATGCAACCTCTCGAGTCGACATTGTCAGGCCTAAACTATCTTATTGGCGCGACTAAAGATCTGATAAAGGACACTCTATCAGAAAAGAACCAAGCAAACTCTTCACACTTAGCAACCAAAGCAGTTTTCACAGGCTGGATGGTGAAACCTATCCACTGCTTCGAAAAGCTGAGCAGGTCATTCCCTTCCTGCCGCAATCTTCCTAGACAATAACTCTGCCTTGTTATGGGATATTGCCCTTTGATATTCATCGTAGTGAATGCTCAAAGCCAGTTTATCCTCCTCTGTCCCCAATTGCCTCCAGTGCTGCTCCAAACTCAACCCCGAAGCCTTCCTTTCCCTCAGTTCACTATCATGCCATGGTAATCCAAAGCGTGAGACTAGTGGATATACATGGACTGGTGCCACGAGGTTGAAGGCAATACCAATAGCCCTATTAAAGTCTGCCACTGCCTTCTCCACCCCCCCCCCAAAAAAAAAAAAAAAATTCTCCAGCAGTCCAGCACCACTAAAAGCCCTTCAGGCCTTAGCTGGACTGTCTCCCAGGGAGGCAGACTATCGAGGATGCCCTGAAGTTGAACCCAGTGATGCAGTGATCCGACTGGCTGATCAGATTAACCTTGAGCTTATCATCCTCAAGTCCCAAGGAGAACACCAGGCCCAGATCGTGCCTGTGTTGATGGGTGACAGCAGCAACAGCTTGTGCTAGTACCAGGGATTTCATTCCCTGAAGGAATTCCTAACCACAACGAGATTTGTCATCAACCCAGGCGATTAAGTCGCCAAGGATAATCCACCTTGGTGACTTCAACACCCTGTCCACGACAGAATCCATCATTTCCCGCAAGAATTCATCCTTGTTCCCCAGAGGCCAGTAAATGAGAATTCTGCAGCGGGCACCTGGACCCCCATGCACTGCCACATGCTCGAATGATGAGGTGACCCCCCCCCCCACAGGCTGCACCGCCAGGTTCAACTCGGTTCTAAAACAGATGGCGACCCCTGCGCCCCCACAGTCCTTCTTTGGGTGGCGTACCACGGAGAATCTCACCGGATGTGTAATGAATGAAATGGGGCTCACATTGTCAGGGTCTACAGACTTAGGGAACCTGGTCAGAGGTGGAACTGAATCGCCACATAAATGTGTTTTATAGATAAGAACGGTTGTCTGTGAGCTACAAGCCCTGTCAGACCATGTTCAAGACAAGGTGTTGCATCTCCAGATGGGCAAGTATGTCCTGTTCTACCTTAACAAACAAAAGGGAACACACACCTGTCATCTATGCAGAGAAGCAATGGTAGTCTGAGAATGGTGCTTAAGAGTACAAGGTTCTTTTTCATGCCACTCATCTTCACGAAGCAGGCAATATCCTGGTAGATGGTCTCAGCTGAACAGTGGCAAACCCTTAAGAATGGCCTCCTGCAGTGGACAGTATTCTGTCTCCGTTCAACACTTGGGGCAGACCAGAAGTGGCCCTTTTTGCATCCCACTGCAGTGCAAAACCACGGCTCTAATGCTTCCAAAATAAGGAAAATGAAGCTTCTGTCAGGATGCAGTCTGACTGCAGTGACAGGTCTCACTTTCTTTAAAACTTCCTGCCAATCTCTCTCATTCAGAGGATGCTTCTAAAACTGGAGTCCCAGTGAAACCTGATGTTGATAGGTCTTTGTTGGCCTCGACAAATTTGATATCCACTGCTGCATCTAGTAGCCATACAGCTGCCATAGAATCTTCCACCGGGGAGAGATTTGCTGACCCAGTTCTGGTGCCAGCTGGTACATCTGAATATTCAGTCCCTACATTTTCAGGCTTGGCTCCAGAAGAAGTAGAAGTTACTGATTTGGGGTGTCCTAATGAATTTCCCAAGTCTTCTGCAGCCAGAGAACCCTTCACTAGGAAAGCCTGTGGAAGCATATCTCCATCTGGTGCACTAAAACGTCCATACATCCTTTCCATTACCTTCTGGAGCAAGGTGTGGATTACCTTTTGGACTTTTTAGAGTGTGGCCTTCAGTACTCTTGTCCGTTGCTGCTTATCAAAGGTTAGTGGGTTCCATCCTCATGGCCCAACTCCCTCTCTTCAGGAGGTTCCAAGTGGAATTTATTAAGATCCCTATAAAGAAACTTTGAGCCAGCTGTGATCTCAATATAGTTCATGACATGCCCCCTCACCAGCACTTTGAACCAACAGCGACTTCCAGCATGAAGCATCTGACCTGCAAAAAAGTGGCTGTTACTTCACCATGGAGATTGTCCGACATACAGGCCCTAGTGAGGCTCCTCCGTAGAGTTTTCCAAAAGGATAGAGTGGTTTTATGTACACAGCCTAAATTTCTGTCCAAGATGGTGGTGTAGTTCTATCTCAGTTGGTACTTGTTGCTTCCATTTTTTTACCCTTAACTGGAGAATCTGGGGAAAATGTTGCTTCATTCTCTTACTTTTAGAAGTATTCTCAACTTCTGACTTGGTAGAACCATAGACTACAGGCAGCTTCCCAAATGTTTATTTCTTTCACCCCAGTCAGAAAGGAGTTCCAGTCTCCAAATAGTGCTTTTCACATTGGACATCAGTTGTATTCTGCAATGTGATATACTAGCAGGACAGCCATTGGAAGGGCCTGTCACAGTTCATTCTAATTGAGCAACAGGTACGCTTTCCTTGGTGTCTGTCAGAGACGCATAGGGTCCCTGCCAGGAGCAGTGTTTAAAAAGAACAGTTATGTAAGAACTTACCTAACAGTAGATTTTTGAGGGGATCTCAGTCATCAGATTACACTGTAAGAACCTTCGCCGTCGGTGAAGGGGAATCACATGGAAGATTTTCAGCAGTACAACTGGGGCTACCCACACGGTCAACATTCACCAACCCTATATAGGCATGGGCGGCCCTGCTCCCTCCTCAGTTCTTTGCCTTTGGAGACAAAGGGAGCAAGGCTCATGCCCTGGGGAACTGAGGAGAGACAAAGGGACCCAGCTTTAGATAGAAAAGATGGAAACAGCAAATAGCTAGAACCGGAGCCCCCAAGAAGGGGGATGGTGGGAGAGAAATCAGACCTGATGACTGAGATCCCCTCGAAGATCTACTGTTACAGTAAGTTGTTGCGTAGCTGTTCTGTCTTCTTCAGGATTATCTCAGTCATCGGGTTGCACCATAGGAACAAGTACCAAGCAGTGACGAGAGTAAACGGACAGTCTGGATCTCCATGAACTTAAGACAGGAGTCCTTGTAACACAGCCCTGCAAAACTTGCATGGGCTCTTGAGGCAATATTCAGACTGTAATGCTTGGTGAAAGTGTAGACTGTACTCTAGGTGGCAGCCGCACAATTATCAGCGGCAGAGGCCCCTTTGAAACAAGCCACCAATGTTGCCATACCTCTGGTGGAGTGAGCTTTGACAACACCAGGCAGTTCTTTGCCGTACTTATTGTAGCAGAACACAATACAGTTTGCCAACCATTTGGATAAACATTGCTTAGAACCTGAAGTGCCCTCTCTACCTGGGGAGAAGGAAACAAACAACTGCTTAGACCTTCTGGACTCCTTAGCCTGAAGCAGATAATACTTCAAAGTTCAGCCCATATCTAAAGGATGGAGCAGTGCTTAATCTGCATTGGCATGCTCAGGAAAATAAACAGGAAGGTGGACAGACTAGGTGTGAACTCAGAGACCACCTTTTGTAAAAACCTAGGAATTGTGCGCAAGGATACCCTGTATTCATGAAAAATCAAATAAAGTTCCTCACACCAGAGGGCCTGAAGCTCTGAAATTCTTTGAGCAGTAGTAATTGCAACTAAAAACAGTGCTTTCCAAGAGAGAAAGCGCAAACCGCAAGTCGCGATTGGATCAAAAGGAAACCGGGTCAGCTTTTCCAAAATTTAAATTTAAGTCCCAAGCTGAGACAGGAGAATGGATTGGAGGTTTCAGATGCAGGATGCCCCTGAGAAATGTACGGGAGACATCCAGCTGAGCAATCATGTGGTCACATATGGGCTCATGAAAGGCAGAAATAGTTAAAAGGTGGACCTTGAGGGAGGAATACTGGAGGCATGAGTCGTATAAAGGAATCTGATAGTCCAGAATATGATTCACAGGACAGTTGAATGAGTCTAGGGAATGTTTGGCAGCCCAGATGGCAAACCGCTTCCACTTCATGGCATAAGTGACACGGGTGGAAGGCTTGTGGACGGCCACCAGGATGTCCGCTACCCTGTTAGAGACCTCAGACCTGGCGATGGCTATGTTCTCAGGAGCCATGCATGCAGATGGAGGGACCTGAGGTTGGGATGGACCAGGGTCCCCTGATCCCGGAACAGCAGATTCCTGCAAAGAGGAAGAGGGGTCAGAGGTTCCTCCACCAATTGCTGAAGCAGAGGGAACCATATCTGGTGAGGCCCGAATGGGGCTACCAGACTCATGCTGGCCCCCTCCGTTTGTAGCTTGATCAGCACCCTCTGTATTAATGGAAATGGAGGGAGTGCGTACAGAACTCTCCCGCTCCAAGAGAGGGACAACACGTCTCACCAGAAAACTACAGGCCCTGGATCAAGCGAGCAGAAATTGGACAGTTTTTGCAGTTGAGTTGGGATGCAAAAAGGTCCAACTCTGGATGACCCCATCTGTCGAACAGATCTTCTGCTACAGATGAGAGAAGCTCCCATTTGTGCATGCTGGACTAGGTCCTGCTTAGACACTCCTCCAGGGCGTTTAGAATGCCTGACACGTGGATCACAGAGTGTCAGATTGTGTTCCAGAGCCCAGTACCACACTCGCATGGCCTCCCTGCGGAATGGGTACAAGTGAGTCCCACCTTGCTTGTTGATGTAGTAGACTACACTTGGATTGTCCAACTACACCAGCAGCTGGCCTGGAGGAAGATGCTCCTGAAAATCCTGCATGGCATAGAGCACCGCTTTCATCTCCAGGACATTGATATGCAGAGTGGCTTCCCACTTGAGACTGGGAGCCCTGGGTTTTAAAAGTGACCCAGGTGTGCTCCCCAGCCTAGATCCAAAGCATCCGTGGTTAGGATCTGTTGTGGGGAAGAAATTTGGAAAGGGAGCCCTTGAAGAAGATTCAAGGGGTCCATCCACCGTTGCGGTACCTTGTGAACTGGGGAGGAGACCAAAACTCATTAAACTTGTCCGTGCGCTGGTTCCATTGCACTCTGAGGGCCCACTTAAGGGTGCCCATGTGAAGTCTGTCGAGTGGAATGTGGGAATGGCCGCTACCATTAGATCCAATAGTCTGAGGTACAGTCTGACAGGAATGTGCAGAGTCTGAGCGACTTCCTGAGTCTGCGCCATAAGGCATTCTGCCCTGTTTTGCAGTAAGTAGGCCTTCCCCTGCTTGGAGTCCAGGACCTCCCCTATGTACTGCAGTCTTTGGGACAGTATTAGAACAGACTTGGGCAGGTTGACCGTTTATGCCCAGAGAGTGGAATAGCTGGAGAGTGTGCTCCAGAGTCAGCAGGAGCTGTTCCTTGGATGGAGCCGTGAGAAGCCTATCATCCAGGTAAAGGAAGACATAGAGTCCCTCTCTTCTGAGAGCTGATGCAACCATGCTAAGCATTTGGTAAAGACACATGGCGCAGAGGATAGGCCAAAGGGTGCCACCTTAAACTGGTAATGCTCGCCCTAAAAGGCGAAATAAAGAAACCTCCCATGGGGAGGAAAGACCAAAATGTGCAGGCAAGCGTCCTGTATGTCCGAAGAACAGAGCCAGTCCCCGGTCTTAAGGAGGGGCATGAGGCCTGGCAAAGTTATCATCCAGAACTTTTCAAACAACATGAAGTCTTGCTGTATTCTGACATATGCAGTGATGTCCAACATTTGAACTGCCCCGGAGAGGAAAGAGTTAACTTTCCATGCAAGGCATGGAACGTTGAGTTCGAGCTCGGTTGAGACTCTGTCTGTTGTTGTTTGAACTCAAACCGCCAGATTCTTTTCTCCGCCTCACTGAACAGTTGCTCCGGAGATTTCTCCTTTGCTCGGTTCAATTTAGTCGGTTAAAGTGTAGTTTTTCCTCGGTTTTAACCGAATTTAATCCGTTTAACCTGTCTGTTCAGTCTCTGTCTGTGGTATCGTGAGTACTAGATAGGTTGTTATTGTTTATTCTGTGTGGAACTTGTAAAAGTTGGATCGGTTCAGGTTTGAACCAATCAGGTTTGTTCAAAAGGTTTTTTCTACTTTTAGAGTGTGGTAACCGGTCCTTATCGGTTCTAAAAAAAAGGGATTTCATTACGGTTTTTTCCACGACCCGTAACACGGTCAGGAACCGATAAGGGTGTCTTGCCTGGCGGATTGCTGATAAAAGGGTAAATTTGGTTAGGACTGGCCATGTCTGAGAAACCCAAGAGAAAAATCGGGCCCACTGGGTTTCAACACTGTAGTGTGTGTGGGGAAGCCTTTGCTAAGGCTGACCCCCACACCACCTGTGTTTGTCTGGGGTTTGACCACCTTGATTCAGACTGCCAGATTTGCAAGAATTTTCCTGCAGCTACCCTGGAAAAGAGAGTTGGTAGGCTCAGGGAAAGGGAGGCCAAAAAGTCCGCTGACCCGGATGGCCAGCCCAGTTCGGTTCCAACCGAACCAGAAGGAGTGCCCTCTGACCAGGGCGAAACTACTTTGGGCAAAAGGAGAATCGACTCGGAGGAGTCTGTTCCGGTTAAAAGAAAAAGAAGGGATAAATCAGCCAGTGCGGATCCGCAAGTTCTTTCTCCAACTGCTGATGAAATAGCCAAAGCGATAAGGATTGTTCAGTCGCTAACCTGGGTTCAATCGAACCGGCACCATCGGTTAGGGGCTCGTCTAGTCGGGTTCCCAGGTTCCAGATTATAATTAGAGGATTTTATAAACCGGAGGAGGAGGAAGGAGAGTATGAGGATAGTGATGGTGATTATGAAAGTCTGGATGTGCCCATTGACCCAGACAGACCTTCAGGGGTTTCTCCTCCTAGGCTTTATGAGTCCCCTTCCCATTTTATGTTTTACAGAAAAGTGGCTGAAACTCTTCAGCTTCCTGTGGAAGAAGCTGTAGAGGATCAGGAGGAGCCTGATTATGTTGAGATGATGGATATCCCAGAGTCCAGGAGGCTGTCTATTCCCCTTCATAAGTCTTTTGGGAAACAGACAATAAAAATTTTAAAGACTCCTAATTCTACACCTCCTGTGGACAAGAGAATGGACAAGAGGTATACTCTCTCAGGCTCAGATACGGAGTTCCTTACCCAGCAATGCAGCCATGTTGGGGTAGTGCAGGCTGCTGCCATTGATAAGGCAAATATACCCTTGGCTTCACACCCCCCATATTAGGACTCCAGGAGGATTGATGCCATGGCAGAGAAACAGTACATGGCAGCATCTTCGGGACTCAGGCAGGCTAATTATATGGCCTGTACAGCTAGGTACCAGAAGTCTAGATGGGACACTGTAATGGCTCTGGCTAAACAGGTCCCTGGCCAGCTTGCCAAGGAGCTGGAGCAGGTGGCTGCAGATGGTATTGAGGCATCAAGGTGCAATTTCATGCTGCAGTGGACTCAATGATGTTTCATGTAGAGTCATGGCTACATCTGTGGCCCTTAGTAGGATGGCTTGGCTCAGATGTACTAGCCTGTCTCAGGATACCCAGACTAAGACCATGGATTTTCCTGTTGTGGGTAATTCTCTGTTTGGGGAGCAAACAGAGAACTACATGAAGAAAATGGATGAATACAGGACCACCTATAGGAGTGCTCAGGCCAAGGAAAGGCAAGCCACTCCCCAGAGGCAGCATTCCGGGGCAGGGGCAGGCCTTTTCATAGGCCTTTCTACCAAGCCCAGGCCTCTTCTTCCGCCTTTGCCCAGAGGGGGTTCTTCAGAGGGAGAGGTAGACGGGGTACAAGCAGGCCTGCTTCCACCCCTCAGCCTAAAGCCCCTGCCAAACAGGCACCCTGATGGGTTCGCCAGGGCCGATTCTCCACCACCTGTAGGGGCAGGCTGGCTTACTTTGTCCAGGACTGGATGTCTTTAACATCAGACAAATGGGTCCTAGAAGTAGTGAGCCAGGGACTGGTTCTCAGCTTCAAAAAATTTCCCAAGATGAGAACCAGATCCTTTCCACCTGCAGATACTTCAGAGGCGCTTGCCTTAGAGGCAGAGGTCTCTTCCCTCTTGGCTCTGAGAGCCATAGAAAGGGTTCCACCCCTACACAAGGGAAAAGGATTGTACTCCAGGTACTTCCTAACTCACAAAAAGACAGGAGAATGGCGGCCCATCCTGGATCTCAGATATTTAAACAAGCACCTTTTAAAGCCAAAGTTCAAAATGGTGACTCTGGGACTGGCTAGTTTCCCTGGACCTCAAGGATGCCTATTTCCACATTCTTATCAGAAGCTCCAACCGAAAGTACCTCAGGTTCGAGTTGCCCTCAGGCCACTATCAATTCAGAGCAGTGCCCTTTGGCCTAACTTCAGCTCCAAGGGTGTTCACAGAATGCCTGGCAGTAGTGGTTGCTTTCCTAAGGAGAAAAAGATCTCCATCTTTCCATACCTGGACGACTGGCTCATAGTAGGTCAGTCTCAGACCAAGTCAATCACACCTACAGATAACTCAGCAACTGCTCACTTCTCTAGGATTCCTTCTGAATCTTTCAAAGTCAGTTCTAGAGCCTGTGCAGCTCCTCACCTTCATAGGGGCAGAGCTGGATACACTAAAGGCAAGAGCCTTCCTTCCCCTGGACAGGGCAAGGACCCTTGTTACACTGGCCTCTTCATTCACCCTCCAGGTGTCTTGACCAGCAAGGCATTTTCTGCAGCTCCTAGGCCACATGGCTGCCTCTACAGCAGTGGTTCAAGGAGCAAGATTTCAGATGAGGGACATTCAGTTCCACTTAAGAGCCTTCTGGTCTCAGAGAAAGGATCTTCTGACCAAACTAATCCCAGTGACTCGAACCCTGATCCAGGCTTTGCTATGGTGGCAGGATCAGGACAACCTAAGATAAGGAGTTCCCTTTGTCACTCAATCTCATTCTCTAATCCTTACTACAGATGCTTCCCTCTTGGGATGGGGAGCCCACTTGGGGCACCTGACCACCCAGGGGTTGTGGTCACCTCAAGAATCTCTGCTTCACATCAATCTCTTAGAACTCAGAGCAGTGTTTCTAGCACTTCAAGCTTTTTCCAAGTCTGTTCAGAACAAAGTAGTTCCGATCAGGACAGACAGTACCACCACAATGTGGTACATCAGCAAGCAAGGGGACACTCGGTCTGTGGCCTTGTGCACAGAGGCAATGAAGTTGTGGTCTCTGGCCTATTCCCTGAATACCTCTCTCATAGCAGTGCACCTCCCAGGGAAGGACAATGTCCTGGCAGATGCTCTCAGCAGGATATCTCAGGGCCATCACGAATGGTCCCTAGATCCCCTGATTTTGAAGGTGATCTTCTCCAGATGGGGCACCCCACAGATAGATCTTTTTGCAGCCCCAGACAATCACCAACTCCCTTTTTGCTGCAGGCCCCCAGTGTTGGGCTCAGTCTCCCTGGATGCCCTAGTTCTCAATTGGGAAGGGAAGTTCCTGTATGCTTTCCCCCTTCCCTCTCCTGTTCAAAGTACTAGTCAAAATCAGGTCTCAGCCCTGCAAAGTGATTCTGATTGCTCCAGACTGGGCCAGACAGCCCTGGTACCCCTCTTGCTGTCCTTAGCAGTCCACCTTCCCTGTCTGTTCCCAGGAATTACAACCTGTTAACATGTTCTCAGGGAGGGTCTGGTATCGAATCTCAAATCTCTCAATCTCAAGGCCTGGCTCTTGAAGAGTTAGAATTTGCGGATTTGCATCTCTCCCAAGGTGTTCTAGATATTTTAAAGGCTTCTCGAAAGCCTTCCATCCAAAAAGACTTACAACTCAAAATGGAAAAGGTTTACTATTTGGTGCTCTGGGAAGCATATGTCTCCAGAGTCTGCTGAGTTGCCTGCAGTCCTTGACTATATGGTTCATCTCAATAGCTTGGGACTCAGACCAGCTACACTTAGAGTGCATCTGGCAGCTGTCTCTGCTTTCTTGTCAGCAGGCAAGCTCTCTTCCCTTTCAGCTCATCCTGTCGTCTGTAAGTTCTTCAAGGGATTGCTGCATACCAGTCCTCCCTTCAGGGACCCTGCCCGTGCTTGGGACCTTAATGTTTGCATTGCTCAGCTTATGCAACCCCCTTTTGAGCCTTTGTCCTCAGCAGAGCTTAAGTACTTGACTTGGAAAACTGTGTTCTTGGTAGCCATTACTTCTGCCAGACGCATAAGTGAGTTACAGGCCCTGTCAGTGGAGCCTGATTTTATCTCTTTCCATAGAGATAAGGTGGTCCTCAGGACTAATAGGAAGTTTTGCCTAAGGTGGTTTCAGATTTCCACCTTAACCAGTCTATGTCTCTTCCTGTTTTCTTCACTGAACATTCCTCCTCTGGGGAGAGGAGGCTGCACAGCTGGGATGTGAAAAGGGCCCTTTGCTACTACATAGAGCGCACCAAGGGTCTCAGGTTTGACTCCCTCCAACTGTTCCTCACTTATGGTGAGGTTGGCAAGGGAAAACCTGCCACTAAGTGATCTATTGCCAGGTGGATTGTCTCTTGTATACAATTTTGCTATGAAAAATTAGGTAGGATCCCACCCTCAGGCCTGAGGGCTCACTCTACCAGAGGTACAGCTGCTTCCCTAGCTGCTGCCAGGGATATTCCTATCTTAGAGATTTGTCAAGCAGCCACCTGGAAAACAGTACATACTTTACCAAGCATTACTCTCTGGATATCCAGGCTAGGAGTGATGCTCGGTTTGGCACAGCAGTGCTTCAGAGCCTATTCCCGAAGTAGGTTCTGTCCCTCCTCCATGGAGGTACTGCTTGGTAGTCTGCAGTAGTCAGAATACAGCAAGACTTCATGTTGTTTGAAGAAAAAATTACTCACCTTAGTAATGTTGTTTCTTCTAATGGAGTCTTGCTGTATTCTGACCTCCCTCTGCCTCCCCTCTCAGAACCTGGGTTTTGGGTTGTGGGTGGGCAGCAACAGTGTTGGCACTCTGGAGGTGCCGCCTTTTTCTCACCCTCTTAATTTGTGTGTGTGTGTGTTGTGTTTTGTTTTATTTTTTGGGTTTCCTGACCCGAGTCTTTGCCTTGGAACCAAAAAATCTTTTTATTATATTTAGTAACCAGTTGGCTAGTGTAAGTTTACAGTTTCCACACAGGACACCCAGTAAGTATAGCTCGTAAAGATCTGGCGGTTTGAGTTCAAACATCAACAGACAGAGTCTCAGCCGAGCTTGAGCTCAGCGTTCCATGCCTTGCATGGAAAGTTAACTCTTTCCTCTCCGGGGCAGTTCAAAGGTTGGACATCACTGCATATGTCAGAATACAGCAAGACTCCATTAGAAGAAACAACATTACTAAGGTGAGTAATTTTTTCTTTGTACTGGACAAAGAGATTGAGGTCCTTGAGGTCTAAGATAGGTCTCAGCTCTCTGGTCTTTTGGGGGACCTGGAAGAACCTGGAATTAGAACCCCTGGTTTATCTGATGCCTTGGCACTAGTTTGATTGCCTGCTTGTGCAGAAGAGACTGTACCTCCTCCTGGAGAACAGACAGGTGGGCCGGGGATAGTTTGCAGGTGGTGGAGGGGTGTCTTGAGGCTGTTGGATGAACCCCAGGGTGTGACCGCTCTTTATGATCTGCAGGATCCAAGCATCTGAAGTTATGGTTCTCCATTGAATCAGATGGACGGAGAACTGACCGCCACCTCCCGGGTCTGGACTGGGGGGGGTCTGGCAAGGAATCAAGCTGAGGTGGGACCAGCTGTGTATGCTGGTCCGTCATTTCTGAGATGCTTGGCCGCCGCTCCAGTATTGGAGGGGGCGGGCAGGGAAGACTGGGCTCTGTACTTCCCCTGGGTGAAGGGCCCTGAGACTGGCCTATTGGCCTGTCTACGAAAAGTAGACCGCCCTCTACCACGGGGTTGAGTGTGGTAGAGAGAATGCACAGACTTGATGGCCGTGCCAGAGGCCTGCAGATCATTAATGAGGTCCTGGACATCAGGGTCGAGAGCTTGGTGCCATTGAAAGGGGAGTTGAGCACCTTGTTTTGCACATCGGCTGCAAATCCAGATACCCAAAGGCATATGCCTGTGGCAGCTGCCCTGGCCAATGTATCGGCCATGTCATACAGGGCCTTGAGAAGATGCTTACTGACATCTTCCGCAGTTTTCAAACACTGAAGCAATTCTTGCTTCTGGGAACCATCTGGAAGGGCTTGAGCAACGGCTTTGCCCTTTCTCCAGTTGGCATTCTGGAATTTAACCATATGAGACAGGTAGTTTACAATCCTTGGGCCCAAAGTGGAGGAGGCGTAAACTCTTTTACCCCAGAGGTCAATCCTATGGGATTCCTTGTCTGGGGGAAGGGAACTAAGGTGCTTAGGCACCTTTGATCTGACATGGGCTGCCTTGATGACCACCAAGTCAGTTTCAACCTGAGCAGCAAAGTAAGGCAGGCCCTGAGGGGCATTGTAAAGCTTGTCCGCCCTGCGTGGCATAGCTGGCACCATGTCTGGCCTGTGCCAGGCTGCCGTAATAGCATTCTTCAGGGCTGGAGCATAGGAGGAATAATCTTAGGGATTGATTCAGGAACCTTCAGGAAGTCGACCCGATTTTTTTTCTGGTGACATTCTCCTACTCTGTCTGGAAGCCCATAGTGGCAGACAACTGTTTCATGACATTGAAGAAGGTGGCATCCTCAGGAAGAGACCTTGGGGTATGCTCGACTGAGTCCTCGCTGACAGAAGAGGTAGTGGAGTTATCAGAGATGAGAATTTCTTCCTCCTCATCCTCTGTGTCATTAGGGAGGATGAGATCAAGATGGCACTCCTCCTCAATGTCGACCTCTTTGTCTGGGTCAGGCGTCGGGTGAGTCGGCGGTAGCCCACTGGGAGCCTCCCAGGGTTGACGAACAGGTGTTGACAACAAAGCTGCCGTCGACTGTGCCGGTGATGAAGGCCTGTTGAAGGCACCCAGCTGCTGAACTAGTACATTTGTAAACTTAACGAGTACTTTGTTCAGGTCCATGGTAGTCATTGATGGAGGGGGTGTTCAACAGCACAGGAACCGACAACCCTCTGTCCTGGGTGCCCGAGGAGCCTGTAGCTCTCGGAAAGGAAGGAGATGATCTCAACGGAGTCATCGTTGATGAGCTCGTCATCAATGGTGGGGTGGCCGACGGCATGGAGGTCGACGGCCGAGTGCCCTGTGAGTCAGGCTGTGGAACTCTTGGAATGGGTCTGGTAGTAACAGAGACCCGGACAGCTGGTGTTTGTCTTGACAGCTGCCGTCAACGGAGAGCCCCCCTGAAGAAGGAGAAGCCGCCGGGGGGAGCAGTCTCACTCCCAGTCTTTTTGTGACTTTTCCCCAAGGACTTGTCTCAGGCCCTGGAGCTCGAAGATCTGTTGGGTGACTGAGCACCTGGGGCCCTGGAGGACCCCTGCCTGGAGCTGGCTACCTGTTGTTCCACGAATTGTTGTAGAGCCTTCTTGTGTTGCTTGAGGGTGGTTTGATTAAACTTCTGGTAGAGCTCACAGTCTGAGACGTGGTCAGGTCCAAGACAGCAGACACAAACAGAGTGTTCGTCTGTAGAGGCAATCTTCTTTCCACAGTGACAGAAAAAAGAAGAGGATGGATTAACTATCGACATAAAACAAAAAAATCTCAAAAAAAAAAAAAAAGATTTAGGTAAGAGTTGTAGGAAAAAAACAGCCATAGGCCAAAAAAGGCGTGAACGCTGCGACAAAGCTTCTTCGGAGACTATGCCTGCAAATCAATAGTGGGAAAGAACTGAGGAGGGAGCGGGGCCACCCATGCCTATATAGGGTTTTTGATGTCGGCAGACATCAACAGCATGGGCAGGCCCAGTTGTACTGCTGAAAATCTTCCATGTGGATTCTCCTTTACTGATGGCGAAGGTTCTTATGGTGTAACCTGATGATTGAGATCCCCTCTAACATCTACTGTTAATAAGTTCTTATGTAACTGTTCTATCTTCAAGAATTATGTTCTCCATAAAGCTGCACTTGCCACCCTTCATCCCTCAAACTCGCTTCTGTTCTAGTTGTTCATTTTAATAATCTTGTCCCCCTTTTCAGACATATACCGTATTGGCTATGAAGACATTTATTGTTACCCTTCTTACAAGGTTTGGTGGGTAATCTTATGCTTATTTGTTTTAGTTTTTCAAACAACATGAAGTCTTGCTATATTATGACAATTGCAGTTTGTCCCACCATTAGAACTGCTCCGGAGGTGAAAGAGTTAACTTCCATGCCAGGCATGGAACTTAGAGCGCGAGCTCAGTTAGAAAAGCTCTGTCTGGAATATTTCAAACTGAAACTGTCAGATTCTTTACTCCGCCTCACTGAACAGTCGCTCCAGAGATTCCTCCTACTGCTCGGTTCATTTCTTGGTTTAAAGAGTTTTTCTCAGTTAAATTCAACAGGCATTATTATTATTTTAACCGCAAACCGATCGGTTCAAGCTCTGTCTGTGGTATTGTAAGTAATAGACAGGTTTATTTCTGTGTGGAACTTGTAAATGTTTATCGGTTCGGTTTGAACCGATCAGGTTGTTTTAAACTTTATTCTGAAGCATTTAAAAGCTTTTAGAGTGCGGTTCTCGGTTCTTATCGGTTCTAAAAAAAATGGATTTCATTATGGTTTTTTCCACGACCCGTGACACGGTTGGGAACCGATAAGGGTGTCTTGCCTGGCACTGCCAGAAAAAGGGCAAGTTTTTGGTTAGGCTGGCATTATGTCTGAGAAACCCAAAAGAAAAACTGGGCCCACTGGGTTTCAACACTGTAGTGTCTGTGGGGAAGCCTTTACCAAGGCTGACCCACACACCAGATATGTTTATTGTCTGGGGTTTGACCACCTCAATGCAGACTGCCAGATTTGCAAGAATTTCCCTGCAGCTACCCTAGATAAGAGAGTTGGTAGGCTCAGGGAACGAGAGGCCAAAAAGTCCGCTGACCCGGATGGCCAGCCCAGTTCGGTGTCAACCGAACCGGAGGGAGTGCCCTCTGACCAGGGCCAGACTTCTCGGCAAACGAAGCTGACTCAGAGGAGCCAGTTCCAGCAAAGAGAACTGAAAATCAGCAGGTGTGGAGTCAAAATCCTTCTCCAACTGCTGCAGAGATAGCCAGAGCAATCCAAATTGTCCAGTCACTTTCTCGGTTCCGTCCGAACCGCCACTATCTGGCAAAAGTCGTCTGGCTGTTCCACCGGTTCAAGAATATGATATAGAGGAGTTTTTATGAACCAGAGGAGGGGGAGGATGATTATGAACAGTGTGAATGTGACTTTGAAAGTCTGGATGTGCCCATTGAACCGGACATCTCCCAGACAGACCTTTAGGAGAATCTCCCTAGGCTTTCTGAGTCCCTTCTCATTTTCTGTTTTATAAAAAGTTGTTGAACCCTCCAGCTTCCTTTGGAGGAAGTGTGGATGAGCAAGAGGAGTCTGACTTTGTAGAGATGATGGATATCCCAGAGTCCAGGAGATTGTCTATTCCTTTACATAAATCCTTTAGAAACAAACAATAAAAATTTAAAAGCTCCTAATTCTGTGCCTCCTGTAGATAAAAGATGGACAGGAGGTACACTTTGTCAGGTCCTGATACAGAATTTCTTTCACAGCAATGCAGCCATGTTGGAGTAGTTCAGGCTGCAGCCTGATAAGGCTAATATTCCCTGGCTTCACATCCTCCTGACAAGGACTCCAGGAAGATTGATGCCATGGCTAAAAAACAATACATGGCAGCGTCCTTGGGACTCAGACAAGCAAATTATATGGCTTATGTTGCAAGATACCAGAAATCTAGATGGGATACTGTCATGGCTTTAGCCAAACAGGCCCCTGGCCAGCTTGCCAAGGAGCTGGAGCAGGTGGCTGCTGATGGTATTGAGGCATCTAAGGTGCAATTCCATGCTGCAGTGGATTCTAATGATGTATCCTCTAGAGTCATGGCTACATCTGTGGCTTTTCATAGATTGGCTTGGCTCAGGTGTACTAGTTTGTCACAGGATACCCAGGCTAAGGCTATGGATTTTCCTGTGGTAGGGAAATTTCTGTTTGGGGAGCAGACAGAGAATTATATGAAGAAATGGATGAATATAGAACCACTTATAGGAGTGCAGAAGCCAAGGAACGGCAAGCCACTCCTCAGAGGCAGCCCCCCAGGGGTAGAGGCAGGCCTTTTCACCAAACCCAGACCTCCTCTTCAGCTTATGTTCAGAGGGGGTTCTTCAGAGGGAGAGGCAGACGGGGTACAAGCAGGCCTGCTCCCACCCCTCAGCCTAAAGCCCCTGCCAAACAGGCACCCTGATGGGATGCCCAGGGCCGGTTCTCCATTACCTGTAGGGGGCAGGCTGGCTTACTGCGTCCAGGACTGGGAGTCTTTAACATCAGACAAGTGGGTCCTGGAAGTAGTAAGCCAGGGTCTGGTTCTCAGCTTCAAAAAATTTCCAAAGATGAGAATCGGATCTTTTCCACTTGCAAACCCTCTAGAGACTCTTGCTTTGGAAACAGAAGTCTCAACCCTCCTGGCTCTCAGAGCTGTAGAAAGGGTTTCTCCCCTACACCAGGGCAAGGGTCTGTACTCCAGGTACTTCCTTACCCCAAAAAAGCCAGGAGAGTGGCGGCCCATCCTGGACCCAAGATATCTGAACAAGCACCTTTTAAAACCAAAATTCAAAATGGTGACTCTGGGAATGATTTTACCCTCCCTAAGGCCAGGGAACTGGCTAGCTTCCCTGGACCTCAAGGATGCCTACTTCCATGTTCTTATCAGAAGCTCCCACCGAAAGTACCTCAGATTCGAACTGCCCTGAGGCCATTATCAGTTCAGAGCAATGCCCTTCGGCCTCACTTCTGCCCCAAGGGTGTTCACAAAGTGTCTGGCAGTGGCAGTCGCTCACCTAAGAAGGCAAAGATTGCCATTTTCCCTACCTGGACGACTGGCTCATTGTGGGTCAGTCTCCAGACCAGAATCAAATCACACCTGCAAGTTACCCAGCAGCTGCTTACTCTCTGGGCTTTCTTCTCAATCTTCCAAAGTCAGTTCTGGAACCTGTCCAGGTACTCACCTTTATAGGTGCAGAACTGGACACAAAGCAGGCCAGAGCCTTCCTTCCCTAGAAAGGGTAAGGACCCTGTGGCCCTGGCCTCCTCCTTCACTCTGCAGGTCTCTCACCAGCAAGGCATTTCCTACAGCTCCTAGGACACATGGCTGCTTCCACAGCTGTAGTGCAAGAGCAAGATTTCAGATGAGGGACATCCAATTCCATTTGAGAGCCTTTGGTCTCAAAGAAGAGATTCCTATCCAAGTTGATCCCAGTGACTGAACCTGATCCAGGCCCTTCAGTGGTGGCAGGATCAGAGCAATCTGAGGCAAGGGTGCCCTTCATCCCTCTATCTCACTCCTTGACCCTCTTACTACTGATGCGTCCCTTTGGGATGGGAGCTCACATGGCGCACTCTCCACCCAGGATTGTGGTCCCCCAGGAATCTCTGCTCCACATCAATCTGTTGGAACTCAGAGCTGTTTTTCTAGCACTTCAGGTTTTTCTGTATCTGTTCAGAACAAGGTGGTACAGGTCAGAACAGACAACACCACTACAATGTGGTACATCAACAAACAAGGGGGCACTCAGTCTTCGGCCTTGTGCACCGAGGCGATGAAGTTGTGGTCTCTGGCTTATTCCCTGAACACTTCCCTCACAGCAGTTCACCTCCCAGGCAAGGACAATGTCCTGGCAGATGCTCTCAGCAGGATTTCCCAGGGCCATCACGAATGGTCACTGGATCCCCGAGTACTGGGGATAGTTTTTGCCAGATGGGGCACCCCTCAGATAGATCTTTTGCAGCCCCGACAATCATCAACTTCCACTTTTTGTTGCAGGCCCCAGTGTTGGGCCCAGTCCCCTGGATGCCTTTCTCCTCGATTGGGAAGGGAAGTTTCTCTATGCCTTCCCCCCTTCCCTCTCCTGTTCAAGGTGCTAGTCAAAATCAGATCTCAGCCCTGCAAGATGATCCTGATTGCTCCAGACTGGGCCAGGCAGCCCTGGTATCCACTCCTTCTGTCCTTAGCAGTCCATCTTCCCCTGTGTCTCCCCAGGAACCAGAATCTGTTAACCTGTGCCCAGGGGAGAGTCTGGTATCCGAATCTCAAATCCCTCAACCTCAAGGCCTGGCTCTTGAGGAGTTAGAGTTTGCTGACCTACACCTTTCTCAAGGTGTTCTCAAAATCTTGAAAGCTTCTAGGAAGCCTTCCACTAGGGCTACTTATAACTCCAAATGGAAAAGGTTTTCCATATGGTGTTCTGGGAAGCATATTTCCCCGGAATCTGCTGATTTGCCCACTGTTTTGGACCATATGGTCCATCTTAATTCTTTGGGACTGAGACCAGCTACCCTGAAAGTGCATTTGGCAGCTGTCTTTGCTTTTATTTCAGCAGGGAAGCCCTCTTCTCTTTCTGCTCACCGTGTATTTTCCAAGTTTTTCAGGGGATTGCTTCATACCAATCCACCATTCAGGGACCCTGCCCCTGCCTGGGATCTTAATGTTTGCATTGCTCAGCTGATGCAACCCCCCTTTGAACCTCTGTCTTCGGCAGAGCTTAAGTACTTGACTTGGAAAACTGTGTTTCTAGTAGCCATCACTTCTGCCAGGCGCATAAGTGAGTTACAAGCTTTGTCAGTGGAGACTGACTTTATTTCCTTTCACAGGGATAAGGTAGTCCTCAGGACTAACAGGAAGTTTTTGCCTAAGGTGGTTTCAGATTTCCACCTTAATCAATCTATTTCTCTTCCAGTGTTCTTCACTGACCATTCCTCCTCTGGTGAGAGGAGGTTGCACAGCTTAGATGTTAAGAGGGCCCTAAGTTACTACATAGAGCGTACCAAGGGTCACAGGTTTGACTCCCTCCAACTATTTCTCACTTATGGTGAGGTTGGGAAAGGGAAACCTGCCACTAAGAGGTCCATTGCCAGGTGGATTGTCTCTTGTATCCAATTTTGCTATCAAAAACTGGGTAAGGTTCCCCCTTCAGGCCTGAGCGCTCACTCTACCAGAGGTACAGCTGCGTCTCTAGCTGCTGCCAGAGACATCCCTTTCTTAGAGATATGTCAAGCAGCTACTTGGAAAACAGTACACACTTTCACCAAGCATTACTCCCTGGCTATCCAGGCCAGGAGGATGCTCGGTTTAAGCACAGTGCTTCAGAGCCTATTTCCTAAGTAGGTTCTGTCCTCCTCCATGGAGGTACTGCTGTGTAGTTCGTAATTGTCATACTATAGCCAGACTTCTATGTTGTTTGGAAGAAAAATTACTCACCTTAGTAATGTTGTTTCTTCTAATGGAGTCTTCATATTATGACTCCCCCAGCCTGCCCCTCTCAGAACTTCTACTTTGGGTATGGGGTGTGGCAGTCCAGTGTTGGCACTTATTGATGCCCATTTATGTTTTCACCTTCTTTTTGGGGTGTTTGGGTGTTGTGTTTTATTTTATCTTATCTTATCTTATCTTATTTTCTGGTCCCCTGACTGGAGTCTTGGTGTTGAGACCAGGAAAATGTGTTAATATTTAAGTAGCCAGTCGGCTAGTGTAGGTTACAGCTTCCACACAGAACCTTAGTGAGTTTTGCTTGTAAAGATCTGACAGTTTCAGTTTGAAATATTCCAGACAGAGCTTTTCTAACCGAGCCCGCGCTCTAAGTTCCATGCCTGGCATGGAAGTTAACTCTTTCACCTCCGGAGCAGTTCTAATGGTGGGACAAACTGCAATTGTCATAATATAGCAAGACTCCATTAGAAGAAACAACATTACTAAGGTGAGTAATTTTTTCTTCTGTATCTGTTTTACAGTTGTTTGTTTATTCATGTATTGCATTGTGAGGCACCCTAAACCTTGGAGGTAGGGTGCCAATAGAAATAAAACCTCCTAGTACTTTTTAGTTTTTGTGGTTTTGGGAATTTTTGTTGATTTACTTTTGCTCTTCTTAGTAAACAAAAAAAAAAGCTACTGAGGTGGTAATGGCCAATGCTGCAATATAGGCTACAGGCACACATGATGCCCTATAGGTGCTGGTTCCCACGGGGTCCTGCTGCCTCCGGTTCAATGACCAGAGTTGTACTTTATGGAAAATAACTTTCCATTCTTCAAACACAGGAGCTGTTTCTACACCACAGTATTAGACACTCATTGGCACCAAACCTTTAAGTATTTATTCTTTATGTAGCTGTTAGGCCCCACCACCAGCATTGCTGGGAGGCACTACATTCACATACTCGAATGGAACCCATCGGAACGGTATCACTTCTTTTTAAAGGTCAAGTGAAATAAATTGAGATAACCTCTGCCCCACCCAGTACTACAAAAAAACATACACACATTTGCTGGTGATGTAATTATCGCTAGTAAGTACAAAACATGAGTTTGGTGTAACATTTGCTCTTGGTAGGAAATACAATGTACAGTACCTACTATACACAAAGTCGTAGATTTATTTTTTTTTTTTTATAAAGTTGGAAGCTGCTGGCTACTGACCAGAGAAACTAGTGAGGACTAGACATTTTGAGGCCCCTGGGAGAATGCAGATGGTCGCAGGTGCCAGTATGGAGGTCTAGCACCAGGCTATGATTATGATGTATTGCATAGGCACTGAAGCAGAGTTTCTTCTGTCTGTGGTACTAGGACAAACCTGCCTTCGAAGTATGTAGATATATCTTTTGACAAGAGTGAATCAGTGTCATTATCCAGCAAAATGAAGCAGTAAAAAATGTAATGCCCAGGTACCTAAAATCGTGATGTTTCCTCACTAAAATCACTTCTGTATATTCAGGCTTCAGTGTGTACAGCCTGCATTAGGACAAAGCAAAAGGGGGATAGTGAAATGAACGTTGCTGTTTTAACAATATTATTTACTGCCTCTTTCTTGCTATACTCTCTGGTAGAAGTGGCACGCCTTCACCAAAAAGAACATCTGTGGTGTCCAGACCTCCATCTGTGAGGGGTACAAGAGATCGCTTCACTGGAGAATCATACACAGTTTTAGGTATGGGTATATTTTTGTTCCTAATCAGATTTTTGTGCAGGGTACATCAAGTTTTGCTAAGTACCATTGCAAGACAAGAAGAGGCTATCATTATCTGCTTGTAGAATTCTCTCAAATCACAAAAGATAAGGAGGAAATAAAACTTCAAACAAATCCTGCCTGGATGTAATGGTTCTTTGAGCACTCATACACCACTCAAATTAAAATTTATTAAGAGAAATAACAGGTAGACCCAACAATTTGCCTATTTTATCCTCACAATAATACACCTGTGTATGGTAGTTTATGGGACATTGTTCACTTCTCAGGTGGTTGAAGGCACTCTGCTTTACCCTGTGCCTCACAATGCACCAGGGTCATGACCATGTTCTGTGAAACACTGCATCTTGGTGTGTATTGTTGCTGAAACTGAACATAAACCTAGGTTTTATTTTTTAATATAATTGGATATTTAGTTCTGTATGTTGTCTAATTTCCCTAACATACTGTTTGTGTTCATTTTGAAAGTCTTATTTGTTCCTCCTTTTTTTTATTTATATTTTATGTGCAAGCGCCCCCTGAGTCTCTGGCCAGCCCTCCAGACCACCGCTGCCAACCTGCCTCCACAGAGCCGTGGTTTACCCTCCAGGCAGGGAGAAGGGGCGGCCAGCTATGTCCCCCAACACATCCAGGGTCATGCAGTCCTTACATTGCAGCAAGGAGACCAATCGTGGGCAGCACTTAATTTTCTAGTTTTTCTGGAATTGGGAGGCGTTGCACGCAATGGCGGAGCCTCTCCTAGCATCTGCACGCCTCCCAGCCTCAACCTCAGCCCCCCCCCCCCGTAAGTCACGCCTGTGGTCACCCAGGGGCGCTGCACCGATGCATGGCCCTCCCTCCTGGAGATAGAGAGTATGTACTGCCACTCAGTCCATTCCCCCACCGGCCAAACCTCCAGACTTCTGGGCTCGTTCCTGAACCCAGGTTACTGGCACCATAAGCGGTGGCTCCACCACTGCGCTGACGGGCCGGCAATTTGTTCTTTCTTTACTATTGCTTCCTCACTTGCTGATTATTTATTTTTTCTGCTTACCATGCATTATGTTTACTTGACAAGTTCATAGCAAACATACTAGTATCACTGTTTGAGGCTTTTAGTGGCTTGGAAATGTTTAACTTATTGCGTACCTGTAATCCACAGTCTCCACCACCTTTTTTGTGTCTGCTTCCCCAAGGATTTGTGTAAGGGGACAGACACCCTTTTTGACTCTGGTACATCCATCATTTCTAAATAGTCAGGTTCTTCCTGATTCTATTTAGCCTCTTCCAGAGGAAGCTGAAGAGTCTCAGCCACTTTCTTGTAAAACAAGAAATGGGAAGGGGACTCAGAAATCCTGGGAGGAGAAACCTGAGAGGGCCTGTATGGGGAGATGTCAGGCTCTACCGGCCCATCTCGGCCCTCATTCTCTTCATCATAATCTTCCTCCTCCTCCTTCCCCTCCCAATCGCCCTCACAGTAAGCTTCAGGATCTATGTCTGAAGCAGACATTTCTGACTGAACCGGTCTGCTTTGAACCGAAACCGGTTCGGTCGGAACCGGGCAAAGCGATTGAACTATGGAAATCGCTTTTGCTGTATTCTCAGTGGTCGGACCATGGGAAGCCGGATCTGAACTGGCTGATTTTCTTTTACTCGGAACCGATTCCGCAGAATCGGCTCTCCATTTTCCTGAAGAGGTATCGCCCAGGTCAGTGGGCACCTCTTCAGGTTCGGTCACAACTGAACCGGGCTGGCCATCTGGGTCAGCGGACTTCTTGGCCTCCCTCTCCCTTAGCCTACTCAAACATTTTTCCAGAGTGGCTTTGGGAAAGTTTTTGCATATTTGGCAATTTTCTTTGAGGTGGTCAAACCCCTGACAGTACACACATAGGAGGTGAGGGTCGGTCTTGGCAAAGGCCTCCTTATACTTGGTACAGTGCTGAAACCCAGTGGGTCCGGTTTCCTTTTTGGGTTTCTCAGAAATGCCTTCAACTTAGTCACCCAAAACAGCAATTAAGCCAGGTGACTACAAACTTATTTGATCCAAGCATGTCACAGGTCAGTTAAAAAACTCCTCTAAAAGTCGGATTTTTTTAGGAACCGATAAGTACCGGAAAAAAACAAAATCAACAAATTATACAGAAACAGAATAGGTTTCGGTTCCACACTGGACTGACCAGTAAGAAACCGAAACTAAAACAATTTCTTGAGGAAAAACACTACCTACAACTACCACTTACTGGTACCGAGACAGAGGAAAGAATACTGATATTCTTGAAGAAACAGCTTGAAAAACCGACCTATTCGTACTGTAACCGAAGCGCAGGACGGATCTCCGGGGCGACTTCACAGTTAGGCGGAGTAAAGAATCTGATGGTTACACTTCAGAGTACCACAGACAGAGGTTTGAAAACCAAGCTCGAGCTCAACATTCTATGCTTTTGCATAGAGTTAACCCTTTACTCTCCAGAGCAGTTCAAGTGCTGGGGCTAACTACATATAGTCAGAATACAGTAAGACTCCATTAGAAGAAACATTACTATGGTGAGTCATTTTTTCTTCCTGCAGCTCCTGGGGCACATTGCGGTGATAGTCACGGTTCCCCTCACCTGCCTACACAGGAGAGTACCTCAGTGGACTCTTCAAGTCCAATGGGACCAACGTACCGACGACCTGGATCAGCAGGTGTTGGTCTCCAACCCGGTGAGGCAGACCCTGGAATGGTGCCAGAACCCCTCCAATCTCCTCATGGGAGTTCCTTTCAGGGTAGCATCCCCATAACAGATTCATACTACAGACACTTCGGGCCTGGGCTGGGGAGCCCATTTGGCCAACTGTCAGACTTTGTCGGAGTGCAAACAGCATCTCCACATCAGTGTTCTGGAGATGCAGACAGTCCTATATGCTCTGCAGGCCTTCCAGACCCACCTTCTTCCAGAACTCTCTAAATACAGACGGACAACATAACATGTCTGTAGTCTTCTACATCAGCCAGCAAGGAGGGACTCGTTCTTACCCCCTTTGCAGAGAGACCATTAGAGTCTGGTACTGGGCCATACAGCACAACCTGGAACTATCTGCCGTACATATTCCAGACGTCCAAAACGTCATGGCTTACAACCTAAGCAGGTTCAGGTCGAAGGGTCACCAATGGGAATTTCTGTCCTCCGTGGTCGAGGACCTCTTCGGCAAGTGGGGCCATCCAGAGCTGGACCATTTTGCATCTCCACTCAGTGCTAAAACTGCCCATTATTTGCTAGCTCGATCCAGGGCCTGGTGTTTTCTGGCACAAAGTATTATCCCTCTCTTGGACAGGCAGGTTTCTGTACGCCTTCCCTCCCTTTCCATTCCTGCAGAGAGTTCTCTTCAGTCTACAGTCCAAGGGAGCGGAGATGATCCTCATAGCTCCCTACTGGCAGCGTCAGATGTGGTTTTCACTACTGCTGCAACTGGCAGTGGAGTTGCCACTTCCTTTGACCCTGTGCTCCAATTTGCTCTTCCAGGAGCAGGGCACTCTGGTCCATCTGGACCTCAAGTCACTGCTTCTCCATGCATGGCTCCTGCAGACTTGGCTGTTGCTCACTTCGGAGTTTCCTCACAGGTGGCAGATATTTTAGTGGCTGCCAGGAAACCTTCCCCCAGAGACACTTATGCCATGAAGTGGAAGCAGTTGTCCATTTGGGCCACAGCTTGGCACTTGGATCCCTTCACCTGTCTGGTCAGTCTTATTCTGGAGTATCTCTTATCCCTATTGGACTCGGGTCTGCGTTACTCCTCACTTAAGGTGCACCTTTCTGCCATCTCTACGTATCATGCACCTGTTGAGGGCAAGGCTGTTGCTCAACTGGATCTGTTCCACACTTGTTGTGGGGTATGTTGCATTTGAAACCTCCCGTCAGGGACCCCATCCCACCATGGGACCTTTTGCTTATTTTGGAGAAGCTTACTTTACCTCCCTTTGAGCCAGCTTTGAGCTATGCTTCCTTTCTTGGAAAGCGTTATTTTTAGTTGCCATTACTTCTGCTCGGAGGATTTCCGGGCTGCAGGCTGTGGTTTGTAAAGACACTCATTTGGCTTTTCACAAAGACAGGGTGAATCCTAAGTTTCTTCCCAAGGTGGCGTCTGAGCTTATGTTAAATCAATCCATCCACCTGCCAGTTTATTTTCCTGAGTATCCTTTTTTCCTGTATTGTGTTTAGGCTCCTTGTTCTCTGGTGTCCCTTCAGACCCCCCGACATCCTGGAAATACTAGGACTTACTTTTTCTGCCCATCCCGGAGCGGAGCCTGCGGTGGGTCGGACATCATCCTCATGCCAGAGGATCCATTTTACACACGCCAGCAGAAGTCCCGCAGCACCCTCCCTTCTGTGCATCCTGCAGACCCATACTTCTCAGGCCTCCACCTAGGGCAGTCAACGCGGAACGCACCCCCCGGAGAGGAGAGCAGTCCTCCTGGATGCTCAGTCCTTCTCTCTCCCCTGCCAACCCCCAGTGGCCTGGGCTCGTTCCTGAACCCAAGTCACTGGCATGGTCAGAGGTGTGGCATCCAGTGCCTCAACCCTCAGCACCACCAGGCCGGCTATGTTTCCTGAGTATTCTAACCATGGGAGGCCTTACTTCATATTCTGGATGTACACTGGGTGCTCAGATATTATCTGGACCGCACCCGTGCTCTCAGAAAGTCGGATCAGTTTGTTTCGTTTGCTCCTAGAAGAGAATAAGCCCTTGTTTCCAAACAGTTTTTGTCTAAGTGGTTAGCAAACTGTATTGTTTACCACTACCACAAGTACGACCACTTTTACCGGGACCGGTTAAAGGCCATTCTATGAGAGGTATGACTGCCTCTGTTGCCTTTTTCAAGAATGTATCTGCTGCTGACATTTGCGCAGCCGCCACTTGGAGTTCTGTCAATACCTTCATCAGGCATTACAGTTTGGACATTGCCTCTAGGTGAAGGTCTGGCTTTGGGATCGTAGACTTCAGGGCCTTCTTTCCTAAGTGCCCTATGTCTGCCCTTTCCTCGTCCCTGTTGACCGGGTCAGTTCTAATACTGCTTGAGACTCCATCCTGCTGGTGTTGTCTGCTGCAGAGCCCCCTCGAAATAAGATAGTACAGTTATGTAAGAACTTACCATAACAGTAGATCTTCAAAAGGAGCTCTTGCAGCAGGCGCTGCTTTCCGGCCCTCCTACCTCCTGATTGCTGTTTCTCCTTCTCGACTACTCTGCCTTACTCATCTTTGAGGAACTGCCTTGGTTCTCTTTTCTCTGGGCATGCCAGGGTCTCTGTCGGGAGAACGGAGGTGGGGCTGGGGGGCTGCCCCTTCAAACCCCAGGAAGTCTTACTGTATTCTGGCTAATGCAGTTAACCCTTCCAGTTGAAATGCCCTGGAGATGAGTTACAGCCTATATGTTAATAGTGTAATGTTCAATAGGCTCAAGCTCGGTTTTCAAACCACTGTCCCTGGTACATTCTATGTAACTACCAGATTCTTTACTCCACCTGCCTGTGAAGTCACCTTGGAGATTTCTCCTCAGCTCCTTCTGTTGAAGTACAAGTTTCGTTGGTTTTTATAACCACCATTTATTTTAGTTTAATTTTCAAACCTCTGTCCTTCGGTTACAGGTTAGACTAGACTAGGGTTTCTACTTTCCGGTAAGTTTTTTGGTGTTTGATCGGTTTTCGCAACCAGGAGGAAACTGAAGATTTTCTCCTTATCCTTAAGGTAAATTCTTGGTTTCTTTTGTAATAATTACTGTTTTGAGGTCCCGGTAGACTTTTGGTAAGAAAACAGAGTTTTTCCTCTCAGTTTTCCCCTCAGCTGCTAAACAGGCTGTTTACCAAATATTGCTGCTTATCCGGGTCTAAACCTCCCACTGTGGATAACTGTTAAAGAACATTTTTTCTCTGTTGTTCTGTCACAGAAACACAAGAAAAGAATCGGTCCCACTGGATTTCAGCATTCTACCGAGTGCGGTGAACCATTTGCCAAGCTGATCTGCATCTCATCTGTGTTTTCTGCTTTGGGTTTGACCACCTTCAGGCAGATTGTGAAATTTGGGGATTCCCTCAGTCTATGCTTGATAGGCGCTTGACTAGACTGCAGGAGAGAATGGCTGATAAAGCAACCGACACAGAAAGTCGGTCCGGTTCCACCACTAAAGATAAACCGGTGGAATCGAAGGGGGTGCCCTCTGACTAGGGCGAAACCTCCGCAAGTAAGAGTCACTAACTCGGGCCTTGAAACACCTGTGGCTGAAAAGAAAATCAGCCGGTTCGGAACCGCAAAAACATACGGTTGCGGCTCCAACTGCGGAAGAGATAGCGAAAGCCATTCAGATTATCCAGTCTCTACAGACAGGTTCTGGCAAACCGGCTCAGCGCTTAAAGACCCAAACTCCGGTTCAAACACTGGGTACTGCTTTTCCCTCCAGTTTATTTGGCTCAGACCCCTTTTATGAACAGGAGTGGGAAGAAGAGAATGATTTTGGTGAGCCCATTGAGCCTGAGGTTTCACCAGAACATCTTGATCCTGAGTCACCTCCTTGTCCCTCTGGGGACCCAGCCTCCCATGATGCCTTTATAAAAAAGGTAGCAGAAGCTTTGGAGCTCCCTGCACAGGAAGGTTCTGAGGAGGAGGAAGAGCCTGACTATGTAGAGATGATGGATGTGCCTGATTCCAAGAGACTTTTGATCCCCATCCACAAGTCTCTAAAAAGACAGACTATGAAAATCCTGCACACCCCAACATCTATACCACCTGTGGATAAGAAACTGGGCAGGCGGTATTCCTTGGTTGGCAATGGCACTGAATTCCTGTTTAGTCACAGCAGTTATGAAGGGGTGGTCCAGGCTGCTGCTTGTGAAAAAGCAGGCATTCCTTTGGCTTCACGCCCCCCTGAGAAGAACTCCAGGGAAATCGATTCCTTGGCTAAAAAGGGGTACCTGGGAGCTTCCTCCTGCATAAGGCAAGCTTCTTATATGGCCTATGTTTCCAGGTACCAAAAGTCCTTGTGGGAATCCGTCCAAGAATTGGCCAGCAAAGTTCCTCCTCAGCTGGCATCTGACCTAGAGGAGTTGTCTAAGAATGGAGTGGAAGCAGCTAAATACCAGTTCCACATGGCTGTGGCTACTAATGATAGTGCATCCAGGATCATGGCCACTGCTGTATCTCAAAGGAGGTTTGCATGACTAAGATGCACTAACCTCTCTCAAGACACCCAAACTAAGACTTTGGATTTTCCCCTAGTGCAAAATTCTCTTTTTGGGGAAGAAACCGAGACTTACATGAAAAAGATGGATGAATACAGAGTGGCCTACAAGAGTGCTGCAGCCAAAGAGAAGGCTGACACTTCTCAACGACAGCAAAGTAGGGGAGGCAGGGGCAGACCTTAGAGGCCTTTTTATCAGGCCCTGGGCTTCCGTGCCTACCAACAGCAAAGAGGCTACTTCAGGGGTAGAAGCAGAAGAGTTGCTGGCTGTGGTGGACCTAGCCCTCAGCCCAAGACCCCTGCCAAGCAGAGTCCCTGAGGTGATTGTTCGGGTTGCCTTCCCATCCCCAGTAGGGAGCAGGTTGACTCATTACTGCCAGGCATGGAAAACCATTGCCACAGACAAGTGGGTCCTGGAAGTAATAAGTCAGGGTCTTGCTCTAAGCTTCAAGTTTTTTCCAAAAATAAGAGCAAGACTAGTAAAACCTGCCACCAAACCAGAAACAGCCCTTGTGGAGGCAGAGGTGTTCACTCTGTTGAAAAACAGGGCAGTGGAACCTGTTGTATTCAAGGTACTTTCTAACTTTGAAGAAAAACAGGGAGTGGCGACCCATTCTGGACCTAAGATAACCTAAACAAGCATCTTATAAAACCAAAATTAAAAATGGTTACACTGGCTCTGATCCTTCCCACTCTGAGACAAGGGGACTGGTTGGCATCCCTGGACCTCGAGGATGCCAGTTTTCACATCCCCATCAGGCAGTCTTCAGAAAATACCTCCGGTTCAGACTGCCATCAGGTCATTATCAGCTCAGAGCCCTGTCCTTCAGCTTGTCCTCTACACCAAGAACCTTCACAAAGTCCTTGACGGTGGTCGTGGTACATCTGAGAAGGTTAGGAGTCACAATCTTCCCTTACCTGGATGACTGGCTAGTCATGGGGCATTCTCCTCAACAGGTAGAGGAATCTCTGGTCATAACACAGGACATCTTGCAGTCTCTAGGGTTCCTGCTAAATCTCAAGAAGTCGGTTCTAAAGCCAGTTCAGCTCCTAATGTTTATAGGGGCAGAGCTGGACACAATTCAGGCAAAAGCTATCCGACTACAGTCAAGAGTGGACAGCATTATCTAGTTAGCAGCCTCCTTCTGGCTGCATGTCCCACGACCAGCAAGGCATTTTCTCCAGCTCCTGGGCCATGTGACTGCAGCCACTGCTGTGGTCCCAGGAGCCAGGTTTCAGATGAGAGATAGCCAATTCCACCTCAGGTCCTTTTGGTCTCAGAGGAGGGATTCTCTGTCAAAGGTAGTACCAGTGACCTCCACACTGATATAATCTCTACAATGGTGGCAGGACAAAGACAGCCTCAGGATGGGGGTCCCTTTCCTGCAACAGTCTCCGACCATAGGGCTGACCATGGTTGCCTCCCTCCTAAAGTAGGGGGACCACACTGCACATGGCACATGGACTTAGCAGGAATCTTTGTTGCACATAAACCTGCTGGAGTTCAGAGTAGTGCTACTAGCACTACAATCATTTGCCACGTTGGTGCAGAGGAAGGTGGTTCAGGTCAGAACAGACAACACAACCACCATGTATTACATAAACAGGGAGGGACCAGGTCCTCTGTCCTGTGCACAGAGGCCATGAAGGTCTGGAGCATGGCCTACTCCATCATGGTCTCCCTGTCAGCAGTCCACCTGCCAGGCAAAGACAGTGTCTTGGCGGATGCACTCAGCAGGATCAGTCAGAGCCATCATAAATGGACTCTGAACAAGCAAGTCCTACTGACAAGTGTTCAGGAGATGGGACATCCCAGAGGTGGACCTCTTTGCAGCCCCAGACAATCATCACTTGCCCCAGTCCTGTTGCAGACCACCAGTTTGGGGCTCAGTACCCCTGGATGCCTTGATCCTGGATTGGACAGGCAAGTTCTTGTATGCTTTCCTTCCATTTCCCCTGATATTCAAGGTACTGACCAAGCTCAGGGAATAGCCTGCGACAATGATTCTGATTGCTCCAGACTGGGCCAGGCAGCCGTGGTACTGAATGTTGCTGACTTTGTCAGTCACCAGTCCAGTCTGCCTCCCCAGGAGGCACAACCTTCTGACCTCCTCCCAAGGGAGGATCCTGTGCCCCAGCCTTGGGTTCCTCAGGCTCAAGGCCTGGCTCTTGAGGACTTGGAGTATCCAGGCCTGTATCTCTCAGAAGAGCTTATTGACATCCTAAGGGTCTCCAGAAAGCCTTCCACCAGGAAGACTTTCACATCAAAGTGGAAAAGGTTCTCTATCTGGTGTTCCCAAGGGGATACAGATCCACAGGAAGCCAGCTCGGCAGTCTTGCTGGACTATCTGGCACACCTTCATTCTCTAGGCCTCCGGCCTTCTACCCTCAAGGTGCATCTGGCAGCTGTTTTTGCCTATCTCTCAGCAGGGAAGGGTCCTTCCCTGGCTTTTAATGCAATTTTCAAGAAATTCTTTAAGGGGTTGCTCCATTTGCATCCTCCTCATAGAGAGCCTACCCCTTCTTGGGACCTGAACATCTGCATAACACAGCTCATGCAGCCCCCTTTTGAGCCCATGTCCTCAGCAGAGCTTAAATACCTGACATGGAAAATTGTGTTTTTTAGTGGCTATCACTTAAGCAAGAAGAATCACTGAGCTACAGGCCTCGTCTATGGAATCTAATTACATTGCCCTCCACAGAGGTAAGGTTGTACTCAGAACAAATAGGAAGTTCCTTCCCAAAGTGGTCTCAGAATTTCACTTGAACCAGTCCATTACATTGCCTGTCTTCTGTGCTGACCATTCCAGCTCAGGTGAGCGCAGGCTACATAGCCTGGATGTAAAAAGGGCTATCTTCTACTATGTGGATCAGATAAAAGGCCATAGGAATGAGTGTACTCCACTGTTCCTCACCTATGGAGAAGTGGGAAAGGGCTAGCCAGCCACAAAAAGGAGCATTGCACGATGGCTTGTGGTCTGCATTTAATTCTGCTGTGGCAGACTGATTAAAGAGCCACTAGTGGGCCTGAGGGCTCACTCTACCAGGCGGACAGCTGCCTCCATAACAGCCGCAAGGGATGTTCCCCTGCTTGAAATCTACAAAGCGGCTACCTAGAAAACTGTTCATACATTCACCAAGCACTACTGCCTAGATACCCAGGCTAGGAGTGATGCCAGGTTTGGCACAGCAGTACTGCAGAACCTGTTTACAAAGTAGGTTCTGTGCCCACCTCCAAGGGGCACTGCTTGATAGTCTGCATTAGTCAGAATACAATAAGACTTCTTGGGGTTTGAAGAAAAAATTACTTACCATAGTAATCTTGTTTCTTCCAAGGGAGTCTTACTGTATTCTGACCTCTCACCCTGCCTCCCCTACTAGAACCTGGGGGCACTGCACTCCAGCTGTCACTTTTAGAAATGTTGGACCATTGGGGTGTTTTTTTCATGGGCATCTGTGACTTGAGTCTTTGTATGCCCTTATTGGGTTTGTAGTCACTTGACTATGTAAGTTAAATATTTTTTATTGGTTTACTACATCTTTTATCAGCATAGCTTAGTTTATAATCTTGTTATTGCTATTATCAGTATAGTTTGCTCATAAGAATCTGGCAGTTACATAGAATGTACCAGGGACAGAGGTTTGAAAACCGAGCTCGAGCCTATTGAGTGTTCCACTAGTAACATATAGGCTTTAACTCTTTCATCTCCGGGGCAGTTCAACTGGAAGGGCTAACTGCATTATTCAGAATACAGTAAGACTACCTTGGAAGAAACAAGATTACTGTGGTAAGTAATTTTTTCTCTTATACCATATGCGGACGTCTGCATGCTGACATCAGGGGTGGTCCCCCGCTGTAGACTACTAGCTAGAAGTTTTCTGTATAGTCCTAGCACCTGGTGGCTAAGTCCTACCAATGTTGCCTGCTGGAAGAGCTCCTCTCAAAGATCTACTGTTACGGTAAGTTTTTGCCTAACTGTACTATTTTATACCCCCTTCCTGTCACTGTTGCGCATACTCCCTCCAGAGCCCCATGGTACAACCCTTTCTGGACCTTAGCTGTATCCAGCTGCCATCCTGCATGCTGCCTTGAATTATCCCCAGCCTGGGATGGGGTGGAGGGGATTTACCTCTGAGCTGATTATTTTCGTCAGGAGCCAGCTGCGTTACATAGGCTTTATCGCGGGGTGCAGCAGGGTCCTTCATTGGCGAGCTTCATGGCATTTTCCGTTTCTGATCCCTGCAGGAAATCGCAGCAAGGATGTAAAGGGAACAATGCCCTGATGTCAGCAATGTCTTTGAAAATATAGGGACGGAAGATGGTACTCTCCCACCCTGAAAGACAGGGTCCTATGGGATGCTCATTCATTTTCCCCAGTCGTCCCCCTGATGATCCGGGCTCGCTCCCGAACCTGGGTTATTGACATCATAAGTAGTAGTGCTACCAATGGGCCAGCAACCTTTGACTTTTTTGTGGTTAGAACTAGTTTTAGCAAACAGTATCCAGTGCACTCCCCCCCCCCCACCAAAAAAATGCTGTTTAAAAGCCTGCAAATCTTTTCAAGTTTTTCTGTTCTCTTACTTGCGTTCTTTCTTTAGTTCATGATTTTAAAAGGGGTTCTTGGTTTTGTAAATTAGCAGAGTTGTGAGCAAGCCTAACCACCAACAACAAGATGACTGCCCCATGGAACAATTTTTAGACATTGTTTTGATCGTCATCCATTGTTGCATTTTAAAGCAAATTACGTAATTATTCTTTATTTATTTTATTTAGATTTTGATGACCGGGTAAACCCACTGAGACCACTGGTCCCTTTTTCAGGGGCGACCCGGGGTTAGATTCTGCTGCATTTTCATCGTTTTCATTGGGTTTTGTGAAAAACATTGGCTCAACTGTGAGTATATTGCACTAGATTTGATGCAGTTGCCCATTTTGACAGTGTAAATTTTGACACCAGTGGACAAAAAACTCACAAACTGACACACAGTGCCCAACTGATGCAAAGATGCACAAAGATTGACACGACTTGGCAGAAAATCAGACACGCTGCTATAGCTAAGACAGATGTAATTTTACTTATTGAGTTACAGTTGCACCATGGCATTCCGCAGGAACTGTTCTTTAAATAAGAAATGCAAAGTTTGTGACAAAAGCATGGGAGGTTCTGTTCCTCTGCATACACAAGACCAGTTCTAATTTTACAGCTCCTGATCCTCATCCTGTTGGTGGCCCAAGGGAAGAAGGTACATGTGGTTTCAGTTTTGGCAGTGATAACAAAGAGATACATAGATCCTTTTGCTACTGTCTCAATGAGTTATGGGCTTTCCGCAGGGAAGACCTGTCATCTGGGACTTGGAAAGGATTTACAAAGAAGCACCTGAATCACAAAACGCCCCTCCTTCTGGAGGTTCGAGACCGACATTCCAGATATATCTGAGCATCCTGCATATTCTGAGAATGAAGATAAAGGGGAATCGATTGAGCACTCTCACGCTGACATCAGTTTCTTTTTTTTTCATTGAACATTTTATTGACAGAATATTCAACCTCTACAGCACTCAATGACAAGGTTTCATAGGAAAATGGTACAATGTATCACATCAATAACAGTAAACTGGGTCTTTTCTTATACATGCATTAATCTTAACCACTATTTAGTAGAGATATTTTGGGTTAAGACTACAAAATACATTAAAGCCTTTAAAATAGAGAAGAAATGAGACGGTATATAATGTATTCATGGTCTAGGGCCTGAGGCCCTTTTAGATCGCTATACAAAACTGGATAGTTGGAATTCCTTTCGATTTGGGGAAACCAAGTCTTATCGACTGACTGTTCTCAAGTAGGTATTAAGGAGGGTTAGGGCAGTGGAAAAAGATAACTATTAAATAGGAGAAGGCAAGAAGGAACAGGATGAAAGCAAAGAAGAAACAAAGAAGCAGAGTCAAGGGGTGGGGGTCGCTTCCAGAACAAAACCATAAAAGAGGTTTTGTTAAGCCTAGGATCTAGGTACTGATAAAAATACATAGAACCCTTCTGTATATCTAGAGAATCGCTTCTCCGTAGACCTCAAGGTACGAATCCCGGGCAATGCTCCAATTGGTGCAGGACACACTTGCACCATCTGATCTCAGAAGGGGCCACTCGTGTCTGCAGTCTAGCTGTGAGTATACGTGGTTCCTGGTTAAGAGACTCATAGGATTTTGCAGTTGTCATAAACTCAGTCTTAAGTACTGCTGAAAATAAACCTGATATTGTCAGCTTTATGGAACACCCTTAAATGCTTTCCCAAATTTGAGCACTTAGCAGAAATAGTTGAAAAAGAATGAAAAGATTCAGATTAAAACAAGCAGTTGTCTGAGATGAGGTCAATATGCTGTGCTTTCCAGGAATCATTGCTTAAGAAATGGGAGTTATCTCTAGTCACAGATGCAGCAAACTGTGATTGCAGTGGAGGAGCAGCTACCTTGGTGGATGCAGATGACAAGCCTTTAGAGGCAGCTTGTGAACCCACTTACTCAACCAAGGGTACCGCTCTACGAGTGGCTTCTGCTTCAGTGTTCTTCACACAGGCCTTTTATGGATGGACATTGGCGATAACCAATGAGATGACCGAGGTCTAGCCAATATGTCAAATTGTTTTGGTGCTCATGGTGGCTTTATTTTTGGTGGATTCCCAGGTAGATTTACTTTTGCTTGCCCTAAAGGCTCGATGGCTGCAGTGATCGCCATGCATCCTGTATGGCTGAGACACTGGTCCATGGACCAGACTTCCAAATTTCATCTTCTAAGTGTGCCATTCATAAGTACATTTTGTCCCCAAGTTGGATGAAATCCTTAGAGATACTAAGGATAAGGAAAGTTTGCTACCAAGCTCCATAGGTCAACAAAACCCCAGTAAGGGCACCAGAAAAGGAGGTGCTTCTTCAAGGTTATCTCTTCCATTAGGCTACACCTGTGGAACTATACCCACATCAGCGCTAGGACTACACAGACACTTTTACTAGTTGGGGGGTCACCCACGATGATGATATGCATCACTGTCTGTATAAATGTAGGCAGCCCCATCTCTTCTCAGTTCTCTTCCTGCTGTAGATCATCCTCGTCTGACCTGCTAAAGGAAACATAGTCAGCTAGCCATTGCTGTTTATCATTTATTTTATATAGAAGTTAATTTGTCTTCTCTGCATGCCGCCAAAACCGTTATTTTGGTATTGTAAGTGGGGAGACACCATTTATAAGGAAGACCACCACAAGGTCTGCATGTGTTGTTTGGGCCGTTCTCACAACATGAGGACTTGTGAGATTTGTCAGAGCTTCAAACAGTCTGCAAGGTGATACCACAAGAACACTGTAGAATATTTCCTTCTCCTTAAAACATCAACAGCCATGGAGAAGGACCAAGGTCCAACATCCATGTCTCCCTTCACCTCGTTCACGAAACGTCTGCCAAAATCGAAGGACCGGGACAAAGAAAAGTCAACATTGTGCCCGTCCTCGTCTGGCCACAAGCATTGGGTTAAAGAAAGTTCTACTTCGCTGGCGAGGTCCTGGTTGTCAGTGAGACAAGGTAAATCTGTTGCGTCATTGCCAGCTCTGGTGGCATTGATGACAGCTCTCCCCCCAAACTGTCAATGAGACATCAAGTTTGGGGATTGGCTTACTTGGCTTAGGTGCTGCTTCACCTGCTATGGACAGTACGATGCCATCGTCATCATGTCAAGGCCCGTTATTGACACAACTAGTCATGGCTTTATCCAGGGTGTCGTTGACTCTCGAGCTGTGCTGGCATCATTTCTGGAAATATGATGCATTCTGCCTGGCTTACCTATGCAGACAGCTGAACCATCAATGGGGCCTATGGCCACTTGACCCTCGTTGACACCTGCTACTAGCACATCACAGATTCCTACCTCTAAGCCTCCACCAGTGTCGCTAGTGCACTCTGGGGCTCCCATCATACACAGAGACGTCGACAACGAAACAGAATATAATCCTGACCTCATGGTTTTAGAGGAGGAGGAATATGAGGGAGAACACTGTGGTGCCTCACTCTAGTTCTACTCTCTCAACCTGCAGTAAGGACTCTGTGGTATTTATCCCAAGAGCTCCTCCTGAAGAGCCCACTTTTCAAGCCATGATGCATCAGATGCAAGATGCCATGGCATTCACTGTGGAAGATGATGGTTCCACAAAGAAGAACGTGTTGGAATTTCTGGAGGTCCTATGTCCGCCCCCCCCCCAAAGTAATAATTCTACATATATGTATCTCCTGCATTAGAGGATGCTACTTTTGCTGCATGGTACGAACCTGACTCACTGCCTGCAGTTCCTAGAAAGTCTGGTAAGCAGTATCCTGCTCCATCTGCTAAGCCTTATTATAGAAAGGCAAGTCCTCAGTGCCACACACGCGTGCCAAATAGTGTCTGTTGTAGATGCGAGTAAAAAACAATGGCACCGCAGGTAATCAAAACACCAAATTTATTGCATGCAGAAAAATAGCACAACCGCCCTGCAGTACAGGCTCTCAAAACCTCAACTAGTTTCGCACCATCTGTGCGTCATCAGGAGGATGGTCTACCTCATATTCACACCTCTAAAATAGCACACAGTTAAAGTGACAATACCTCTAAAAACCAGTGTATATACCAAGTAAATAGAAAGGAAATTACATCATAATTAGAATAGAATCAGCACAGAATGGCTATCAGCCTAATACAAAAAATAGTAGATTTGAACTAACCGTGCTAGATTCTACATATGAATAGCATGAGTACTCAGTCATCAATAATATCATAGTCATCCAACCTGAAAGAGACTATATTTGGAAGTATGCAATTATTGTACCACTAAAACTATTCAAAGAAAGGGAGCCAAAAGTATGTATTGCTTATATCCATACCATTACCTGGTCAATTGTCCATTAACTTTACTGCTAGCCATTATGACCAGGTCAGTTCATAAACTTACCAGCCGAAGTCCAATGCTTTGCTTTGTGTAGCTTAAAACTATTCACAGGCAAGAAAATATGTATGATCAGCGCCATCTAGGGGAAAAAAGGAGAAAAAATAATTATAGAACACACGTAATGAATGCACTTATTTTTTGAACATGAATTAACACAAATAACTGTATAAACATTCATGAATCTTAACATTTCTTCCTTCTCATGTTAATCAAGGGCATTACATCAGATTTTTCATTTAGTCCGGGCAGCTGTAAACCACCAAGGGTGTAAATCCAATATGCTTCTCTGTTTAGTAAAAGATCATTAATGTTGCCCACCCCCCCCACCCCGAGGCCCAAGTTTAACTGATTCAATTCCACAGAACTTGAATTCATGTTTTATATTATCAGTCTTATGTTTAGAACAATGACTAGCCAGTGCACTCCTGTCATCACCTTTAACCATACTGCGCATATGCTCACCAATTCTAACTTTAAGCTGACGTGTAGTTTTACCAATGTAGAATGCACCACATACACATGTTGCTATATATACCAGATTCTCAGTGGTACAGCTAAAAAAAGTTCCCATGGTGTATACTCTGGAAGCATTAACTGATGTGAATGTAGTACTTTTTAAGATAATGACACAATATTTACAGTTTCCACATGCAAAAGTACCAGTGGGTCTGCATGGTAGCATAGAAACATAGAAGTTGGCGGCAGATAAGGACCGCAAGGCCCATCCAGTCTGCCCATTTCTTTTTCTATCTTATGAATGTGCCGTAGGCCTTTGCTCTGTCAATGGCCTATCTATTCATACTCATCTGTATTGCTCCCTTATGCCTATCATGCCTGTTTGAAGCCCTGCACTGTATTCATATCCACCACTTCCTGAGGTACATAGACATAGACAGTGTCAGCAGATAAGGGCCTATGGCCCACCCAGTCTGCCCATTTGAGCTTGTAAGTTCAGTTTGTTTTCCAAGAAGTCTTTTGCCCCTTACCTCCAGAATTCCTTTATGTCTATCCCATGCATTCTTAAATCCCATGATTGTTTCAGCCCCCACCACTTCCTCTGGCAGGGTGTTCCACTTGTCCACCACCCGTTCTGTAAAGAAATTCTTCCTCACGTTTCCGCTGAATCATCCTCCCTCCAACTTCATCCCATGCCCTCTAGTCCTGGAACATCTTTTTCGCTTAAAAATAGTGTATTCCTGCAGGTAGGCCGTTTCATGCATCCACCACCCTTTTTGTGAAAAAGAACTTCCTCACATTACCCCTTAATCGGCCTCACTCTAATCTTATGCTGTGTCCTCTTGTCCTGCTATTTTTCTTATATCGAAACATGTTAGACTCTTTCAGCTTGTTAATGCCCTTAAGGTGTTTGAATGTTTTGATCATATCACCTCTCTCCCTCCTTTGCTCCTGGGTATACATGTTGAGTTCAGTTAATCTGTCCTCATATGTTTTCTGATGCAGTCCCTGCAACATTTTGTTTGCCCTTCTCTGGACTCCCTCAATTTGGTTAATGTCCTTGTGAAGTTGTGGCCTCCAGTACTGCACGCAGTACTCCAGATGGGGCCCGACCAGTGTCTTGTAAAGAGGGATTATTACCTCCCTCTTCCAACTTGTGATACCCCTACTGATACACCAAAACATCCCTCTAGCCTTACCTACTGCTTTAGAGGTCTGCTTGGATGATTTCAGGTCATCAGTGATGATGACGCCCAAGTCTCTTTCTTCCCTTATGACTGCCAGCAACTCCCCTCCCAGCCTATAGGTGGCTTCAGGATTTCTCTTCCCTATGTGCATGATCTTGCACTTCTTTGCGTTAAACCCCAGTTGCCACTCTTCGGACCATTTTGCTAGTTTATCCAGATCTCTTCTCATTCTGCCCACCCCATCTGGATCATCTACTCTGTTGCAGATATTGGTGTCATCTGCAAACAGACAAACCTTACCCTCTGGTCCAACTGCAATGTCACTGATGAAGATATTGAAGAGGACTGGCCCCAGGACTAATCACTGAGGTACCCCACTTGTGACTTGCATCTCTTTTGACTGTATACCATTTATCACCGCTTTCTGTTTTCTGCCCATCAACCAGTTTGCCACCCAGTTGACCAACGTCTGACCCACCTCGAGCCTACCCAGCTTATTATTCAATCTTCTATGTGGAAAAGTATCGAAAGCTTTGCTGAAGTCAAGGTAGGCAACATCAGCTGTTTCCCCTTGGTCCACCACTCTGGTTACCCAGTCAAAGAAATCTATGAGATTAGTTTGACAGGACCTTCCTTTTGTAAACCCATGCTATCTTGGATCCTGTGCTCCTATGGAGTCCAGGTGTTGCACTATCCTTTCCTTAAGGAGTGTCTCCATAATCTTGCCCACTACTGAGGTAAGACTGACTGGTCTGTAGTTCCCTACCTCCTCTCTGCTACCACTCTTGTGGAGCCGGGATCACATGAGCCTTCTCCAGTCTTCTGGGACCTGTCCTGTGCTCAGAGACTCACTAAACAGTTCTGATAATGTCTCTGCTAGTTCCACCCTTAGCTCCTTTAGTACCCTGGAATGTGTGCCATCAAGGTCCCATTGCCTTGTCCACCCTGAGCTTATCGAGCTCTTGTAGGAGGACCCTTTCTTTTGTGAAGGGACTAGTGCACACCTCCTTCCCCCCTGTGTCCATGGTGCAGAGCTGTGGGCCCTGCCCTACCTTATCTTCAGTAAATACTGAGCAGAAGTATCTATTTAGGATAGATGCTTTTAAATGGTCTTCCTCTTCACACATCCCCTTATCCCCTTTGATCTTAGCAATACCTCCTCTGGACTTTCTCCTTTCACTAATGTATCTATAGAAAGTCTTGTCACCTTCTTTTACTGTTTGTGCTAGTGTTTCCTCGGTTTCGGCCTTTGCCTGCCTTACTGCCTTCCCTTAGGGAAGTTTGGTATGCCTCCCTATCTTCATCCTGCTGTGTTCCCTTATATTTCCTGAAGGCCAGCCTTTTGCCTCTGACCTTTTCTGCTACTGTGTTTGAGAACCAAAGTGGTTTCCTTCTTCTTTTGCACTTCCTTTTCTCACTAACACAATTGGATGTTGCTTCAAGTATTGCATTTTTAATGCTTGTCCACTTTGCCTGTACCCTCTCACCTGTATTTCTTTTTGTCAGGGCTAGCTTAACACTATTGGCCATCTTATCAAAGTCAGCTCCTCTGAAGTCCCATATTTTTGCCTTGGAATGGGATGATTTTGTTCTAGTTGTCAAATTGAACCATACCATGTGATGGTCACTGGCCCCCAGGTGACCTTCTACCTGGAGATCTGTGATCCTTTCCTGTTAGTCAGTACTAGCTGCAGGGAATCCACCATGTGTCTAGTTCTAGCAGATGTCCGTGCTGGCATTGACCAATCTGTATCTGGCATGTTGAAGTCTCCCATTATCAGAACTTCCCCTTTAGCTGTCATGTTTTGTATATCTTCTAAGAGTAACGTGTCTAGTCCTCCTCCTGGTTTGGAGGCCTGTACACAACCCCAGTTCATATGGCTGTCCCATTTCCTGTTTCCAGGGTGACCCACAGTTCTTCTGGCTCTTTATATGTATTCTGAATTTATGTAGCTTTGATATTTTTATTGACATAAAGGGCCACTCCACCCCCCCCTTTTTGCACCTCGGTCTCTTCTGAACAGTACATAGCCAGGTACTGAAGTGTTCCAAGTGTGGTTACTGGTAAACCATGTCTTGCTAATGGCTACTATGTTCAATTTAGCCTCTCATTATTGCCTGCAGGTCTGGGATCTTGTTTCCCAGACTGCGAGCATTTGTGTACTTGATTTTCCACTGGTCAGATTTCGGTACGTTAGTTGTTGAGTGAGGTCCGGCATCTCCCCTGTGCATTGTATGGGGAGCCAGACCTTTTTCTTTACCTGTTGATGCAAATGAACTACAAACATGCTGAACTCCTGTTTGACCACTAGCTGAGGGGTGGAGGGGGTGTTCTTCCGATTTGACGTTTCAGGTGCTGCACCCCTCTCCCCATTTGCTAGTTTAAATATTCTGCAAAGACATCAAACTTCTGCCCCAATGCACTGACTCCCTCCTTAGTCAGATGCAGTTCATCAAATTTAAAGAACTGTCACTCTCAAAACTGTTGCCAGTTCCCTACAAATTTGTGTCCTTTTTCCTGGCACCAGCCCTTGAGCCATATGTTTAGTTCCCCTATCTCCCCTTCTCTGACCTTCTGTCTCTCTGTCCCCCTCTCCCAGACTGGCAGGATCTCAGAGAAGGAGATGCCGGACGAAATGGATGATAGTTTGTCATCCAGCCTGGTGAGGTGTTCCTTGGTCTCCACAACCGACTGGCTGGGGAGATCGTTTGTGCCTATGTGTACCAGGACATCAATGTTTTCTCCTGCTTCCTGAACAATTTTAGCAATGCAGTCAGTGTCTCTCCATGCTGATGTATCTGGGAGACATCTAACCATTACCCCTGGCTGGAGATACGTATCACCTCCCTGAATCATGGAGTCTCCTGTGATCAGAAGTTTTTTGGATTTCTTTTTTGCTTTTTTGTTTTGGTTCCTGTTTTGTTGTGCTAGCTCCTGTGCTGCAGGGTCCTCTGCCCCTTTGTTTGATTTTGGAGATAGAGGCAGATACCGGTTTGTAGTTTTTATATGGTTTGTGGAGATGCTATGTTGGAGAGCACCGAGTGATGGGGCACCCAGTTTGCCCCCTCCTAACCACCTGTCAACCTCCCGGACCAACTACCCTCTGCGGTCGAGGTGCTTCTGTTGGATGTTGGTGAAATGGCGGACGGTTCTTATAATATATTTCCTCTTGAATATGCAATTTGAGGCGTGCAATCTCTGCCCATGCTGCTTGGAGCTGAGCCCTTAGATCTCCAGTGGCCCAGCATGTACAACAGTGTCCTAAATCCTGTAAAACTGCCCTTCTGAAAAGTGTTCCACAGTACCTGCAGTTAATTATATCCATTCCAGGTAAGTTGCTGGGTTTATAACCTGGTCAGAATAATTGGAAGAAAAGGAAAGCAAAAGTTTGAATGTGTTTTGTTTGTTTGTATTTGTATAACTTGTTATAACAAGTTAAATTACTAGTGCCCCTGTAAATGAGGTCACTGTGTTGATACCCCTCTGATCCGCCCCTTCCTGCTTTGCTACAGAAAATGTCACGACTGTTCTACCCTATAAAAGGAGTGTAGTGTGGGGTGGTTGGGGATGGGGGTGGGTGGTTGGGTCCTTCCCCTGCTGTAAAAGAACCACGGACGAAAGAAACAAGGAGGTAAGAGCAGAAACAATCAGCCAGCAACAAATGCAGTAGCCCTGAAAGCTTATCCTAATGACAGATGAAACTGTGAAACCTGTAAAGCACCACCTGTAATAATTTCACAGAAGATATACCCTGTAAGAAACACTTTGCTACAGAGAAAAATAAAGCAGTAACAGAAGATGTACCTTGCAAAAGACAATTTGAATCAGAAGATTACAGCAGTAATCTGTAAGCACACACCTGTATGCACACCCTGTAATAATGCAGCAGAATGTATACCCAGCAACAATTTGAACCCGAGAAAAATAAAGCAATAAAATGTTAACAACAAACAGTAACAATCCCTGTGAGTACAAAATAAAAATAACACCACACAGTAAACCTGCCTAGCCAAAAGAAGCCTTAATCCTTATTGTTGCTCTGGTAAGGTTCTTTGCTCTGTCCTTTCATGCAACCTAGAAGAAAAGGTGTCCACATGTTCCTATCTCTCTCTCTACCTTTTGAGTGGGTTGATAGCTATTGGTGATATCACCAGTATTTTTGCCACGACGATAAACAATGCGCGGCAAATCGCTCCCTACTTCCTTTAGTCTGGGTTCCAGACCTAAAAGTGGCCAGTGTGTTTTAATGATATCTGCTAGGGCACCAGACTGTCTACAAAATGTAGTGACAAAGTGTATTCGGTTATTATCTCCCTCCTGTTTAGTTTTAGGCTTCATCACTTCATCTCAACTCGTACCAGAGACCTCATGCATGGCATCTTCCATCAGTCCTCTTGGGTACCCCCTATCCAAAAACCTGTCACACATGTCTGCACCATGTTTCAGAAAATCACTATACAGACTACAATTTCTATGTGCCCTAAGTAGTTGGGCTCTGGGAATGTTATTAATAATGTGTCTAGGATGGCAACTGGGGGCACATAGAGAATTTCTATCAGTTTCTTTTCTGAAACGTGAGGTTTGTATTCCATCATTAATATCCCTTCTAATCTCTAAATCCAGAAAGGTGACCATGTTACTGTCCTTCATCACACCAAACTTCAGATTGGGATTGCTAGTTTCCAAATACAGAACAAACTCCCTCAGTTCCCCAACAGTGCCTTTCCAGATCAAAAAGATGTCATCAATAAAACGACGCCACAGGTCAATCCTATGGTAAAAAGGATTGACCTGTGTGTCATAGACCACTGATTTCTCCCAGAGTCCCAAATAGAGGTTAGCATAATTGGGTGCAAAAGTAGTACCCGTTGCTGTACCTTTAATTTGGAGATACAGTAGTAGTCACCCTGAAACAAAAACACATTTTTAACAAGTACAGTCTCAGCACAATCAAGAATAAACCTCTCTTTATGTTCATCCAATGCTAGATCTAGATTAAGCCAGTGGTCCTGTGCCAATAGCTCCTGGTGATGGGGTATGTTTATATACAATGTTGCTATATCCATCGAAACAAGGAGAGAGTCTGGATCTAGTTGTACTTCCTCTAGTACTCGTAGTATGTCAGCAGAGTCCCTTACATGTGAACGTAATTTAGGCACATGTTGCTTGATATACAAATCAAGAAAGCGAGACAGTGGTTCCGTGATAGACCCAGTACCTGCTACTGTAGGTCTACCAGGGGGGTTCTCCAAATTTTTATGTATTTTAGGGAGTATATAGATGGTAGGTCTAACAGGATGCATCACTACCATAAAGGAATGTTCCTTTTGATCTGTTATACCTTCCAGAAGTGCTGAATCAAGCATTTGGTCAATGTCTGATTTAAACATATTGGTAGGGTCCCCGTGGAGTTTCCTATAGAAATTCTGGTCTCCCATTTGCCTTTTGAGCTAATTCACATACTTAACTGTATCCATAACAACTATGGCCCCTCTCTTATCTGCAGGTTTGATAACCAGCGATGGGTCATCCTGGAAAGCCTTTAATGCTGTCCTTTCATTGTTAGATAAATTCACAAAATTAGGCCCATCATTAGTACCCATAGCTTCCACATCACTCAAAACAGCTCATTCAAAAACTTTTACCACATCAGAATATGGTGGATTAAAAGTAGAAGGTGTTTTCAGGGAAGAACCAACTGCAGGTGTTGCTGATACCACACCTGCTGTATCTGAATGATTGTCATTTAAGTTAACAGCAGTATTGTAGCCCATGTCTGTGGTATTAAAACATGCCTTTAAGTTCAAGGTTCTGGAAGGGCGCTTGATATACAAATATACTTCAAAGGGATTAATATTAACAGTTGGTACAAATGTCAACCCTTTCTGTAACACTTGAATCGCAATAGCAGTTAAAGTTACCTGTAATATATTTATCATTATGTTTTCTGGTACACGTTCTGTCGGCCCCTCTGGTTGCCTCTGCGATTTCCTTCTCCTGGCTTGATATTGTTTACCCCACCCTCGTCCGTCCATTTGGGTTCCGGAGATGATACTGATGGTATAGACGCCCCAAGTTTCCCTGGTTGTCTTGTATATTAGCTGCCCCCTGGTTCCTAGGTTCCTGGAACTGTACTTGTCTCTCACTCCTCTTCTGTTGGAAATATTGGGGAGGTGGGGGTAGGGATAGTGGATCTCGTAGGCAATCCCTCCTGATAGTCCTCCAAAGATGGATCCTTAGCCTTATCAGAGTCGCTTGTGCTGGTATAACAGGATGAAGAGGGGGAAACCCTCTATTACGTAGTATAGATTTTGGGCCTGTAGTTGCCCCTGTATTGAAACCACCTCTGTTACTACGATAATGTGTCTGCCTCTTAGGTGTATTGGGTTTTTTGTTCCAAGTAAATACTCGATCCAAAAGATAGTCCTGTTTGTCCCGTTCAAATTTCTTAAGTTTTCTTTGTTTTATCTTGTTTTCATCTCTATTAATTGTCTCCTGTAGTTTCTGTTCATAGGCATGAAATCTGGGATCTTCTTTATAACATAGTACTATTTCCTCTCTGGTTTTAATATCTGCCTGTATAGTGGGTTACTGGGCCACATAATCCTTGATGACCGCTTGGATCAAGGCATTGGTGCCTAGTTGTAAACCCCTATTCCAGTCGGAGACATAAGCTGGTCGATCTGTACCATAGCCCTGTGTGTTTAGGGTGTGTAACCCCCATGGGGATCTACCCACTTTTAAATAAGCCTCTAAAGATACCCTATTCCAGTAATAGCGTCTGCCTTTGAGAGTAGCTCTTTCGAATTGGATAAAGGCAAGGACTATGTTAGTGGTGGTGGTATTAGTATCTGGACCAGACTCAGCCGTAGAAACATCTAAAATGACAGTTGGTTGCTGTTTGTTAAACAAATCCGCTTCTCCCCTAGTAGCGAACACAGATGTGGACATGAGCCCTGTAACCTCCCCCAAATTAAATGCTATGTGATCCGATTGAGACATACCTCAATGCAAGAGGCCCATATTTCAAATGCCATCTCGGATACAGCGAGGGAGGAAGTGTCCGCTCATAACAGAACACACACTTGTGTCTCAGTAAACAGACAAAAAAGGATTTAAATGTCTATACATAGTAAGTCGCGAGAAATTATCTTTGAAATGTTACTCATAATTCCAATGTAGTCTGAATCAGGGACACTCTGCAGTAGTCAGGATGGTCAAAATACACATCAGACGTCACAGTCCATGCGTACATATTACCAGTGGTGAGCTTCAGGAAGTAACAAAGTCTGTAGAAAGGCAAGTCCTCAGCTCCACACACACATGCCAAATAGTGTCTGTTGTAGATATAAGTAAAAACAATGGCTGCTCATGATAGATCTAAGCACCTAACATATGAGTACCTTTCCTCCAGATCAGGAGGCTGGATGTGATGGTCACGTATATTTATACCTCTCCCTTACTGGGCCTTAGGATTGTAAACTGTCAGGCCCACATGATTATATACCAGAATAGCCTGTGGAAAGCTGCCAAGACTGCAGCTCAGACTTTGCCTGAAGGCTCTACAAAGAATGAGTTTCTTAAGACATGAACTTCTGATGCTGAGGTGGGCAAAGATTTGCTCCACTCCACATATATGATGTCTTTGATGCCTCTGCCAGGGCTGCAATGTCTGGCATTTGTATGACAAGATATTTTTGGCTCAGAGTTGCTGGAGTTGCCACAGATGTGCAACAGGCCATTCTTGCTTTGAGGGTATCTCTTGCAGCAGGCCACACTTATGTAACTATAGCCACCAGGCACTCTGACCACATGGAAACTTTTCTAGCTAGCAGTCTTCCAGGGGACCACCCACTACAACGTTCTATGCCTACATCGTCCTATTCTGTAAGAGTGAGCCGTCTCTCCCCCCCCCCAAGTTCTTTTCCCACCATCAGCAAGAAATAGAGCAGGCTTGATGGACCGGTGTGGTCCTTTTCTGCCGACAAGCTTCTATGATCAACCATCGCACTTCAGACTTCATGGAGATCTGCCAGCTTCAGTTGACCACCATTTCGTCGAACTTTGTCAAATCTTTTTTCAGCCTTTTCCTTTATTTCCTCTCCTTGTGTAACCCCTAGATGGCGCTATCCCAGGGGCTACTACCCCTGCCTGATTTGCCACTAACAGGTTGAGGGGCCTGGATCCAATGGCGGGTGCCTCCACCCAGAGGTCAGGGTTTGCAATAGTTAAACTTACTTGGTCACAGCCCTCTGGGATACTGCAACCCCCCTTTCTTCCCACTAGTGGCCCACACAATATATCAGAATTACCTTCACAGTATACACTTACCCCCAGGACTAGTTCCGGCACTGGGACCTCCTGTGAAATAAGATACAGTGCAACAATCACAGTACAGTACTTTAACATAGACAAATCCCTCAGGCAGTATAACTTTGCTGAAACAAGCAGCTCTGATTTATTTAGGGGGATATAACAAGGACAGGGGGAAATCAGGTTAATTAGCTTATCACTTTACTATCTACCTATGGCTCTGTGCACAGGCCTATCCCTACCAGTTACTGTCCCTGGGTACCCAAGCCCTAGTGGTTAGTCCAAACTGCGGGTAGCTAGCCCTTTCACACAGTGAAAAGAAAAATTAGTTTAAACAGTCAGCAGTACAGTGATTCCAGTTGGATTTAATGTGGCAATTCAACAGGAGCGACCCTGAATTAGTACTCCGACCTCCAAACAAGATAGGGTCCTTCAACGTCAGCAGGGCTACTCTTGAGCTCCAGAGACTCTTCACATATTTATATGGTAAAAGAAAGTACTATACCAGGTAGGCTGCTTCTCTATCCGATCGCGATTACTGCACAATACCCGGGAGAACACACAGCAGATTCAGTTCCTGACAGACCGAGTGCAATTCAACAATTTCTCCAGTCTTCTACAGGGTGAGCCTGGTTTCTACTCTTCAGAGATCCTTTGATTCTTTTCACAGGACGTATTCAGTCCTAACAAGCAGTTACACAAGCTGCAGACCGGAACTCTGGGCCTTACACACGTTTTTTGACTGAAACTGTGCACTGAAGGAGCACAGGGTTTCTTTCCCCTTCACTGCCAGATCTAAACTGAAACTCCAACAGACAAAACCGGGCACTTCCTTTGAGTTCCTCCCAGTTCTTGACTGGATTGGCTGTCACTCACAATAGACTGCTGCTGTTGGTCCAAAAGGCGCCAAGTCTAAACTACATCTCCCAGAGTCACTGCCCATACAATCCTCTTGTGGCTGGCTCAGATTATGAGTCCAAGTTCTGATTCGTCCAAGGCACCATTTTAGAGCTAGCTTACCCACACTGATTGGTCCAGTTCAGCAGTTCAAAACCAGAATGGGGAACTAGACAGACACAGTTCTGACTGCAAAGAAAGAGGTTAGACAAACTGTAATTTCATTATTATTCTAAAAGATTTCTGGCAAACAGTTACATCTTTCAGATAGGTTCCTTTGCACTCCTAGTGACTGCAAAAATTGAGTGAATTGCAGCAGCTCAGTGGTACTCAATCAAAAACACAGTCCCCATACAAACTAATTATGTCTGCAAGCAGACAGCTCTTAAAGACAGTACCAGAGGTTCTAAAACACTCACTGATAAATGGCTTAAACGCCCAAACACCATTCAGGCTTGGAGCATTCAAGGAAGCTCCTGAAGTCTTTTGGGAACCCCATTTGCAGGGGGTTACACCCTTCCTGGCCTGGGAAAGCTTGACGTCCAGCGTCAAACAAGTACCCCATAAGTTTTAACTGCAACCATATACATTTGCATTAGGCTCACACATGTAATCATCAGTCAATATATCATTTACCAAGAACACATTTCTGAAACATTGCAGTACGTCCTCTTTACACAGTATTACACACACATTGTACCATAACTCAAGTTATTACCTCTTGTACATGAAACCTGAAGAGGGGCCCTTCCCTATCAGTTACTTTGGGGCTGGACGGGGCAAGGCACCATACAGAGAGGCAACACAAGTAACTTGGAGTTAGCACTGACCTCAGTTTGGGCAATGAGCTCGGGGACACATACACTCCTTTATGGACAACATTGAGAGGCAAGTCCACAGGCTTCCCAAGTGAATCATAACTGAGGTGCACCACAGGCTTTACAGCTCAACCAGTCTTTCTAGGGGAACTGTTACAGTCTCTGCACTCTGAGCCTCATTTTCAGCATTGTCCTCACTTGTCAGGGAGTCTCCATGGAGGTAGAGAGGCTAGAACTGGGGCACTTTCAGCTCCAGGAGTTACAGTTTCTGAGTCCACAACATTTGGCTCGCATGAGAGCTTTCGGACACTGGCAGTGGACTGTCAGGGCACTCAAAATACTCTTCTTGTTGGGTGTATCACCAGTCTGCCCCAATCTATCATTTTCTCTCCCTGAAAGCTCAAACAGTTCAACCACGCACAATGATTCCATTTCATCTGATCTGATGCTTTGCACTTCACTTTCTGGGAGCATTGGCTCCAGGGATGAAGCTGGGCTTAGACAGTCCAGAAGGCCCAGCTTTGTCTCCAGTATTGACTAGGGATTGCCCGAAACAATTGACTCAGTTCGTAAGAAGGATAGTATTCAAAGTCATTCTCACTTTCTTCTGATATGGACTGACAGTCATGCTAACTGGGACTTGTACAGAGGAACACTTTAACTCTGCTTCTGTAGGTGCAGACTTCCTTGATCTTTTCTTAGCAGCAGCCTAGTCACTGGTCCAGAGGGGCATCTTCTGGGGCTCAGACTCAATCAGGATTTGTCCAATGGGCAGTAAATGATTTCTATGCATTGTTTTTACATCTTTGAATTGTTCTCAGGCCTTACTTTGTACACTGGCAGATCATCTAGTTTGCCCACTACAATGTGAGAGAGATGGTGCCATCTGTCAGCAATCTTGTGTTTGCCATGCAGTCCCAGATTTCTTAGCAATACCGATCTCCCTCCTGGAGTTCCTGTGCTTTCACCTTTTTATCATACCGTTCTTTGTTGGCCAGATTTCTTTTGGCAGCCATGGTTTGAGCCAGTTGAGTGCATGAGTTAGCTGGGCCTTTAACTTTTGCACATACTGTAAATAGTTGTCAGCTTGAACCCCATCAGGAGAGACCCCAAAACACACATCTACTGGTAGTCGAGCTTCTCTTCCAAACATCAGGCGGTAGGGGAGAACCCAGTGGTATCACTTTGGTGCAGTTATAAGCATGTACCAGGGTGCTAATTTGTTGGCTCCATCTAGGCTTGTCCTTTGGGTGCAGGGTGCCTAGCATATCTAGCAAAGTGCGGTTGAAGCGTTCAGGCTGTGGGTCCCCTGGGGGTGGTAAGAGTGGTTCTGGACTTTGCACTCCCCACAGAGAAAGCATCTCTTTGATCAGAGCGACTCTCAAAGTCTCTCCCTTGATCAGAATGGATTCTTTGTGGAGCCCATAGTGAACAAAAGTTTTCTACAAGTACTTTGGCCACAGTGGATGCTTTCTGGTCTTTGGTGGGGAAAGCTTGGGCATATCTGTGAAATGGTCAGTGACCACCAGCACATTACTGATATTTCTTTGATCTGACTCCAAACTCAGAAAATCAATACAGACCAACTCCATGGGTGCACTGGTGGTGATGTTAATAAGGGGGCAGCCTCTGAGAGCAAAGCTTTCCTCTGTAAGCAGCGACTCACAAGTTGAATGTGTTGCTCCACATCAGCCCCATCTTAGGCCAATAGAATCTGGATCTCACCAAGTCAAGTGTTCTGTCTATACCAAGGTGCCCCATGTGGTTGTGCAAGGACCTCAGTACTGAGTCTCAAAGGCAGTGGGCAGCACTAGTTGTTGTTTGTCTACTTGTCCCCTCTGTCTACTGTTTCTCTGTATAACAGTTTATTGATCAGTTTCAACTTAGGACCTTCTTTGTATAACAGTGCAGTTCTCAAATCAGTGGGGCGTAATTTGGACACATCTTTTCCTGCATAGAGGCTTCTAAAGCTGCTTTGATTATGGGATTGAGGATTGAGCCCGCGAATACTGTCATTGTCCAGCTGAGGCAGTGCACCAATGTCTATTGCAGAAAAGTGGCAATAAGCAGCAGGTATGCAATTCTCAGAGGGTCCCAAGCAATCCACCATGCAGTCCACTGAGTCCGTGGACATTTGTTCCTCCCTGTCAAACTTCCGGCAGAGTGCCGAATGTCAGGTTCTGCCAATCGGACCCAATCATTCTGGGAACAGGCCTCCGGGAGAGACATCAGCATCTATGTGGTTCAGACCTGCTCGTATTAGAGCATAGTCATATGTAGATAATGCAGAAAGCCACCTATGGCCAGTGGCATCCAACTTAGCTGAGGTCTGCACATAGGTCAAAGGATTATTGTCAGTTTTACTAGTATTTTAGCCCCATACAAGTACTCATGGAATTGGTCAACAATAGCCCACTTCAAAGCTAGGAACTCTAACTTATGTACAGGATAGTTCTTTTTGGATGGGGTCAGGCTTCTGCTGGCAAGGCCACTGGTCTCAGGCCATTCTTGTGCTCTTGGTACAACACCCCCAACCCTTGCAAGCTAGCATCAGTGTGCAGGACATAAGGTTTTCTTGGATCGGCATAGGCCAGCACTGGAGCATGGGTAAGTTGATATATGATCTCATGAAAAGCAGTCTCACAATCAGAGTCCAGCGGACCCCAAATACTTCACTCGGATGAAAATACACTCTTTCAGTCTTGAGGGACGCTGACTTTTGGTATTTTTGTGGGTTGGGGGATACCCTTGAGTAAGGTTAAGTAAAGGCGGATCACTCTTGAATAGTCCTTGATGAGCGCCCGATAATAACCACAGAATCCCAGGAATCTTTGCAGTTCTTTTTAGATTTTTGGGCTGTGGCCAGGTAGTCAAGGCCTCAACTTTACTTGGGTCGGTCTCTATTCCCTCGGTGGATACTATGTCCCACATACTTTACTGATGTTTGAGAAGAATTGACACTTATCAATGGACAGTTTAAGGCCAAAGTCCTCAGTCAGTCCAATACCTTAAATAATCTGCTCTCATGTTCCTCCAGTGAGCTGCCAAACACAATAACATCATCTAGGTATACCAGGCACTCTAGTAAGTTCATGTCCCCCACTGCACGCTCCATCAATCGTTGAAAAGTGGCTGGGTCACCTGAAATCCCTTGAGGCATCCTCATGAATTCATAGAAGCCAAGCGGACAGATAAAGGGCTGTCTTCTCACGGTCCTCTGGGGCCATCGGGATCTAGTAGTACCCACTGCGGAGATCCAACACAGAGAACCACTTGCTCCCGTTTAGGCAGTCAAAGCATCCTGAATGCGGCGTTGTGTACTGATCAGGGATAGTCCGCCCGGTTTAAGGTGCGATAATCCACACACAATCCTTACTGTCCCATTCTTTTCCTCACTACCACAATGGGGAAGCATAAGGGCTTCTGGATTCTTGTATTACACCAGCAGCTAACATCTCTTGCAGATGCCATCTCACATCATCTATGTCAGCAGGTGCCAGTCGAGACCTCTCACGAAATGGTCTTTCGTCATGCAGCGGATATTGTGCTCAGCTCCTTGCACGCATCCTACGTCCCATTCCTTTAAAAAAACACCTGGTCTCTCTGGGCAAGCTTCTCACTGATCCTCACTTTCCATTCAGCTGGCAGCGAGTCGCTGAAATCAAACAAGTCAGGCGTTACTCTGTCATTCTCCTTGAACTCTTGCTGCTGGGTAGCACTGCAGTGTCTGCACAATGCACATTAGCCAGGATGCAACCTCTATTTACTCGAATGTCTCTTTCAGACACATTATGAACTTGGACCATTACCCTTCTGGCATAAGCATGGGCTCTAGCGGGCAAAATACTAAGCTTGACCAGCAGTCCATCTGGCAATTTTCCATCGCCTGGTGCATCCAACGTTAATATTTTATTCTTAACATCCTTTCTGATACGGACTCTCCTCCTAAGGTACACTGGGCATTTGGCGTCAGGATCAGAGACTCAGGATCCTTCTTCCATACAATTCCGACCGGTTCCTCTGGTTCTATTTTTCAGCATCTCTCTGTGCCTCATAGGCCTTCTTAATTAAAGCTGGAACTCTTAAAAGCTCTACTAGTTTTTGACCCCTGTTTTCATAACACAACTGTGCCAGCCTTCCGAACATATGAGCATTTGTTCCAGTCAACAAAGGGACACCATCATACAGTCCAGTGGGGGACACACTAAGGCTAGAGTCTCTACTTGTTCGGCCACTCCAGCCACGGAGGTGGGGAAAGACAGCCAAATTCGGATATACCCGGAATAGGGGTAGGCCTTCTCACTTAACCCCCATACATGCAGTCCTTCTAATGGTTGTAAGGGTACATCTGACAAATGCTTCTGATACCAATCCTGGAACATAATTGTCACTTGGGAGCCATTGTCTAATACAGCTCTTGTAGACACTCCATTCACCTTTACAGTGGTCTCCATGGAGGGACCCACTATTCTGGACCAGTCTGGAGGGCGATAGTGGGGCCTGGGCAACTGACCTTGCCACAAAAGGACGTGAGTTAGCATTTTGGGTGCCCTCACTGGGATCATTTCGTGCACCTCTTAACCACTGATTTGTTCTCAAGCTCTCCTTGTAGCCTATATGCAACTTTGTCAGTGTCTTTTGGGGACGGCATTCCCTTTTCATGTGCCCATCCTTCCCACAATTATAGCAAAACATACTTTCTGGAGTTTGAGCTGGCCGCGCCACACTGGGAGCCAGGCGGGGGTATTACTAACTGGAAACCTTGGTGCCATCTCTGTCTGCGCGTGATAAGCATTTGGAGACATCTAGTCAGTTTCTCCACTTCCATGGTCAAGGAATTGAGTTTGGAGCTGTTATCAGCAGGAGATACATGGGTGGGTACCCCCACCCCATAGCAGATACAGTCGGATATAGGTCAGGGCCCGTACTTGCAGGCGTGGCCTTCATAAAGGACTGTTTTGAATTCCCGGATCTCTCTCAACAGTTCAGCCCCATTGTGGCATATCTTTTCCTTGTCAGAGCACTCATTGACTGCCAACCTCTGCCCCTGAACTTCACTTGATGGGCCACCCTCAGTCACTTCGGGTCGTAGCCACAGCTATTGGTGCAGGTCCCTCCGGTGCGCCTTTTTCTCAACTCCTCAATTTCTCTCATTAACTCCTCATGGGAGGTGGGATTCAGTCGATTTGCCAGGCGTAACTGAAGCACAGCAGTTCTGAGAGGGGCAGACTTAAGGATCCTGTCCAGCCTGGTTCGGTCCAGTTCAGTCACTGGCAAACTACCCTTTCTGAGGCATTCTTGCAACAATTTTTCCAGCCGAGATACATACACAGACAACAACTCCCTTGGTACTGTTGTGCATTTCTTACTCTCCACCATAGATCCTCATCAGAATCTGGGCTCCCATACATTCTCCAAGGCCTCAAGATAGGCCTGTGCAGTCACTTCAGGGTTACTGGCCCGTTTACTTGCGGATGGTAGCCAGGGCAGGACCTCCGGAGGCTCTCATAACCCTCTCTTTCGCTTTTGACTTCCAGGCATTGCCATTCTAGCACTTGGGGGCAACATGGTCTATCCAGGTCTCCCAGTCATCCTCCTTGGGGGTGGGGAGGTGCCGAGAAGATCCTCAACCTTCGGTGAGAGTCGTGACTAATGGCTGGTGCAGAAATAGGAGTCTGCATTGGTTCAGCCACCATTACGGGTACTGGGCGGGAGAGGTGTTGGGGAGGAACACCCCAGGTGGCAAGAATAGTTTCTTCAAGTCCTCCACAGTTTTCCTTCCCCAGCAACCATTTAGCAAATTTCTCCTCAAGTTTCAGACAGTGGTGGGGCTCATTCCACCGGGTCTTTACTGTACTTAGTTATCACTCTCAGGCAGTGAGGGCTCCCTCTGGGGTAATGGTCTGTGGCACTTTGGAGCTATCTATGGGATCCTTAAACTCTACTAGGGCCAGGAAAGTGTGGGTGAGCAGATTAGCATGCCGACCCACCACCACAGGGTTTTGTAAACCTTCCACCTTGAAAGTACTCCCTGTACAGTGTCCGTATTGATACAGGGATGTCAGGATAAGCTTAGCATTTTGGGGTCAATCTCCTCCCAGTACACCCTCCACCAGCGGTGCACAGCCACTTCTGTCGGGTACCCATTTTTTTCTTAACAGTGGTTCGTAAATATGGCCACTAGAGGACACACAATCCCAGCGGTGAGCCTCAAGATGTAACCCTACATGGCTATCCCAGGGGCTACTACCCCTGCCTGATTTGCCACTAACAGGTTGAGGGGCCTGGATCCAATGCGGGTGCCTCCACCCAGAGGTCAGGGTTTGCAGTAGTTAAACTTACTTGGTCACAGCCCTCTGGGACACTGCAACCCCCCTTCTTCCACTAGTGGCCCACACAATATATCAGAATTACCTTCACAGTATACACTTACCCCAGGACTAGTTCCGGTACTGGGACCTCCTGTGAAATAAGATACAGTGCAACAATCACAGTACAGTACTTAACATAGACAAATCCCTCAGGCAGTATAACTTTGCTGAAACAAGCAGCTCTGATTTATTTGGGGATATAACAAGGACTGAGGAAATCAGGTTAATTAGCTTATCACTTTACTATCTACCTATGGCTCTGTGCAGGCCTATCCCTACCAGTTACTGTCCCTGAGTGCACCCAAGCCTAGTGGCTAGTCAAACCCGTGGCAGCTGGTGAGGGCCCTTTCACACAGTGAAAAGAAAATTAGTTTAAACAGTCAGCAGTACAGTGATTCCAGTTGGATTTAATGTGGCAATTCAACGGAGGCGACCCTGAATTAGTACTCACGACCTCCAAACAAGATAGGGTCCTTCAACGTCAGCAGGGCTACTCTTGAGCTCCACGAGACTCTTCACATTTATATGGTAAAAGAAAGTACTATACCAGGTAGCTGCTTCTCTATCCGATCGCGATTACTGCACAATACCGGAGAACACACAGCAAATTCAGTTCCTGACAGACTGAGTGCAATTCAACAATTTCTCCAGTCTTCTGCAGGGTGAGCCTGGTTTCTACTCTTCAGAGATCCTTTGATTCTTTTCACAGGAGAGTTCAGTCCTAACAAGCAGTTACACAAGCTGCAGACCAGAACTCTGGGCCTTACACGTTTTTGACTGAAACTGTGCACTGAAGGAGCACAGGGGTTTCTTTCCCTTCACTGCCAGATCTAAACTGAAACTCCAACAGACAAAACCGAGCACTTCCTTTGAGTTCCTCCCAGTTCTTGACTGGATTGGCTGTCACTCACAATAGACTGCTGCTGTTGGTCCAAAAGGCGCAAGTCTAAACTACATCTCCCAGAGTCACTGCCCATACAATCCTCTTGTGGCTGGCTCAGATTATGAGTCAAGTTCTGATTCGTCCAAGGCACCATTTTAGAGCTAGCTTACCCCACACTGATTGGTCCATTTCAGCAGTTCAAAACCAGAATGGGGAACTAGGCAGACACAGTTCTGACTGCAAAGAAAGCAGGTTAGACAAACTGTAATTTCATTATTACTCTAAAGATTTCTGGCAAACAGTTACATCTTTCAGATGAGTTCCTTGCACTCCTAGTGACTGCAAAATGGAGTGAATTGGCAGCAGCTCGGTGGTACTCAATCAAAGAAACACACAGTCCCCATACAAACTAATTATGTCTGCAAGCAGACAGCTCTTAAAGAGACAGTACCAGAGGTTCTAAAAACACTCACTGATAAATGGCTTAAACGCCAAACACCATTCAGGCTTGGAGCATTCAAGCAAGCTCCTGGAAGTCTTTTGGGAACCCCCATTTGCAGGGGGGTTACACTTGGGTTGTATCACTTTAGTTTAATGTGATTTTTTTTTTGCTTAGTTTATGCTGAGCTCCGTCTCCAGAAATGTCTTCAAGAAGTGTGCCTGCTGGCAGAAGATACCAGAGAAGGACGACCACGAGGACTGCGTCTATTGCCTATGCCTCGACCACGACACCCAGGCTTGCGTGATCTGCAGCTTCAGTCAGGCTACCAGGTGGCACCAAGTGCAGATCTTGGAAACTTTCCTGTTGAAGCAGAAGGTCACACAGATGGAGAAGTAGCTTCAGGTCAGAAGTTCCTCCGCTTCCCACGCGACATCCTCTGGTTCGCAGCCCTCCAAGGCCTGGGACAAGTCGGTGGGGAAGCACAAGCACCAAGACAAGGATGGTCCGAAGGCGAGAACCCAATCCTCCTCGTCTCAATCACGGTTGCCGCTTCATGCATCAACCGCTGCGGGGCCCTTCACATAATCAGGGGTGGCCCCCACTGCCTCCCATGCCTTTTCCCCTGCAGGGCTACTGTTGGCAGCTCCCCCCACCAACATCTTGGTGCCAGTTCCAGAGGCTCCAGTGCACCACAGACGTTGCCGCTCCTGCTGTTTAGGCCCTTATTTTTGGTGGGCAGTCATGTGGCTCAGCTAGGTCATTGTCAACAAGCTCGGCCTTGGCGGTCGCAGGGGCACAGCCTACCCCCGCCGTCAGCCTCTGTCATTTCTTAGGTCACTGTCTCTGGCCCAGGACCTTTGCCTTCTCTAGACTTGCCCCTGTCGCTGTCATATTCTCTGACGCCGACCCACACCAGGGAACTTCCTCACAGGCCTCTGTCTGTTCAGCCATCCTCCCTGGTGCCACCCCCGGTCTTCCCTCAGCAGACGTCGGTGGGCCCCACGCCAGTTGTGGTGGACTTTCAGTCTGTACTCCACACTTTCTGGGACTTCATGCAGCGGCCTCGTGCACAGGCCCTGCTCCCCTTTCTCCTGTGGGGCCACGGACCACGCCTTGGCACCCAGGGCACTTGCTCCCCTTCAGGAGTCGGGGATGAGGCCGGATACCACCTGACCATATCCCTCCAGATGACCTGGACTCCCCGATGACCCCTTGTTTGTCTTGGTTGCTGAGACAGTTGCAGTTGGCCATGAGCTTCGACACCAAGGAGCAAGACTCAGCTCGATGTCGACTGGCTTCTTCTTTGCAGTTTCTGGATGCCCCTCCTCTAGTCATCCCTCCATTGGTTGAGCCCTTTGAGGATGCCACCATGGCACCGTCCCAGTTTGATTCCCGATGTACCCAAGAAGGTGAATAAAGTGTATCAGGCCCCAGCGGGGATTCCTTTCTTTATTGATCAGCTTCAAACAGATTCAGTGATCATCAATGCCACCCACAACTGTACCAAGAGGCCTAAGCATCTCAGTTCCTTGCCCTCGGATAAGGAGTCCTGGAGGCTGGATCACATTGGCAAGGTACCTTTTGCCTCTGCCACACTGACCATCAGGGTGTTGAACTACATTGCCCATATGGTCCAGTACCAAAACCAGCTCTGGGAACAGGCCCTTGAAACTGCCTGGGCCCTCTTGGAGGATCCCCAGACACATAAGATGCTGCAGTCTCTGAAAGTGGGTTCCAACATTGGCACCCACTTCCTTAGGGCTGCCTACAATGCCGTGGACTCCTCAGACACCTCGGCCAGGGCTGCCGCATCAGGCAATTGCCTTCAAAGACACTCTTGGCTACGGGTGTCTGGCTTTACCCAAGATGTTCAGTTGTTCATCTTGAATACCCCTTATAGAGGCTACAGACTTTTTGACGCAGATGTACAGGACATACTGTCTAAACTGCAAGCCTCTGGCAGCACCCTACCATCAGTCCACTCTACGTACCACACCAACCAGCCCAGAAGTGGTCAACGAGTGCCTTTTCGTCAGTCTACCCATAGACCCAAGCCCTCTAACAAGCCTCAGGCAAGTGCTGGGTTGCCTCTGCCTTGCCTACCCCCTCCTCCACCACAGGAAAATCCCCCAGAGGAGGAAGTGCGGCCCTGGCCGCTTCTGCCAGTTCAGCATGACTTCCTGCCTGACCTCCACCCTCCCCCATAAGCCAGGAGGTAGTTGTAGGGGGTCGCTTCTTCCTTCACTTGGACAAGTGGAGGGAAATCATCAGAGATGCCTGGCTACTGCAGCTCATAGAAGGTGGCCATACTCTGCAGGTTCTGGAGTGGCCTCCAGTAAAACCTCCGGTCCTGTGCTTTTATCCTCTAGACAACATCCCAGTGTTCTTGGAGGAAATGCACACTTTGCTACATAAAAGGGCCATAAAACCTGTCCTAGAGACCCAACAAGGCAGAGGTTTCTATTCCCATTTACTCCTGGTCCCCAAATGCACAAGGGATCTCGGGCCCATTCTGGACATCCGGGAGCTAAATTTGTTTATTCCATACAAAAAGTTATGAATGGTGACACTTCATGGTCTTCTGCCCCTTCTGCACCAGGGAGATTGTATTTGCTCCCTCGACATGAAAGATGTCTACTTGCATGTCCATGTACATGCATCCTGTAGACAGTACCTAAGGTTTCATTTCAAGGGGGTACACTTCCAGTTCCAGGCCCTGCACTTTGGCCTGTCCTCACTCCTGTGATGTTAACCAAATGCTTGACAGTGGTGGCTGCGGCCTTCAGTCGGGAGGAACGCTGTGTCTCTGCCTACGTGGATGACTGGTTTCTCAAAGCTCAGTCCAGGGACCACATGTTCCAGGACCTGGGGATCACAGTCAACCTACCCAACTCTGTTCTGTCAACACTGTAAGTACCTTCAGTATATAGGGGCAGTCCTGAATACAGCTCAGGATATGGTCTTCCTGCTTCAGGACGTGGCAGATCGCCTTATAGCCTAGATCTGCATGTTGTACAACAGTCACTATGTCTCAGTCAGAACATTCCTCCTGCTCTTGAGCCTAATGGCTGCAGCTATAGCCACTGTGTCTCTAGCCAGCCTGCACATATGAGGGTACTCAGTGGGCCTGAGGGGTCAGTGGGACTGGCCCATATTGACAGCCTGGGAACAGCAGGTCTGTCTCCTCTCCAGTGAAAAAGGTTCTACTTTGGTGGATGGAACCCAGCAACCTGTTAAGAGGTGTTCCCTTCCTCATCCCTTCCCCTCAGCAAATTTTCACAACAGAAGTTTCGGAGTTGGGATGGGGGTGGGCTCATCTAGTGCCCCATCAGATTCAAGGGATGTGGTCCAAACTGGCATCCTCTCTCCACATCAGTGTCCTGGAGATGAGGGCTGTTCTTTATGCCTTGCAGGCTTTCCAGGCTCGGCTATACTGAGGTCTTCTGGTAGTGCAGATGGACAACATCAGTGTAATTCACTAGATCAACAAGCAGGGGGGGCACTCATTCATACCCTCTTTGCCGGGAAGCAATGAGAGTTTGGTATTGGGCTCTAGAACATGGTGTAGAACAGTCATCCATCCATATTCCAGGTGTCAAAAATGTCCTGGTTGACAGGTTAAGCTGGCCACAGTCCATGATGTATGACAGAGGTCAGCAGCTCCCACTCGTGCAAGACCTGTTCGATAGATGGTGTCATACAGAGTTGGACCTTATTGTGTCCCCACTCAGTGCAACACTGCCGCTTTTTTGCTCGCCTGCTCCAAGGTCTGGAGTTTTCTGCTGAGACGCATTGTCCCTCTCTTGGAAAGGGATGTTTCTTTATGCCTTTCCACCCTTTCCCCTACTTCAGAGGGTTCTGATCAAGCTACAGTCGGAAGGGCCACTATGATCCTCATTGCCCCCTTCTGGCCTTGACAGATCTGGTTCTCTCTTACTGTAGCAGTTGACAGTGGAACCTCCAGTGCCCCTGCCTCGTGCATCTTGCTCTCCCAGGACCGGAGCACTCTGGTCCACCTGGCCATCAAATCCCTGCATCTTCATGCCTGGCTGCTGAAGTCATAGCCATGGCTAGATTTGGGGTGTCCCTCAAGGTGGCTGATGCCCTGGTGACGGCTAGGAAGCCTTCCACAGGGCCATTTATTCCATGAAGTGGAAATGCTTTGCTCTGTGGGCTTCTTCAAGTCAAGTGGATCCCTTCACTTGTCCAGTGCATCAGATTCTGGAGTACTTGCTGTCCCTTTCAGACTCCGGTTTGAAGTACTCCTCTCTTAAAATGCACATGTCTGCCATTTCTGCCTTCCATGAGTCGTTTGATGAATATACAGGGGCACAACTGGAGGTGTCACGTACATTCCTGAGGTGCATTCTTCAAGCCTCCTATCTGCAGTCCAGTCCCGCCTTTAGACTTGACTTTTGTGTTGGAGAAACGTACTTTGGTTTCTTTTGAGCTGGTCACGACATGTGAGCTACATTTGCAGTCATGGAAAGCATTATTTTTGGTTGCTGTTACATCTGCTCGAATTATTTCAGAGCTACAGGCCCTCATGTGTGAACAGCCTTATTTGATTTTCCACAAAAACAGTGTCTTTGTGTACTAGCCGTAAGTTTCATCCCAAGCTGGTGTCTGAGTTTACTTTAAATCAATCTATCCACTTGCCTGTTTATTACCCAGAGCATGCCAGTCCAGGGGAAGCATTACTCCGTACTTTAGATGTGCGTAGAATTCTGTGTTACTATACACACCGTATGAAAGACAGTAGGAAGTCCTCTGTTATTTGTTTCTTTTGCCCCTGGGAAAGAGGGCAACCCTGTTTCTAGACGGTGCTTATCCCGAATGGTTGGCCAACTGTATTACTTTCTGCTACAGGAAGTATGGTGAGGACATTTCTGGTGTTGTTCGTGGTCAGTTCCACCAGAGGCATGGCCACTTCTGTTGCCTGTTTCCAGAATGTTTCAGCCACAGATATATGTGCTGCTGCCACGTGGAGTACTGTTCACACCAATACAAAGCACTACAGTCTGGACATTACTTCTAGGCATAGGGCCAGTTTTGGCCTAGCTGTTCTGCAGGGCCTACTTTCTTAGGCTATTGGTTTCCATCCACCCAGACTGGATATTCTGATGTCAGACCTGCATGGGACTATTTCCATAGTCACTTCAAAGAGCCGCGCTCCAATACATAGAGACGCAGTCAAGCTGCTGCAAAAACTCTAATTAATTTTTTGTAAATTAAGCGTTAAGGGTCAGGCAAACGCTCCAACACCGTATACCTCTGTGCTTCGACCGTTAGGTCTTCCTCAGGGGGCGGGTTCTGGAGTAGCAAGGAACACCATTAAATTCAAAAAAATCTGATGACATAAATCACCTGGTACATAGTAATCCATTTTAGGGAAAGTCCCCTCAAACATTTTTTCTTCATACCTGCATAGTTTGTGGGCATGACTACTGATTCCCTCCCTTTTACCCTCCTAATGTCATGTTAATTTAGATATAAATGAAGTTTCTTCATTCTGTTCTGCCCAGGTGTGAAAAACTGGTTGGTGCCATTTCAAAGTTCATGACCCCACTCAAGCAAATCAGCATGGGTATTGATGATGCGTAGACGCTCATGCCAGTAGAAGCTCTACAGTTAGTCAGTGCTGTCGCACAGCTTGGGAAGTAACTGCACTCTTGTCTTGGGTTTGGCACTCAGACTTTTCAAGATAATTTCCCTACTGTTTTCTGTGAGAAAAGTAGAGTTAGGGAAAGAAAAGCATTTGGAAGGGTGCTGCTGCTTGCTTTGTTATTTATCTGATTAATTGGTTTTACTGCTAGTGGCTCTTTGCTTGTTCGGAGCTTGAAACACCTTTGATCTCACTGTGCAGGTCTCCTGCTGTCAAGCAAAGTCTACTGAGCAGGTGACATTTTTTTAGGTTTAATTTCTGATATCTTTTTCATGTGCTAGCCTACAACAGGGTGTCACCAAGTATAAAGGAAGTGTTTTAACTGTAGATCTTACTTTGAGAGGGCTCTTGCAGTAGGTAATTACATATAGGACTGACGCCGGCAGGCAGCAGGACCCCATGGAAAAATTTCCAGCTAGCGGTCCCTGGCGAGACTGCCCACATCAGGTGACTGGCGTCAGGAGGCGTTGGTATAAGGGGCGGTCCGAGACCCGCCTTCCAGTTCTTTCCGCCCGTTAGCTCATGCAGCTTCTCGCGGAAAAGTTTGACGCCGTCAACCCCTACCTTCGTGTTTTTTACAAAAAATCATTGTTTTAGACTAACGCTCAGTACTATCGTTGGTGTATGTCGTCTCCTACACCCTCCGAGCACAAGAATATAAGTGCGATTCGATGGGCGCTCTTAATCATCAAGACAAGGACGGCCACTCCCTGTGCCTGTTCTGCCTAGGCCCCGATCACCTGGTTGAGAAGTGCCAGCACTGCCTCAGTTTCAACGCAGCTACCGGAAAAGGGCAGCAATCCTGGAAGCCCATATTCTAAAGAAGAAAATGAGTTCTATGGAGAAGGAGCTCAAAAGCTGAGGCAGGCGTCCACTTCCCCGAAGGCCATCGGAAGAGAAGGAGGCACTGGGACAAGGGCTCCTCACAGCGTCTCCCTCGGGAGTTGCTGGGGCCATGAGTAACATCCCCTCGAGAGATCGCTCCTAAACACCGCCTTGGAGGTTTCCAAGGGGGTGTCGGCCCGCCCAGCTCGCGCTCGGGCCTTGCGGGCGCCTCCGGGCAGTTGGAGGCCTCCGCCCCTGGTTCGGTCGCAGGCTTGCGGCCTGCCATTGTGGGTGACTCTGGTAAGCCGGGCATTGGCTCCTCTGAAGTCCGCCCGGAGAGGGCCGGGGTGACACACGGCCTCTACTCCACTGGAGCAGGCTGATCACTCTACTCGTCCCGCCTCCGGTGATGGCTCTCATAAGTCGGACGTCGGCTCCTCTGGTGCCCGCCGAGAGCTCGCCTCTAAGCCTCATGTCGGCTCGTCCAGTGTCCGGCCGAAGGAACTGACGGATATGCCCCACGTCCGTACCGGTTCCCGCGGCATTCGCTGCCATCTGAGAACCAGATTCTCTCAACCCGACCCCAGGGACTTTTCCCCCTCTGTCCCTGGGCGAAGCTGGGGATCTTTTGCCTCCGTCAGTCCTTCCTCCACCTGGTGCGCCGGACCTGACGTCGGCTCCCCAGATGCCGGCTCTGACACCGGTACCTCCGGCACCAGGGCCTCCGCCGTCAACCTTACCAACTCCGTGAGACATTCCCCTCCCATCAGGCCATCAGTCCTCCAGGCTCTCCACTATGGGCCTGCCTGTGAGGCCTCCGGCCGGGCCGTCTGCTCCGGCATCCCACCCCCCCCCGGCTCCCGGGTACCCTCCATCCTTTTCGACGCCGGTGTACCCGGGACCACAGTATCTGGCGCCACAGTACCCGACACCAGGCTTCCTGGCGCGCCACACTCGGCGCCACAATACCTGGCGGGCTACCGCGGCGGGTTTTGGATCGCTTCATCTGATTACAACCCATATCCTTATCCCCCACCTCCTCCATCGCCCTCGCGGCCGCCGGTGGACCTGCAGGAGACTGTGGCCTCCTGGTGGGCTGAGGCCAAGGCTCAGCTCACCAAAGAGGTCGAGAGCCACCTTCCGGCGATGGTGCCATCCCAGGTTCCCGTACGTCCGAGGCGGCACACTCCCTCACCACCTCCAGACTCCAGGGTTCTTCCATCTAGATCCAGAGAAGGGCAGGACACGCTTCCCCGGGAACTACCCAAGGGGTTCGTTCCTCCCACGGGTCGGGAAAGGGAGTCTTTCTCTTCTTCATCCTCCTCTTCACCCTCGGACTCTTCTGACGGTTGCTCCGAGAGAGAGACGACTAGCCACGCTCTCCATCGAAGCCCAGGCCAAGGACTCCTCCGAAGTCTCCTCCGGAGGATCCTTCTTTTACGGAGTTGCTTAGGAAAATCTTGGAGGTTCATCAATGGCACTCCCTGGAACCAGCTCCTCAGCATCTGAAACTCGCTGAACATCTGGATCTGCCCGTGACAGCTCCTACATTGGTGTCACCCTGGATAGAGCCTCACGCTGACCTCATTACCACAATATGGAAACAGCTGTCGGCCTTAGCCCCACTTCCTGGGAAGTCGAACCGGCTATATCAGACTCCAGAGGGTGTTGATTTTCTGGATTCTCACCCTCGTGCTGACTCGGTTGTGATTAGCGCCGCTCACGGCCGGTCGACGAACCCCAAACATCTTAGCTCATCACCACCTGATAAGGAATCACGCCTTCTGGACCAGTATGGGAGAAAATTTATGCTTCCTCCATGCTGGGATCAGAACCCTTACACTATGTCGGCCATATGGGGACCACAGGAAGGCCATCCTGACTCAGGCGGAAGCCAAACTGGACTCCTTGCCTGGCTCCTAAGTCAAGCAGGAGTTGGCTGATTCGTCCATCTGCTCGTTCGGCCAGTCGACACATGCTTCGCTCACGACATACGATGCAGTGGACAGTGCTAGGCGGAGCTTCAGCTTTAGCAGGCCCTCTGCGTCATGGCTCCTTGTGTCAGGTTTGGTCCCGGAGGTGCAATCTGCTATCCAGGAAGCATCCTTCCGGGGGTCGGTGCTTTTCGGGGGTGATGTCAAGGACATTATCAACGATTTGCAAGAGAAGGGGACAGCACTGAAGTCAGGTGATTCCATGTACCATCCCCATCAGCAGCAGCGCCGTCCCTTTCGCAATCAGCCAAAGGCGAAACCCCAGGGAAGGCAGGCCACAAAATGCCGGGCCCCCCCACCCAAAAAAGCAGCGGGTGCTTCAGCTGCGGCTCTGCCCCACACCACCTGACTCCTTTCCTCTCCCACTGCCTCCGGACTCCCCGGAGGAACCGGTAGGAGGGAGGTTTTCCCTCCACCTTCCGGGATGGGAGAGGATAACCACAGATTCTTGGGTGCTCCAGCTCATAGCAGAAGGACACTCCATAGAGTTTCTTCAGAAACCACTCCGCCACCCCCCTCTGAAGTAGTCGTATTCACGGGAACATCTTCTCTTGGTCCAGGAGGAAATCTCGGCTCTTCTGCTGAAGCAAGCGATAGAGCCTCCCCCCCTTCATCTGCAAGGGACAGGTTACTATTCCCATTTCTTCCTGGTCCCAAAGAAGACTGGAGATCTCAGACCAATTTTGGATCTAAGTTCCCTGAATCTTTACGTAGAGTACAAAAGGTTCAGGATGCTCTCTTTGCAGAGCCTTCTGCCCCTCCTTTGGCCGGGTCAATGGCTTTGTGCTCTGGATATGTAGGATGCTTATCTGCACATTCCCATTCGCCCATCTCATCGCAGATGCCTTTGTTTTGCGTTCAAGGGGGACCACTACCAGTTCAAGGCTCTCTCGTTTGGTCTATCCTCAGCCCCCCGAATATTTACCAAATGCCTGGCAGTGGTGGCGGCCCACCTGTGTACCAAGGGAGTGCAGGTTTTCCCGTACCTGGACAACTGGCTCCTGGTGGCCTCGTCCAGGGAGGAACTCCTACATTTCCTGTCCCTTACCCAGCAGGTTTTTGTCAGCCTGGGTATTACCATCAACCATTCTAAGTCTCATCTGGACCCATCCCAGAGGCTACAGTTTATTGGGGCGATTCTCGATATGACCATGGGCAAGGCCTTCCTGCCTCCAGACAGGGCGTCCACCCTTCAGACCCAAATAAGTCTGTTGTCCGACCACAGGATGGTCTCTGTGAGGTCGGTCCTTCGCCTTCTCGGGCTCATGGCGGCTGCTATCCCGATGGTGCCTCGCGCTCGACTCCATATGAGGTTCTCTCAGTGGACTCTACGCTCTCAATGGGATCAGCTAGTGGACGACCTAGATCACTCAGTTCTGATCTCCTCACCGATGATGCAAGACTTGCAATGGTGGATGGTTCGAGAGAGCCTGTTTCAGGGAGTTCCTTTCTTTCATCCTCCCTCCTCCCAGACTCTAACCACAGACGCCTCAGGCGAAGGTTAGGGAGCCCATCTAGGCCCTCATCGGACCCAGGGCTCCTGGTCCAAGCTAGAACAAACTCTCCACATCAGTGTGCTCGAGCTTCGGGCAGTGTTGTATGCTCTCCAAGCCCTTCACCAATACATCCTTCCCGGCCATCTAGCCATCCAGATGGGCAACATGTGCGTGGTGTGGTACATCAACAAACAGAGAGGGACTCGGTCCTTCCCTCTATGCAGGGAGGCAATGAGGGTTTGGGATTGGGCAACACAACACGACCTTCACCTCATGGCAGTTCACGTTCCGGGAGTCGACAACACCCTGGCAGACAAGCTAAGTCGCTCTTCTACTCTGACTCACGAGTGGGAACTGGAACAAGGGGTCCTAGACATTATCTTCCAGCTTTGGGGAACACCACAGGTTGACCTGTTCGCATCCCACCTAAACGCAAAACTTTCTGTCTTCTGCTCGCTTGTTCCAGAGCGAGGCACTTTTTGGAGTGACGCTCTGTCTCTAGACTGGAAGGACAGATTCGTCTATGCCTTTCCCCCAATTCCACTGATCCAACGAGTCTTGCAGAAAATAGCTTCAGAAGGAGCGCAAGTGATTCTGATCGCTCCTTTCTGGCCCAGGCAAGTCTGGTTCTCTCTTCTGCAACATATTCAGAGGATCTCCTCTTCCTCTGTCTCGAGGTTTGTTGACCCAGGATCAGGGACCCTGGTCCATCCAGGCCTCAAATCCCTTCAACTGCATGCATGGCTCCTGCAGACCTAGCCCAATCCGGTTTTGGAGTGTCTCCCAAAGTGGCGGAGATTTTAGCGGAGGCCAGAAAACCCACCACCAGATCCACTTATGCCACGAAGTGGAAAAGATTCACTATCTGGGCCGCTTCCAAGAACGTGGAACCTTTCTCCTGTTCAGCGGGGCTTCTGCTGGAGTATCTACGTTATCTGCTTGATCTGGGTCTCGGCCATTCCTCTCTAGGTACACATGGCGGCCATTTCGGACTATCATGTTCCCTTCACAGACAAGGCTTTTGCGCAACTGGAGGTCTCCAAGACCTTTCTCAGGGGGGTCCTCCATCTGAGGCCCCCCATCCGTACTCCTGCACCCCCTTGGGACTTGAACTTTGTTCTTGAGAAACTTATTCTCCCTCCCTTCGAACCTGCAGCTTCTGCGAACTTGAAGTTCCTTTCATGGAAGACTCTCTTCTTGGTGGCCATTACTTCGGCTCGGAGAATCTCAGGCTCAGGCCTAATGTAAAATCCCATACCAGTTTTTCACAAGGAACGAGTTGCTCTTCACACGAATCCTAAGTTTCTCCCTAAAGTAGTAGCCGAGTCTACTCTAAATCAGTCCATAGAGTTACCTGCCTTTTTTACGCAGTACTCTAATAAAGGGGAGTATTTACTCCATACTATGGATGTTCACCGGATTCTGAGATACTATATCAACAGGATGAAGAATCTCAGAAAGACTGATCAGTGGTTTGTCTCTTTTGCTCACAAAGGGGAAGGCAATGCTGTTTCCAAACAATGCCTGTCTAAGTAGTTGACTCATTGCATCACTTTCTGTTATGACAAATACAACAAGACCCTCCCGGGTCGAGTCAGAGGCCACTCCACAAGAGGAGTAGCTGCGTCAGCGGCTTGTTTCAAGAACGTGTCTGCGGCAGACATCTGCGCTGCCGCCACCTGGACTTCCGTCCATACCTTTACTAAACACTACAGTTTGGATGTTGCCTCTTGCCGTAGAAGCTGGCTTGGGCTGGCTGTTCTGCGAGGCCTTTTATCTTGAGGCTTGCACAGCTAGAACTGCTTTTTGGAGTAGTTTCCTCCTCCCGGTGCCTCTCTTTGTTCCAGACTGCTTGGGATTCAGTCCTATATGTAATTACCTACTGCAAGAACCCTCTCTAAGTAAGATAGTACAGTTACATAAGAACTTACCGTAACAGTAGATCTTCGAGAGAGGCCTGTTTTGGCCTGTGGCAGGAAAGAACTGGAAGGGCGGGAGTCTGGGACCCTTGCTTATACGACGTCTCCTGGCCGCCCGGTCACCCTGGCGGCGCAGGTCCCTCGCCAGGGGACTGCTAGCTAGAAATTTTTCCGTGGGGTCCTGCCGCCTGCTGGCATCAGTCCTATATGTAAGTATGTACTGCAAGAGCCTCTCTCAAAGATCTACTGTTACGGTAAGTTCTTACGTAACTGTACTTTCCTTCAGCACTCTGGGGTGTAATTTATCCGGCCCCAGTGCTTTCTCCATCTTAAGGGACCTGAGGGCTTCCCTCACTCTCTCTGCTGTGATTTCCACTTCCGCTACTTCTTCTCCCTGCTTAGCCTTACCCCCTCCTGCCAGTGATGCCTCTCCCTCTCCCCAGACCCGCCGATCGGTAAGGGTCCCCCTCTCCTCAGTATCACTGTCTCCTCCCATGTATGATGCAGCACCCCCATTTTCCTTGGTGAAAACTGAGGTGAAGTACTCATTCAGTACCTCAGCCTGCTCCCCCGGGTCTTGTGCCCATCTCTTCCCTGATTCATCATCGACCCAGGCATTGAAGTCGCCCAGAACCATCAGTCTGTGCGACTTAAACACCATGTCGATGATGAAGTCCGCCACTTCGAAGGAACCACTTCTCACCACTGGGCGGACGGTAAATGAGAGTGATCCTACAACCTGCACCTGCTACAACAGCACACTTGAATGACTCCGTCTCCTCAACTGGTTCACTTGTGAGATTAAGTTTGGTCTTAAAACAAACCGCAACACCAACCCCCCTCCACGATCCAATCTTGGGCGGTGAATCACCGAGTAGCCGGCTGGAGTTAAAGCCTCCAATATGGGGCCAGAGTTCTCATCCAGCCAGGTCTCGGTGATGCAAGCCAGGTCCAGTGTTCACACAAGATCTGCAGTAATTGCAGTCTTGTTCTTAATGGCCCGCATTGCATAACACCGCCCGAGTTGGATGAACCTCCAGGGCTGCCCGAGCCACTTGCCCACCAATATTGGTGGTGCCCTTGGGCATGAAAACCAGACATGGCGGACCACGATCTTGGTTCCATTTCGCCCCAGGGCGTCCCCTGCATATTACGACCCCGATGTGGTGACCCCGCTCATTCACCCTCCACTGTTCGCACCTCCCAGCCTTCCTCCCCCTTCTGTGAGCAATACCCAGCACCCTACAGCTCTGGTATGTTGTAAACTGCAGTGGCGGGGGGGGGGCTGGAGGGCACGGAGAGCAGAGGATGAATAGTGCACCACTGTGGGGGCAGGCCTCCGACACATTCTAGTACCCAATATAGCAACAACCCTTGTTAACCAGCAAAATTCCTAAAATATTTGACAGTTAAATAACGTAAAATAAAACAAAAATTACAACTAAAAATATAAACTGTTAACACTTATTTAAAGAAAGAATAAATGAACCTCAAACACCCATCCCTATTATAAGATAAATAACCCTCAATTACCCCTTCCCTAACATTAAACTCTAAAATAAAAAATGTAAAACTCAGAGTCTCTGACAAGGGTAGATCAATTTAGGAACGATTCAGTCACAGGTAAATAAACTGCTGTAAATTAAATCCAAAATGCCAAGCAAATCAAAAATAGATGACTAATATCTTCAGCCCCCCTGGGCCCTCTCACTGCCTCAGGGAGTTAACAAGGCACAGGTACTCTCACGGTCTGTCCGAGCCAGAAGATAAAACCAGAATTATGAATGTTTTGCAGCCCCCATGCCGTCTCACTACCTGGGGACCGACGAAAACAAAACAAAGGTACTCTCACTGCCTGCCAAGTAGCAACAGATAGTTAAATAATAAAAGTGAAAATCTGACCATGTGCAAGTAGGGGATCCTTAGAACGAATGTCCTCACTCACGGTCCGTGTACCAGGAAGGTAGAAACCCAAATAATCCCATACGAAGGACCGCAGCCAGAAAATATCCACACCTGCTCCCCTCGGTTCTCTACCAGCATCAACCCACCAGTTGACCCCGGGAGAACCTAAGTGAACCAACAGCCCGTTCTGTCGACTACCCAACGGGACCATGGCTCAGCCCCCTGAAATACTCAGAATTTCGGCTTCTGGTCCCCTCGCAGGGTTGGGCACTGCTGCAGGATATTACAAGTCCTGCACCCAACAGAAGCACTGTTAGAGGACAGTTCAGTCAAAAAAATTCATTTCACACAGATCCTCTCACCAATCCCAGTAAATTAGTCTCCTAAGTGATCCACCATCTGTCCTCGGCTCTTCTCCTCAAGCTTCCTATCTCCAATCCCAGGCGACCTGAAACACAAATCCAGGCCGAGAGCAGTAAATCCCAATAGGTCCGAATAACTCCTCAGAAGAAACACAGGCAGATCCACACAGGTCTTCAGTCAAACAAAATGACGATGGGCCCAAAAACAGATGGCCCCAGTACACACTACGGGTCATTAGCAACGACCCAGTGTCACTCTATCACTAATAATGGGAGAAAAACGGTTAAGAATAAACTTGGCCCATACAAGCACAAACTACGTCAGCACCTCACTAATCTCAACAAGTGTGACTGCACCCCCTAGGCCTACGGGTCACCGGCTCTCTCCTCAGGCCCCAGCTGCCCACTAGATCACTCTCCCCCTCTTGCCCACCTATTTCCCCCTCCCTCCTCTAACCACCTAGTCCTCCACTCCTATCCCTCTTCTCACCCTCACTCCCTACTGCTACACTCCCTGCGTTACCCTTGGCACAAACACTTTTCATTTCCCCGACTACCCTCCTCCATTTGCCACACTCCTCCGCTCCCACCTCTCCCCTCCCCTTCTCCCTCCATTACCTCCCCCTACCTGTGACATACCATCCGCTTACCCTCACTGCGTTACCCTTGGTCCTCTCCTCACTCCCTCCCCTTTCCCCCTTCTCCCCCTCCTTGCCATGGCACTTCTGTTGCTTAGCACTTCGTGGCAATGGCACAATCTTGACAGCATTTCCTCCTCCTTGTTCTCCCTCTACACTGCACACCTTTCATGGTGTTCATCAAACCCCTCACTGTTCTGCTCCCCTCCTTCAACCTTGTTGTACATCTGATTGATTATGTTCTCCCTGTACCGAATTACTGTATGTTACTTGGACCTATTGTACCTACTGTTTTTGCATATGATGCCAATTTTCTCTATATTTTCTGTAACCCATTACATGCAACCTGAACCAACTTTATGTGTAATTGTTGCGGTCAGTGTTTTATGATGACCAGTTAACAACGGTATGGATTTCTCTTTTTATTTGATCGCTATGTTTGTTTATACTTTTTATGTTGACATGGAACCTTTGTAAGTGAACCGATAGTTCATAGGTATTTGTATTCCTAGTACTAAATAAATTAACAAAAAAATACTTTAAAATTCTGCCTCAGCAATGCTGGATAATTTAATCTCAAAAAGGATGTATACTCGCCATCCTTCCAAATATCGGATATTACAGAAAACTGTAAGCTACTAGACTCAGAATTTCTATATTTTACCAGTTTTACACTTTCACAACACAGGTAATCTTAACTATTGTCTTAATTTGTGAATAAGTGTGAGGCAGGCGCTATGCATTTTTACAGTTGATCACCACTTTCTGGTGCAAACTGCTGATTAGTTTCCCCCGTTTCATACCCCGAGATAAGTTCACACAGTCTACTATTTTACCAGCATTATTTCATTTGTTTGGAACTATAACAGCATGGACATCATGCATGGAATCAAACACTGTCCTGCCTTTGTTAACTGTGTTAAAATCTATGCCTACCAACAGTTGGTAAAAAATGCAAAAAATAAAAACCCGTCCCGGCCCAGTGATCACTGATTCACTGTATTTGTCACGAGGACAGCAATCCATTGGCTACAATCCTCGTGACCCAAAAATATAGTGGCATATCATGTGATGGCAGATAAAGGCAGCATGGCCCGCCTCTCTGCCCATAGTTTTAAACCTTTACTAAGTGTTTTGTTCAGATGCAAACCTTGATCAGATCTATAGCACAATCTCTTCCACTACTTTCCCTTCTCCGTACGATTCAGTTGCGCCTATCCCACAGGGCTGTTGAAGATGCAGATACCCGTGTCTGTTATGCCCATTTTGTGCGTCAGGACACTCGGGGCTTTTTTCTTGAAGTCCATGAGACGCTCATTCATTAAGCCTCAGGAGTCCATAGAGTGAGCTGCGCCCCCGTGCTTGTAATATAAGAATCTGTGTGTGGGGGGAGGGGGGGCGCTCCATTGGTTTCTATGGGGCCATTTAAAAGTACAGTGTTTCCAAGTTTTAGATGGCGAATTCAGAAAATTGCCGCCCTCAGCTACTCGAGGCACTTGTTAGTTGGGGTGGTGTTTGCAAATTCACCCTCTGAAACATTAAAAATTCTGTTTTTAAACATGGTCACATAGAAACAAATGGAGTGCACCACACACACACAGTCTTACATTACACACCGTTCAGGTGAAACTTGCATGTATTTAAATGGGGACCCTTGGAAATTTACCAGGTACTCATAGTTTTGGGCTGTGGACATCCATTTTATTTTAAATAAATTCCTGGACCACAAAGTGAAAAGTCATACCTAGAGCTCAGTCCCAGGTATTTATGAACCCCATCACAGTTTTCACCACCACTACCTCTACTGGATGGTTCTTCCAGTCATACACCGCCCTTTTTGTGAATATGCAGTCGCTCACATCACTCTTGAATCCCCCCCCCCCAATGGCTTTATAGCTTGGCCCCTTGCTCTAGGGGCATTTTTTCTCAGACCCCTCCCGATGGTGCTAGCAGGGTGTCCGGGGCCCACCCCAACCAAGACCGGATCCAGTACAGGGATCGACACTATGCATATTTGGGAGCAGGACCTGTGAGTTCCCTCTGTCATCTGCCATGTCCTTTTTTCCTCCTGATTTCTATTCTTATGGGTCAAAGTGTGCAAGGACGCCAGTGACGGTGCCGCGCACTCCATCAGGCATCTGCCCCAACTCTGACCCAGTGTCTGCAGTGTCAGTGAGCCAGCCTTCAGCTGCTGCTAGGGGCCAGGCATGCACCCGTAACTCGTTGCCCCGGAAAGGGAGCACTGTCCCTGGGATGTTCAATACTTCTCCCTGCCTACCACCGGCAGCCCGTGCTTGCTCCCAAACATGGGTCACCGGTGTGGTGTGTGTCGTCCAGCGTCTCAACCCTCAGCGCCACAGGACCAGTGATGCACCCCACATTTTCAACATAACCACCTTATTACCCGAGCTTCTGTATTCAGTTGCTGTCCAAAATATGACAGCTTGTCAAAACATAGTTCAGGCAGACTTTTCCTCCCACCAGAAGTTCAACTAACACAATACACCCCTGCCACATAAACCATGCAAGGAATCATTTGGCATTGACAAATGCTTGTTCTGCAACCACTTTTGAGAACCACAGTGGTGTCGTCTTTCTCTACCTTTTGGTTACATGCTGGGCGCTTAGGTTCATTGCCATCACTGTACCTACCCTCTTTTCTTTAGCACCCATTTCCTCCTCCACCACAAGTCGTCTTCTCCTGCCAGACCATCATACATTCTTTTACTATATACACAGTCTAAACAAAACTAGGAGTGGTATGCCCTGTCAAAAAAAATATTATAAGGTAAATGGAGAACAGTATGTATGATCCATTAGTATGATATTAAATATCTAATATATTTTTATCAACTCTGCTCAAGAAACATAAACAATGCCTTAGAAAAAGCACACAGAGCAAAATGAACTGGTTCTAGAGTTGTGCATTTTTCTTAAGCAGTTTCCTCCACAACATATATTTTAAGAATTACAAACATCAGAAAATGAAAGAATTCTAAACTATACAATAGAAGCAGAGAAGGGGAGGAGCCAGTAAGAAGGAGCAAAAGCAGGAAATAGATTTATCAGATGGGGGGGGGGTGTGTACAGGGGTGGGAAAGAAGTGAAAGAGAGGATTATTCCACAAAAGGAATAAGAACAAATCCAATGATGTAAAATTACCAAATGGACTACAGGAGAAGTAACTTGGGCTCGCCCTTCCAAATAGAGGGAACGTAGAAGGGAAATAAATAAGAAAAGACTCTTTCCATAGGCATGGCCTGCTGTAAGAGATAACCCTTGAAGTAAAATAGGATAGTTAGTAAAAAGTTACTGTAACAGTAAATTTTCGAGAGGATCTCTTGCAGCAGGCCATGCCATCCCACTCTCCAGCCCCCTGGCCCTGTGGGCCTGTCTGTGTCTGTCCCTCTTTCTCCTTGGCAGAGAACTTTCTGCTGTTTTTTTATTGGCAGGAACCTTTGGCTCTGCCTTGATTCCTCGGCAGGAGACATGTTGCTTCTGGTCTCCAGTGGGAGAACTAAGGAGGGCATGGGGGCCACACACTCTTACAGGATAGGGTGATATCAGCGTGTGACCCGGGAGTGGGCAGCCCCCAGGTAGACTGCTAGCTAGAAAAGTTTCTGTGGCCCGGTGCCACAGTGGGTTGAGTTGCTGGACACCACACCTCACACCACACCGGTGACCCGGGTTCAGGAATGACCTCGGGTCGTCGGGGTGCCGGGGAGGGTGGAGCAGGATTGAGCATGCCGATGGGCAGCTCTCCTCTCTTGAGAGTGGGTTGGCGCCCCCCCTGCCCCGTAGTTGTGCTTCCACCGGGTGGAGGTCCAATGGGTAGCATAGGTGGAGAGGGGGCAGAAAAAAGTTGTGGAAGGCGGAAGGGGCTGAGCTGGTGCCACAGGGTGCATACGTGCCTTCACACACTCGCTTGGCCGTGTGCCGGGGGGGGGCAAGGGGAGAAAACTTGTAAAATACCTTTGTGTGTCCGTCGCCAAGTTGGTGGTAGGAGGCGATGGGGACCAAACAGCTCAATAAAAAAATATATATATATTCCATGTGGTCCTGACACCTGGCAACTGTAGCTCCATTGGTGTGGCCTGCTGCAAGAGATCCTCTCGAAGATCTACTGTTATGGTAAGTTCTTACGTAACTGTACTTCTCGTCTGCCCTCTTCTGTCACTGCCACTGTGTAAAGAAGATTGTTTTCGACAGACGACCACCATTTTTGTATCTGCTGCCTCGGGCCTAGCCTCAATGCCCTTGCCTGCAAGTTCTGCCTGAAGTTCAACCTTACTACCTGGTGACGCCATAAGAAAGCCCTGCAGAACTTTCTGCTGGAGCAGCAAGCAGCCAGATCGGAGCAGGGGTCGTCGTGGACTCCCCCTCTCAGTCTCTGGCTTCTTCTTCAGCCTCTCAGGCCACTAAGGCCCAGGGCAAGTCTTCAGGGAAATACTCTCACCGGGACAAGGAACGCTCCAAGGACTGTTCCCACCCCCCCGGTGGCACTTCCAATCCCTGTTGGCTTCCTCTGCTTTGCCCAGGATTGCGCCATCGCCACGTTCGGCAACCTCTTCTCCTGCCACACAAGCCTTGGCTTCCTCCAGACCTTCCCTGGCAGTTGAGTTCTCCCAGCCTACCTATGGCTGGTGAAGGCCCGTTGACCCCTGGGTCGTCGGTGTGAGCCCCATTGCTGTGACCTTCTGTACAGCAAGGTCCACAGGCGCTGGGCCCCTCCGGCTCTGCCATAACAGGCACTGATTCAGCTGTGCTGGGCTGTTTGTCCCCACCATCACAGCCGGTGTTGACGGTGCTCCCTATGGCTGTCGTCAACCTCAGTACGATACTTACCTCGGCTCTTATGCAGCAGCTTGTCCCGCAGGAAGGACCCTTGTCGCCACTGCTGTTGGAAAGACTAGGTTTGCTGGCACAGGCACCTAGCTTCACCTGAGCTCTCTTCTTCTAGGTTTGCTTGTAAGGACAGAGCAAGGAACAACATTATCAAAGCAGGGAAAAAGATTAAGGCTTCTTTTGGCTAGGCAGATTTACTGTGTTACTATTTTCTTTTATGCTCATAGGTTTGTTACTGTTTTGTGCTTGCAGATTACTGCTGTAATCCCCTGATTCAGATTGTTTTTTGCAAGGTATATCTTCTGTTACTGCTTTATTTTTCTCTGTAGCAAAGTGCTTTTTGCAGGATATATCATCTGTGAAATTGTTACAGGTGATGCTTACAGGTTTTACAGTTTTATCTATTAGGATAAGCTTTCAGGGCTACTGCATTTGTTGTTGGTTGATTGTTTCTGCTCTTACCTCCTTGTTTCTTTTGTTCGTGGTTCTTCTTTTTCGGCAGGGATAGGGCCCAACCACCCCATGCTACACTCCTTTTATAAAGTAGCACAGTCGTGACATTTCCTGTATCAAAGTAGGAAGGGGAGGATCAGAGGGGTGTCCACACAGTGACCTCATTTACAGAGGCACACGTAATTTAACTTGTTATAAAATTTTATACAAAACCAAAAAAAAAATTCAAACGTTTGCTTTCATTTTCCTTCTGATTACTCGGACCAGGTTATAAACTCTGCAACTCAACTGGAATGGATATTATTAACTGCAGGACAGTTTTCCAAAGGGCAGTTATACAGGATTTAGGGCGCTGTCCTACATGCTGGACCGTCTGAGATCTAAGAGCTCAGCTCCAGGCAGCATGAGCAGAGATTGCACACCTCAAATCGCATATTCAGGAGGAAATGTAATTTTCCCCAACATCCAACTGAAACACCTCAACCTCAGAGGGTATTTGGTCTGGGAGGTTGGCAGGTGGTTAGGAGGGGCAAATCGGGTGCCCCATCACTCAGTGCTCACCAACGTATCACCTCCACAAACCATATAAAAACTACAAACAGGTATCTGCCTCTATCTCCGGAAATCAAACAAAGGGGCAGAGGACACTGCGGAGCAAGACACTGCAGCACAGGAGCTAGCACTACAAAACTCGCCCAAAACAGGGACCAAAACAAAAAAAAGGAAATCCAAAACACTTAAGATCATAGGAGACTCCATGGTTTGGGGAGTTGATACCTACCTCCGGCTGGAGGTAATGGTCAGATGTCTCCCAGGTATATCAACGTGGAGAGACACTGACTGTCACAAACTCACTCAGCAGGTCAGGCCCTCTGCTCCCACAATGCCAACCTCCAAGTGCAGTAATGTGAACAGGTAACAGACAGGGTAACCCTCCTGTCTGCTTGTGAGTCCGAATCAACTTTAGTCTCAAGTTCTGGGGGGATTCAAACTATGAACCTTGTGCTAGCATACCCAAATGTACAGGCACAGATTCATACCATCTTAGGGGATTGCGGTACAATCTTATGCCAGGGGGCACCAAGCCAGGCTTCCAAAATGAGCCCTTAAATCTCTATAAAAGACCTTGAGTATATTCTTACCTTTTCCCAGTTTAGTAACATCATCAAGCTCTTGAACAGTGTTGTCAGTCTTAACCCTCTATACGTCACATGCAAAAGAAAGAACTTGGAAGACTCAGGCAGTATCTTTCAAATATAAGATTTACTTAAAAATGGATAAAAATATGTAAAATGTAAACACAGAACAATATGTCAGAGATCATGCAATCACATAAAGAAAAGCAAGGAAAACTACAGACAAACTCCTACCAACATACAGTTAGATCTTTTCTATTTAATGTATTACCTCTGTACAGTGCTTAAGTTAGATCAGAGATCTTGTTTAAGAGCCCAAAAAGATGTCACAAGTTCAAACACAGTATACAGTTTAAAACTCTGTTTCCACACCCCTTCTATGATGTCCTCTAGCTCCTCCTTTTAGAATATAAAAAATATACAAACAGGATGTCCTATCAGGAGGTATTTCAAATAAGGTGACATCAGCAAAATCTCATTTCCCAATATGACTCCTTAATTAACATCCCCTCCTTAATCTTGAGCAGTTCCTATTCCCAGGGCACGTCAAAGGATTTTATGACTTTTAGCACAATGGTGGTATAACATGTTTTTCCTCTAAGACATCATAAAAGTTTACGAGCCCTATATCCTGGTAGCTGGGTCAGTTCTAATTAAGTCTTTCTGATCCTTTAATTACCTTCTGGTTTCAGGTTAATATATCCTGTAGCTTGTCTGACTTGGGGGGGCACCCCTGCAGCCCAGGATGTCTCCTGTGAGACAATCACATACCACATTCTATATTACAAATATCATAGAAGAATCATAACCAGCTGGCCAAGCGTCACACTCCTCCCCACCTAGACTGAATTTGGGGGGTCTATCCCCTGCATGAGATGAGCTTCCCAAGTCAGCTCACTCCTCATAAATACGTGACAGGCCATCTGCGTTTTGATTAGTCGCTCCAGCCCTATGTAAGATCGTCATGTCATACCCTTGCAAGGCAAGACTCCATCTTAATAGTTTGCCATTAGTTTTTCCCATTTGGGTCAGTCAAATCAGGGGGGTTGTGGTCAGTTTGTACTGCAAAATGCTGTCCTTGTAAGTATGGCTCTAACTTCTTTAGGGCCCACACTATGGCAAGACACACTTTTTCCGCAGTAGAGTAAGCCTGCTCCTTGGAAAGTAACTTTCTACTCAGGTACACTACGGGGTGATCTTTCCCTTGGTTGGATGTTTGACTCGGTGCTGCCCCAATACCCACGTCTGAGGTATCAGTCTGGGCTATAAAGGGTCTGCTGTAGTCAGGACTTGTCAACACAGGAGTACTGCACAGTGTCTCCTTCAGTCTAGTAAAGGCTTTTTCACAGGCTGGTTCCCAGGGAATTTTCCTAGGCACCTTTTTTCTTTACCAAGTCAGGGCAGCAGCCAGGGCACTGTAATTGGGTACACATTTCCTATAGTACCCTGCTGTCCCTAGAAAACTCCTGACCTGCTTCTGCATTAGTGGTCTGGGCTATGCCTTGATCAGCGCTCTTTTTACTTGGTTAGGACAAAGCTGTCCTCGGTCTGCAACATGCCTGAGGTATGCCACTTCAGCCGTGGCCACCTGGCACTTCTCAGCCTTGACAGTAAGCCCGGCCCTCTGTATCCTGCCCAGCACTTCCCTAAGATGGGACAGGTGTTCCTCCTAGCTGGCGCTAAAGATGGCAGTGTCATCCAGGTACACCATGGCCTACTCCTCCGCACCATTTAACACCTGGTTCACCAACCTTTGGAAAGTGGCCGGGGCACTCTTCATTTCGAAAAGCATTACTTTAAATTCAAATAAGCCTATCAGAGTGATGAAGGCCGACCTCTCCCTAGCTCTGTCCATTAACTGTACCTGCCAATACCCCTTTGTGAGGTCAGTAGTTGTAAGATAGGTCGCCCCTCCCAACTTGTCCAGGAGTTCGTCAATCCGGGGCATCGGGTGGGTTTCTGACTTTGTAGCTGCATTCAGTCCATGATAATACACACAGAAACGAGTAGAGCCATCTGGCTTGGGCACAAGGACTATGGGTGAGGCCCAGGGGCTGTGGGATCTCTGGATTACCCCTAAATCCAGCATTTACTCCACCTCCCTCCTAACGTCCTTTTGGACAGCATCTGACACCCGATGTGCAGTCTGCCGTATGGGCATCTGTGTCCCTGTCTCCGCATCATGCGTTGCTAAGGGAGCTAGTCCAGGCTTGGCACTAAACAGTGGGGCAGAGTCTGCTAAAACCTCCCTTACTTCCTGGATCTTGTCCGGGGCCAGCTGGGGAGACAATTTAACTGCCTTCACAGAGGACTCCCACTTGCTTTCTTCCAGCAAGTCCAGAAGGGGGTCTCCTTCGTCCATCCCCTCCCCAGGACTACATACTGCAAACACCATGGCAGCCCTATTACCATATGGCTTCATCATGTTGACATGGCACATTCTTTCTGTCTGTCTTCTGTCAGGTAACTCTATGATATAGTTCACGTCATTTACCTTCCTAACTACTTTGTGCGGTTCTTCCCACTTAGCCTGCAGCCCGTCTTTCCGGACCGGAATAAGGACCATGATTTCCTGACCCACCGTGTACAAGCGAGCTCTGGCTCTGTGGTCGTACCACACTTTTCGTTTCTCTTGGGCAGCTGCCAGGTTGCTCTGGGCTGTCCCCATAAGCTCCTTCAGCCTTTCCCTAAACCTAAGGACATAATCCACTATGGGAGAGCCCTGGGTTGCGTGCTTGCCTTCCTAGTCCTCCCGGATCAAGTCTAGGGGCCCACATACCTGGCGTCCATATAAGAGCTCGAAGGGTGAACATCCTGTTGACTCTTGGGGCACCTCCCTGTATGCAAACAGGTGGGGAAGGTATTTCTCCCAGTCCCTCCCATGCTGTTAAGCAAATGCTTGGAGCATTGACTTCAGGGAACTGTTAAATCTTTCCACAAGCCTATAGGCTTGTGAGTGATAAGGTACTGTGTGCCTTTGCACCACTCCACACTTCTCCCACAAACATTTCATCAGGTCCGACATGAAGGAACCCCTTCGATCAGTGATAATCTCCTGCGGAAACCCAACACGGGAGAAAATCCCAAGTAAGGCATCTGCCACTTTGTCTGTCCTCAGTGAGGATAGGGCAACTGCCTCTGGATACCGGGTGGCATAATCCACCACAGTCAGGATGAACCTCTTCCCAGAGGAGCTGGGGGTATTTAAAGGCCCCACAATATCCATTCCCACCCTCTGGAATGGCTCATCCACTATGGGCTGTGGATTAGGGCGGCTTGGGTTTTCTTACCTGCCTTCCCTATTTCTTGCCACCAGTGACAAGACCTGCAATACTCCTTCACCTGCTGGGTGAAATTGGGCCAATAGAAATTCTGGGCCAACCGCTGCATAGTGTGCGTGATTCCCAGATGAACAGACAAGGGAATATCATGTGCAGTCTTGAGCAACAGCTCACGATACCCCTGGGGGACGACAAGCTGCCTGCCTATCACCCCTCCCTCTGTCTTCACATGCTGAGTATACATCAGTCCATTTTCCCAGTAAACCTTACGTTTATTGTCACCTCCCAGTGCTCTGTCAGAGTCTGCCCAAGCCCTCAGCTTCTCTAGACTAGGGTCATTTTTCTGAGCAGCTGCAAACTCTTTACACATTCCCAAGGCATGGAAGAGGTCCCCTTCAGTCTCTAAACTATGGTCCCTAGCACTAGCATCAGGGCCCTCAGGATTACTGTCATCCCTAACCCTCTGACAATGGGTCATCCTTCCTTCTTCGGAGTAACCCTCCTTAGCTGTATGGTTAACTGCTACTGGGGAAATTTCTACCCCCTTTTCATTAGTCTCCCTATCAGGAGAACACAGGCTGGGCAACCAGCCTCCCAGTGGTTTCCACAATGGCTTCTGTGGGGTCCAGGGAACTATAGTTTCCCCTTGCCACTTGGCTATGGGTAACTACACACACCATCCCCTGTTTGAGATTGTTGCCAAGGATGACGTCAACTGCTAACGTTTTGGCTACAGCCACCTGTTACACAATTTCCCCCCAGTCTAGGAGAACAGTAGCAAGTGGCAATGTTTTCTCCCCCACAGTGAAGTCTTGTACAGTTACAGATTCGTTGAGTATAAGCTCAAGGCAGTATAGCACAGTGGTCTAAGGCTCTGAGCTGCAAATCTGGTGACATCCAGCAGACCAGACCTGGGTTTGAATCCCACAGCTTCTACTTGCATACTGTGTGACCCTGAGCAAGTCACTTAACCTCCTTGTGCTCCCAGGTCGCTCCTGTAAAAAAGCTTTCAGCTTAGTGTGCTATACCTGGTTAAACAACTAAATAAATAAAAAAAATAAAAAAAAAAAGCTGACCAGGCTCTACCAGATCCCCTTTCGCCAGTGTCAGGGATGCCTCTGTGTCCCTTAACTCTTGTGTCTGTACACCATTCACCGTGACTGGGTGCATGTGTTACCTCATGTTCACAGGCATGCTTCCAGGGACACATAAACAACCCACTTCTTTCTTAGCCCCATGTTGCATATTGCTCGTCCTTTTGGGACACTGTCAGGCAGTATACCCAGTTTCTTTACAAACCCGTCATTCGTTTCTTTTCTCAGAGAACTGTTTTCTTTAAAACTTGGCACTAACTGGTTTTGGTGGAGGCAGTGAGGGTTTTAGCTGCCCTGAATGTGCGCCTTTCCTTTTCTGCGCTGCCACGCTCACCCCATTCGATCTCAGAACAGATCTGTTCTTGGTATAGTGGTCCGGGAGTTCAGCGGCCTCTTGCACTGTTTTGGGATCTTGGTCCTCCAGCCAGGTTTTCAGCTCTGCTGGGCATGCCCCAAAAAATTGTTCTAACAAAACAGCATTTTCAGTTTTATCTACAGAGTTTGCTTCAATTCCTTCCCATCAACGTTTTAAACCTTGACGTTGTTTTGTGGCTAGCTCCTCGTAGCTCATGTCCGGGCTTCTCCTGAGCTCACGGAATTTAACTCTGTATGCTTCTGCAGTTAAATCAAACGTTTTTAAAAGTGCAACTTTAAGTTTGCTGTAATCATTACTGTCCTCATTGGCCTTTTGACCCAGTGCATCCTGAGCTTTCCCGGTAAGTAGCAGGGATAGCTGGAAGCTCCAGGACCCTCTTGGAATTTTAGCCTGAATACAAACTTTTTCAAAGGAATTTAAAAAGGCATCCATATCCTCCCCCTCTTTAAATTCAGCTGTCAATTTGTAACCAGTCCAGAAGTTCCAGTTAAACAAGCCACTTATCTGCTCTGGTGCTGGTGATTGGAGTCGTAACTTCTCCAGTTCATGTCACCTCTGGCGCTCACGCTCCTCAAGGTCCACCTCTTGCTGTTCACGCTTCTTTTCTCTCTGGAACTCCAGCTGTATTCTGCGCAACTCAATCTGCAGCTTGATTGCTTCTGGCTCCAGAATGCTGGTGACCTTCTCCTGCTGCTGTGGCCCTTCGCTGGCCCTGGCCATGCTGTAATCCTCACCTGATCTGGACATTGCACTGGCCACTAGCCCCTCCATGCCCAAGGTTTGGTCCTTTACAGTCACAGTCAGTGACTCGATGCTCTAGGCATCTGCTACCATCAGGGCATCCATGAGGTTCTGCTTGGTGGCTTTCCCCTCATACAGGACTGCTCTGTCCTGGCACAACTGCCTCAAGTAGTCTACAGTGTGCCTGCTGTAGTTGGAAGCCATCTTCCTTAATTACTGCTACTCTTAACTTGCACTTTAGAAAAAAATAAAACAGGTAGGAACTTGACTGTAAGCAAAATGATATAGTTGTTTCCTTTTTAAAACTAAATCACTCCCTTATTTTGCAAGTGAGCTGTACAGTATTTAGCTGACACACTGAACAGTTAAAGCTTGTGTTACCAATTTTATCTGCACTGGTGCCAATCAAATCTGTCACAAACGCAATCAGCAGGTCAGGCCCTCTACTCCCACAGTGCCAACCTCTGAGCACAGTAATGTGAACAGGTAACAGACAGGGTAACCCTCCTGTCTGCTTGTGGGTCCTCCGAATCACCTTTAGTCTCACGTTCTGGGGGGATTCAAACTGTGAACCTTATGCTAACGTATCCAAATGTACAGGCGCAGATTCATACCTTCTTCAGGGATTGCGGTACAATCTTATGCCGGGGGCAGGCGCCAAGACAGGCTTCAAAAATAAACCCTTAAAACTCTATAAAAGACCTTAGGTATATTCTTACCTTTTCCCAGTTTAGTAACACCATCAAACTCATGAACAATTTTGTTAGTCTTAACCCTCTATACGTCAGATGCAAAAGAAAGAACTTGGAAGACCCAGGCAGTATCTTTCAAATATAAGATCTATTTAATAATGGATAAAAATATGTAAAATGTAAACACTGAACAGTATATCAGAGCATACAATCACATAAAGAAAGGCAAGGAAAACTACAAACTCCTACCAACATACAGTTAGATCTTTTCTTTCTAATGTATTACCTCTGTACAGTGCTTAAGTTAGATCAGAGATCTTGTTTCTTAAGAGCCCAAAAAGATGTGTCACAAGTTCAAACACAGTATACAGTTTAAAACTCTGTGTCTTCACACCCCTTCTATTGATGTCATCTAGCTCCTCCTTTTAGAATATAAAAAATATACAAACAGGACGTCCTATCAGGAGGTATTTCAAATAAAGTGACATCAGTAAAATCTCATTTCCCAATATGACTCCTTAATTAACATCCCCCCTTTGATCTCTAGCAGTTCCTATTCCCAGGGCACATCAAAGGAGTTTATGACTTTTAGCACCATGGTGGTATAACATGTTTTTCCTCCAAGACAACATAAAAGTTCACGAGCCCTATATCCTGGTAGCTGGGTCAGTTCTAATTAAGTCTCTCTCTGGTCGTTTAATTACCTCCTGGTTTCAGGTTCATATATCCTATAGCTTCTCTGACCTTTGGGGGGGGGGGGACACCCATGCAGCCCAGGATGTCTCCTGTGAGACAATCACATACCACATTCTATATTACAAATATCATAGAATAGTCATAACCAGCTGGCCAAGCGTCACACTGACCACATTGCTAAAATCATGCAGGGAGCAGGAGAAAACATCAACATCCTGGTACACATGGGGACTAATTATCTCGCCACCTGGTCAGTTTTGGAGACCAAGGAACACCTGACCAGGCGGGGAGACGAACTGTTATCCATTTCGTCTGGCATCTCCTTCTCTGAGATCCTGCCGGTCTGGGAGAAGGGGGCAGATGGACAGAAGGTCAGAGAAGGGGAGATAGGGGAGCTAAACATGTAGCTCAAGTGCTGGTGCTAGGAAAAAGGACACACATTTGTAGGTAACTGGCAACAGTTGTGGGAGCGAAAGTTCTTTAAATTTGACGGACTGCATCTGACTAAGGAGAGAGTCAGTGCATTGGGGCAGAAGTTCGACGTCTTTGCAGAATATTTAAACTAGCAGATGGGAAGAGGGGTGCAGCACCCGATATATCGAGCTGCAAGAACACCCTTCCCCCTCAGCTAGTGATTAAACAGGAGTTCAGCATGTTTGCAGTTTATTTATTTATTTGCTTTTGGTAACCGGGTAAGTGCACTAGACAGAACTGCCTATTTTTAGGCATGCTTATTTGCATCACCAGGTTAGGAAAAAAGGTCTGTCTCCCCATACAATGCACAGGAAAAATGCCGGACCTCGCCTAGCAACTAAATCTGGCCAGTGGAAAATTATGTACACAAATGCTTGCAGTCTGGGAAACAAGATCCCAGACCTGCAGGCAACAATGACAGAGGCTAAACTGGACATAGGAGCCATTAGCGAGACACGGTTCACCAGTAGCCACACTTGGGAGACTTCAGTACCGACTATGTACTTTTCAGAAGAGACCGAGGTGCAAAAAAAGGGGGGGGGGGTGTGTGGCCTTTTATGTCAATGAAAATATCAAAGCTACAGAAATTCAGAATACACATAAGGAGCCAGAAGAACTGTGGGTCACCCTGGAAACAGGAAGTGGGTCAGCCATACGAACTGGGGTTGTCTACAGGCCTCCAGACCAGGGGGAGAACATAGACACATTTCTGTTAGAAGACATACAAAACATGACAGCTAAAGGGGAGGTTCGGATCATGGGAGACTTCAACATGCCTGATACAGATTGGTCAACACCAGCAGGAACATCTGCCAGAACTAGACACATAGTGGATTACCTGCAGGGGGAGGGCCTCAAACAACTGGTACAACAACCCACAAGAGACAGGGCTATCCTAGATCTACTACTGACTAATGGAGAAAGGATCACAGATCTCAAGGTAGAAGGTCACCTGGGAGCCAGTGACCATCACGTGGTATGGTACAATTTGGCCATTAGAACCAAATCATTCCATTCCAAGGCAAAAATATGAGACTTCAGAGGAGCTGACTTTGATAAGATGCCAACAGAGTTATGCTAGCCCCTGGCAAGAAGAAATGCAAGTGATGGGGGTACAGGCAAAGTGGGCAAGCATTAAGGGTGCAATACTTGAAGCAACATCCCACTGTGTTAGGGAGAAAAGCAAGAGTAAAAGGAGGCGGAAACCACTTTAATTCTCAAAAACAGTAGCAGAAAAGACCAGAGCCAAAAGTTTGGTCTTAAAGAAATATAAAGGAACACAGCAGGACGAAGATAGGGAGGCATACCAAACCTCCATAAGGGAAGCAGGGAAGGAAGTAAGGCAGGCAACGGCCCAAAACGAGGAAACATTAGCACGAACAGTAAAAAGAAGGGGACAAGACTTTCTATAGATACATTAGTAAAAGGAGAAAGTCCAGAGGGGGTATTGCTGAGATCGGGGGCGGATGTATGGAGGAGGACCAAGGAAAAGCATCTATCGTAAACAGATACTTCTGCTCAGTATTTACTGAGGAGAAGGTAGGGCACGCCTCACAGCTCAGCACCATGGACACGGGGGGAGGGAGGTGTGCACAAGTCCCTTCACAAAAGAAAGAGTCCTACAAGAGCTCGGTAAGCTCAGGGTGGACAGGGCAATAGGACCTGATGGCATACATCTCAGGGTACTAAAGAAACTAAGAATGGAACTAGCAGAGCCATTATCAGAACTGTTTAGTGAGTCTCTGAGCACAGGAAAGGCCCCAGAAGACTGGAGAAGGGCTCAAGTGATCCTGCTCGATAAGAGTGACAGCAGGGAGGAGGCAGGGAACTACAGACCAGTCAGTCTTATCTCAGTAGTGGGGACTATTATGGAGACACTCCTGAAGGAAAGGATAGGGCAACACCTGGAATCCATAGGAGCACAGGGTCCAAGACAGCATGGGTTTACAGGAAGGTCCTGTCAGATTAATCTCGTAGATTTGTTTGACTGGTTAACCAGAGTGGTAGACCAAGGGGATGCAGTTGATGTCGCCTACCTTGACTTCAGCAAAGCTTTCAATACTGTTCCACATAGAAGATTGATTAATAAGCTGGGTAGGTTCAGGGTGGGTCAGAAGCTGCTCAGCTGGGTAGCAAACTGGTTGGCAGACAGAAAACAGAGAGTGGTGGTAAACAGTATACAGTCAGAAGAGATGCAAGTCACAAGTGGGGTACCTCAGGGATCAGTCTTGGGGCCAGTCCTCTTCAGTATCTTCATCAGTGACATTTCAGATGGACTGGAGGGTAAGGTTTGTCTGTTTGCAGATGACACCAAGATCTGCAACATAAATGATCCAGATGGGGGTGGGCAGAATGAGAAGAGATCTGGATAAACTGGCAATATGGTCTGAAGAGTGGCAACTGGGATTTAACGCAAAGAAGTGCAAGATCATGCACATAGGGAAGAGGAACCTTGAAGCCACCTATAGGTTGGGAGGGGAGTTGCTGACAATCACAAGGGAAGAAAGAGACACTGGCATCATCATCACAGATAACCTAAAATCATCCAAGCAGACTACGAAAGCAGTAGGTAATGCTAGAGGGATGTTTGGGTGTATTAGTAGGGGTATCACAAGTTGTAAGAGGGAGGTAATAATCCCTCTTTACAAGACACTGGTTAGGCCCCATCTGGAGTACTGCGTGCAGTACTGGAGGCCACACCTGCATAAGGACAATAACAAAATGGAGGCAGTCCAGAGGAGGGCAACCAGAATGGTACTGGGACCGCATCAGAAAACATATGAGGACAGATTAACGGTGCTCACTATGTATACCCTAGAGCAGAGGAGAGAGGATAGATGATTTCAGGTCATCGGTGATGATGAAGATGCCCAAGTCTCTGTCTTCCTTTGTGACTGCCAGCAACTCCGCTCCCAGCCTATAGGTGGCTTTGAGGTTTCTCTTCCCTGTGTGCATGATCTTGCAGTTCTTTGCATTAAACCCCAGTTGCCACTCTTCCAACCATTTTGCTAGTTTATCCAGATCCCTTCTCATTCTGTTCACCCCATCTGGATCATCTACTCTGTTGCAGATCTTGGTGTAAGACTGACTGGTCTGTAGTTCCTTCCCTCCTCCCTGCTACCACTCTTGTGGAGCGGATCACATGAGCCCTTCTCCAGTCTTCTGGGACCTCTCCTGTGCTCAGAGACTCACTAAACAGTTCTGATAATGGCTGTGCTAGTTCCACCCTTATCTACTTTAGTACCCTGGGATGTATGCCATCAGGTCCCGTTGCCTTGTCCACCCTGAGCTTATCGAGCTCTTGTAGGACCCTTTCTTTTGTGATGGGACTAGTGCATACCTCCCTCCTCCCTGTGTCCATGGTGCTGAGCTGTGGGCCCTGCCCTACCTTCTCTTCAGTAAATACTGAGCAGAAGTATCTATTTTGGATAGATGCTTTTACATGGTCCTCCTCCTCACACGCCCCCTTATCTCCTTTGATCTTAGCAATACCCCCTCTGGACGTTCTCCTTTCACTAATGTATCTATAGAAAGTCTCGTCACCTTTTTTTAGTGTTTGTGCTAGTGTTTCCTCAGTTTGGGCCTCTGCAACGTTGTCGTTCTTGGGATTGAGAACGTTCTCGTTCCCAGAAATCTCCGGTTTCAATGCTGCTAGCTTCACGGTGCCCCCGTCAGGCTAGTCGGCTAAGATGCAGGATGACAACCCGGACGAAATTATCATTGACCCTGTAGACCCGTTGTTGCTTGATGAGACTGACAACTCCCTGTTCAGGCGTCTCGTCCTGCCTGGACCCACTGAGGAGTCGTCCCAGCCTGCTGGGAACCTCTTTATGGTCCCATGACCATGACCTGGAGGAGCCACAGGTTTCCCCAGCAGTCCCCAAGGCGGTCGAGGTCTCAGTCATCTTCGTCTGAAAGGTCGAAGAAAACCCATAGATGTCACTCTGTGCATTCCAAAAAGTGGCGCCACCACTGTTTATCCTCATCCTCCTTGGAAGAGGAGAGGCTTTGTTGCAAGTTGCACAGACGCTACGAGGATCTCATGTGGCAACAGTTGGTGTTGACTGGTCTGAAGTGGAGCCCGGCTTCCACACCGGCCATCACATGTCTGTCGTCACTAGGTCAATGCCAACACGTCCAGAGCCGGTTGACACTATCCCTCCACCTGCGGTGCCAATGCAGGCCCTCCCGGCTCGGCTGAAACCGGCGTCTCCACTGATAATGGTGGAGTCGCCACCTGAACAGCCTCCCTCGGGGGCTCTGGTCAAGGAGTCTCAGCCTGCCAAGGGCCTCCCTCACAGGCTGTCAGTCACTCTTACTCCCGACCGCCCATGACAGGTTGAAGGTGACACGGGTGGTCTGCTGATTTATTCGGACTCTTCACTGCACTCCTGTCCGCTTGATGAGGAAGTGCTCGGAGTCTTTCGAAAGAGGAGGGTCCCACATCCTTCATGGGCATCCTCTTTCTCCTCTCTGAATCCATGGGGATGCCTTTGGAGCCTGTTCAGAAAACTGGCTTGATAACCCGACAGGCACTCTGGACAAAGAAATTCTCTGGCGAAGCCATTGCTGGTCCGGCCCCGAGATTTGGCAGCACCCCTGCTCTCCTGCTATGTGCCATCAGCACAGATGGCCCGTGAGATATGTGCCGTGTAAATCGGCTCCTTCAAGGTTCACGGAGCGCCTCTCGGACGAGGGGTTTGTGACCAACTCCCATGTTTCAGCGCTCGGGCATTTCAGGAGACTCTGATAGACCTCTGGACAAAGAGTCCAAAAAACTGGACTACTCTGCCAGAAAGGTCTGTGTTGCCTCTTCGCTTGGTCTGTAAGCGAGCTCAGCTGTCCCGATGCCCTTTTGTGCTCCCTGGATGAGGTGCATCCTCATCTTCCCACGGACCTCCAGACTATAGTCAAGCAGGTCTGGGATCAGAGTCAGACTATGGCAATACAGCAACTCCAGATGGCTCTGGACATTGGGGACTCTTGTGCCCATTCGGTGGTGGTCGCAGTTGCCATGCGCTTCAGGGCCTGGCTGAGGGTCTCGACCTTTTACGGTAGACACACAGCACAAACTGGCAGATATACCCTTCTTGAGCACCGACTTGTTTGGTCCCGGGGTTGATGGTCACCTTCAACGCATCGAAAAGTCCACTGCCACCTTGGACTCTGTTGCTTCCACCCAGAAGGAATCTCAGGGTTCCAAGAAGGTGAAGCGCAAGCCCTTTCGGCCTTCTGCCCCTGCAGCCAAGCAGGCCCAGTACAAATCTGGGCAGCAGCAGCATTTTTTTTTTTTTTTTTAACTTTTTATTTATGAGATTTTATGTTCTTACAGCACATTACTGCATTATACATAAAAACAATGAGGATGAGGTTCGCAAACCTCTATAGTAAATGTACAGATATAGTACAACATATCCACAAAAAATATAATATCTTGAGTCTGTGCACTATGAAGACTGCCAGGTAGTTACCTTAAGGAGTAAACACTAGCTGATTGTTCTGTAGATCGTTTGTACCCTCACTTCTGTAATTAAAATGATTAAAGGTTATAATAAACCAGAACCTCCACTCACACCTGCAGAAATAAACATTTGTGGAAGGCTGTGTGGCTACAGTACCAGTAGACACGCTGCATTATGATTGGACTCATTAAGTTATTTTATCTTCCCGCAGACTTAGGCAGAGCAACGCAGCCTGCCCTGCGGGTAACAGTAAACTACAAAAATCAAAGTAACTTTAAAGTTCACAAATTGAGCAGTGAACTTACTCATTCCATTGCAACTACTACTGTACTTAGTCATATAGGATTTACATAAGGCAAAGTTAGTGAAACAACATTACAGGCGGCTAAATGAACTTAATAACTCAAGGAACCTTATTTTTTTTATAATGCCAGTGTCCCTCTTAATGGAAAATAAAACCTGAGACCTTAAGTTATGGGTTTCTGTCCATGTGTGATACAGACTAACTGCTTAAGCAACCAGCCCAACTCCCGGTAAGGCCCAGAACACGAGTCACATTCCAAAGAAGGGAGTAAGTATTAAACCCAAGTTTATAGGATTTACATCCCAAGACAGCTAGCTGTACTTCACCCTTCTTCGTCTGATTGAGAGTCCGGTGGATTTAACTTCTTGAGCATTTTCTCCGTGAATTGGGCAGCTGCCGAGGGGTCCAGAAAAATATGTGTCTTCGCCTCATGTCGAACTTGAAGGCGAGCAGGGTAGTTCAGGCAGGCCTCAATTCCATGGTGCAGCAGATCTTTCTTAATAACCTAAAGCTCTTTTTTAACATGCCTGGGTCTGCGCCAAGAGATCAGGGAAGAACCCCAACCTACTGTCTTCCCAAATCAGTTCTCCTTTGACTCGTGCTGCTTGCAAGAGTGCGATTCAGACCTCAGGTGGGGACAGTGTAGCGATGGCAGTTAAAGGTTTCTGCTGTGTTTCTGCCCTTGCTCTAACTCGCTGGGGTACAGCAAAGACTTTTGTTATTGTAACACCAGACTCCCGGGGTCTTAACTGCAAATCCTCAAAAATAAGCCTTGATATGGCTGGAAGGAGCTCAGTAGATCCAGAGAAATGGGGTGGGATGCCCACAATCCGAATGTTCTCCTGATGCTGCATATTTTCTAGTGACTCCACTTTAGCTTTCAGGAAGGTAATGTCTTTAATGCAGACAGCACTGCATTCAGCCTGTTGTCCCTGTGCCTCTCTGAGCTCTTGAATAGCCCCGGCATTGTCCTGGATGAGACTATCGTTTTCAGTTAGCTTCGCCTCAACAGTAGCCAATCTCTTATTAGTTTCCTCCCCTTTAGCTTGGATTTTTGCCAGCATTGCCAATATCCGTGCAATTGGGAGTTCTGTATTAGCTGATCCAGTCCCCACTATAGGCCCTGTAGCTACGCCAGAGCTCGCGGGAGAAAGGTAGGTATCCAGGTTATGTGTTGCCCGTTTGAAGTCTTTTTTGGGCCCCATAGTGTGCGTCCCAGGTTCCGACTGGTCTCCAGTTATTTTGTTCAGGTTAATTTTCACAATTTATATCATTTAAAGCTTTTATTTTTCCTGAGGGCCAAGAGCTATATTAAGTTGCTGCCGCCATCTTGCTGCTCCACAGCGCCCCCCCAACAGACTTAGTCTTGACACCCTCAGCCCAAGTCAGGGGCTTCGGTGGCCCGTAAGCCTGGAAGAAAGGGTCCTGGCAGTCCCCCGGCTAGGTCCTCCTCCTCCAAGCCTGTGCAGTGACGGGATGGGGTGACCACCCCCATGCCCATCAGGCCTCCTCTGGGTCCTCCCATGGGGGTCCGGCTCCACCACTTCCTTTACACCTGGTCCGCTGTTACCACGGACAGGTGGGTTCTGGAAGTGGTCGGCCAGGGTCTGCCTCCGGAATTTGATTAGTACCCACCAAACTGGGCCCACACCCCCTGGGAGGAGACGGTATCCGTGGACAATCAGTCAGCTGTCCAAGACATCGCCCAACTCCTCCGCAAGGAGGTGGTGGTCAGAGTCGCAGATCCCCCTGTCAACCCAGGGTTTGTTTTCAGGTACTTCCTGGTCCTAAAACAGATGGGGGGGGGGATAGCGCCCCCATTGTAGATCTGCATGACCTGAACAAGGTCACACACCTTCAGGATGGTAACTCTGTCTCAGATCATACCATCGCTCAAGCAAAACATGTGGTTCTGTGCCCTGGATCTGCAGGACACGTCCTTTCACATCCTGATCCATCCGTCCCACCGAAAGTTCCTCCACTTCTGAGCTGAGGGAACCCTCTATGAGTTCCAAGCCATACCATTCGGCCTGTCATTGGCCCCTAGGGTCTTCACCAAATGCATTGCAGTGGTGGCAGCCCATCTTCAGCATCTAGGGGTCAGAGTGAACCCATACCTGGACGATTGACTTATAGCAGGTCCCTCCAGGCAGGAGGTGGAGAGGTCCAGGGTCCTGGCCCTCCAGACCTGTATCAACCTTGGCCTCCTAGTCAATGGGGCCAAGTCTGAACTCGTGCCTTCGCAGGTGATCTGCTTCATCGGAGCAGAGCTCAACTCTTGCTGAGCCAGAGCCAGGCTGCTGGCAGACAGGGTGGAGGTTCTCTCGTCCTTTGCTTGATCATTTCTGGTTGGCACTTGCACCCTGCCCGGGACTTCCTGCAACTTCTGGGATAGGTGGCAGCTTGCACCTCTGTGGTCCGATGGGCCTGGTGTATGCGCCCCCTTCTGTGGGAGCTGGCCAGCCAGTGGACTCAGCGACTGGGTCATTTCGACCAGCTGGTCACTGTGACCCAGAGGATGTAGAACGCTCTCTCCAATGGTGGACTGTCCTGGAGCATCTGCAGGAAGGGATCCTGTTTGCCCCAAGCAGACTGCCATCCTGACAACTGTCTCTCTCATGGTCTGGGGTGCCCACCTGGAGGAACTATCTCAACAAACAAGGTGGCATGCACTCCTGGCCTCTGTGCAGGGAATCTCTCCGCGTCTGGACCCTTGTGAGCCGACTGGAGTCGCATCTCCTAGCCGTTCATGCGGCAGGGACCTCCAGTCAGCTGGTGGACACCCTCAGTCCGAGTGGCAAGGTGTCCCACAAGTGATTTCTCCATCCAGAGGTAGTACACAGCTTGTTCTCCCAGTAGGCCATGGACTCCAGGCCTCTTTATGCCTTCTCTCCACGTTCATTGATCCACAAGGTGCTTCTCAAGGTCAGGAGGGACAGGGCACAGGTGATCCTGGTGGCTTAGGACTAGTCCCACCAGTACTGGTACCCCGATCTGCTCAGCCTGAGCATCAGGCACCCGAGGCATCTTCCAGCATGCCCGTACCTGCTTTCCATCTATCAGGGGAAGGTACTCCACCCCGACCTTCAATCCTTGCACCTGACAGCCTGTTTCCTGAGCATCTAGAGTTTCAGGCTTTGGGTCTCTCTGAAGATGTACTAACTGTAGTTGAGGCATCTAGGAAGGAATCGACCAGGAAGTACTATGCCTTCAAGTGGAAGAGATTCTCCATTTGGTGTCAGGGCAAGGGGTTAGACCCTTTGTCCGGTCCAGTGGCTCGCATCCTAGACTGACTGTGGTCTCTTTCCAAAGGGGGACTTCGGTCGACAACCCTTAAGGTGCACCTGGCAGGCATCTCTACTTACTGGGCATGGGTCAGTCAGTGGCACAAGAGGAGGTGGTCTGGTGCTTTTTCAAAGGCCTCAATCATATTCCCCTCCGGTGTGTGAACCCCCACCATCGTGGGGTCTACTGCTGGTATTGGCAAAGCTCATGGACAAGCCATTTGAACCGATGCACAAGTGTGAGATGTCGCATTTGTCGTGGAAGACCGCCTTCTTGGTGTCTGTCACGTCAGCCAGGATTGGGGATCTCCAGGTGCTTTCTGTCGAGTTTCCTTGTCTGGTCTTCCACAGGGACAAGATTGTCCTGCACCCCAACCCGAAGTTCCTTCCTAAGGTTGTGTCGGAGTTCCACCTGAACCAGGTGATGACTGTATTGGTGTTCTACCCCAATCATACCTCGGATGCCAAATATAGGCTCCATACTTTGGACCTGAGGTAAGCACTTGCTTACTATAAGGCATGCACTGCTAGAATTCAGGGAGAGGTTCGATAGCTGTTTGTCACCTATGCTGAAGCTGCATCTGGCAGACCTGCAGCCAAGCAGACGATTGACAGATGGATTACATCCTGCATTGATTTCTGCTATAGGTTGGCAAGTAAGGGAGCCTTCCGGTGGGCTAAGGGCTCATTCCACCTGCCACACCACTGCATCTATGGCTGCTTCTAGGGACGTCCCTGTCCAGGAAATCTGCAAGGCTGCTACCTGGAAGTCAGCAAACACCTTCATTTCCCACTATCACATCGACCTGGAGTCACACCGGGATGCTGGTTTGGGGACCTCGGTTCTCCAGGCTCTGTTTCCTGAGTAGGGGGTGTGTGCCTTGCCTTCTTCCTCCCAGAGAGCTGCTAGGAGTCTGCCAAGACATGTGGAAAGAACAACATATCCACGTCCCTAGAAACACAGGTTACTCAGCTATGGACTGGTCTCTTGCAGTAAGTCATTACTTATGAGAGTATCCACCAGGTGGCGCTGTCACGCGGCAGCTTCTTCCAGCAATCTTCCTTGGGGCTGCCCACACGCCATTACTTCCTGTGGATGTGTATGAGTGGGTGGCCCCAAGTACTTTCTGTTCATTTTTCTGCTGGCTTCAGCTTGCACACTCAGCTCTCCTGACCTCCTGGGTTGCAGTCTTCGACTTGAACTTGAACCGATTTTATACCTTCGGGTCCAGGACCTGGGACTTGCTCTCAGCACCCCTGGACTTCCATGGCAGGCGTGTGACCCACTCACAGTACCCCTGCTGCTCCCAGACTGGCTCTCTTGCTGGGTTTGGAGCTTCTTTAGGGCCTAGTCAGATTTTAATTTTTTTTTTTCTTCTGCAGCAGGCCTGGTGTTCCATTAGAGCTCCTGGTACACCTGCTGCTCCCTGGCCCAGGCACACTTGCTGGGTCTGGGGATTCACTAGGGCTGCTATTAACAGCTCAGCCCGATTTTGCTTCTCTCTGCCGGGCCTGTGGAACACTCCCAGGCCCTGGCTCTTGTACTTCCAGGTCCCGGGCCTGTGCACCACTTGCTGCACCCCCGGCTCCTGCCTCTGGTCCTGGGTATGTGTAATACTCCCAGGCCCTGGCTCTTCTACTTCCACTGGGCTGGGCCTGTGCTCCTCACAGTGCCCCTCGGCCCTCCTTGCGCACATCACCCCTGCTACTCCCTGGCTCAGGCTCTCTTGCTGGGCCATGGGATTTACTCATGGCTGTTCATCCAGCCAGGCCAGAACGGACCTCAGGGGGCCACCTTAAAGGCTCCCCAGTCAAAGGCACTTGTTCCAGGCCTAGGATGGAGAGGGATTCACACTCCTCACACTCCCTCCGCATTACTCAGTCGACAATGGCTCCACCGTCTTCGACGGTTCCTTCCCTCGTCCGCAGGGCTGCTCCCCATCGATGGAGCCTGATGGGCTTTTGTGTCATCGGCGTGCCTGCATCGATGATGAGCTTGTTTCTGCACATTTTCCATCGGCGAGCGAGTGTTGCTCTAATCAACTGCTCGTTCCTTGTCGACGAGGATGCTTCCCCCATCAACGACACATGTTCTTTCTTCTCCCTAGTCGACGGGAGCTCTTCTCCCATCAACGAGCCATGTTTCTCCTGTTCTCTCATCGATGGAGCCCTTTTTTCCCCCCATTGACTGAGCACTCATCGTCACCAGGACAGCCTCTCCCGTCGACGGGACGGCTTTCCCCATCGATGGAGAGGCTTCCTTTTGATCCCTCATCGGGGATGATGCTGCCCATCCTGGCAAAATCCGCCTTACTGAAGTCTACCACTCTCGTCCTGGTCCTAGCTGCCTCCCTGCCTGTGTGAAGGAAGAACCACACTGTGCAGTGATCACTGCCTGCTAGAGGGTCCTGTATGACTACATCCTGGATTTGGTCCCCATTTGCTAACACAGAATCCAGTATGTTACCCTCCGTGGTGGGCTCTGTTACCTCTTGCATAGGTAGCCATCTTAGATAGCTTCCAGCAGTACCTGTTTCCTGGCATTCGAGGTAGTCATGGTTCTCCAGTCAATCCCAGGCTAATTGAAGTCACCCACTAGGCCCGTACTCCCTCTGCCACTGACCTTTCTGATTTGCTCCCTCAACTCTGTCATTTTCCTCATTCTGTAAGGGTGGCCTGTACACCACCCCCAGCCTAACCTTCCTACCCTTGGAGTTCTGGAGCTGTACCCATATGGCTTCTGGCTTACCCTCTTCCCTGGTACATAGTATCCCATCCCTCACATAAATAGCTACCCCCCGGTTTTGTGGTACACCTTGTATCCACGGATCATGAGATCCCAGTCATGGTATTGGGTAGCCCAGGTTTCTGTGATGGCTGCAATATCTACCTCCCCTTCCTCCATCATTGCCTGGAATTCAACTACCATGTTTGCCAAGCTCCTTGCATTCAAGGATACTACTTTCTACTTTGTCCCCTGTCCCTCCTTTCCCTGTCCCTCACCCTGCTTCCCCCCCTCTTTGATAGAGTGCCCTCCCTCCTTCACGGGGGGTCTTCCAGTCTCTTCTGATTGGTGACTCCTCTTTGAAGTTCTCCTGCCCCCCCCCAGTTTAAATTAATTTTAGGTGTAATGTAATCTTCTAGCCTCTGTTTCAGGGTCCTCCTGCCATCCTTGCTCAGGTGCAGCCTATCCGGTGCATAGAGTGCCTTCTTATCCCACATCCTGCCCCACCCCACCCCCTACTATTCTAGTGTCAGTGGCTCAGCAGGTAGCACACTCGCCTCTGAGGCCGGGAGATCAGTAGGCTGTGGGTTCTATCCCCGGACCGGGCACTTGGGTTAATATCCCAATACTGACACTGTAGTGCAGCATGAGGGAGGTGCTGAACTCCTAAGGTGCCGTCTTTCGGATGAGATGTTAAACCGAGGTCCCATCTGCCTGTTCTGGTGGTAGTTCAGGTGTATGTTAAAGATCCCATGGCACTTCTTGAAAAGAGCAGGGGAATTTCCCCGGTGCAATGGCTAAATTTCCTCCATTCACAAAAAATACCACCAACAGCTTAATCTGGTTCAAGGTCAGTTAGCATTCATCTGTATCCCCCTCCCTTGGGTCGTGCCTGAAAATAGGCAGGATTTGTCTAGTGCACTTACCAGGTCAAAAAAAATGAAATAAAAATAAAAAAAATTCCGTACCTCATGGTTTCGCACCACCCACTCAGCCAATTGTTAAACTCCTCAATTCTGGGTGGCACTGTTGAGCTCGAGCTAAGTGGTAGATAAAAGTTTTAGCTCTTGCCAGTATTGGAAAATATATAGAAATAAAACTCTCGTTTGAAAGAATTAAAATAATCCACTACTGGATTCGGCAATTGGAACAAGAGGACATCTAACATGGGAAATCCAAGAAAGGATAAGCGGTTACAGGAAGGAGCAAAAAGCAAGAATGACGTGGGTCCCCAATCCGCGTGATCCAATCCTAGGCGCAAGAGTCTGAGACATTGGATCACGGAAGAAGAAACGCTACAATCTCTTGGTATTAAAATCAGCAGTCTTATCTTTACAATGTCGGAACTGGCTGAAAAATTCAAATCCATGACTAAGAGTTACGAATTTAGAAACCAAAGTTACTCTAAATCGAAAGTCACGGACACTCAAAAGAATTCGGAGGCAGCCCTGGGCACTGTTTCAACATTAGTGAAAGAAAATATGCACCTCCGCTCCAGGCCTGAAGGTCTATAAAACCAAGCCTATTGGCCAACTTGAGAATCATTGGAATGCCTGAGCAGAGCGAAGGTGATCATTTACTTTTGTTTATCTATGAATGACTGGAGCAACAACTGGGCGAACCCTTTTCCAGTCGCCAAATTAAAATTCAAAAAGCTTATCATGTAGCTTTTAGAGGACGAATGGATAACCTCGAAGCACCTCGAGCGATGGTAACAGTTTTAGATGGAGTGGGATCCAGAGACTTTGTCCTGTCACTGACTCGTCAGAAGAGAATGCTGTTACAAGATGGGAACCAAGTAAGAATATATTCAGCTCTAAGCTATGCTATGAGGCAAAAGAGCCATCTTGCGTGAGTCAGGCATTTCCCACAGCATGCTTTTCCCTGCACGTCTCCAGATTCTACATACTGGCAAGGTATTCATCTTCTCCGACTCCAACGAAGCTCTTAAATGGGCCCAACACCAGGCAGTAGTGATCGCTCAAAAGGACTCCTCAGATCAGACTGATCAGGAAGATTCAGAAGAAGAGACCTGATTCTTTCTGCTACCAATCCTTCCCTCAGGTTTACTTTATCTGGACTAGTGACTGAAAAACGCTAGAACTATATTAAAATAACGTAAAAAGGTGTTGAAATCTCTTGAAAAGTTTGGAACTTGATAAGTTCTTGTTAAGGGTTATTTTTATAAGGGAAGGCTTTCTTACTGTAGCAAATGTTTTCCTTCACTGGATCGTTTGATTAAATATCTCTATAAGATTGAGATAGGCATTGATATAGATAGATGCCTTTTTTTTTACTGGGCTTTATTTCTACAAGCATTGATGGATCTAGGGGAATAAATATGGGGAGCTTGGAACTTGTTTGCTTATAGGATATCAGTATGGTTCCTAAACAATGGTTTAGCATGATACCTATCATTCCTTTTATAGGAAATAGATATTTGGTAATATATAGCTATAAATATGAACTTTATAATCACGCAGCTCCTGGGCTTAAACAAACAGCCATAAAAGCTTGTAAGTTAACTTCATGTAAAAATGTTTCTACTCATTCCCTCCACATGATGTATCTAATTGAAGTAGTATGTTAAAAATTTTAACCTGCTTGTATTGAGAGGAGTGGTGCCCTCATGAGGATATGAGTTGTCATATATCTTCTTATATACTGCTTCTGTAGAACTAAATGTATGTATACGGTATAATAATAAACAGAAAGTATAAAAAAAAAAAAAAAAAATGAATTCTTTGTTTCCTAGTGAGGCTTGCCCTAGGTGCTGGGAGAACCTCAGAGAATGTCACCGATCTACCCACCTCTGTGCAAATTCATCCAACCTCCTTGAACTTATCTTGTACCTCCTCCACCCTACTCCCCTCCAGTTCGTTTGTACATAGGTATACCACAATGTGAGGTTTATCCCCTCCCTTCTGTACACACTTCTGAATGAACTGAACCACCCTCCCTGCCGTCATACCTGGCATACACTCTATCCAAGCACAGCTTTTCCTTGCTCCCTTACCCCCCATCTCACCCTTTCAGAATTGAATCACCCAGAATGACTATCCTTTCTCCTGTAGCCTGCTCTACCCCCATGTTGTGCCCTACCCCGGGGCACCTGAACTAGCGTCCCCTCCCCCATTCCCTTGCTCCCTCATCTCCCTTGCTGTACCTCCTCCTCTGATCTTCCCTTGCCAACCCCTCTGTTTCCTACCCAGCCCATTCCCTCCACTGAATTGACCCCTCAGCTCCATTCTTAAGTCCATCCTCAAACCCCCCAATGCCATGTTTCCCCTTCTGCTCCTTCTAGTTAGTAGTGCCTTCTCCCCTACTGCCCTTCACTTTCCCTTGTTCACTGCCCGCCCCCATGTTCCCCCTTCCCCTTCACTTGTTCTATGCTGCTGCCCTCATCCTCCTGCTCTCCCAAACTAGCCAGCACTGAGAGCCTATTCTTATTCATAATCCCCCTGCCCAGGCCCTCCCTTGTTTCCTTTTCCTGCCTTCCCTGGTCCTGTCCCCTATACCTCCTCCCTCTCCCTGTTCCCTACACCTGCCACCTTCCCAACCTTGGAGCACCCTGGTCTTTGAGGATTTGATGCTCCTGGGACCTTTTTTTTTTCTCCCCCCTCCCCATTCAGCCTGTGTCTGCCTGGTGTAGTATTTGGAGGAGCCCTCCTTGTTTCCTTAGCCCCCCCCGCCCACCCCAGTCATTTCTACTTCCCATCCCCAGCTCCCATCACAACCTTCCTATTTCCTGCATAAGTTGGCCATTCTGCCTACACACCAGACACCCCCCTTCCCACCACAAGATCCCCGGGAATATGGCTGCCCGATGCCCATTGCAGCTCACCAACCTCCCAGCCTACCCTAATCTATTACTCCGGTCCTCCCAACCCCTCCACTCTCCCCTCCAGTGCATCTGTCTGCCCCAGTACTCTGGTCTCCACATTCTCTCTGCACCTCTGTTCTGCTTCTGCCATTCCTGTGTTTTTTTTATTCCCAACACTTCCTCTTATTTCTGGTCCTGCCCAGTGTGGCCTGCAGTCTCTCTGCGGATGCCCTACTCCTGCTTCGTGGTCGCTCACATGAAGGGTCGCTAGGCACCCTGGGTAATAAATATGGAACTCCATGACCCAGTTGGCCTTCCTGGAGTCACGTGGTCCTCCACTCCTCCTTTGTTCTCTTCCTCCCTTAGTCCCCCATACTTTGTGCCACACACACAATCTGCGATTTTACATTGCTTCCCCCACAGTCACAGATGCAGCAATAGATGAAAAACAGTTTATACTCAACCCCCGCCGAGTTCCTCTCCTCTCTGCTTGGTGGTGGCCTGTAATGGAGAGAGAAGTGCAACTATGCCTTCTTTCTTAGGCCTTTGGCCTCCTGCCACCCAGATTGTTTCGATAGCTGGCAGTGCTTGGGACTCGTTACGGAGGTGTGACCTGATGAAAAAGATATCCCCGAAGAAGATAGACCAGCTACATAAGAACATGTTCCAGGGAATCTCCTTCAGGTACAATAATGTCACTTGTGCCACACACACAGTCCGATCAACCAGAATTGGCAACATGAGCATTATGATAAAAGGTCCTAAAAAATTGTACAAGTCCTCCACTCTGACTGTCATCGAGGCACAGGTCAAGAAGCATAGGAAAACCAGATGCAGTTGTAAAATTTGCAACAAGAGTTTTATTATTCATAACAGAAAAATAATTGTTTAGTATTACCTATTTACAAAGGCAATATAACCAGAGAAAGTTCATCTGGGTTTCTTCTCAATTTCCAATCTCAGTCTCTCTCTCTTTTGCAAAACATTGCAGCTCCTTTTTATAAGTCTGTGCAGGAGCTCATTAAGAAAATAGCATGCTTCTCACACAGTGTTCTTGTACGTTTCCAGTATTCTTGTCAGTTTCAGCAGGTGCAGCAAAAAGAACATTGTGACCCAGAACTGACCTTTTGTTTACATATTCTGCAAAACGCTTAAAAATTGTGTCTCTGGTTAACCCCTTGGGTTACAAATAGCTTTTTGCAACAGTATAACTGTATGCGGTTTTACCTTTGCAATCATTTAAACAGTATAACTATATACAGTTTTAAACAAAGGGATCCCAGTATCAATTACATTTCCACAAAATGATCACATATATTTTTATACCACAGATATGCAAGGGGGGGGGGGAGACAGAACAGCAAATGAGGGTCAAGAGATAACAAGAGGCAGAGAACTTTAAGACCATTGGGGTGATCAACTCCCAGGTCTCACGAGAAAATTTGGTTGCGCAATCAGAGAAGAGACAGAAAAGGAGAGAATAGAACAGATCCTCGCATTTAAACTCGTTCTCCATAATAACTGGGACATGGCCGTATTCAGCCCTGTCACACCGACCTGGACATGGTTCGGTTACATGCATGGGATTAATGGGGAATGGACAAATTATTTGGAATGGAAGAAAGTGAAGTTAAAATTTTAAATAATACTTTTGTCTGTTGCCAGCCATTTGCCAGAAGACGGTCCCAGACCACAATGCCATCACCCACCATGCCCCTCTTTTTCCTTTGCCATCATATCTGCATGCCTTTCTGAAACTTAACGTGGACTCACTCAAGTGGACTGGACTGTGTGGACGCCAGGGGGTTTAGCTTACTTTATTTTTCCAAAAGAAGTCAACAGTCCAATCCACCAGTTTAAGAAGAAAATGTAAGTCACTCACGAGTCACGACTGATTCCAAACAAGTTACAGCTCCCTTCCATAACCATGAGTCTGCCAGCACTGCCACTTGAAAGGGGTGAGATTACACAAAGTGGCGCTCTGTACAGCCGCAAAGCCTAATTGCACACTTTCAGTCTTACTGTGACTCCACAGTAGAATACACAGCGTGTTTCCCAGTTCCCATCCCATCGCACCAGTAAGTTCATAAGTCCAGCCAGCTCAGACGTGGGGTTCATTAAACAAACTGGAGCTACTTGTCTGCACAGCTGCAAATGCTCACATACACACACACACAGAGCATCTTTTTTCATCACACTGCTCAAAATACCAAATCTGATAAACATACGTCTCATCATCTTGGACTGATCACAAGTACAGTTAACATTGGAATCAGAAGTTCTGTGTCCTACCTGTTGGCGATCGGATGGAGATGGTGTTGCTCACTGTGTCTGGCCAGGACTGAAGTGCAGGATGATGGTACAACCGTGCAGGCAGGGTCGGTGCACTGTTTCTTGTTTGCTGGTGGCAGCTGTAGCCTCTGGCTCTTGTGGCCTGTGCTGCTGTGGCTGTCATCATCAGTCCAGTCTGCACACTAATGAAAAGAACTTGGGGGGGTGTGGGGCCAGGAGCATGATCTGCTGCAGCAAGTGAGGATGAGAGGAGCAACAGGGCAGGCACACGGTCTGGCACTTAATACAGTGCTGGCTGCTGCTACTGTGCTGGACTGGAGCCGTGGACTGCTGCATGAGTTTTGTTTTTTTTAAACCCCACCCCCTGCTGTGGCGTGCCAGCAGTGATGGACCAAAGGAGGTTGAGTGGTCCCCTGAAGGCTGCGGCACTACAGGCTACCACTGAAAAGGCCAAGTCCAGCCATGAGAACACCAGGCAGATGGATCGAATCAGTGACTAGTCGGGATGCTTCCTTCTTCGGTCGAGACTCTGCCGGATTACTGGTGTCTCAGTCTTCCTCTTTGCTGCCCATTGACTCTTCTTTTTTATTAAAGTTAAAAAAAAAAAAAAAGTCAATTGAAAGGCATCTGGCGTGAACCGTTCGGAATAGAGTCACACCACAACCGCGCTTGCAGGCAGGAAAAAAGGGTGATTCACACAGCACCCTAGCACATGATTGGTCCCTTTTTTAATTTCCTGATTGCATAATACAACTGCCGATCACTTACTTATTGACAAATTGCAATTCAGGAAGTAGAAAGGGACACAAGCACATGTTAGTGCACAGGCAGACCTTTCTAGCATTTGATACCATGGTATACCATGAATGGTGGTTATCACAATTTGTGGGAAAAGGCACAGTATCAATACCATGCAGTTTCAAATTGCAGTATACTGTGATATCCCTACTTCGGACTACGGGAAATTTCTTTCTTGAGGTAGTGTCCACGTTTCATTTGAATCAATACATCACTCTCCCAGTATTCTTTACAGCAGAGTCCAATTTTGGTGAGCAGGGGGTCCACAGTTTCTTACCATAGTAATATTGTTTCTTCCAAGGAATCCCTCACTATGCTTAAATCTCTCACCCTGCCTCCCCTTCCACAACCTGGAAAATGTTCTGCAAGAAACAATGTTTGTATAGTTTTCACTTGTTGAGCATTACTTGTGGTTCATCCACAACAAGTTTTACCATAATTTTTGTTTTAATTTGGCATAGCTTGGCTTGGGAGACCAGTCCTTTATTGTTTTGATAGTTTCATTTTAGGTATAGTTTAGGATAGGTTAGTAAGATGCGTGGCTATTGGCCTGTCGACTTCAAAATAAATCTGACGGGCTAGGGAACACAGTGCCACCATAAGACAGAATTTCAAATTGCACTCTAGTTCCATAATTTGCATAAATTTGTCTCTCTTGGGCAGCTTCACCTACCAGGCTAACTGCAATAGTGAGCATAGTGAGGAATCCCATGGAAGAAACAATATTACTATGGTATTTTTTTCTTCTGGTCACTCTTGATGGTTCTACCCTCACTGATCCATGCCTTCGTAACATCAAGGCTTGATTACTGTAATGTGCTCTACAGTGACATTTCAGAGGAACTTATTCACTACCTACAGCTGGTGCAGAATGCAACTCTGAGCATTTTCTGTATCACTTTACATTGTCAGTGGGGAGTTAATATTATATGGATAGTGAGCTTCCCTCTGGGCAGTGCCGTAGGAAGGCATTTTGGTGCCCTGGGCAAGACACTACGTTTGCGCACCCCCCCAAGAAAAGAGCCAGGGTTTTGCATGCTTTGGTGAGTTTTGTGGCCTTTCTTGAAGAAAAAACATACCTTTGTTACAGTTCCCTACCCCTGATTTCAGGGAGGGAATATTTTGCTCCCATGGAATATGAAATGTGGGAGACTGAGTGGGTGGTATAGAGAGTGTGCAGCCACAATTGTTGTGGATGAGTGGCTGACCAAGAATGCCATCAACCACCCACCTTATATTCATTTCTGAAATATACTGTTAAAGATTGCTACATAAAGCATGGGGGTCTGGGGGCTGAAGAGACAGAAAAAAGGGATTTTTCAGAGATGCAGCTTGAATGACAAGAACTTTATTTTGTTTGACACAAACAGCAGTATTAGTAGAGCTCAGCTGCTAGCATGACTCATTTCTCTGTGCCACAGGGTCATGGGTTTAAGTCCTCCACACCAAAGACTTGGGTTCAAATCCAACAGTCACTGCAGGTCAGCACCATGGGGTGGGGCAGCACTGTTGGAGGTGTCATCCTTCCTGCCAGTTTATGCAAGAGATAAAAGAAACAGAGAACTGCCAGCAGTGAAAGGCCTTATAGTCTATCTAGTCTGCCCCAGAAGGTTGGACATGCCCCCAAGGGTATCATGACTGATCCCCCCTTCCTGTCCTCCCAGATCTCATGACCAAGCCTTTGTCCCTATCCCACCCCTTCTTAGAAACACAGAATTTGTCAGCAGATAAGGACCACTTGGCCTAACCAGTCTGCCCCCTTTTTTTCCCTGCCTATACTATCACTGCAAACTCTACCTAATCTCTGGCTATCCCCCTCCAGTTTCCCAACTAAGAATCCCTTGTGCCTATCCCAGACGCCCACCACTGTTTTCACCCCTACTACATGTACTGGAACACCGTTCCAGGTGTCCTACTCTTTCAGTGAAGAAGTACTTCCTCACATGCCTCCCAAATTCCCCCCCCCTTCCAGTTTCATTGCTTGTCGCCTTCTTCTTGTGCACTTTCTACTCTGAAAAACACTACCGTCCTGTACATTGTTCAGCCCTGTGAGGTATTTATAGATCTGTCATATCCCCCCTCTCCCTCCTCTCTTTTAGGGTGTACATACTGAGATCCCTTAGCCTCTCTTCATAGGGCTTATGATGCAGCCCCTGCACAATTTCAGTTGCCCTCCTCTAGACAGAGGACAGAGGAGCTGTCTTAAAGCTCTCCACTGTGTTTGCATTGGACAGTGTTCTAGGTAGCATGTTGCACCCCTCCACCCTCATTTCTGTGAAGATTTCCTACCCACCAGTGTCTTACTATCCCCTCTTGCTTTTGTATACTCAGGGCTCTTTCAGAAAAGAGAGAAAAATGACCCAGGGAGTTCTGGCCAACACTCCTTCATTCAGTAACAGCAGGAACCTCTACTAATTCAGTTGTCCACATCTGTTTGAATACGTTACTAGCACATAATGGCTTCTGTAATTGTTAAGTATAATAACTAACAAAAGGCCACCTGGGTTACAATAACAGTAACAATAAACAAAGAAATCAGTAAAAGTCTATACTAGTCTATGGTAGATGATTTAAAGATTAAAACTATTTACATCACTATGTGAAATAATAGTTATAATACAATAGCTTAAATAGCTGTCAGTGAATTCTATATTCCTGTTGGAGAGATAGTTTGACAAATTTCACATTTTATAAGCAAGGTGTCCAGATTCCATCAAACATTATGAATTTAATAACATATTTCTTTCATTAGAAGCCATTAGACTCATCACTCATGCTGGACCACCACTCTTCAGTTAAAACTGGAAATTAGTTTTCCAGTTACAAATAATTATTTATTTATTTTTTTTTTTTTTTCAAACAGATGCAGATAGCTGCAACCATGAGCCTAATGTGAGGTAGTGCAGGACATTTTAGGGAAATACCCAGGACCCAAACGTCAGTAGTTAAGGGAAGGATTAATGAAGTGATCCTTTCACATATCTCTTTCATTTCTGACTAAGCATTAGATATTGGAGGCCTTCAGGGCAGGACCACAATATATGAATAAGAGATACATGGGGGGGTCTAGCTTTGTCTGCTGGCCCAAACGACCACCAGGCTAGGAGAGAGAGAGAGTCAGAGAAGAGAACAGAGTGATGGTCCTGAACTGCAAGTGACTTCAACTATGACTGAGGCACTCAGTCACTGGCACAGCACTTGCCTCGCATCACAGCGCCCGCCCTCAGACATCTCGGATTTGAAACTCCAGTCTCAGCACTGCAGTGCAGTCAGCTCAGCCTACCAGCCGCGTTCACCCCCCCCCCCGCTGCCGCTCTCACATATTACAAAAAAAAAAGAGCTAGAGATGGGGCGCGGGACGGGCTCCCAGTCAGTCACTGCTCCTGCCAGGTGTCGTGAGGGCTAGTTGGCTAATTAAGAACTAGTACTAGCTAGCCAGGAATGACTGAGCTCCAAGCTGTGTGGACTGTCTGGAGGTCGGACTCTGAGGAGTGAGTGCGAGCGCCGGAACCAAAAAAAAACGGATAATCACTTCTAATTGTCTAAAACAAGCTCACTGAGTCTAACCCCCCCACCACCACCACCACCGGCGATTAATAAGATGAGGAGATGACTAGCTTGAGTGCTGTGCTGGTGACTGCTGCTTGCTTCAGTCAGTGCTTACACAGGGTGGGTCACCGCCGCTCACTTCACTAGAGTGTCATGTCTTACTCTTGATCTCTCCTCTCTAGAACATGGCACGCACGCTCCACCACTGCTGCTCTAGTCTGCACTCTTCTGTAGTCTCCGCTCTTTATAATTCAGAATCGCTCCTGCAAGTATCATCTCTGACCTCCTGACTAACTACTGAGTGTGTGTGTGTGTTTATTTACACTGCCGTTCGCTCGTTCAGCCACCTCACTACAATAACCGCGAGTCTCCCGCCGGTACCTGGCTTTTGTCCTGTCTCTGGACCCCATCATGTGAATTTTTTTTTTTTTTTCCTTTCCAGACAGCAGACCATGTGATCCCCCCCACCTTCTTGCTGGTCCTTCCACGGGGATGCAGATGCGCCCCTACTGGCAGGCATAGACATTACTTACTGCATTTAAAAAAACATAAAATGTGTTTTAAAGTAACGGCAGATTTAACTGTCTGCCGCCAATGCGCCCCTCAGAGGCATTCGCCACCTGCCCCACCCTTCCTATGATACTGCCTCTGGGGTAGAGGCACAGCCCAAGGCTGTCAGTCAAGCATAGCTCCCTGGAGTCATGAGGATTCTGAAGGCAGTACCTACTTAGTCTTTGCTATTCCACTGAAGGGTAGCCTGTATAGAAAGAACTGAAGGAAAGCTTTTTTTTTTGCATCTGATATGGTTTCTCATTAAATTTTTTTTGTTGGATTATGCAACTGGGAAGCAGGTTGTGGGTGACCTGGTGACAGGGAGCACCCTCAGATTTAGAAATCATGCCTGTTAAGCTGGCTTTCAAATTGACTAACCTGCTAATCTGAAAAAAAGAAATGTGGTAGCTGTGTTAGTGCAGTCAGCAGTGTAGAGAAAAAGCAACCAATATGTTGCGGGTGATACCTTTTATTGGACTAGCAAAATTATTTCTGAGACTAGCTTTCGAGACAAAGAGAGTTGTATAGTCCAATAAAGGATATCGCCTGCAACATATTAGTTTTTTTTTTTCTTTTCTGCACTGCTAATCTGCTAGTTAAACTCTCCTTTAGTGTCTAAATGAGGAGACCACTCTCCTTGCTTACTAGGGTGTCTTTACTGGCCTCTCTAACCCTATTCTTTAGCCCGGTGACTCAGATAAGTAACATTAGACTGGAGTGTGTGTTGTGTCCTGTGCGTCTTATTTATGAAATTGTTCATTCTCTCTATTGTTCTCTGGTGCAGTCCATCCCTCCTTAGCTGGGTATTTCTGAATTTTCGTTAAAGGCTGCAGGATCTAGAATTAACAACTTTCAGCTAGCTTGCTCTGTTTTTTTCCTCTTTATCTTGCTTCAGTGGTGTTCCTTTCTCATTGCTGGTTATTGTATAACAGCGTTGGTGGCAATGTAAGTAAAGGCTGCTGTTTCTAGGAGCGTGGATGTGTTGTTCATCCATGCTTCTTGGCATGTCCTTTTCCCCTTTAAATCTTGCTGGAAAGTCTTCAAGCTGGCTCCTCCCACCCACCCAGGTGGTAAATACCTCGGCTCTGTCCCATGACGCCAGATCTTCCTTTCCACTGGAAGATACAGGTTTCATCATGCTCTTGCAGCAGTTCGTAGGCCCTGGATTCAAAGCGTCGGTTTTTACCGAAACTTACTTTAAAACTCGTTTGAGTTAGCGATTCCTATTGTAGCGCTTTGGACATGGAGGAAAAATCTTCCCCCAGATTCTGCCGGTGTACCTGCGGCCAGAAGGTGTCGCGCACCGATCCCCACCTAACGTGCGTTTATTGCTTAGGTGTCGGACAGGACACCTCATCTTGCACTTTTTGCCTGTCCTTCCATCCCAACGTCCTGGACGACCACAAGGCGCACCTAAAACTAGGGAGACTGGAGAAAAGGAACCTGCCACTGAAATCGAAGGAGGCGAGGTGGGCAGTTGCCTCGGGATCCGCCGAGCAGCTGGAGCAAATGAAGGCATTCAAGGAGGAAGCAGCTCAAGCTTCGGCCAATCAGAGCTTTTTTGTTCCGCTTAACCTTGGCTCCACCTTTACGGGGTCCTTTAAGGAGTTGTGCCAGTCTCTCCCCGCCAGGGGTGAGGCGCCCTCGGGCTCGCACTCCTCCCGCCCTCGGAAGAGGGATAAGGACCCTAAGTCTTCGACCAAGAGAAGACATTCAAACAACATGAAGTCTTGCTGTATTCTGACCATTGCAGTTGGGTCCTGCCTTTCAACTGCCCCGGAGAACAAAGAGTTAATTTTCTATAGCCAGCATGGAACGTTCAGCGCGAGCTCGGTTGAAGCCCTTGTCTGCTGCTGTTTAAACTCCAACCATTAGATTCTTTACTCCGCCTCACTGAACAGTTGCTCCGGAGATTTCTCCTTTGCTCGGTTCAAAAAAAGTCGGTTAAAGTGTCGTTTTTCACTCGGTTTCTACCAAATTTCTGCTACCGAATCTGTCAGTTTAAGTCTTTGTCTGTGGTACCGTGAGTACTAGATAGGTTTTACATTTAGTTTCTGTATGGAACTTGTAAATTTCGGATCGGTTCGGCTAAACCGATCAGTTTAGTCTTAAAAAGTTTGTAAAATTACTTAGAGTGTGGTAACCAATCCGTATCGGTTCTAAAAAGAACGGATTTAATTAGGTTTTTTTCCAAGACCCGTAACATGGTCAGGAACCGATAGGGGAGTCTTGCCTGGCGGAATGCCGAAAAAAGGGTAAGTTTTGGATAGGATTGGCCATGTCTGAGAAACCCAAGAAAAAAACCGGCCCACTGGGTTTCAGCACTGCAGTGTGTGTGGGGAAGCCTTTGCTAAGGCTGATCCCCACACCATCTGTGTTTATTGTCTGGGGTTTGACCACCTCGATTCAGACTGCCAAATTTGTAAGAATTTTCCCAAAGCTACCCTGGATAAGAGAGTAGGTAGACTGAGGAAAAGGGAGGCCAAGAAGTCCGCTGACCCGGATGGCCAGCTCGGTTCGGTTCCGACCAGGAGGAGTGCCCTCTGACCAGGGCGAAACTTCTTCGGGCAAAAGGAGAGCCGATTCTGAGGAGTCGGTTCTGGTTAAAAGGAAGAGAAGAGAAAAATCATCCGGTTCGGATCCAGAAATTTGTACTCCGACCGCTGATGAGATAGCCAAAGCGATGAGGATAGTGCAATCTCTAACTTCGGTTCCAGCCGAACCGGCACCATCTGGCAGGGGCTCGGTTCGGTCGGTTCCCCCAGTTCCGGATTACACTTCAGAAGAATTTTATGAACCGGAGGAGGAGGAGGGAGAGTATGAGGATGATGATGGTGATTATGAAAGTCTGGATGTGCCTATTGACCCGGACATCTCCCCAGACAGACCTTCAGGTGTTTCTCCTCCTAGGCTTTCCGAGTCCCCTTCCAACTTTATGTTTTACAAAAAAGTGGCTGAAACCTGCCAGCTTCCAATGGAAAAAGCAGTAGAGGATCAGGAGGAGCCTGATTTTGTTGAAATGATGGACATCCCAGAGTCCAGGTGACTGTCTGTTCCCCTCCATAAATCTTTTGGGAAACAGACAATTAAAATTCTAAAGACTCCTAACTCCATACCTCCTGTGGACAGACGAATGGGCAAGAGGTACACCCATTAAGGCTCGGACACGGAGTTCCTTTCTCAGCAATGCAGCCATGTTGGGGTAGTGCAGGCTGCTGCCTGTGATAAGGCAAATATTCCCTGGCATCACCCCCAGATAAGGACTCCAGGAGGTTGATGCCATGGCATGGCAAAGAAGCAGTACATGGCAGCATCTTTGGGACTCAGGCCAGCTAACTATATGGCCTACACAGCTAGATACCAGAAGTCCAGATGGGACACTGTGCTGGCTCTGGCTGAACAGGCCCCTGGCCAGCTTGCCAAGGAGCTGGAGCAGGGATTGAGGCATCTAAGGTGCAATTTCATGCTGCTGTGGACTCCAGTGATGTTTCAGTTTCATCTAGAGTCATGGCTACATCTGTGGCCCTTTGGAGGATGGCTTGGCTCGGATGTACTAGCTAAGGCCATGGATTTCCCTGTCATTGGTAATTCTCTGTTTGGGGAGCAGACAGAGAACTACATGAAGAAGATGGATGAGTACAGGACCACCTACAGGAGTGCTCAGGCCAAAGAAAGGCAAGCCACTCTTCAAAGGCAGCAGTCCAGGGGCAGAGGCAGGCCCTTTCAAAGGCCTTTTTACCAAGTCCAGGCCTCCTCTTCTTCCTATGCTCAGAGGGGGTTCTTCAGAGGGAGAGGCAGACGGGGAATGAGCAGGCCTGCTTCCACCCCTCAGCCTAAAGCCCCTGCCAAGCAGACACCCTGATGGGTCTGCCCGGGCCGATTCTCCAATACCTGTAGGGGGCAGGCTGGCTTACTTTGTCCAGGACTGGAAGTCTCTGACATCAGTCAAGTGGGTCCTGGAAGTAGTAAGCCAGGGACTGGTTCTCAGCTTCAAAAAATTTCCCAAGATGAGAACCAGATCCTTTCCACCTGCAAATCCATCAGAGACCCTTGCCCTAGAGGCAGAGGTTTCTTCCTCCTGGCTCTCAGAGCCATAGAAAGGTTCCTACCCACACCAGGGCAAAGGATTGTACTCCAGGTACTTCCTAACCCCCAAAAACAGGAGAATGGTGGCCCATCCTGGATCTAAGATATCTGAACAAGCACCTTTTAAACCAAAGTTCAAAATGGTGACTCTGGGAATAATTCTGCCCTCTCTAAGGCCAGGGGCCTGGCTAGCCTCCCTGGACCTCAAAGATGCCTATTTTCACATTTCCATCAGGTGCTCCCACAGAAATTACCTCAGGTTCGAGTTGCCCTCAGGCCACTGTCAGTTCAGAGCAGTGCCCTTTGGCCTAACATCAGCCCCAAGGGTGTTCACAAAGTGCCCTGGCAGTAGTGGTTGCTTTCCTAAGGAGAAAAAAGATCTCCATCTTCCCATACTTGGACGACTGGCTCATAGTAGGTCACTCTCCAGACCAAGTCAAGTCACATTTGCAAAAAACTCAGCAAGTACTCACTTCCTTAGGATTCCTCCTCAACCTTCTAAAGTCAGTTCTCAAGCCAGCACAGCTCCTCACCTTCATAGGGGCGGAGCTGGATACAGTAAGGGCAAGAGCCTTCTTTCCCCTGGACAGGGCAAGGACTCTTATGGAACTGGCCTCTTCTTTCACTCTACAGGTGTCTCAACCAGCAAGGCATTTCCTTCAGCTTCTGGGCCACATGGCAGCTTCCACAGCAGTGGTCCAGGGAGCAAGATTCCAGATGAGGGACATTCAGTTCCACTTAAGAGCCTTCTGGTCCCAAAGTAAGGATTCCCTTACCAAACTAGTCCCAGTGACTCGAACCCTGATCCATGCATTGCAATGGTGGCAGGATCAGGACAATTTGAGACAAGGAGTTCCTTTTGTCATTCAGTCTCATTCAGTCATACTCACCACAGATGTCTCCCTGCTGGGCTGGGGAGCCCACATGGGGGATCTTACAACCCAAGGGCTGTGGTCACCTCAAGAATCTCTGCTTCACATCAGTCTCTTGGAACTCAGAGCAGTGTTTCTGGCACTGCAAGCCTTTTCCAAATCTGTACAGAACAAGGTGGTCCAGATCAGAACAGACAATACCACCACAATGTGGTACATCAACAAGCAAGGAGGCACTCGGTCTGCGGCCTAGTGCACAGAAGCAATGAAGTTGTGGTCCCTGGCCTATTCCCTGCAAACCTCTCTGATAGCAGTTCACCTCCCAGGGAAGGACAATGTTCTAGCAGATGGTCTCAGCAGGATATCCCAGGGTCATCACGAATGGACCCTAGATCCCCTAGTTTTGAAAGTGATTTTCTCGAGATGGGGCACTCCACAGATGGATCTTTTTGCAGCCCCAGACAATCACCAGCTTCCTCTCTTGTTGCAGACCCCAAGTCTTGGGCTCTGTTCCCCTGGATGCTCTGATTCTGAATTGGGAAGGGAAATTTCTGTATGCCTTTCCCCCTTCCCTCTCCTGTTCAAAGTGTTAGTCGAGATCAGGTCACAACCATGCAAAGTGATTCTGATTGCTCCAGACTGGGCCAGACAGCCTTGGTACCCCCTGTTGCTGTCCTTAGCAGTCCACCTTCCCATGTCTCTTCCCAGGAATTACAACCTGTTGATATCCTCTTGGGGGAGGATTTGGTACCCAAACCTCAAGTCTCTCAATCTCAAGGCATGGCTCTTGAAGAGTTAGAGTTTGCTGATCTGCAGCTTTCTCAAGGGGTTCTGGATATCCTTAAGGCTTCTCGGAAGCCTTCCACCAGAAAGACTTACAACTCCAAATGGAAAAGGTTCACTATTTGGTGCTCTAATAAGGATATTTCTCCAGAATCTGCTGAGTTGCCTACGGTGCTAGACTACATGGTCCATCTCAATGGCCTAGGCCTTAGGCCAGCCACACTTAAAGTGCATTTGGCAGCTGTTTCTGCCTTCTTGTCAGTAGGCAAGCCCTCTCCTCTGTCAGCCCATCCTGTGTTTTGTAAGTTCTTCAAGGGATTGCTGCACACCAATCCCCCCTTTAGGGACCCTGCTCCTGCTTGGGACCTTAATGTTTGCATTGCTCAGCTTATGCAACCACCCTTTGAGCCTTTGTCCTCTGCAGAGTTTAAGTACTTGACTTGGAAAACTGTGTTTTGGTAGCCATTACCTCTGCCAGGCGTATCAGTAAATTGCAAGCCCTGTCAGTGGAGCCTGATTTCATCTCTTTCCACAGAGATAAAGTGGTCCTAAGAACTAACAGGAAGTTTTTGCCTAAGGTGGTTTCAGATTTCCACCTTAACCAGTCTATGTCTCTCCCTGTTTTCTTCACTGACCATTCCTCCTCTGGAGAGAGGAGGCTGCACAGCTTGGATGTTAAAAGGGCCCTCAGCTACTACATAGAGCACACCGAGGGTCACAGGGTTGAGTCCCTCCAATTGTTTCTCACATATGGAGAGGTCAGTAAGGGCAAACCTGCCACTAAGAGATCTGTTACCAGGTGGATTGTCTCTTGTATACAATTCTGCTATGAAAAACTGGGTAGAACTCCACCCTCAGGCCTGAGAGCTCACTCTACTAGAGGTACAGCTGCTTCCCTGGCTGCTGCCAGGGATATTCCTATCTTAGAAATTTGTCAAGCAGCCACCTGGAAAACAGTCCATACATTCACAAAGCATTACTTGCTTGGTTTGGCACAGCAGTACTTCAGAGCCTATTCCCAAAGTAGGTTCTGTCCCTCCTCTATGGATGTACTGCTTGGTAGTCTGCAATAGTCAGAATACAGCAAGACTTCATGTTGTTTGAGGAAAAAATTACTCACCTTAGTAATGTTGTTTCTTCTAATGGAGTCTTGTTGTATTCTGACCTCCCACCTGCCTCCCCTCTCAGAACCTGGTTTTTGGGATGTGGGTGGGCAGGAGCAGTATTGAGCACCCTAGGGGTGCCCCTCTTTTACTTTGGGTGTGTGTTGTGTTTTGTTTTTGGGTTTCCTGACTTAAGTCTTTGCTTTGAAACCAAAAAACCCTTTTTAATAAATTTAGTTGCCAGTTGGCTAGTGTGAGTTTTAGTTTCCACACAGAACTTCTAGTGAGTATTGCTTGTAAAGATCTGACGGTTGGAATTTAAACAACAGCAGACAGAGGCTTCATCCGAGCTCGCGCTGAACGTTCCATGCTGGCCATGGAAAGTTAACTCTTTGTTCTCCGGGGCAGTTGAAAGGCAGGACTTAACTGCAATAGTCCGAATACAGCAAGACTCCATTAGAAGAAACGAACATTACTAAAGTGAGTAATTTTTTCTTCTCGTGACCGAGAAAGGTCCGAGTCCCAGGAACACGCGGTCTCTACCTCGGTCAAAATCGCATCCTCGGCTGCCAGCTTCACGGATCTTCCGCCTGGCCAAGGGACCGAGGAAGTGGCCGACGAGGTGGAGATTTCTCTCGACCCAGTCGACCCTCTGTCGCCGACCCCGGTCGACGGGACTCCGGTCCTTGTCTTCCCAGATGAGGAGACCCAGCCCGCTGGAGTCCCCAACCAGGACCTGGTTCCGGTCCCTCGGTTTTCACCGACCCCGGTGTCTCCCGATAAAACGGGTCGGCATCCCCGATCTCAATTGAGGTCCACAGCCCCCTCGGTCGAATGGCCGAGAAAGAGTTATGAGCACTCTAAAAAGAGGCGCCACCACAGATCTTTATCCTCCTCTGATGAGGAGGGGCTTGGGCGAAAACTTCGTGGACGCTATGTAGACTTAATGTGGCAACAGCTGGTTTTGTCTGGGCAGAAGCCGGCCCTGTCATCTACCCTGGCCATCTCTTGGCTCCCTCCTCCTAGGCCGACCCCTCCAAAACCGAAGTCTTCGGTTCCTCCGCCCGTGGGGCCGACCCGTATCCCAGTTCAGCCTCCCTCAGTTTCTCCACCGATTCTGGTGGAACTACTGCCTAAGCAGCCTCAGGGAGGGTCTCCCTCGAATGAGGACCAAACAGACACCGGGCTTCCCCGACGTCTGTCGATAACGGTCTTCCCGGATTGCCCTCGGCGAATCGAGGGAGACCTAGGCGGGAGGCTGTTGTATCCCGACTCTTCGGACTCTGACATCACCAGATTGCGCACTCATCCTGAAGATGATGAGTCATCCGTGGCGGGTTTGGAGGAAGGCCCTGCTTCCTTTCAGGGCATTCTCTGCCTGATCTCTGAATCCACCGGAATACCCCTGGAGTCCATCCAGAAGATGGCGGAGTACCCCCTTACGGATATCCTCAAAAGGGGGGATACCCCGACGGAGGCCTTTCTAGTGGCCAAAGCCATTGTTGGCCTGGCCCTTGAGCTTTGGCAGCACCCGGCTTCCTGCCCAGCACAGTCTGCCCACATGGCCTGCAAGTACACGGTGCCCATGGAGTCCCTGGCGGGTTTCACAGAACATCCTTCGGCTGAGAGCCTGGTGACCACTTCTGTTCAGGCGTACTGGTAGCTCAGCCGACACTGACCGACCCCCAGACAAGGAGTCCAAAAATATGGACCACTCTGCCTGTAAGGTCTGTGCGGCTTCTTCCTTAGGCCCTCGTCAGGCCAGCTTGGCTGTTACAATGGCACACATCTCTCATGCCCTCCTAGGGTCATTAGATGAAGTCCTCCCTCATCTCCCGGCAGACATGTAGCCTCCAGTGAAGCAAGTCCATGATTAGGGCCGTGCTGTTGCAAAACAGCAGCTTCAGCCGGCCCTGGACATTGGGGATTCCTGTGCCCGCTTCTTAGCAGCCACAGTGGCCACTCACCTCAGGACTTGGCTGAGGCTTTCCTCCTTTCCAGCGGATACTCAGCACAAGTTAGCTGACGTGCCCTTCCTAGGCACCGACCTGTTCAGTCCAGGAGTGGCCGGTCACCTTCAGCACAAAGAGCAGTCCAGTGCCACCTTGGATGCTACTTCTGCAAAAGGTTCTTCGGGCAAGAACCAGCAGAAGCAAAAGAACAAGCCTTTTCGGCATTCTTCCCTTACGGTCAGGCAACCCTCCTGTCGAGGTCAGCAGCAGACTCAAGCTTGGCACCCAAGGCCTAAGCAGGGTCCACAACAGCCCCATAAAGGAGGCTGAGGTGCAGGTCCAGGAGCCTCCTCCTCCTCCTCTTAGCCTGCTCAGTGACGGGTTGGGGGTTGCCACCCCTGCACCTTTCACGCCAGCTCTGGGTCCTCCCATGGGGGGCCAGCTCTGCCACTTTCTTTCCGCCTGTTCCGATATCACCTCAGACAGGTGGGTTCTCGAAGTGGTCGGTCAGAGCCTGCCTCTAGAATTCGAGCAGTACCCTCCCAGCCTAGCCCGCGCCACTCGGGAGGAAAGGATCTCAGCTTGCACCCAGTCAGCTCTCCGAGATGACATAGCTCAGCTCCTCCACAGGGAGGCGGTAGCTCCAGTGCTGGATCCTCCTACAGACCCAGGCTTCATGTCCAGGTACTTCCTGGTGCCCAAGCGGATGGGGGGGGGGGTTGAATTAATATCTCAGGTTTCGCACCTTCCGGATGGTAACTCTGAACCAGATCATACCATCCCTGGAGCAAAACATGTGGTTCTGTTCCCCTGGATCTTCAGGGCACATTCTTTCACGTCCCAATCCGTCCGATCAGCGGTTCCTCCACTTCAGGGTCAAGGGGACCCTGTACCAGTTCCGAGCCATGCCGTTCTGCCTGTCATCTGCCCCACGTGTCTTCACCAAGTGTATTGCAGTGGTGGCAGCCCATCTTCGGAGTCGAGGAGTACAGATCTACCCTTATCTCGATGACTGGCTCTTGGCAGGTTTCTCCCCTCAGGAGGTGGAGAGGTCCAGGGTTCTAGCCTTCCAAACCTGCTCCCAACTCTGCCTCCTGATCAGCGAGGCCAAGTTGGAACTCGTGCCCTCTCAGGTGATGGGCTTCATCAGGCCAGAGCTCGGCTCCCAGCGGACAGGGTGGAGGTTCTCTCCTCCTTTGTCTGATCATTTCTGGTTGGGCACTTGTGCCCTGCCCGGGACTTTCTGCGCCTTTTGGGTTACATGGTGGCGTGCACCTTAGTGGTCCGTTGGGCCAGGTGGCACATGCACCCCCTCCAATGGGAGCTGGCCGCCCAGTGGACTCCGCGCCACGGTCATTTCGACCAGCTGATCACTGCAACCCAGAAGATGTGGGACACTTTCCAATGGTGGACCGCCCCAGAACGGTTGCAGGATGGGATCCCGTTTGTCCGCCCCAAGCAGATGGTCGTCCTTATGACCAGTGCTTCTCTCATGGGCTGGGGAGCCCACATGGGGGACAACAGGGCCCACGGGTTCTGGAGCGCCGAGGAGTCCCGATGCCACATCAACCTGTTGCTCAGAACAGCCAGACTGGCACTGTCGGCTTTCGCTCCTCAGCTCTGGGGTCAAGTGGTTCAAGTCCAGACGGACAATACCACGACCATGTACTACCTCAACAAACAGGGCGGCACGCACTCGCGTCTGCTGTGCAAGGAGGCGCTCCGCATCTAGACCCTTGTAGGCCGCTTGGAGGCGGTTGTCCTAGCCATCCATATGGCAGGAGCCTCGAACCAACTGACGGATGCTCTCAGCGGCATAGGCCAGACATCCCATGAGTGGTCTCTCCATCCAGAGGTAGCTTACAGTCTGTTCTCCCGTTGGGTAACCCGTTGGTTGACTTGTTTGCCTCCAGGGAAAACAGCAAGCTGAGGCTGTATCATGCCCGCCCCCCTCAACAGGGCTAGCTGTAGGGGGCTGCCTTCTCGAAGCCGTGGAACCCAGGCCTCCTCTATGCCTTCCCTCCATTTCCCTTGATCCACAAGGTGTTACTCAAGGTGAGGAGGGACAAGGCGAAGGTGATCCTGGTAGCCCTAGATTGGCCGCGTCAGTTCTGATACCCAGATCTCCTCAGCCTCAGCTGCAGCCCCCGGAGCGGCTTTGTACATGCCCAGACCTGTTATCATTGAACCAGGGGAAGGTATTCCATCTGGACCTTCAATCCCTACACCTCACAGCCTGGTAGCTGAGCAGCTAGAGTTCCAGGCTCTGGGTCTTTCTGAGGATGTCTACACCGTGGTGGAGGCATCTCGTAAGGAATCAACCAGGAAATGTTATGCCTTCACATGAAAAAGATTTTCCATTTGGTGCCAGAGTAAGAGTCTGGACCTCTTATCCTGCTCCGTAGCTAACATTCTAGACTACCTTTGGTCTCTCTCCAAAGGGGGTCTGCGGTCATCGATCCTTAGGGTGCACCTGGCAGCCATTTCTGCTTACCGGGCACGGGCCAGTCAGCCGACATTGGCGCAGGAGACAGTGGTCGGGCGCTTCTTCAAAGGCCTGGATCACATATCCCCTCCGGTGCGTGAACCTCCACCTCCGCGGGATCTGTTGCTGGTTTTGGCAAAGCTCATGGGCAAGCCATTCGAACCCATGCACAAGTGTGAGCTCTCACACTTGTGGAAGATGGCCTTCCTGGTGGCTGTCTCGTCAGCCAGAAGGACAGGGGAGCTCCAGGTGCTTTCGGTGGACTCCCGTTATCTGGTCTTTCACAGGGACAAAGTTGTCCTGCGCCCCCACTCAAAATTCCTTCCGAAGGTGGTATGAGAGTTTCACCTTAACTAGGTGTTGACTCTGCCAGTATACTACCCTTACTACACCTCAGACGCAGAGTACAGGCTCCATACTCTGGACCTGAGACATGCTCTCTCCTGTTATAAGAAGAGAATGGCGGAAATTCGTGGAGAGGTTCGCCATCTGTTTGTCACTTACACTGAAGCCGCGTCTGGCAGACCTGCAGCCAAACAGACCATTGCAAGGTGGATTACATCATGCATAGGTCTGTGCTATGAGTTGGGTAAGGAGCCTCCCAGAGGGATAAGAGCTCATTCTACCCGCCATACTGCTGCATCAGTGGCTGCTTCCAGGGACATCCCCATACAGGAAATCTGTCTGCTGCTACCTGGAAGTCAGAAAACACCTTCATTACCCACTACCACATCGACCTTGAGTCATGCCGGGATGCTGGTTTTGGGGCCTCGGGTCTCCAATCCTTATTTCCCAAGTAGGAGGTGTGTGCCTTGCCTCCCTCCTCCCAAAGAACTGCTTGGAGTCTGCCAAGAAGTGTGGATGAACAACATGTCCACGCTCCTAGAAGAACAGGTTACTCACCTGTAACAGTAGTTCTAGGAGTGGTATATGTTCATCCACACACACACCCACCCGACCTCCCCGGCTTTAGACGCACAACCTTGCTTCCTGTGGGCTAAGATTTGGCGTCATGGGGCAGAGCCGAGCTATTTACCATCCGGGTGGGTGGGAGAAGCCAGCTTGAAGACTTTCCGGCAAGATTTAAAGGGGAAAGGGACATGCCAAGAAGTGTGAATGAACAACATATACCACTCCTAGAACTACTGTTACAGGTGAGTAACCTGTTTTTATTGGTGTGTGTTCTGTTAAGGTTGGTTTATGTGTTTTATCCTGTGGTTTATGCCATCCGTTATTATATTGCCCTGTATGATGCCCTGGGTGTCATCTTCATGAGGGTACCATATAACTGAAATAATGATCAGGGTAGGTATTACAATTTACAGGTAAGAATTGCCGTTATTTTTGCCTCAAGTAATGACATCATCATTTAATATGAATGTCTTGTTCTCTTGCCTTGTGTAAACAATGTATTTGATATTGAGTCAACAGTACTGAGATGTGATGGCTGAGTAGGCAGCTTTTATTCTTAATTTACTCTACAGGAGATGCAGTTATTGAAAGTGGGCAGCATTACTGGGAGGTGAAAGCCCAGAAGGACTGCAAGTCTTACAGCTTTGGGGTGGCATACCGGAACCTAGGAAAGTTTGACCAGCTGGGAAAAACCAACACGTCGTGGTGCATTCATGTCAATAACTGGCTGCAGGCCACCTTCTCAGCGAAACACAATAACAAAGCCAAACCACTGGAAATGCCAGTTCCTGACAGGATAGGCATTTACTGTGACTTCGATGGAGGTTAGTTTACATGCTTGAACTGAAGGATGTATAGGAATAATTTGCTTTTTCTCAAACCGGTGTGTTGACTTAAGTCTGTTCTGATCACTGTAGAGAAATGCAGGAGAAGGAACTTTATATTTACAGAGTATAACTTGTTTGTGTGACTAACTGTAGTTTTCCTTTTTCCCTTACTCTGAAATTGAGGTTGCCATGTCCATACTCCATTGTCCAGAGTGGAGGCAAGCACACAGCTGCAAACACTAGATCTTACTTCGAGAAACAGCTCTTGCAGCAGGTTACACCATTAGGACTGAAGCCGGCAGGCGCCAAGACCCCGCGGAAAAATTCTAGCTAACAGTATCCAGTGGGGGACCGCCTCTGATGTCGGCCCTTCCCCGACGTCAGGCATCGCATAAAAAGGGTGCGGTCCCCCAGCATCCCCAGTTCTTTTCCTGCCATCGACTCACCAGTATCGGCCTCACGGACGCCTGCATTATCGATACGATGCATGAAATCCTTTTTCTACAAAAACCTCAATCCATGTCTGCTTCTCCTACCCCTTCTTTCGAAGGACATCCCTCTAAGTGTACCTGCGGCAAACAGATCCCTTTTGGAGACCATCATTCGGCCTGTGTCAGGTGCCTGGGCCCGGACCACGACACCCAGGCCTGCTCAATTTACCAGCAATTCAATAGCAGGACCCGGATCCACTGCCAAAAGGCCCTTCAGGGATTCCTCCTCGAGGAGAAATTGAAGGAAATGGAGAAAAGACCTTCCTCCAAAGGGGAATCTTCCCACAAGTCAGGGAAACACCAGGACAAGCATCTGTACTCAGATAGGGCGATATCCCCCAGCAGGGCCTCTGAGTCCAGGGCCAGCTCCTGCTCTACCCGGTCCGACAGATCTCCTTCCCCGGTTCGCTCCCAACTTCCCACGGTAAAGGTAAGGTCTTCAGGGGGCTCCTCTGCCTCCTTACACCAGGTCAAGACCACTCGGGCGCCGGACACCTCCAAGCATGATTCCTCAGATAGGCACAAAAAGTCTTCCTCTAAATCGGGTGGTACGTCTGGCCGACGCTGAGACACAGACTTCAGGTCTGTCTCCCAACCTCCGAAGGTTCCTGAAAGAAGACTACAGAGCTGACGTCCCTTAAGCGGACGACGGAGACCAAGAAGGCGTCCAACCCAGTGCCCACAAAACTGACTACCCCGACGACAGTAGGACAGTAGTACCAACGCCGGTGGACACCGGACGGCAGGGTTCCTCAGGTGAAGAGACTACTGCGCTGCCAGACGACCAGACTGGCAACACAGAGGACGCCAGCCTACCCAGGGAACCATCGCCGGACCAGGTGGTTCCCCGGGACCCGGCCACAGGTCCACACCGACGCCGGGCCCATCGTCCGCTATGAATATTCAGGAGGTGAAAGAACTGTTCCCCTTCTGGTGGGAAACCATAAGGAAGGACATGATTCCCCTTAAGCCTCGGCCACCTCCACCTCCTCCTCGGGGCGCTGAAGGTTCCAGATCCCCAACCCCCAAGGAACCAACTCCACATCCTCGGGGCCGATCGAGAGACAGAAAATGCCCATCACACTCTCCCTCAGGGTCCCCGAGCCCAAAGTGACCCAGGGGCAGACGTCACTCACCGGGAGATGACTCCAGACCGGATACGTCCGACACCTCCAGGTCTCCATCTCACTTTAGTCCCCCATCACCAGACCCACGGGACCTTCCAAGGTCGCCTCTGGATGATTACTCCTTTTCAGAAATTATGAGGCACATCCAGGAAAATATGGGATGGGAGACGGAAGACATAGACCCCGAGAGACAATGCCTTGCCCGTTATCTCAGGCAGAAAGACCTGAAGCCTGTGGTGGTCCCACCTTTGGTGGACACCTTTACGGACATCACCAAGGCAGCTTGGAAGCGTCCATATTCTACACTGGCTGTTCCAAAGAAGGCTGACCGCCTCTACAGGGCTCCCACAGAGGACCTGTATTTGGCGCAACAATCCCTGGCTGACTCCCTGGTCATCACTGCATCTCATGATCGGTCCCAGCGGCCTCAGCATTTGATTACCCAGCCTCCGGACCAGGAATCTAAGCAATTAGATTCTATGGGAAGACACATATATGCGGCTGCTACATGATCAATTAGGTCTCTAAACTATCTGACGCACATGGTGCAGTTTCAGAACTCCCTTTGGGAACAGGGCCAAGACCTTCTAAAAGACTTTCCAGATGGAGAAAAGAAAGAGGAGCTGCTGAACCTCCTCCAAACTGGGTCAGATGTGGGCACCAAAGTTCTCCGAGCCACTTACGACTCAGCGGACTCGGCAGCCAGGGGAGCAGCCACAGATGTTTGTCTCCGAAGACACTCCTGGTTGAGAGTCTCTGGATTTACCCCAGACATCCAGAAGAACATCCTGGACGTCCCTTATAATGGAGTGGTCCTGTTTGGTGAGGAATCTGAGAAGGTCATCACCAAACTGTAGGATGCCAGGAAGGCAGTCCGGACTGTACAGGCCATGTACAGACCGAAATCTGGTTCCTTTCATAGGAACCAGAATCGTTTTTACGGCCGCCAGCAATGGCAACAGCCACGTTCCGGCCAGCAATGCAGGGGCAACTTCAGTCACAAAAATCAAGCCAGGTTCCCCTTGGGCCAGGGCCCAAAGCATCCCAAAGCAGCCTTGCCCGCGGGGTCCAGCACCACCATGGCATGACTCCGTCCCAGCCCTCCTCTGGATCAAAGGGTCGAGAAGGTCAGGGGTCACATCTCTCATCACCTTTCAGGATGGCAGAGGATAACCTCCGACTGGTGGGTGTTGCAGTTGATCGAACGAGGTCACTCTGTAATATAGAGTTCCTCGATCACCCACCATCCAGACATCCCCTGCTCTCCTGCTACTCTGGTCAGCATGCCCTGCTTATTCAGCAGGAGATCTTGGCCCTCCTCGACAAGGAGGCCATAGAGTATGTTCCACCAAACCAGAAAGGAAAAGGTTACTATTCTCACTTCTTCCTGGTTGCAAAGAAAACGGGGGACTTGCGCCCAATCTTGGATCTCAGCAACCTCAACACATTTGTGTTATACAAGCGGTTCCGCATGGTGACCCTGCCGGGTCTCATTCTCATGCTCAAAGAGGGTGTTTGGCTGGTGTCATTGGACATGCAGGACGCTTACCTTCATCTCCTGATCGCTCTGGAAATTTCTGCGTTTCAAGTTTCTGGGACGCCACTGCCAGTTCCAAACCCTCCCTTTCGGGCTGTCTTCGGCACCTCGAGTATTCACAAAGTGTATGGCAGTCGTGGCAGCAGCTCTCAGGTGACGAGAGGTGGTCTGAAATAAGCCACCAATTCCAGTTTCGGGTGACGGCATTCGTGATCCGGACTGGATGCTGCAGATGATCTTGCTTCTGGTCCCATTGTGCCCTCAACATCCACTGGGTGACCCGCATATGGAGTTGAGCTAGGGGAACCATTGCAGTGGCAGCTGCCATGTGTCCGAGCAGGAACCTGGGTGCCCACGTCTGACCCAGTTTGGAGGAGGTTCAGCAGCTCCTCCTTCTTTTCTCCATCTGGAAAGTCTTTTAGAAGGTCTTGGCCCTGTTCCCAAAGGGAGTTCTGAAACTGCACCATAGAAAAACTATGTGTTTCCTTGTATAGATGACTGGCTTCTCATGGCACCCTCACGGGAGGCCCTGATGTCCGCGATACAAGATACCTGTTCTCTCTTCCTATCGCTGGGCATCACTGTCAACCAGGAGAAGTCGCACCTTGTCCTGTCTCAGAACTTGCAGTTCTGGACATCACTCAGGAAGTGCATTCCCTCCTCAGGACAGGGCAGAACGCATCAGATCCCTCATAGGGGACATAAAGGAAAAGAAGACTGTACCGGCCCAGTCTGTCCTTTGCCTGCTCGGACGCATGGCAGCTGCCATTGCAACGGTTCCCCTAGCTCAACTCCATATGCGGGTCACCCAGTGGATGTTGAGGGCACAATGGGACCAGAAGCAAGATCATCTGCAGCATCCAGTCCGGATCACGAACGCAGTCACCCGAGACTGGAATTGGTGGCTTGTTCCAGACCACCTCTTGATGGGAGTCCCCTTCATTGCACTGCCTCCTACAGCGACTCTCTCCACAGACGCCTCGGGGTCCGGATTGGGGAGCTCACCTCAGCTGGGTCAGGACTCAGGGCTTCTGGTCGTCTCTGAAGTCCCAGCTGCACATAAATATCCTAGAGATGAGAGCCATCCTTTACGCCCTACAGGCATTCCAGACAGAGATTCCACCGGGTACTCTTCTGGTACAAACAGACAATACCACGGTGATATACTATCTCAACAAACAAGGAGGCACTCATTCCTACCCTCTTTGCAGGGAGGCTGAAAGGGTTTGGAATTGGGTACTGCAACACGGCGCAGATGATGATGCAGTGCATGTTCCCGGAGTGGACAACACTATCTCGGACCGTCTAAGCTGATCACTGGCCAGAGTCCACGAGTGGGAACTGCTTCAGGAAATCACAGAGGACCTGTTTCGCAGATTGGGGACACCAGAATTAGACCTGTTCGTGTCCCCATCCAACTCAAAACTGCCCAATTTCTGCTCGCTAGATTCAGGGCCTGGTGTTTTCTGGCAAGATGAGTGGTCCCTCTCTTGTATGGGCAGGTTCCTCTATGATTTCCTGCCGTTCCCTTTGATCCAGAGGGTTCTATTGAAGCTCCAACAAGAACAGGCGTGCCTTATTCTAATAGCGCCCTTTTGGACCGGGCAAATTTGGTTCCCCCTTTTACATCGGCTGGTCCAGGAACCTCCGGTGTCTCTGCCATTCAACTCTCACCTTCTATCCCAGGAGGCAGGCTACTTGGTCCATCCAGATCTTCGGTCTCTGAACCTGCATGCGTGGCTCCTAAGGACATAGCCATCCTGAGATACGGGGTCTCCCAAGAAGTTGCGGACGTACTGGTAGCAGCCAGAAAACCCTCCACTCATGCCACTTACACCATGAAGTGGCGCAGATTCTGTATTTGGGCTCAAGCTCATGGATTGACCCCACTGGATTATTCTGAGAGGTCTGTTTTAGACTACCTTCTATCCCTCTACGAGGCAGGTCTTGCCTACTCCTCCATTAAGGTGCACCTATGCGCCATTTCGGCATACCATTCTCCAGTAGGTCACCGGTCTCTAGCTCAGCTAGAGGCTTCTCGCCCCTTTTTGCACGGCATCCTGCACTTGAGACCTCCCATCAAAGACCCGGTTCCACCTTGGGATCTTCCTTTCGTTCTAGAGCATCTTACGCTGCCGCCTTTTGAACCAGCCATGGATTGCGAGCTTTGTCTCCTCGCTTTGAAGACGCTTCTTTTTTAAGTTGCCATTATTTCTGCCAGAAGAATCTCTGAGCTTCATGCACTTATGTGCAAGGATCCTTATTTGTTTTTTCACAAGGACAGGCTGTCCTTAAGAACGAATCCTAAGTTCCTTCCTAAGGTGGTCTCGACTGTCACTGTCAACCAGGATATAGACCTGCCGGTGTACTATCCAAATCACTAACAGGGGGAGGCCCTGTTGCACACTCTGGATGTGCATAGGTGTCTCAGATATTACCTGACCAGAACCAAGACACATCGTAAGTCGGACCAGCTCTTTGTTTACTACACACAAAGGATGCTTGGTGCTCCTGTTTCCAAACAGTCGCTTTCTCGATGGCTGGTAAAGTGTATTATGTTCTGTTACCAGAAGCGCAACAAGATTTTACCGGGACCGCTAATAGGTCATTCTACGAGGGGGGTGGCTACCTCCTTCACTGCGCTCAAAAGTGTCTCCACTTCAGCCATTTGTACGGCAGCAACCTGGAGCACTGTACACACCTTTATCAGGCACTACAGTTTGGATACTGCCTCTAGACGCAGAGCTGGTTTCGGCTTGGCGGTCCTTCAAGAAATTTTGTCCTGAAGTCTGAGACATCTCTCCTATCCTCCTTCTGATAATAATTTGTTCCCTTACTGCTTGGGAATCAATCCTAATGGCGTAACCTGCTGCAAGAGCTGTTTCTTGAAGTAAGATAGTACTGTTACGTAAGAACTTACCGTAACAGTAGATCTTCAAGAACAGCTCTCGCAGCAGGTAGTTTGCCTCCCACCTTCCCCTCTGGAGGTTGAGTCTTCTGACCTAGTTCTAGGCTACTGCGTCCTTTGATGCCTATTAGAAACCTTCCTTTGGAAGTGGATCCTCGGTCTCCCCTTCCAATGTCACCTTTGAGCCAGGAGTCTCCAGCAGGAGAACTGGGGATGCGGGGAGACCGCCCCCTTTTATGTGATGCCTGACGTCCGGGAGGGGCCGATGTCAGGGGGCGGTCCCCCGCTGGATACTGCTAGCTAGAATTTTTCCATGGGGTCCTGGCGCCTGCCAACTTCAGTCCTAATGGTGTAACCTGCTGCAAGAGCTGTTCTCAAAGATCTACTGTTACAGTAAGTTCTTGCGTAACTGTACTTTCCACTCAGCTGGTAGTGGAGGTTTGGATGCAAGGTGGTTTGTGTCAGCCATCCCTCTGACCCTGGGAGGCAAGCACCTCATTAACTAATCACCAATTCCACAGTTGAGTTGAAACCCCAAGTCTGCTTGCAAATTGGAGTCTCTTCTGTGGGGCCACTGAGGCAGTCAGAGCATTTCTTTTAAACTGCCCAGTAGTGGAGGAAGCAGCAAAGACCAATGAAAATATTTATTTGATTTAATGTGAAAATTGGTGACTGGGAGAGGTGCACTGAGACTGTTTCTAGGTGCAACCAGTGGGAAGGGGAACAGAGGAGAAACAATATTATAGAAAGTTGATATGAAAGTTCCATGTTGCTACAGACAGCCGAACATAATAGCTGAAGGCTTGCTAATGACAACTGCAATAGGGCACCAACTCAAACACCACAGTAAATTACAGCATAACGTGACCCCTCAAAAGGGTGGGTAGAAAATTAAAAACTAATGGGTTGAGTGCAATAAATAAGGAAACCTTACAAAAGGGCTCAGAGCAAGCAAGAGTTTCACTGGGGGTGATTGAGGCCTGGACAACCCGGATCAGGTGCCCAATAAGTGAGGACAGGAGCAAGCAGGAGGGAAGTATGACCTCGTAGAGGCTTCAGGGCAAGGTAAGAGAGGGCAAGCCAGAAAGAGGAGGGGAGAAAGTTCCAGCGTGAAGTAGCTGAGCTGAGGAAACTAACTGACGAGTAGACTTAGAGCAGTGGGGGATATGAGAACAACGAGAGTTAGTAGAGTGGAGGGAATATGAGTAGGAAGCAGAGGGAGAAAGCAGATCAGTAGATAGAAAAGGATGTAAACCAGTGCTTTAGAGAGGAGAGGTGCAGTGGGATAGGCACCAAGAGGCTTGAGAGGGAAGGACAAGGAGTTGGTACAAAGAACAGTGATGGGTAAAGGGAGCGAGCCAGTAGCAAAGCAACAAAAGGAGTGAAAGTTATGGTCATGTCTAGCCAGGGTAGAATTGGAGGTGCCACCAAAGCCAAATGCGGGTAGTCAAACAGGTGAATAATTTTAAGAACAGTCTCTGAGAATCTGCAAGCTAGGACGGGCTTGGGACATCAACATTATTTCGATATCTCCAAGTTAGGGCATATTGTAAATCTCTTGGTAGACTTCATGGGGTGGACTCCGTATGGGACCAGTTAGAACATTCCATTCTGATGGGACGGAAAAACCCAAAGCTTACAATTCGCAGAGTGGCTAAGGAGGGGAAAGCTTTGCTCCCAGATAAAACAGAGAAAACTAGACAGTTATGGGAGAGAGACCTCAGGCTCTCTGTATCAGAGGAGAATTGGAAACAGATATCCCAACTCCATCAGGGTATACTGCTGTGTAACAAATATAAGGAGTCCTATTATAAATTACGTCATTGACTGTATTGTCTGCCAATTGTGGTTCATAAATATAACCCTGCAGTGTCCCCTGTCTGTCCTAGATGTAATAATAACCCAGCAACTTATTACCACAATTTCTGTACTTGCCCTGTTTTACAAAATTTCTGGAGGGAAGTGATAAATGAGCTGCAGTTCATTGTGGGACAGCAGCTCCCAATGTCCCCTTTATTGCTCTTATTTGGAGTCGAAGATGCTGGGAGGAGGAATGGACCCCTGTTCAGAGGTGGTTCCGGGTGGTAGTGTTTATGGCTAGACATTGTATTCTTAATACGTGGGTGTCTGCTGTACAACCTACTATCTCCCAGTGGAAAATCCTAATATTGCAGGCACTTACTCTGGAACGCTTGACCTATGTCATAAAAGATAAGGAAGAGCTGTTTCATAAGACATGGCAGCCTTACCTGGCGTCCTTGTCGGTGGCAGACAATATAATGTTGAGGGAAGGTTGGGTCTGAGACTATACCGGTCTCCTTCCAATAGCCCACCGACCCATGTATAAGAATGGGAACAACTCCATCCCTTAGATCAACTGGATTATAATAGGTATAATTTATATGTGGTCTTTTATGACTGGGTTTTTGTTTTAGTCTGTAATCAAATGACGGAAATGGATCTTGATATGTATAAGTTGTGGATCTATTGTTATGTATGTCTTGTATGTTATGTCGGTCAAGTATACTGAAAAATTCAATAAATAAATGATGCAAAAAAAGAACAGTCTCATGCCCAGCTGGGAGTGGAAGGCAAGACATATTCCTTTAGAGGGCACCTAGTGTAGAGCATGATGTTTTGATGATACATCAGTGTGGCTTGCGAAGTCGAGGTGATGATACATAAGTGTGGATTGAGAAGTTGAGGTGATTACGAAGCCACACCCCAATGGTATTTGAAACAAGGGACTAAGGCAAAAGGAATGCCATTAAGGGTGGAGCAAAGTTCAGACTAAGTCTCCTAAGCCAACAGTGTGAACCAAACAGCATAGAGACTATTTTTTGGCATTAAGTGAGAGCTGTTTGGTGCAGAACCAGAACTGGATATTCTCAGTCGCACTGTAAAGACTGTTCCAACAGGGGGTGGAGGTTCCTGAGGCATAAAGAACTGTGTCGGCGTGCATATGTATATTCGTTGAGACACAGGATGAGGGAAGGTCATTCAGGAAAACCGAGAAAGAGCATTTGGCCCCAGAATGGAGCCTTGTGAGCAGCATACTGGAGTTAATGGGGAGAGGAGCAGAAAAGGATTCCTCAACCTGAACAGACTGGCTACAGTCAGAGTGGTAGGAGTAGAAACAGCCAATGGCTGAAACTGAGAGCCCAGCACCCCTCAACTTATCTAGCAGTGGGCCAAGGAAGGTCAGGTCAGTAAAGATAGCGGCTAATGAATGACCCATATCCATCTCTGGGAGAAAATCAGCATTTCCTACAGCTCAGCCAGTGTGGAGAGTACAGAAATAGGGCAATAGTGGGAGAACTCTTTCCTGTTTTTAGCAAATGGGAACAGAGCTAACATGAAAGGAGGGATTTAGAAGCAAAGAATGGGTGGCAGCAGTGGCAGGGGCAGAGAAGTGGAGAAGTTTAGGATCCAGACCATCAGGACTGTGACCTTTGGAAGGGATTGAGAGAGGGAGAGAGAGAGAAGAGCAGGCAAAACATTGGAGGCTGAGACTGGAGAGCAAGAAAAAGAAGGGAAGGGGTACAGAACAGCAACAGATAAGGAAGTAGGGAAGGGAGGGAGGAGCATTGAGGACACAGGTGGTGAACTGAGTTTTGAAAGCAGCAGCAACCTTAGAGGGCTCGGAAATGACCAAAGGAGGGTTGTTGAGTTTGAGGGTAGATGTGGATATGTAAGAGTGGGGATTTAAGATGGAGTGAATAACCCTCCAGAACTTACCTGGGGAATTAATATTGTTCTGGAGGTTAGAGGCAAAATAATATGCTGTTGCCTCCCTGAGCGACTTTGTGCAGACAGTACTTAAGTCAATCCTCATGGGATCCAGAGGACTTGTGGAGGGAACATAGAAACATAGACTTTGATGGCAGATGAGGACCGCTTGGCCCATCTAGTCTGCCCATTTCCCTACCTACAGGATAGGCCGCAGATCCTAGTTAACCAACAGCCTATTTCTTCCTACCCCCCACAAGAATTGCCTTGTGTGTCCCATGCATTCTTGAATTCTCCCACAGTTTTAGACCCCACAACCTCCTCAGGAAGGCTGTTCCATGCATCCACTACCCTCTCTGTGAAATAATACTTCCTCACATTGCCCCTGAACCGTGCCCCCCCCCATCTTTAAATTGTGTCCCCTTGTTCTTGCATGTCTTTTTCTGAAAGATGCTACCCTCTTGGACTTCGTTGATTCCACTGAGGTACTTAAAGTTTCTGTCATGTCCCCCCTCTCCCTTCTTTCCTCAAGGGTATACATATTAAGCTCCTTTAGTCTCTCCTCATACGGCTTCTCCTGCAGACCCTGCACCATTTTAGGAACAAGCTGAGTCGTGCCCCAAGAAGGAAGATGAGTTTGGAATTGACCAAAGGCAGATGGAGCCCATGTACCTTACACTTCCTCGGGGGGGGGTGCACTTGTCCCAGGCAGATGTGAAGTTGCAGGAAAAAGAATGGGCAACATTTATGTCAGTGGAGTAGACAGGAGCCCAGTTGGAGAACCACAAGTCATCCTGGAGACTGTCCGGGTTGAGAGACCAGTATGGCAGGATTTAGAAGAACCTCAGAGTGGATTTGGGGCAGTGACATTTTTTGTGTGCAGTAGACAATGCCATGGTCTCTGGGAATCCAGAAGGGTACCTACAGCACAAATTCTGTGTGGGTGGGAGGAAACAATACAGTCAAGGAGCGAGTTATTGGAGAAGTGAGGGTTGGGACTGGTAGGGTCAAAGGTGAGCTGAGAAAAATCTACTGACTCAGCCTTTTGAATAAGAGATTTGAGAGAAGGGGAGGGCCAGTTTAAATTGAAGTCTCCAAGGAAAATAAGTTCCCCAGAGGAGGAAAGACTAAGGAGAAGGGGAATGACAGAATCAGATTTGGCCTTGGGGGACAGATAAACACCACTAAAGATGGGAAGAGTGTGAAGGAGAGACACTTTACGTTGAACAAGTTAATTGGAAGAGGGGAAAGCAGCATGAAAGCATCACAGCAGAGGCTACAAAGGATGTAAACAAGTGCACCACCTGTCATACCTTGATCCTGCTGAAGGGTGCATAGCCGGGAATGGTGATGTCACTATCGCTGATCCTAGCAGAGAGCCAGGATTCAGTGATGATTAGGATGTTAGGGTAGGTTTGTAGAACTCTGAGTCTAAGCTGGTTGAGCTTTGGAAGAAGACTTCTCATAATGACCCTTTGACTGAGAGGGGGTGGGTAAGACAGAGGCAGGGCTGGAATTATGCTCAACATTTCCTGAGACGGGAAGCAAAAGAGCAATGACAATCTTGCATGAGAAGTCAGAGTGGCAGTGGGGTAAAGGGAAGCACACTGATAGCGAACAGGGAGGCAGGAAGAGAGCATCAAGAGTTTTAATGTTTAGCTAAGAGGAGGAGATGAGGGAGCGAGAGACGGTGAGAGGGGATTGGAGAGAGAGAGAGAGCTAGAAAGGCTAACGGTAACAGTAGAGGACAGGGGAGGAATTTTATATGTGAGTGAGACGAGCAAAGGGGAAGAGGAGGGGGAACAATAGAAGTGGAAGAGCAGGAAAGTGACAAGGAGTCGTAGGAGTATACAAGGGCAAGGAAGCAAACAATAGTAATATAGAAAGGAAGCCTTAAAGGCAAGGCCCCGTTTTTCTGCTGTTCTGCACACAGCGATTGCCACGAAAATCAAAGCCAGCTGCAGAAATTACACAGAAACTGCCCCAGTAAGACAGACTTCCCTCACTCCTTTCTGCCCACTGCTATGCCTACTTGTAGCTTTATAAAAACTAACGATCTTACTTCGAGGATGGCTCTTGCAGCAGGCCATACTGGTAGGACTTAGCCGCCAGGTGCTAGGACCACACAGGAAACTTCAAGCTAGCAGTATACCACAGGAGACCGCCTAACCCCCTGCCTCCATCGACATCAGTCAACTGATGTCAGCATAATCTATATAGAAGAACAGTTCCCACACCACCTCAGTTCTTTTACCACTATTGACCCGTGCACATCGGACCTTAGCGGACTCCACAGCTACAGTCAACTGCCATTTCCCATGCTTACTACACTTTATTTAAATTTTTTTCTAAGTGTAAAACATTGAATTTTCAAAATTTTTTCAATGGGTTTATGTCTTCTCCATCAGCCTCATTTTCCGACCGCTCCACAAAGTGTGCCTGCAGCAAACAGATTTCTAAAAGGAACAGTCACTCAGCGTAGGCCTCAGCCATGATGCCAAAGCCTCCCATTTCTGCCAGAAATTCAACAAAGCCACTCAGAGAAGCAGGCCACTCAGAGACATTGTTTAAAAACTCTGGAGATCCACCTTTTAAAGTGGAAGTTGGTTGCCATGGAAGAGGAGCTGCAGGCCAGGAACTCTTAGGCCTCGCCCGGCCCAGTCCTCCGAAACCTCCTCTTCTTCTCATAAAGAGAAATCCAGGAAGCATAAACACCGGGCCAAGCACCAGAAACTGGCCTGGTCTACTTCTCTGTCACGGTCGAGACGGGACCTTTCTCTCAGGGGGGGTTGGCTCCTTCAGCCCCGCCAGCCCTCTCTTCCTCCTGGCTTCTGGTGGTTCTGCCGCCCGCCCTCAACTCAGTCTTGGGCAGTGGCTCTTCGGGGCAGGGGACATTTGTCTCCCATCCCCCAGACCTTGATGCTCAAGCTCTTATCCTCTGCGGGCTCTCAGCCAGGTTGCTCAACTGATCTTGGTACTTCGGGTGGCAGCTCTACCATTGTCGCCCCACCAGCTCCGGCGCTGCTGTTGTCTGCTTCCATTTTTGGGGCCACTGCCAGTCCGAACAGGCAACGCCCGTAGCAGGTTACCACTGTCTCCTCCTCATCGGCGTCACCTCTACTTCCTTCCCGTGGGTCTCCTGCTTCCCAGGCACCGGCTTCTCCAACCCCATCCTTTGGGCCTGGCACCATCATCGCCACACCGCAAGAAGATGCCACAAAGACGTAGCTTGCCCAGTTTCTAAAGTCTGGCTCAGACGTCTGCAGTCATGTCCCCAGAGTGGCTTATGACGCTGTCGACACCTCCGAGTGTGGGGCAGCTGCTGGGGTTTGCCTCCGGTTTCATTCTTGGCTCTGGGTGTTCGATTTTGCCCTGGACCTGCAGGCTAGTATTTTGGATGCCACCTTCTGCAGGGCGGTCCTTTTTGGGGGTGATGTCCAGGTCATTTCTACCTTACAGGAGTCTGTGTAGGCCCTCAAGTCAGTTCATTCGCTCTATCACACCCAGTCTGTTCACTTTATCACACCCAGTCTAGAGCGGGCCAGTGTCAGTCCTTTCTTCGGTCCTCCCACAGCAAACCCAGGGCCAGCCTAACAAGGGTCATCAGAAGCACGACGCCACAGCAGCCCTGTTTGCTGCCACCGTTAGAGCGGCCAGTGCTCCCATGGCCCCCCTTCCCATGCCCGCTCACCTCCTGACTCTTGCTCGATGCCCCCAACCGAGGATCCAAGAGGGGCAGTCAGGAGTCAGTTATCCCTCCACCTGGTTGGGTGGAGGCAAGTGACAACAGACACTCGGGTACTCCAGATCATAACTCACAGTCACACTCTGAAATTCCTAGAGTGGCCACCCAGAAATCCTGCTGTCCACTCTTTTTACCCTCCAGCACGCCTGTTTCTGGTTTGTGAGGAAATTCAGGCTTTTCTCAAAAAAGAGCCATACAGCCCACCCATTGGGCTCAGTAGAGAAGGGGGTTTTACTCCCACTTTTTCCTTGTCCCCAAAAAGACCGGGGCTCTTTGGCTCATCATCAGCACGAGCCGACTGAATCTGTACATCGAGTACAAGTACTTCAGGATGGTCACCCTTCAGAGACTGCTACCCCTGTTGCACCAGGGGGACTGGCTCTGTTCTCTGGACATTATTTATTTATTTATTAACCGGCATCATGCGACGTCAGTATAAAGGGGCGGTCCCCCACGCCCTCCTTCCAGTTCTTTCCTGTCATCTGCTTGTGAAAGTTCCTCACGGTAGAACAGCACTAGTCAGTCCTGAAGTTTTACAACTTTCTCAACCTTTTTCCTCTTTTTTGATATTTTCTCTAATATCAGCTGTGTAGGTCATCCCCGATGCCCTCCGAATCGCATAAAAACTAATGCGACTCGTGTGGTTCCCAGCTTCCACACAAGGGGACGGCCACTCCTTGTACCTCTTCTGTCTACATAGAAACATAGAAGTTGATGGCAGATAAGGACCGCAAGGCCCGTCCAGTCTGCCCATTTCTTTTTCTACCTTATGAATGTGCCATTGGCCTTTGCTCTGTCAATGACGTATCTATTCATACTCATCTGTATTGCTCCCTTATGCCTATCCCATGCCTGTTTGAAGCCCTGCACTGTATTCATATACACCACTTCCTGAGGTAGGCCATTCCATGCATCCAACACCCTTTCTGTGAAAAAGAACTTCCTCACACTACCCCTTAATCGGTCTCCCTCTAATCTCATGCTGTGTCCTCTTGTCCTGCTATGTTTCTTATATTGAAACATGTCAGACTATTTCACCTTGTTAATGCCCTTAAGGTGTTTGAATATTTCGATCATAGCACCTCTCTCCCTCCTTTGCTCCAGGGTATACATATTGAGCTCCGATAATCTGTCCTCATATGTTTTCTGATGTAGTCCCTGTACCATTTTGGTTGCCCTTCTCTGGACTGCCTCAATTTGGTTAATGTCCTTGTGAAGGTGTGGCCTCCAATACTGCACGCAGTACTCCAGATGGGGCCTAACCAGTGTCTTGTAAAGAGGGATTATTACCTCCCTCTTACGACTTGTGATACCCCTACTAATACACCCCAACATCCCCTAGCCTTACCTACTGCTTTAGTGGTCTGCCTGGATGATTTCAGGTCATCTGTGATGATGCCCAAGTCTCTTTCTTCCCTCGTGACTGCCAGCAACTCTCCTCCCAGCCTATAAGTGGCTTCAGGGTTTCTCTTCCCTATGTGCATGATCTTGCACTTCTTTGCATTAAACCCCAGTTGCCACTCTTCCGACATTTTGCTAGGTTATCCAGATCTCTTCTCATTCTGCCCACCCCATCTAGATCATCTGCTTCGTTGCAGATCTTGGTGTCATCTGCAAACAGACAAACCTTACCCTCCAGTACATCTGCAATGTCACTGATGAAGATATTGAAGAGGACTGGCCCCAGGACTGATCCCTGAGGTACCCCACTTGTGACTTGCATCTCTTCTGACTATACTGTTTACCACCACTCTGTTTTCTGCCTGTCGACCAGTTTGCCACCCAGTTGACCAACTTCTGACCCACCCCGAGCCTACCCAGCTTATTAATCAGTCTTATGTGTGGAACAGTATCGAAAGCTTTGCTGAAGTCAAGGTAGGTGACATCAACTGCACCCCTTTTGGTCCACCACTCTGGTTACCCAGTCAAAGAAGTCTATGAGATTAGTTTGACAGGACTTTCTTGTTGTCAGTCCATGCTGTCTTGAATCCTGTGCTCCTATGGATTCCAGGTGTTGCACTATCCTTTCCTTAAGAAGTGCCTCCATAATCTTGCCCACTACTGAGGTAAGACTGACTGGATTGTAGTTTCCTGCCTCCTTTCTGCTGCCACTCTTGTGGAGCCGGGATCACATGAGCCCTTCTCCAGTCTTCTGAGACCTCTTCTGTGCTCAGAGACTCACTAAACAGTTCTGATAATAGCTCTGGTAGTTCCACCCTTAGCTCCTTTAGTATTCTGGGATGTATGTCATCGGGTCCCATTGCCATGTCCACCCTGAGCTTATGGAACTCTTGTAGTACCCTTCCTTTTGTGAAGGGACTAGTGCACACCTTCCTCCCCCCTGTGTCCATGGTGCTGAGCTGTGGGCCCTGCCCAACCTTCTCTTCAGTAAATACTGAGCAGAAGTATCTATTTAGGATAGATGCTTTTACATGGTCCTCCTCCTCACACGCCCCCTTATCTCCTTTGATCTTAGCAGTACCCCCTTTGGACTTTCTCCTTTCACTAATGTATCTCTAGAAAGTCTTGTCACCTTCTTTTACTGTTTGTGTCAGTGTTTCGTCGGTTTGGGCCTTTGCCTGCCTTACTGTCATCCCTGCTTCCCTTAGGGAAGTTTGGTATGCCTCCCTATCTTCATCCCGCTGCATTCCCTTATATTTCCTGAAGGCCAGCCTTTTGGCTCTGACCTTTTCTGCTACTGTTTTTGAAAACCAAAGTGGTTTCCTTCCTCTTTTGCACTTCCTATTCTAACACAATGGGATGTTGCTTCAAGTATTGCATCCTTCATGCTTGCCCACTTTGCCAGTACCCCCTCACCTGTATTTCTTCTTGCCAGGGCTAGCTTAACTCTGTTGGCCATCTTATCAAAGTCATCTCCTCTGAAGTCCCATATTTTTGACTTGGAATGGGATGATTTAGTTCTAGTGGCCAAATTGAACCATACCATGTGATGGTCACTGGCCCCTAGGTGACCTTCTAGGCCCAGATCATCCCTTGGAGAAGTGCCAACACTGCCAGAAGTTCAGCTCAGCTACCCACAAGAGAAAGGCAGCAGTCCCTGGAAGCCCATCTCCTCAACAAGAAAATGGCCTCCATGGAAAGAGTTAAAAAAAGCTTAGGCAGGCGTCCACTTCCCCCAAAGGCCACAAAAAAGAAGCGTGACAAGGAGAAGCACCGGGAGCGGGAGTCGTCTTCCACAGCAGCGGCGACTTCGACTGGAGTCGCGGCCCTTAAGATAACATCCCCTTCGGGGGATCGCTCTTCGACGGCCGTCATGGTGGCTACCAAGAAGGCGTCGTCCCTTCCGTTGGGCTCGGGCCCTTCGGGAGCCTCCAGGGCAAAGGAGGCCTCCACTCCCATTAAGGTTGCTCCTCCTCCTCCGCAGCCTTCCAGTCAGAGTGGGTCTGGTAAGTCGGACATCTGTTCTAACGACGCCCGCCTGGACAAGACTGCTAAGCCACTCTTCTCCTTGGGTGAGCGGCCAACCAAACCCCCTTCTAACAAGGCCACCACTCCTTCGCGGCCTTCCTCGGACAGGGAGTCCGATAAGTCAGATGCCGGCTCCCCGGACGACCTCCCAGCTAAGAAGCCTGCGTCAGACCCTATTGTCCCCTCTGATGCCCTAGGCTCTCTGGCAAAATCTCATCATGTTGCCCACTGAGGTCCCTGCGTCCTTTCGACTGGCACCCAGGGATTATAATCCTCCTTCCCCGGTCGTCACCGAGGACCTTGAGACGCTGTCATCAGGGATTCCTCCTCCTGTGCCGGACCCTCTGATGCCAGATCCTCAGGCGCCCAACCCGCGCCGCCTCTGTCGTCCTTTGCCCGACAGAGACCCATATCTCCGTCAGGACCGGCTTGCGGTATACCTATCCGGGTCCGACACCCAGGGCCAACCGTCTGGGCCACCAGGAGGGCCTTTGCCAGGTCCTTCTGCCTCGTCAGAGCCCCTGGCGCCAGGATACCTGACACCACAGTACCCAGCGCCGCAGTACCCGACACCTCATTACCTGACGCTGGGCTACTGATATTCATTTTTTGGGTACCCTTTATACCCTTATCCCCCACCTCCGCTGGCAACTTTACAGCCACCGGCGGATCTGAAGGAGACCTTTGCCTCATAGTGGGCTGAGGCCAGGGTTTAGATCACTAAGGAGGTAGAGAGTCATCTCCCATCGTCAGTTCCTATACTGGAGCCCCTATGTCGGAGACTGGAGACTCCCTCCCCCTTGCCGACACCAGAGGAGAACCCTCGGGTGCCCGAGGCGAGGAGGATACGCACCCCTGGGAACTCCCCAGAGAGGTTGTGGGAGGAGTCTTCTTCCTCTTCTTCAGAGACTTCTGACTCGGACAGAGTCCGACCACTCTGACCACGAAGACAAGCCCCACACTCCAGAACGTCCAAGGCCTAGGAACCCTCTGAAGTCCCCTAGGGAGGACCCCTCCTTTCTGGAGTTAAGGAGAATCCAGGAAGTATGTCAGTGGCAATCAGTGGAGCCAGACCCACAGCATAAAAAATTTGCTGCTTATCTGGATCTGCCCGAGACCGCTCCTACGCTGATTCCACCCTGGATAGAGCCTCACGCAGATCTTGATCTTACTTCAAGAAACAACTCTTGCAGCAGGTTACACCATTAATACTGAAACTGGCAGGTGCCAGGAGCCCATAGAAAAACTCTAGCTAGCAGTACCCACTGGGGGACCGCCTCCAACGTCGGCCCCTCCCCGACATCAGGCATCACATAAAAGGGGGCGGTCCCCCAGCTTCCCCAGTTCTTTTCCCGCCATCGACTCGCCAGCATCAACCTCACGGACGCCTGCATCAATGATACAACATGTGAAATCTTTACAAAACCCATGTCTACTTCTCCAACTCCTTCTCTCGAAGGACACCCCTCAAAGTGCACCTGCGGCAAGAAGATCCCCTTCACTGACTATCATTCGGCTTGTGTGAGGTGCCTGGGCCTGGAACACAACACCCAGGCCTGCTCCATCTGCCAACAATTTAATAGCAGAACCAGGATCCACTGCCAAAAGGCCCTTCAGGGTTCCTTCTTGAAGAGAAACTTCGCAAAATGGAAAAAAGACCTTCCTCCAAAGGGGATTCTTCCCATAAGACCGGGAAACACCGGGACAAGCACTGGGACTCTGGTAGGTCGGGATGCCCCAGCAGGGCCTCTAGATCCAGGGCCAGCTCAGCTCTACGCGGTCCGACCGTTCTTCTTCCCGGGCCCACTCCCAGCCTCCCCCAGTTAAGGTAAGGTCTTCAGCCTCCTTGCACCCGCTTAAGACCCAACAGGTGCCCGACTCTTCTTCCAGGCCTGACTCTTCGAAAAACATAGGAAGTCTTCCTCACAATCTAGCGGGTCGTCAGGCCGACACCAGGACACCGACTTCAGGTCAGTCTCCCAGCCTCCAAAGGCCCCGGAAAGGAAGACCAAGGATCTGACGCCCCTTAAGCGGATGTCACAGAATAAAAAGGTGCCTGACCCGACGCCCGAAAAACGGACTCCCGACCTGACAGCAGTTGTACCGATGGCGGGTGACACCGGATGTCAGGGGTCCTCAGGAGAGGAGGCTGCTGCACTGCTGGACGACCAGTTGGGCGGCACGGAGGACGCCGGCTCACCTGGGGAGCCATCGATGGATTCCCAGGAACCTCCGGTGCCTCTGCCATTCATCTCTCAACTTCTGTCCCAGGAGGCAGGCTTCTTAGTCCATCCAGATCTTCGGTAGCTGAACCTGCATGCCTGGCTCCTAAAGACATAGCAGTCCTGAGATACGGGGTCTCTCAGGAAGTTGCGGATGTTCTGGCGGCAGCCAGAAAACCCTCCACTCGTGCCACTTACGCCATGAAGTGGTGCAGATTTTGCATCTGGGCTCAAGCTCGCGGATTGACACCATTGGATTGTTCAGAGAGGTCAGTGTTAGACTACCTTCTCCTGTACGAGGAAGGTCTTGCCTACTCTTCCATTAAGGTTCACCTGTGTGCCATTTCGGCGTATCATTCACCGATAGGTCATAGCTCTCTAGCTCAACTAGAGGCTTCACACGCTTTTTTGTGTGGCATCCTGCACCTGAGACCTCCTGTCGGAGACCCGGTTCCACCTTGGGATCTCCCCTTTGTTTTAGAGCAGCTTACTTGACCTCCTTTTGAACCAGCCATGGATTGCAAGCTGCTTCTCCTCGCTTGGAAGATGCTCCTTTTAGTTGCTGTTACTTCTGCCAGAAGAGTTTCTGAGCTTCATGCACTCATGTCCAAGGATCCTTATTTGGTTTTTCACAAGGACAGGGTGTCTTTAAGAACAAATCCTAAGTTTCTTCCCAAAGTGGTCTCGGCAGTCACACTCAACCAGGATATAGACCTGCTGGTGTATTACCCAAATTACGGTAACGGGGGGAGGCCCTGTTGCACCTCTAGATGTGCATAGATGTCTCAGATATTATTATCTGACCAAAACCAAAGCCCATCGTAAGCCTGACCAGCTCTTTTGTTTCAGACAAGACAGATGCTCGCAGTCCCTGTTTCAAACAGTCGCTTTCAAGATGGTTGGTCAAGTGCATTATGTTCTGTTATCAGAAGCACAATAAACCCTTACTGGGACCAGTGAAGGGTCATTCTACGAGGGTGGTGGCTACCTCTTTCGCTGCGCTTAAAAATGTCGCCACTTCAGCCATCTGTGCAGCAGCGACTTGGAGCACTGTGCACACTTTCATCAGACACTACAGTTTGGACATTGCCTCTAGGCATAGAGCTGGATTCGGCTTGGTGGTCCTTCAAGGACTCTTGTCCTGAAGTCTAAGTCATCTCTCCTACCCTCCTCCCGGTAGCAAATTGTTCCCTTACAGCTTGGGAATCAGTCCTAATGGTGTAACCTGCTGCAAGAGCTGTTTCTCGAATTAAGATAGTATAGTTACGTAAGAACTTGCGGTAACAGTAGATCTTCGAGAACAGTTCTTGCAGCAGGTAGTTTCCCTCCCACCTTCCTCTCTGGAGGTTGAGTCTTCTAACCTAGTTTTTAGGCTACAGTTTCCTTTGACGCCTTTTTTCTAACCTTCCTTTGGAAGCAGGTCCTCGGTCTCCCCTTCGGATGTCACACTTGAGCCGGGAGTCTCCGGCGGGAGAACTGGGGATGCCTGGGGACCACCCCCTTTTATGTGATGCCTGACGTCGGGGAGGGGCCGACATTGGGGCCGGTCCCCCGCTGGATACTGCTAGCTAGAATTTTTCCGTGGGGTCCTGTCGCCTGCCAGCTTCAGTCCTAATGGTGTAACCTGCTGCAAGAACTGTTCTTGAAGATCTACTATTACGGTAAGTTCTTACATGACTGTACTTTTCCACCTTCTGGAAACAACCTTCCATGTTAGCCCCCCTTCCGTGGAAGGCGGACAGGCTATACCAGGCTCTTGAGGGTGTAGACTTTCTTAGCCTTCACCCCAGGGTGGATTCGGTTGTCATCAGTGCCACTCATGGCCACTCCGCCAACCCTAAACATCTAAGCTCATCACAGCCTGATAAGGAATCCCGGCTTCTGGACCAGTACGGGAAGATCATCTATTTCTCTTCTACCCTAGGCATCAGGGCCCTTAATTATGTCGCCCATATGGGGGATTTCCAGAAGTCCCTTAGCCAGGTAAAATCTAAGTTGGACTCCCTTCCTGAGTCACAAACTAAGCAGGAAGTGGGTGACCTTGTCTGTTTCGTTCGCTCGGCCTTTCAGCACATGCTCCGTGCCACTTACAATGCGGTGGGTACAGCTGGAAGGAGCTCGGCTTTCTCCGTAGGTCTACAGCGTCATGCCTGGCTCCGCATGTCAAGATTGGTCCCTGAGGTACAATCCGCTATACAGGATGCTCCCTTCAGGGGTTCAGTGCTGTTCGGGGGTGATGTCAAGGACATCGTAACCAAACTGCAAGAGAAGGGTACTGCACTCAAGTCTATTCAGACTATGTACAGACCCCCTCAAGGGCAGCGACGTCCTTTTCGTCACCAAAACTGACAAAGACAAAAAACCCAAGGAAAACGTGCCGACAAACATCGGGCCCCTCCCGCAACCAAGCCCCGCCCCCCAGCAAAAAAGCCGCAGGAGCCCCGGCTGCTGCACTGCCCCACACCTCCTGACTCCCTGCCTCTGGACATTCCAGAGGAACCTGTAGGGGTGAAGATTCTCTTCCCATCTGCTGGGTTGGGAGAGGATAACATCAAACCCTTGGGTGCTCCAGCTGATAGTTGCAGGACACTCAGTAGAGTTTCTGCAGAAACTGCCCCAACACCCAGCCCCTCAGTCCTACTGCCTGCAACGTCTTCCTCTGGTTCTAGAGGAAATCTCCCTTCTCGCGAAGATGGTGATAGAGCCAGTCCCCACCCATCTTTGGGAGACGGGTTACTATTCCCATTTCTTCTTAGTTCCAAAGAGGATGGGAGATCTGAGACCTATTCTAGACCTCAGCTCCCTGAACATGTTTGTGGAGTACAAACGTTTCAGAATGCTCTCCTTGCAGAGCCTTCTACCTCTGCTTCAGCCGGGGCAGTGGCTGTGCACCCTGGATATGTAGGATGCTTACCTGCATATCTCCATATGCCCTTCCCATCGCAAGTACCTCTGTTTTTGTTTTCAGGGGGACCACTGCCAATACAAGGCCCTCCCATTTGATCTTTCCTCGGCCCCCCAAGTGTTTACCGAATGCCTGTCTGTGGTAGTAGCCCACCTGCATACCCAGGGCATACAGGTATTCCCATACCTGGACGATTGGCTCCTGGTGGCCCCATCCAAACTCCTGCACTCCCTTTCCCTTTCCCTTACCCTGCAGGTTTTTACCAGCCTGGGTATCACCATCAACCATGCCAAGTCCCATTTAGTCCCTTGCCAACGCCTCCAATGTATAGGGGCGATTCTGGACATGATCACCAGCAAGGCCGTCTTGCCTCCAGACAGGGTAGAGACCCTTCAGAATCAGGCTCATCTTCTGTCTGGCTGCAGGAGGGTCGGAGCCAGGTCAGTCCTCCACCTACTTGGGCTAATGGCGGCTGCCATCCCAACAGTCCCGTTCACCGGGCTCCATATGAGGATCTCTCAATGGACTCTTCGGTCGCAATGGGACCAGACCAGGGACAATCTAGACCAAGAGGTACTAGTATCAGATCCCATGATCAGGGACTTGCAGTGGTGGATGGTTCAGGAAAACATGTGTCTTGGAGTTCACTTCTGCATCGATCCCCCTTCCCAGACGTTGATGACAGATGTGTCAGGAGAAGGGTGGGGTGCCAAATAGGGTCTCACAGGACTCTGGGCAGCTGGTCCTGGTTCGAGCAAAATATGCTCATCAGTGTGCTCGAACTGAGGGCAGTCCTTTATGCCCTCCAGGCTCCTCTTCCATTCATCCTCCCCAGTCATCTCCTTATCCAATCAGACAACATGTGCATAGTCCGGTACCTCAACATACAGGGAGGAACACGCTCCTAGGTCCAGTGCCAGGAAGCGATGAGAGTCTGGTATTGGGCAGCCCAACATCACCTTCACTTGACCGCAGTTCATGTTCCAGGAGTGGAAAACACACTGGCAGATGAACTCAGTCGGTCCTTGGCCAGGTCCCATGAATGGGAGTTAGATCAACAGGTTGTAAACGTCATCTTTTGGCGATGGGAAACACCTCAGACAGACCTCTTCGCCTCTCCCCAAAACACAAAACTTCCCGCCTTCTGCTCGCTTGCTCCAAGCTGAGACAGTTTCTGGCAGGATGCTCCGTGTCTCGGTTGGAGGGACAGATTTGTTTATGCCTTCCCTCCCATTCCTTTAATTCCAAAGGGTCCTGAGCAAACTCAGATCAGAAGGGGCTCAAATGATTCTCATTGCTCCCTTCTGGCCCAGGCAAGTTAGGTTCTCTCTCCTGCAAAACTTTGAGGAACCTCCTCTTCCTCTTCTTCTGTCACAACACTTGTTGACCCAGGATCAGGGGACCCTTGTTCATCCATTTTTCAAATCCTTTCATCTCCATGCATGGCTCCTGCAAACGTAGCTAAAGCCCGCTTTGGAGTCTCCCCTTTAGTAGCAGACATTTTGGTGGAGGTGAGGAAGCCTTCCACCAGGTCCACTTACACTATGAAGTGGAAACGGTTTTCTGTCTGGGCAGATTCTAAAGACTTTGAGCCTTTCTCATGCCCCGTCTACAAAGTTCTGGATTACATGCATCACCTCTTTGATCTGGGTCTCAGCCATTCCTCGTTAAAGGTCCACATGGCAGCTGTTTCAGCCTATCATATCCCCTTTGGAGACAGGACTTTTGCTCAGTTGGAAGTCTCCAGGATATTCCTCAGAGGGGTTCTCCATTTGAGACCCCCCATTTGCATTCCTGCCCCTTCATGTGACCTGAATTTCTTCCCAGAGAAGCGCTCACTGCCTCTCTTTGAGCTAGCAGCGGCAGCTGATTTAAAGTTGCCCTCTTGGAAGACACTCTTCCTAGTGGCCATCACCTCTGTTCGGTGCATTTCCGAGCTTCAGGCCTTAATGTGTAAAATCCCATACTTGATTTTTCTCAAGGAACATGTGGCTCTACGCACCATCCGTAAGTTTCTCCCTAAGGTGGTGGTTGAATCTATGCTGAATCAATCTAGTGAGCTACCCGCTTTCTTTACACAACACTCCAATCAAGGGGAGTACCTCTTGCATACTTTGGATGTTCACAGAATTGTAAGACACTACACCAATCTGACTAAGGATCTCAGAAAGACTGATCAGCTTTTTGTCTCTCTTGCTCACAAAAGAGAAAGCAATGCTGTTTCTAAGCAAACCTGTCAAAATGGTTGTCGAATTGTATCACTTTCTGTTATGACAAGTATAACAAGACCCTTCTGGGTTAAGTCAGCGGTCACTCTACCAGAGGAGTAGCTGCTTCTGTGGCTTGTTTCAAGAATGTGTCAGTGGCAGACATCTGTGCAGCCGCAACTTGGACTTCTGTCCATACCTTCACGAAACAATATAGTTTAGACATTGCCTCTCGCCGTAGAGCAGACTTCGAGTTGGCTGTCTTACAAGGTCTCCTTTCATGAGACCTGTTCAGCCCTAAGGTTCTATGTTATGGATCACAATCCTCCTCCCGAGTGCCTTTCCTTGTTTCAGACTGCATGGGACTCAGTCCTATATGTGAATACCTGCTGCAAGAGCCCTCTTGAAGTAAGATAGTACAGTTACGTATGAACTTACTGTAACAGTAGATCTTCGAGAGAGGCTCTTGCAGTAGGTATTGCCTTCCCACCCTCCGTCTCCCTAAGTTTTGTTTGCTTCATTTCCATTGGGGGACTCTCCCCTTCTCGCTCTCGTCTTGCCTCTTTTGGGCTTTGGCGGGAAAGAACTGGAAGGCAGGCGTGGGGGACGGCCCCTTTATACCGACGTCGCATGACGCCGGTCACCTGACGTGGGGGCGGTCCCCCGTCAGAGACTGCTAGCTAGAAATGTTTCCATGGGGTCCTGACGCCTGGCGGCTTAGTCCTATATGTGAATGCCTTATGCAAGAGCCTCTCTTGAAGATCTACTGTTACGATAAGTTCTTGCGTAACTGTACTTTACATTAGTCATGGATATACATACTTAGATAAAAATACATAAACATACATATGAATATTTACATTTGGAGTGCTTACAAATTAACAATTAAAGCAAAGGATTACCATACAGCTTTAGGGAAAGGGAGTGGGAGAACACACATTCTTGACACGTCTACTAGGTAAACAGGTTAGATATAACATTTCATAAACTGTATCTTTGAACTTTACATTAGAAGTGCATAATCAAGAGTATCAGTTATAAGCAGATTAAAGTTATATGCAGAGATGGTCTACTGGATTTTGGAATGTGAGGACAGGTAGTGCTTCAGCGGACAATAGAAAGCCAGTAGTGGAGATTGGCATGGAGAGGAAGGTGGGAATACTTTAAAAGTTGGTGCAATTGGGAGGGGAAAAAGTTATGAAGAGATGGACAAAGGGGAAGAGGCTTGTCTAATTTGATGGAGGGAGGGAGTTCCGTAGTTTAGGGAAGTGGTGAGAAAAAGCACCCTGATCGACTGAGGTTGAGCGGTGAGAGACTACCATGGTACGAGTGTCATAGGATCTAAGGGAGTGAGAGGGAGGGGGAGGTATGGATATAGAGGAGGAAGATAAGGGGGAAGGGAACCGAACCAAAATTTGGATATAAATTTAGCACTATAGGAAAGACGCCTATTTTCAAGAGACGGAAATGCAAGAGAATGGTAGAGAATCACTGCAGTGAGTGGGGGGAGTCCAGGGAGAAGCGGCAGAAGGAGTTGGAGGGTATCCAGTCTGGTTAAAGAAGTCTTGGGAGCAGCACTATAGGCTACATCACCGTCATCGAAAATTGGGAGTATCCTTTTCTGGACGAGTTCCTGCCTGGCCGATAGAGGTATGCAACTGTGGTCCTGTATAGGACGCCTAGCTTGGGGCATGTTTTTTTCAGGATGGCGTCCATGTGTCCAGAAAAGTTGAGGTGTTGATCAAGCCAAACCCCAAGATATCTAAAAGAGGAGGTGTTCTTAAGGGTAGGCCTGTCAAGGGTGTGGAAGGAGGGAATGGAGGGGGAGCCAAGCGAGTCTGTGCCTAGTGCCAAAGGTCATGGAGACAGTCTTCTTGGCATTTAGAAGGAGTTGATGTGAGCATAGTCAGTGCTGAACCTTTCCAAAGTCATGCTGAAGTCTGGAAGCAACATCAATAGGAGAATGGCCGGCGGTATACAGGACAGTGTCATTGGCATACATGTGGATGGAGGTTGAAATACAGACTGAAGGAAGGTCATTTGAGGAATATGGAGAATAGGAGAGGCCCTAGCACTGAGCCTTGTGGTACACCAGTGTTAATAGGGAGAGGATAGGATATAGAGTCAGGAATTATAACTGATTGTATCCTACCTACAAGGTAGGACCTGAACCAGTTTGTGGCTGAGTCAGATAGCCCAGCTGAAGAGGGATTATTTAGAAGGAGGGAGTGGGAGACCATGTCGAAAGCCTTGGCGAGGTCTGCAAAAATAGCAGATGTGACTAGGCCACGATCCATCCCTGAGAGGATGGAGTCAGTGAGCATAAGTAGGGAGGTTGTAGTAGAATGATACTTCCGGAACCCAGATTGGAAAGATGTGAAGAAGCGAGAGTCTGTGAGATAAGAGGAGAGTTGAGAGAGAACCATATACTCCTGTAATTTAGCAAGGATAGGAAGAAGAGATATAAGTTGGCAGCTCCTAGCTGAGGAGGGCTCACCACCCTTTGGTAGTGGAAGGACAATAACATGCTTCCAGGCTGTTGGAACAGAAGCAGGAGAGAGATTTACAATGGAAGACAGTGGTGCAGAGATTGCAAAAGCAGATAGGTAGAGGAGCTTAGGATCTAGCCCATCAGGCTAACTGCCTTCGGAGAGGTTCAGGACAAGGAGAGTTTCCAGAGTGTCAGATGGGGATACAGTGGAGAAGGAGTCCTGTTTAGAGGATACACTTGTATTTGAGTTAGGGGAGAGGGATGAGAAGGGAATGAAGAGAGAAGAGCAGAGGCACAGGAGGTAAAACAGGAATTAAATTCAGAAGCGACTGTAGGGAGGGTCAGATATTAGAGAGTTGTGTGATTTGAGGACGGGGTAGGTGGTCTTGCAAGGGGGAAGAACAGAGCATGTATTACCTTCCAGAATTTAGAAGGGGTTATTTATGTTTGTTTGGAAGGTAGATTGAAAATATTTAACCTTGGCCAGCCTGACAGCCTTGGTACATGAGTTTCGAAGTGTACAGTATATTTGGAAATCACTAGGCAACTTTGGAGGCTTTATGAATCTTCCAGGCCTGGTCACGAGCATGTTGGCAGGCCAGTAGTTCTTGTGTGACCCGGGAGAGATGATTGTCTCGAACTCTGGGGCCCCTAAGTGGGGCATGTTAGTTCCAGGGGTGGAGGAATTTATCTTAGAAGTAATCCAGAGCTATAGCAACTGAAGTCACTGAAGGGATAGATCAGTCTGTGAGTGCCAGGTCGTGGAGGAAGGGGATAAGGTCCAAGGATTTATATGAACTAGTTAATAGGATTTTGTGATGGGCCTTAGGCCAGTGTACTTTGCGAACCATATAGATCATGTGATGGTCACTTAAGGCATCAGGGAGAATGCCAGATTGGATGATTCGGTGCAGATGGGAAGTGAGGGCCCAATCAATGAATGAATGATTTAGCGTTTTAGAATTTAGCCGGGTGGGTTCCTGAATCAATTGTGATACGTCACAAGCAGCTACGTCATTTTGGGCTTCATTTAGGGTAGAGGACAGCCAATTTTGGTTGAAGTCTCCCATTATGTAGAGTTCTCCTGTGGAGGTATGGGATACAATAGTGGTTATGAGATCTCTGACAGTGAGGGGGAGGCCAGGGCGCAGAGACCTCCTACTAAGATGGGGACTGAGAATGAAAGGGTAGCCTTATCAATGAGTTCCTCATGCCCATGAGGGAGGTCCGAGGAGTTGGAGGGGAGGGGCCATCGTTGAGTTTAATGCCACCATGAGGGAGGTCAGAGGGGTGAGTTGGAGGAGGAGGGGCAAGGGTTGGGTTTAATGTCACCAGATGATAGAAGTTTTTTTTTTTTTTGTAAATATCTTTTTTATTAATAATTTTAACTTATTTACATACAAGTCGACCATACCATCAGTAATTAATTTAAGGTACATGACATCAAGGATCAGTCTCAGTGAAAGTATAATATTCCATGTTCGGCATATAAAAAAACAGGAAGTTGAAGGGGAGATAAGGGGAAAAAAAAAAAAAGAAAACAGTCCATGAGTGGGAACAGTGTCCATATCGAAGCGGTACCCACTTCAGTTCCTTGGCCTTCTGCTTCCTCGCTTTGACCTCCATCCTAGGCCCTCCAGCATATCACTTTAATCTGTTCTCTCCTACTTGGGGGGCTACATGCCCCCTAAAAGGCCCTGTCCTCAGATGTCGATCATTCCAACACAAAACTCCGTGTCTAGTCCCTACATTGTAGCACTCGGTGAGGGTGCACCCCCGGGTCACAGCCCCTGGCTCCCCAATCACAGGGCCCACCCCCACCCCGCCTAACCTCTAGGCCTCCCCAGACAGTGCAAAAGGAAGGGGAGAGGGAGCCCAGGCCTCCCAGCCCTCACCCCTCAAGGGACAAAAGTCGGTCCTCAGCATATAGTATATCTGCCACTTGGCCCATCTGGTGTTAAATTTTTCTACCTGATTGTTTAGGCTGTGTGTTATTTTTTCCATGGCATAGATTTGTTTAGAAATAGCCCACCATTCTTGTATGGTGGGTGCTTCAGGTGTCAGCCAATGTCGTGTTATGGCTTTTTTGGCTGCCGTGAGCAGTACAAGAAGAAGGTGTTTAGTTATGGGCCCGCGCATACCCCGGGGGAGGACCAGAAACAGGACCAGCTCCATTGTCAGCTGAAACGGGGGGTCAAATACCAGATGATAGGAGTAACAGAGTTATGATGAGATAGTTAAGTTTGGAACTCCTGTACCATGGTTGTGATTTGAGCGGGTGAGAATATGGGGGGGATGTGAGAAAGTTAATTCAAACAACATCAAGTCTTGCTGTATGCTCACATTATGCAGTTAGCCCCAGCGCTTGAACTGCCCCGTAGAGGAAAGTGTTAACTCTATGCATGAGCATAGAACGTTGAGCTCGAGCTCGGTTTTCAAACCTCCATCTCTGGTACTTACCAGTGTAACCGTCAGATTCTTTACTCCGCCTAACAGTGAAGTCGCTTGGAGATTCCTCTGCTGTCAGTTCGGTAAAGTTTAAAAAAGTGTTGGTTTAAACCGATTTGTTTGTTACTTTCCGGATATCCAGCCTCTGTCTATGGTACAGGTAGTGTGGTAGATAGGTGGTGACTTGTTTATTGTGTTTTTTTTTGTGGAAATTGTGTTTTCATCTCGGTTCCTCATCAGTCGGTCCGGTTAGGAACAGACTTGTCTGTTTATTTTCTGATTTTCTGGGATTGGTGTGGTGTTCCGGTGCTGACCGGTTTCAAAAGAACCATACTTTTTCTTGTTCTTTTACAGAACCCGTGACACAGTTCATAACCGATCGGTTCTTCATTACCTGGCTTGAAAGCTTTAAGGATAATTTTGTTAGGTTGGTCATGTCTGAGAAACCCAAGAAAAAAAAATGGTCCCACTGGGTTTCAACACTGTACTGAGTGTGGGGAGGCCTTTGCCAGGGCTGACCCCCACCTCATCTGTGTTTATTGTCTGGGGTTTGACCACCTCAAAACAGACTGCCAGATTTGCAAAAACTTCCCTAAATCCACACTTGAAAAAAGGTTGAATAGGCTGAAGGAAAGGGAGGCCGAGAAGTCCGTAGATCCGGATGGCCAGCCCGGTTTGGTTGCGGCCGAACCTGAGGAGGTGCCTACTGACCTAGGCGATACCTCCTTGGGCAAAAGGAGATCCGACTACGAGGGGTCAGTTCCGTCGGAAAAGAAGTGTAAGTCGGTCAGTTCGGATCCAACACCACGTTCTCCAACCGCTGACGAGATAGCCAAAGCGATTAGTATAGTTCAGTCGCTTCGCCCGGTTCCATCTGAGCCGGTACCACTGGTTAGGCAGTCGGTTCAGTCGGACCTGACTCCTTCAGATTACAATCCAGATGCTTTCTATGAGGAGTGGGAGGGAGAAGAAAAATATCCCGAGGAGGAAGGTAATGAATATGAAGGTTTGGATGTGCTTATTGAACCGGACATTTCCCCAGACAGGCCTTCCAATATCTCTCTTCCCAGGCTCTCTGAGTCCCCGTCACACTTCTTGTTTGACAAGTAGGTGGCTGAAACCCTCCAGCTCCCTGCGGTTGAAGCTGCTGAGGAGGAGGAAGAGCCTGATTTTGTAGAAACGATTGACATCCCAGACTACAAAAGATTGTCTATCCCTCTCCACAAGTCTTTAGGGAAACAGACAAAAACAATTTTACAAACTCCTAACTCTACCTCCTGTGGATAAAAGAATGGACAGGAAGTATATGTGTCAGGCTCAGGCACGGAGTTGTTATACACTCATTACAGCCATGTTGGGGTTGTGCAGGCTGCAGCCTGTGACAGGGCTAACATACCTTTGGCTTCACACACCCCCGGACAAGGACTCCAGGAAAGTTGATGCCATGGCTAAGAAACAATACTTGGCATCCTCTTTGGGACTCAGGCAGGCAAATTACATGGCCTACACAGCCAGGTACCAGAAATCCAGGTAGGATACGGTTTTGGAACTGGCTAAACAGGCCTTCCCCCAGCTAGCCAGAGAGCTGGAGGAGGTGGCTGCTGATGGAATTGAGGCATCCAAAGTGCAATTTCATGTTGCTGTGGACTCCAGTGACGTGGCATCAAGAGTCATGGCTACATCTGTAACTCTCGGGAGACATGCTTAGCTCAGATGTACTAGCCTTTCGCAGGATACCCAGGCCAGGGCTATGGATTTCTCTGTAGTAGGTAACTCTCTGGGGAGCAGACAGAGGCTTACATGAAAAAAATGGATGAATACGGGACCACCTACAGGAGTGCACAGGCCTGGTAGAGGCAAGCCACTCCTCAGAAGCAGCAGTCTAGGGGCAGGGGCCTTTTCGCAGACCTTTTTACCAAGCCCAGGCTTCCTCTTCCTTCCCTCAGAGGGGGTTCTTTCAAGGGAGAGGCAGGAGGGGGATGAGCAGGGCTGCATCCTTATCCCAGTCCAAGGCCCCTGCCAAGCAGACACCCTGATGTGTCAGCCCGGGTCAATTCCCCCATTCCAGTAGGAGGCAGGCTGGTTTACTACTTCCAGGCCTGGAAGTCTGTTACCTTAGACAAGTGGGTCCTGGAGGTAGTAAGCCAGGGGCTTGCCCTCCACTTCAAAAGATTTCCAAAGCTGAAGGCCAGACCTTTTCCACCTGCATCCATCATAGAGAACCCTCGCCTTAGAGGCAGAGGTCTTCTCTCTTCTGGCTCTCAGAGCTGTAGAGAAGGTTCCTACTCAGTACAGGGGCAAAGGTTTTTACTCCCGGTACTTCCTTACCCCCAAAGAAAACAGGGGAGTGGCGACCCATCCTAGACCTAAGGTATTTGAACAAACACATCTCCAAACCAAAATTCAAGATGGTGACTCTGGGAATGATTCTTCCCTCTCTAAGGCCAGGGGATTGGCTAGCATCCCCTGACCTCAAGGATGCCTTCTTCCATATTCCTATCAGGTGCTCCCACAGACAGTACCTCAGGTTCGAATTGCCTTCAGGCCACTTTCAGTTCAGAGCCATGCCATTCGGCCTAGCATCAGCTCCAAGGGTGTTTACAAAGTGCCTTGCAGTAGTAGTTGCCTGCCTCAGAAGGCAGGGCATTTCCATCTTCCCGTATCTGGATGACTGATTAATTGTGGGTCACTTATCAGACCAGGTCAAGTCAGCTCTGCAAACCACTCAAGACTTGCTCAGTTCTGTGGGGTTTCTCCTCAATATTCCAAAGTCTGTTCTCGAACCAGAACAACTCCTTACTTTCATAGGGATAGAGTTGGATACTATCCAAGCAAAGGCCTTCCTTCCTTTCTCAAGGGTAAAGGCCCTTACAGATCTTGCTTCCTCTTTTCGTCCTCTGGTCTCTCGTCCAGCAAGGCAGTTTCTGCAACTCCTGGGTCACATGGTAGCTTCCACCGCAGTGGTACTAGGAGCCAGATGACAGATGAGGGACATTCAGTTCCACCTAAGGTCATTTTGGTCTCAGAAAAGAGACACTCTCACCAAACTGATTCCAGTAACTGAGACTCTGGTCCAAGTTCTGCAGTGGTGGCTGGACCAGGACAACCTCAGACAAGTAGTTCCATTTCTCTCTCAAGTCCCCTCAGTAGTCCTAATTACAGATGATTCTCTCCAAGGTTGGGGAGCCCATTTGGGAACCCTCACAACTCAAGGGGTCTGGTCTCCACAAGAGTCTCTCCTTCACATCAATCTTCTGGAACTCAGGGCAGTTTTCCTAGCCCTTCAGGTCTTCTCAGAGTCAGTCAAGGCAAGGTGGTCCAAGTCAGGAAAGACACCACCACAGTGTGGTATATCAACAAGCAAAGGAGGCACTCGGTCCATGGCCTTGTACACAGAGTCCATGAAGCTGTAGTCTCTAGCTTATTCTCTTCAGGCTTCCCTGATAGCAGTTCACCTTCCAGGGAAGGATAGTGTATTAGCAGATGCTCTGAGCAGAATTTCTCAGGGGCATCATGAATGGTCCCTGGACCCTCTCATACTTCAGGTCATCTTCTCCAGATGGGGCACTCCAGAGATAGATCTCTTTGCAGCCCCGGACAATCACCAACTTCCTGTGTTTTGCTGCAGACCTCCAGTTCTAGGGACGGTTCCTCTGGATGCTCTTATTCTGGAATGGAAGGGCAGGTTTCTCTATGTCTTCCTTCCCTTCCCTCTGTTGTTCAGAGTCTGATCAAAATCAGATCTCAACCCTGCACAGTGATCCTGGAAGCTCCAGATTGGGCCAGACAGCCTTGATATCCTCTGCTGCAGTCTCTAACCGTGTCACGTCCCCTGTATCTTCCCAAGAGACATAATCTCCTAACGTCCTCCCAGAGGAGGATCTGGTACCTCAGTCTCCAGTCTCTCAACCTCAAGGTTTGGCTCTTGGAAGAGTTAGACTATGCAGGCCTGCATCTTTCTCAGGGAGTCTTGGATATTTTGAAGGTTTCCAGGAAACCTTCCACTAGGAAAACTTACAATTCCAAATGGAAAAGATTTATCATTTGGTGTTTCTCAGAAGGGCATTGTGCCTGACTCTGCAGGCATTGCTACAGCCTTAGATTATCTTGTTCATCTTAATGGTCTAGACCTTAGGCCTGCAACTCTGAAGGTTCGCCTAGCAGCTGTCTCTGCATTCCTTTCAGTAGGGAAGGGCTCCTCCCTGGCATCCCATCCTGTTTTTAGTAAGTTTTTCAAAGGTTTGGTTCACATTAACCTTCCCTTTTGAGAGCCTACTCCGGCTTGGGATCTTAATGTCTGCATTGCCTAGCTTATGCAGCCACCCTTTGAACCTCTGACTTCGGCCGAGCTGAAGTACTTGACCTGGAAAACTGTGTTTCTGGTTGCTATTACTTCTGCCAGACTGATTAGTGAATTGCAGGCCCTGTCAGTCGAACCTGACTTCATCTCCTTCTATAGGGATAAGGTGGTCAAAAGAACCAACAGGAGTTTCTGACCCAAAGTGGTATCAGATTTTCATCTGAACCAGTCTGTCTCTTCCTGTGTTTTTCACTGACCATTATTCTTCAGGGGAAATAAGATTACACAGTTTGAATGTTAAAAGGGCTCTTAGCTACTACATAGAGCATACTAAGGCACAGAGAAACGACTGTCTCCAATTGTTTCTCACTTATGGTGAAGTGGGGAAAGGTAAGCCGACTACTAAAAGGACTATTGCCAGGTTTATTGTCTCTTGTGTACAAGTTTGCTATGACAAATTGGGCAAAACAACCCCTCCAGGCCTGAGGGCTCACTCAACTAGGGGTACAGCTGCTACTCTGGCTGCTGCCAGAGATGTACCCTTGTTAGAAATCTGTAAAGCAGCCACCTGGGAAAAAGTCCATACATTCACCAAGCATTACTCTCTGGATATCCAATCTAGGAGTAATGCTAGGTTTGGCACAGCTGTATTGCAGAGCCTGTTCCCAAAGTAGGTTCTGCATTCCCTCTGCCTGGGGAAAGTGCTTGGTAGTCTGCATAATGTCAGAATACTGCAAGACTTCATGTTGTTTGATGAAGAAATTACTCACCATTGTAATGTTGTTTCTTCTAATGGAGTCTTGCTGTATTCTGACCTCCCTCCCTGCCTCCCCTCTCAGAACCTAGTTTTGGGAAGTGGGCTGGCAGGTACAGTGTTGCACCTCAGGGGTGTACCTTGTACCCTCCCTCTTCAGGGTGGGGTATTTGTTTTTGTTAATGTTGTTGTCTAAATATATTATTGTCACTACCTCTTTTTTCGTGGCTTCTTGACTTGAGTCTTTTGGGACCCAAATAGTTGCCTTTCGGCCATATACCACACAATTTCCATATGTTAGTACCTAATTTTGCTCATAAGAATCTGACGGTTACACTGGTAAGTACCAGAGACAAAGGTTTGAAAACTGAGCTCGAGCTCAACGTTCTAAGCTCATGCATAGAGTTAACTCTTTCCTCTCTGGGGCAGTTCAAGTGCTGGGGCTAACTGCATAATGTCAGAATACAGCAAGACTCCATTAGAAGAAACATTACTATGGTGAGTAATTTTTCTTTTATTTTTTGTAGTCATAATATGGCACAGGAGCTAGGTATTTATAGGAGAGATGCACTAGGTGGGAAAGGAAAGTGAGACCAGGTCTGGTGATAAGGTGTAGCGATTAAAGTGTATGTGAAATTAGGACAAAGTATAATTGTCGTGGAAAAAATATATTCTTCTTACACTTTACTTTAAAATCAGGCTCGGGAACACTGCATGTAGTAAAAAGAAAAGTTTAATACATATGCATATGGGAGTCTGCTTCCAATAACATGCAAGGCTCCCTGAGTTTTATTTTTCAATTACTTTTATACACTTATTATCAAGGCGTTGTTAGGCATACTCTTATCTTGAAAATTACCAACATTGCAGTATTAACCAATTATGAATTAGAAAAACATGTTGATTCCAATGTAACAGAAAAGCATACTGATACCACCATCTGGGGTACATTTTTACTGTTTATTTTATCTCTTTTCCAATACTTCTTGATACATATGCCTGGGTCAATCTGACTTGAGTGAAACAATGAGTTTCACTCACACCGTAGCAACGTACAGCATGCCTTTAATGCCTTAACATGCTGTTATCTTATATTCTGCCCGAGCTTGTTCTGCAGGCTGGTGCAACCAGTTCTGCCCAGTTTTATTTTGCTTTTTGCTTCTACAAATGTACTTCAAGTTACCTCAGTGACATTCTGTAACCCTGTAACAACATATACTAGTATGAACTCAGAAATTTCTACTACATAATCCATGTACTGGGAAGGGGAATTAGGGTAGGGGTAGGTAGAGTCCGGGGGAAGGTAGAAGGAGGAGGGAGGTGATTGGGAGGAATATAAGGAGCAGGCAAGATGTAACTACAAGCATGATATGATGTTGAGTGTTGAATCATCATAGTATACTGACAATTTCGTCGGAGGCAGAGAATGAGAATTATCTGATAGTCGACTTAAGGTGAGAGAAAGCAGCGAAGTCTGTATGCAGGCAGGATGTATGATAAAAGAATTTCAATTTAAAGAAGCAGCGAAACTAGCTGTGAGAAGTGTAGTACCATCTGCAGCCACTGGATATTAGAGTGGATATCCGCAATATAAGAGTGGGAACCTCCTAGCAGGCTGAGTGGCCTAGTGGATTAACCCAGGACGTGCAACAGAAAGATAGGACACTGGAGGCACAGGTTTAAGGCTACCTTTAGGAGAGAAGGGCAGCAAATGGGAAACAGAAGAGAGAAGGGAGTGATACTGTGTGCAGTTCTGGAAGCCGCACCGAAGGAGGGACATCCAACACCTGGAGAGGGTTCAGAGGAGAGCAACCTGAATGATCTGGAGCCTGGGGGATATGACATGTGAGGAATGACTAGGGGAGCTCAACCTGTTCTCACTGGAGGAGGGACCTGGGGGGACATGATTGAGGTCTTCAGGTACTTCAAGGGAGTAAATAAGGTAAGCCAAGATAGGATCTTTCGACTGAAGGAGGGTGGAATCACCAGAGGATACAGTTGGAAGATTGAGGGTGGTAGGATTAGGGGAGAAAGGAGGAGGAGGTACTTCACCAAGAGAGTGGTGGAACTGTGGAATGCGCTGCCAGGGAGCTGGTACAGGCAGCTATGGTGGAGGGATTCAAGAGAGGATGGGACAGGTATAGGCAAGGGGTGAAGCAGAGGCTGGTTTGCCCGGGGGGGAGGGCAGGACTGGGGGATGGAGTAACAGTGGAAGGAGACAGATAGAGGTCTACGGTACCCAATTAGGGTGCTGAAGCACAAGCAGACTTGATAGGCCAATAGGCCTACTCTGCTGGCATCTAGTATGTTAGAAATTTAAATCTAGTGAGGGTGTCTAAATGAGTGTAGGAAGTGGAAGAGTAAAATGTTACAACCCCCTGTGAGGTCAAATAGCGATCTTTAGTGGTCAGGGTGTATAATATGCTAATGGGAGTGAAGGAAGATAGAGTAAGGAAGAGGGGGACCACATGATGGGGGCCAGCTATACAGAAAGTGACCGCCCGGGGAGGAGATGGGGCAGCCACCGCAGAAGCGGCGTCGGGTAGTGCTCCACAGCTTTGCCGGTAGAAAGTGGACTGCACACAGTTTTCAGTACCTGTAGTTCTGCAGGTAGGTCGGCAGCTCCGAAGCATGAATCCTTTTGGGGAAGGGGGAGAGCCTTCAGCAGCAGCTTCTGCGACCTCTTGCCCCGCCTGCACAGCCTGCGGTTTTGCAGATAGATCACCAGTCGAAGCTTGAACTTTTGGGGGAGGCCTTCAGCAACAGCTCCTGTGACCTACAGCCCGTCTGCACAGCCTGCGGTTTTACAGATAGATCACCAGCTCAAGCTTGAATCTTTGGGGCTTGGCAACAGCTCCCACAACCTCTGGCCCTGTCTGCACAGCCTGCCATCCAGTCTTTCCTGCCCATCGTAGCTTCCTCTGCTTTCACTTTCAGGGAGCCCATTATCAGTTTCAGGCCCTTCCTTTTGGCCTTTCCTCGCCCCCCACCTTGGTTATTTACCAAATGCCTGGAAGTGGTGACTGTCACATTGAGTAAGCAGGGCTTCTTTGTGTTCCCCTAACTGGATGACTGGCTGCTTGCAGCCTCCTCCAGGGAACGTTTGGTTCAGACCCTGGAATCAACCTTCAGTCTTTTCCAGGCCTTGGGGATCACCATAAACCTGCCAAAGTCCTGCCTTTCTCTTTGTCAGTGCCTCAAGTACATTGGAGGGAGTCTCGGACACCAATCAAGTCAAGGTCTTTCTGTCCGAGGGCAGAGTGAAGCGACTGGTGGTGCAGGCCTGACTCGTTTCCTCCAGTTGACAGGTCCCTGACAGGGTCTTCCTTTGCCTTCTGGACCACATGGCGGCAGCAGTCACCATGGTCCCCTTGTTCCAGTTGCACATGCGGGTCCCTCAGTGGACATTGAGGGTCCAGTGGGATCAGCATACTGATGATCTAGACTAGTTGATCATGGTCTTCAACCTGGTCTGTTGTGGTGGTTGGACCCAGCCAACCTTTATCAGGGAGTCTCTTTTCAGATGCCACCCCACCCCCACCCCGACAGGTTTTCATGACAGATGCGTCCAGCTGGTGCGCTCATCTGGTCACCAGTGTAGAACAGGATCTCCACATCAGCGTCCTAGAGATGCGGGCGATCCTTTATGCCCTGCAAGCCTTTCAGACTCCTCTCTTCTCCTTCCTGGTCCAGACCGATAACGTGTGTGATGTACTACATCATCAAGCAAGGGGGGGATCCATTCTTACCCTCATGTTGGGAGGCGATGAGAGTCTGGTACTGGGCCATCAAGCACCATCTGGAGCTCTCAGCCGTTCATGTTCCAGGCATCCAAAACGTATTGGCCGACAGTCTCATCTACTCCAAGTCTCAGGCTCATGAGTGGGAACTTCTGACTTCAGTGTTCAAAGACCTCTTTGACAGGTGGGGCCATCCTGAGTTGGACCTCTTTGCATCCCCACTCGACTCAAAACATCCTCTTTTTTGCTCACTCAGTCCCAGGTCTGGTGTTTTCTAGTGAGGTGCATTGTCCCTCTCTTGGAAGGGGAGGTTTCTGTATTCATTCCATCCCTCCTGCAGAGGGTTCTGCTCAAGCTCCAGCTGGAAGGAGCGGAGATGATTCCCATAGCTCCCATCTGGTCACATCAGATTTGGTTTCCCCTGGGGCAACAGCTAGCTGTGGAACCTCTGGTGCCCTTGCCCCTGTGCACAGGCTTGCTCTCCAGGGCACACTGGTCCATCTGGACCTCAACTCCCTACATCTCCATACGTGGCTTCTGCGGACAACCTAGCTATTGCCTGCTTCGGGATGTCCTCTAGAGTCACTGACGCCCTTGTGGTAGCCAGGAAGCCCTCCACCAAGGCCATTTGTGCTATGAAATGGAAGCACGTCTCCATTTTGGCCTGTGCTCGCCATTTGGATCTATTCACCTGCCCGGTGAACCAGGTGTTGGAGTACGTCCTTTCCCTTTCAGATTCAGGCCTGGGGTACTCCTGCCTTAAGGTTCACCTTTCCGACATCTCTGCGTACCATGCACCTATTGAGGGCAAAGCTGTCGCTCAGCTTGATGTGTCCCACACATTCCTGTGGGTTATTTTGTGTCTGAAACCTCCCTTCTAACCCCAGGTATTCTTCAGTATCATTAACTCTAGCAGTCAGCCTCCTGGATTGCACTGCCCCGGAGATGAATGGAACTTATGCTACTAGTGAAACACTGATTGGCTCGTGCCACCATTCAGACCTGCTGCCCTGTCAACTATATGCGTTCTAAAACACTCAGATTTCTTTCTCGCCTACCTAGTTGGTTGCCTCGGAGACTGCTCCTCAGCGTTACTGAGATAACTTAAGATTTTGAAGGAAAATCCATAAGTATTAGTTTTTATTTTACTCCATTTCTGCTGCCTGTTATAAGTTTAGTTTGTTTTAGTTTAATTTTAGCAGTTTTCATTCAGTTTTGCAATTCCTAATCGGTTCCTCGTAACCGGTGAGGAACCATTTGGTTTGGTTTGTATTGGCGTTAAATCATTAATTTTTTAATCTTATTTGTTGTTCATTTATTTATTATTTAGACCGGTCTCATTTGTTTTTTTTTTTAATGGTTTCCTTTGGTTGAGGAACCGACCGCGAGTTCTTAACTGCTGCAGCTCATGGTAAATCCCTGGTTACTTCCCAGTTCGGGAACCGATTTAAATTAAAATTCTGTTTATTTTGGGCTAATCTAGCAATGTCTGATAAACCTAAGAAAAAGACTGGACCAATTACGTTAAATGCCAGGAGATATTTGTCAAAGTGGACAAGCATGATCTCTGTTTGTTCTGTCTTGGAGCTGAACACTTAGATTCTGAATGTATTTGTAAAGGTTTTCCTGCAAAAACAGTGGAAAAATGCAAGAAGCGTTTTAAGGAAAGAACTCCCGAAGGTCCAGTTTTGGATCTGAAGGATCCGACTGGCATGTCTAAAGATGTCTGTTCAAAACCCCCCGGAAAAAGGCGAGACATCTGGACTTAAAAGACCGGAAGAACTGGTAAAGGATTCATGTCCTTTAAAGAAACTGGATAAGAAAAAGAATACTGATCCCCTGGCTGAAAAAGCACCGGGCTCCCAGTGATTCCTGGCAATATGCCCACAGCTGACCAGGTTACACAGGCCCTGCAGATACTGCTGGCCTTGCAGACTGGATTAGCACCAGTTAACCAGCAACCGGCAAGTTCCTCTGCATCAGTGAATATGTCTTCTGCAGAGGATATGGGCCCTTTAAGGGATAATTTTGGGGAGGAGTATGAAGAAGATGAACTGACTGAACCGGAGATCTCCCCGGAACATGGGTTCAGTCTCCTCCCAGGGCTTCTGAGGACTTCTCCCCCCATTTTACTTTCGTGAGGCAGATGGTCGAGGCCCTTGACCTCACTCCTTATGAACCTAAGCAGGATGAGTAGGAGGTGCAATTCATGGAAATGATGGGGTTAACACCCACAAGAAAGCTGTTACTGCCCATCAGCAAATACTGCAAAAAAAGAGGTGGTCAAAATTCTTGAGACCCCAAATTCTATCCTCCCTGTGGACAAGAGAGTTGACAAAAAATATCAGCTTGACCCACGGGGGGTCAGAGTTCCTGTTGTCCCACCCAGACCCTGAGGGAGTGGTACTAACTGCAGCCTATGACAAGACTAAAGTATCCTTAGCAACATACCCTCCAGAAAAAGATTCCAAGAAGCTGGATGGGATGGCCAAGAAACAGTATCTGGCGGCATCCTTGGGAATCTGAGGCCAATTATATGGGCTGTACAGCCCAATACCAGAAGACATTGTGGAACTCTATAATGGCCACTGCTGACACGGCACCACCACGTCTGCAAGTGCAGCCAGATGGATGGCTTTGTCTATAGCCCTCAGGACGTTTGCCTGGCTCATGGCAACCAACCTTACCCAGGATACTCAAAACAAGGCTATGGACTTCCCTGTGGAGAACAGTTCCCTGTTTGGGACCAAAACAGAGGAGTACATGAAGAACGTGGATGAATACAAGACCACTTACAGAAGTAATTCTGCTAGGAGTAAGGCCTCAACTTCTTACAGACCCTATGGAAGGAGAGGCAGGGGTTATATACAACCCTTCTACAAGGCACAAGCTGCCCCTAGTTGCCCACAGAGGGGGATACTGTAGCAGGGGTAAGGGGCATATAAAACTCGAGAGGACAATCCCACAGCCTGCCGCCTGAGACAAGAACAGAACCCCTGATGTGTTAGTCAGGGTCGCCTCCCTAGCTCCAGTCGGGGGCAGAATGACCCACTACTTCCAAAATTGGAAATCCATCACTACAGACAGGTTGGTGTTGGGTCATGGATTGGCACTTTGTTTCAAGATCTTTCCCAAGCTGAGGCCAAGACTTTTCAGGTGTCCAGATGCAACAGAAAGAAAACTGCTGGAAAAAGAGGTTTCCTCACTGCTGGCAGAAAAAACAGTAGAACCTGTTCCCTTCTCTCAAAGAGGAAGAGGTTTCTACTCCAGATACTTCCTAACCTCAAAGAAAAATGGGGAGTAGCAAGCCATACTGAATTTGAGATCCCTAAACAGGCATTTCATAAAGCCAAAGTTCTGGATGGTGATCTCGGCAATGATCTTACCCACATTACAACAAGGCGACTGGTTGGCATCACTAGATCACAAGGATGCCTACTTCCACATCCCCATAAGGGAATCTCTCAGGAAGTATGAGGTTCAGACTATCAGGTCATTACCAGTTCGTAGCTCTGCCTTTCGGCCTGACATCTGCCCGAAGGTTATTCACAGAATGCTTAGCGGTGGTGGTGGCATATCTGAGAAGGCAGGGCATATCCGTGTTCCCTTATCTGGACAATTGGTTAGTGGTGGGGAAAAAACCCACAAAAGGTAAAAGACGCTTTGAGTCTCCCACAGGAGACATTGGAGTCTCTGGGTTTTCTTATAAATGTCCAAAAGTCTTACTGCAGCCTGTTCAGGTACTGGACACTGTACAGGGCAGGGCTTTCCTTCCCCATGACAGGTGGACATCAACGTGAACAGTGCAGGATCTTTTGTCCTAAACAGGCCTAGACCAGCAAAACATTTCCTGCAGTTGCTGGGACACATAGCTGCAGCCACAAGTACAGTGCAGGGCTGTCATTTTCAGATGAGGGGCATCCTCTTCCACCTCAGCGCCCATTGGTGCCAGAAAAAGGAAAAATTGAGTCCGTATAGTGCAGTGGTTTAAGGCTCTGAGCTGCAGATCTGGAGACCTAGGTTTGAATCCCACTGCCCTCACTTGCATATACTGTGTGACCCTGAGTAAGTCACTTAATTTCTCTGTGCTCCTAGGTTGCACCTGTGTGTAAAAAAAAAAAAAAGCTTTCAGCTTAGTGTGTCTTACCTGGTTAAACAATTGGGGAACCTCTCTCAAAGCTGGTGCTGGTGCCGGTATCAGGGACCCTAATTCAGGTCACAGTGGTGGCAAGACAAAAACAATCTCAGGGAAAGAGTACCATTCGAGAGGGAGTCCCCTACCATGGTGCTCACAACAGATACTTCCATACTAGGGTAGGGAGTGCATCTGGAGGAACACACAGTGCATGGCACTTGGTCCCCCACAGAGTCACTGCTACATATAAACCTATTGGAACTCAGAGCAGTGCTTCTAGCACTTCGGTCCTTTGCATCCCTGATAAGAGGGCAAGGTGGTACAGGTAAGGACAGACAATACCACCACAGTGTATTACATCAACAAGCTAGGAGAGACAAGGTCCAACCTGCTGCACAGAAGCGATGACGATTTGGAGCCTGGCATACTCTCTGCAGGTGTTCCTAGAAGCAGTGCACCTTCCAGGGAAGGACAATACATTGGCAGATGCCCTCAGCAGAATCCGTCAAAACCACCACGAATGGTGCCTCAACAGCCAGGTACTGGAGATAGTGTTCAGAAGGTGGGGTACTCCAGAGGTAGATCTCTCTACCTCAGAAGAGAATTATCAATTGCCCAAATTTTGCTGCAGACCCCCAGCCAAGGGTCCAGTTCCTATGGATGCCATGGTGTTGAGTTGGACATGGAAAACTGTGCGCTCCCCCATTTTCCCTTATTGCTCAGTGTCCTGATCAAGCTCAGGTCCCAGTCAGCCACAACGATTCTGATAGCTCCAGATTGGGCCAGGCAGCCATGGTACTCACTGCTGCTTTCTCTCAGTGGCTCAACCAATACACCTTCCACACAGACACAATCATCTGACATCCTCCCAGGGGAGGATTTTGTACCCGAACCTCAGGTCTTTCAGACTCGAGGCATGGCTCTTGAAGACCTAGAGTATGCTGACTTACACCTTTCAGAGGATATCCTACAAGTGCTAAGAGGTTCCAGGAAACCTTCAACAAGGAAAACCTATACTTTCAAGTGGAAGAGATTTTCCATCTGATGTGTTTCAAAGGAGGTGGTACCCACCGAGGCAGGGTTGTCAGTTCTGCTGTATTACCTGACACACCTGCATACTCTGGGACTGCAGCCAGCTACACTTAAGGTCCATGTGGCATCTGTCTCTGCCTACCTCTCAGCTGGTAAGGGAGCTTCCTTAGCAGCTAATCCTATTTTTAGGAAATTCTTTAAAAGGCTGGTCCATGTGCATCCCCCTCACGGGGAGCCAGCTCCGGCCTGAAATCTAAATATCTGTATTGCCAAGCTCATGGAGCCTCCATTTGAGCCACTGGCTACTGCTCATTTAAAGTTTGTCACTTGAAATACTATCTTCTTAGTAGCCATTACATCTGCAAGAAGGATAAGTGAGTTACAGGCCCTGTGTCTGGAGCAGGACTACGTCTCAATCCACAGGGACAAGGTGGTGCTTAAGACTAACAGGAAATTTCTTCCAAAAGTAGTTTCTGACTTCCACCTTAACTAATCTATTACTTTGCCAGTCCTCTTCACGGTGCATTCTAGTTCTGGAGAGCATAGATTGCATAGTCTCGATGTAAAGAGAGTTTTGACCTATTACATTGAGCATACAAAGGGACATAGGCAGGACAAGCAATAGCTGTTCCTGACCTATGGCAATGTGGGTATATGTAGGCCAGCTTCAAAAAGGACAATTGCGGTTTCCGGTGACGTCATCAAGCTGATAGCAGCTTTGGAATAGAGCTCTGATCTCCCCAACAAAAAAAACCCTCAGATCAGCAGACAGAAAGCCTAAAAATGACTAAAATAGTGAAAGAAATGTCTGGGGGACATAAATCAGGCAGATCCCACGGAAAAAAAGGAACAAATAAAAAGGATGGAGGAGGATTGCCACCAGAACAAGATACGAGCAGGAGCGCATCCCCGACTAGCAGCATGGCATACAATCTAGATACAGATCAGGAAATGGAACACCTCTCGAGATCGAGATTCGAAACAATTATGGCAGAATTGAGAGCCTTTAGAGCAGAAACTAAAATGGAATTTCAGGTATTAAATTCGAAAATGCAAGAGATGGAAAGAAGGACAGAAGGAATGGAACAACGAATAACAGAAGCAGAAGAGAAGATAAGGGAAGTGTATACAGCGGCAGACTATCTTGTAAATGTGCAGGAAAAATTGCAAGAGAAGGTACTAGACTTGGAGGCACGATCCTGTAGGGATAACATCTGAATCTATGGCCTCCTGGAAGATGCAGAGGCAGGCCGCATGGAGGATTTTATGTCTGACTTATTAAAGGATGTACTAGAGTTGCCTGCTACTTCTGAATTTAAAATCGAGAGAGCCCACAGATCGCTAACAAACAAGCCAACAGATCCTCGGGCAAGACCACGTTCAGTAGTGCTGAAACTATCAAGTTATAGGGACAAGGAGCATATACTCTGTACTGCATGGCAAAACAGACTGGTGAAATATAATGCTGCCAGATTATTGTTTGATTATGACTATCCAGTGGAAATAGCTAAGAAAAGAGCTGCATATTCACCAATTCTTAAAATACTGAGGGAGCAGGGGGTAAAATTCCAGACACCGTTCCCATCGAGATTAAAAATGATGTGGGACACAGGCACGGTACTGAATGAGAACCCAGAAACAGCTTTGAGGGAACTACAGCAAAGAGGCTGGATTGCACAGTCGGGAGGGGAGGAAGCGCAACACCCAAAACCGGAAAAGGCACAGTGGAAGAAGATGGCGAGGAACAGACAAGGACGAAAAACATATCAAATGGTGCTGCAGTCACTCAGAGACGTACGAAAGCTGTTAGACAGGACAACGGACGAGAAAGAGAGGCAAATGCAGAGTAGGGATACCTAAGAGGTAGAGACAATAACAGGGACTGGAAATAAGAGAGCGAGTAGCGATGTGCTACAAGGAGAGTAAGAACTTGAGAAATCGTGGATCCTAGATAGAGCCCATATTACAGTTCGATTGCCTGGACTGAATTAACATGAAGAATAAGACCCGATTGAACTATGAGAGACTGGACAAATAAGGGTAGAAATAAGGAAAGGGAGGAGAATAAAGAGAAATGGGGGGCAGAGGGGATGGAATAACTATACTGGATGGATAAAGGGGAGCCCTGAAGAAAGACAAGATAACGCTCTCTGTTATTAATATTTAAAGAAATAACTTGGAGGTTATGGGAAGCCATTAAGACATCTGAGGGATAAAATAGGGGATATGTAAGATATGGGGAGGCTTAATTTATAGAGAGGAGTCCTAAGCAAGGAAGGAAAGAACTATGACCCTAAGCCATGAAAGTAGAAATCATGGGGAAGGAAAGACAAGGGGAGATTTGAATAGCGGACGGGGACGTAAATGTGAAAAGGGGCCAGGAAATACACAATGGGGGAGAGGGGTAAAGAAACAGAGGAAGAAATGGAACACCAAGAAGGGGTAAATGAGAATGTAAAGGAAGGATAGAAGACAGAATATGGTCTATAAGGAGGGAACTAAGGAATAGCGAGAAGAGTAATCGGCACCGAGAGGGGTAAAATTACAAGGGAAAGGGAAGGAATTGACACTAGAGGAAGTAGGGCAAGGAGAATTCCTAGGGAATACAGAAAGGAAGGGGGAGACAAGATGGAAAAGAGGGTTCACAAAATAAAACAAGGTCTCGAAGAAAGAGGGACTGGGGAGGAGGAATTCATATGGACTCCTACAAACCTCCCACTAAGGGGATCTCCCAACAGGGAACTCCCTTTAGGTGTAATAGAGGAAGTAATTATACTTCCTCCATCCTTGGAAGCGATTATGTAAATACTTGCAGAGTTGAAACGTTTAGTATTGTCATGCATGTTTTGGATGTTGTTAGGTATATAATGGTGCATACGAGTCAAATGAACGTCAGAATGAGACGCTTACAGAAGGAACAAGGAATGCAAAGCAAGGGAAATGGAATATATAGAATGCAAAGCAAAAAAGCCAGAATGTATTATGCTAGAAAATGACTAGTCAGAAACAAGTAAATGTATGCTCTCTTAATGTGAATGGAATCAACAATCCTGTAAAGAGATATAAGATATTAGCCCAAATGAAAAGACAGAAACCGAACTTCCTACTATTGTAGGAGACACACTAAAGCAAAGATGAACATAACAAGCTAGCGAAGTTTGGGTTTGAAATAGTAGTAGCCTCATCATATAGAGGGGGGAAACGAAGAGGGACAGCAGTATTAATTCCACATAATACTCAGTTTCAGCAGACAGATACCTATATGGATAAAGAGGGACGACTGGCACTGGTAGGTAATTTAGCAGGACGCATGATTACAGTAGCATCAATATATGTACCCCCAGGAACAGAAACAAAAGAAGTGAGGAAGTTATGTCAGATAATAACAGAGAAACAGAAGGGAACCCTAATCCTTGGGGGAGATCATAATATGATATATGATTCTTTAGATACATCTACAAAACAACCTCCCAAGAGAAAGCACCACAGAGGATGGCCATTAAATATTACCAAGATGTACGGTGGGTAGATGTATGGCGATAAACACCCTAATATAAGGACATACACTCATTATTCTGCCCCACATAAAATATATACACAAATAGATTATTACCAGATGTCCAGGGAATCCTTGTATATGGTACAGGAATGCCAGATTATTCCTACCCCTATTTCAGATCATTCAATGTTAACTCTCAAATTAGAGTGGTCAAGTGAAAAAATAAGAACTTTGTGGAGGTTTAACAATTTCTTCCTGAATCAAAAGAAATTCAAAGAAATGATAGAACAGAGGATTCCCCAAATTATCAAAAGAAAATGAAACCCCAGATCTAAGAAAGGTAACATTATGGTACACGATAAAAGTGGTACTGAGAGGAGATACAATTAAATACACCTCATATTATAAAAAACAACAAAATCAACAGCAAGAAAATTTAGAAAAACAACTGAGGGAGGCACAAGAGAGACATGCAGCGGGAGAGATGAGCTGTGAGAGTGTAATACAAGAAATTAAAGGTAAATTACAGCATATACTAGATGTTAAAACAGAACAAGCTTTACAATACTTAAAACAAAAATATTGCGAAGGGGGACCCGAGAGCCACTAGGCTGTTGGCCCATAGACTCCGTAGGAGAATAATACAAACAACAATTGCACAGATTAGAGATCCAGAGGGGGGGCAGCTAGTGAGACTACTACAATTGATTGAGAAGGCTTTTAAGAAATATTACCAGAATTTATACACCCCAGAAAAGGATACAGACATTAATAAGACCAAGACATTTTTGAGAGGATCAAAATTACCTAATCTTACAGATGAACAACAGGGACTAATATCCCCAATTACAGAGAAAGAACTAAATAAAGCTATCACGAGTCTTAAGACCCATAAAAGCCCTGGTCCAGATGGATATACAGGGGAGTTCTATAAGTGCTTTCGAGGGAAGTTGATGGCTGTCCTCATGGAGACATTTAAAGAAATACAACAGAATAAGAGCTGCCCAGATACATGGAGATATGCCACCATCACCAGTCTACTGAAACCAGGAGAGGATAGTACAAACTGTAGTTCATACAGACCGGTCTCAGTGTTGAACATAGATTATAAATTATTTACATCTATTATGGCTAGAAGCATAGAGGGATTATTGCCTCACCTGATAGATCAGGATCAGACAGGGTTTGTGACAAGTAGACAAACACAAGACAACATCAGGAGAACAGTGCATGTATTGCACTGTGCCTCCCTGTCTGAGATACCCTTCCTGCTCCTAAGTTTGGATGCAAAGAAGGCTTTCGACAGGGTGGCATGGCCTTTTCTGAGATCTACAATGGAGAAAATGGAATTTCCAACAGAGTTTAGAGAGATAGACTCCTTATATGACAACCCTATGGCATATATTAAAATAAATGGCTCAATATCATCACCAGTAAACCTTAAAAGAGGAACCAGACAGGGATGCCCCCTATCGCCCCTTTTGTTTGCGATATACCTGGAGCCTTTGGCACAGGCTATAAGGCAACATAGAGAGATAATGGGGATACAATTAGGGGGAGGACAACATAAATTAGCTCTATATGCAGACGGCCTTCTGATATACCTAACAAATCCAGAGAGATCCCTGGGACCACTCTGGTCAACATTAACAGACTTTGGAGAATTAGCAGGTTATAAGATTAATGTAACTAAGACAGAGGTATTGGGAGTAAATTATAAACCATCAGATCGGGTGGAGTCTCATTATAAGTTTAAGTGGAATACCCCTACACTTAAATACCTAGGTATATGGTTGAGCCCAGAGTATACAAAATTATACGACCTTAATTGTAAAAAAACTTCTAATACAAATGCAGCGAGATATTGATAAGTGGACATTGATACCTATACCATTCATACAGAAAACGGAAGCAGTTAGAATGGTGTTGTTGCCACATTTTTTATATTTGGCACAAACCATCCCAATTGTAATTCCAGAGACATTTTATAAAAAATTAAATAAGAAAATAACACAATACCTATGGGGGAACCAGAGACCAAGAATAAGACAGTCAATACTACAACTCTCAAAAGATGAAGGGGGTCTCTCTTTGCCAAATTTTAAATATTATTACATAGCATCCCAGATCCGTACAGTGATATACTAGCTGCACCCTAAGTATGAGGCAAAGTGGAAAGAAATAGAATTAGCAGAAGAAGATATAAGACGACCACATGGGGCTCTACTAGCAGACAGGGGAGATAAAGAAGGGGTAGATGTTGATAATCCCTACACAATGTCAACGTTACAAGTTTGGAGGCAGATGTTGAATACCAAGAGTATGTTGGAATGGAGGCCCATGTTCTATTCATTGACACACATGGAGAATTTCTTAACAGCAAAAATGGACCTGGGGTATAGGAGATGGGAAAGAAAAGGATTACATATAGTGTATCAGTTCCTGAAAGAAGGAAATGTAATGAGCTTCTCAGACTTGGAAAGTACATATGAGATAACACAGAGAGATAGATTCAGATTCTTTCAGATTAGGGAATATATAAAAAGTATCAGGAAAGAATGTTGGACATTATATCCTATACCCAAGATTATAGAGATAGTACAGAAAAGCTTAGACGGTAAGACAGAGCTAATTCACATAATATCTTACTTATACGTGGCAATAAGAGAAATGGAAGGGGATTTAGTTGATTCTATTAAGAGCATGGGAAAAAGACTTAAATGTCATAATAACAGGAGATATATGGAGAAATTATTTATCACATATACATAAAAGTACATCATCACCATGTTGGAGAGAATTTACATGGAAAAATGTCAGTTTTTTCAGAACATCAGCAATCCAGATGCACTTTAATAAGGGGAAGGAAGTGGCATGCTGGAGGAAATGTGGCGAAAATCAGGCAACACACGGGCACATATTCTGGAGGTGTCCAATAATACAACCTTTCCTAGAGGAGGTACAAGAGGCAATTAAGAGTATAATTTTGCCCTCTATAATACTGAATGTACCATTATACTTCTTACTGGACTTTCCAGAGGGAAGTAAGGCTATCAGGACAAAGAAACTCCTGCTGATATTGATAATAGCTATTAAAACCATAACAGAGCCGGCCCGGTGGCGCTGAGGGTTGAGGCGCTGGATGCCACACTCGCTCACGCGGTGACCCGGGTTGGCACCGTCCTGGGGAGCCGGGGCTGGTGGGGTGGGAGGGAGGATCGAGCGTCCCCACGGATGCCTCCCTCCTCAGGGTGGATACCTGGGACAGCCAAGCTTCCGCCTTTCCGCTAAGGATTCAGTGAAGCACCGATTCCTGAAGGGACGGGCGACCCAACTTAGGGTCGGGAGGGGACGGCGATGAGAGGCTAGACGGCATCAGCACGCTACCCTCGGACTTAGTCCTAGCGCCGCGCCCCAGGGATGGGACCAACAGACAAGGGAAAAATCACCCTCGCGGTCCTGGATGACTGCCTCTCCGCTCAGACCGCCATACCAGACAAGATCCCACTGTGCAGGGAAGGAGAGGAGGCACTCTAGGGGCAGATCCAGGGACGGCTGAGAGCATTGAGAGGCCCGAAGGAGTAGGACCAAGAAGGTAGGAAACCAGGAGGGAGAAAGAAAAAAAAAAAAAAACCCGTAACAAAAAAATGGTTGTCTCCAAACCCACTCCAATTAAGACAATGGCAAAATATAGTGATAGATAATATCAAATGGAAAGGCTGACAGCATTGACAAATAAGAGCTATGCTCAATTTGAGATAATATGGAGGAGGTGGATATTATATATTACCCCAGTGAGACAAGATTTTATACCCTGAAAAAGGGAAAAGACAAGACAGGAAGACTGGCTTTGATATAATTATGTATGAGAGAACATTGTACAGGTGAGAGCATGTATAGACTAAAAGATCAGAAATGATTGAAATACTCCACTGAATGGATTGTAACAACCTGGAGAAAGCAAGAATTAATTCCTATGCACGTATAGAAGAATCATCAGCATTTATATAGCACTTTTCATACATCCAAAGCGCTTTGCAAGCAATGGATACAAGACTGGTAGTGAAGTGACTGAATGTGTGGTGGCGGCCATATCACACATCCTCACCTACACACAGCGTGGATAATTGCAGGAACCGGTTTATGGGAAGGGGAATGTTGGCCAGGTCACCCGGAATGTTCCCTACTCTTTGCGAAGAGTGCCTGGTTCTTTTACTTCCACCTGGACACCCAACAGGACAACACCAGGATGGGCAGAAAGGACCTCGGTTTAACGTCTCATCCAAAGCATGGCACACCCCAGCAGCACCCCCCCCAATACTGCACTCAGATGCCAGCGATTTTTAGGTGCAAGTCCAATCCCGGTGTGGGACGAGAACCCACAGCCTTCTGGTCCAGAGGCGGATGTGCTACCAACTGAGCCACGCTGACACCTACAGTATGTAAGTTGTAAGTTGAAATGAAAAGTAAAAAGCTTGAAAATAAACAAAGTTAAAAAAAGGAAAAAAAGACAATTGCATGCTGGATTGTGGCATACATACAATTCTGTTACAGTAAAGCTGGCAAGGAGCCCCCAGTACGTCTGAGGGTACACTCCACTAGGGGTACAGCTGCTGCAGCAGCAGCAGCTAGGGAAATAGAAGCACAGAAGTTGACGGCAGATAAGGACCACAGGGCCCATCCAGTCTGCTCATTTCTTTTTCTACCTTATAAATGTGCCATTGCCTTTGCTCTGTCACTGGCCTATCTATTCATACTCATCTGTATTGCTTGCTTATGCCTATCCCATGCCTATTTGAAGGCCTGCACTGTATTCATATCCACCACTTCCTGAGGTAGGCCGTTCCATGCATCCATCACCCTTTCTGTGAAAAAGAACTTTGTCACATTACCCCTTACTCGGCCTCCCTCTAATCTCATGCTGTGTACTCTTGTCCTGCTATTTTTCTTATATTGAAACATGTTAGACTTTCACCTTGTTAATGCCCTTAAGGTGTTTGAATGTTTCGATCATATCACCTCTCTCCCTCCTTTGCTCTAGGGTATACATATTGAGCTCCATTAATCTGTCCTCGTATGTTTTCTGATGCAGTCCCTGCACCATTTTGGTTGCCCTTCTCTGGACTGCCTCAACTTGATTACTGTCCTTTTGAAGGTGTGGCCTCCAGTACTGCACACAGTACTTCAGATGGTGCCTAACCAGTGTCTTGTAAAGAGGGGTTATTACCTCCCTCCCTCTTCTGACTTGTGATACCCCTACTTATACACCCTAACATCCCCCTAGCCTTACCTACTGCTTTAGTGGTCTGCTTGGATGATTTCAGGTCATCGGTGATGATGATGCCCAAGTCTCTTTCTTCCCTTGTAACTGCCAGCAACTCCCCTCCAGCCTATAGCTGGCTTCAGGGTTTCTCTTTCCTGTGTGCATGATCTTACAATTCTTTGCATTAAACCCCATTTGCCACTCTTCTGACCATTTTGCTAGTTTACCCAGATCTCTCATCATTCTGCCCACCCCATCTGGCATCTGTCCAGCATATTCCCTTGTTGGAGGTCTGCAAAGCAGGCACATGGAAATCTGTACATAACAAAGCACTGCAGCTCGGACACACAGTCCAGGAGTGATGCCAGGTTTGGTACAGCAGTGCTGCAGAACTTGTTCCCTAAGTAGGGTTCTGTGCCTTCCTCCAAAGGTACTGCTTCATAGTGTGCTAGATTTAATGATATTGAAGAATACCTGAGGTTGGAAAAAAAAATTACTCACCGTAGTAATCTTGTTTCTTCCAAGGTATTACATACTAACGTACTAAAATGCCAGCAGAATAGGCCTAACGGTCTTTCGTGTCTGCTCGTTTGGTCAGCCCCCACCCTGGGTGCTGACCTTGCTGTCCCCCTCGCCTTCTCTGGCTTCTCCCTTCCCAGTTCCGGATATTCTTGCTGCATTGGATTTTGCTTCCAGAACCCTTCCCCTGTACCTGTCCCACCCTCTTGAACCCTCCACTGTCTCTGCTCCACCAGCCCCTAGGCAGTGCATTCCATGGCTCCACCACCCTCTCAGTGAAGTAGCACCTCCTCCTTTTCCCTGAATCTTCCCCTCCAGCTTCCACCCATGCCCTCTAGTGGCCCCTTCTCCTCCCTTCAAGCACCCTGACTGTTCCTCCCCTATTTACCCTCTTCATGTACCTGAAGACCTCTATCATGTCCCCCGGTCCCTTCTCTCTTCCAATGTGTACATATTTAGCTCTTGAGCCTCTCCTCTTAGGTCCTGTTCCCAAGCCCCAAATCATTTTGGTTGCCTCCTCTGGACCCTCTCCAGGAGGTTAATGTCCTCTTAAGTGTGGCTCCAAAACTGCACCAGTACTCAAGGTGTGGCCTCACCAAGCAGTTATACAGAGGGAGTATCACTCCTCCTTCTGGAGGTGATCCTCTAGCGATGCATCCCAGCATCCTGTTGGCCTGGCTGCTGCCCTCCTACAAGTCTCAGAGTTGTTCATCTTGACATCCACCACCACCACCCCAGGTCCCTCTCAGCCATCGAGACTTGTAGCATTCCCCCCTGGTGTACACTTAGTGGGTTTCTCCCCTCAGGTGGAGTACCTTGCATTTCCTGCATTGAACCTCAGCTTCCACTTTCTAGGCCATCTTCCAGAGCCTCCAGGTCCCCCTTAGGGCCACCCTCCTTCCTCCCATCCACCACCGCCTCAGTTTCGAGTCATCCGAAAGAGACTCATCTCACTCCTGATTCTTGTCCTATGTCAGAGACATAGGCGCTGAACAGAAGGGACAGGACTGATCCCTGTGGGACCCCACCAATGACCCTCCTTGGGGATGAGACTATCTCGCCAACTACGACCCTCTGGGTCCGGTCCTGGAGCCAATTGCCTATCCATCTGATCTTCTGGTTCCCCACCCCCATTTCTCCCAGCTTATCCAACAGGCCCACGTGAGGAACAGAGTCAAATGCCTTGCTGAAGTCTAGAAAGAGGACGTCCACTGGTCTACCCAGGTCCAAGGCACTAGTCACCCAGTCATAGAACTCCACCAGGTTTTTCTGACACGATTTCCCCGGGATGAATCCATGCTGTCTATCGTCCAGGCACCCTGACTTATCCAGGTCCCCCCAGCCTCTCCTTGACAATGCCCTCCATCACCTTGCCCACCACCGATGTCAGGCTGACAGGCCTGTAGTTCCCTGCCACCTCCCTTGATCCCCCCTTGTGGATAGGCACCATATGCGCCACCTCCAGTCTTGGGGCACCCACCTGTCCTCAGAGAGATGGTGAAAAGCCCAGGGTTTCGCCAGACATCCGCAGTTCGCTCAGCACTCTGGGATGTAATTTATCTGGCCCGTGCTTTCTCCGTCTTAAGGGAGCTGAGGGCTCTCACTCTCTGCTGTGATTTCCACTTCGGTACCTCTTCTCCCTGCTTAGCCTCCCCCACCTGCCAGTGATGCCTCCCTCTCCCAGACCACCGATCGGTAAGGGTCCCTCCTCAGTATCTCTGTCTCCTCCCATGCATGATGCAGCACCTCATTTTCCTTGGTGAAAACTGAGGTGAAGTACTCATTTAGTACCCCAGCCTACTCCCCCGGCTCTTGTGCCCATCTCTCCCTGATTTAATCCTGCTAATCTGCCCTTCACCCTTCGCTTTTCCCCAATGTATCTAAAGAACCCTTGTTCCTCTCCTAATTTCCCTGGCCAGGTTCTGCTCCTTCCTTGCCTTAGCCACCCTTACCACTCTAGTGGCCCTTCTAGCCATCAGCTCGTGCTCCCCTCGATCCCTTTCACTTCTTGAGCACTTGAATTGCTTATAGGCTGCTTTCTTTCCCTGCACCACCTCCTGGACCTCCCTGGTCCACCAGCAGGGTTTTTCGGCCCTACCGCATTTTGTCTTACTTTTGCACAGGTGCTGGTAGCATCCTGCACCCTCTCCTGATGATTTCCCACCTACTATCAGCGCCCATGTCTGACCCAATCCCATCCAAATACTCCTTAAGGATCCTTCCCATTTCCTTAAAATCCGCCCTGAAGTCGGTTACTTCCGCTCTTGAGCAGCCTTCTACCCTCCTAGGTCCAGGCAGAACCAGACCATGGCATGGTCACTCCCGCCAATGGGTCCCTTACCTCCAGGCCCCCATCTGGTCACTGTCTGCCAGGACCACATCCAGTACCGCGCCCCTGGTCAGTTCCCTCACCTGCTGAGTTAGGAACGCGCCTTGAAAGACATCCAACAACCTCTGTTCCTGGTCACAGAGGATGTCATAGTCTCCAGTCTGTTCCTGGCATGTTTAAGTCCCCCAACACCACCACCACTGCCTCTGCCCAGTCTGCAGTGTCTCCCAACATCTGCCACCAGACTGTCCTCCAGCTCCTCCGCCAGGCAGGGGTCTATACACCACTCCTATTTTTACTCTCTTGCCCCCTTGTTATCAAGGTGACCCAAATCGCCTCCATGGTTTCCTCCGCCTCTACTCCCCTATGCCAATGCAGTTTTGACTATCATTGCTACCCTCCTCCCTTCCCTCCCCGTCCTTCCTGAACATATGTAACCCTCCAGGTTCAGGTCCCAGTCATGTCCTGCAGTGGCCCAAGTCTCAGTGACCGCTGCCACATCCACTGCTCCTCAGTTAGCATCGCCTGAGCTCAGGCATTTTATTGCCCAAGCTCCTGGCATTTAGCAGGACTACCTTCCACCCTTTCCCTATAGTTCCATTTCCCCTGCTCGTGTTCCCATGGGGATTCTGTTTTCCCCTGGTCTGCACTTTGCCAGTCGGCCTTTTCCTGCAATCCTCCTGGTCCCCAGGGTGGTGGAGACAGAGTCCCTCCTTTATCGGCACCCCCTTGACAGCCTTTTCTCCCATCCCGACCCCCTTCACAAGTTTAAACCCCACTTTTCACCAATGAACCCCTCTATTTTCAACTTAAGGATTCCCTCCTCCAAATTGAGATGGAGTCTGTCTCAGCATACAGCTCCTTATCCTCCCAGGTCTCCCTCAATCCCCCATCAACCCATACCCTCTGGCTTCACACCACCCCTGAGCCACTGGTTTATCTCCCTAATCTTCCTTTTGTGTTCCCCACTGGCCCTTGGCACTGGCAGGATTTCTGAGAAGGAAACTGTGCATCCTATGTCATGACAGACCCTGGCGAGCTCCCTGAATCTTGCCTGTATCTCTAGCTCACTATTTCCCTCGATGTCATTTGTACCCAGGTGGACCAGTATGTCTGGGGAACCCCCACAATCCTTTGCCAGCTGATGTACCTCGTGCTTAGCCCTGTGCACCATTAGTCCAGGGAAGCATCTTGTTCTAACTGGCCAGGCTTCTCCCTCCCTATCCCATTTGATACCCCTGATCATAGAATTCCCCAGCAGGAGCACTCTGACCACTCATTTTCCTCCATTCCCCACCCTTCCATGTCCCTCATCCTTTCTACCGGCCCCTCCACCCAGCCGGCTCCTTGTTCCTTCCCCTATCTGGGTGCCACATGCCACCCCCTCCTTATTTACCATGGCCACCCCTTCCCCTCCAATCCTATGCCTCCTCCTCCTGAATATCCTTCTGTACCTTGCTAATTCCCCCCTCACTGCTCGCAACTGGTCCTTCTCCCCCATCTGCTAAACTAGCCTGGTTCGTCCTCCCTTCCTTCCTCCATCCATTTAGTTCCTCCTTGCTCGTCGTGCTCCCCTGGCCTAAACCCTCAGCTCCCTTTACTGAATCCTCCTTGTACTTCTGGTCCTTCTCCTTTACCTTTCCTCCCAACTGGTCCTTCTCCTCCCTCTTCCCCCTGCCCCTCCTGCTCTGATTCACTGCTGCCCCCATTTTCCTGCATTCCAGGTCCTCCCCTGTTCTTCCTGCTATCTGGCCCCTGTCTCCTGCCTCCCACTCCCTTTCCGTCTCTAACCACCCCTGTCGTGGCTACATCACCCCCCTCATCCTCGAGCAGAAGAAGAGAATTGAAGCGGTTATTGAGTGTAAGGTCTGATCCACCTCCTCGCCTTGCTTCCTTCTGTCCAGCCCTGGCCATCTGCCTACTTCCCTGAGAATGTTGTCCCTCCTTTGTGAGGGTCCCTAGTTACCTGCCTGCTTCCTTGGTAGTGTCCTTTGGACCCCTCTGCCAGGGTCCCTATGTGACCCTGAGTTTCTCCTGCACTCCTTTCCTATGCCCCACCCCCAGTGCTTGGTGCAACCCGTGAGATCCCAGCCCCTTCCCCAACCATACCACCCCTTCCTCAGCTTTCTCCTAATCCCCTGAACCTCCTCCCTAAGCTGTGCTAGCTGGTAGCACACTGGGCAACCAACGAACCAAGCCCAGTCCAGTATCATGGCTGCTCCACACCCTGTGCACCCCACCACCCTCCCAAAGATGCCGGCCCTAATGATGTGTGGTTCCATCCCCTTCCAAATAGGTTTCCTTGGGTGAGCCACCAGGTTCCCCACTAGTCCAAGATACACCCTACTGCCTAATCAGGTCACACACTAATCTTAGAGACAGTCCCACTGTACACCAGTAACCCTGTTACTAGGTGCAGTACAACACATTAAACTTATAAGGGAAATGAACAACTCCCTAAGCTCCTCTCTTCCAGCCTTTAAATCCAACCCCCAGTGGCTAGAACTACATGAGCTGCACCTGCAGCCTTTTCCTCCAATTGCAGGGCAGGTGTTCCCCTATAAATTAGCAGACTTCTGGGGACGGAGGGGTGGGGAGGGTGGGTATTGGGCAGACACCTGACTGAGAGAGAGTATCAGCCCTGTGTCTCCTCCAAGCCCAGCAGCCAAAGAACCAGGCCCAAGCAAATCCCACCAAATAGGTTTTAAATCAGAAGAAATAGGCCTCTACCAGCGCAGCCTGTTACACAGTGAAACATCCACAAAATGAGCCCACTTACAGCCACCAAATCAGTTTTCAAACATCCAGCAGCCCCCAAAACAATACCCTGCTAGCTCCTTAGAAGTAAGAAAGAAAAGAACTAACCTACCAAGTAAAATCCACAAGAACCCTGTGAAAACAACAAGCAGCAGCTACTGTCCTGGAACACAACTGATCCTGTCCCCTTCCAGTATCTTTTTTTTTTTTAACTTTTTATTTATTATAGTTTTTTCATTTTTTTAAACTTGGGACACAGAGCAGATTTACATAAAAAATTTTCGTTACACATCTTGTAATAGAATTTATCATCATAGTTGTCAACTAAAATAGCACATACATTAAAATTTATATGCAGAAGGAAAATCTGTGTATTTGTGTCGAATGCCACATTTATATAAAGAAAGATTAACAGGATTACTCAATTATAATACATACACTGTGGCAGTGGGCTGTTGGAGAATTCAAATGCAGGGCCAAAAAATTAAGGGAAAATCGGGGGACCACAACCCCCACACGAACTGACTTACCAATTCAAATCCCATCCATAGATGGCTTCAGAGATTACTCTCTTGGGGGGACGAGGTCTCTGGGCTGGCCGGCCCTCCACTGAACCGCACGAAAGAACTGGCTATTTGGGAGAAGAAAGCTTAAGGGGGCTGGTTCATGGCTGCTAGGTATGCACATGAACCACTTATTCCAGTGGTTCATCAGCTCTGTGTACTTGTTTTGAAGTCTAGCTGTCAGGTGTTCCAGCTTGTATATATCATATACAGTATCTTCTCAAACTGGTATAGTTGGGGTCCGGCGCAACCATAGTCGCGTAATACATTTTTTTGCGGCGCTTAGGAGAATATTGAGGAGGTATATTTGATGTGAGTCTTTAAAATGATGTGGGTAATATAAAATAATCCCTACTTCTGGGGGAAGTGCACCTAGGCCTGGAAAGAGGTCCAGGATCCTATTTTCTATCCCCATCCAGTAGACTGTTAACACCGGACACAGTCAGAATATATGTGCATGTGTGGCCACATCACATCCACAACGTCTCCAACAACTGGAATCCCTTCGCTCCGTGTACTTGGCGGTGATCTAAGGGTGTGCGAAAAAAATCTAGAGACCACCTTCCAGGAAATCTCCCTCCAGATGTAAGAGTTGGATACCTTGTGTTGTCTTCGCCAGATTTGGACCCAGTCTTCCTGTGATAGACCGACCCGGAGTTCGGCTTCCCAGTGAAATTGTACCAGATCCATGATATGGGAAGGGGTTTCCCGTATGGCCTTATAAAAGCGAGATAGTAGGTGGCCTTGTAACCCCCCATCTCTCCAGCTGCGTTAATAAGGAGCACAACGGAGGAATGGGGTGATCGGTGACATCTAACCCAATTCTGGATTCCAGAAAGCAGCGGATCTGTAGGAATCTAAAGAAATCCCTCTATTTCAGGGAGAACTCCTGCCTAAGTTGTTCGAATGATTTAAAAACATCCCCAACATAAAATTGACAGGGGTGTTTCAGGCCCTGACGTGTCCAGTTACGAAATGTTATATCTAGTTGTGCCGGAGGCCAGTGCGGATCCTCTGCAGGAATGCTTATCTAGGTTGAGAGAAACCTATTAGCTGATCGAGTCAAAAACCTAGTCCAGCATTGGAGAAGTCCCTTAGTGAAACTGGATCCACTACTCAGCAGAGTGTTGTTATGAGGTTGAAACACTAGAGAGTAATTTAATGGGCGATCTGCCATCCACCTCTCTACTACGAGCCAAGGCAGGGATTGTGTCTGGGGGAGAAACCAGGACGTTATATGTGTGAGTAGGGCCACTAGCCAGTAATTATACATACAAGGGAGAGCAAGGCCTTCCCTATCCTTGGAGCATTGGAGTTTGCCCAGTGCTATTCGAGGTCGCCTATTCATCCATAGAAATCTATTAACTGAACGATCCCATTCTCGTGTTTCTTTACTTTGGAGGGGTATTGGGATATTTTGCATTAGATATAACATTTTTGGAAGGGAGTTCATCTGGACAGACTGTACCCTAACCAATAGGGAGAGAGGTAGAGGGGCCCAGGCTCCAGGTCGGATTTAATTTTGCAGAAGAGTTGGGGTGTGGTTGATTAGAGTAGAGGTCCGAGAAATCTCGGGGAATCTTAATTCCTAAGTAAGTTATATAGGGTTTGTCCCATTTGTAGGGATATCTCTGGGTAAGCTCAGGAGGCAATGGGGATTGTATAAGTAGAGCTTCAGATTTGTTCGGATTTATTGTGTAACCTGTAAGGCGCTCTGTTTTTTGTAAAAGAGAAGTGAGAGTCTGTAAAAATTCTTTTGGATGAGTAATATAGAGGAGAAGATCATCCGTGTAATAGGGCACTTTATGAGAGGAAAATTCTGACATTTTGTAACCGTGTAAGTTAGGGGTTTGGCGGAAGAGCTGGGCGATGGGTTCCACCAAAATAGCAAACAAGTAGGGGGATAAGGAACAACCCTGACGTGTACCTCTAAAAAGTGGAAAACTGTCAGAATGTGATCCATTCAGTCTCACCACTGCCTCTGGTTTAGTATATACACCTTTGATGGTGTCTAAAAATAGCCCGGGGAAATTAAACTTTTGTAGGATGGCTTGTAAGAACTCCCAAGAGACCATATCAAAGGCCTTTTGAGCGTCTAGGCTAAGGATCATTAGTAGGGATTTCATTGAAATAGCATGCTCTATTAAATAAAGAGTATGTTTTATATTGTCTGTGGTCTGTCTACCTTTGATAAACTCTGATTGATCTGGGTGTATCAGAGTAGGGAGAATTTGGTCTAGTCTGTGGGCCATTATACTGGTATAAATTTTATAATCTTGGTTGAGTACAGATATAGGGCGATATGAATCACAGAGGTGTGGGGGTTTCTGTGGTTTCAGGATCACCAAAATTGTAGCCGGTCTCCAAGAAACCGGGAAGGAGGATGTAGTGTGGCCTGCACGCAAAGCTTGTAGGAGGGGGGCTTGTGTTGACTCCAGGGCAGTTTTATAGAATTTGGGGCCGAACCCATCGGGTCCTGGGGACTTCCAATTTTTGAGGCCTTTAATGGTAGTCTGGAGTTCCAGAAGTGTGGGAGGGGCTGCTATCTGTGCCTGCTGAGACTCTGAAAGAGCTGGTAAATGAAGTTGGGCCAAGAAGGAAGATATTTTATGGGGATCCGATATTTCCTGAGGTAAATAGAGGGATTGATAATATGATTTAAATGAGTCAAGAATCTGTCTGGTAAAGTAACGAATCTGTCCAGAGACAGGGTCCTTAATTTTGGAGATGATACATTGCTGTATCTGATTCCTCAGACAATACGCCAGGATCTTGGAGGCCCAAGCTCCACCCTTCTAATACCGTTGCCTAAGCCAGGCTAATGCCTGTTCTGTTTCAACTGTCAAGAGGCATTGTATCTCGGCCTGAGTCCGAGAAATTAGGGGAAGCAAATCGAAATCTCCTTGCATGTATGCCTCCTGGAGAAATCTGAGCTTCTCCTGTAGCGCTCTTAGCTTTGCCTCGGCCTGCTTTTTCTTATGCGAGGCATATGCGATAATGTGACCTCCGAGCACTACTGTAATAGTGTCCCAGAGAGTCTGAGGAGAAACCCGGGGGAGGTGTTGTCCCGAAGTATCTCAGAGATTCGTATCTCTAAATGTTCTCTAAACTCCCTGTCTCGGAGCAAAGAAGGGTTAAATCTCCACTGAGAATTTTTCTCCTCCTTATTAAGATTAAGTTCAACTGTAATGGGCGCGTGAGCTGATAAAACAGATGTTAAGAATATCAGCTGATCTTATCAGATCTGTATATTCTTTTGGAATACATATGTAATCTAGTCTAGAGTAATGTTTAAAGGCATTGGAGAAGTAGGTAAATTTTCATTGTGACGGGTGGAGCTGTCTCCAGGTATCTATAAGGCCCACGTCTCTGACCAGGCATCTAAGATGTTTCTGACATGAGGATTGTGAAGGAGGGGGTGAGACCGAAGAGTCCAGTGCAAGATTAAGAAGACAATTGAGATCTCCTCCTAGTATCAAGATCACTTGTTGCCGTGTCAAGACAGCATCAATGAGTCACTGGATGGTGGAAGCATCAGTGCCCGGGGGAATATATACACTACAAAGGGTTAGTAACTGTTGATTAAATTGAACCACTGCAAGTGCCAACCTATCAGAGTACTGAGCTAGGATCTGTAGTGGCAAATGTCTCGGGATCAGAACAACAGCTTCCCTTCTTCGCCCTCTCTGATAAGAGGACTCTACCATCACCGCAAATCCAAACGTAACATAGAAACATAGAATTTGACGGCAGATAAGGACTGCTTGGCCCACCCAGTCTGCCCATTTTCCTACCTAACAGATAAGCTGCAAATCCTATTTAACCAACAGCTTACTTCCTCCTACCCCACTAGGACTGCCTTATGTCTGTCCCATGCATTCTTGAATTCCACTGTTCTTGACTCCACGACCTCCTCAGGGAGGCTGTTCCATGCATCCACAACCCTCTCTGTGAAAAAATACTTCCTCACATTACCCCTGAGCCATCCCCCTCTATCTTCAAATTGTGCCCCCTTGTTCTTGCACATCTCTTTTTCTGAAAGATGCCACCCTCTTGGACTTTGTTGATTCCCTTGAGGTACTTGAAAGTTTCTATCATGTCCCTTCTCTCCCTCCTTTCCTCAAGGGTATACATATTAAGCTCCTTTAGTCATTCTTTGTATGTCTTCTGGTGCAGACCCTGCACCATTTTGGTTGCCCTCCTCTGGACACCTCCACTCTGTCTATGTCTTTGCGGAGATGGGGTCTCCAGAACTGCACACAGTACTCCAGATGGGGTCTCACCAACTATCTGTACAGAGGGATAACAGCTTCCTGTTTTCTACTATTGATGCCTCTCCCTATGCATCCCAGTATCCCCCCAGCCTTCCTTACTGCCTTCTCACATTGCTTGCCCACCTTTAGGTCATCTGATATAATTACCCCCAGGTCCCTTTCCATTTTTACTGTTGTTAATATCTCACCCCCCATTGTGTACTCTTGCCCTGGGTTTTTGTTTCCCAGGTGCATTACCTTGCACTTCTTTGCATTGAATCTGAGCTGCCATACATTTGACCATTCCTCCAACCTTGCCAAGTCCCTTCTCATCCTTTCCACTCCATCTGGTGTATCGACCCTGTTGCAGATCTTTGTGTCATCTGCAAAGATACATACTTTTCCGTCCAGTTCCTCTGCAATGTCCCTTATAAAGACATTAAAAAGGACTGGTCCCAGTACTGAACCCTGCGGTACCCCACTAGTAACCCTCCTTTCTTCACTGTGGACTCCATTTACTACTACCTTTTGCGTCCTGTTGTCTAGCCAATTTTTTATCCAGGCTACCACCTTGGGGCCCACTCCAAGACTGGCTAACTTGTGTATTAATCTTTTGTGGGACTGTATCAAGTGCCTTGCTAAAATCTAGGTAAGCCATGTCCACAGCCCCTCCCTGGTCTACTACTTTGGTCACCCAGTCAAAGAAATCTATTAGATTTGTCTGGCATGACCTTCCCGCTGTGAACCCATGCTGCCTTGGGTCCTGTGCCCCACTGGCCTCTAGGTACTCAACAGTTCTTTCCTTCAGAAGTGACTCCATCACTTTCCCCACCACAGAGGTCAAACTGACAGGTCTGTAGTTTCCTGCCTCTGTCTTGGTTCCCACTTCTGTGTAGAGGAATCACATCCGCCTTCCTCCAGTCCTCGGGTACCACACCATCCTCCCATGATTTATTAAAAAGAGTAGCCAGTGGTTTCACTAGTTCCCCCCCTTAATTCTTTTAGAATTCTGGGGTGAATTCCATCAGGCCCCATTGCTTTGACCTTCAGTTTTAGGAGTTCTTGCAGAATGCTCTAGGTCCAGTTGGGTAGGGTAAAAAAAATTAACTACCTGGGGAGTACAGTAAGGCCCAACTATATTACAATAAGTTATGTTGGGGTAACATATTTGCCAACTGGGCATAACTATAGTGCCACATAATAATGGCACCAGTTCATTAAGCAAATAAAAAAATTATGTACAGACCCTCATAAAAAGGGTTTTCTATGTCTTCCAGTAATGCATGGCCAAATGTGACCTGCATTAGGGACAAGTCTATTGACTGTCCGTAGTTAAGGACCCACTCCAAAATATAGAGTGGAACCAAGGGGAATCTATTGCCCCTAAAGTTAAGGAGGGGGAGGAAAGTAATAAGGATAACACATATTGTGGGTAACTGTAGAAAAAGGAATGGGAAAGTGAGGTGGGGGAAAAAAAGTGCTGTTCTGTCAGGGCTCTGCTCAGAGATTGGTTAAGAGCTTGTGGCCCGCCCCACAGCCTGTGGTATAGAGGGGGATAAATAATGTAACCTAGTGTGTGTCAGAAGTATTCACATCCAGAAATCAAGGTGTGACAGCTGAAAAAATACAAAAGAAAAGGGGGGTGCAAGGACCCACTGGGATACATCCATCCTCTCCCATCTACATTAGTCAAACAATTCTGGCAAACTCAGTTGTAGTCCAGAATCAGTTCAAGATGTAATCTATGAAGGTTTAGGTACAAGAAGCTGGCCTGGTGGAGATTCGGCAAAAGACAGTGGTCTTCCAGTTCCAAGGTAAGTGGGGAGGCAAAGGAGGCATGGGCTAAAGGCAGGTGGAATCCAGTAGAGGGGCCGGGGGCCACCATGGGCCCTGACTGCCTCCCAACCCCAGAGAGGCAAGGGGAGGACACCACAAATGAGAGGGGCAGCCGGGGGGGGTGCAGAACATCCAGAAACATCAATAATCCAAACCACTTCTCGCCCCATAGAGGAGTAATAATCTCAGAGTGGGCAGCTTTATGGAAGGATGGTTCATTGGTGGGGGGGGGGGACCAGAGGGGTCAACCCAATAAGTATAATATTCATTCCCCCATCCACCACAAGGTCCAGGACTAGCAAGGGCAAAACCTCCCGAGAGCCCTGAAATCCAGTCACAGGCTATGCAGTATATTTTCCTTTGATGCTATGCGAATCGTAGGTGTGGTCAATTATCGCCAGACCGCCCAGGGCCGAGGAGACCAAGGAGCCTGCCCCTATTTAGCAGGTCCATATTGTGTATCCGGCTATAGTTTATATAGCTGCCCTATCCCCAAGTCCCAGGAGAGGTCCGGAGGCCCAGCCGGCAGGAGACGTCCGGCTCTGGCCTACCCACCCCATCCCGAGCTGGAGAACAACTGAGGGCCCCTGTTTAGCGGGGACCTAACAGTGTAGGCATTGCCAAAGTTATGCCGGACCATGTCTGCCCCAAGCCAATATCCTCCTGCCCCAGGTTGCCTTGTGATGACTCGCACAGTTGCATTGCCAACTCCCAACAGTTATGCTCTCAGGTTGTTGGAGGTACCCTCCCAGCCAAATCTCAGTGTCCAGTGGGGAGACTAGCCCGCGGGGGACTCCTCTTCACCCTATCCAATCCCTCAATCTACTTAAACTGGATGTGGGTCTCCATTTTGCCAGCCCATCCCTGAGCATCCCCCACCCCCATAGGGCAGGAATACCATCTGGGCAATCCCTGGGCCCCTCAGCCAACCTCCCTGCCATAATACTCACTGTAAAGCCATGCCATAATAATAGTTCAGCAGGATTGCCCGGAAGACTGGGCCAGCATTTATATAATTGATTGTGTAGTTACTTATTGATTTAATGGTAGTCAAGGAGTGGCAGTCCCCACCAGGCCATGGCTGTCTGGGGTTCTCTGAGGGAGGTGTATCGGGGTTAATAAGGTGTATCCGTGCTTATTTTAGGTCCATCAAGCCTCTCTAGGATGTCCATCTCCAACACTGCACAGTCCCGGAGAGCAGTGATACAAAAATACAGCTGTAGACCGGCAGGGGGTCGGGTGGGCCTAGATGTCACCCAGCAAGCCCCTGGCCCCATTAAGCTTGGGGGGGGGGGTGATATTTCAGAGAGAGGGGGAGCCCACCGGAGAGCCCAGACCATACTCCAACCCAGCCTGCCATTTAAACCTATATTGAGCCGCTAAGGGGCAGGTGCGCGAAAGATGGCCATCCATCCTAAATTTTAGGATATCAGCAGTGTCTCCTATCTAATCCTCCCTCCGTTTGAGCCTCATTTTTCAATTATCCCGCTAATCTCCCCCAATGGGGTATCTTCTTGCTATCATAAGGTCGCTTCAGACTGACAAGGCCCCCTAACTGCACCCTATTTAGTGGGCTATAGCAGCAAAGGCGCCTCAAATCAAATGAAATGTAGCCCCTTATTAGGCATCAGGGTCTCAATTGGCCCCTATCTAACGGGGACTAGACGAAAAGGAAGTCCAAACATGCCATCCTCAAGCCCATTCAAAAAGGTGAGAGACAAGCGAGAAGGAAGGGAGAGGGAAAAAACAAGCAACATGAGGGAAGGGGGGCAGGGCAGCCCTCTCCCGCCTGGTACAACCCAACAGAGGACCATCTATAACTGGGATTCAGCTTCTTAATCCATCCACGAGGCCTGGTGGAGCTGAATCCGCATCCGCCCTCCCGCCTCTCACCCAAACGAGCAGCCCAGGATAGTCTTCGCATTCCATTCCTCCCCTACTCCCCCTTACATCTGCCGTGTCTAGGTTAAATCATCGCTGGCCCAGCTCTCCGATCGCCCACAAAGGAACACTGTCAGGATTACATGCGGTGGCCTGCCTTCCCGACAGAGGTTTAAAATCCACTCTGTACCTCTTCAGACACAAGCACTGCAGGCCCGACACCCCCCCCACCAGTCGCCTCACTCACTGAGCCTCAGTTCGTTCCAACTTGAGAGAGTTTCATCTGTTCTGCCTGGAGAACTGTGCCAACATTTTCTTGAGGGATTCAATGGTAGCTTGTTGATCTGGAAGTTGCCTAGGGGATAATCCTCTTGGAGAGCCCTTACTCTCCGATTCTCTCTGGGGTAAGCGGAACGAAGTTGGTAAAGTAAAACCCCTTTTTTTTAGATCTAGACATGCGGCCTCCATGGTGTCATAAGTTTGTTGTCCTGATGGAAATTGAACCACTAGTTTACTGGGATATGGGGTTCTGAATTTAAGCTTTTGTTGCCTTAGGAAGGGAAAGAGTGGGATATAGGCTTGTCTTCTCTGCATCGTGGTAGGTGCATAGTCGTTGTCAACGAAGATGTGTGATTCCCCACAGAAAATACTTGATTTCGCCCAGGCTTGTTTTAAAATGAGTTCTTTGGTTTGATATTTTGTGGTTAATGTAGGTTTCAGTCCCAAAGCTCTGTGAAGTCTCTCTATTTCGAAGTTAAAGTCTGCATCAAGATTTAGAGCTTCCCATAGGAGGGACTCTGTGAAGCTAAGATTCGTGCCTTCGCTATTTTCAGTAATCCCGTACACGGATATTTTTACGGCGACTGCGGTTTTCTGTGTCCTCCTATGTTGCAACTGTGAGCTGGAAGAGGTGAACTACTTACTTCAGGGTCTATTGCATTTGCATAACAATAGAGGCCTGCTCCGATGTGCGTTGGTCTAGGGAGGACACAGTGGTATACAGTTCAGAGAGCTCTCCTTGGAAGGACTCCTGAGTTTGTTTAAACGCTTGAAAGTCCGATTTTAATTCATGTAGTTCCTGCAGTATTTTGTCTAGCTTAGAATCCATTTTGGCTGGTTGTGAAGATTTAGATTTATTTCTTTTACGAGACTTAGTTTGGTGGGTCTGGAGAGAGCACGTGGAGGCCCCAGAGTCAGTTATGTCTTCGTCTGAAATCTGTTGCTAGGTGAATTGGAGCAAATCTGTTGGGTCCTCCTCGCAGATTGCAGGTAGCCATATATTTCTTTGTATTTTTCCAGTTGTATTTATTAATTTTGTGGCTAGTTTAATAATTTACAAAAGGGTAGCGAGCTGCGCACTTGTGAGCTATGCTGCCATAAGCCCAGAAGCTGAACCGGAAGTAAGATATTCAGTATCATTAACTCGCCCACGCTACCTCCCCTTCCAGAACCAATTAGTGATTATTATTACTTTATTGTCAACTGTTAGGATAGTATAGTTAAGGGGCTTAGTCGCAGGCTCATTCAAAATCTGAGCATTTTAGAATGCATACAGTTAACGGGGCAGCAGGTTTGAATGGTGCATGAGCCAATCAGTGTTCCTCTATGATTTTATTTTTTTTAATTTCATTTTTTTCTTGACCGGGTTATTGCACTAGACAAATCCTGCCTATTTTCAGGCATGACCCGGGGGAGGGGGATACAGATGAATGCCAACTGACATTGAACCAGATTAAGCTGTTGGTGGTATTTTAAGTGAATAAGGGAAATTTGGCCAGGACACCGGGGAAATTCCCCTGCTCTTTTCGATAAGTGCCATGGGATCTTTAACATCCACCTGAACTACCACCAATCCAGGCAGATGGGACCTCTGTTTAACATCTCATCCGAAAGACGGCACCTCAGAAGTGCAGCACCCCTTCTCATGCTGCACTACAGTGTCAGTACTGGGATATTAACCCAAGTGCCAGATGTGGGAACTGAACTCACAGCCCTCTGATCTCCCGGCCTCAGAGGCGAGTGTTCTACCTACTGAGCCACTGACACTGATATTAGCATAAGTTCCATTCATCTCGGGGGCAGTACAATCCAGGAGGCTGACTGCTAGAGTTAATGATATTGAAGAATACCTTGGAAGAAACAAAGATTACTGTGGTGAGTAATTTTTTCATTCAGGACCCGGTCCCTCCGTGGGACCTCAGCTTTGTGTTGGAGAAACTTTTTTACCTCCCTTTGAACCAGCTGCGAGTTGCAAGCTGAGCTTTCTGTTGTGGAAAGCGCTCTTTTTAGTTGCTGTTACTTCTGCTTGAAGGATTTCTGAGCTACAGGCTCTCGTTTTAAGGAGCCTTATTTGGTTTTTCACAAAGGCAAGGCGTCTTTGCGTACTAATCCTAAGTTTTTACCTAAGGTGGTGTCTGAATTTACTTTAAATCAGTTCATCCACCTTCCAGTTTATTTTTCTGAGTATTCCAGTCAGGGGGAGGTGTTGCTCCATACTTTGGATGTTCACAGAATGTTACGATATTGTACGAACCTCACCAAGTATTTGAGGAAAACTGGCCAGTTGTCTGTTTCGTTTACCCCAAGAGAGAGGGTGCTTCTGATTCCAAACAGTGTTTGTCTGAGTGGTTAGCTAATTGTATTGTTTATTGCTACTGCAAGTACAATAAGCCCCTTCTGGGGGTGGTCAAGGACCATTCCACTAGGGGTACAGCTGCCTCTGCAGCTTGCTTCAGAAATATGTCTGCTGCTGACATCTGTGCAGCTGCCACCTGGAGTTCTGTCTACAGTTTCGCCAAGCATTACTGTCTGGACATCGCCTCTAGGTGTACTGTTGGTTTCGGCCTGGCAGTTCTTCAGGGCCTTCTGTCATGAGTTCTTGACTGCTGTCTTGTCCTCCTCCCGGTGGTATTATCCTGGTGATAACCAGTACTGCTTGGTACTCAGTCCTACTGGTGTGGCCTGCTGCAAGAGCCTTCCTCGAAGTAAGATGGTACAGTTACATAAGAACTTACCGTAACAGTAGATCTGAGAGAGAACCTCTTGCAGCAGGCCCTGCTGTTCCTTCTCTGTGCATCTTCTTCTGCCTGTCTTTTGGCTCTCAAGAAAACTCCACGGTTCTCCTTCAGCCACCAGTACAGGGTCTCTGGCAGGAGAACTGAGGTTGTTTGAGGCACCGCCCTCTTATATAGGCTATGCTGACGTCAGCGGGGGGCAGTCCCCCATGGTAGACTGCTAACTAGAAGTTTTCCATGTGGTCCTAGCGCCTGGCGGCGAAGTCCTGTCGGTGTGGCCTGCTGCAAGAGCTTTCGAAGATCTACAGTTACGGTAAGTTCTTATGAAACTATACTTTAACCCACAACCACTTAAGCCTCTCAAACCCTCCCCACCCAGCACTGAGAGCCCCCTTGAGTCACCGTTTTTTTTTTTGTTTTGTTTTTTTTTTATATTGCAGCACTTTTTGATCAAAGGCTGCATGATGTTCCCCTTCCTTTTCCTTCACTGCTAGAGGGTTAGAATGCAATTTTCTTATTCCAGTATAGTGTTGTTTGGGTCCCATACACTGGGGCATGAATCCAGCATGTGGGCCCAGCAGTAATAGGAGGAGGTAGAAGATGGTCCTACTGTGTTGGCCCAAAAAAGGATGCCAGTATAAAAACACAGTGACACAATGCTCTAGGTGGAGTGCGTTTTGGGGCTAAGATATGCAGGGTGGGTGTTTCTTGTTTTATGAGAGGACAGAGTAATGTCTACGAGGCGACCTTACAAGGTCTTTGAGGGGGGGGAGGAGGAGGAGGCAGATGTCACTGTGTAATGTTGGAGTGGATAGTATCGCAAATTAAAAACTACAAGGCCACTCAGTAGTACTCTCAAGCTTATTTAGGAAGGTGGTGGGGCTGAGATTGATGGTGGTTGGTGTGTAGGTGGGTTTTAACTATTTTAAAACCATGAGAGGGTAAAGTGCTGGTGGGGGGCTATCCAGTCCTTATGGGATTAAACACAAGAGGTGGCTGTGGATGGGGCCGGGAGTTTGCCAGCCTGACAGGTCACCTCTGATGCCTGCAAGAGAAAAACGTGAATTATACAAAAAAGAAAGCGAAGGGCAGCTAAGTAAACAAAATTGTTGGGGCAGGAAAATAATGCGAGAATGCTGGATACCCTGCAGGCACTTAAAAAATGTAGCCAAGGTACTGTAACATGAGTGAAAAGCTAAAGACTATTAATGCAAAATGTGTAAACAAAATAAGGGAAGAGAAAAATGGACAAAAAAATCACAGTGATAGATGTGTGTGTATATATATGTTGCACTAGATCAGTATTATATTCATACTGATACAACATGCTAGGGTGAATGAAGGATGTGTGGACAAGACTGGTTCCAAGCTCACTGTATCTCAACTAAATATGTTACTGAGGGACAAGTAGATTTACCCAAAGAGCACCAATGGTGCTTCAAAGTTTGTTTTTAAAAAGCATTAATAGCTTGACCTTTCAATATAGTTGTCGAAGTAATAGAAAATATTTGATGATGGGACTTGAGTGAATGAATTGAATGTTGGCTCCATGGAACTGAGGGCCCTATCTCTTCCCCTTCCTTAGTCTGACGGCCAGCCCCATTGTGTCAGTTATGTGATGAAATAGTTTGGAGATCATTGCAAATAATATCCCTTTTCTTTCTGGGAGGGGTGGGGTTAGCTACACTGGATTTTGAAAACTGGAATTGGGTAAGTCTGTTGGGGGGGGGGGAAAATCTTGCTGCCATTAGGTCCAGGGTGGGGAGGAGGAAAGAGCATTATTGTCATTAAGAGGCAGAAGAAACATTGCAACATTAGATCTGGGGGAGAGAGGAAAAGAGAGAGCGCTGGTACATTTATGTGGATAGCGGTGAAGAGAGATTGTTGCCATTAGGTAGATGGGGGAAGGAGAAAGCCTTTTTGTTTGCTAGGTTGGTTGGGGGGGGGGACATTGCATCCTTTTTGGTGTGTGGTGAGGAAGAGAGCTTTGCTGTCATTATTTCCTCCGGGGGAAGGGGGAGCAATACCTGACATGGAAACGTAGACAGTGAGACTAAAGAGACGGAGGAAAAAAAAAAGCTTGCTGAGCCACCCTGATTGGGCTAGAGTTAGCATATCAAGGTTCCATGAGGACAGCCCATGCTCAGGTGTGATCCTGGGATCACCTGTTCTAGGACAGCCCGTAGCCATCCTTTGGCCTCAGAGGTGAGTGTGCTACCTACTGAGCTACTCTCCGCTTTTGTGCCCATATTCAAAGTGTATGTAATGAATGGGCCTGTAGCAAGTACTACCGATGTAAAATGCGTACATGGTAGAAGATTTACACACTAGTGCAATATATTTATTATTGTAAAAAGTTTATCCTAGGGACATGGATATGATCCATGCACACTTTGTGGCAGTGCCTTTCCCCTTGCTGGAACATCTTCAAGCTAGCTCCTTCCACCCACCCGGGTGGTAACTCCCTCAGATCTGCCTCATGACACCAGATCTTCCTTTCAGCTGGAAGAAGCAGATTCCCTCCTTACCACTCTCGTGCTGAGTAGGCCCATTGCTAATAAATCTCTGGATTTACTTCCAAAACATTTAAAAAAAAATGTTGTCTTCACACTCGATCATCGATCGCGACCATGATGGATGGCAAGTCCACTCCCGGGTTCCGTCAGTGCCTTTGCGGCCAGAGGATATCCTGAATGGATCCGTGCACCATATCTACTGCCTGGGACATGAGCACAATCCCCAGGCTTGCAATATTTGTCGAACTTTCCACCCTTCCATTCTGGAGAACGTTCAAGCCCCACTCACTTTAGGCCGACTGAATGAACAGAACCCTCCGGTCAAATCTAAAGATGGCTGTCTGGTGAGCTGTGGACACAGGTCCGCCGAACAGCTAGCAGCGTTTGAGGAGGCATTGGCCCAGGCCAAAGCTTACACCTCCTCGGCTTCAGCCTTCGTGCCACTTTCGCTGGGCGCATTGTTTACAGGTTCTTTTAAAGAATTGTGCCAGTCTTTCCTGACTCTCGATCAAGGCCTGACTTCGGGGCACAAATCTAAACTGAAAAAAGGACCAAAAAAATAGTCTCACTGTCTATCTTTGGATCAGGAATGCTCTCGGTAGAGGGCTTCAGATTCCTGCGCTTCTCCTGATCCGACTTCAGTCAAATCCTTGGCCCAGGCCGCCAGCTCCACGGTAACCTATAGCTAAATAAATAAACCCTGTCGAGCCAGTTGGCTGAGATGCTGGTCGATCTTCCGGATAAGATTTTTCTCAAGACGGTTGACCATTTGTCAACTGTAGAGGCCGACACTTCATTTTCCAGGACTCCAGTCCTGACTCACACCATTGGAGGGATGGATCAAGCCGCTGACCCGCTGCCTCTGGTCATCACCTAGACCCAGATGTGCTTTGACTTTCACTGGCTCCCTCCGAGCCCTGCTACTAGTCCCCCCGGAGGTCACGGTCGAGGTCTCATTCCTACTCCCGGGGTTCAAGCGGTTCCCATCGACATTGGCGCTCCCGCTCTCAACACCCTGGGAAGCGGCACTGCCGTTACTCTTCATCCTCATCAGGTTAGGAGAGAATTCAGCGCAAGTTGGGTCAATGCGACAAGGATCTTGCATGGCGACAGCTGGTGTTCTCCAGTATGAAACCAGTCCCAGCTTCTACACTGGTCATCTCTTGGCTCTCGGCGCAACAGCCAACGCCTTGTCCGTCTCAAAAGCTGACCAAGACAGTCCCAGCTTGGCCATCCCCAGCATCCACCAAATGGAGCCCATCCAGAAACGGGCTCACTACCCCTTAACGGAGGTCCTGGACCGGGAAGACACTCCTGGGGAGGCCTTCCTGCTGGCAGAGGCCATCCTTGGCCCTGCCTTGGAGGTTTGGCAGTGCCCCGCTTCCTGCCCAGTGCCTTCTGCCTGAATGGCCCGCAAATAAGCGGTACCTACCAGTTCCCTGTTGAGATTCACAGAACACCCGTTGGTCGAGGGGCTGGTAGCTGATTCTGTGTTCAGGTACTCTGGCAACACTGGGGATGTTGAGAAGCCACCTGACAGAGTTCAAGAAGTTTGACCATGCGGCTAAGAAAGTCTGTGCTGCCTCTTTGCTTGGCCTTGCCAGGCAAGCTTGGCCCTTCTCATGGCCCACTTCTCTCATGCTCTTCTGGGCACACTGGATGAGGTGCTTCCTCATCTGCCAGCGGACCTCCAGACCATGGTCAAACAGGTCCGGGACCAGGGCCGGCTGTAGCAAAGCAACAGTTCCAGACAGCTGTGGACACTGGGGATGCCTGTGCCCACTGTGTGGTGGCCGCAGAAGCCATGCGCCGCAGGGCTTAGCTGCAGATCACAAGCTGGCGGATGTCCCTTTCCTGGGCACCGATTTGTTCAAGCCCAGGGTCGAGGGCCACCTCACCCACATTGAGAAGTCCAGTGCCACCTTGGACTTGGTGACATCCGCTCAGAAGGACCCCAAGCAGCAGAAGAAGAAGCCCTTTTGGTCCGCCTCCACTCCTGCGGCTGAACCAGACGAGCCCCAGGCTCGAAAACAGGCCCAGGCTTGGCGACCTTGGTCAAAGTCTGCGGCTTCGTATGGCAGCAAGACTGGAGGGAGAAGTCCCGGTGGCTCCTCAGCCAGTCTCTCCTCCAAGCCTGCCTGTGATGGGATGAGGAGTACCTCCTTCATGCCTGTCACAACTCCCCTGGGTCCTTCCATGGGTGGCTGGCTGCGCCATTTCCTTTCCGCCTAGTCTGCAGTCATCAACAGGTGAGTTCTCGAGGTGGTAGGTCAGGGTCTGCTTCCGGAGTTCAAGCATTACCCTTCTTGTTGAGCCCACGTCCCATGGAAGGACTTGGTATCCGCAGACATTCTGCCTGCTCTTCGGGACGACATTGCCCAGCTCCTCCGCAAGGAGGTCATGGTTCCTGTTGCAGATCCTTCGGAGCACCCAGGGTTTGTCTCCAAGTACTTCCTGGTGCCAGAATGGATTGGGGGGGGGGGGCTGGTGCCCCATTCTAGAGCTGCACAATCTGAACAAGTTTCTTAAGTCACGCACGTTCAGGATGGTAACTGTGTCACAGATCATACCATTTCTGGAGCAAAGCATGATGTTTTGCTTCCTGGATCTTCGGGACACGTTATTTCATGCTCCGCTTTCGAGCAGAGGGAACCTGTGTCGGAGTTAGGCTACACCCTCAGCTATGACTGATTGACCACTTTTCTATCTCATTTCCTAGCTACCAAAACTTCTCTTGCACAACAGTTAACACTCTTCTCTTTGCCTTTCTTCTTTTTTCCCACCTGGCATAGCTCTTTACTATCCCTACTAAACTTTCTACTGATTCTGTCTTTTGATTCTTTTTCCATTTCCATCCATGCAGTCCCTGGAATGATGCTAAAAACTCGGAGAGGTGGTATGTAAAGTGCATAAGTGCATTTTGTGTATAAAGTGCATAAGTGCATTTTATATACATGAAGGCTATTTTAAATAGGAATACATACGGTTAATAAAGCATTTTTAAATAAAAAGAATTCAGAAGCCATATAAAACAATAATAATTTCATGATTAGCACAGTTATAAGAAATCCTTAAGGTATTTTCATAAATTCACACTATAAACCTGTTACTGTATACTGTTCTATGTATGAGAATATGGTATACTTTATTAAAGTGCTTGTATCTGTGGAGATTTACACTGTACCTTTAACTGAACCAGGAAACCCCCTGAAACAAATTCAACCCCCCCCCCAACCCGGTTTTGAAGCTACATGTTCAGACATGAAACAGCATGTCCAGACATGTGAATAAAAAAGGGCTCAGTCAGGTGACCCCACCAAAGGACACAAAAACCTCTTCACTGAGTTCACTTTAGTTCAGTCCAGTGGGGCTCAGCCCTGAGAGAGGAGAAGAGAGGCAGACAAGCTGTTGAATGCAGAAGAAAAGGGTCTTAGGAGCTCTAAGATTCAGGACTATGTTATGTGAGGAAATACTGATGTTAAGTAGTGATTTTCTTTGCAATTTTTTTGTTTTCATGTATTGTTTTTCTATATTTTGAAAAATAAATATCACACCACAGTGTGTTTTAAACCTGTAAATTTGCCTCATCTGAAGTTTATTCCCACACGCTGTAACAGAGCCCTCTACGAGTTCCAGGCCATGCCATTCGGCCTGTCCTCTGCTCCCGGGGTCTTCACCAAATGCATTGCAGTGGTGGCAGCTTACCTGAGGTGCCGAGGGGTCTGGGTTTACTCCTACCTGGATGACTAGCTGATTGCGGGTGCCTCTAGGCAGGAGGTGGAGTGGTCCAAGGACCTGGCTCTCCAGACCTGCATCTCCCTTGGCTTCCTAGTCAACAAGACCAAGTCGGAATTCATGTCTTCACAGGAGAGTAACTTCATCGGGTCGGAACTCGACTCTTGCAGAGACCAGCGCGTGGCAGACAGGGTGGAGGCTCTCTCTTCCTTTGCCCGATCATTTCAGGTTGGGCAATTGTGCCCTGTCCAGGACTTCCTGTGCCTATGGGGTTATATGCTGGCCTGCACCAGCGTGGTCCCTTGGGCCCGCTGAAGAATGTGCTCTCTGCAGTGCAAGCTGGCTAGCCAGTGGTCTCAGCACAGAGGTCACTTTGACCAGCTGATCACTGTGACCCAGCAGATGCAGGACACTCTCCAGTGGTGGTTAGTCCCAGAACATCTGCAGGAAGGGATCCTGTTTGTCTGCTCAGAGCCAATGGTCATCCTGGCAACTGATGCTTCTCTCATGGGCTGGGGTGCCCACCTGGGGGAACACAGAGTCCATGGGCTCTGGACCACCGAGGAATCCTGGCGCCACATCAACCTGCTGGAGCTCCGAGCAGTTCAGCTGGCACTGACAGCCTTTGCTCCCCACATTTGGGGTCATGTGGTCCAGGCGGACACCACCACCACCATGTACTAACTCAACCAACAGGGCAGGACGCTCTCCCTGCTTCTGTGCAAGGAAGCTCTCCATGTGTGGACCCTTATGCGCAGCCTGGAGGCCGATGATCTAACCATCCATGTGGCATTGACCTCCAGCCAGCTGACGGACGCTCTCAGCCATGTGAGTGAGGTGTTTTATGAGTGGTCTCTCCACCCAGAGGTAGTACATAGTCTGTTCTCCCAGTGCGGCACCTCTCAGGTGGACCTGTTCACCTCAAGGGAGAATGCAAAGCTGAGGCTGTTTTGTGCCTGCCTCCCTCAGCAGAGAACACTGCAGGGGGATGTCTTCTCTAGTCCATGGACCCCAGGCCTCTAATATGCCTTCCTTCCACTTCCCTTGATCCACAAGATGCTTCTCAAGACCAGGAGGGACAAGGCACAGGTGATTCTGGTGGCTCCGGACTGGCTGCACCAGTTCTGGTACCCCGATCTCCTCAGCCTCAGCTGCAGGATCCTGAGGTGTCTTCCTCTCCACCTAGACGTGCTCTCCATAAATCAGGGGAAGGTACTGTATCTGGACCTTAAATCCCTGCACCTTACAGCCTGATTCCTGAGCGGCTAGAGTTCCGGGCTTTGGGTCTCTCTGAAGATGTCCTCACTGTCATGGAGGCATCTCGGAAGGAGTCTACCAGAAAATGCTATGCCTTTTGGTGTCAGGGCAAGAAATTGTACACTTTGTCCTGTCCAGTGACTAGCGTTCTTGATACCTGTCGTCCCTCTCTCAGGCCTTCGGTCAGTGACCCTTAAGGTGCACTTGGCAGCCATCTTTGCTTACCGGGTGCAGGCCAGTCAGCAGTTGACGCAGGAGAAGCTGGTCCAGCGCTTTTTTAAAGGTCTTGACCACATTTTCCCTCCACTCCGTGAACCACCACTACCTTGGGATCTGTTGCTGGTTTTGGCAAAGCTCATGGATAAGCCATTCAAAACGATGCACAGATGTGACATGTTTCACCTGTCGTGGAAGACCGCCTTCCTGGTGGCTATCACATCAGCCAGAAGGATCAGTGAGTGCCAGGTGCTTTCAGTGAAGTCTCCTTACCTGATCTTCCACAGGGACAAGGTTGTCTTGCACACCAACCTGAAGTTCCTCCTGAAGGTTGTGTCAGAGTTTCACCTTAACCAGGTGATCAATCTTCAGTGTCTTTTTCCAGTCACACCTCTGAGGCAGAGCACAGGCTCCATACTTTGTACCAGAAGCACGTGTTCACTTATTATAAGGCGTGCATGGCTAGAATTCGGGGAGAGGTTCACCAGCTATTTGTCATCTACATTGAAGCTGCACCTGGCAGACCAGCAGCTAAGCAGACAATTGGCAGGTGGATTGTATCCTGCATTGATCGCTGTTATAGGTTGGCGGGTAAGGAGCCTCCCGTAGGGCTTAGGGCTCATTCCACCCACCATACTGCTGCCTTGGTGACTGCTTCCAGGGATATTCTTATCCAGGACATCTGCAGGGCTGCTACTTGGGTCAGCACACACCTTCATTTGCCATTACTACATCAACCTTGAGTCACTCCGGGCTGCCGGTTTTGGAGCCTCAGTTCTCCAATTCTTATTTCCTAAATTGGGGGTCTGCGCCTTGCCTCCCTCCTCCTGAACTGCTAGGAGATGGCCAGAAAGTGTGGCTAGAACATCATATCCACATTCCTAGAAAAACAGGTTATTCACCTGTAACAGTAGATCTTACTTCGAGAGATGGCTCTTGCAGCAGGTAGCACATATAGGACTGTAGCCGGCTGGTGACAGGACACCATGGCAAACTTCTTCCAGCAGTATCAAGCAGGAACCACCCCCGACATCCCATGTGGTATAAGAGGTGGTGGTCCCCAGTATGCCCCAGTTCTTTTCGCGCTGTCAACGCGCTCATCTGCTCCGCGGCCCGACTCACGCCAGTTTGACCGCTTCTTTCGAAATTTCTAATCGCCTTTTTTGCTTTTTTCTTCAATTGTTCCTGCATGTCTTCTCCCTCGCTGAGGCACACTAACAAGTGCGCCTGTGGGAGACAGATCCCTGCCAAAGATGGCCACGTGGCCTGTTTTGTTGTGCTTAGGCCCAGATCACGACACCCAGTCCTGCTCCCACTGCCAGGTTTTCAGTAACCAGACTCTGATCCATCGCCAGAAGTCCCTCCAGGCCTTTCTCGCACAGCAGCAGTTGGCATGCAGAGGGGCTCCTCCTCTGAAAGGGAATCTTCCCACCATTCTCACAAGAGCTCCAACATCACTCCTCAGAGTCCAAGGAGAAGTGCAGGGTGAAGGAAAAAGAAAGGGAGAGGTCCCACTCCAGGTCGCAATCCTCCAGGTCTCTTACTGCCTCTACATCTTGGTCATCAGGCCATGACTCCCGGCTGACAGTAGTCAAAGTCCCGACCACCTCTGGCGGTTTGGGCACAAAGGAGAAGACGCCGGGGTCCTCTGGTATGACACTCCAGCCGATTAAGATTTGGCCTCCTACTCTGACATCCGGATGGTCATCAGACCCAGTTAAGGTCCATTCTGCCCCCCAGGTCGGCCTCTCTTTGCATTGCTGATTCCCGGGAGAAGGCCAAGTCCTCAGGCCAGTCGGCACAGAGGTCCTCTTCCCTCCCGCCTAAACAGGCCTCTAAATCAGCGGAGAAATACACTGTCCCGCCATCAGACAGGCGCCACTCTGAAAAATCTTCCAAGCCCACGTCGGACCCTCACCGACACCTGTCTGTGGAGGACACCTCTAAGAACTCCCAAACACCACTGCTGCCAGCTAGATCTCCATCACCCTCGGCGTCCCTCCCCCCATTGGACGTCAGAATGGACAACACACTGGCGGAGGAAGACCTGACGCCGCCTCCCGGAGTTACCGCTGGACCCAATGATAGTCCCAATACCCTGTCATCACCTCTAGTAGGTCCACTGATGCCGGCCAAGACCAGTGTCGGTGCCAGCGCCTCTGGGCCATCATCGCAACCGGTTACAAGTTCCCTGGTTCAGGACCTTTTCTCCCACTGGTGGGAGACTTTCAAGCCTGACATTCTCCCACTGAAACCTGTACCAGTTACGGCAGTGGAACCGGATCGGCTCCGAACCCAGATGGGGTAGCCCCTCCGCCCTCTGAAAAAGTGGTCTCCCAGCCCCCCTCAGACGAGGGTCAGAGAAATCAGCATCTCTCCCCCCCCCCCCAAGAGGCCACACAAGAGGGTAGCCATAAGAAAGGACCACAGATCCAGGTTGTGGAGACCCACTTCTTCCAGCTCCTCTGGCAGGCATGACCACAAATGCAGGAGGTGCAGGTCCCCATCAGTCTCCTCCGAGTCATATCACTCATCGGACCCCTCCACCTCGTCCTTCAAGGAGCCACCTTCTGGGGAGCCTGAGGACACTCCCAAGTCACCTCCAGATGACCCGTCATTCATGAAGGTCATGTGGCACATTCAGGCTAACATGGGCTGGGACACTGAGGATCTGGACCCTGAGCACATGAGGCTTGCCAAATACTTCTGACAGAAGGATCCCAAGCTGGTAGTTATTTCCCCCATGGTTGACGCCTTTGAGGATGTCACTCAGGCCACCTGGAGACGCCCTCACTCTTCCACGGACGTCCCTAAAAAGGTGGACCGTACCCAAGGGCACTACGGAATTTAGTGGGCAGATGGGCTTTACAGCCGCCGAGGTTCGTCAAACTCGGGTGGTGTTATGCAATGCTAGGTCCATCAGAAACAAGACGAGCATTATTGCTGATCTTGTTGGCTTGCATCACCGAAACCTGGCTGGATGAAAATCCAGGCCCCACATTGGAGGCCATGACTCTGGCCAGTTATTCGGTGATACACTGCCCGAGATTGGACCGCAGGGGTGGGGGGGTTGCAGTCTGTTTCAAGAATGAACTGGGTCTCACGAGTGTGGTTGTGGGGGAGACTGAGTCCTTTGAGTGTACAGTGGTAGCGGGTGTAGGTGTTCAAATCATACTCATCTACCATCCACCTGGTGATGGGAAACGCTTCTTACAGGAAGTGGCAGGCTTCATCGTCAAAATGCCATTTGAGTCGCCCAGATTGATGGTTCTGGGTGACTTTAACGCCTGGGTCAACAATGAACTCTCGCAATTTGGTAATCACTTCTTTGGGCCTTACACAGGTGGTTTCCACCGCTACCCATAAATCTGGACACTCCTTGGACTTAGTCTTTCTCTTAGGGATGGATACTTTCGATTTGGGGGTTGAACCAGTCACTTGGTCAGACCACTACACCGTGAGGTTCAGTTTTTGCACCCCCTTGAGAAGGCCTACCACTGTGGAAATGGTTAGGTACTGCCCCTTACAAGATATTGTCTCTCAAGGCCTTGCAATGGTCCTTGACCTCTCGTCCCCCACTTTGGCGAGCAGTAGTCCAGAGACCCTAGTGGCGGCCTATAATATGGCTGTTACAGTGGTTCTGGATTCTGTTGCTCCCGTTTGTGTACACCCTTTATCCCTTCGCCCCAAGTCCCCTTGGTTTGATGGGACGTTGAGGGAGATGCAGAGACAGGGGCGAAGGTTAGAGCATTGTTGGCGCAGATCTGCCTTTGATGCCGACTGCCTTAGATTGATGGACCATTACTCTATCAATCTGCAATCGCCCGTAAGAAGGCAGAATTCCTGTCCAGGGAGATTGCAGTTGCTAGGAACCGACCGACTCAGCTTTTTCAAACGGTAGACAGATTGTGCAACCCAGCCTGTCTGCAGGTTCGGAAAGCCTTTTCGCGATTAGAGTGCGAGGAGCTTGCTCGTTTCTTCGCAAATAAGGTGGCCGACATCAAGGCAGATCTGTGTCCAACAAACTCTAAGGGAGATGCTGTCGGACAATGTGAGTACACAGTACCTCAATTTTCTTGGAGTTCCTTTGGTCGACCTGACTTCGTGGATGTCATGAGGATCATCCATAGTGTACGCCCTAAAAGCTATAGTTTGGATCCTGGACCGACCTCCCTATTGTTGGGGTGTAGTGATGTGATATTGGTCCAATCCTTGTGCGAATAGTCTGATGCTCCTTGGAGATGGGTGAGTTTCCTAGCTCCCTGAAAGAGGCAGTGGTGACACCTCTCTTGAAGAAAGCTACATTGAACCCGGACTGTTTCAAAACTACAGACTGATCTCAAATCTACCCTTCATTGGGAAGGAGATTGAGAAAGTAGTGGTGGCCCAATTGGAAGACCATTTAACCATCCATGACATCTACGAATCCTTCCAGTCAGGTTTTCGTAAAAGATATAGCACTGAGACTGCGCTGGTTCGGGTGCTTAATGATCTTCTGAGGGTGCGAGATCAGAAGAGGCGTTCTGTTCTAGTTCTTCTTGATCTCTCGTCAGCCTTTAACACCATGGATCATTTGGTGTTGATAGCACACCTGAGGCAGATTTGTGGAATATAGGTAATCGTCGTCCGATGGTTCACCTCATTCCTCACCGGGAGATCAGAGTTATGTCTGTTTTTTTTCCTCAAGCCCAATCCCTTTGTTGTGTGGGGTGTCTCAGGGTTCAGTGCTGTCTCCCATGCTATTCGTGATGTATATGCTGCCCCTTGGAGACATAAGACGGTATGACCTGAGGCTTCACTGTTATGCAGATGATACCCAGCTATACCTGTCTCTTGCCCCTGACCAGGATACAGCTCTCTCTGTGTTTAACAACTGTCTGAAAGAAATCCAGGACTGGATGGATTCTAGTTGGCTGAAGTTGAACTCAGAAAAGACAGAGGTTTTGGTCGTGGACCCAGGTTGTCAGATACAGGGGTCGTCTGTTGGTGCGCCCTCAGGAAGTTTTCTTGGCGGCATATCACTCCTGACCTCTGAACAGGTGCGTAACCTGGGGGTTATCTTGGATGACAGGCTGACACTACAATCACAAGTGTCAGCTGTCGTCAAGACTTCTTTTTACCATCTTAGGAATATCGCCAGTTAGGTTCCATCGGACACATTACCAATGTTGGTCCATGCCTTTGTGTCCTCACGTTTGTACTACTGCAACTCCCTGTGCTTTGGGCTTTCTGGGGTTGAAATCCGCCACCTTCAGCTAGTGCAGAACGCAGCAGCCGGGCTTTTGACTGGGACAAGTAGGTCCTGTTATATTACCCCGGTGCTGCGCGAACTGCACTGGCTACCGATACGGTGACAGATCGCCTTTAAAGTCAGTTTACTGACTTTCAAAGCCCTACAGGATCAGAGTCCAGCCTATCTAAAAACTGCTGGTTTTCTTGCCCGCTGATCGCTTTCCGCCTGAGCCGACGAGGGGGTTTGCCAGAGATTCCAAGAGTGAGTCTTAAATCATCAGGTTGTAGAGCTTTTTCCTACACCACACCCACTCTTTGGAATTCTCTACCACGCCAGTTACGGGAGTGCACCTCCGTGGAGGAATTTAAGAGGGGTTTAAAACCCCATCTTTTTCAAGTAGCTTTTCTGGAACACTTTTTCTATCTGAAATTATTGATTATATTGTATTTTTATTGTTTTTTTATACTGAATTTTGTTTGTGTTCTGTTTTGTACAGCGCCTTGATAACTGAAAGGCGCTTTATAAATAAATTTATTATTATTATTATACAGGGCACACAAGGAGCAACCCTTTCTAGCTGAGCACCTTGCTGTGGATTCGGTGGTCATCTCAGCAGCTCATGACCGTTCGCAGAGGCCCAAACATCTGAGCACCAGGCCTCCGGACAGAGAGTCTAAACAGCTGGATTTTTTAAGCAGAAAGGTGTACTTGTCTGCCAGCTGCAGCATCAGGAGCCTTAACTTCCTGACTCATACGGTCCAATTCCAGAATGCCCTTTGGGAACAAGGAATGGACATCTTACAGGGTGTGCCCAACTGCCCCCAAAAGGCAGAACTCGCCAAGCTATTACAGAACGGATCAGACATAGGCACACATGTGCTACGATCTGCCTGTGACTCTGCGGAAATGGTGGCAAGGGTGACTGCCATGGGCATTTGTTTACAGCGCCGTTCTGGCTCTGCATGTCTGGGTTTACTCAGGATGTCCAGTCTAACATCCCAGACGCACCCTTCAGAGGCTCTGTCCTCTTCGGTGAGGATACGGAGAAGATGATCAACAAGTTACAAGACTCCACTGAGGCTGTCTGCACCATGCCGTCTGTGTACCACCAGAAACAGAGACAATCTGAAGGTTTCGTTTTCGTGGCTGAGGGGGTCAACAGCCTCAGCAGCCCCATTTTCAGTAGCCTCAAACTCAACAGGGAGGCTTCAGTCAGAGAGGCAGCTCCAGAGTATCGATGGACTCCGCCTCTCACCAGACTAAACCAGTCCACGCAGTCTTTCCTCTCCCTCCAACAGCATGACTCTCAGAGCAATCCACCTTTCCACAACGTCTCATTGGGAGAGGAGGCAGGAGGTCATTTTTCTCTTTGTGCAGAGGCCTGGAGAACGGTGACCTCCGACCAATGGGTCCTCAAACACATAGAGCACGGGCACTCTATAGAGAGTGTAGACATTCCTCTGGACAGGTCCCCAACCCCATGGAGCATGCAGGCCTGATTCAGCAAGAGATATAGGCCTTGCTCTCCAGGAAAGCCATAGAACCTCTTCCCCCAGGCGAGAGGGGAACAGGGTACTATTCTCACTTCTTCCTGGTCCTGAAGCAGTCAAGAGACTTGAGGCCCATCCTTGACCTCAGCGACCTAAATTGGTCGGTCAAGTACAAAAGGTACAGGATGGTTACTCTCCAGAGCCTGCTCCCCATGGTCCATTGGGGAGACTGGCTAGTGTCCCTGGATATAGCGAAGTGTCACAGGAAATACCTCCAGTTCGCTTTCCAAGGCAGGCATTTCCAGTTTAGGGTGTTGCCCTTCAGCCTCTGCTCGACTGCGAGGGTGTTCACGAAGTGCCTGGCAGTGGTGGCCGCAGCACTTTGGAGGAGGGGACACTATGTGTTTCCATAGTTGGATGATTGGCTCCCTGTGGCCCAGTCCAGGGAACTCCTTCAGAGTGCCATTCCTGATACTTGCACTCTCTTTCGGAGCCTGGGGATCACTATCAACTCAGCAGAATCGTCCCTGATCCCCTCACAGCTCCTGCCATTCATAAGGGCCCTCCTAGACACAGTTAAGGGAAGGACTTTTCTGCCGCAGGACAGGGCAGATTGCCTTAAGGCTGTAGCCAGGCAGATTTATTCAGCCTCCACTGTGTCAGCCAGGCTTTTGCTACAGTTGTTGGGTCACATGGCGGCATCCATCATCACAGTCCGTTTCGCAAAACTTTGGATGAGGACAGTTCAGTGGACCCTTGGGCCCAGTGGGACCAGAGATGGTATGACCTGGACCTGCCAGTCTCCGTCACAGGACCAGTTCGCTCGGAACTACTATGGTGGATGTCACCCGCCCTGCGGTAAGGGACTCCCTTTAGGAGGGAAGTTCCTGACCAGGTCCTCACCACAGACTCTTCAAACTCGGAGTGGGGTGCACACCTAGGCATTCACAGGATGCAGGGATCCTGGTCCTCGACCGAGGAGTCCCTCTACATCAACATCCTAGAGATGAGAGCCATTCTCTGTGCTCTCCGAGCCTTGGTCATGGCGCTTAAGCCAGGACACGTCCTCGTTCAGACGGACAACACATTGGTGGTTTTCTACCTCAACAAGCAAGGAGACACACACTCGTATCCCCTGTGCAGGGAAGCTACGAGGGTGTGGGATTGGGCCATAGCCCACCAGATTACCATCTCAGCAGTCCTTGTACCCGGTGTCCAAAACACATTAGCAGATGCCCTCAGCAGAACAAGGTTGAGGGCTCATGAATGGTCGCTTCTCCAGTCAGTGGTCTACTATCTGTTCGCCAGGTGGGGGATACCAGAACTGGACCTATTCGCTTCTGCCACCAACGCAGAACTGCCCAGTTTTTGCTCCTTAGATCCCTAGCCTGGTGCTTTCTGGCAAGACACATCCCTCTCCTGGAAGGGGAGGTTCCTGTATGCCTTCCCTCCTTTTCTGCTCCTTCAGAGAGTTCTTCTCAAGGCACAGTCGGAGGAGACTGCAATGATCCTGATAGCCCCTGTATGGCCCCATCAGATTTGGTTTCCACTATTGAAACAATTGGCAGTGGAAATACCAGTCTCACTTCCACTGAGCACTCACTTACTCTTTCAGGACAACGGAACCTTGGTTCATCCGAACTTGCGATCCCTGCATCTTCACGCATGGCTCGTGAAGACCTAGTCAAACTTTGATTTGAGTTTCGGACAAGGTCACCGAAGTCCTGGTGGAAGCTAGAAAACCCTCCATGAGAGCTACATACGCCATGAAATGGAAGAGGTTTTGTCTTTGGGCCTCGGCATGCTATCTGGATCCCCTGGCCTGTCCGGTTAACATTATGCTGGAATACCTGATCTTACTTGAGAGGGTTCCTGCAGTAGGCTTCACTATAGGACTGCACCTATTGGCGTCAGGTTCCAACGGCAAACTTGTAGCTAGCAATCAGCGGGGACCCCGTCAGGTGACACAACGTCAGCCCGACCATAAAGGGGGTGGCCCCTCACCCGCCTTCTAGTTCTTTCCCACCGCCGCTCAGTTCATTCGACAGATGTGGTAGAACAGCGATCAGTCGCCTGCTTAGTATTCAATGTTTTTTCATCATATTCCTCTAAATTTTCAAGATTTTTTCGATCGAGTGTATGTCTTCTTGTCTAAAAAAGAAGTGCACTAAGTGCGGAGCCCAAATCCCCCATGGGGACGACTGCTCCCGCTGCCTCCTCTGACTGGGACCTAAGCAGAACTCTGCTGAGTGTGCTGTTTGCCAGGGGTTCAACCAGGCCACGCGGACCAGACACAAGCAGACCCTCGAGGTCCACCTTCTTACCCAGAAGCTAACTTCTATGGAAAAGGAGCTCCAAGAGCTTAGGGAGCGGTCGTCCTCTCTGGCCCCAGAAAAGCAGAAGAAAAAGGACAAGGAGAAGCGCTAGGAGAGGAGTCTGTCACCGCAAGGGAGTGCTTCCACTTCAAAAACCATGAGGGCTTCTGCCGGCCGGATGGCTTCTCCCCTTCTGCCAAGGTGTGCGGGCAGACGGGGGTTGCCTCTCTCGAGGTTTCTATCTGTTCTCCCACTTGTAGCACCGCTGATAAGTCGCCCTGCCACCTGGCACCCGGCCTAGACCGATAAGCCTGACCACAATCTTTCCGCAGCCAGCCCGGTCGCGTCTGATAAGCCGGATGACAGATCCCCCGTTGACCGCACAGACGCATCTGCTCTACCATTCGGCTCCCTTGAGGACCCCGACGCCGGGACAAGTGTGCTCATTGGGGGACACTTCATCCATGACAGTATCTATCCCCAGGGATTCACCATCCATTCCTGACCTTTCCCTTCCGTCAGGATCATTACAAGATCTGTCGTTGGGGTCGCTTTCAGAGCTCCCCCCTTCACCTGGGTCTTTTCCACCTACGGATTCCCACCCTCCCAGGGATCCGTCGCTGGACCGGGATCTTCTAGACATGGATACCCTCCCTCGGGGACGACGCATGATCCCTTGCTGATGCCTGGCTGTCTTTGGCACCTCCCCTGGCAGGGCTTTCTGCCCCTCCTGCAGGACCCTCTGGCGGTTTTCCTGGGCCTGAACCCCATGTTCTGCCGCCGGGCGGCCCTTTGCCGGACCCTTCTTATCCAATGGCAGCGGGCACAGTACCTCAGACACCAGGACACCCAACACCGGGATACCTGAAACCCGGATAAGGGCAACTAAAATGGTGCAGGGTCTGCACTGGAAGACATATGAAGAGAGACTAAAGGAGTTTAATATGTATAGCCTCGAGGAAAGGAGGGAGAGGGGGGACATGATAGAAACGTTCAAGTACCTCAAGGGAATCAACAAAGTCCAAGAGGGTAGCATCTTTCAAAAAAAGAGGTGTGCAAGAACAAGGGGGCACAATTTGAAGATAGAGGGGGGGCGGCTCAGAGGTAATATAAGGAAGTATTTTTTCACAGAGAGGGTTGTGGATGCATGGAACAGCCTTCTGGAGGAGGTTGTGGAGTCAAAAACAGTGGTTAAATTATTCAAGCATGCATGGGACAGCCATAAGGAAATTCTAGGGGTTGGGGGTAGAAAGAAGTAGGCTGCTGGTTAACTAGGATCTGCAGCTTATCCATTAGGTAGGGAAATGAGCAGACTGGGTGGGCCAAACGGTCCTTATCTGCCGTCAAATTCTGTGTTTCTACCATTCACCTGGGTATCCGACGCCTGGATATCCCTCTGGCTTACCTGGATACCAATACCCTTTTTGGCACCATCCTGCTTACCAGCCCTTGGCCGGGTATCCCAGATACTAGCTGCCTCCTCCTCCCCTTCCCCTCGTGAATCTTTCCCACCGTGGTTGCAGGACACTGGGACTCAACTCATAACCGCACTTAGACAGTCCCAGCCGATAGGAGGAATTCCTCTACCCAGAGCACCACCTCCTTCTCCAGTTCCTGTGGGATGTGCTGCAGGTTCTCTACCAGTGGATGGCACCGGGTTGGACCCTTCCATTCCCAGTGGGTCGGAGCCCTCAGATTCGGATGAGTACTCTAATATCAACCACTCTGAACCCCGTTCACCAGTCAAAATCCATCCTAAAGAATCCCCAAAATCTCCACCAGAAGATCCTTCGTTTGGGGGCCTACTGAGAACCATTCAAAAGGCAGGGGGGCTGGCCATCCAAGGAAATTGATCCTTCATGCAAAAGGGTGGCGGAACATTTGGATTTGTCCAGCACAGACCCTCTACCCATCCCCCCTTGGATGAGTCCACATGAGGATCTTGTCACGGCAATCTGGCATCAGCCCTCATCCATACCAGCTGTTTCCAGGAAGGCTGACAGAACCTACATCCCCCCCCGGAAGGGATCTCTCACGTCACCAACCATCCTAAAGCAGACTCTATGGTCATCACGGCCGCGCGTAACCACTTCGCTCAGCCTGAGCACTTGAGTTCCTCCCCACCAGACAAGAACTCAAGACAGCTTGACCAATACGGTAGGAAGATCTATTTGTCTACCTCCTGCACCATCCAGTCATTGAATTATGTATTCCACATGGTGGCTTTTCAAAAGTCCCCTCTCTCCGAAGTGGAGAGGGACCTTCAGGACTTCCCTGATGAGAACCTCGGGGCAAAAATGTTGGACAAGGTTCGCATGAACAGATCTTCCTGCCATCATGCCCTCTGAGCCACTTATGAGTCTGTGGACTCCGTGGCCCGGGCTGTGGCCTCTGGAGTCTGCCTTTGGCACCTAGCATGGCTGCGCTTTGCAGGCTTGGCACAGGATGTTCAATCATCCTTCTTGGACATGCCTTTCAGGGGTTCCGTCCTCTTTGGCGGCGACGCAAAAGACATCATTACAGGGCTGCAGGAGAGCGGTCGATCCCTCAGAGAAGTACGCTGTATGTACCGGATGGTTCAAAAGAAACAGCCCTTTCGTTGCCAGAGAAGATGGAACAGGAATCAGAACAAGTGTCAAGGCAAGACATGCCCGCTGGTTCTGGAACCCAAGCCCCTCAGGCTAAATTCGCCAAAGCAGCCTCAGGATCTAAGGCTCCACTCCCCTCAGCGTCCTGACTCAGTCCCCCTCCTCTCGCTCCCTCCATTGAACTGGTAGGAGGGAGGTTAGGCCTCCATCTGGAGGGGTGGAGGGCCGTCACCGCAGACATATGGGCACTTCAGCTCATACAAAGCGGTCACTCCATCGAGTTCCTGGAGATCCCACCTCAAAACCCTCAGGGAAAGTCTCTTTATCCATCGGATCAGATCTTCGTCGTCCACCAGGAGATTCAGGCCCTGCTTCGAATAGCGGCCCTAGAATCCATCCCTCGAAATCAACTAGGAAGGGTATTTTACTCCCACTTCTTCCTAGTTCCAAAAAAGATAGGAGGTCTGCGACCTATCCAGGATCTCAGCACGCTCATCCTCTGTGGAGTACAAGAAGTCCCGGATGCTGACTTTTCAGGGACTCCATCCCCTGCTGCAGTCAAACACATTGCTGTGCTCCCTGGCTATGCAAGATGCTTATCTTCATATTCCCATCCTTCCGGACCACCGCCGCTTCCTTCGATTCTCCTTCCGGGAGAACCATTTTCAATTCAAGGCACTTTCCTTTGGCCTGTCCTCAGCACCCCGGGTCTTCACCAAGTGCCTCGCGGTGGTAGCGGCTTTTCTTCACTGTATGGCCATATATGTGTTCCCATACCTGGATGACTGGATTTTTTCAGCCCCGTCTCTGGCCAGCCTGAAGGAGGCCCTCTCCTTCACTCTGGATCTGTTTGTCCAACTGGACAACTCGGTCAGTAGAAACCTAGAAGTTGATGGCAGATACGGACCGCAAGGCTCATCCAGTCTGCCCATTTCTTTTTCTACCTTATGAATGTGCCATTGGCCTTTGTCTGTCAATGGCCTATCTATTCATATTCATATTCATCTGTATTGCTCCCTTATGCCGATCCCATGCCTGTTTGAAGCCCTGCACTGTATTCATACCCACCACTTCCTGAGGTAGGCCGTTTAATGCGTCCACCACCCTTTCTGTGAAAAAGAACTTTCTCTCATTACCCTTTAATTTGCCTCCCTCTAATCTAATGCTGTGTCCTCTTGTCCTGCTATTTTTTTTTATATTGAAACATGTTAGACTCTTTCACCTTGTTAATGCCGTTAAGGTGTTTGAATGTTTCGATCATATCACCTCTCTCCCTCATTTGCTATAGGGTATGCATATTGAGCTCAGTTAATCTGTCCTCGTATGTTTTCTGATGCAGTCCCTGCACCCTTTTGGTTGCCCTTCTCTGGACTGCCTCAATTTGGTTAATGTCCTTGTGAAGGTGTGGCCTCCAGTACTGCATGCAGTACACCAGATGGGGCCCAACCAGTGTCGTGTAAAGAGGGATTATTACCTCCCTCTTATGACTTCTGATACCCCTACTAATACACCCCGCATCCCTCTAGCCTTACCTACTGCTTTAGTGGTCTGCTTGGATGATTTCAGGTCATCGGCGATGATGACGCCCAAGTCTCTTTCTTCCTTTGTGACTGCCAGCAACTCCCCTCCCAGCCTATAGGTGGCTTTAGGGTTTCTCTTCCCTATGTGCATGATCTTGCACTTCTTTGCGTTAAACCCCAGTTGCCACTCTTTCAACCGTTTTGCTAGTTTATCCAGATCTCTTCTCATTCTGCCCACCCCATCTGGATCATCTAGTCTGTTGCAGATCTTGGTGTCATCTGCAAACAGACAAACCTTACCCTCCAGTCCATCTGCAATGTCACTGATGAAGATATTGAAGAGGACTGGCCCCAGGACTGATCCCTGAGGTACCCCACTTGTGACTTGCATCTCTTCTGACTGTATACCGTTTACCACCACTCTCTGTTTTCTGCCTGTCAACCAGTTTGCCACCCAGTTGGCCAACTTCTAACCCATCCCAAGCCTACCCAGCTTATTAATCAGTCTTCTGTGTGGAACAGTATCGAAAAGCTTTGCTGAAGTCAAGGTAGGCAACATCAAATGCTCCCCCTTTGTCCACCGCTCTGGTTACCCAGTCAAAGAAATCTATGAGATTAGTTTGACAGGACCTTTCTTTTGTAAACCCATGCTGTCTTGGATCCTGTGCTCCTATGGATTCCAGATGTTGCACTATCCTTTCCTTAAGGAGTGCCTCCATAATCTTGCCCACTACTGAGGTAAGACTGACTGGTCTGTAGTTCCCTGCCTCCCCCCCTGCTTCCACTCTTGTGGAGCGGGATCACATAAGCCCTTCTCCAGTCTTCTGGGACCTCTCCTGTGCTCAGAGACTCACTAAACAGTTCTGATAATGGCTCTGCTAGTTCCACCATTAGCTCATTTATCTCCCCAAGTCCCTTCTAGTACCCTCTCAACACCTCCAATTTATTGGAGCAGTGCTGGGTACAGTCAAGAGCAAGGTCTTCTTGCTGCTGGATCGAGCTGAGACCTTGGCTTCTGAGGCCGCTTTGGTGGCCAAAGCTCGATGGACCCCAGCGCACTCGGTGCTTCGTCATTTGGGTCTTATGACAGTGGCCATTCCTACCGTCCCCCTGGCCAGGCTGCACATGAGGGTTACCCAGTGGTCCCTTTGGGTCCAATGGGATCAACAAGTGGACGACTTGAACCAACTGGTCATGGTATCCACCAGCCTTCAGAAAGACCACCTCTAATGGCTGGACCTCACCAACTTGTTGGTGGGAGCTCCTTTTCACACTCGGGCTCTCTCCCAGACCCTCACATCAGATCCCTCTGATATGGGTTGGGGAGCCCATTTGGAGGACCACAGAACTCAAGGTTCATGGTCTCGTCAGGAGTAGCAACTTCACATCAACATCCTGGAGACCAGAGCCGTCCTCTGCGCTCTCCAGGCCTTCCAGTTATTACTACTCCTGAGAACACTCTTGGTCCAGACAGACAACATGGCGACTGTCTGGTACCTCAACAAATGGAGGGACCCGATCGTACCCTCTTTGCAGGGAAGCAATGAGAGTATGGTATTAGGCTCTTAGCACGGCCTGTTTCTGACAGCAGTCCATGTCCCAGGCATACACAACACCCTGGCGGACAGTCTCAGCTGATCAGTGGCCAGGGCTCACGAGTGGGAACTAAAGCGGGAGGTAGTCGAAGACCTGTTTCTTCGATGGGGTCGGCCATCTCTAGATCTGTTCGCCTTCCCATTCAACGCAAAACTACCCAACTTTTGCTCGCTCATTCCCAGGCATGGTGCTTTTTGGCAAGACGCACTGTCTCTCACTTGGACGGGGAGGTTTCTATATGCATTTCCTCCCTTTCCTCTCATACAGATGCTTCTGTTAAAACTCCAGGCAGAGGGGCCCACTTGATTCTGATTGCCCCTCTGTGGCCCCGGCAGATTTGGTTCCCTCTGTTACAACAACTAGTGTTGGAACTGCTGGTCCTTCTGCCACTGTCTCATGACCTTCTGTCTCAGGAGCAGAGCACCCTGGTACATCCGAACCTTCAGTCTCTCCATCTTCATGTGTGGCACCTGTGGACATAGCGGTGGCTCGCTATGGGGTCTCCTGTCAGGTTGCTAAGGTGCTGGTGGAAGCCAGAAAACCCTCCACCAGATCCACCTACACCATGAAGTGGAAGAGATTTTCTATTTGGGCCACAGCTATATGCCTGGACCCTTTTTCTTGCTTGGCTTCCCAGGTTTTGGAGTACCTCATACATCTTTCTGAGTAGGACCTTAGTTATTCTTCCATTAAGGTCCATCTTTCTGCAGTGTCTGCCTACCACCTTCCGGTGGAGGACAAAACCATAGCACAGCTAGAGGTTTCTAGAACTTTTTTGAAGGGTATCCTTCACATCAGACCTCCAGTTTGGAACCCTTGTCCTCCCTGGAATCTTAATTTTATGTTGGAGAAACTTACTTTGCCCCCTTCTGAACCGGCAGCAAGTTGTGATATGTGCTTCTGTCTTGGAAGACTGTGTTTGGTTGCAGTTACTTCAGTTCGAAGGGTTTCAGAGCTTCATGTTTGCAGAGAGCCTTATTTGATTTTCCATAATGACCAGGTGGTCCTAAGGACCAGTCCATCTTTCCTTCCGAAAGTGGTTTCGGAGACGACTCTTAACCAGAGCGTTGAACTGCTGGTCTGTTATCCTCAGCATTGCAACGGGGGGGAATATCTTTTGCACACTTTGGATGTGCAGTGGATTTTGAGGTACTATACCTCCCGGACTAAGAGTTTCGAAAGTCGAACCAAACCTTTGTGGCCTTTGCCTCCTAGTGCCAGGGCAAGTCCATCTCTTAACAGACCGTTTCTAGGTGGCTGGCTAACTGTATTCGCTACACTTACCAGAAGTACGGGAAAACCCTTCTGGGGGCGGTTAAAGGCCACTCCCTAGAAGCGTGGCCACCTCTGCCACTTTTTTCAGGAATGTGTCCACTGCGGAGATCTGTGCAGCGCCACTTGGTCTTCCGTCCACACCTTCACTAAGCATTATAGTCTGGACATTGTCTCTAGGCGTAGAGCTGGTTTCAGCCTTGCAGTCTTGCAAGGTCTTCCGTCTTAGGGCAGTCCCGTAGTTGGCAGACATTTTTCCTCCTTGCAGAACCTCATCTCCAACTCGTTCTACTTTCTTAGACTGCTTAGAATTCAGTCCTGTATGTGAAGGCCTACTGCAGGAACCCTCTCGAAGTAAGATACTGCAGTTGTGTAAGAACTTACCGTAACAGTAGATCTTCGAGATAGGTTCCTGCAGTAGGTCTAGTTTCCCACCCACCTTCCCCCAACTCCTAGAAATCTTCCTTTTCTATTATGCCTAGCCCTCCGGTCCTACCAGGGCACAGGGTCTCAGGAGTTGTTACTCCTTTCTTTCTACTATCCTCTCTCTAGGTCTCCGTGGAAAGAACTGGAGGGCAGCACAGAACCGCCCCTTTTATGGTCGGGCTGGCGTCGCATCACCTGACACCGGGCGGTCCCTGCTGATGATTGCTAGCTACAAGTTTGCCGTTGGAACCTGATGCCTTGGGGGCGCAGTCCTATATGTGAAGACCTACTGCAGGAACCTCTCTCGAAGATCTACTGTTATGGTAAGTTCTTACGTAATTGCTTTTTATCCCTGTCGAAGTCTGGATTGAGTTACTCCTCCATTAAGGTACACCTGGCCACTCTTTCTGCCTATCACATCCCTGTCCAGGGCAGAATGGTGGCTCAGTTGGAAGGGACTCTCACCTTTCTCAGAGGTATACGCCACATAAAACTCCCTGTTCGGGATCCTGTTCCCCCTTGGGATCTTCTGTTTGTTTTGAGGAAGTGGACCCTTCCCCCTTTTGAACCCGCCGTGAATTGTGAGCTACATTTCCTTTCCTGGAAAACGTTGTTTTTAGTTGCTGTTACTTCTGCTCGAAGGATTTCCAAGCTTCAGTCCCTGATGTGTAAGAAGACTTACTTAGTTTTCCACAAAGATAGGGTAGCTTTTCGTACCAATTCTAAGTTTCTTCCAAAAGTTGTTTCAGAAATGACATTAAACCAAGACGTCCAACTCCCCGTCTACTATCCTAACTGCTCCAGTCGGGGAGAGGAGCTTCTCCATACCTTGGATGTTCATTGCACGTTGCAATATTACCTGTCCAGAACCAGGGGATCAGAATATTGGACCAGTTTGTATCCTTTGCTCCACAATCTTTGGGTAGCCCTGTATCTAAGCAGACTATCTCCAGGTGGCTCATGCATTGCATCACTTCCTATTACCAGAGGCATGACAAACCCTTATTGGGTCCGGTAAGGGCTCATTCCACGAGAGGCATTGCTGCCTCTTTCGTGGCCCTTAAAAATGTCTCCGCTTCGGATATTTGTGCAGCAGCCACATGGCGCACGGTCCACACCTTCATCAGACACTACAGTCTGAAAATTGCCTCATGACGCAGAGCCTGCTTCCGTCTGGCGTCACTACAGGGTCTGATTTCTTAGGGGCTCTCCTCCTTCCTTTTACCTCTTTCCTTCCACCCAGGGAGTTGTCTTCAGCTTATGCTGCTTGGGATTCAGTCCTGTGTGTGTTACCTGCTGCAAGAGCGATCTCTCAAAGTAAGATAGTACAGTTACTTAAGAATTTACCCATAGCAGTAGATCTTAGAGAGAAGCTCTTGCAACAGGTAAACTTCCCACCCTCTTTCCCCTGGAGGTCTCCTGCTGTATGTGTCTAGTGCCGTACTGCCTATCTGCTGGACGAGAAATTGCCCTTCGTTTTCCTGGAAGGTTCTCGGAGGATCTGACTGCCAGTGTCTCAGGCGGTGCAAAAACTGGGGCACGCCGGGGACCGCCACCTCTTATACCACATGGGGCCCGGTGGGGAAGCGGGCCGACGTCAGGGAGCGGTCCCCACTTGGTACTGCTGGAAGAAGTTTGCTGTGGGGTCCTGTTGCCGGCCGGCTGCTGTCCTGTATGTTATCTGCTGCGAGAGCATCTCTCTAAGATCTCTTGTTATGGTTAGTTCTTACGTAACTGTACTTTCTAGGAGTGGAATATGATGTTCATCCACACGGACTCACCCGACCTCCCCTGGCTTTGGCGCTCACTACTGCTTCCAGCAGGCAAGATCTGACATCACGGGGTGGTGCTGAGGGAGTTACCATCCGGATGGGTTGGAGGAGCCAGCTTGAAGACGTTCTGGCAAAGCCTTAAAGGGGAAAGGCACTGCCAGAAAGTGTGGATGAACATCAATACCACTCCTAGAACTACTATTACAGGTGAGTAACCTGTTTGTCTAGGGGTCTGGATATGGTGTACTTATCTACACTTTTGGCATGGTTCCTTTCCCCTTTAAATCAGGCCAGAAGGTTTTCAAGCTGGCTCCTCCCACCCACCTGGGTGGTATCCTCCTCTGCAGTGCCCTGTGACATCAGATCTTCCTTTCCACTGGAAGTGACTGGTTCCCTCCATAGCACTCTGCATTTGTGAAGGCCCTATATTCATTTGGAAATTAAAAACTCCTTTGGTCTTCAGGCTTGTTTGCGGTTTACCATGTTTGCGCCGTGGACTCGTCTGCTCTGAAGTCGGTGCCTGGTTTTAAGATTTGTCTGTGTGGACTGAAAATGTCACACACAGACCCTCACACCACATGCCTGTACTGCCTGGGCCAGGAACACAACTCCCAGGCTTGCGGCCTGTGCCGCACACTGCATCCCTCCACGCTGGAGGACAGGTACGCTCGACTTCTACTGGGTCGTCCAGTTGAGCAGGATCCTCCCATTAGATCCAAGCATGCCCGTAGTGTGGTCTCCATGGCTACAGGTTCCACTGAACAAATGGTGGCTTTTGAGAAAGCTGCTGCCCAGGTGGCCACAACTGTTCTACGGTGTCCACACTGATCCCACTGGGCTTTGGTGCCTCTTGTATTGGGGCATTCCAGGACTTATGCCAGTACCTTCCTAACCTCTGGGAGGGCCCTTCCCATGGTTCAAAATCCAAGAAGGACTCCAAGGTTCAAGTTAAAAAGTCTAGTTGCAGGTCGTGGGATCACAAGCGCTCTCAGGCGTCGGATTCCCACTCTCCTGCCTCGTTGACATTCCTTGAATCGGCTTCGGCCCTGTCCAGGTCACTTGCATCATGGTGTTCCCATCAGGCCTGTTGGCCGAGATGCAGGTGGACTAGCCAGACGAGATTTTTGTTGGCCCGTTGTCGCAGGACAAGGGGGATACTTCCCTCTCCAGGACTCCAGTCCTGGCTTTGCATTCCCAGGGTGGGTTGGATCAGCCCTCTGATCTACGCCCCAACCCTTGGGACACCGAGCTTGCTGGAGGCCCAGGTGCCTCTCATTGGTTCCTGCCTCTCACTGCTGTCCAGTTTACTGGCAGTCGAGGTCTCTGACCTGTAGCTCGAGGTCGAGCAGCCCTCGCTGTAGTCAGCATTCGCGCTCTCGACACTTGGACATGCGGCATTGCCGATATTCCTCCTCTGCTGGGGAGGAATGGCTCTGCTACACATTGAGATAGCACTATGAGGAGCTTGTGTGGCAGCAGCTCCTCTTGAGCGCTGGGCCTAAGCCTGTGCCGGCACCCTCCCCGGCACTCCCTTGGCTGCCACCAACGCAGCCAATTCCAGCCTCTCTGTCCACTCGACTGGAACACCCGCTGATTCAGCTGGAGGATGGTCCTCTGTCTAGGGATGCCCATACTGTCCCCAGACTTCCTCAGCAGCTGTCGGACAAGGTTACTCGGGCTGACGAGCCCCACAAAGTTAGTGGGGACTCTGGTGGGGTGGAAGGTCTTTGACAGATCCTTGGAGTCGGAGGGTTCTTCCATGCATTCCAGGCCGATTGACCTGGAATCAGAAGAGGATCTGTCTGTGGACCATGGTCCCACTTTCTTCAGGGCCATGCTCCGCCTCATCTCAGAGGCTGCCGGGATCCAATTGGAGCCCGTCCAGAAACTGGCTAGCATCCCTTCATTGAGATCCTTGACTGGAATGACTCTCCAGGGGTCATGTTTCTGGTCACTGAAGCCATTCGTGGGCCCGCTTTGGTGCTCTGGTAGTGTCCAGCCTCCTGCCCTACTCTGTTGGCCCGTATGGCCCACAAGTATGCAGTCCCCATGGGTTCTCACTCCTGTTTCACTGAGCATCTCTCAGCCAAGGGCTTAATTGCTGACTCTGTGTTCTGCCAGATGGGCAATGTTGGGATGTTGACAAACACACCGACAAGGAATCCAAAAAATTGGATCATGCGACCAACAGGATGTATGCGGCCTCATTTTTCAGCCTCAGGCAGGCTAGTTCAGCCTTAATGATGGCTCACTTCACTCATGCCTTGTTGGGCACTCTGGAAGAGGTGCTTCTTCGACTCCCCTTTGACCCTCAGTTGTCGGCCAAGCAGGTCTGGGACTAGGGCCGTGCTGTGGCCAAACAGCAGCTCCAGATGGCCATGGACATCGGTGATTCCTGCTCCAGGCCTGTGGCTGTAGCTGTGGCCATGCACCACTGGGCTTGGCTGCAGAACTTGAACTTCATGGCGGATACCCAGCATAAGTTGGCGGATGTCCCCTTCCTGGGCACAGACTTGTTTGGGCCAGGGGTAAATAGTCATCTCACTAGGATTGAGAAGTCCAATGCAACCTTGGACTCCCATCACCTCGGCCCAAAAGGACAAGGGATCCAAGCCCCAGAAAAAGTCCTTTCAGCCCAGTCCAGCCCCTGCGGCCAAGCCCCCCAGACCTCGACTGGGCACCAGCAGTCCTGGCGTCCCAGCCCTAAGTCGGTCGCTTTCATGGTCCAGAAGCCAGGTGATCAAGGTTCAGTAGCATCCTCCACTGGTCCTGCCTCCACCTCCAGGCTGGCCCAGTGACAGTTTTGGGGGTGACCCCTCCCTGCCTGTCCTGTTTTCCTTAGATCCTCCCCACAAGGGGGCCAGCTCCACCACTTTCTTTGCACCTGGTCCAGTGTTACCACGGACAAGTGGGTGCTAGAGGTGGTTGGACAGGTTTTGCCTCTAAGTTAGAGGCTCTCCCACCCAGCTGAATCCATGCCCCTCGGGAGGATGTGGTGTCCGCAGTCATGTTGTCCGCCCTTCGGGAGGACATCACCCAGCTCTTCCAAAATGAAGTGGTGGTTCACGTCCTGGACCCACCAACAAATCCAGGGTTTGTTTCCAGATATTTTCTGGTTTCAAAACAGATAGGGGGCTGGAGCCCCATCTTGGATCTGCATGACGTGAACAAGTTCCTGCGGTCGCGCTCCTTCAGAAAGGTCACTCTGAACCAGATGATTCCGTCCCTGGAACAGAGCATGTGGTTCTGCTTCCTGGACCTGCTGGACACCTTCTTCCACATCCCCATCCATCCAGCCCCACAGGCGGTTCCTTTGGTTTCACATGGAAGGGACCCTCTACATGTTCCAGGCGTGTCTTTCAGCCTTTCTTGAATTCCCAGGGTCTTCACCAAATGTATAGCAATGGTGGCAGCCTTCCTGAGGCGCAGAGGGGTTCAGGTGTATCTGTATCAGGATGACTGGCTGATTGCAGGGCCCTCCAGACCTGCTGTCGCCTTGGTCTCTTGGTCAACGAGGCCAAGTCAGAACTTGTCCCCTCACAGGTGATTCACTTCATGGGGGCATAGCTAGACTCCTGCCAAGTCAAGCCCGGCTCCCAGCGGGCAGGGCAGAGGATCTTTCCTAATTTGCCTGATCATTTCAGGTTGGGCAGTTGCACCCTGCCTGGGACTTCCTGCGACTCCTGGATTTCATGGTAGCTTGCACCTGCTGACAGATGTGCTACCTGCAGTGGGATCTGGCCAGTCAGTGGTCGCAGCATCTGGGCCACCTCGACCACCTGGTCACAGTGACCCAGCAGATGTGGGATGCCATCCAGTGGTGGCTGGTCCTGGAACATCTCCAGGAAGGAGTCCCATTTGTCCGCCCAGAGCTGACAGTCACTCTCACGATCAACGTCTCCCTGATGGGATGGGGTGCCCACCTGGGGAAACGCAAGGTCCACGACCTTTGGTGCCCCAAGGAGTCCAGATGTCACATCAACATGTTTGGAGCTTTGAGCTTTTCACCTTCCCCTGACAGCCTTTACTCCTCATCTCCGAGCTCAGGTCGTCCAGGTCCAGATGGACAAAATGACCATGTACTGCCTCAACATGCAGGGCAGGATGCATTCCCTGCCTCTGTGCAGGGAGGCTCTCCACATCTGGACCCTTGTGCTCAGTCTCAAGGCCAACCTGCTGGCCATTCATGTGGCTATCATGTCCATTTGGCTGGTGGATGCCCTCAGCCGTGTAGGTGAGGCGTCTCATGAGTGGTCCCTTCATCAGGAGGTAGTGGACAGTCTGTTCCCAGTGGGGCACCTCTCAGGTGGATCTGTTTGCCTCCCTGGAGAATGCTAAGCTGAGGCTGTTTGGTGCCCCCCCCCCTCAAAAGTGGAGAACGCTGCAGGGGATGCCTTCATGAGGCCCTGGACTCCTGGCCTCTTTTATGCCTTCCGTCCCTGTCCTCTGATCCACAAGGCCCTGTTCAAAGCTCAGAGGTACAAGGTAAGAATGATCCAGGTGGCTCCAGACTGGCCGCGCCTGTTCTGGTACTGCGATTTCCTCTGCCTCAGCAGCAGGCCTCCAAGGCGTCTGCCACTTTGCCCAGACCTGCTTTTGGTGCTCTCAGGGGAAGGGCCTTCACTCTGACCTTAAGTCCCTGCTCCTGACAGCCTGGATCCTGAGCGGCTAGAGTTCCAGGTTCTGGGACTCTGACATCCTGCATGTGGTGGAGGCCTCTTGGAAGTAGTCGACTTGTCGATGCTGTGCCTTCAAATCGAAGAGATTCTCTATTTGGTGCCAGGGCAGGGAGATGGACCCCCTGTCCTGTCTCGTGGCTAACATCCTCTACTACCTGTGATCACACTGTCAGTTGGGCCTTCGGTAGATGACCCTCAGGGTGCACCTGCCATCTATCTCTAAATACCAGGTGCAGGCTGGTATGCTGACGGTGGTGTAGGAGAAGGTGGTCGGGTGCTTAAGGGCCTTGACCACATTTCTCCTCTGGTGCATTAACCACCACCACCTTGGGATGTGTTGCTGGTGCTGGTGATGCTTATGGGCAAGCCATTCAAATTGATGCACAGGTGTGAGATGTCATGCCTGTCATGGAAGACCACCTTCTTGGTGGCCATCACATCCAACAGAAGGATCAGTGAGCTCCAGGCGCTCTCGGTGGAGTCTCCTTACCTGGTCTTCCACAGAAACAAGGTTGTCCTTCACCCCAACTTGAAGTTCCTTGCGAAGGTTGCCTTGGGGTTTCACCGTAACTAGTTGATCAATCTCCCGGTGTACTTCACCGACCACACATTGGAGGCCAAGCACAGGCTTCGTACTCTGGACCTGCAGCGAGCGCTTGCCTACTATAAGAAGTGCATGGCTGGAGTTCAAGGAAGAGGTTCACCAGATGTTTGTCACCTACGCTGAAGCCGCACCTGGCAGCCAAGCCAAGATTGACTGGTGGATAGTCTCCTGCATCGACCTCTACTATAGGTTGGCTGATGGGGAGCCTCCCGTAGTGCTTGAGGCTCATTCCACCAGACATACCGCCGTCTCAGTGGCTGCTTCCGGGATGTCCCTATCCAGGGGATATGCAGGGCTGCTACCTGGAAGTCGGCACATGCCTTCATTCCCACTAGCACGTTGACCTTGAGTCATGCTGAAATGCTGGTTTTGGGTCCTCAGTTCTCCAGTCTCTGTTCCCTAAATAGGGGGTATGCACCTTGCTCCCTTCTCCCAGAGAACTAAGAGTCTGTCAGAAGTGTGGATAAGTACACCATATCCACACCCCTAGAAACGCAAGTTACTCACCTGTAACTGTAGATCTTACTTTGAGAGTCTGCTCTTGCAGCAGGTAACACACAGAGGACTGAATCAGGCAGCAGAACCCAGTGGAAAACTTCTAGCTAGCAGTCTATGGCGGGGACCGCCCCGACGTCGGCCCACCCCCAACTTCACGTATGGTGTAAAAGGAGGGCGTTCCCCAGCATCTCTCAGTTCTTTCCTGACGTCGATTCATGTTCCTCGGCTCCACGGATCATCTCTCGCTAGTTCAATCACCAGTTTCACTACGTTTCTTAGTCGGATTTCTTATCTTCTTCCGAAAAAGTTTGCTTTTTCAGCCGTGATTGCTTCTACATGTTGTCTTCTCCCGACATCCTCCATTGAAAGGTACCCCTCCCAAGTGTGTCTACAGCAAACAGATCCCATCCAAGGATGGGCACTCAGCCTGCTTGCTGTGCTTAAGCCCTGACCACGACACCCAGACCTGCCAGCATTGCCAAAAGTTTAACAGTAGGACGAGGATCCACCGCCAGAAGACCCTGCAGGCCTACATCACTGAGCAATGATTGGCTGCCATGCAGAGAGATTCCTCTTCAGGGAGGAGTTTTTCCCACCGGGAAGCAGTATAGCGCAGTGATTTGAGGCTCTGAGCTGCACATTTGATGACATCCAGCAGACAAGACCTGGGTTTGAATCCCACAGCTTCCACTTGCATACTGTGTGACCCTGAGCAAGACACTTAACTTCCCTGTGCTCCCAGGTCACACCTGTAAAAAAGCTTTCAGCTTAGTGTGCTACTCCTGGTTAAATAACTAAATAAAAAAAATCATCAGTGAAGAGGAAGGAGAGAGAAGAGCAGGTCCCCCTCCAGATCCAAATATTCAGGCTCCCACTCTGCCTCCAGGGGCAGTTCTGACTGCCTCCCAGGTGACCCGTTCTCCTTCCAGGCTAACAGTTGTTAAGCCTTCTGCCTTGGTTCGGGTGTCGGGTGCTAAGGACTGCTGCTCTGGGTCCTCAGGGCTCCACTCTTCAGCCACTGAAGATCCGTCAGCCTGATCAGTGATCAGATCGGCACTCTGACCTCGGTGAAGCTCTGACGTCAGCCAAGTCCCGATTGGCCTCCATCTCTGGTGCCGACTCAAAGTACAAGCGTAAGGCCTCGGGGCACTCCAGGAGATGCAACTCCCAACCACCGAGGTCTGACAAGTGTCTGACGATGCAGCGTTCGTCCGGTGGGGATGCCCACTGACGTTGCTGCTCTGGCAGTCCAGCCACCGGCACTCCTGACCCAATCCCTGACATCACCAGTTTCTCCCCTGCCGCTGGCGAACGATTGTTCTGGTCAGAGCCCGTCTGATGATGGTCGGATGATGGCCTTGAATCAGGCGTTGGCTACCGTCGAGCCTACTAATGTAACCCAGACGTCGCCTCCTGTTCGCCCACCATCGCCAGACCATGGCTGTTGGCCGGACCACGGTTCTGGACCAGCATCGGGTCTGACAACCGACTCAGACTCAAAGCTGCACCTGTCCCAGTTTAAGGACCTTTTTGGTTATTGGTGAGAGACCATCAGGACGGCTCTCCTGCCACCAAAATTTCCACGGATTGTTGACCCCCCTCTGGATACATGAGGTCCTTCCTCCGACATATTCCAGCCCACCTTCGGGCACTGAGCCTACCCCACCTTTGGGCAAAGACAAGGGCAAGGCTCCTCACAAGCACTGCTCCAGGTCTCGGTCCAGGAGCCAGAGTTCCTCCAGCTCCCTTGACTGCCATAGACACAAGCGCCAGTGCAGCACATCTCAGTCTTCCTCCTCCTCAGTGGACTCAGACTGTTCCTCCTCTGAACCCTCATCTGTTGGGGACTTGTCCCCTTTAGACCCAAGGGATACTCCCAAACACTGCCAGATGACCCCTCCTTCATGGAGATCATGCGGCATATCTAGATCAGTATAGGATGGGAGACTGAGGACTTGGACCCAGAGAGACTCCGCTTGGCCAAATACTTGCACCAAAAGTACCAGAAACCAGTGGTCATCCAACCCTTGGTGGATACCTTTGCGGACGTCACCAAGGTGACTTGGAAGCACCCCCATATCTCCGCCACATTACCCAAGAAGGTGGACCAGCTTTACGGGGCTCCCAAGGAAGAACATTTTTTGGGAGAGCAACCCTTGGCAGACTCAGTAGTCATCTCGGCTATCCACGATAGATCCCAGAGGCCAAGACACCTCAGTACTTAGCCCCCAGATAGAGAATCTAAACCGCTAGATTCCATGGGGTGTAAAGTTTACTCTTCTGCTACCTGTACCATACAGAGTCTGAACTTCCTTACCCATATGGTACAATTTCAGAATGCCATTTGAGAACAAGGGATCGATATTATTAAAGAGATCCCAGACTGTCCACAGAAGGCAGAGCTAGAAAAGCTTCTGCAAACTGGTTTGGACATGGGTATGCATGTCCTGCGATCGGCCTACGATTCAGCGGACATGGCGGCGTGGGCCATAGCCACAGGAGTGTCTCCCCTCAGGCATTCATGACTCCAGGTCTCCAGCTTCACACAGGATTTGCAAACAAACATCCTGGATGCAGCTTTCCATTGTTCTGTCCTCTTTGCTAAGGACTCTGAAAAGATCGTCACCAAACTACAGGACTCCAGTAAGGCCATTCAGTCCATGCATTCACGGAAGCAAAGGCCTTTTTGAAGGCCTCAATTTTGAGGGAAAGGGAGACAGCAATCTCACTTTCAGCCACAGCAGCAACGGTGAGGTGGTTACGGCTGTAAGGGCCCCTCCAGAGGACCCACAGTGTCCGCGCCTCAGACCGCCAAACCAGCCCAAGTCACTGTCCCCTTCCCACAACAGCCTGACTTCTTGTTGGACCCACCCCCTCCCGTGTCCATGACAGGGGAGGCAGTCAGAGGCCACTCTTTTCTCTATGCCAGGGGCTGGTGAGAGATCACCTCTGACCAGTAGGTCCTACAAATGATCGACAACAGACACGTGACGGTCTGTCCAGATACCATCGGACAGGCTCCCCCTTCCCTCCCACTGTTCCCCAGCTCATGCCGGGCTCATCCAAGCAGGTCCTCTTGCTCAAAAGAGCCATAGAGCTGGTACCTTCATCTCAGAGGGGCATGGGGTTCTAGTCACATTTTTTTTCCTCGTGTCCAAAAAGACTGGGGACCTGCGCCCCATCTAGGATCTCATCTTTTTTACTGAACACTCTAGTTCTGGTGAAAGGTGACTCCATAGCCTGGATGTCAAAGGAACTTCTAGCTATTACTTGACACCCACTAAAGTCCAAAAGCATGGCAGAAAGCACCTATTCCTGACATATAAGGATACAGGTCAGGGAAACAGTGTCAGCATGGGGCCTGTACATTTGTCTTGCCAAGTTCATGGGTTCTTCCTTTGAACCCATGTCTTCAGCAACACTAAATTATGTTTCATGGCAAATACTACTTTTAGTGGCTATATCACCTTACTCAGACCAATCAGTGACCTTCAGGCCCTATGCATTGAGCAGGACTGCATCCTTTCTCACAGGGATAAAGTTGTTCTTAAAACTGATAGGAAATTCCTTCCCAGAGTGCTTTCAGACTTTCATCTAAACCGAACTGTGCATCACTCAGTATTTTTTTTACTGAGCAGTCTTATTCTGATGAACATACGTTGCGTAGTCTTGATGCAAGGGAGCTTTCAGCTACTGCATGACAGCTTCTAAGCTCCACAGGTAGGACAAGGCACAGTTTTCCTCAATTATGGGGATATGGGAAGGGTTAATCCAGTATTTAAAGGTCTACTTCTTGCTGGATGGTCCAGTGTATTCAGTTTTGTCATGTCACAGTGGACAGAGAGGCCTAAGCAGGGCTCAGAGCCCACTCTGCGGAGGGGCAGCTGATACACTGGCAGCTGTCTGGGATGTCCCTTTCCAGATATCTGTAAAGCAGATACCTGGAGGACAGTTCACACATTTACCAAACATTACAGCCTGGATATGCAGGCTAGGGCTGATGTCCAGTTGGTACAGCTGTCCTGCAGAGCCCGTTTCCAAAATAGGTTCTGTTCCTGCCTCCAAAGGTACTGCTTTTTAGTCTGCAGAAGAGTTAGGAACATTGGAGTATTCCTGGGGTGAGAAGAAAATGTTACTTACCATAGTAACCTTGTTTCTCCCAGTGGATACTCCAATATTCATAACTCTCCCACTCTGCCTCCCCTTCTAGAACCAGTGGCTTCTGCATTCCATGCTGTACCTTAAGGGTGTGTTTGCCACATTGTTTTTTATTGAAACCAGTTTCAATGGTTTTTCACCTTCCAGGTACTTCTGACATCAGAGAATGCATTGTTTGTGAATATATCTTGGTATATTCTTCCTTCAGTTGAAGGCTAGTTACGGGAGTCCTAAAATTACTAAACTTTACTGATTTTAAATCTTTTGGGCCCTGTCTTTACAGGCATCCACAAAATCTGAGGGTTAGAATGTAGGCAGTTGAGTAGTGGCAGCATTTGAAAAGTGGCACATGCCAATGATTCCATCATTAGCAAAGCATTCTATCTCCGGGCAGATCTGGCTTAGAGGCATACTGCAGAAGACTTACGAATATTGGAGTATCCCCTGAGAGAAACAAGGTTACTATGGTAAGTAACTTTTTCTAGGGACGTGGATATGATGATCTATCCACACTTTCTGGCAGTTGCCTTTCCTTTTATGTCTGGCCAGAAATATCTTCAAGCAGGGTCGTAACTCCCTCAGCTCTGCCCCATGATGCCAGATCTTCCCTTCCGCTGGAAGAAGCAGGTTCCCTCCTTACAGCTCTCATGCTGAGTAGGCCCTTGTGGCATAAATCTTCAGATTTACTTCCTAAACAGTTTTGAATTCTTTGTCTTCAGCTAGATCACTGATCACGACTGCGATAGACGACAGGTCTGCTCCTGGGTTCTGCTGGTACCCTTGCAAGTAGAAGATGTCCTGAATAGATCCGCACTCCATGTGCATCTACTGCCTGGGGCATGAGCACAATCCCCAGGCCTGCGATTTTTGTTGTTCCTTTCATCTTACCATTCTCGAGGGCCATCTAGCCTGAATCAAGTTAGGTCGACCGAGCGAACAAAAACATCAGGTCAAATCTAAGGATGTCTGTTGGGTGGTCTATGCAGCTGCAGGGTTTGCTGAACAGCTTTCGGCGTTTGAGGAGGCAATGGCCCAGGCCACATCCCACTCCTCTTCAGCTTTTGCCTGTGTGCCGCTCCAGCTGGGCTCTACTTTTATGGGGTCGTTCAGAGAACTGTGTCAGTCCCTGCCGACCCTCGGTCAGGGACCCTCCAGGCACAAATCTACATTTTAAAAAAAAAAATGGTCTAACCATCATTTGTGGGAGTGGGAATGCTCTTGGTCGAGAGCTTTGGATTCCTGCACTTCTCCGAATCCGACCTCGAATCCTCGGCCCAGGCCATCGGCTCCACAATAACAGTTGGCTGAGACGCTGGTTGATCTTCCGGCCGAGATTTTTCTCAAGCTGGTCGACCAGCTGTCAACAGAAGAGGTTGACACTTCTTTATCCAGGACTCCAGTCCTGACTCAGGTCGTCGCAAGAATGGATCAGTCTGCTGACCCGCTGCCTCTGGTCCTCAACCAAGACCTGGCGGAGCCATGGCTTTTGCCAACTCCCTCCGAGCCCCACCGTCTGTACCCCCGACGGTCACGACTGAGTTCTGTCCTGTTCCGGTGGGTTGAGGGCTACCTGCTGACCTCAGCGTTTCTGCTCTCAGCACCATGGGAAGCTGCTCTTCATCCTCATCCTTCTCGGGTGAGAAGAGGCTTCAGCACAAATTGCGTTGACACTGCGAGGATCTCATGTGGCAACAGCTAGTATGAAGTCTAGCACCCCGATCTCCTTGGCAGCAGGGAAGGTATTTGATCTGGACCTTGAATCCCTGCACCTGACAGCCTGGTTCCTGAGCGGCTAGAGTTCCAGGCTTTGGTTCTCTCTGAAGATGTCCTCACCATTGTGGATGCATCTCAGAACGCATCGACCCAGGAAATGCTACACCTTCAAATGGAAGAGATACTCCCTTTGGTGTCAGGGCAAGGGGTTGGACCCTTTGTCCTGTACAGTGGCTAACATTCTTGCTTACCCGTGGTCCCTCTCTGTCGGACTTTTGACCGATGACCCATAAGGTGCATCTGGCAGCCATCTCTGCTTACCAGGCATGGGCTGTTCAGCAGTCAGTGACACAGGAGAAAGTAGTGGGGTGCATTTTTTTTTTTAAAGGCCTTGACCACATTTTCCCCTCCGGTGCATGAACCACCACTACCTTGGGATCTGTTACTGGTTTTTGCAAATCTCATGGTCGAGCCATTCGAACTGATGCAGAGGTGACATGTCTCACCTGTCGTAGAAGACTGCCTTCCTGGTGGCTGTTTCGTCAGCCAGAAGGATCAGTGAGGTCCAGGCACTTCCGTTGGAGTCTCTTTACCTGGTCTTCTACATGGACAAGGTGTCCTGTGCCCCAACCTGAAATGCCTCCCGAAGTTTGTGTCAGAGTTTCACCATAATCAGGTGATTAATCTCCCGGTGTACTTCACCAGTCACATCTCAAGAGGCCGAGCACAGGCTCCATACTTTGGACCTGTGTCGAGTGCTTGCCTACTATATGGAGTGGATGGCTGGAGTTTGGGGAGAGGTTCGCCTGCTGTTTGTCACCTATGCTGAAGCCGCACCTGGCAGACTGTCAGCTAAGCGGATGATCGACAGGTAGATTGTATGTTGCATCGACCGCTGCTATAGGTTGTTGGGTAGGGAGCCTCCCATAGGGCTAAGGGCTCATTCTACCCACCATACCGCTGCCTCGGTAGCTGCTTTCAGGGATGTTCCTATCCAGGAAATCTGCATGGCTACTACCTGGAGATCAGCACACACCTTCATTTCCCATTACCACATTGACCTTGAGTCACGTCAGGATGCTGGCTTTGAGACATCAGTTCTCCAGTCTCTGTTCCCTAAGTAGGATATGTGCGCCTTGCCTCCCTCCTCCCAGAGAGATGCTAGGAGTCTGCCAGAAAGTGTGGATAGACCGTCATACCACGTCCCTAGAAAAACAGGTTACTCACCTGTAACAGTAGATCTTACTTTGAGAGGGTTCTTGCAGTAGGTAATTACATATAAGACTGACCCAGCAGGTGTCAGGACCCCACTGAAATATTTCTAGCTAGCAGTCTCTGACGGGGGACCGCCCCCATGTCAGGTGACCGACATCAGAAGACGATCCATATAAAGGGGTGGTCCCCCATGCCTGCCTTCCAGTTCTTTCCTGCCATCGACTTGTGAAAGTTCCTCGCGGTAGAGTTCGTTGCTCGTCAACCTTTCAGCGGTTACTTTTAAAATTTTTCGAGCAATTTTTTTTTTTTTTTTTTTTACTTTTTCTTTCAAAATCTCTGTGTATGTCGTCCCTGACGCCTTCCGAATTGCATAAAAACAAGTGCGACTCATGCGGTTCCCAGCTACCGCATAAGACAGATACTCCGTGTGCCTCTTCTACCTAGGCCTGGACCATCCCATGGAGAAGTGCCAGCACTGCCAGAAATTCAATTCGGCCACCCGAAAATGGAGGCAGCAGTCCCTGGAGGCCCATACTCTGAAGAAAAAGATGGCTTCCATGGAGAAGGAGTTGAAAAAGTTGAGGCAGGCTTCCACTTCCCCCGAAGGCCACAAGAAGAAGGACAAGCACCGGGTCCGGGACTTGACCTCCACGGCCTCCGTGACTCTGGCTGGGGTCGCAGTACTGAAGGTAACATCCCCTCCAGGGGACTGCTTCTCGACTACCGTCTTGGCGGTGCCCAAGAAGGTGTTGGGCTCGGTCCCCTCTGGAACCTCCGGGGTAAAGGAGGCCTCCACTCCCGAGAAGGCCACTGCCACTCGGCCCTCTGGGTCGAGCGGATCCGCTAAGTCGGACGCCAGTGCCACCGATGTCCGCCCGGACAAGATCAGTAAGCCGCTGGCTTCTTCGGGAGGGAGCACGGTAGTTCATTCCCCTGAAAAGGCCGCATCTCCAACAAGGTCTGCTTTGGGCAAAGGTTCCGATAAGTCAGGCGCTGGCTTCTCTGATGCCCGCCCGGATCAAGCTGATGAGTCGGACATCTGCCCCTCTGACGACCATCCAGATAAAGAGCCTGCATCGTACCCCGTTGACCAGTCCAACATCCCAGACTCTCCGCAGCACTTGCCGTTGCCCTCTGAGGCTCCCGCATCTCCTCTGCTGGACCCCAAGGATTCCAACTCTCCATCCCCAGTTGTCACAGAGGAGCTGGATATGCTGACTTCCAGGCTCCCTCCTACTGGGCCAGACCCCCTGATGCCGGACCCTCAGATACCGGCCCTGACGCCAGCGTACCCGACACCAGCCGACATCCCTCTTCCGGACGATGCTTTCACGCTGGGCCTGACACCCACGGGGCCATTCTTACCTGACCCACTTGCTGGGCCTTTGCCAGGGCCCTCTGCTCCGTCAGAGCCCCTGGCATCCGGGTCTCCGACACCACTAAATCCGGTGCCGCCTTATCCGGTACTGCAATATCCAACGTCGCTTTATCCGGTGCTGCAGTACGCGTTGCCTCAGTACCCGACACCGGGCTTCCCACCGTTGGATTATGGATACTTGCCATATGGATAGCCCCAATATCCATATCCCCTTCCTCCTCTGCCACCCACACCACAGCCGCTGGCGGACTTGTAGGAGACTCTGGCTGTCTGGTGGGCTGAGGCCAAGGCTCAGCTCACCAGGGAGGTGGAAAGTTATCTCCTGGTGCCAGACCCTGCACAGGATCCCCTGCGCCGGAGACAGGAGACTCCATCGCCCTTACCCGACAACAGAGGTGAACCCTCGGGCGCCTGGGGCGGGGAGGACATACTTCCCAGAGGGCTTCCCAAAGGGACCATTCCTCCCCCACGTCGGGAGTCTTCCTCTTCTACGTCGGAGACCTCTGATTCAGACTGAGGGGGATGCTACGATCTGGATGATGAGCCTCATACTGCTGAATGACCCAGGCCAAGGACTCCTCCGAAGTCTCCTCTGGAGGATCCTTCTTTTCTGGAGTTACTGAGAAAGATCCAGGAAGTTCATCAGTGGTAATCTGTGGAGCCAGATCTACAGCGTAAAAAGCTTACTGCCCACTTGGATCTGCCTGAGACCGCTCCTACATTTATTCCACCCTAGATAGAGCCTCACGCGGATCTTTTTTCCATTGTTTGGAAACAACCATCCGCTTTAGCCCCCCCTTCCGAGGAAGGCAGAGCGGCTATATCAGGCTCGCGAGGGAGTAGATTCTCTGAATATACACCCTAAGGTGGACTTTGTTGTGATTAGCTCCGCTCACGGCTGCTCCACTAACCCCAAGCATCTCAGCGCATTGCAGTCTGACAAGGAGTCTCTGCTTCTGGACCAGTATAGGAAGAAGGTTTATGCATCTTCTACACTGGATATTAGGGCCCTGAATTATGTAGCACATATGGGGGACTACCAGAAGACCATCCTGAGTCAGGTGTAATCTAAATTGGACTCCTTCCTGAGTCTCAGACAAAACAGGAAGTGGCTGACCTTGTCTGGCTTTTGCCGTAGGTTTTCGGCGTCATGCCTGGCTCCGGGTGTCTGGTTTGGTCCCTGAAGTGCAGGGTTCGGTGCTGTTCGGCGGTGATGTCAAGGACATCATAACCGATCTGCAAGAGAAGGGCACTGCGCTTAAGTCCGTGGACTCTCCATACAGACCCCCTCAGGGACAGCAACACCCTTTTCATCGACGTAATCGGCAAAAAGCTAAACCACAGAGCAAGCGGGCCAACAATCATCGGGCCCCTCCAGCTGCCAAGACTCCCCCCTCCCAAAAAGGCTGTGGGAGCCTCGGCCTCTACGTTGCCCCAGACCTCCTGACTCCTCGCTTCTCCCACTGCCTCTGGACATACCAGAGGAACCAGTAGGAGGGAGGTTCTTCCATCTATCAGATTGGGAGAGGATAACACCGGATGCTTGGGTGCTCCAGCTGATAGCAGCAGGACACTCAATAGAGTTTCTCTAGAAACGGCCCCGAAGGTCACCCCCAAAGTCGTCTTACTCCCCGGAACATCTTCCTCTGGTCCTGGAAGAAATCTCCTCCCTTCTCTAGAAAGCGGCGATAGAACCAGTTCTCAGCCACCTTTGGGGGACGGGTTACTATTTCCATTTCTTTCTAGTTCCAAAGAAATTGTGAGACGTGAGACCTGTCTTAGACCTCAGCTCCCTGTACATGTTCATGGAGTACAGACGCTTCAGAATGCTCTCCCTGCAGAGCATTCTACCTCTTCTTCGGCTGGGACTTTGGCTATGCGCTTTGGATATGCGGGATGCCTACCTGCACATCCCCATTTGCCCTTCCCATCGCAAATTCCTTCAGTTTTGTTTTCAGGGACCACTACCAATTCAAGGTCCTCCCATTTGGTCTTTCCTCGCCCCAGTATTTACCAAATGCCTATCTGTGATAGCGGCCCACCTGCGTACCCAGGGAGTGCTGGTATTTCCATACCTGGACGATTGGCTCCTGTCGGCCCAGTCCAGGGAGGAGCTCCTACAGTCTCTTTCCCTCACCCTGCAGGTTTTCGCCAGCTTGGGTATCACCATCAACCAGGCAAAGTCCCATTTGGTCGCTTGCCAGAGACTCCAGTTCATAGGGGTGATCCTGGACACGACCGTCAGCAAAGCCTTTTTGCCTCCAGACAGGGTGGACACCCTACAGACTCAAGCGCATCTGCTGTCGAAGTTCAAGAGGGTCGGTGCAAGGTCAGTCCTTTGCCTCCTTGGGCTAATAGCGGCTGCTATCCTGACAGTCTTGCGTGCTTTGCTCCACATAAGGATCTCTCAGTGGACGCTTCGGTCTCAATAAGACCAAACACTGGACGACCTAGATCAGGAGGTTCTAGTCTCTGATCCCATGGTCAGGGACTTGTAGTGGTGGATGGTTCCAGAGAACCTTTCTCAGGGTGTTCACTTTAGTCTCGAACTGGGTAGGCTCAGGGTGGGTCAGAAGTTGGTCAACTGGGTGGCAAACTGGTTGGCAGGCAGAAAACCGAGAGTGGTGGTAAACGCTATGCAGTCAGAAGAGATGCAAGTCACAAGTGGGGTACCTCAAGGATCAGTCCTGGGGTCAGTCCTCTTCAGTATCTTCATCAGTGACATTGCAGTTTGTCTGTTTGCAGATGACACCAAGATCTGCAACAGAGTAGATGATCCAGATGGGGTGGGCAGAATGAGAAGAGATCTGGATAAACTAGCAAAATGTTCAGAAGATTGGCAACTGGGGTTTAATGCAAAGAAGTGCAAGATCATGCACATAGGGAAAAGAAACCCTGAAGCCACCTATAGGCTGGGAGGGGAATTGCTGCCAGTCAGAAGGAAAGAGAGAGAGTTGGGCGTCGTCATCACCGATGACCTGAAATCATCCAAGCAGACCACTAAAGTAGTAGGTAAGGCTAGAGGGATGTTGGGGTGTATTAGTAGGGGTATCACAAGTCGTAAGAGGGAGGTAATAATCCCTCTTTACAAGACACTGATTGGGCCCCATCTGGAGTACTACGTGCAGTACTGGAGGCCACACCTTCACAAGAACATTAACCAAATTGAGGCATTCCAGAGAAGGGCAACCAAAATGGTGCAGAGATTGCATCAGAAAACATATGAGGACAGATTAACGGAGCTCAATATGGATACCCTGGAGCAAAGGAAGGAGAGAGGTGATATGATCGAAACATTCAAACACCTTAAGGGCATTAACAAGGTGAAAGAGTCTAACATGTTTCAATATAAGAAAAAATAGGACAAGAGGACACAGCATGAGATTAGAGGGAGGCCGATTAAGGGGTAATGAGAGGAAGTTATTTTTCACAGAAAGGGTGGTGAATGCATGGAACAGCCTACTTCAGGAAGTGGTGGCTATGAATACAGTGCAGGGCTTCAAACAGGCATGGGATAGGCATAAGGTAGCAATACAGATGAGTATGAATAGATAGGCCACGGACAGAGCAAAGGCCAGTGGCACATTCATAAGGTAGAAAAAGAAATGGGCAGACTGGATGGGCCTTTCGGTCCTTATCTGCCATCAACTTCTGTGTTTCTATGAACCACCCTCCCAGACATTGACAACAGAAGACTCAGGAGAGGGCTGGGGAGCCCATCTAGGGTCTCACAAGACTCAGGGCAGCTAGTTTAGGCTCAAGCAGAATCTTCACATAAATGTGCTTGAACTTAGTGCAGTCCTGTATGCCCTCCAGGCCCTTCACTCCTCCATTCTTCCTGGTCATCTAACCATCCAGACGGACAATGTGTGTGGTCTGGTACATTAACAAGCAGGGAGGAACTCGTTCCTACCCTCTGTGCAGCGAAGCAATGAGAATTTTGAGTTGGGCTATCCAGTACAACCTTCACCTGACGGCAGTTCACGTTCCGGGAATAGAAAACACGGTGGCAAACCACCTCAGTCGGTCTTAAGCCAGAGCCCATGAATGGGAACTGGATTAAGAGGTAGTAGACAACATATTCCTGCTCTGGGGAAGCCCTCAGGTAGATCTGTTCGTGCCTCCTCACAACGCAAAACTTCCTGCCTTCTGCTCGCTCGCTCCAGGGCGAGACATTTTCTGGCGGGATGCAGTGTCTCTCGACTGGAGGGACAGATTTGTCTATGCCTTCCCTCCAATTCCCTTAATTCTGAGTGTCTTGCACAAGCTCAGAACAGGAGGAGCCCGGATGATCCTCATTGCTCCATTCTGGCCCAGGCAAATGTGGTTCTCTCTTCTGCAACAATTTTCAGAGGAACCTCCGCTTCCTCTTCCTGTGTCACAACACTTGTTGACCCAGGATCAGGGGACCCTTGTCCATCCATGTCTCAGATCCCTTCAGTTGCATGCGTGGCTCCTGCAGACGTAGCTCAAGCCCGGTTTGGGGTTTCTCCTCTCGTAGCAGATATTCTGGTGGAGGCCAGAAAGCCTTCCACCAGGTCCACCTATGCCATTTAGTGGAAACGATTCTCTCTTTGGGCCTCATCAAAGGACTTTGAGCCCTTCTCTTGCCCAGTTGAGAGTCCTGGACTATATGCATCATCTCTTTGATCTGGGTCTCAGCTATTTGTCTTTGAAAGTCCACGTGGCAGCAGTTTCGGCCTACCGTGTCCCCTTTGGAGACAGGACGTTCGCGCAATTGGAAGTCTCTAAGACATTCCTCAGAGGAGTTCTTCATTTGAGATCTCCCATCCGCATTCCTGCTTCTCCTTGGGATCTGAATTTTGTTCTCGAGAAGCTTACTCTGCCTCGTTTTGAGATGGCAGCCTCAGCAGATTTGAAGTTCTTCTCTTGGAAGACACTCTTCCTAGTGGTCTTACTTCAGCTCGATGGATTTCCAAGCTTCAGGCCTTGATGTGCAAATTCCCGTATTTTGATTTTTCTCAAGGAACGTGTGGCTATGCGCACCAACCCTAAGTTTCTCCCTAAGGTGGTAGTGGAATCTGTGCTGAATCAGTCCATTGAGCCACCTGCTTTCTTTACGCAACACTCCAATCAAGAGGAGTAGCTCTTGCATACTTCAGCTGTTTATAGAATACTGAGATACTATACCAGCTTTTTGTCTCTTTTGCTCACAAAAGAGTGTGCATTGCAGTTTCTAAGCATTGCCTATCTAAATGGTTGGCTCATTGTATCACTTTCTGTTACGACGAGTACAACAAGACTCCACCGGGTCAAGTCAGAGGTCACTTCACCAGAGGAGTAGCCACCTTTGCGGCTTGTTTCAAGAATGTGTCAGCAGCAGATGTCTGCGCAGCCACTACTTGGACTTCTGTCCATACCTTTACAAAACACTACAGTTTGGATATTGCCTCTTGCAGTAGAGCAGGCTTCGGGTTGGCTGTACTCCAAGGTCTTCTTTCATAAGACTCGTTCAGCCGGAGGTTCCGTTAGTTGGATCGTTTTCCTCCTCCTGAGTGCTTTTCTTTTTTCCAAACTGCTTGGGATTCTGTCCTATATGTAATTACCTACAGCAAGAGCCCTCTCGAAGTAAGATAGTGCAGTTACGTAAGAACTTACGTAACAGTAGATCTTCGAGAGAGGCTCTTGCAGTAGGTATTGCCTTCCTGTCCTCCATCCCCATTAGCTTTTTCAGCTCCTTTTCGAGTAAGAGAAATATTCGCTTCTCTCTCGTCTTGCCTTTTTTGGCCCTTGGTGGGAAAGAACTGGAAGGCGGACGTGGGGGACTGCCCCTTCATACTGACGTTGGTCACCTGACTTGGGGGCGGTACCCACCAGGAACTGCTAGCTAGAAATTTTTCGTTGGTGTCCTGTCGCCTGTCGGGTCAGTCCTATATGTAATTACGTACTGCAAGAGCTTCTCTCGAAGATCTACTGTTACGGTAAGTTCTTACGTAACTGTACTTTCTAGGAGTGGTGTATTATGTCCATTCACACAGACCCACCCGACATCCCCTGGCTTTAGCGCTCAACACTGCTTCCAGCAGGCAAGATCTTGTGTCATGGGGCGAAGCCAAGGGAGTTACCACTTAGGTGGGTGGGAGGAGCCAGCTTGAAGATATTTCCTGCCAGTCTTAAAGGGAAAGGCCAGTGGCGGAGTTAGAGGGGGGCTGGGGGGGCAGTCACCCCTCCTGGCTGCCCCAGTGTGAGTAGTGGTGCCCCACCATGATCTTTATTCACTGTTTAGTGCTCATTGTGGAGCCCACAACTGACTAAATGCCCCCCCCAGCTCCCAAACCTGGCTCCGACACTGGGAAAGGCACTGCCAGAAAGTGTGGATGAACATCATATACCACTCCTAGAACTATTGTTACAGGTGAGTAACCTGTTTTTTTCGGTCGTCCTGACCAAAAGGTCCACAGCGCAAGTCCACGAGCGTGAGTGATGCTGAACTACGGGTAAACTCGTTCATAAACAAGTTATTGTTTTTTTGTCAGATGTCAGTAAAAGGTACTGTCTCTTACTGTTCCTACTAGCGATTCCAGCAGATACTCCCCTTCAGAAATGAGCACTCTAACCCATTTTATTTTTTGTAGTGAAAAAACCAAAAAGAAAACGATAACAAAAAAAAAAAAAAAATGAGGGCCCGGAGTCATGACTTCAGTTTTTGTTTTGTTTTTTTGACAGAAAATGGGTTGTAGTGCTAGTTTCTGAAGGGGAATATCTTTGCAGGAATGGTAAGAGACGGTACCTTTTAGTGACATCTGACAAAAACTAACTCATTCATTAATGAGTTTACCCGTGGCTCAACACCATTCCAGCTGGTGGACGCGTGCTGTAGACATTTCGGTTGAGGCAACGGAAGTAAACTTTTTTACAAAAATAATAAATATTTTGCACTAGTCTGCAGAATTTCTACCATGTATGTATTTTACATTGCTAGTACCTGCTACAGGCACATTCATTACATACACTTTGAAAATGGGCACAAAAGCTGACAGTAGCTCAGTAGGTAGCGCACTCATGGGGCCGAAGGATGAGATGAGCATGGGTTCTAGCCCCATACCAGGCAGTTGGGCTAATACCCATAACTGATGCTGTAGTGCAGTATGAGGGGGTGCTGCACTGGTAAGGTGCTGTCCTTTGGATGAGATGTTAAACCCAAGGTCCATTCTGCCCATCACTGATCACTGTCCAGGTGGAAGTAAAAGTTCATTAAAATAAAAAATATTTTCCTGTTAATATGACATTTGTCAGACACAGCACAGTATATGACGCATGGCACTCCCAAGCTTCATGCAAGTGGTTGAGAGGGAGGGGAGCCATTAGAGCAGCATTGCTTTGCTGGCAGTACTGGTCTTCCAGCAGGTGAGTAGGCAGGGAGAGAATTCCCCAGGTGCGTCGATGTGATAAACCATTACTGAGCAGGTGAGGGGAAGCCATTAGGCAATAAAACAGATTGCAGGAAGAAAGTAAATTACCCTCCCCCCCCAAAAAAAAAAAATGTCCCTGCCCTATTTGCAGTGCAAATCATGGTGCCAAAATTGTTTTGTGATAGCAGGAAAATGCAGGTATTATGGCCTCTCTATAGATCACCGGTAATGCTCACCTGAAGTACTGTGCCCAGTTCTGAAGCCCTCTGTTGAGAAAAGACCGGGACCTTCGGAAGGTGGTGCAGCATAGAGTAAACAAAAATGATTCATGACTTGCATGATAGATTCTGCGAAGATCTGCTTAGGCAGTGAATGTGTACTCGCTGGATTCTGGAGGCCAGAATGGGGAGAGGTGATATTTCAGATTTTTGTTTTGGTTTGTGAGGAAAGGCACACTGAGCAGAAGCTCATTTCCAGGTGTGACCCAGGAAAGAATTAAGCACATGATAGGATAGAAACATTTACGTTCCTGAATGGAATGAACAAGATAAGCTGCAAGCAGCTGTTTACCAGAAATATTGAATCTAGGATACGTGGACTTGAGTGGAAACTGGCAGGAGGGAAATTCAGGGGGCACGTGAAGACATTCTTTTTTTATGGACAGAGTGGTTGAATTGTGGAACAGCTTGCCAGCTGAGGTGGTTAACACCAAGACCATTAACAGCTTCAGACACAGCTAGGACAAAGTTAGGAGTTTAATAGTCACGCAGGGGTAGCAGCAAGGCAGGGAACACAGGGGAGGGTAGTGTGTCCGTAAAACATGTACAGACACTAGGTCACTGTGATAGGATAGGGTATTACGGGCAGACTGAATGGACCAAGGGTCTTTTTCTGCTGTCACCTTCTAGGTTCCTGTGTTTGTATTGCCTTGCCTGTGCATCTACTGAACTGTCCTAGGCTGTCTATTTTAAGCATTCTATCGCACCAACTGGATTTCATTTTTGGGGCTCATTTGAGTTGCCACAGATTGTAAAGCCCATCATTGAATTGCTGCAGAATTGCTCGTAGTCTGGCTGCAGCAAGCAGGAGGTCCTTCCATGGAATGCAGGTCCATTTTGCCACAGTGTACACAGGACCCTGCACATTGTTTGAGGTTTATGTGTGAGGTGCACAATGCACTACACATAGAGACAGAGACGAAGGGCCTTTTGGGAAGTGTAGTTCCCGAATGTGTACTGGGGAACTATACAATTGAAGGGACACCTCGTTTCTTTTAGAGACCTGTGCTGGGACTGATTACCAGGGCTGTATAGCCTAATGGGAATTTGCAGAGGGATATTTTAGTTTTAAATAGTTATTTTACTGGGAGGCAATAGTCCCGTATTTGTGGGCTCGCGACCACATGACTGCACTTCTGGGTTGCGGCATACAAAGGGGAGAGCAGGAGTGAGCGCCGGAGTGTTGGAGGTAACTGGTTGGTGCCTGTGTGTTGGCTGGAGTGACGGGGTCAAGCTACTGCTTTCTAAATGTTTTGAATCCTGTGCTTATTGCCACTTGTTTGTTACATCTGCGCCTCTTTCTCGAGGTAACAGCTTTAGGTAGTAGACAGAGACGAAGGGCCTATTGGGAAGTGTAGTTCCCGAATGTGTACTGGGGAACTATACAATTGAACAGACGCCTCATTTCTTTTAGAGACCTGTGCCAGGACTGATTACCAGGGCTATATAGCCCAGTGGGAGTCTGCAGAGGGAGATTTTAGTTTTAAATAGTTATTTTACTGGGAGGCAGTAGTCCCGTATTTGTGGGCTTGCAACCATGTGACTGTACTTCTGGGTTGCAGCTTACAAAGGGGAGAGCAGGAGTGAGCACCGCGAGCTTGGGCACGCGGCATCTCGTGCTGAGACACGCGCGTGTTACAGCAGGGTAAACGGGGAAAGTAGACTAAAGGAAGAACTCGTAACTACAAGTGGATAGCGGATAAGCAACAGGTTCACAGACAGAGGTAGAATACAGACTGTGTAACCAGGCATGGATATGTATTTTGTTATCCTGAAAACCAGAGAATTGGGGGGTAAAATGTAGAGTGTGTTAAGTGTGGCTTAAATGTGGCTACAAAAAGCTTACACTATGTGTGTGATCAATGCAGGGAATTAAGTAAGCAGTAATACCCGACAGGGTGGGTGGTATTGGACAATACCGGACCGCCCAGGGGCGTAATGAGGTGGCGTCGGGCCTTATAGCCCTGGGAGGTCCGACATTGCCTAATACCGCCCAATTTGAGGAGCTATTATGCGCTTAGAAAATGGCAAACTGTGGTATTTAAATGGGATTTTAAAAAATTGAAAAATAAATGAAAATATAGAGTAATAATGAGTATTATGTTTCTTTGTTGTAAAGTAGTCCCTTTATTTCTGCTGTTGTATCTCCTGCTGCTCCCCCATCAGAGAGCCATTCTGTTCAATGTATCCCCCACCACCACTACTGCAAACAGCAACTCAGGCGTAAGATTTGGATTTTTCTGTAGTTTCCCTACCTCACCAGTGTCTTACTGTGTTTTTTTTTTTGGGGGGGGGGGGGAGCATTGTTTTCTGATGTTCTTTCTGGACTTTGTCATTCTGGAGTAGGGGGTGTTACTGTACATGCGACCCTGAGTAAAACCAAGAAGTGCACTGTGGGAGCGACAATGTGGAACGAGAGCAGTTTTGTTTTTTTACTCTTCAGTTATACAGAGGAGCATTTTTTTTTTAAATTTGCGGCATAAAATATGTGCTGTTACTGCATTACTGTTTCCATTTTTTGGTGGTGGATCGTATCAGCAGGTGACCGGTCAATGTGGATTTATGGGGGTCGATGTGGACTTACAGTGTGAAACAAATTGCAAAGAGATATGAGGTGAATAGATTTTGTTTGGTATGTTAGGATTTTAAATGGAACACAGCCTGATTTTTGGGGGGTGTTGGCCAGCTGCCAGTTCGTCCAGTAAGCGGCATACAAAAATGGCAGGTGGTCAGTTCAGCAATTCAAATAATACCCCAGGTAATGGGGCACCCAGAATTGGTACTTGTTTTTTAGCGGGCTCTATCGAGAAATACCCGCCCGTTGAAGTTACCCTCCCAGCCAATCAGAACGTCAGCATTTACTTAGCCATTTTCTAAAGTGATTAAAGACTATGATACTGGGGCTAGAGATGGAACTAAAATGTGTGAAATGAAGTATGCACAAAGTAGGTGAGGGTAATACAGCCAGTAGCGTGGAGATAACCCAGAAAAGAGATGGAGGAAGCCCAGACAGTGAAGAGTTCCTTGTAGTTCAGGAAGGGACTAGTAAAAAGAAAAAAGGGAGAAGGGCAATGGACTTCCAACTTCAGCTATCAAACCAGTATGAAGTACTAGAAACTGACCAAATTGAACCAGAGTTTTTAAACAATGGGAACCAAGGTGTTACTGCCCCGATTGAAGCTGTAGTAATGATACAGAATAAAGCACTAGGTAATGAGGTAGAGGGAGCAATTCACAGACAGGAATCCAATGGGACTAAAAGGGGAAGGGTCATCCAAGAAGAAGAGTCTTACACAATAGCAATTAACGAAGACAAACAAGATCTGAGGGACACACAGGAAAAGACTTATGAAATGAATGAGAATATGGACACTGGTGAGGAAATGGAGCAAGGAGCAGGAGACAGGATTTTTATACTTGGTGATTCCATCATCAAGTATACAGACTCGTACACTACAAGAGTTAAAAAGGAAAGGGTCACAAACCCTTATTTCTCAGGGGCTAGGTTAAAAGGCAAGGAGAATGGTGACTGAAATAGTAAGAAAAGAAAACAGCAAACCATTTGTACTGATTAATGCAGGGACAAATTACATAGCCATTGGTGAAACTGTATATATGATTCTGGAATACATACAACTTGAAAAAAAATTGGTAATCGAAATGACTGTGCCATATTTTCAGAAATCTTACCAATCCCTAGGGCAAGCATGGAGACAAACTACAAAATAAAAAGAATAAACAATTGGATGATAGAGTGGTGTTTCATGAGGGGCCTGAAATGTGTCAGAACCTGGGAAAAGTTTAGTAATGATGAAGGCATGTTCTGTAAAGATGGTTTACATTTAGCAAAAAAGGGTAGTAGGAAGCTAGGACTGGAGTTTGAAAAGTATGTGCGAGAATATTTAATTTAAGTACCAAGGGGAGAGGGGCCAAACAGGCTGGGTGCTGCAGGTTACCTAAACACTCAAGATCTGCTGATTAAAGGAAGTATAAAAGTACTTCTGGGAAATGATAGGAGCCTGAAACCTAAAATAGATGAATTGAAATTACTGCTGCATGATAAAAAATAGATATATGCGAAATTACAGAGACATGGTTAAAACCAGAAGACTGGATTGATAACATAGAAGGGTGTGATTGTTACCAAATAGGAAAGAAGAAAGGAGGGGGACTGTCCATGTATGTGGCGTCTCATCTAAAATCCCAGGAAGTAATGGACAGTGATAATCCTGATACAGAAGTAGAGCAATTGTGGGTTAAGGTTCAGGGTGCGAATAGAAGTATCACCATCGGCCTTTGTTCCCGCTCCCTTAGTCCAGACAAAGCTGAAAACAACTTGTTTTTTTAAATGTTAGAAAATAAGGACTATAAAGGTCAGGTCATAGTAAGGGGGGATTTCAACTTGCCAAAGATAGATTGGAACATAGAAAAAGGCTTTGGTTTCTGAGAAACCAGACTGTTAGAATTCGGTACAGGTAACAATATGGAGCAGCACGTCAGAGAAGATACCAGGGGTAACAGTATGTTGGATCTAGTCTTCAGTAATATAGAAGATAAGGTAGAAAAGGTGCAAGTTATCCAACCACTAGGGGCTAGTGACCACAACTTGGTCACTTTTGATATTCATGGAAAAATAGAAAGGCAAATAGGTAGTACAAAACTAAGGAATTATAAAAAGGCTAACATATCAGGAATACAAAATGAATTACAGGTTTGGAAGTGGAGGAAAAAGATTTTCCGGGTAAGACCATAAGAGAGGTAGGCGCTCTGATCGCAAATAAAATCAGTTGCGTTGAGAAATATGCACTGGAAGTAAAAAAAATATATATATATATATATAAATATATAATAAAGTTGGAAGAATTCCAAGATGGATGAACTACAAAGTTCAAAGAGCTATTAAGAAGAAAAATCGGGCCTATAAAAAACTTAGAAGGTACCCCACTGAAATAAATAAGAAAGATTACACTATCAAACTAAAACTAAGTTAAAAAAAAAACTATACGTAAGGCTAAGGTCCAGACAGAATTTAGACTAGCATCTGCTACTAAGGATAACCACAAACAATTCTTTAACTACATAGGTAGTTTAAGGTACGGTCATAAGCACATAGTAAAACTAGTGGAGGGTAGTAAACTAATAGAAGATCCACAAGAGATGGCAGAGAAATGTAGTCACTACTTTGCAGAAATTATGCCAGTCAATACTGACCTGCCTATTAATGACAATACACAGCTACCTGCCAGATCCAGAACATGGAACGAAATTAGCACTAAAGAAGTGTATGACAAACTGAGGAAATTAAATAAGCACAAGTCTAGTGGACCTGATGGGATTCACCCATATTTTCTAAATGAAATGGCAAAGGAATTGGCTGCGCCCCTGTCAGCCCTCTTCAATATGTCTCCAGTGTCAGAGGAAGTGCTGTGTTAACATCTCACATCAACAGCAACTGCAGCCAGACTAAAAGAACTCTGTGCTTGTGTGTGACAGTGTATTTCTGTGCCTAAGCTCCTTCCTGCAGCAGCCCTGCTAGCAAGAACCTGACTACTGAGATTTGGAGAGTGTCATCAGCTGTGCTTGGTGGGACTTTTGTTAATTTCATCAGTGCAGGAGGAGGGGCAGTAACAACACAAAAAGGCTTGCGCTGCTACTGCGCCAGCGCAGTGGCGTGAGCGTGAGTGGTGGAGCGCCACTCAGAAGAGAAACGGGAATAAGTTTGTAACATTTTAAAAAGCAGGTAATCTGGAAACTTATAAAACGGGGGGTAACGGATCAAAAACTATTGTTTAAAGTATCTGAGACTACAGACTGACTTTAGAAGAAGTTGAGTATTAAATGAGAAAGTATTTATTCTAAATATATTGTTGATTTTTTGCATTATCTGTGATAGTAATTAGCAATAGAGGAGTTACTCCTGGGAGTATATTATTAGTTAAGCTTACTATAATTGCTAAACAAATCTTAATAAACACTTATATAGCAGTATATGGTAACCTTAAATAAGATGTTTAATGCTTAAATAAGTCTCCAGTTTTGGGGTTTAGATTTTGGTAACATTGACTTACATAAGGTACTATTACCTAAATAAAAATTTTAATGTTCTGATTGTGTTTTACTTTTATAAACAGGTATCTATAGATTATGTCCTTTTGTATCTGGACACAGCTGTAAAATGAAAAAGATGTCATCTAAGATGATGGGGTTGATAGTGGGTTTAGTCTGTGTCGTTCAGCTATTTGTTATCATGAGAACTGATGTTTTGACGAAAAGATCAAGTGCTCATGTAAATTGTTCTAATAATTTCAAGTTACAAACAGCTAAGCTGACCTCACGATGAAACCCTTTCAACCTCATCAGAGAAGAACTTTGTGTTAAGGACATGGTAATCCAAACAGGGTATATCTGTTCAAGTAACCGGGCATTGTTATTGTCCTTGGCTGTCTGTGGAGATATTGAATTGAACCCAGGTCTTGTAATTAAAATGGTCTTAGATAATGCTCGAAGTATGATAAATAAAATGGACTATTTTAGATCCTGGGTAGAACATGAAGAGCCAGACATAATAATGTTAACGGAAACCTGGTTAAAAAAGGGAATTGAATATAAAGAAATAGAATTAAGGGACTTCTACCACTTTAGGAAGGATCGGGGAACACTGGGGAAGGCGTTTCGGTGTACATAAATCATTCAATTGGTAACTCCAAAATGTTGTCCTCTGGGTCAATTGAGGGCATTGAATACCTGTTAATTGAGATACAAGAATTAAAATTGGTTATTGGAGTAGTTTACTCTCCACCTAAAATAAACCCTATCCATTTTGACAAATTTTCACATATTTTAATGAACACCTGGGTCAACTACAAGTAGTTCTGGTTGGTGATTTCAATGCAGCTTGGGGTTGTCCCCGGGGGTCAAAAGTTGGAAAAATCAATGAGCTGTTTAAACCTGATACAAATTATAGATACACCTACAAGGAAAGGTTCCTTATTAAGTAAAGGTAATATTTTGGATTTGATGTTTGTTTCACCTGAATTGACAATCTTGGAGAAAAGTGTATGTGCCCCCAGTTTAGGAGACCATAATATAGTTAAGTGTGTATTCTCTACGATTAAAAATTCAATTCCTATAAAATCAGTACCACAAATATCTAAAAGATGTTATTTAAAATTTAATATTTTATCATTTAGAAAGTATCTTCAGGGACTCCCTTGGTATAGGATTTTTCTTATCCCAGATTTAAATGAGGCTGTATTAGAATTTACAACAATGTTTATTAATGCTTGTGATAAATTTGCTCCATGTAAAAAAGTAAATCATAGGAAAAAACATTTACCATGGCTAACTAAAAATAAAAAAAATTATTAGGATTGGAAATCATTATTGGAAAAAGGCAAATAAAACATTAAACAGTGAAATTTGGGAACAATACAAAAGGTTAAGGAATTAAGTAATACAGGAAATCAGGAAATCAAAAGCTTGTTATTATAAACAGCGGATTAAAGAGTCAACAAATCCAGGTGCTTATTGGTCTGTTATAAAAAATCTTATGAATCCAAATAGTAAACAAAGTGAAATAAAATTGAGTCAGAATGGAAAAGTATTTGAAACAAATAAAGCTGCGGAAATTCTGAATGATTATTTCATAAACCTCCCCGATCTGAAATTAGATCTCATAACTAAAACTAATACCTTGAATGAAGTAAAGGGTGAGAGTCCCCAAGATGAGAAAGAACCCAAATTCAGGTTTAAGAGAGTGATAAATAAAGAAGTTCTAAAAAATATAAATAGATTAAAAATAAATAAAGCAAGTGGCCCAGATAGAATAGATATTAAATTATTATAAGAGGCTGCTATGGAATTGTCACCTATACTAAGGGACATTTTTAATTGGAGTCTAAGAGAGGGACAGTTTCCCTCTAGTTGGAAATTAGCCAAAGTGATACCAATAGATAAGGAAGGGGATCCAAAGGATGTTTCAAATTACCGTCCAATAGCCTTGTTGTCCACAGTATTCAAGTTATTTGAAAAATTGTCCATGATCAGTTAATGGACTATTTAGAAAAATATAATAAATTGACTCAACAACAGTATGGTTTTAGGCAGGGTAGGTCAGCGGCTACCGCACTCACTGACTTTTTGGATCTCATAGCAACCCCTCTTGGGGAAGCAAAGTCTGTGGGTGCGGTATACGTGGACCTATCTAAAGCATTTGATTTAGTAAACCATAGTATTTTGATAAATTCATTAATGAAAATAGGGGTGGAGAAAGAAACCTACAATTAATTGGTTTATATCATACCTTGATAAAAGATCACAATTTGTTGTCCTAAATGGACACCAGTCAAAAATGGACTATGTCACAAGAGGGGTTCCCCAGGGATCTATCCTGGGCCCCTCCTGTTCATAGTCTATTTAAATGACTTAACAAAGAAAATTGGGCATTCAAAAATGTGTCTGTATGCAGACGATACGGTTTTAGTAGCAGAGGGAAAAACTACAAGTGAAGTAGAACTAAACTTACAGAGTGACTTTAGCATCATGCAAGATCACTTTTCATCTCTGGGTTTATTAGTTAATAGTAAAAAGACACGGGTTATGTAATTTGCATTGGACTTAAAGGGAATTTCAAAATTAAATATAAAGACACGAGGGTAGGTTTTTAGAACAAACTGAAACATATAAATATTTAGGGGTACATATAGATCAGTGTCTTACTTTCCAATATCATATAACAAATTTAATAAAGAAAACACATGTTAAGATTGGAGCCATGAGACGAATATCAAATTGTATGACAAGAGAAACAAGATTGATTATGATCAATCAATTAATAATGCCGGTTATTGACTATGGAAGTCATATTTACAGACATACAGCAAGAAAATATTTAAATAACTTGGATACACTTTATAATAAGCTTGCAAGATTTGTGTTAAGGTGTGATTTTAAAACTCTTCATTGCACTATGTATATGGATTTGGGTTGGATTCCATTAGGCTTACGGGCTAGGGGAATCTGCCTAAATCAGGTTCGTAATATAGTTAAAAATCAATCTTTAGATAACTTAAAAAACAGATTGCAAAAACCAAAACATGGTTTAAATTTAAGAAAAACTGGTGCTAGAGATTTAATAATACCAAAGTTAAAAAATCGATTTAGTGAAATGACCCTTCAATATCAAGTAGCTAAAAGATGGAATTGTCTTCCTCCTTTTTTACGTGAACTAGCAACTACTGATCATGTTTTTAAAAATGGCCTGAATCACGAACTTAGTTTTCGTCGTTGTTGTAGTAGGTGAAATTAATGTAAAATTAAAAATGCTAACATGCCTGTTATTGATGAGTTTGTAAAACTCTGATGTATTGTTTTGTACTTTTCTGTAACTTATATTGTTATAAATGTATAGTTGTAATAATTTTGCATAATGTAAACAGGTAAGCCTTGTGAACAGGGATTTTCGGAACCCTAATGGCTGTATCACTGTATAAATAAAATTTTACCATACCATACCATACCAGCATTACCCCTATATCGAAACAAGCTCTGGTAGAGCCACTACGACTGTGAATGCATTAACTAGATAAGAGTGTTTCATGGGCTTAAACATAAACATGTATTTATTTATTTAAAAATTATCAGATTTACAAACCTTTGAGCAAGCTAACTGGGGTTTCTGTAAGACAACAGCTACTAAATAGCTCTAATTCACTATTTTTGTTTTCTCTGTGCATCAGGTCTAGCTAGCAGGAGTGTTTTAACATCAAAAACACAAACAATGAATTAGAGCTATTTAGCAGCTGTTTTCTTACAGAACCCCCAGTTAGATAGCTTTCAAGTATCTGCTAAACTAACTGTTGACATTTGTGCTCCCTGGATAAGAACAGTTACAAGGCTCTGCTGTTGCTAAACTAATTTTAAAGCAATACACATGCTACATCTGAAGTCATGGCTACATCACTGTCAGGTGAGACAGGGGGCATCTTAGGAGAAAGAAAGCCAATAAAACTATTTGTTATGGAGATCCCCAGGGGTCGTAAAACTACCATAGAGCTAGCAGGCAATTTAGGAAAAACTCCAAGTAGCAGACAGAGGGAAGGGCACACTAAGAATTAACATACATATCAAAACACTCTACATAACATGTTTTTTGCACATTCTGGGTGGACTACTCCTTTAAGTGATTTGCGAAGGGTCACACAATATGTAAGTGGGGGCTGTGGGAGTCAAACCCGGGTCTCCAGGTTTATAGCTCAGAGCCTTAAACTACTGCCTACTTAACCAATTACAACACAGTTACACTTATATATAATACATACTTATCAAACTTGAAAGAAAAAATACAATTTATCATCAGAGTCTGTATTTACCAAGTACTGTGCCCATGTTCAAAATAATTTGAACCCCTCCAAAAAATGTGCCCTGACATGAAACTGCATGTTTAACTGTAAAGTCAATTAAATTGTATTTCTAAATGCATTCTAACACCAATGCTTCATGATTAAAACAATTTTGACTCTGCCTCGCAACAGATTACATTCTGGGAAGATTACCTTGGCAAGATGCTATAAAAAAAAACCTTAAAAACAGGTTTAATGGAGTGAATGCTGACATCTTAGTTCTAGTGTCCATGATAAAATAAAAAATAAAGATTTTTTTTTATGTCAGCTTTGATCAGAATAGCTTTTAAAATCACCAATTGTTTTCTTGTTCAAAGTTTTCTAATACATCTCAACTTAAAAGAAAAAACACACTTTATCATCAGTCTGTTTACAGCTTCCTCCCATACACTTCATTTGTAAAAAAAAAAAAAAATTATCTTGTCACAGACCACAATCAACACTAACTACTAACAAAATGCTGATACCTACATTTACAGTTTAGTAAATACTTGACATCGAGTGGGGTTTCTGTAAGAAAACAGCTAGAGTCTGTTAATTATAGCATTTTATAGCATTGATGATCTGGGCAGTTAGATCTGAGTTTGAATCCCACAGCCCCCACACAAAAAAAAAAAAATGAAAGTTTTCTTACAGAGCTAGATGTGTGTCTAGGTCTCCTTCTGAGGCCCCAGGTGACTCTGATAATCATTTGTTCTAAAGGATTTTTAAGTCAATTTAAAGGCATTAAATACCATCTATTCTGTTCTCCACTGCCAAGGCATGTCTGTTGGTTGATAAGGTCCCAAACTAGTGTATCTTGTTCAAGCATGCTAGAGTTATCTCATGCCCCTCCCACATGAATCAGAAAAAAGTTTGGGGTGGAGGCGGAGGTGGATCTTACTCCCCAAAAAAACCTAATGCTGCTTCCCACTACTCAGGTTCCAGTTCTTGTACCACCCGTTTAAGAAAGAAAATAGTACCCTGCAACCATTGACTAACATAAAAGCGTATTTATTTGAGGGCGGAAAACATTGCTTGGAGGAGGGTAAGGTGGAGGAGACTATTTACACCTTCAGTCAGTTCCACGGACAGAAAACATGACATCACTCCTTTTGTACATGCAATACTCCTGTTGGCTCTGCCCGCAATCGTAAAAAGGAGATGAGACTAATGTACAAAACTATTGACCCATCTGCCTGATATCAGTGATAGGAAAGATGATGGAGGAGTTTGTCAAAGAACGAATAGAAAACAACTTACAGGAATTGGAGCAGATGGATTTGACACAGCATGGGTTTGTGGAGGGAAGGTCATGTATAACAAACTTGCTTAGTTTCTTTGAGTCTGTAAGTCAGGCCCTTGATAATGGATTCCCAGTGGATGTTTATCTCGATTACTCAGGATTTCGACTCTATAGTATGTACTACCTTAGTCTCAACAATGAAAGAATTAGGGATAGATACAGGACTAATAAAATGGACCACTGCCTGGTTGACCAAGCGAAAGCAGAGAGTGAGCATTCGAGGTCGGTGATTGGAGTGGGTGGATGTGAGCAAAGGGTTGCCCCAGGGATCGGTCTTGGGACGTGTCTTGTTTAGAGTGTTTGTATCTGCAGTGCAAGTGCATAAAGGAGCATGGCTGTGTAAATAAACAGACAATGCCAAAATCAGAGCAATAGTGAATGGCAAGGCCTCTATTCAAAATTTTCAGTCACAGTTACGGAGGGTAGAAAGTTGGGCAGTTTCTGCAAACACAATAGAGTCTGTGTAAAAAGAGCCAGTAGACTCCTAGGTAACATCCTGAGGAACATAAGAAGTAGAGATGAGAAGGTGTTGATCCCACTGTTCTGTTCGCTAGTGAGACCAGTTCTAGAGTACGGTGCTGCATTAAGTACACTGCAAGATATCGAATGCTCAGTAGCAGCAGAGAGAGTACAGCAGAAAATCACTAGAAAAGGTAGAGGCTTTTAAGGGTGTTCCCTATAGGGATAGGTCGGGAAGGTTAAATCTGTATTCTGTGGAATATCAAAAACTGAGGGGGGACTTGATATAAGTCTACAAGGCATTTAAAGACAAATTGATCTGGGAAACATCAGGACTCTCTAAAAAAGAATTGTCCATCAGAAGTATTTGCAGACATTACTATCAGTTGAAGGGCGACTTATACAAAACCTCCAAAAGAGGAAAATGATTCAGCCAGAGAGTTGTTGATTTATGGAATGCATTACCCGAGTGGGTAGTAAGTGCACAGAGTGTGGCAGTATTTAAATCCCCGTTGGATACACATATGGGGATAGGAAATTAGCATACATCCACTGTTAGTGGCAAGTCGATATCATGGCTTTCCGGCTACAAGACTTGTAAATATCTATGAACCTGTACTGAGTGTGGAACCACACAACTTACACAGTGTTGATTCATTGGAAATATTCTCCCTTTTTTAGGTCAGCTCTCTTTCTTTAATTCAGACTCCAAGCAATTACTTCATACCTTTAAAACGAAATTTACACAGCCTGTACTCCCAGCCTTCATGGTAAGTGCTTTATTCTCTGTTCAGAAGTTTTGCTTACAACTTTCAGGGGTTGAAATTAACACCAGCTCATTAGTCACATGCTGATAAATTTTTGTATCTGGCTAGTAAAATTTTCATTTGTTGCAGTAGGTTATATACTTCGGGTGAAATAGTGGAAAAGACTATGGGCCTGTGGATTTTCCCTATTTACTAGCTTTGGGGGATGGTGGCTGTAAAACCTAATAATCCTTGTCTGGTTAACTGAAGAAAAATGCAGACCACCAGATGGGCCAGTAACCCGTGTTCAGAACTAGACTCAGGTCACTGGAGTCCATTGAAAAAACTAGAAGGGAGCATTGTCCATGGCAGTGCATCCCAGCAGGGGTGGGTTAGTGTCCAGACCCGCCACAGTGTGTGCATTGAGAGGCCCTGCTGCGTGCGAGGCTGTCAAAGGCTCCGCACTGTGCCGAGGAGATTCAGGGGACACAGTGATCCTGCATCAATGAATGGCATGAGGGTTGTACAAGAAATACCCCAAAGGCAATCGGGAATGAAGGTAGGGACTTACACTCTTGGGCCTGGCCCATGCCAACCCACCTCCTCACCAAATCCCCTCAGGACAGAGGGGGGTGCCTCCAGCTCAAGGATCCTGTCATGGTGGTGGTGGTGGTTGGGTGGGGTGGGGGGCAAGCCACAGAGGAGGTGGGGCATAGAAGTCACCAGTGGAAGCCTGAGTACCTGATGGCCAAGGGCCAGGTAAAGCTACATTTATTTTATTTATTTAAACTTTTGTTAACCAGGTAAATGTAATGAGCCAAAGCCCATTTTCATACAAAAACAATGATGACAAAATCAGTGCTGACAATTTTAGCAAAGAGCATAACAGTGCACTGTTAGTTTGAAATCACTGCAGCTTCTTCACCAGTTGTACATTTTCAATGGGGGAGTCAACTGATTAGTTGCATTTGATTCAGATGCACTGAAAGTGCAGCCACATCAAGAGGATCACTGTCAACATTGTGGTAGACATGACTGGCCACTCTTTCTTTCCCACATTATTGCCTACCTGGCTGCAGGCACGCTACCAGTGTGGTGCATGCTTCTTAGTAGAGATGACACTTGAGTGCCATTGCATTCTTTCCATAGGAAAGGAGGGACTGTAGGCTATGCTGCCCTGTAGAAATAGGGATTGGTTGGCTGTGGTGATTTTAATCTTTTGGGTGACCCTTCGTTCAGTATGGGTGCTTCTGACTTCCTCATTAATGTATGTGGTGGTAAACATATGCCTTGGATTAAGCCCACATGCAGCATGGACACAGACTTCCATCGCTGACTTGGATAATTCTGCCATCTCATCATCCCCTTGCCATTTCCACTTTTTCAACGCTGGCCACCCCAGCATCTAACCCGGCGACACCTATTTCATCGTCGCATGATTGCCTTGCATCGCCAGTTGACCTTAATATTTCAGTTCAACCAACACAAGAGGGCCTGCCGTCTGGCTTGATGATGCCTTCCAGGCCAATGCCAGTCAACCCGAACCCCCGCAAGGTCCTATGCCCAGGTTGCTGCCTCTGAAGGAACCAACGCCGGCGCCCTCCAGCATCCCCCAACTGACACCAGTTAACCCTTCCAATCCATAAAATCCTTTTCAGGACCCAACTCCCCTGTTTACCTCCTGGTGGAATGAAGTTAAGGGCGATCTGCTACCAAAACCTGCACCCCCTGGTATGGATCCTCCTCCTCTGAAGCCTCCTTCACAGCCCAAGGAGCCTACCCCGCAACTGGACGATACGGGCAGGGGTCGCTCCAAACATGGGAGAAAACAATGCCATTCATTCTCTAGGTCCTCGGACAGGCACAGACACCAGCCTCACAGCCGCAGACACCGGTGTTCGACCTCTAGGTCTTTCTCCTCATGACAGTCTGGTCACAGCTCCTCCCTGTCCTCTCTGTGGGTCATCCGAATCAAGTTTCTCCCTCTCCAGCAGACTCTGACGACACTCCTAGGTCTCTTCCCGATGACCCGACCTTTATGGAGGTCATGCGGCACATCCAGTCAAATACGGGCTGGAATATTGCAGATTTGGACCCCGAGAGAGACACCATTTGGCTGTTTTTCTCTGCCAGAAGGATCCTAACCCTATGGTAGTTCCTCCTCTGGTGAACGCTTTTATGGATGTCACTAAGTCAGCATGGAAACACTCATCTTCCACCCCTGCTGTTTCAATAAAGGCTGACCATCTCTGTAACGCTCCCTGGCACTCTATTTCGGTGAGCAACCAATTGCGGACTCTATGGTCATCATGGCAGCTCACGATCAGTCCAGGAGGCCACATCATCTAAGTACTCAGCCTCCGGACAAGGACTCCAAACAGGTGGACCAACTCAGCAGGAAGATATATGCCTTGGCCACCTGTGCCATCTGCTGTCTGAATTGTTTGGCCCACATGGTCCAGTACCAGAACGCCCTGTGGGAAAAGGCCATGGAACTGGTTCAGACTCAGCAGGATGGTCCCCAGAAGGCTGAGCTGCTTCATATTCTCAAATCCGGTTCGGATGTAGGTACTCGCATATTACATTCATCCTACGACACGGCAGATGCTGTGGACAGGGTAGCAGCTTCCAGTATTTGCTTCTGCTGCTATTCTTGGCTCCACTTCTTGGGCTTTACCCCGTACATCCAAGCGAAGATTGTGGATGCCCCCTTCAAGGGCTCAGTCCTTTTTAGTGAAGACTAAGAGAAGATCATAACTCCTCTCCAGGAATCTGGCAAGGCTGTAAGATCTGTACACACTATGTACAGATCCACACAAAAACAGAACCGTCGCCAGCCATTTTGTTGGTTGTCCAGGCAGCAGTCCCGAGGCAAACGAAACAGAGGAGCCTTTAAGCATAAGACCACTTCTCAGGCCTCAGGAGGCTCGGTACCCAGAGCCCCCAAAACCTCTCTGGCGTCTTTGCCTGTCTCCAGTTCCTCGGTCTGACTCCTTGTTTGACCCCCCCCCCCCGGCAGAATCCCTGGGGGAGGCGGTTAGGGGGCTTTTTTCTCTCTAGAGGGATGGCAAGGAATCACAACAGATCAGTGGGTTCTTTATCTGATAGAGAAAAGGCACGTCTTGGAGTTCACGGAGATGGCCCCCAGTCAATCCTCGCGTAAACTCCCATTACCCTCCTTCACACCTCTCGCTTATCCAGGTGCTCTTGCTGAAACAGGCCATAGAGCCAGTTCCACCCACTCAAAGGGGAAAGGGATTTTATTCCCATTTTGTTCTGGTCCCGGAAGAAAACAGTGGACTTGCGGACTATCCTTGATCTCAGCCACCTGAACAAGTACGTAGAGTACAAGAGGTTCAAGATGGTCACCTTTTCAGGCCTGCTCCACTCCTTTATCAAGGGACTGGCTGTGCTCCCTGGACATGCAGGACGCGTACCTCCACATTTTGGTGTTTCAGCCCCACAGGAGGTTCCTTCGCTTCCACTTTCAGGACAGCCACGCGCCCTGCCATTCGGCCTGTCCTCGGCTCCCCAAGTCTTTACAAAGTGACTAGCAGTTGTGACTGTGGCCCTTAGACGAAAGGGCCATTATGTCTTCCTTATCTGGACAATTGACTCCTGAAAACTCCGTCCAGAGATTGGCTGGTCAGCACCATGGCCGACACCTTTACTTTGTTTCAGGACTTGGGTATAACCCTCAACCTCCCGAAGTCCTCTCCATGGCCCAGCCAAAGACTGTAATATATCGGGGCAGTTCTGCATACCGCCAAAGGCAAGGCCTTCCTGCCCCAGGACAGAGCAGAATGCCTTCAAGAACAGGCTCACCTAGTCTTCTCGGCATGCCAGGTTCCAGCCAGATTATTCCTGTGGCTGCTAGGCCACATGGCCGCAGCCATCGCAATGGTCCCTCTTGCATGCTTGCACATGAGGGTTCCCTAGTGGACCCATGGGAGTCCAGTGGGACCAATGTACTGATGAGTTGGAGCAGCTGGTGACTGTCTCCACTCCAGTGCGCCAAAGTTTGGCCTGGTGGTTGAACTCCTCCAATCTTTCCACAGGGGTCCACTTGTGGCAGGAGTCTCCTTCTCAGATCCTGACAATGGATGCGTTTGGCCTGGGCTGGGGTGCTCATTTGGCGGACCATCAGACCCAAGGCAAAATCCCCATATCAATATTTTGGAGATGTGGACGATTCTTTATGCCCTTCAGATGAATCTGCTCGCAGGCCCTCTACTTATTCAGATTGACATGTCAGTGGTCTTTTACATAAACAAGCAAGGGGGGACTCGCTCTTACCCCCTCTGCAGGAAGGCCATGAGAATCTGGTATTGGGCCATCAAGCATCATCTGGAATCCACTGCCGTGTACATCCCAGGCATTCAGAACACCTTGGCCAACAGCTTAAGCCAGTCTCAGTCCAGGGTACGTGAATGGGAACTGCTCCAGTCTGTGGCGGAAGAGCTGTTCAACAGATTGGGCTGGCCCGGGTTGGATCTCATCGCCTCCCTGCTCGACATCAAACTGCTCAGTTTTTGCTCGCTAGATTCAGGGCCTGGTGTTTTCTGGTAAGACGCATTGTCCCTGTCCTGGACAGGGAGGTTTCTCTATGCCTTCCTTCCCTTCCCATTACTGCAGAAACTCCTTCGCAAGTTGCAGTCGGAAGGAGCAGGGATAATTCTGATAACTCCCTACTTGCCTGTGTCAAATTTGGTTCCCACTACTTCAGCAGCTGGCAGTGGAACCTCTGATTCTCCTGCCCCTGAACTCAGGCTTGCTGTCCCAGGAGCAGGGTACCCTAGTCCATGCGGACCTCAGGTCATTGCACCTAAATGCATGGCTCCTGCAGACCTAGCTGTGGCTCGATTTGGAGTTTCTCCCAGAGTGGCAGAAGTCTTGTTGGCCACTAGAAAGCCTTTTGCCAGAGCTACTTACTCTATGAAGTGGAAGCAGTTTTGCCTTTGGTCTTCCGCTCACTATCTTGATCCATTCACATGTCTGGTGAACTCTGTTTTAGAGTACCTTCTTTCTCTTGTCAGACTCGGGGCTGAGCTACTTCTCCATTAAGGTGTACTTATCGGCCATCTCTGCTTATGTCCCTATAGAGGGCGAAACTGTTGCCCAGCTGGATCTTTCCCGCACTTTTTTGTAGGATATTCTGCACCTCAAACCTCCCGTTAAGGACCCTGTCCCACCTTGAGATCTTTTATTTCTGTTGGAAAAAGCTACCTCCCTTCGAACTGGCCACAGGTTGTGAGCTACGCACGCTGTCGTGGAAAGCATTATTTTTAGTTGCCATTACTTCTGCTCGAAGGATTTCTGAGCTTCAGGCTCTGTTGTGCAAAGAATCTTATTTAGTTTTCCACAAGGACCGGGTGTCCTTGCGGACGAATCCTAAGTTTTTGCCCAAATTGGTGTCCGAGTTTACACCGAATCAGGATATTCATCTGCCTGTTTACTATTCAGAGTATTCTAATTGAGGGGAGGCTCTTCTTCATACTCTGGATGTTCATTGGGTGCTTTGTTACTACTTAGATCGCACCCATACTGTCCGAAAATCTGAACAGTTGTTTGTTTCTTTCGCCCCAAGGAATGATGGGGCTCCAGTTTCTAAGCAGACTTTGTCCAGATGGTTAGTTAGCTGCATTTATTGTTGCAGAAAGTATGACAAGCCTTTGCTGAGACCGGTCAAAGTACATTCTACCAGGGATATGGCTGCTTCCTTTGCATCCATGAAGAATGTATCTGCAGTGGATATCTGCGTAGCTGCCACTTGGAGTTCAGTACACACTTTCATTCGGCTTTACAGTTTGGATATTGCCTCTTGTCATGGGGCAGGCTTCGGTCTTGCTGTCCTACAAGGTCTGCTCTCTTGAGCTTTCCAGCCAACTTTTCCTCCTCCCGACCATTGTGAGTTTGGTCCTTTCACTGCTTGGGACTTGGTCTTTATGGTATTACCTGCTGCAAGAGCTCCTCCTCAAAGTGAGATAGTACAAGTATGTAAGAACTTACTGTAACAGTAGATCTTCGAGAGGAGCTCTTGCAGCAGGTGCTGCTTTCCCTTCCACCTTCCCCCAAATAACTGTTTCTCCATTGACTGTTTTTACATTTCCTCGTTTCAGAGGAACCTCCTCAGTTCTTCATTTTTGAGTTTGCTGGGGTCTCTGGTGGTAGGACTGGAGGGACCGCTGCTTATATACCATTGGCCAACGTTGGCCGAGCCGTCAGGGGGTGGTCTCCTGCTGTATACTGCTAGCTAGAAGTTTTCTGTGGGGTTCTGGCACCTGCCATCTTCAGTCCTTATGGTGTTGCCTACTGCAAGAGCTCCTCTCAAAGATTTACAGTTACGATAAGTTCTTATGTAATTGCACTTTCCTCAAAATTCTCACTGGTGTTCTAGGAGGATTGAAGGGGCACAGTTACAGTTGTAGTCACTAGCTGGCACTGACACAGAATGCAAAGGTGTCATGTGTCCACAACAAGACTGGCTAGGGGCAAGTATGAAATGCATGTCAAGACTTATTTCTGATGGCCCTGTTAGGGTAAGGCTGCCATGCCCCAGAGAGAACAAGGGAGGGTTTAAGTGGGGGGATGAAATATAGAGACTGCACTCGGTGATGGGGATGAAATATAGAGACTACACACAGAAGATTGTTAAAGAAGATGGGGGGGTTAGGTGCAGCTTGGGGCATGGTAAGATGGATAGGTAATTGGTTGAAGGAGAGGCATCAGAGGGCTTTATTACTAGAGTCAGATCAGAAGAGAGGGAGGTCACGAGTGAGGTGCCACAAGGATCCGTCCTGGGTCCTGACCTCTTCAATATGTTCATCACTGACATTGAAGAAGGAATCCGGGGCAAATTGAATCTCTTTGCAGATGACACAAAGTTCTGTGGTAGGGTAGATAGCGACAAGGGGACTAGGAGACTGAATAGTGACCTGTAAAGACTGGAAAGGCAGTTCATGGTTTGGCAGCTGAAATTTAGTGCCAAAAAGTGCAAGGTGATGCACCTAGGCAACAAGAATCCCAGTGCAGAGTACTAAATGGGAGGGATAAAGCTGAGCACTGCAGCTGGGGGGGGGGGACCTAGGAGTCATCATTAGTAAACTCCCTTAAACAATTAAGCCAGTGCAAGGCCTGTAGTAATGTAGATATGATGCTGTGATGTATCGGAAGGGGGTATTGACAGTAGGAGAAAAGAGGTATTGCTACCTCTTGATAGATTGTTGGCGAGGCTGCACCTGGAGTACTGTCCCTAGTTCTGGTGTCCTCACCACAGGGACGATAAGGATGGGCTGGAAATGGTGCTACAAAGGGGCACCATGATGATTCTGGGCCAGCAGGACAGATCTTTCAAGGATCGGTTCAAGGCACTGAACACGTGCTCACTGGAGACCAGATGAGAAGAATGATATGATAGAGACTTTCATGTTCCCGAAATAAATAAACAAGGTGAACTGCAAGGAACTATCTAGCATGAATAACAGTTCAAAGACAAGTGGAAATTGATGGGAGGAGGTTCAAGAGGAATATGAGAGTTTTATTTTACAGAAAGGGTGGTGGAACCATGAAATAATCTGCCAGCTGAGATGGTGGGTGCCAAAACCATAAATGTTTTCAAACACGGCTGAGACAGAGTGAAGGACATTGTGGATCATATTTCAAGTTAGAACTCTTGCAGCAGGCTACACCATAAGGACTATGCTTCCAGGCACTAGGACCACACGGAAAACTTCTAGCTAGCAGTGTACAGCGGGGACCGCTTCTTGACGTCTGACCGCCTCCGATGTCAGCCAGTGGTATAAAGGGGGTGGTCCCGAGCCCCACCTCAGTTCTTTTCCAGCCATCGACCCATGCACATCGGCTCCAAGGACGTCTCCTGCTACCAGTCGAATGCCATTTTCACGTTTTATTTTTTACCAAAATCGGTGAATTCTTTGCATGTCTTCTCCATCATCTTCCTCAAAGCGGCAAAAGTCTAAGTGCACCTGCCATAAACGGATACCAGATACCAGCTAAAGACGGACGTTCAGCCTGCTTGATTTGCTTAGGCCCCAACCACGATTCGGAGGCCTGCCCACCTTGCCGTAGTTTTAACCACAGGACCCAGATCCATCGCCTGAAGACCTTGAAGACACACCTGTTGGAGCAACAACTAGCCGCCATGCAGATAACCCCATCCAGCCACGGTTCCTCTTCTTCTTCGGTCCCAGGGATTTCCCCATCTTCTCCTCACAAAGACAAGAAGACCAGCAGGAAACACCACCACAAGGACAAGAGACCCAGATCTGACTCCCGCTCCAGATCCCTGCACAGAAAGGTGGCTTCTTCGAGGCCCCTCTCCCATGGGAGGTCGGACTCTGCCCCTCTGGCAGCCCTAATTCCTTCTGGACCATTGATGAAGCCCTCTGCCCTAGTCCTGACGTCCAGCAGGGGGGTCTTTGGGGCAAGTGCCTTCGGCCCTTTCATCCTGCTTCCGGGCCTAAGCCAGGGGGGTCCAGCCGGCTCCTCTTTGAATGGCGGGCAGACACCCGTCATCCACCCAGCTAGAGCATCTTTGTCGTTGGACCAGATGTCAGGGTCTGGCAATAGAAAGAGATGCCAGGAGCTGGAGCTTCAGACTGGAATCCACTCCCCTGAGCACAAGACGGCGGCTAGTACCTCTGACAGCTGACGTCCATGCATTCCCTTGGTCAAACCGGGCGACACCCTCTCCTCTGGCCTTTCCCAAGCTGCCACCCGAGACTCCGTCATCAGCTAACCCAGTGCCCTCTAATCAGACGCTGGATAAACTGATGACCAACAACGTGAGGCCACCCAATAAACAAGTACTGGAAAACCTGGCGTCGGGTACCCTGCCACCTGCAGGACCACAACCCGATACGTCTGCGTCCCCAGACCTGATGACGGGGTTGACCGCACCGACAGGGCCGATGCCGGGTACTCCTAACATCCCACCACCGGTCCTGAACCCTCCAGGAGCTCCCCTCATCTCACTGACAGACGGGGGCCTATTCAACTCGTGGTGGAACACCATTAAAGGGAACCTCCTGCTCAGGGAGCATCCAACCCCTTTACTAGGTCTGACTCCCTCGGGAATCCTCCAGGGCCCTCCTAAACCACCAACTCCTCCACCACCTAGGAAGCCTTTGCCTCAACTCAACAGGGTCACCCCTCCTCCGGACCTTTCGAACAAGGGTTCTCCTTGACATCATGGATGGAGACATCATTCTTCGTCCCGTCTTCCTACAGACACCAACGCCACTCTTGCGGACATCGACCCTGGCATGCCTACACCCGCTCCCCCTTTTTGGAGTCTTCTGGGAGGAGCTCGTCTACCTCTTCCAGGTACTAAGGGGAAGGGGGGGTTGAATTCACTTCTCTGCCTCAGCCCAGCACTTGCAAGGATACTCCTCAGTCGCCTCCGGACGACCCCACTTTCATGGATGTGATGCATCACATCCAGTTTCTTAACCAGTGGAACACTGAGGACATGGACCCAGAAAGGTGTTGGCTTGCCCAGTTTCTAAGTATGAGTGACCGTGAACTGCTGGTCGTGCCCCTGTTGGTGGCTCACTTTCAGGATGTCACCAGGCTTGCTTGGAGGCACCCTTCTTCGGCTTCCACTGTCCCGAAAAAGGCGGACAGACTTTACAGGACCCCTAAGAACGAGTCCTTCTTAGGAGAGCACCCATGGGCTGATTCTGTGGTCCTAATGGCAGTCCATGGCAGGTCTAAGCAACCTCAGCATGTGAGTTCCCAGCCCCCAGACAGGGAACCAAGAGGTTGGATCAGTTCGGCCGTAAGATTTACTCCTTAGCCACATGTACCATACAGTCAATCCGTTTTTAGTGTATATGGTGCAGTACCAAAAGTCGTTATGGCAGAAGGTTCGGAGCTGGCTCGGACCCAACCTGACTCCTCAAAAAACAGAGCTGTTAGACATTCTACAATCTGGCCTGGACGTTGGAAAATCCATTTTGCACTCATCCTATGACTCAGCGGACACCACCACTAGAGCTGCCACTACCAGCATCTGCCTGAGGAGGTACTCCTGGCTCAGGGTTTCTGGTTTTCCGTCAGGGTCTCCAGGAAGCTAAACTGGATGCCGCGTTCCAAGTATCTGTTCTTTTTGGAGAGGATACCGAGAAGATCATTACAGGTCTTCAGGACTCTGGCACAGCAGTCCAGTCCATCCACAAAATGTATAAATTGGAACCAGTCCTTGCCAGACAGAAGCCTTTTCATCGCCCCTCAGGTCTGCAATCCAAGGGGCAACAAGCAAGAGGAGACTTTAAATGGAAGGCCCCCTTTCAGCCCTCTGGAGCCTCGGGACCTAAGAATGCTAAATCTTCCCAGGTCTCTGTCCATTCCCGAGCTTCTGTCTGACTCCTTGCCTCGACCCCCTCCAGCGGTGTCCATGGGGGAAGCGGTAGGGGTCAGTTCTCCCTCTGTCTAAAGGCCTTTCTCCCATGCTCCATCAGGAGAATTGGCTTTGTTCTCTCGACATGCAGGACGCCTACCTCAACATCTTGGTGCTTCCTGCCCACAGGAGGTTTCTGTTGATCTTACTTTGAGAGGGTTTCTTCAGTAGGTTATCACATATGGGACTGGCGTCGGGCTGCACGGCAGACTTTTCTAGCAATCCCTGATGGGGGACTGCCCACCTGACATCACGTGACTGACATCAGCGTGACCGTATACAGTGGGCGGTCCCCACGCCCGCCCCCCAGTTCTTTCCCGCCGTCGCCTTTTGTCAGTTGCATTGCAGACTTCCATTAGCAATCGCTGTGAAAGTTCATTGCATCGGTTATCCCTTGCTGCTTTATTCTCTCAGAATTCGTGTATTTTATTAATGTCTTCACCTAAGAAGAAGTGCTCGTCCTATGGCATGCAGATCCCGCACAAAGACGGTCACCCAAAGTGCGTTCTCTGTCTAGGCCCAGACCATCCAGTCTCTTCCTGCCCTGAGTGCCAATCTTTTAATCAGGCCACAAAGAAGAGGAGACAGCAAGCTTTGGAGGCCCACCTACTAAAAGCCCGCCTGGCTTCTTTACAGAAGAAGATGAATCATCTTCAGGACTTGTCCGAAAAATCTTCCCCTTCCAAAAAACATAAGAAGTCTAGGGAGCGGGCCCGCTCCACAGACGACAGGCCCTCGACGAGCAAGTCCCAGCTACCACCCAGGAAACGGGACAGTAAGTCGGACAAAACTTCTGCGAATAAGTCGGCCATCCGCTCTTCCGGCGACCGTGCCGCCTCGGCCGATAAGTTGGCCCCGGCTCCACCGGGGATCGCGCAGGGGCTGGTAAGTCAGCTCCCCGGGCTGGGGGCAGTTGCCCGGCTTGGTCGATAAGTCAGCTGGGGTTCACCTGACCACCCGACCCCACCAGCTAAGCGGCGATCCCTCCTAACGACCACGACGGTTCCCCTGTCTGTGTCAAAGCGCTTCGTCTGGCGGGACCAGAGGGAGAAAGCCCCTCTTCTCCCTCCTCCTTCCTCGCCTGTGTCCTCTTATTCTCCAGCGGACACGTCTGGCGATGGCAACGGAGAGCCCACCGACCCTGTCAATGTTGTGGGCGTCTCTCCGCTCTCCCCTGCTGGGGTCCAGGAGAAGGAGGCTCCTCCTCGGCATAACGGCCTTTCAGTGGAGGCCGTTCTGGCGAGCTCCAGGTGCCTCCCACGACGCCAGTGATCCCAACGACAGTCCCTCAGCCAGGACCGGACGACCGGCCTTTACCTTTGGCCCCGATGCCGGATCCGGCCTTGACGCTAGGGCACGTTCTTCCAGTTCTGACGCCAGCCCCTCCGACACCGGATTGGGTAGTGCCAGTGCCGATGTCGGTGCCTCTGACATGGCCTGTCCTGACGCCGAACCCTCTTCCGATTTACACAACGGCGGGTCCGACGTGGGTTTCCTGACACCAGATCTGACAACGGGAATTTATACCCGACCCCGAATTGTCCCTTATTACCCAATTGGGTATCCTGGGGATCCTTACCCGGGGGGGGGGTCCTACTCCGGATTGGAGTCATCTGGGATAGTTCTACCCTGGATTTAACCCTTATTCCCATTATATGGGTCCCCAGAGTTATTATCCCCCACTGGTCACTCCTCCTCCTCCGGTTGTTCCAGATTTTAAGACCCTGATACAGTTTTGGTGGCAGGGGGCCAGGTTGGAGCTGGTCTTGGACCTGGAAACTAGACTCCCTCAACCGTAGCTTCCTAGGTCCCCTTCCCCGAGCAGCTCACTTACTACCGTCCACGTTCCGGGGAAGACTCGGCAGGACGTTTCACTTCCTGATTACAGACGCCGTACTGTAGAGGAGGCAGGCAATGACAGCTCAGATGGGAGAGAAGATTCCTCAGAGGAGGAGGAGATCCTGGAGGACCCCAAGGAATGAAAGGTAAGGCCTCACCGAAATCCCCACCGGAGGACCCTTCCTTCTCGGAACTGTTGAGGGCCTTGAGAGATTACTTCGATTGGGAGTCGGAGGAACAGGATCCAATGAGGCAGAGACTCGTGGAACACCTAGACTTGGAGTCTCCGTCTCCCATCCCTGTTCCCCCATGGATGGCCCCTCATCAAGACCTCACCACGACCATCTGTCAGATGCCTCATTCTATCCCGGCTGTCCTCAAGCGGGTGGACAGACTCTACCGGGTGCCGAAGGATACCCCTTTCTTAAAGTCGTATCCCAAGGCTGACTGTGGTAATTTCTGCAGCACATGAGCACTACACCTCCGGACAAAGAGTCGAGGCAAGTGGACCAGTTTGGAAAAAAAATTTACTCGTCAGCCACGTGCACCCTTCGGTCCCTCAGTTACGTGGCCCATATGGTGTCCCATCAAAAGGTGACTATGGCCAGGTTGGAGGCCAAGGTCCAGTCCATGGATCCTTCACCTTTAAAGGAGGAACTTGCCAAGGATCTCCACCTCTCCAAGATCTCCTGCAGGCATGCTTTACAGGCCACATATGATTCTGTTGATTCCCTGGCCCGTACCTCGGCAACTGCCATTGCCCTTAGATGGCACTCCTGGCTTCGCCTCTCCAATCTCACCAATGAGGTCCAGTCGGCGATTCAGGACGCCCCTTACAGGGGCTCGGTCCTTTTTGGTGGGGACACCAAGGATATCATAACAGACCTACAGGACAAGGGAGTTGCTCTTAGGTCTGTTAGGTTCATGTACTGATTGGGCCCTCAGCAGCAGCCCTTTAGGAAAAGGACCTGGAGGCAGAGGAAGAACGGTCAGGCGCGCCGCCAAGGGAAGCGTAACGCCACGGGTACAGCCACCCCTCCTGCCTCCAAGAATCAGACACGTTCTGGAGGTCCTTCCCCTGAACGTCCCGCCACTTCTTGACTCCCCGGCCCCACTGCCTCCTCAGTCTTGTGACAGGGAGCAGGTGTGGGGGAGGTTCGCCCGCCACACATAGGAGTGGAGGGCGATTACCTCTGATGAATGGGTCTTGCAGCTAGTGTCCGTCGGACATACCATAGAGCTCCTGGTGTTTCCCCCAGAAAATCCTCCGCAGCAGTCCTCGTACTCTCGGGACCAAGCCCTTCTCGTTCGCGAGGAGATAAATTCGCTCCTGCTTAAGGAAGCGATCGAGCGCGTCCCCTCAGGGGAAAGGGATTTTACTCCCACTTTTTCTTGGTTCCAGAAAAGACCAGGGACTTAAGACCCATACTCGACCTAAGTCAGCTCAGTCAGTTTGTCGAGTACAAAAAATTTTGAATGCTGACACTCCAGAGCCTCCTACCTCTCCTCATGGAGAATCACTGGCTCTGCGCCCTGGATATGCAGGATGCCTACCTGCACATCCCTATTTTCCCCAGCCACAGCCGATTCCTGTGTTTTTGTTTCCAAGGGGAACACTTCCAGTTCCGGGCGCTCCCCTTTGGTCTGTCTTCGGCACCACGGATTTTTACCAAGTGCCTGGCGGTGACCACGGCATTCCTGCACCGCCGGGGTATTGCGATCTTCCCTTACCTGGACGACTGGTTGATTGCAGCCCCGTCAAGGGATTCCTTGCTGGAGGCTCTTTCGTTTACTCTGGACTTGTTCAGTCGATTAGGGATCACGGTCAACGTGCCCAAGTCATCCCTTATCCCTGCCCAGAAACTCCAGTTTATCGGGACAGTCCTTGATACGGTCCAGTGTAGAGCCTTCCTCCCTCCCTCCAGACAGGGTGGAGACCCTTATCCGTCAGGCCTCCAAAGTAGCCTCCCTCAGGACCATCCCGGCCTGGGAAGTCCTTCGCCTTTTGGGCCTGATGGCGGCCTCCATCACTACCATTCCCCTAGCAAGGCTTCACATGAGGATCACTCAGTGGTCCTTGCGGGTGCAGTGGGATCGGCTTCTGGACAATCTGGACCATCTGGTCATGATCTCCTCAGCGGTTCAGAAGGATTTGCAGTGGTGGATGGATTCTCGCAATCTTTCCTTGGGACTTCCTTTTCAGAACCCTGCACCAGCAGCTACCCTCACCACGGATGCCTCGAATACGGGGTGGGGTGCTCACCTGGGGGAACATGCAAGCCCAGGGACTTTGGTCCAGCTTGGAGATTTCTTTCCACATCAATGTTCTGGAGCACAGGGCAGTCCTATACGTGTTACAGGCCTTTCAGACCCTCCTTCCGAAGGGAACACTGCTGATCCAAATGGACAATATGTCGGTAGTTTGGTATATCAACAGACGAGGAGGAACCCGGTTGTACCCTCTTTGCAGGGAGGCGACCAGGGTGTGCAGCTGGGCAGTCCAGCACCGTCTGGCCCTGGTGGCCATGCATGTTCTGGGCATTTTAAACGTCCTGGCGGACAGTCTCAGCAGATCTCGGACCCTAGCTCACGAGTGGGAACTGCATAAGGAAGTGGCGGAATTCATCTTCTGAAGTTGGGGGTATCTGGAAATCGATCTTCTTGCCTCCTAATTCAAAGCAAAACTTCCCAAGTTTTGCTTGCTCATTCCAGAGCAAGGTGCTTTTTGGAGTGATGCATTGTCTCTATCTTGGACAGGGAAATTTTTGTACGCTTTCCCTCCATTTCCCATTCTGCAGAGGGTTCTTCTCAAGCTTCAGGCAGAGAGGGCAAAGATGATCCTCGTTGCTCCTCTCTGGCCGAGACGGATCTGGTTTCCACTGCTACAACAGCTTTCCAGGGAACCACCGATTCCACTTCCAGTGACTCACGACCTTCTTACTCAGGATCAAGGCCATCTGGTTCACCCAGGGCTCAGGACCCTGCATCTTCATGCATGGCTCCTGCAGACATAGCAATATCCCGTTTCGAGGTTTCCTCTCGGGTTGCACAGGTCCTCATTGAGGCCAGAAAACCTTCTACGCATTCCACTTATGCCATGAAGTGGAAGCAGTTTTCCATATGGGCGACCGCTAAGGGCTGGAACCCCTTTCTCTTGCTCGGCCCTGCAAGTCATGGAATACCTCCTTCACTTGTCAGACTCCAGTCTGTCCTACTCTTCCTTAAAGGTCCATATCTCAGTTATCTCAGCGTACCATGAGCTAGTGAATGATAAACCCATGGCTCAGTTGGATGTCTCTAAAACCTTTCTGAAAGGGATTCTCCATATGAAACCCCCCATGCGCAGCCCAACTCCACCTTGGGACCTGAACTTCGTCCTCGAAAAGCTCACCCTTTCTCCTTTCGAGCTGGCTGTGAGCTGTGATCTGTGCTAACTGTCTTGGAAGGAGCTTTTTCTGGTGGCTATCACATCAGCCCGAAGGATTTCGGAGCTTCACGCTCTAGTCCGTAAGGAGCCTTACTTGATTTTCCATCTGGACCGGACGGTGCTTAGAATCTATCCGAGGTTCCTCCCAAAGATGGTGTCAGAAGCCATGCTGAACCAATCAGAGCTTCCGGTGTATTACCCATCCCCCCTCTAACAGAGGTGAGGCACTCCTTCACACGATGGATGTCCATCAGATTCTCCTGTGTTATACCCACCTGACTAAGGAGTTTTGCTCTTGTGGCCAGTTGTTTGTTTCTTTTGCCCTGAGATCGAAGGGCAAACCATTTTCTAAGCAGGGCCTTTCCAGATGGTTAGGCAACTGCATATGATTCTGTTACCAGAAGTACGATAAACCTCTGCCAGGTACCATCAGAGGTCATTCTACTAGGGGCATGGCTGCTTCCGCGGCCTTCCTACGGAACGTTTACGAGGCTGACATTTGTGCTGCCGCTACTTGGAGTTCTGTCCATACTTTTACCAAGCATTATAGTCTGGACATTGCTTCTAGGTGGAGGGCTGGCTTTGGCCTAGCCGTCCTGCAGGGCCTACTGTCCTAGACTGGGTCCTGTTCGGACTTCAGTTCTTTTCCATTGGAGTTGGTTGTTTCCTCCTCCCTAGTTTCTCTCGGAAATCTCCTTAGAGGGACTGCTTGGGACTGAGTCCTATATGTGATGACCTGCTGAAGGAACACTCTCTAAGTAAGATAGTACAGTTACGTAAGAATTTACCTTAACAGTAGATCTTCGAGAGAGGTTCCTTCACTAGGTCATATTTTTCCTTCCCTCCCTCCTTCCCCTCATTTTATGTTTTACAGGGTCTCCAATCCTGTTCGCTCCTGGTGTCAGGCCTCTTCCTGGCTCCGTCGGGAGAACTGGAGGGCTGGCGTGGGGACCGCCCACTATATACGGTCACACTGACATCTGTCACGTAACATCGGGTGGGTGGTCCCCTGTCAGGGATTGCTAGAAATGTCTGCCGTGTGGCCCGACCCCAGGTGGCACCAGTCCCCTATGTGATGACCTACTGAAGGAACCTCTCTTGAAGATCTGCTGTTACGGTAAGTTCTTGTGTATGGTAACTGTACTTTCACCTTCCAGGGGAAACACTGCCAGTTCCTGGCCTTGCCCTTTGGCCTTTCTTCGGCACCGCGTGTTTTCACAAACTGCCTCGCAGTGGTTGCTGCGGTTCTCAGGAGACAGGGCCATTATTTCTATCCCTACCTAGATGACTGGCTTCTGGCAGCCTCCACGAGGGATCGGCTGTTATCCACCCTGTCAGACACCTTCACAGTGTTCAGGGATCTGGGGATCACGCTGAACATTCCCAAATCGTTCCCTTGGCCCAGCAAATGGCTGCAGTATATCTGAGCCATTCTGTACACTACCCTGGGAAAGGCCTTTCTCCCTTCTGACAGGGCGATCCATCTTTGGGTACTGGTTCAGGATTTCTTCTTCCCACCAGGTTCCAGCCTGGATATTCCCCTAACTCCTCGGCCACATGACGGCTACCATAGTGACGGTTCCTTTGGCGCGACTCTACATGAGTTACCCAGTGGACTCAGTACAGTGGGACCAACACTCAGATGATCTCAAATAACCTGTCCATATTTCCAGAGCAGTAACCCAGACCCTGTCATGGTGGCTAACTCCTCCCAACTTGGAGCTGGGAGTTATCTTTTGGAGGGATTCCCCTCATCAGATCCTAATAGACGCATCGGATCTAGGATGGGGAGCCTACTTTCAGAATCGTCAAACTCTGGGCACATGGTCTCCATTGGAACAAGCTCTCCATATCAACATCTTAAGTGATGCAGGCTATTCTCTCTGCTCTACAGGCGTTCCAGCCAGACCTCCTTCTGGGCCCCTGTTGATCCAGACAGACCATATATATGTGGTCATTTACATCCACAAGCAAGGGGGGACTCACTCGTATTCCTCTCTGCTGAGAGGTCATGCAGGTGTGGTTCAGGGCCATAGATCACGGTTTATCTCTCAATGCCATTCATGTTCCAGGAGTCCAAAAACATCTTGGCCAACTGCCTAAGTAGATTCTGATCCAAGGCCCACAAATGGGAGCTTCTTCGTCCTGTAGCAGAGGACCTCTTCACATGGCTGTCCAATGCCAAACTGCCCAATTTCTGCTCGCTAGATCCAGGACCTAGTGTTTTCTGGTGAGACGCGTTGTCCCTCTGCTGGACAGAGAGATTTCTTTATGCCTTCCCTCCCTTTCCTCTCTTCCAAAGAGTCCTACTCAAGCACCAGTCAGGAGGAGTGGACATGATCCTGATCGCTCCTCTCTGGCTCCAGCAGATCTGGTTTCCCCTGCTTAAGCAATTAGAAGTGGAACCTCTGATTCCCCCTACCCCTGACCTCACACTTGGTATCTGAGGAACAAGGCACCCTGGTCCACCAGGACCTCAGGTGCCTGTACCTGCATGCTTGGCTCCTGCAGACATTGCCGCAGCCCACTTCAAGGGTTCCCCTAGTGTCGCTGAGGTTCTAGTTGAGGCAAGAAAACCTTCCACCAGGGCTACTTATGCCATGAAGTGGAAGTGATTAAGCTTTGTGGTCTTCCACCAGTGGTTTAGATCCGTTCATCTGCCCGGTGAACTCTGTCCTGGAGTACCTCCTCTCCCTTTCAGATTCTGGACTCTGCTACTTCTTCCATTAAGGTGCATCTTTTAGCTATTTCAGCCTATCATGCACCTGTGGAGAGCACAACACTTGCTCAGTTGGACCTGCCCCGCACCTTTTTTTGTGGCATGTTGCATCTGAAACTGCCCATTAGGGACCCTATCCCTTCACAGGATCTTTTGTTTGTGTTAGAGAAACTTACTTTTCCTCCCTTCGAGCCAGCCGCGGATTGTGAGCTGCGCTTTCTGTCATGGAAAGCGTTATTTTTAGTTGCCGTTACTTCTGCTCGGCAAATTTCCGAGCTTCAGGCTCTGATATGTAAAGAGCCCTATTTAGTTTTCCACAAGGGCAGGGTGTCTTTGAGGACCAGTCCTAAGTTTCTTCTGAAAGTGGTGTCGGAGTTTACGCTCAATCAAGACATCCACTTGCCAGTGTAGCACTCTGATTATTCCAGTCATGGGGAGGCCCTTTTACACATTTTGGCCATCCACAGGGTGCTCCGTTGTTATGTTGATCGCACCCCATCTACCAGGAAATCTGACCAGTTTGTTTCCTTTGTCTCGAAATCCCAAGGAGCACCAGTGGCCAAACAGATGCTATCCAAATGGCTGGTGAATTGTATCACCTTCTGTTACAATAAGTATGGAAAACCTTTGACGGGCCTGGTTAAGGGTAACTCAGCCGGTGGGGGGGGGTCGGGTCTCCACTTTGTTCGCTTCCCTGAGAAATGTTTCTGCAGCAGACATTTCTGCTGCTGCTACCTGGAGTTCAGTGCATAACTTTGTCAAGCAAATAAAATTCAGATATCTTGGTATGTGGCTACACAACAAGCTTTCCTTTCATGACCACCTTGACGATCTGGCAAAGAGGCTAAAAATTAGGTTTCTTCTTCCGTAACAAGTCCCTCTTTCCATTGGACCCCAGAACTAGGCTGGTCCAGGCCACTTTCTTGCCACTACTCGACTATGGAGACCTAATCTATTCCTCCGCAGCAGCCTCAGGACTCAACAAACTAGACGTCCTCTGCCACCGCGCCATATGGTTCATGACAAACCTACCCTACCGAACCCACCATTGCGATTTGTACCTAGCCGCTGGCTGGACACCACACTCAACTAGACGCACACTTCATGCTGTTATCTGGACTCTTAAGCTACTCCTGAACAAGCTCCCGAACTATCTCACAACCCTTTTCCGTATTTCTCATAACGCCTACTCTCTTAAGAATAATGACCTCCTCCTCTTCGATGTACTGAGAACTCGCACCTCACTCGGCAAGCAGTCCATGTCAAGCATACTCCCAGCTATCTGGAACCAGCTCCAAGGCATACTGAAGCTTCCCGGTACTGTCCTTGTCAGCCTATTTAAAAGGTTGGCTGCAGCAAAAATAAGATACGTGCAGCTGCTTCTAAATCCTAGCTCACTGCTCTAACCCTAGCCCACTGCTTCCTCTTACTTACCTAGAAATTAGCTGCATTGATACTCTGAAACAAGCACTTTGTATCTTTTTTCCTGTACTTGTATTTTTCTATGTCATTGTCACTTTTATGCAACATGTTAATGCTTGCTTATAATTCTGTACTTGAATTTGTAGTGTTTTTTCGATTATGCAATCTGTAACTACCTGTCTGTGTCAAAGGACCTCCTTGTGAATGAGCTTGCTCAACGGAGTTTTCTTACAAAAAACTTGAACTTGAACTTGAAGCACTACAGCCTGGACATTGCCTCTAGGCGGAGAGCGGGCTTTGGCCTAGCTGTCCTTCAGGGACTCCTTTCATGAACGCCTCCACTGGGAATAATTTTCCTCCTCCCTTACAACCTGGGTTCATTCCTTTACTGCTTGGTACTCAGTCCTTATGGTGTAGCCTGCTGCAAGAGCTCCAACTCAAAGTAAGATGATACAGTTACGTAAGAACTTACCATAACAGTAGATCTTCGAGAAGAGATCTTGCAGCAGGTGCTGCTTTGGCTCCTTCCTTCTCTGTAGTGTCTTTGCTTCATGTACATGGGAATATTAGAACCTCCTAGGTTCTCAGTTTACTTCAGGCCTGGTCTCCAGTGGGAGAACTGAGGTGGGGCTGGGGACCACCCCCTTTATACCATTGGCTGACTGAGGTGGTCCAGCATCGGGGGGGGGCAGTCCCCGCTGCATACTGCTAGATAGACTTTCTCTCTGGGGTCTTAGTGTCTGGCGGGATAGTCCTTATTGTGTAGCCTGCTGCAAGAGCTCTTCTCGAAGATCTACTGTTACCGTAAGTTCTTACGTAACAGTACTTTACTCAGGGTGGTAGTAGTAGGGAGGGAATGGGGAAGGGGTGGATAGTGAGGGCTAGTAGCCTTTTTGGAAAACGGGTACCAGGATTTGATGGAAAATTATAGTCAGACTGTATGGACTATTGGTCTTTTTTTTTCTGCTGTCATTGTCTGCGTTTCCATGAGGAAAGGAAAAAGATCACATCCAAGCCACAACTTTTTCAGAAACAGTGATTAAATTCAGTAGTGAGCAAACACACAGGAAGATGCTGAAAAAGGCCCCAGGTGCTTCTACCAACAGGTCAGCCACCTTAAGGTAGATGAAGCCACCTGCACAGTAAGCTATGAAGGACAGTTTTAGTGCCACCTATGCATCATCTGCTCTTCCTGGACCACCTACATATAAAGCAAAGCTTACTCTCCAGCTGGAAAGAGGATCTTGAAGTCAGCTGAGAGGTGGGAAAAAAATAGAAATATAAAAAAAAAAAGTTAATTAAAAAAAAAAATGTGTCCACTCATTAAATGTTTGTAACATTTTCATAGATGTTCTACTTTATATTCAAGTAGGGAGCTGTCTGGACCGCAGACATTTAGGACTTAGGGACAGGCCTTGATACTGGGTGCAAAGCCAAATAGCATAGTGTCTTTTTAGTATTCATGAGGAGTTTGTGCTTTAGCCAGTGCTAGATTATATTAAACTCCTTGTTCAGCTTAGTGTTAATGTCAAATATGTCTACTTTGCTAATATATAGGACCATGTTATCCGCATATAGAGAAAGAACGAGACATTTTGGGGAGATTAAGGAACAGAGAAACAGTAAAGGACCGAGCATGGATCCTTGAGGAAGCCCCATACTGGTAGGGGATAGTTCAAATTTAATTCTGTTTATTTCTACAAATTGCTGCCTACAAGTAAGGTAGCCTGCAAACCAGTTTGAAGAAACTGAGGAGAAGCCCAGAGCTTTCAGTTTAGACAGCAGAGAGTGATCAACAAGGTCAAATGCCTTGGTAAGGTCGATGAAAACTGCCCCTGTAAGCGTGCCTTTGTCCATGGACATCTTGACATCACTGGTAAATTTTATGAGGGCAGTGGTTGTACTGTGAGCATGCCTGAAACTATGTTGAGTAGGGGGATAATAATTTGTGCAGCTGAAGGTGTTCTGTTACCTGGGAGGCAACTAATTTCTCGAGTAGTTTGTCCAGCACAGATGGGATGGCAATGGGTCAGTAGTTTTCCATGTTCTTGGTGTCACCCTTTTTATGTAAAGGGACCACTCTGGTAATCTTCCAGAGCATTGGGACCTCTTCAGTGGAAAGGGACAGGTTAAATAGTCTTGTAACTGGCACAGCCAAGTGCAGAGCATCCGTTTTGAGGAACCAAGGTAGTAGTCCATCAGAGCCAGCAGAACCACAAGCAGGGATGGTCCTCATGAGTCAGAGTACCTCAGTTATAGTAACAGGCCATAGATTAAATGGGGGGGGAGTCAGATTCCATCTCTTCAGGACTTTGGTCAGGGCCCAGACCAGTCAACTTTGTATACTTGGAGAGGTCAGAGAAATGGGAGTTTAAGGCATTCGCAGTTGTGCTAGTAGTATTACAATTTATGCTATCCAGTGTCATATCAGCAATGGTCTGACTAGTGCCCTGTCCCATGAAAGACTTTATATGGCTTCAAAATCTATGAGAATCAGTAAGAGATGGCTGGAGAGGCTGTTCGCAATAGGCCCTTTTTGCAGCTCTTATTCCTTTTTTACACTTACCACACAGATGCTTGTAATCTTCCCATTTGGAAGGAGACTTTGTGAGTCTAGATTGGGACCAGGTTTTATCCCTCAATTTCATGGATACAAGTAGGTTACGAAGTATCCATCTAGTCACTTAACCTCTAATTCTATGCTTTTTGAGGGTGACATGTTTCTCTTGGAGAGCCAGGAGAGTGGATGAGAAAAAGTTGAAAGCCTTCTCCAAGTCTGATGTCTGATATAGTGGGGACCAGCCTATTTGGAGGAAATCTGCATTTAGGGCTCCCATATCCAGTTTGGAGAAATCCTCCACATGAACATACTGTAGATGAGGACTGTTCTGTACAGCCTGCAAACCTTCCATAATTACCTATCCAGGGGCCTCTGCTGGTGCAGACAGACAGACATCCTTGTAGTGTAGTGCACTACATAAACAAGCAAGGGGAACTCATTTGTACCCCCTGTGCAAGGAAGCAATGAAGGTTTGGTACTGGGCTCTAGGCATGGTCTAGGACTGGCAGTCCATGTTCCAGGTGCCCAAAACGTCTTGGCAGACAGACTAAGCAGATCGCAGTCCAGAATGCATGGATGGGAGCTCCTGATCTCGGTAGTTGAAGACCTGTTTGACAGATGGGTTGTCCAGAGTTGGACCTTTGTGCGTCCCCACTCAAAGCAGAACTACCGCTTTTCTGCTCACTCCCAGACCTGGAGGGAGTTTTCTGGTGAGATGCCTTGTCCCTCTCTTGGAAAGGAAGGTTCCTGTACACCTTTCCTACTTTCCCTCCAATTCGGAGGGTGCTGACCAAGCTTCAGGTGGAATGAGTGACTTTGATACTCATTGCTCCTTTCTGGCCTCATCAGATCTGGTTCCCTTTACTGCAGCAGTTGGCAGTGAAACCTCCAGTATCCTTGCCCTTGTGCAAAAGATTGCTATCACAGGAGCAGGGCATCTTGGTCCATTCATACCTTAAGTTACTCCATCTTCATACCTGGCTCCTGAAGACATAGCCATGACTAGATTTGGGTTATCCCAAAAAAGGTGGCTGATATCCCAGTGGCTTCTAGGAAGCCCTCCAGCAGAGCCACTTATTCTGTGATGTGGAAGCGCTTTGCCCTGTGGGCTGCTTCCCATCAGTTGGATTCTTTCACTTTTTTTTTTAATAATTTTTTATTTTTTAAATATGCAGATAAAATGTATACAATATCATCAAAAATATAATTCTTAATACACATACTAATCCCCACTGACCCCTAGGTCATCAGTTATACAATATGCATATAAACTTTTTCTTTTAACTTCTTCCCATCTTATCAAATATATGAGTAGTTCACAATCACAACCAGAAAAAAAAAAATTTTAATTAGATTTTATCCATCTTCTTCATCAAGTTCCCATTTATTATTGTCTCATTTCAAAATCTCCCCCCTCTTAAATGGCTTTTGTTATATATAGCAATTTATCCTTCTAGTTATTAAATTGTTTTAGCGTATAAAAATATCCTCTTTCTAAATTCATAGTATCCAGAAATAAATTTCTCCACAATTGACTTATGGGTATTTCTGAATCTTTCCACATTCTAGTAATGCATCTTTTAGCTATCACGAATGCTTTATGTAGAAACCTCTCTTCTGTTTTCAGGTATGTACTGAGATGTAATGCTTAATAAACATAATTCTGGTTCAAAAATCAGATTTGTATCCAGTACTGTATTCAGTATTTCAACAATGTCTTTCCAAATTTTTTGTATATATGTACATAGGGCTAAAACATGAGCTGCATTGGCTACTTCACCACAGCTTCTGTTACATAACGGAGATATCGTAGCCCTAAATTTATTTAGTAAACAAGGAGAATAGTAAATCCTATGTATTATATAGAATTGTATCTGATTTAATCTATAATTTCGACAACTGTTCCATGACTTACACACTTTATCGCATTGCAAGGTTGGAATATTGATGTTCAGATCCTTTTCCCATTTTGTTTTTAAAGACATGGATTATCTGCTTGTTTGTTCTTTAATATTGTGTATCATTTTGACATTTTTTGTTTTCCTATTAACCAAAATCAATGTTTCCAAAAACTGATTATCCAACATCAATTCCCCTTTTCTATTGATCTCTATAAGAGTAGATCTGATCTGTAAGTACGAATAAAACATACTTTTGTGAATTCCATACTCTTCCTGAATTTATTGGAATGATTTCAGATCTGTTTTTGAAAAGAGATCTCCAATATTTAGTATTCCCTTTTCTCTCAATTTTTTAAATATAGGGTAGTCAAAATAAGGACGAAATTTATTCTGATATAAAGGAGAGGTCCTACATAATTTATTTTTCCCACCTAATGTGTACATAACTTGATTCCAAATTTTAGCGTAGGACTGAAAAATACATTATTATTTTGTTTAGCTTGCATCTCCGAAATTTTTGTAAATAACAAATTTGCGTTTACTTGAGGGATTTAAAAATTCAGAATAAGCCCATGGGGGGACTTCTGCTGCCCACATCTCTTTAAGAGGTTCTAACACTGTCACCCAGTGATAGTGTTGCATATTAGGGAGTCTGAGACCTAACTGTAAATAATCCGCCATTAATTTTTGTTTTTTTAAGTCTTGGTCTTCCCTTCTTCCATAGAAATTTGGTGAATATCTGATCTATCCTTTTAAATATACCTTGGGTTATCATCAATGGAATTGCCTGAAATACATAAAAAAGTCTTGGCAGTACATTCATTTTAATTAACTGCACTCTCCTTAATGATAAAGGCAGGTTCTCCCATTTGTGTATGTCTGCACTTCCCCTATTAATGGTTGTAAATTAGCAACTAATAGTTTATTTCATCTATTTGTAATCTGTATTCCTAAATATGTTAAACTAACTTTTTTAACTGTGGTAGAAAAATTTGTAATCTTAATATTTCTTTGATCAGGGTGTACAGATATGGTCTCCGATTTATCCCAGTTAACTGAGTATCCTGATTGTTTTCCATAATCATTTATAATTTGCATGACAATTTTAAGTTCATATTCAGGGTTTTTAAGATACAGAAGAATATCGTCTGCAAATAGGGAAAGCTTTAATGATTTCTGATTAGAAAACTGAAATCCTTGAATACTCATATGTTCTCTTATAGCATTAGCCAATGGTTCTATTACTAGAGTAAATATAATCAGTTATAGAGAACATCCCTGCCGTGTTCCTCAAAATATGGGAAATGCAGAGGAAGTCATGCCATTAGTCAGGACCTTTGCCATAGGTGTTGAATATATTTCTTTAATCCACCCTATGTACCTTGACCCTTTTCTTGCCTTTTTAAGGATATCAAAAAGATAGCACCACTCCACAGCTTTTGGCTTCTTGACATTATACGTAACATTCAGGGCGTTTCTAATATTATTGTGCCCCCTTCTTCCCTTGACGAAGCCTGTTTGATCAGACTTGATTCTGGCAGAATCTCTTCAAGTCTTACAGCTAGGAACATATATCTTCGAGTCCGCATTCAAAAGTGAGATTGGACGGTAAGACTTGCACATTGTTTTATCTTTGCCTTTCTTTGGAAAGACCATAATTAGAGCTTAGTCAAACGAAGGAGGGAGTCTGTTCTGAATACCATTATATAATTTTGTCAATCTAGGACCAATAAATTTACTAAAGTTTTTATAAAAATCTATCCCTATTCTGTCTAAACCGGCTTTGTCTGGTGTTAGATCCCGAATTGCTTTTTCAACCTCCTGTACTGTTATAGCTTGATCAAGTCTTTTTAATTGTTCCGGTCTGATATTGGGAATATTTAGAAAATCATTGTTCAAGCAACATGAAGTCTTGCTATATTATGACTATTGCAGTTTGCCCCAGCCTTAGAACTGCTCCGGAGGTGAAAGAGTTAACTTCCATGCAGAGCATGGAGCTTAGAGCGAGAGCTCGGTTCAGAAGCTCTGTTTGGCAGGTTTCAAACCGAAACCGTCAGATTCTTTACTCCGCCTCACTGAACAGTCGCTCCGGAGATTCCTCCTGTTGCTCGGTTCATTTCTTCGGTTTAAAGCGCTATTTCTCGGTTTAATTTAACCGCGATTTCTTTATTTTAACCGCAAAACCGATCGGTTCAGGCTCTGTCTATGGTATTCGTAAGTATTAGATAGGGTTTTTTCTGTGTGGAACTTGTAAAAGTATTATCGGTTCGGTTGAACCGATCGAGTTGTATTTAAATATAAGTTTAAAGCCTTTTAAGGCTTTTTAGAGTGCGGTTCCCGGTTCTCATCGGTTCTAAAAAACAGATTTCATTACGGTTTTTTCCACGACCCGTGACACGGTTTGAAACCGATAAGGGTGTCTTGCCTGGCACTGCCATCAAAAGGGCAAGTTGGTTGGTTAGGCTGGCATCATGTCTGAGAAACCCAAAAGAAAAACCGGGCCCACTGGGTTTCAACACTGTAGTGTCTGTGGGGAAGCCTTTGCCAAGGCTGACCCACACACTACATGTGTCTATTGTCTGGGGTTTGACCACCTCAATTCAGACTGCCAGATTTGTAAAATTTTCCCTGCAGCCACCCTGGACAAGAGAGTGGGCAGGCTCAGGGAACGAGAGGCCAAAAAGTCCGCTGACCCGGATGGCCAGCCCGGTTTGGTGCCAACCGGAGGGAGTGCCCTCTGACCAGGGCGAGACTTCCTCGGCCAAACGAAAAGCTGGCTCTGAGGAGCCAGTTCCAGCAAAGAAATCTAAAAAATCAGCAGGTATGGAGTCCAAAATTCCTTCTTCAACTGCTGCTGAGATAGCCAGGGCAATACAGATTGTCCAGTCCCTGTCCCCGTTTCCCTCCGAACCGCCACTGTCTGGCAAAAGGTCGGTTCGGTTGGTTCCAGTGGTTCAGGATTATGATATAGAGGAGTTCTATGAACCAGAGGAGGGGGACGAGGATTATGATCAGTGTGAATGTGATTTTGAAAGTCTGGATGTGCCCATTGAACCGGACATCTCCCCAGACAGACCTTCAGGTGAGTCTCCCCTAGGCTTTCTGAGTCCCTTCTCATTTTTGTTTTATAAAAAGTTGTTGAGACCCTCCAGCTTCCCTTAGAGGAGGCTTTGGATGAGCAAGAGGAGCCTGACTATGTGGAGATGATGGATATCCCAGAGTCCAGGAGGTTGTCCATCCCTTTACATAAATCCTTTAGAAAACAAACAGTAAAAATTTTAAAAGCTCCTAATTCTGTGCCTCCTGTGGATAAAAGATGGACAGGAGGTACACTTTGTCAGGTCCTGATACAGATTTTCTTTCACAGCAATGCAGTCATGTTAGTAGTTCAGGCTGCAGCCTGTGATAAAGCTAATATTCCACTGGCTTCACATCCTCCTGACAAGGATTCCAGGAAGATTGATGCCATGGCCAAAAAACAATACATGGCAGCATCCTTGGGACTCAGACAAGCTAACTATATGGCTTATGTTGCAAGATACCAGAAATCTAGATGGGATACTGTCATGGCCTTAGCCAAACAGGTGCCTGGCCAGCTCGCAAAGGAGCTGGAGCAGGTGGCTCTTGATGGTATTGAGGCATCTAAGGTGCAATTCCATGCTGCAGTGGATTCTAATGATGTATCCTCTAGAGTCATGGCTACATCTGTGGCTTTTCGGAGATTGGCCTGGCTCAGGTGTACTACTTTGTCACAGGATACCCAGTCTAAGGCTATGGATTTTCCTGTGGTGGAAATTCTCTGTTTGGGGAGCAGACAGAGAATTATATGAAGAAATGGATGAATATAGAACCACTTACAGGAGTGCACAAGCCAAGGAACGGAAAGCCACCTCAGAGGCAGCCCCTGGGTAGGGGTAGGCCTTTTCACAGGCCTTTTACCAGACTCAGGCCCCTCCTCTTCAGCCTATGTACAGAGGGGGTTCTTCAGAGGGAGAGGCAGACTGGGTTCGAGCAGGCCTGCTCCCACCCCTCAGCCTAAAGCCCCTGCCAATCAGGCACCCTGATGGGATGCCCAGGGTCGGCTCTCCACTACCTGTAGGGGGGGTTGGCTCACTGTCCAGGACTGCAGTCTTAACTTCAGACAGGTGGGTCCTGGAAGTAGTGAGCCAGGGTCTGGTTCTCAGCTTCAAGAAATTTCCAAAGATGAGAGCCAGATCTTTCCACCTACAAACCCTTTAGAGACTCTTGCTTTGGAAACAGAAGTCTCAACCCTCCTGGCTCTCAGAGCTGTAGAAAAGGTTTCTCCCTTCACCAGGGCAAGGGTCTGTACTCCAGGTACTTCCTTACCCCAAAAAGACAGGAGAGTGGCGGCCTATCCTGGATCTAAGATATCTAAACAAGCACCTTTTAAAGCCAAAGTTCAAAATGGTGACACTGGGAATGATTTTACCTCCCTAAGGCCAGGGACTGGCTAGCCTCCTGGACCTCAAAGATGCCTACTTCCATGTTCTTATCAGAAGCTCCCATCGAAGTACCTCAGATTCGAACTGCCCTCAGGCCATTATCAGTTCAGAGCAATGCCCTTGGCCTCACTTCTGCCCCAAGGGTGTTCACAAAGTGTCTGGCAGTAGCAGTCGCACCTAAGAAGGCAAAAGATTGCCATTTTCCCTACCTGGACGACTGGCTCATTGTGGGTCAGTCTCCAGACCAGGTCAAATCACACCTGCTAGTTACCCAGCAGCTGCTTACCTCTCTGGGATTTCTTCTCAATCTTCCAAAGTCAGTTTTGGAACCTGTCCAGGTACTCACCTTTATAGGCGCAGAACTGGATACAAAGCAGGCCAGAGCCTTCCTTCCCTAGAAAGGGTAAGGACCTTAGTGGCCCTGGCCTCCTCCTTCACTCTGCAGGTTTCTCGACCAGCAAGGCATTTCCTGCAGCTCCTAGGGCACATGGCTGCCTCCACAGCTGTGGTGCAAGGAGCAAGATTTCAGATGAGGGACATTCAGTTCCATTTGAGAGCTTTCTGGTCTCAAAGAAGAGATCCTCTATCCAAGTTAATCCCAGTGACTCGAACCCTGATCCAGGCCCTTCAGTGGTGGCAGGATCAGAGCAATCTGAGACAGGGGGTGCCTTTCATCCCTCTGTCCCATTACTTGACCCTTACTACAGATGCATCCCTCTTGGGATGGGGAGCTCACATGGGCGACCTCTCCACCCAGGGATTATGGTCCCCTCAGGAATCTCTGCTCCACATCAATATGTTGGAACTCAGAGCTGTTTTTCTAGCACTTCAGGTTTTCTCTGCATCTGTTCAGAACAAGGTGGTACAGGTCAGAACAGGCAACACCACTACAATGTGGTACATCAACAAACAAGGGGGCACTCGGTCTTCGGCCTTGTGCACCGAGGCAATGAAGTTGTGGTCTCTGGCTTACTCCCTGAACACTTCCCTCATAGCAGTTCACCTCCCAGGCAAGGACAATGTCTTGGCAGATGCCTCAGCAGGATTTCCCAGGGCCATCACGAATGGTCACTGGATCCCTAGTATTGGGATAGTGTTTGCCAGATGGGGCATCCTCAGATAGATCTTTTCGCAGCCCCAGACAATTATCAACTTCCACTGTTTTGTTGCAGGCCCCCAGTGTTGGCTCAGTTCCCTGGATGCCTTTCTCCTCAATTGGGAAGGAAGTTTCTTTATGCCTTTCCCCTTCCCTCTCCTGTTCAAAGTACTAGTCAAAATCAGGTCTCAGCCCTGCAAAATGATCCTGATTGCTCCAGACTGGGCCAGGCAGCCCTGGTACCCACTTCTTCTGTCCTTAGCAGTCCATCTTCCCCTGTGTCTCCCCAGGAACCACAATCTGTTAACCTGTGCTCAGGGGAGAGTTTGGTATCCGAATCTCAAATCCCTCAACCTCAAGGCTTGGCTCTTGAACAGTTAGAGCTTGCTGATTTGCAACTTTCTCAAAGTGTTCTCGAAATCGTGAAGGCTGCTAGGAAGCCTTCCACCAGGGCTACCTATAACTCCAAGTGGAAAAGGTTTTCCATATGGTGTTCTGGGAAGCATGTTTCCCCAGAATCTGCTGATCTACCTACTGTATTGGACTACATGGTCCATCTTAATTCTTTGGGACTGAGACCAGCCACCCTGAAAGTGCACTTGGCTGCTGTCTCTGCCTTCATTTCAGCAGGGAAGCCCTCTTCTCTCTCTGCTCATCCTGTATTTTCCAAGTTTTTTAAAGGATTGCTTCACACCAATCCCCCATTCAGGGACCCTGCCCTGGCTTGGGATCTTAATGTATGCATTGCTCAGCTAATGCAACCCCCCTTTGAGCCTCTGTCTTCAGCAGAGCTTAGTATTTGACTTGGAAAACTCTATTTCTGGTAGCCATCACTTCTGCCAGGCGAGAAGTGAGTTACAGGCTTTATCAGTAGAAACTGACTTTATTTCCTTTCACAGGGATAAAGTGGTCCTCAGGACTAACAGGAAGTTTTGCCTAAGGTGGTTTCAGATTTCCACCTTAACCAATCTATTTCACTTCCAGTGTTCTTCACTGACCATTCCTCCTCTGGTGAGAGGAGGCTGCACAGCTTAGATGTTAAGAGGGCCCTAAGTTACTACATAGAGCGCATAAGGGTCACAGGTTTGACTCCTCCAACTGTTTCTCACTTATGGTGAGGTTGGGAAAGGAGACCTGCCACTAAAGATCCATTGCCAGGTGGATCGTTTCTTGTATCCAATTTTGCTATCAAAAGCTGGGTAAGGTTCCCCTCAGGCCTGAGGGCTCACTCTACCAGAGGTACAGCTGCATCTCTAGCTGCTGCTAGAGACATCCTATCTTGGAGATATGTCAGGCAGCTACTTGGAAGACAGTACACACTTTCACCAAGCATTACTCCCTGGATATTCAGGCCAGGAGGGATGCTCGGTTTAGCACACCGTGCTTCAGAGCTTATTCCTAAGTAGGTTCTGTCCCTCCTCCATGGAGGTACTGCTGTGTAGTCTGTAATAGTTATAATATAGCAAGACTTCATGTTGTTTGAAGAAAAATTACTCACCTTAGTAATGTTTTTCTTCTAATGGAGTCTTGCTATATTATGACCCCCCAGTCTGCCCCTCTCAGAACTCCTACTTTGGGGTATGGGGTGGGTAGTCCTCTGTTGGCATTTATTGATGCCCTCTTTCATGTTTGGGTGTTGTGTTCATTTAGTTATTTTATCTTAATTTTTCTGGTCCACTGACTTGAGTCTTTGTGTTGGGACCAGTAAAATGTATTAATATATTAGTAGCCAGTTGGCTAGTGTAGGTCACAGCTTCCACACAGAACCTTAGTGAGTTTTTGCTCTGAAAGATCTGACGGTTTTGGTTTGAAACCAGCCAAACAGAGCTTCTGGAACCGAGCTCGCTTTTCAAGCTCCATGCTCTGCATGGAAGTTAACTCTTTCACCTCCGGAGCAGTTCTAAGGCTGGGGCAAACTGCAATAGTCATAATATAGCAAGACTCCATTAGAAGAAACATTACTAAGGTGAGTATTTTTTTCTTTTCATCTTTCTTACCCTGTGAGATATATAGATCTTTATAATACCTTACAAATTCTACATTTTTGTCTTGTTCGGTATTAATTACTTGAGCAATTATTTTTAATTCTGCAGTATTTCTCTCCATCTTTTCTTTCTGAGACATATAAGCCAATAATTTCCCTCCTCTGTCAATATCAGCATAATTTTTAGATCTGGGTATTAACATTAATCTTTCTGTTTTTTCATTATAAATTTGGTTGTACTCGTATCTAACTTTTTTCTAACCATTTTAAATGAATATTTGAGTTAGATTGTGGATGTAGCTGCTGTACTTCCAATATTTCTTTTTCTAATTGCTCCAGCCTTAATTTTTGCTGTTTTTTTTTTTTTTTGGCTACGTATGAAATACAAACTGCCCTTACAAAGGCTTTATACACATCCCACATAATTTCACTTCAAACTTCAGAGGGGTCATTATTTGCATAATAATTCTCTGTTTCTTCTTTTATTTTACTTATAAATGCCACATCATTTAGTAAAATTGGATCCAATTCAGTGTTTAATATTGGTGGTGTCCCTGGACGCAAGCTCCAAACATAGTAGTGCATGATCCGAGATACTGTATGTATTAATTTATACTCCACTCCAGTAATGTCCCTATTTAACTTTTGTGATCCCAGAAAAAAATAGATTCTAGAGTGTTTTAAATCTCCCTGAAAAATGAGAATATTTCCTATTATTGGGATAGCTGTTTCTCCAAAGATCTATCAGAGATAGATGTTCCACCCTGTTCTGCAGATTTTTAATATCACTGTTATATTTTCATTTTTTCACAGTAGTATCCAATTGCTCATGAAGAATCGCATTAAAATCCCTCCTATCAAATGTGGTTGTGGGTATTCTATAAGTTTTATAAAAAATTTCAGGGTGGCTTTAGCTTTTATCATTTGGTACATATAATGATGCCAAAGTTTAATATTTTCCTTTAATCGTTATTTTAGCTATTATGAATCTACCTTCATCATCAATAATTTGACTTTCTATATACATTTTTACTCCCTTCTTGAACAGGATAGAAGTACCTCTTGACTTAGCTGTATATGTTAAGAGTATAGATTGTCCACCCCACATTTTATTCACTTTATTCATTTCTTTTTCAGTTAAATCCGTCTCTTGAAGGCAAATGACGTCAATATTATTCTTCGTTATATAATTAAATATTTTTTTCCTTTTAGTTGGGTTGCTGAAACCATTGATGTTCCCAGATAAAATCTTTAGTTGAGCAAACATTTCTTGTGTGTTTTTTTTCTCTTAATAAATGTATAGCTCTATCTGGTTGTGATATAATTTATCTATTGGAGGAGGTATAAATGCATTCATAGAAGATATATGTTTTTCATCTTACTTTTGCATACATTTCTTACAAATTGTACATTTAAATTAGCACAGAATTTGCTCAGATTTGGTCCGTATCCCCCCCCCCAATGTACAAAAATATATCTTATACTTGTTTAACCTATCCCGCTCATTCATTGCCGAATGCACCATTGGAAAGCTGTACCAAATGGTACCACACTCCAATACCCTAGTAGTGCTTCTTAAACAAGAATAAGCCCAGTCATTCCAGTGCGAATGGATACCCGCATCCCCTTCCCCTTTCTCCTCTGGAAAAACCAATAAATACACTGTGTAATCCATGCATTATGTTAACCCAACACTAAAGACCTTCAGTTTACTCTTCCCATTAATATGCTGAATTATGTAATATTCTGTTCTGGAACTTTTAGAGTGCTTTGCCATTTCCCTTGACCTGTAAAGAGTCATGACTTTTAGTCCCTCTGATGCACCCACAGTTTCATCTTCCTGCTGAGAAATCTACATTCTTATTTGGATCTCCTGGGACATCTGCACCTGCTTCTGCTTTATTCTTTTTTGTATGCTTATTAGGCGATTTCTGTTTTTCAGGATCCGGTCTTGTCTTCATTATCTTTTTTAGGGACATGATCTTGCGAATATTTTTTAATTGTTATTCCTCGTGACTCTTCAGAAAAAGCTTCTGCTGCAGCAACAGTCTCGAAATTATAGAATTTTCCTTGGAATAAGATCCTTAGTGTGTTTGGATACGAATGTTGAAATCTTACATGTTTGCTCCAAAGGACCTCTTTAAATGGATTAAACAGCTTTCTTTCTATAAAGTTCCTGTCCAGAGTTGGGGAATACCAGAAGTTGTCTTCCATCTATTGATAAACCTTTTTACTGGCATAAGATAATACTTTTTTTTTTTTTTTTTTTATCTTGAAAACGTAAGAAGTGGCTACATGGGCCAGCCTGGTGATGCGAGGGTTGAGGCGCTGGACGCCACACTGCACCACGCCCGGCGACTCCAAGTTCAGGAGTGAGCTGGGGCACCAGAGGTCGGCAGCGGAGGGAGGATTGAGCACCTGTTGGGCTGCTCCCTCTTGGGGAGCGTGGGGTTGTCCGGCATGCCATTGACGCGGAGGAGACGGGGCGCTGCAGGCGCTGGACTGCATGTAAGCAGCGTGGCTGATCCAGGCAGGGTTGCCGTGCAGCACAGCTTCAGGAGTGCACCATGCACTGGGAGGGGGGTCTCTCAGGTATATAATAAAAAAAAAAAAAAAAAAGCCCCTCCAGCCTGGATAGGCGACGGCCCTTCCAGTGCCACCACCACCACCACACGCCCAATGCTGGTTCCCTGCTTCTGACCCTTCGGTCTCCCCGGGCTGTAGCTGCCCCGGACCCGGGGAGGAATCGTAACATCCTTGAAGAAGGCAGGGAACACAGCGGGCGATAGAGCGGGCCAGGTGAGTGAAGTGGCCCGAGAGAGTTCCAGTGCTGGGGGTGAGAAACAAAATGGCCAAAAAAAAAGAAGCATGCCATAATTATTCTAGGAAATCTTTGTGCTGCATTTTCATTAATTCTATAGCCAGGGAATCGATTAACTCTGTCCAGCTCAATTCTATAGCCCTCTTGAAGATCCTGTTTAAGGGCATCATTAATCCAATCTTCAAAATTTTTAGAAATATTTTGACTTTCCTAACCTTCTGAGACATTCAGGAATTTTAAATTGTTGCGCCTTGAATGCCATTCGAGATTGTCCATTGTCTGCTTTATTGCCTTAATCTGTTTTGTATGTCCCAGAATCTTAGGTTCCAGTTGTAAAAAATCTTCGACATCCGACATTCTATTTTCCAATTCCGAAATTTTGCTGTTTATATCTTTAATTTCACCTTTTACTTCCCATAGTTCATCTCTTATTTTGTCCATCTTTAGATGTATACCTGCACAGCCCTGTTTGATTTCATTTATTAACTGGTTATAGTTATCCATTGGGGTATCTTGGTTTGAAATGTTTGTTTCCTCAGTTTGCACATCCAAATTATGACTTCTGGATCTTACTTCGAGAAACAGCTCTCGCAGCAGGTTACACCATTAGGACTGAAGCCAGCAGGTGCCAGGACCCCACAGAAAATTCTAGCTAGCAGTATCCAGCGGAGACCGCCTCGAGGTCGGCCCTCCCCGACGCCAGGCATCACATAAAGGGGGCGGTCCCCAGCATCCCAGTTCTTTCCGCCCATCGACTTGCCAGCATCGACCACGGACGCCTGCATCAACGATACGATGCGCCGAAATCTTTACAAAATAATCCATGTCTACTTCTCCAACTCCTTCTCTCAAGGACACCCTCAAAGTGCGCCTCATGGCAAGCAGATCCCTCTGCTGACCATCATTCGGCTTGTGTGAGGTGCCTGGGCCCGAACACGACACCCAGGCCTGCTCCATCTGCCAACAATTTAATAGCAGGACCAGGATCCGCCGCCAAAAGGCCCTTCAGGGGTTCCTTCTTGAAGAGAAACTTCGCAAAATGGAAAAAAGACCTTCCTCCAAAGGGGATTCTTCCCATAAGACCGGGAAGCACCGGGACAAGCACTGGGACTTGGGTAGGTTGGGGTCCCCCAGCAGGGCCTCTGAATTCAGGGCCAGCTCCAGCTCTACGTGGTCCAACCGTTCTCCTTCCCGGGCCTGCTCCCAACTTCCCCCAGTTAAGGTAAGGTTTTCAGCCTCCTTGCACCCGCTTAAGACCCACCGGGCGCCCGACTCTTCTTCCAGGCCTGACTCTTCAGAAAAACATAGGGAGTCTTCTTCAGAATCTAGTGGGGCGTCAGGCCGACGCCAGGACACCGACCTCAGGTCCGTCTCACAGCCTCCAAAGGCCCTGGAAAGAAAGACCAAGGATCTGACGCCTCTTAAGCGGATGTCACAGAATAAAAAGGTGCCTGACCCGACGCTCGAAAAACTGACTCCTGATCCAACAACAGTTGTACCGACGCCGGGTGACACCGGATGTCAGGGTCCTCAGGAGAGGAGGCTGCTAGATGACCAGATGTGCGGCAAGGAGGACGCCGGCTCGCCCGGGGAGCCATCGACGGATCCAGTGGTTCCCCAGGACCCAACGCCCAACACCAGCGACAGACCCACACCGATGTCGGGCATGAACATTCAGGAGGTGAAGGAATTGTTCACCTTCTGATGGGAGACCCATCAGAAAGGACGTGGTCCCCAGTAAGCCTCTTCCACCTCCACCACCTGCACTCCCTCCTCGGGAGGGTGAAGGCTCAAGACCCCCGACCCCTAAGGAGCCAACTCCACCTCCTAGGGGCAGATCTAGAGAGAGAAAAAGATGCCCATCACCGTCTCCCTCTGGGTCTCCAAGCCCTAAACGGCCCAGGGATAGACGACACCCACCGTGGGATGACTCCAGACCGGATACGTCCGATACCTCCAGGTCTCCATCCCCCTATAGTCCCCCATCACCAAACCCACGAGACCAGCCAAGGTCACCACCGGATGATCCCTCTTTCTCCAAAATCATGAGGCACATCCAGAAGAATATGGGATGGGAGACTGAAGACTTGGACCCCGAAAGACAACGCCTTGCCCATTACCTTCGGCAAAAGGACCCAAAGCCTGTGGTGGTCCCACCTCTAGTGGACACTTTCACGGACTTCACCAAGGCGGCTTGGGCGTCCGCACTCGACACCGGCTGTTCTTAAGAAGGTTGACCGCCTCTGCAGAGCTCCTATGGAGGACCTGTATCTGGTGCAGCAACCCCTGGCAGACTCACTGGTCATTACGGCGCTCATGATCGGTCTCAACAACTGCAACACTTGAGTACCCAGCCTCTGGACCAAGAATCTAAGCAGTTAGATTCCATGGGAAGAGCGCATGTGTCACGGCTGCTCCATGCTCGATAAGGTCTTTGAGTTACCTCACGCATGGTGCAATTTCAAACGCCTCTGGGAGCAGGGCCAAGACCTTGAAGGACTTCTCCGGATGGCAAAGGAGGAGCTGTTCAACCTCCTTCATACTGGGTCGGACGTGGGGACCCAGGTTCTCCGAGCCGCTTACGATTCAGCGGACTCGGCTGCCAGGGGAGCAGCTACTGGCGTTTGTCTTCGGAGACACTCTTGGTTGAGAGTCTCCGGTTTCACCCCGGACGTTCAGAAGAATATCCTGGATGTCCCTTATAACGGAGCTGTCCTGTTCAGTGAGGAATCCGAGAAGGTCATCACCAAGCTACAGGACGCGAAGGCAGTTCGGACTGTACAGGCGCAAATCTGGTTCCTTTTGGAGGAACCAGAACCATTTTCGCGGCAGGCAACAACGGCAACAGCCACGTCCAGCCAGCAACCCGGGGCAATTTTTCGTCGCAAGGTCAAGCCAGATTCCCACGGGCCAGGGCTCAAAGCATCCAAGGCAGCCCAGCCCACGGGACCAAATGCCACCACAGCATGACTCCTTCCCGCCCTCGCCCCTCCTCTGGATCAAAGGATAAAGGTCGGGTCACATCTCTCATTACTTCGGGATGGCAGAGGATCACCTCCGACCGTGGGTGTTACTGTTTGTACAGCGAGGACACTCTATAGAGTTCCTCAGCCACCCACCGTCAGACCTCCCTGCTCTCCCATTACTCGGGTCTGCATGCTCTGCTCATCCAGCAGGAGATCTTGGCCTCCTGGACAAGGAGGCCATAGAGAACATTCCACCGACCAGAAAGGAAAAGGTTATTATTCCCACTTCTTCCTGATCCCAAGGAAAACAGGGGACTTGCACCCAATCTTAGATCTCAGCGATCTCAACACGCTTGTGTGTTTTACAGGCGCTTCCATGGTGACCCTACTGGGTCTCATCCCCATGCTCAAAGAAGGCACATGGCTAGCGTCACTGGACATGCAGGACGCTTACCTACATCTTCCGATCACTCGAGCGCATCAAAGGTTTCTGCGCTTAGAGTTTCTGGGACACCACTACCAGTTCCGAGCCCTCCCGTTCGGACTGTCTTCTGCACCTCGGGTGTTTACAAAGTGCATGGCAGTCATGGCAGCAACTCTCAGGAGGCAGGGCCACTATGTTTTTCCGTACCTAGATGACTGGCTCCTCATGGCACCCTCTCGGGAGGCCCTGATGTCTGTGATTCAGGATACCCGTTCTCTTTTCCAATCGTTGGGCATTGTCATCAACCAGGAGAAGTCTCACTTTGTCCTGTCTCAGACTCTGCAATTTATTGGAGCAGTTCTGGACACCACTCAAGGGAGAGCATTTCTTCCTTCGGACAGGGCAGAACACATCAGATCCCTCATATGGGACACAATGACGAAGACAGCAGTGCCCGCCAGGACCGTTCTTTGCCTGCTCGGACATATGGCGGCTGCCATTGCGATGGTTCCCCTAGCCCTACTCCATATGCAGGTACCCCAATGGATGTTGCGGGCTCAATGGGACCAGAAGCAAGTTCATATGCAGCATCCAGTCTGGATCACGAATGCCATCATCTGAGACTGGCAATGGTGGCTCATCCCGGACCATCTCTTGAAAGGATCGCCTTCATGGCGCCACCTCCTCTAGTGACACTCTCCACGGACGCCTCGGGATCCGGGTGGGGAGCACACCTCAACGGGGTCAGGACTCAAGGCTCATGGTTGTCTCTAGAGTCCCATCTGCACATAAATATTCTGGAGATGAGAGCCGTCCTCTATGCCCTACAAGCATTCCAGACGGACATTCCACTGGGTACTCTTCTGATTCAAACTGACAATACTGCGGTGATGTACTATCTCAACAAACAAGGAGGCACTCATTCCTACCCCCTTTGCAGGGAGGCTCAAAGGGTTTGAAATTGGGTACTACAACACGGCGCAGATATTATTGCAGTGCACGTTTCCGGAGTGGACTACACAATCGCGGACAGTCTCAGCCGATTACAGGCCAGAGTCCACAAATGAGAACTGCTTCAGGAAGTCGCAGAGGATCTGTTTGCAGATGGGGACAGCAATTAGACCTTTTCGGCGTCCCCATCCGATGCAGAACTGCCCAATTTTTTCTCGCTAGATCCAGGGCCTGGTGTTTTCTGGTGAGACGCGTTGTCCCTCTCTTAGGCGGGCAGATTCCTCTACACTTTCCTGCCCTTCCCATTGATCCAGAGGGTTTTACTGAGGCTCCGACAGAGTGGGCGTCACTAATTGTGGTAGCGCCTTTTGGCCCAGGCAAATTTGGTTCCTCTATTACATCAGCTGACCCATCAGTTGACCCCAGAACCCTCGAGTTCTGCCATTCAGCTCTCAACTTCTGTCCCAGGAGGCAGGCTCTTAGTCCATCCGGATCTTCGGTCGCTGAACCTGCATGCCTGGCTCCTAAAGACATAGCAGTCCTGAGATACGGGGTCTCTCAGGAAGTTGTGGACGTTCTGGCGGCAGCCAGCAAACCCTCCACTCACGCCACTTACGCCATGAAGTGGCACAGATTTTGCGTCTGGGCTCAAGCTCGCGGATTGACCCCATTGGATTGTTCAAAGAGGTCAGTGTTAGACTACCTTCTAACCCTGTACGAGGCAGGCCTTGCCTACTCTTCCATTAAGGTTCACCTGTGTGCCATTTCAGCATATGTATCATTCACCGATATGTCATAGCTCTCTAGCTCAGCTAGAGGCTTCACATGCTTTTTTGCATGGCATCCTGCACCTGAGACCTCCTATCAGAGACCTGGTTCCACCTTGGGATCTCCCCTTTGTTTTAGAGCAGCTTACTCTACCTCCTTTTGAACCAGCCGCGGATTGCGAGCTGCGTCTCGTCGCTTGGAAGACGCTTCTTTTAGTTGCTGTTACTTCTGCCAGAAGAGTTTCTGAGCTTCATGCACTCATGTGCAAGGATCCTTATTTGTTTTTTCACAAGGACAGGGTGTCCTTAAGAACAAATCCTAAGTTCCTTCCCAAAGTGGTCTTGGCGGTCACACTCAACCAGGGTATAGACCTGCTGGTGTATTACCCGAATTACGGTAACAGGGGGAGGCCCTGTTGCACACTCTAGATGTGCATAGATGTCTCAGATATTATCTGACCAAAACCAAAGCCCATCGTAAGTCGGACCAGCTCTTTGTTTCCTACGCACAGCGGATGCTCGGTGCTCCTGTTTCAAAACAGTCGCTTTCAGATGGTTGGTCAGGTGCATTATCTTCTGTTATCAGAGCGCAATAAACCCTTACTGGGACCGGTGAAGGGTCATTGTCACGAGGTGGCTACCTCTTTCACTGCGGCTCAAAAATGTCTTCACTTCAGCCATCTGCGCGGCAGTGACTTGGAGCACTGTGCACACTTTCATCAGACACTACAGTTTGGACATTGCTTCTAGGCGTAGAGCTGGTTTCAATCAACCAACCAATCCAAATCTTTATTTATCCAGGCGGGCACCATTGAGCAAGGCTCATTTGCAAGGTGGACCTGGTCATGAATACATCAAAGTACACTACAGAAGCAGGTATACAAAAGCAATAATATACAAGGAAGAAAAGTATATGCAGTACAGTACAAGGTGGGTTATAAGCAGAGATCTTTGAGTGAGGCAGCCGGCAACTCACACACATAGGGGAAGAGGCCGTATGGGTGGCAGGTTAGAGAGGTAAAGAAGAGGAGGGATATATTACCGACGACTGGGGAAAAATTTAGCTAAAACACAGAAAGTGACAATGGCTGCCATGTACTTGTTATGATAATGACGGAGGAGGAGTAGATAATTGGGACACTACTATGGATGGGGTGGGGCTTTAGCCAAGCTGGAGTAGACAGGGAAGGGTGGTGCAGTAGGAAGAGTTAATAGGGAAAGAGTGAAGGCGGAGGTTTCGGCTTGGCGGTCCTTCAAGGACTCTTGTCCTGAAGTCTGAGTCATCTCTCCTACCCTCTTCCGGTAGCAAATTGTTCCTTACCGCTTGGAAATCAGTCCTAATGATGTAACCTGCTGCAGAGCTGTTTCTCGAAGTAAGATGGTACAGTTACGTAAGAACTTACCGTAACAGTAGATCTTCGAGAACAGCTCTTGCAGCAGGTAGTTTCCCTCCCACCTTCCCCTCTGGAGGTTGAGTCTTCTGACCTAGTTTTTAGGCTACAGCGTCCTTTGATGCCTTTTTCTAACCTTCCTTTGGAAGCGGATCCTCGGTCTCCCCTTCAGATGTCACACTTGACCAGGAGTCTCCGGCGGGAGAACTGGGGAACAGCCCCCTTTTATGTGATGCCTGACGTCGGGAAGGGGCCGACGTCGGGGGTGGTCCCCCGCTGGATACTGCTAGCTAGAATTTTTCCGTGGGGTCCTGGTGCCTGCCGGCTTCAGTCCTAATGGTGTAACCTGCTGCAAGAGCTGTTCTCGAAGATCTACTATTACGGTGAGTTCTTACGTAACTGTACTTTCTGTTTTATCTTTGGAATTGCTCCAGCGTGATTACCATGAACATATGTATATTCAAAATCAGCAGGTATATGAAAAGTATTAGGGTGCTTTCTTTCTGGTTAGATGCTCCAGAAAGTTTTTTTTACAGTAGTTAAATGCTGAGCCTCTGCTTCATTTAACAAATTCATGTTCCCCTTTTCTTGAATCAATATTTTCTGTTTCTGGTAGCTGTTTATATCTTGATTCTCTGTCTCTGACCCATCTTCCTCATCTGTTAAAATCTTTTTTTTTTTTTTTTTTTTAGCCAATGTTTCCGATAATTTTGCATGCTTAGTCTAGTCGTCGTTTTCCTTGCTGTATTTCTTTTGATTTTAGATTTCATGTTCTCTGGTTCAGCCTCTCTTTTGTTTTTCTCAGCTGGTTTCTTAAAAAAATCCTTCAGCTCACTGGAGTCTTTTTTTACTCATTCTGAGCCAGCCTCCTTCTGTCCTCTGAAAACTGGTTTCTGTGCCATTTCAGTTGTCACTTGCTCATGCAGTCCCTCAATGTACCACCTTACAGAGCTGCTTCAATTAGAGTTGGGGGCAAAAAAAAAGTTGGAAAGTACAACTGTCAGTGAGCTTGAGCTTGCCCCCCCCCCCCACCACCATTGTGGGAAGGTGGTACAGTGATACTTCTGTTAGCATAGCACTTACTCATGCAGTTACCTGGTATACTGTCGTACGGAGCTGCTATAGTTTAAACTTTTTATAGAGCAGGTGGCCACTGACCTTTAAATCACACTGAAAGTCACAGACACTTAATATTATTGTACCCGCAAGGCTTTTGCCTTTTGGATTTTCTTCCAAGTAAACCTCTCTTAAACTGCCAGATCTTTCCCCTGATTTGGGGATTTGGTTCAAGACCTTTTAATAACACAGTCCCCTATTGTACCATCTATATTTTCCTGCTGTTTTTGATGTTGATCAACTTTAAATTGGCTTGTCCAGGCACATTTAATTAGTTTTTTTTTTAGACAGCTTACTTAGGCCTCATAACTAATCCATGAATAATTCAACAGGAGCGTATATGTCGGTTCAAATGTTGCTATTTCTCCAACCAGTTATTTCCGATTATTAAAGCAGAAGGCCCTGTCCAGACAACACAGCATGTTACTTTGTAATTAACATCAGCTGCTTGGTTTTCCGTAATATAACTTTACTGCACAGAGAATTCAGCATAAAACAATACAGAGTTGCATCTGGTTTATTCAGCATGTTGGCGCCTAGCTCTTTCAGAGTGAATCATTTGGTTCTTAAGCGGCTTCAAAGACTAGCATTTGCAGGAGAATTGCCTGGGCAAGATCAGAAACAGCCACATCCGTATTTAACGTTAATTTCACCAGGCACAGCTTTGTTTCTTCCTGCCAGGCTCTTGTTTTAAACTCCTGGCACCGCAAGTGTTGTACACTCGCCCATGTTTCTACTTCCAGCTGCTACCAACTCTGTCTTGAGATTGCAGAACTTCACCAGGTTCCATACTTCAGAGCGCTCGGATCAGGCATGTGACATTCTGGTAGGGACATCTGCTTCCTCCGTTTATTTTACGAATTTGCTTCTCCATAGTACTACGATATAGCTGTCAACAGGAGAGGTTAGCGTTACCCTCGCGATCACGCCTGCTCACTCCTAACATCCGCCATCTTGCCCAATCCCTGCCCCCGTCACTTGGATCCTTTCACTTGTCCAGTGAATCAGATTCTGGAGTACTTGCTGTCCTTCTAAGATACTGGACTGCAATATTTTTCCACTAAAGTCACCTGGCTGCCATTTCAGCATTCCATGTGCCCATTGATGGCCATACAGTGACACAACTGTAGGTGTCCTGTACGTTTTTGAGAGGTATTCATTTGAAGCCGCCCATCCACAATCCAGTTCCATCTTGGGACTTAAATTTTACACTAGTGAAACTTACTTTGGCTCCTTTTGAGACAGCCATGACACGCAAGGTACACATTCTGTCATGGAAAGCGCCTTTTAGTTGCCATTATATTTGCTCGAAAGATTTCCGAGTTTGTCTCTGATGTGAGCCTCCTTTATTTGGTTTTCCACAAAGACAGGGTGTCTTTGCACTAACCCTAAGTTCTTGCTGAAGGTAATGTCTGAGTTTACCCTAAATCAAACCATCCACCTCCCTGTTTATTTTCTGAAGCACACCAGTCTAGGGGAAGCATTGCGCCATACGTTAGATGTACATAGAATACTTAGATATGTTCACCGTATGAAGGACTTCAGAAAGTCCTCGCAGCTTTTGGTTTTTTTCTCCCCTGGGAAAGAGGCCGTACCATTTTCCAAACAGTGCCTGTCCAAATGGTTGGCCAACTGTATTACCTTTTGTTATAGGAAGTATGATAAGGAACTTCCTGGGGTTGTGCATGGCCATTCAGCAAGAGGCATGGCCACTTCTGTTGCCTGTTTCAGGAATGTCAGCTACAGATATTTGGGCTGCTGTGACTTGGAATACTGTCCACACTTTCACTAAACACTGCAATCTGGACATTGCCTCTAGAAAAAGGGCAGACTTTGGCCTGGCTGTGCTTCATGGCCTTCTGTCTTAGGCCTATAGCTTCCAGCCACCCAGACTGTCTCTGTCAGTACTGCTTGGGATTCGTTCCATAGCTGTGGCCAGATGAAAGAGATATCCTCGAAAAAGATACAGTTATTTAAGAACTTACTGTAACAGTAGATCTTTGAGAGAATCTTTCATCAGGCCATGCTGTCCCACCCTCCGTCCCCCTTGGCCTTGGAGCTACTCAGTTCCAGTCTCTCTCCCCCCCAAGATGATCTGCCTTCTGTTTCACCTTACCTAGTGGTGGAAACCTCTAACTCTCCCTTAGTTTCCCAGGAGGAGGTCCTCTGAGGATGGTCTCTGGCAGTGGAACTGAGGAGGGCACGGGGCCGCCCACGTTTATATGGTGAGGACGTCGACACGTTGTGGGTGTCTTCTAGAAGATTGCTAGCAAAAAACTTTCCATGTGGCCCTGGTGCCTGTAGTTCCTAGGTGTAGCCTGATGAGAGATTCTCTCGAAGATGGACTGTTACGGTAAGTTCTTACATAACTGTACTTTAGGTAGTAAGCTAGAAGAACATGTTTATGCCACGTGTCCAGGGAATGTGAAAACGCCAGCTGTTTGTTCCAGTGTTGCAGGATAGTATCTGTGGTATCTGTCAGTGTGTCTTGAAGGAGTATAAATGGTTTGGCAAGTTTAACCACTGCATTTACAATGCATCCTAGTAAAATTTGTGGGGAGGCACCTGGTGCGTGACCAAACAAAAGCATATAGTTAACAACCAGTAAACCCCCGCTGCTTTAACTTTGAGAACTGAATATGTGTGAACGTATACAGATTCTGGACTTATATATCGCTCCACAGTCTTCTAAGGGTTAAAGCCTTGCAGTTTTTCAAATAACTCCAATATTCTTATTTGTTATAAATTATTGAGGGGTTCTTAGTCTCATAATCCAGCTGAATTATGATCAAGCCTGACCACCACAACAAGGTGACTGCTTCCATCGGTCAGGAAAATATCACGTTTATTTTGCCATTCTGAGGTAAGGTCCCCTGCTTTCTGTCTTTCTTGTGGGAAACCACTCTCTGGCTTTATGACTTGTGTAGTGTGTTCTGGCCAATAAGAGGCTCACAGGTGTTTGCTGGGGAGCTCACCAATTAAAAGAAGGCCACAATTCTCCTGCATCCATAGCAGTATAAAGGGTTTGGCAAGCTCAACCCCTGCAATTACAAATGCATCTTAGTAAAAATTTTTGGGAGAGTACTGGTACCTTAACTGTAAGAGTGTGTCTTGAAGGGCTTTGCATAGGTGAACAATAGGATGGGTCCAGATTTCACCCTTCAGGTGGGATTTAAAGATCCACATAGGAGCCAGGAGTTTATCTGGAAGACTAATAACAGCAGTTCCACTTGTCTAACATATGGGTGAATCTGCAGGTGCCTGTAGTGGTCTAGGAAGGGAAGCTGGAAGGTTGTTTGTAAGGCAGCAAAAGGAAGCACACCATGGGAGTCCAGAAGTTCAAAATAGAAGTGGAAAACCCGTCTATTCCACCTTCTGATGTCCAGATCCTGTTTGTGTGAGACTCCATCTCCTTGGGCTGTGTGGCTGGGTGTTTGCCTCTGTCAGTAGTTTAGTTTTGTGGATTTTCATGTGTTTCTGCTTGGAGGAACTAGACCGTTCTTGGACATGATATCTTGGAAAGTTTCCTGGACTAAGAAACTGGAAAACATCACCAGCAGGTATTGGCATTCTCATTATAAATCAACTTTTTTGGAAGCCATCACAAACAAAGTTAAGTCCAGCAAAGAAGTTCTATAAGCTCTGAGTTGTGGAGTGCTGCACTGAATCCACATTTCCGTCTGCTCTGTTCCTAAAGGGATCTGTGTTTGTCTTTGAGAACTATTCACAACCATTTAAACAAAGGGAAGACACTAACAAAGGGTTTTTCTAGGAGCTTGGGTATGTTCATCCACACTCTCTGGCATGTCCCTTTCCCCTTTAAATCTCGCCGGAAAGTCTTCAAGCTGGCTCCTCCCACCCACCCGGGTGGTAAGTACCTCGGCTCTGCCCCATGATGCCAGATCTTCCTTTCCGCTGGAAGATTCAGGTTCCTTGTGCTACCTTAGTACCTGAGGCCCTGGATTCTACATTGGTTTTCACTCCACTTTCTTTAAAACTCATCCAAGTTTACAACTCCGATCCTAGCACATTGGACATGGAGGACAGATCGTCCCAGGATTTCACCGTGTTCTTGTGGCCAAAAATGTTGCACACTGATCCTCCTCTCGTGTCTCTATTGCTTAGGTGTCGATACGTGACACCTCCACTTGCACCGCCTGGCCTTCCATCCCAACGTGCATGGATGACCGCAAGGTGCGCCTAAACTTGGGGAGACCGAGCTTCACAATCCACTGGTGAAATTGAAGGAGGCAAGGTGGGTGGTTTCCATGGCCGCAGGATCCACCGAACAGCTAGATCAGATGGCGGTTTTCAAGAGGAAGCTGCCCAAGCTTCTGCCAGTTGAAGCTTTTTCGCTCTCTCAACCTTGGGCTCTATTTTACTAGTTCCTTTCAGGAGTTGTGCCAGTTTCTTCCCCACCGGGGTGAGGCGCCCTCGGGCTCGCACTTCTCCTGCCCTTGGAAAAGGGACAAGGAATCCAAGTCTTCTTCCTCCAGAAGGAGACATTCCTGGGACCGAGAGAAGTCCGAGTCCCAGGAACATGCGGTCTCGACTTCGGTCAAGATCGCTTCCTCGCCCGCCGGCTTTTTGGACCTTCCGTCCAGCCAAGGCACCGAGACCGAGGAAATGGCTGAACCGGCCGAGATCACTCTTGACCCAATCGAGCCATTGTCGCTGGCTCCGGTTGACGACTCCTTAGAAAGAACGCCTGTCCTTTCCTTCCCTGACCAGGAGACCCTGCCCTCGGGTTTCCAAATCGAGGGAAAGGTGCCGGAACCTCGGTTCTCTCCGTCTCCAGCGTCTCACGATCGAACAAGTCAACTCCATCGGTCTCAGTCGAGGACCAGGACCCCTTCGGTCGAAAAACCGAAGAAAGGTCACAAGCACTCTAGTAAGAGGTGTCGCCATCAATCCTTATCCTCCTTGGACGAGGAGAGACTTCGACGGAAACTCCGTCATTGGGGATCTCATGTGTCAACAGCTGCACCGGCCATTACTTGGCCCCCGCCTCCCAAGCTGATGCCGACCCTCTGGAACCGAAGGCTGTCCCCGGTGGGGCCGGAATGTATTACAGTCGGCCTATTTCGTCTCCCCATCGATTTTGGTGGAACCACCGCCTAAGCAGCCTCAGGAGGGGCTCCTCGAAGAGGACCGACAGACACCGACTTCCCGCCATCTGTCCATCACTGTTGTCCCGACTACGCCTCGTCGGCGCGAGGAAGACATAGGCGGAGACCATTATATCCTGACTTCTTCGGACTTGATGCTACTGGGTTGCACTCGCATTCGGGGGATGATGAGTCATCAGTGGCAGGTTTGAAGGAGGGTCCTTCCTCTCTTCAGGGCATCCTACGCCTGATTTCAGAATCTACTGGAATGCCCTTGGAGCCTATCCAAAAGAAGGTGGAATACCTCCTCTTGGATATCCTCAAATGGGGGATACTCCGGAGGCCTTTCCAGTGGCCGAAGCCATTGTTGGCCCGGCCCTTGAGCTATGGCAGCATCCTGCCTCCTGTCCAGCTCCGTCTGCCCGCATGGCCCGCAAGTATACGGTGCCCAGGGGGTCCCTGGCGGGGTTCACAGAGCATCCCTCGGCCGAAAGCCTTGTGACTGCTTCTGTGTTTAGACGCACTGGTAGCTCAGCTGACACTGTCCGCCCTCTGGACAAGGAGTCCAAGAAAATGGATCATTCTGCCAGGAAGGTCTATGCGGCCTCATCCTTAGGCCTTCCAGGCCAGCTCGGCTGTGATCATGGCACACTTCTCACATGCCCTCAGAGTCATTAGATGAAATCCTCCCTCATCTCCCAGCGGACATGCAAACCATGATGAAGCAAGTCCATGACCAGGGCCGTGCTGTTGCCAAACAGCAGCTCCAGATGGCCCTGAACATTGGAGATTCCTGTGCCCTATCCTTAGCAGTCGCAGTGGCCACTCGCCTCAGGGCCTGGCTGAGGTTATCCTCTTTTCTGGCGGATACTCAGCACAAGTTAGCTGATGTGCCCTTTCTAGGCACCGACCTCTTCGGTCCGGGAGTGGCTGGTCACCTCCAGCGCATAGAGCAGTCCAATGCCACCTTGGATGCTACCTCTGCAAAGGGTTCTTCGGGCAAGAACCAGCAGAAGTGCAAGAAGCAGCCTTTTCGGCACTCTTCCCCTGCGGTTAGGCAGTCCTCCTTTCAAGGAGGCCAGCAGCAGCAGCAGGCTCAAGCTTGGCGCCCCAGGCCCAAGCAGGATCCCCAACAGCCCAGTAAAGGAGGCCAAGGTGCTGGTCCAGGAGCCTCCTCCTCCTCCTCTAAGCCTACTCAGTGACGGGTCGGTGGTTGCCACCCCTACACCCGTCACGCCAGCTCTGGGTCCTCCCATGGGGGGCCAGCTCCGTCACTTTCTTTCTGCCTGGTCCGGTATCACGTCGGACAGGTGGGTTCTGGAAGTGGTCGGTCAGGGACTGCCTCTGGAATTCGAGCAGTACCCTCTCAGCCGAACCCACTCCCCTCGGGAGGAAGGGATCTCAGCTTGCACTCAGTCTGCCCTTCTGGACGACATTGCTCAGCTCCTCCACAAGGAGGCGATAGCTCCAGGCTTCATGTCCGGGTACTTCCTGGTGCCCAGCAGACGGGGTTGGCACCCCATTCTAGATCTCCACAACCTGAATCAATATGCAGGTCTCGCACCTTCGGATGGTAACTCTGAACCAGATCATACCACCCTGGAGCGAAACATGTGGTTCTGTTCACTGGATCTATAGGACGATTCTTTCATGTCCCAATCGTCCGTCCCCACCAGCGGTTCCTCCGTTTCAGGGTCGAGGGGACCCTGTATGAGTTCCGAGCCATGCTGTTCGGCCTGTCATCGGCCCCACGGGTCTTCACCAAGTGCATTGCAGTGGTGGCAGCCCATCTTCGGCGTCGAGGAGTCCGGATATACCCTTATCTTGACGACTGGCTCTTGGCAGTTTCCTCCCTTCAGGGGTGGAGAAGTCCAGAGATTTGGCCCTCCGAACCTGCTCCCAACTTGGCCTCCTGATCAACGAGGCCAAGTCGGAACTCGTGCCCTCTCAGGTGATGGGCTTCATCGGGGCAGAGATCGACTTTCGTCAAGCCAGAGCTCGGCTCCCAGCGGACAGGGCAGAGGTTCTCTCCTCCTTTGTCCGATCATTTCTGGTTGGGCACTTGCGCCCTGCCTGGGACTTTCTGCGCCTTCTGGGCTACATGGTGGCGTGCACCTCTGGGTCTGTTGGGCCAGGTGGCACATGCGCCCTCCAATGGGAGCTGGCTGATCAGTGGACTCAGAGACATGGTCACTTCGACCAGCTGATCACTGTAACTCAGAAGATGTGGGACGCTCTCTAATGGTGGACCGGCCCAGACCGGTTGCAGGAGGGAATCTCATTTGTCCTCCCCGAGCCAACGGTCGTCCTGACGACCGATGCGCCTCTCATGGGCTGGGGAGCCCACATGGGAGACAGCAGGGCCCACGGGTTCTGGACCCCTGAGGAGTCCCGATGCCACATCAACCTGTTGGAGCTCAGAACAGTCAGACTGGCCCTGTCAGCTTTCACTCCTCAGCTCCAGGGTCAAGTGGTTCAAGTCCAGATGGACAATACCAAGACCATGTACTACCTCAACAAACAGGGCAGCACGCACTCCCGTCTGCTGTGCAAGGAGGCTCTCTGAATCTGGACCCTTGTCAGCCGGTTGGAGGCAGATCTCCTAGCCATCCATGTGGCAGGAGTCTCGAACCAACTGGCGGATGCTCTCAGCCACTTAGGCCAGACATCCCACAAGTGGTCTCTCCATCCAGAGGTAGCTTACAGTCTGTTCTCCCGTTGGGGCAAACCGTTGGTGGACCTGTTTGCCTCCAAGGGGAACACCAAGCTGAGTCTGTACTATGCCCGCCCCCCCTCTGCAGGGGGATGCCTTCTCGAGGCCGTGGACCCCAGGCCTCCTCTACGCCTTCCCTCCATTTCCCTTGATCCACAGGGTGTTACTCAGGGTGAGGAGGGACAAGGTGAAGGTGATTCTGGTAGCCCCAGATTGGCCCCGCCAGTTCTGGTATCCAGATCTCCTCAGCCTCAGCTGCAGGGCCCCGGAGCGGCTTTGTACATGCCCGGACCTGATGTCATTGAACCAGGGGAAGGTATTCCATCTGGACCTTCAATCCCTGCACCTCACAGCCCGGTACCTGAGTGGCTAGAGTTCCAGGCTCTGGGTCTTTCCGAGGATGTCTACACCATGGTGGAGGCATCTCGTAAGGAATCAACCAGGAAGTGTTATGCCTTCAGATGGAAAAGGTTTTCCATTTGGTGTCAGGGTAAGAGTCTGGACCCCTTATCCTGCTCTGTGGCTAACATTCTAGACTACCTTTGGTCTCTCTCCAAAGGGGGTCTGCGGTCATCGACCCTTCGGGTGCACCTGGCAGCCATTTCTGCTGACATTGGCACAGGAGACAGTGGTCAGGCACGTTTTTAAAGGCCTGGATCACATATCCCCACCGGTGCGTGAACCTCTACCTCAGTGGGATCTCTTTCTGGTTTTGGCAGAGCTCATGGGCAAGCCATTCGAACCCATGCACAAGTGTGAGCTCTCACACTTGTCGTGGAAGAAGGCCTTCCTGGTGGCTATGACGTCAGCCAGAAGGACAGGGGAGCGTCAGGCACTTTCGGTGGACTTCCCTTATCTGGTCTTCCACAGGGACAAAGTTGTCCTGCGCCCCCGCCCGAAATACCTTCCAAAGGTGGTTTCAGAGTTTCACTTAATCAGGTGTTGACTCTGCCAGTATACTACCCTAACTACACCTCAGACACCGAGTACAGGCTCCGTACTCTGGACCTCAGACATGCTCTCTCCTATTATAAGGAGAGGACGGCGGAAATTCGAGAAGAGGTTCGCCAGCTGTATGTCACCTACGCTGAAGCCGCTTCTGGCAGACTTGCAGCAAAATGGACCATTGCAAAATGGATTACATCATGCATAGGTCTGTGCTGTGAGTTGGCGGTCAAGGAGCCTCCCAGAGGGATAAGAGCTCATTCTACTCGCCATACTGCTGCATCGGTGGCTGCTTCCAGGGACATCCCTATCCAGGAAATCTGTCGGGCTGCGACCTGCAAGTCATTAAACACCTTGATTACCCACTACCACATCGACCTTGAGTCACGCCGGGATACTGGTTTTGGGGCCTCAGTTCTCCGATCTCTATTTCCCAAGTAGGGGGTGTGCGCCTTGCCTCCCTCCTCCCGGAGAACTGCTTGGAGTCTGCCAGAGAGTGTGGATGAACATATCCACGCTCCTAGAAGAACAAGTTACTCACCTGTAACAGTAGTTCTAGGAGTGGTATATGTTGTTCATCCACATGCACCCACCCGACCTCCCCAGCTTTAGGTGCACCACCTTGCTTCCAGCAGGCTAAGATCTGGCGTCATGGGGCGGAGCCGAGGTATTTACCACCCGAGTGGGTGGGAGGAGCCAGCTTGAAGTCTTCCCGCCGAGATTTAAAGGGGAAAGGGACATGCCAGAGAGTGTGGATGAACAACATATGCCACTCCTAGAACTACTATTACAGGTGAGTAACCTGTTCTTACTTCCTGCATATGCCCCAGGCCAATGTTCATCACCGTCTGGAATTTAACACATTCTTGGCCTTTGATCTACAGTAACAACAGTTTACTGGTCCCCAGTAGTTCACCATTTCCTGTGGATTTGATTATTTTTCATCATTTGTCTCCTGGTGGACAAGATTATTATATTACATCCTTGGGACTTACTTGCAGAGGAGCAAGGTGACTACGCAGGCCGCATCGGTGGCTAGGAGGAGTTCAATGATCTGAGTTTGAGCACCCAATAAAAAGCCAGGACGCCATTTTTGGGACTCGTGGCTGGGCCTTTTAAGGGACAAGCCCAGCCTCTCTTGGGACGTTAGTTTGCCACCGGCCCCCACCCCAGCCCCAACCTCTATTAAATGCTCGGAGGAGGAGGGGCCAGGTGGAGGTTGGTCGCTGATTGGTTGGGTGGCTATACCGGGTTTTCTTCAGTCGTGACTCTGAGTATTCTTGGAACTGTTAGGGGATGTAACTCTGTTCATGCTCATTTATTCTGCTTAGCAGCTTGGTTCAGGAGCTGTGTTTTTAATTTCATGGGCTACATCGCCCCATATGGCTGGCTGTAGAGGGTTGCGGGTAGGTCTACCTGGGGGTGGGGACCTGATCAAGGGTGAACGTCCAGGAATGTTTGGAGAGGGCCTCTGGGGGTGGCCACCAGGGCAGGCATCTTTAGCAGGATTATAGGGTGCACTGGCTTCGGGGAAGCCGTAGTCCAAAACTGGGGCTAAAGGGAATGAGGTTGCGCAGTTTGTAGGCAGTTATTACAGATCGGGGGGAGCTTGACTGGTTACGGAGGAAACTGGAGTTGTTTGGGGAGGGTATAAATATGTGTGGGAGGGCCTGTGGGGAGCAGGAGAGCAGTGATAGAGTGCAACCTGGATCCGTTTCATCAGGCAGGAGTAGAGAACCTATGGGGAATGGGCTAGTAGCAAAGGGGGTAGCTACCTGGGAGGTAACCAGTAGAGGAAACAGGCTAAATCATACGAGGCGGGGGGGAACAGGTGGGTTGGGACTGACAGGGGACCTACTGGAGGAGTGGATAGCGGGAAATCAGGATAAAAAAAGGGAGGTTGACTTTGAGTGCTATAATAAATTTGAGCCATTGAGTAAGTTGGTTGAAGAGGACGTGGTGAGGAGGGTAGAGGAGGAAAAGGTGGGTGGAGGAGAGAGGGATACGGTGAATTGGACGAGGGTGGGTATCAGTAATTCAAATAAGTATGCTAGCAGGGAGGGGCAAATCAAGTGTCAAAGAAGGGGGGACCAGAAGAGGGAAGGTGTGGAGGCTGCAAGTCAACTTGGTGAGAAAGAAGGAGAGATTGAGATGAGGAAGGCGCCTGAGGAGAGAGGATCATACCAGAGAAAGGCACAAAGGTAAAGAGGATCTGCAGGCGGGCATGGAAGGGGCAAGAGGAAAGGGAGGAGTAGGAGGGGTGATGGTGATGGGAATGCTGTGTTGGGGGAGACTGGAGAGATGGGAGCTGAAAGGGGGAGGAGGTTGAGAAAAGACTTGACTGGTAGGGAGTGGGGTGGAGACTAAACTGGGGAGCTGGGGAACTCGGGTTATAAAGGTAGACAAGGGGGGTAGGGCAGCTTAGGGGTTCTCTTGTAGAGGGTCTGAGAGAAGCCATGGGGAAGTGGTCTCAAGGAGGGGGGAGGTGAAGGGGGCTGGCGGGGGAGCCCAAAAAGAAGGTGCACAAAAGATCAAGGAGGACACTAAGGTTCTCCTGCTGGGGGATTCCATGATCAGGGGTATTTATTGGGCAGGACAGGGTGAGGGAAAATCCAGTCCAGTTAAGGTAGTGTGTATTTCCGGTCTGACTGTGCATAGGGCGAAGTTCATGGTGTATGAGCTGGTGAGGGACTGTGGAGGATCACCAGACTTCCTGATGCATCTGGGAACAAATGATATTGAGGGAATAGGTACTGGAACTTCAGGCAAGGTTCTGAGAACTGGCCAGGGTCTGTCATGACAATGGATGCACAGTCTCCTTCTTGAAATCTGCCAGTGCCAAGGGCCACTGTGGAGAACAAACAGAAGATCAGGGAGATTGATGACTGGCTGCGCAGTGGGGTGAAGCACGGATTGGGGTGTTGGGAGACTGGGGGAGTTTGGGAAGACAAGGGACTGTATGCCCGGATAGGCTTCACCTAAATCCGTTAGGGAAGGAAGTTTCAAACAGAGGATGACTGATTTCATTCAGGCTAGATGGGGTTAAACTTGTGAAGGGGAGGGGCGATTTGTAAAATTTCCTGCAGCCACCCTGGACAAGAGAGTGGGCAGGCTCAGGGAACAGAGGCCAAAAGTCTGCTGACCCGATGGCCAGCCCGGTTTGGTGCCAACTGAGGGAGTGCCTCTGACCAGGCGCAGACTTCTCGGGCAACGAAAGCTGGCCTCTGAGGAGCCAGTTCCAGCAAAGAAATCTAAAAATCAGCAGGTATGGAGTCCAAAATTCCTTCTTCAACTGCTGCTGAGATAGCCAGGGCAATACAGATTGTCCAGTCCCTGTCCCGTTTCCCTCCGAACCGCCACTGTCTGGCAAAAGGTCGGTTCGGTTTGTTCCAGTGGTTCAGGATTATGATATAGAGGAGTTCTATGAACCAGAGGAGGGGGACGAGGATTATGATCAGTGTGAATGTGATTTTGAAAGTCTGGATGTGCCCATTGAACCGACATCTCCCCAGACAGACCTTCAGGTGAGTCTCCCCTAGGCTTTCTGGAGTCCCCTTCTCATTTTTGTTTTATAAAAAGTTGCTGAGACCTCCAGCTTCCCTTAGAGGAGGCTTTGGATGAGCAAGAGGAGCCTGACTATGTGGAGATGATGGATATCCCAGAGTCCAGGAGGTTGTCCATCCCTTTACATAAATCCTTTAGAAAACAAACAGTAAAAATTTTAAAGCTCCTAATTCTGTGCCTCCTGTGGATAAAAGATGGACAGGAGGTACACTTTGTCAGGTCCTGATACAGATTTTCTTTCACAGCAATGCAGTCATGTTGGGGTAGTTCAGGCTGCAGCCTGTGATAAAGCTAATATTCCACTGGCTTCACATCCTCCTGACAAGGATTCCAGGAAGATTGATGCCATGGCCAAAAAACAATACATGGCAGCATCCTTGGGACTCAGACAAGCTAACTATATGGCTTATGTTGCAAGATACCAGAAATCTAGATGGGATACTGTCATGGCCTTAGCCAAACAGGTGCCTGGCCAGCTCCAAGGGAGCTGGAGCAGGTGGCTCTTGATAGTATTGAGGCATCTAAGGTGCAATTCCATGCTGCAGTGGATTCTAATGATGTATCCTCTAGAGTCATGGCTACATCTGTGGCTTTTCGGAGATTGGCCTGGCTCAGGTGTACTACTTTGTCACAGGATACCCAGTCTAAGGCTATGGATTTTCCTGTGGTGGGAAATTCTCTGTTTGGGGAGCAGACAGAGAATTATATGAAGAAAATGGATGAATATAGAACCACTTACAGGAGTGCACAAGCCAAGGAACGGAAAGCCACTCCTCAGAGGCAGCCCCTCGGGGTAGGGGTAGGCCTTTTCACAGGCCTTTTTACCAGACTCAGGCCCCCTCCTCTTCAGCCTATGTACAGAGGGGGTTCTTCAGAGGGAGAGGCAGACGGGGTTCGAGCAGGCCTGCTCCCACCCCTCAGCCTAAAGCCCCTGCCAATCAGGCACCCTGATGGGATGCCCAGGGTCGGCTCTCCACTACCTGTAGGGGGCAGGTTAGCTCACTTCGTCCAGGACTGGCAGTCTTTAACTTCAGACAGGTGGGTCCTGGAAGTAGTGAGCCAGGGTCTGGTTCTCAGCTTCAAGAAATTTCCAAAGATGAGAGCCAGATCTTTCCACCTCAAACCCTTTAGAGACTCTTGCTTTGGAAACAGAAGTCTCAACCTCCTGGCTCTCAGAGCTGTAGAAAAGGTTTCTCCCTTCACCAGGGCAAGGGTCTGTACTCCAGGTACTTCCTTACCCCAAAAAGACAGGAGAGTGGCGGCCTATCCTGGATCTAAGATATCTAAACAAGCACCTTTAAAGCCAAAGTTCAAAATGGTGACACTGGGAATGATTTTACTCTCCCTAAGGCCAGGGGACTGGCTAGCCTCCTGGACCTCAAAGATGCCTACTTCCATGTTCTTATCAGAAGCTCCCATCGAAGTACCTCAGATCTGAACTGCCCTCAGGCCATTATCAGTTCAGAGCAATGCCCTCTGCCTCACTTCTGCCCCAAGGGTGTTCACAAAGTGTCTGGCAGTAGCAGTCGCTCACCTAAGAAGGCAAAGATTGCCATTTTTCCCTACCTGGACGACTGGCTCATTGTGGGTCAGTCTCCAGACCAGGTCAAATCACACCTGCTAGTTACCCAGCAGCTGCTTACCTCTCTGGGATTTCTTCTCAATCTTCCAAAGTCAGTTTTGGAACCTGTCCAGGTACTCACCTTTATAGGCGCAGAACTGGATACAAAGCAGGCCAGAGCCTTCCTTCCCTTAGAAAGGGTAAGGACCTTAGTGGCCCTGGCCTCCTCCTTCACTCTGCAGGTTTCTCGACCAGCAAGGCATTTCCTGCAGCTCCTAGGGCACATGGCTGCCTCCACAGCTGTGGTGCAAGGAGCAAGATTTCAGATGAGGGACATTCAGTTCCATTTGAGAGCTTTCTGGTCTCAAAGAAGAGATCCTCTATCCAAGTTAATCCCAGTGACTCGAACCCTGATCCAGGCCCTTCAGTGGTGGCAGGATCAGAGCAATCTGAGACAGGGGTGCCTTCATCCCTCTGTCCCATTACTTGACCCTTACTACAGATGCATCCCTCTTGGGATGGGGAGCTCACATGGGCGACCTCTCCACCCAGGGATTATGGTCCCCTCAGGAATCTCTGCTCCACATCAATATGTTGGAACTCAGAGCTGTTTTTCTAGCACTTCAGGTTTTCTCTGCATCTGTTCAGAACAAGGTGGTACAGGTCAGAACAGGCAACACCACTACAATGTGGTACATCAACAAACAAGGGGGCACTCGGTCTTCGGCCTTGTGCACCGAGGCAATGAAGTTGTGGTCTCTGGCTTACTCCCTGAACACTTCCCTCATAGCAGTTCACCTCCCAGGCAAGGACAATGTCTTGGCAGATGCCCTCAGCAGGATTTCCCAGGGCCATCACGAATGGTCACTGGATCCCCTAGTATTGGGGATAGTGTTTGCCAGATGGGGCACTCCTCAGATAGATCTTTTCGCAGCCCCAGACAATTATCAACTTCCACTGTTTTGTTGCAGGCCCCCAGTGTTAGGCTCAGTTCCCCTGGATGCCTTTCTCCTCAATTGGGAAGGAAGTTTCTTTATGCCTTTCCCCCCTTCCCTCTCCTGTTCAAAGTACTAGTCAAAATCAGGTCTCAGCCCTGCAAAATGATCCTGATTGCTCCAGACTGGGCCAGGCAGCCCTGGTACCCACTTCTTCTGTCCTTAGCAGTCCATCTTCCCCTGTGTCTCCCCAGGAACCACAATCTGTTAACCTGTGCTCAGGGGAGAGTTTGGTATCCGAATCTCAAATCCCTCAACCTCAAGGCTTGGCTCTTGAACAGTTAGAGCTTGCTGATTTGCAACTTTCTCAAAGTGTTCTCGAAATCGTGAAGGCTGCTAGGAAGCCTTCCACCAGGGCTACCTATAACTCCAAGTGGAAAAGGTTTTCCATATGGTGTTCTGGGAAGCATGTTTCCCCCAGAATCTGCTGATCTACCTACTGTATTGGACTACATGGTCCATCTTAATTCTTTGGGACTGAGACCAGCCACCCTGAAAGTGCACTTGGCTGCTGTCTCTGCCTTCATTTCAGCAGGGAAGCCCTCTTCTCTCTCTGCTCATCCTGTATTTTCCAAGTTTTTTAAAGGATTGCTTCACACCAATCCCCCATTCAGGGACCCTGCCCTGGCTTGGGATCTTAATGTATGCATTGCTCAGCTAATGCAACCCCCCCTTTGAGCCTCTGTCTTCAGCAGAGCTTAAGTATTTGACTTGGAAAACTCTATTTCTGGTAGCCATCACTTCTGCCAGGCGTAGAAGTGAGTTACAGGCTTTATCAGTAGAAACTGACTTTATTTCCTTTCACAGGGATAAAGTGGTCCTCAGGACTAACAGGAAGTTTTTGCCTAAGGTGGTTTCAGATTTCCACCTTAACCAATCTATTTCACTTCCAGTGTTCTTCACTGACCATTCCTCCTCTGGTGAGAGGAGGCTGCACAGCTTAGATGTTAAGAGGGCCCTAAGTTACTACATAGAGCGTACCAAGGGTCACAGGTTTGACTCCCTCCAACTGTTTCTCACTTATGGTGAGGTTGGGAAAGGAGACCTGCCACTAAAGATCCATTGCCAGGTGGATCGTTTCTTGTATCCAATTTTGCTATCAAAAGCTGGGTAAGGTTCCCCTCAGGCCTGAGGCTCACTCTACCAGAGGTACAGCTGCATCTCTAGCTGCTGCTAGAGACATCCCTATCTTGGAGATATGTCAGGCAGCTACTTGAAGACAGTACACACTTTCACCAAGCATTACTCCTGGATATTCAGGCCAGGAGGGATGCTCGGTTGGCACACAACCGTGCTTCAGAGCTTATTCCTAAGTAGGTTCTGTCCCTCCTCCATGGAGGTACTGCTGTGTAGTCTGCAATAGTCATAATATAGCAAGACTTCATGTTGTTTGAAGAAAAATTACTCACCTTAGTAATGTTTTTCTTCTAATGGAGTCTTGCTATATTATGACCCCCAGTCTGCCCCTCTCAGAACTCCTACTTTGGGGTATGGGGTGGTAGTCCTCTGTTGGCATTTATTGATGCCCTCTTTCATGTTTGGGTGTTGTGTTCATTTAGTTATTTTATCTTAATTTTTCTGGTCCACTGACTTGAGTCTTTGTGTTGGGACCAGTAAAAATGTATTAATATATTAGTAGCCAGTTGGCTAGTGTAGGTCACAGCTTCCACACAGAACCTTAGTGAGTTTTTGCTCGTAAAGATCTGACGGTTTTGGTTTGAAACCAGCCAAACAGAGCTTCTGAACCGAGCTCGCTCTCTAAGCTCCATGCTCTGCATGGAAGTTAACTCTTTCACCTCCGGAGCAGTTCTAAGGCTGGGGCAAACTGCAATAGTCATAATATAGCAAGACTCCATTAGAAGAAACATTACTAAGGTGAGTATTTTTTTCTTTTCATCTTTCTTACCCTGTGAGATATATAGATCTTTATAATACCTTACAAATTCTACATTTTTGTCTTGTTCGGTATTAATTACTTGAGCAATTATTTTTAATTCTGCAGTATTCTCTCCATCTTTTCTTTCTGAGACATATAAGCCAATAATTTCCTCCTCTGTCAATATCAGCATAATTTTTAGATCTGGGTATTAACATTAATCTTTCTGTTTTTCATTATAAATTTGGTTGTACTGATTTCTAACTTTTTCTAACCATTTTAAATGAATATTTGAGTTAGATTGTGGATGTAGCTGCTGTACTTCCAATATTTCTTTTTCTAATTGCTCCAGCCTTAATTTTTGCTGTTTTTTTTTTTTTGGCTACGTATGAAATACAAACTGCCCTTACAAAGGCTTTATACACATCCCACATAATTTCACTTCAAACTTCAGAGGGGTCATTATTTGCATAATAATTCTCTGTTTCTTCTTTTATTTTACTTATAAATGCCACATCATTTAGTAAAATTGGATCCAATTTCCAGTGTTTAATATTGGTGGTGTCCCTGGACGCAAGCTCCAAACATAGTAGTGCATGATCCGAGATACTGTATGTATTAATTTATACTCCACTCCAGTAATGTCCCTATTTAACTTTTGTGATCCCAGAAAAAAATAGATTCTAGAGTGTTTTAAATCTCCCTGAAAAATGAGAATATTTCCTATTATTGGGATAGCTGTTTCTCCAAAGATCTATCAGAGATAGATGTTCCACCCTGTTCTGCAGATTTTTAATATCACTGTTATATTTTCATTTTTTCACAGTAGTATCCAATTGCTCATGAAGAATCGCATTAAAATCCCTCCTATCAAATGTGGTTGTGGGTATTCTATAAGTTTTATAAAAAAATTCCCCCAGGGTGGCTTTAGCTTTATCATTTGGTACATATAATGATGCCAAAGTTTAATATTTTCCTTTAATCGTTATTTTAGCTATTACGAATCTACCTTCATCATCAATAATTTGACTTTCTATATACATTTTTACTCCCTTCTTGAACAGGATAGAAGTACCTCTTGACTTAGCTGTATATGTTAAGAGTATAGATTGTCCACCCCACATTTTATTCACTTTATTCATTTCTTTTTCAGTTAAATCCTCCTTGAAGGCAAATGACGTCAATATTATTCTTCGTTATATAATTAAATATTTTTTCCTTTTAGTTGGGTTGTTGAAACCATTGATGTTCCCAGATAAAATCTTTAGTTGAGCAAACATTTCTTGTGTGTTTTTTTTCTCTTAATAAATGTATAGCTCTATCTGGTTGTGATATAATTTATCTATTGGAGGAGGTATAAATGCATTCATAGAAGATATATGTTTTTCATCTTACTTTTGCATACATTTCTTACAAATTGTACATTTAAATTAGCACAGAATTTGCTCAGATTTGGTCCGTATCCCCACCCCCAATGTACAAAAATATATCTTATACTTGTTTAACTATCCCGCTCATTCATTGTCGAATGCACCATTGGAAAGCTGTACCAAATGGTACCACACTCCAATACCTAGTAGTGCTTCTTAAACAAGAATAAGCCCAGTCATTCCAGTGCGAATGGATACCCGCATCCCTTCCCCTTTCTCCTCTGGAAACCAATAATACACTGTGTAATCCATGCATTATGTTAACCCAACACTAAAGACCTTCAGTTTACTCTTCCCATTAATATGCTGAATTATGTAATATTCTGTTCTGGAACTTTTAGAGTGCTTTGCCATTTCCTTGACCTGTAAAGAGTCATGACTTTTAGTCCTCTGATGCACCCACAGTTTCATCTTCCTGCTGAGAAATCTACATTCTTATTTGGATCTCCTGGGACATCTGCACCTGCTTCTGCTTTATTCTTTTTTGTATGCTTATTAGGCGATTTCTGTTTTTCAGGATCCGGTCTTGTCTTCATTATCTTTTTTAGGGACATGATCTTGCGAATATTTTTTAATTGTTATTCCTCGTGACTCTTCAGAAAAAGCTTCTGCTGCAGCAACAGTCTCGAAATTATAGAATTTTCCTTGGAATAAGATCCTTAGTGTGTTTGGATACGAATGTTGAAATCTTACATGTTTGCTCCAAAGGACCTCTTTAAATGGATTAAACAGCTTTCTCTTTCTATAAAGTTCCTGTCCAGAGTTGGGGAATACCAGAAGTTGTCTTCCATCTATTGATAAACCTTTTTTACTGGCATAAGATAATACTTTTTTTTTTTTTTTTTTTATCTTGAAAACGTAAGAAGTGCGCATATGGCCAGCCTGGTGATGCGAGGGTTGAGGCGCTGGACGCCACACTGCACCACGCCCGGCGACTCCAAGTTCAGGAGTGAGCTGGGGCACCAGAGGTCGGCAGCGGAGGGAGAGGATTGAGCACCTGCTGGGCTGCTCCCCCTCTTGGGGGGGAGGCGTGGGGTTGTCCGGCATGCCATTGACCGCCGGAGGAGACCGGGGACGCTGCAGAGCGCTGGACTGCATGTAAGCAGCGTGGCTGATCCAGGCAGGGTTGCCGTGCAGCACAGCTTCAGGAGTGCACCATGCACTGGGAGGGGGGTCTCTCAGGTATATAATAAAAAAAAAAAAGCCCTCCAGCCTGGATAGGCACGGCCCTCCAGTGCCACCACACCACCAATGCTGGTTCCTGCTTCTGACCTCTCGGTCTCCCCGGCTGTAGCTGCCCCGGACCCGGGAGGAATCAGAATATCCTTGAAGAAGGCAGGGAACACAGCGAGTGTAGAGCGGGCCAGGTGAGTGAAGTGGCCCGAGAGAGTTCCAGTGCTGGGGTGAGAAACAAATGGCCAAAAAAAGAAGCATGCTATAATTATTCTAGGAAATCTTTGTGCTGCATTTTCATTAATTCTATAGCTAGGAATCGATTAACTCTGTCCAGCTCAATTCTATAGCCTCTTTGAAGATCCTGTTTAGGCATCATTAATCCAATCTTCAAAATTTTTAGAAATATTTTGACTTTCCTAACCTTCTGAGACATTCAGGAATTTTAAATTGTTGCCTTGAATGCCATTCGAGATTGTCCATTGTCTGCTTTATTGCCTTAATCTGTTTTGTATGTCCCAGAATCTTAGGTTCCAGTTGTAAAAATCTTCGACATCCGACATTCTATTTTCCAATTCAAATTTTGCTGTTTATATCTTTAATTTCACCTTTACTTCCCATAGTTCATCTCTTATTTTGTCCATCTTTAGATGTATACCTGCACAGCCCTGTTTGATTTCATTTATTAACTGGTTATAGTTATCCATTGGGGTATCTTGGTTTGAAATGTTTGTTTCCTCAGTTTGCACATCCAAATTATGACTTCTGGATCTTACCTCGAGAAACAGCTCTCGCAGCAGGTTACACCATTAGGACTGAAGCCAGCAGGTGCCAGGACCCCACAGAAAAATTCTAGCTAGCAGTATCCAGCGGGAGACCGCCCCCGAGGTCGGCCCCTCCCCGACGTCAGGCATCACATAAAAGGGGGCGGTCCCCCAGCATCCCCAGTTCTTTTCCCGCCATCGACTTGCCAGCATCGACCTCACGGACGCCTGCATCAACGATACGATGCGCGAAATCTTTACAAAATAATCCATGTCTACTTCTCCAACTCCTTCTCTCGAAGGACACCCCTCAAAGTGCGCCTGCGGCAAGCAGATCCCCTTCGCTGACCATCATTCGGCTTGTGTGAGGTGCCTGGGCCCGGAACACGACACCCAGGCCTGCTCCATCTGCCAACAATTTAATAGCAGGACCAGGATCCGCCGCCAAAAGGCCCTTCAGGGGTTCCTTCTTGAAGAGAAACTTCGCAAAATGGAAAAAAGACCTTCCTCCAAAGGGGATTCTTCCCATAAGACCGGGAAGCACCGGGACAAGCACTGGGACTTGGGTAGGTTGGGGTCCCCCAGCAGGGCCTCTGAATTCAGGGCCAGCTCCAGCTCTACGTGGTCCAACCGTTCTCCTTCCCGGGCCTGCTCCCAACTTCCCCCAGTTAAGGTAAGGTTTTCAGCCTCCTTGCACCCGCTTAAGACCCACCGGGCGCCCGACTCTTCTTCCAGGCCTGACTCTTCAGAAAAACATAGGGAGTCTTCTTCAGAATCTAGTGGGGCGTCAGGCCGACGCCAGGACACCGACCTCAGGTCCGTCTCACAGCCTCCAAAGGCCCTGGAAAGAAAGACCAAGGATCTGACGCCTCTTAAGCGGATGTCACAGAATAAAAAGGTGCCTGACCCGACGCTCGAAAAACTGACTCCTGATCCAACAACAGTTGTACCGACGCCGGGTGACACCGGATGTCAGGGTCCTCAGGAGAGGAGGCTGCTAGATGACCAGATGTGCGGCAAGGAGGACGCCGGCTCGCCCGGGGAGCCATCGACGGATCCAGTGGTTCCCCAGGACCCAACGCCCAACACCAGCGACAGACCCACACCGATGTCGGGCATGAACATTCAGGAGGTGAAGGAATTGTTCACCTTCTGATGGGAGACCCATCAGAAAGGACGTGGTCCCCAGTAAGCCTCTTCCACCTCCACCACCTGCACTCCTCCTCGGGAGGGTGAAGGCTCAAGACCCCCGACCCTAAGGAGCCAACTCCACCTCCTAGGGGCAGATCTAGAGAGAAAAAGATGCCCATCACCGCCTCCTCTGGGTCTCCAAGCCCTAAACGCCCAGGGATAGACGCACCCACCGTGGATGACTCCAGACCGGATACGTCCGATACCTCCAGGTCTCCATCCCTATAGTCCCCCATCACCAAACCCACGAGACCAGCCAAGGTCACCACCGGATGATCCCTCTTTCTCCAAAATCATGAGGCACATCCAGAAGAATATGGGATGGGAGACTGAAGACTTGGACCCCGAAAGACAACGCCTTGCCCATTACCTTCGGCAAAAGGACCCAAAGCCTGTGGTGGTCCCACCTCTAGTGGACACTTTCACGGACTTCACCAAGGCGGCTTGGAGGCGTCCGCACTCGACACCGGCTGTTCTTAAGAAGGTTGACCGCCTCTGCAGAGCTCCTATGGAGGACCTGTATCTGGTGCAGCAACCCCTGGCAGACTCACTGGTCATTACGGCGTCTCATGATCGGTCTCAACAACTGCAACACTTGAGTACCCAGCCTCTGGACCAAGAATCTAAGCAGTTAGATTCCATGGGAAGACGCATGTATGCGGCTGCTACATGCTCGATAAGGTCTTTGAGTTACCTCACGCACATGGTGCAATTTCAAAACGCCCTCTGGGAGCAGGGCCAAGACCTTTTGAAGGACTTTCCGGATGGCAAAAAGGAGGAGCTGTTCAACCTCCTTCATACTGGGTTGTACGTGGGGACCCAGGTTGTCCGAGCCGCTTATGATTCAGCAGACTCAGCTGCCAGGGGAGCAGCTACTGGCGTTTGTCTTCGGAGACACTCTTGGTTGAGAGTCTCCGGTTTCACACCGGACGTTCAGAAGAATATCCTGGATGTCCCTTATAACGGAGCTGTCCTGTTCAGTGAGGAATCCGAGAAGGTCATCACCAAGCTATAGGACGCCGGGAAGGCAGTTCGGACTGTACAGGCCGAAATCTGGTTCCTTTTGGAGGAACCAGAACCATTTTCACGGCAGGCAACAACGGCAACAGCCACGTTCCAGCCAGCAACCCCGGGGCAATTTTTGTCGCAAAGGTCAAGCCAGATTCCCCACGGGCCAGGGCTCAAAGCATCCCAAGGCAGCCCAGCCCACGGGACCAAATGCCACCACAGCATGACTCCTTCCCGGCCCTCGCCCCTCCTCTGGATCAAAGGATAAAGGTCGGGGTCACATCTCTCATTACCTTCCGGGATGGCAGAGGATCACCTCCGACCGGTGGGTGTTACTGTTTGTACAGCGAGGACACTCTATAGAGTTCCTCAGCCACCCACCGTCCAGACCTCCCCTGCTCTCCCATTACTCGGGTCTGCATGCTCTGCTCATCCAGCAGGAGATCTTGGCCCTCCTGGACAAGGAGGCCATAGAGAACATTCCACCGGACCAGAAAGGAAAAGGTTATTATTCCCACTTCTTCCTGATCCCAAGGAAAACAGGGGACTTGCACCCAATCTTAGATCTCAGCGATCTCAACACGTTTGTGTTTTACAGACGCTTCCGCATGGTGACCCTACTGGGTCTCATCCCCATGCTCAAAGAAGGCACATGGCTAGCGTCACTGGACATGCAGGACGCTTACCTACATCTTCCGATCACTCGAGCGCATCAAAGGTTTCTGCGCTTAGAGTTTCTGGGACACCACTACCAGTTCCGAGCCCTCCCGTTCGGACTGTCTTCTGCACCTCGGGTGTTTACAAAGTGCATGGCAGTCATGGGCAACTCTCAGGGAGGCAGGGCCACTATGTTTTTCCGATCTAGATGACTGGCTCCTCATGGCACCCTCTCGGGAGGCCCTGATGTCTGCGATTCAGGATACCCGTTCTCTTTTCCAATCGTTGGGCATTGTCATCAACCAGGAGAAGTCTCACTTTGTCCTGTCTCAGACTCTGCAATTTATTGGAGCAGTTCTGGACACCACTCAAGGGAGAGCATTTCTTCCTTCGGACAGGGCAGAACACATCAGATCCCTCATATGGGACACAATGACGAAGACAGCAGTGCCCGCCAGGACCGTTCTTTGCCTGCTCGGACATATGGCGGCTGCCATTGCGATGGTTCCCCAGCCCTACTCCATATGCAGGTACCCCAATGGATGTTGCGAGGCTCAATGGGACCAGAAGCAAGTTCATATGCAGCATCCAGTCTGGATCACGAATGCCATCATCTGAGACTGGCAATGGTGGCTCATCCCGGACCATCTCTTGAAAGGATCGCCTTCATGGCGCCACCTCCTCTAGTGACACTCTCCACGGACGCCTCGGGATCCGGGTGGGGAGCACACCTCAACGGGGTCAGGACTCAAGGCTCATGGTTGTCTCTAGAGTCCCATCTGCACATAAATATTCTGGAGATGAGAGCCGTCCTCTATGCCCTACAAGCATTCCAGACGGACATTCCACTGGGTACTCTTCTGATTCAAACTGACAATACTGCGGTGATGTACTATCTCAACAAACAAGGAGGCACTCATTCCTACCCCCTTTGCAGGGAGGCTCAAAGGGTTTGAAATTGGGTACTACAACACGGCGCAGATATTATTGCAGTGCACGTTTCCGGAGTGGACTACACAATCGCGGACAGTCTCAGCCGATTACAGGCCAGAGTCCACAAATGAGAACTGCTTCAGGAAGTCGCAGAGGATCTGTTTCGCAGATGGGGGACAGCAGAATTAGACCTTTTCGCGTCCCCATCCGATGCAGAACTGCCCAATTTTTTCTCGCTAGATCCAGGGCCTGGTGTTTTCTGGTGAGACGCGTTGTCCCTCTCTTAGACGGGCAGATTCCTCTACACTTTCCTGCCCTTCCCATTGATCCAGAGGGTTTTACTGAGGCTCCGACAAGAGTGGGCGTCACTAATTGTGGTAGCGCCCTTTTGGCCCAGGCAAATTTGGTTCCCTCTATTACATCAGCTGACCCAGGAACCTTCGGTGCCTCTGCCATTCAGCTCTCAACTTCTGTCCCAGGAGGCAGGCTCCTTAGTCCATCCGGATCTTCGGTCGCTGAACCTGCATGCCTGGCTCCTAAAGACATAGCAGTCCTGAGATACGGGGTCTCTCAGGAAGTTGTGGACGTTCTGGCGGCAGCCAGCAAACCCTCCACTCACGCCACTTACGCCATGAAGTGGCACAGATTTTGCGTCTGGGCTCAAGCTCGCGGATTGACCCCATTGGATTGTTCAAAGAGGTCAGTGTTAGACTACTTCTAACCCTGTACGAGGCAGGCCTTGCCTACTCTTCCATTAAGGTTCACCTGTGTGCCATTTCAGCATATGTATCATTCACCGATATGTCATAGCTCTCTCAGCTCAGCTAGAGGCTTCACATGCTTTTGCATGGCATCCTGCACCTGAGACCTCCTATCAGAGACCTGGTTCCACCTTGGATCTCCCCTTTGTTTAGAGCAGCTTACTCTACCTCCTTTTGAACCAGCATGGATTAAGACTCGTCTAAATCACTTGGAAAGGACTTCTTTTAGTTGCTGTTACTTCTGCCAGAAGGTTTCTGAGCTTCATGCACTCATGTGCAAGGATCCTTATTTGTTTTTTCACAAGGACAGGGTGTCCTTAAGAACAAATCCTAAGTTCCTTCCCAAAGTGGTCTTGGCGGTCACACTCAACCAGGGTATAGACCTGCTGGTGTATTACCCGAATTACGGTAACAGGGGGAGGCCCTGTTGCACACTCTAGATGTGCATAGATGTCTCAGATATTATCTGACCAAAACCAAAGCCCATCGTAAGTCGGACCAGCTCTTTGTTTCCTACGCACAGCGGATGCTCGGTGCTCCTGTTTCAAAACAGTCGCTTTCCAGATGGTTGGTCAGGTGCATTATCTTCTGTTATCAGAAGCGCAATAAACCCTTACTGGGACCGGTGAAGGGTCATTGTACGAGGGGGGTGGCTACCTCTTTCACTGCGCTCAAAAATGTCTTCACTTCAGCCATCTGCGCGGCAGTGACTTGGAGCACTGTGCACACTTTCATCAGACACTACAGTTTGGACATTGCTTCTAGGCGTAGAGCTGGTTTCAATCAACCAACCAATCCAAATCTTTATTTATCCAGGCGGGCACCATTGAGCAAGGCTCATTTGCAAGGTGGACCTGGTCATGAATACATCAAAGTACACTACAGAAGCAGGTATACAAAAAGCAATAATATACAAGGAAGAAAAAGTATATGCAGTACAGTACAAGGTGGGTTATAAGCAGAGATCTTTTGAGTGAGGCAGCCGGCAACTACACACATAGGGGAAAGAGGCCGTGTATGGGGTGGCAGGTTAGAGAGGTAAAGAAGAGGAGGGATATATTACCGACGACTGGGGGAAAAATTTAGCTAAAACCACAGAAAGTGACAATGGCTGCCATGTACTTGTTATGATAATGACGGAGGAGGAGTAGATAATTGGGACACTACTATGGATGGGGTGGGGCTTTAGCCAAGCTGGAGTAGACAGGGAAGGGTGGGTGCAGTAGGAAGAGTTAATAGGGAAAGAGTGAGAGCGAGAGGTTTCGGCTTGGCGGTCCTTCAAGGACTCTTGTCCTGAAGTCTGAGTCATCTCTCCTACCCTCTTCCCGGTAGCAAATTGTTCCCTTACTGCTTGGAAATCAGTCTAATGATGTAACCTGCTGCAGAGCTGTTTCTCAGTAAGATGGTACAGTTACGTAAGAACTTACGTAACAGTAGATCTTCGAGAACAGCTCTTGCAGCAGTAATTCCCCCACCTTCCCTCTGGAGGTTGAGTCTTCTGACCTAGTTTTTAGGCTACAGCGTCCTTTGATGCCTTTTTCTAACCTTCCTTTGAAGCGGATCCTCGGTCTCCCTTCAGATGTCACACTTGACCAGGAGTCTCCAGGGGAGAACTGGGAACAGCCCCTTTATGTGATGCCTGACGTCGGGAAGGGGCCGACGTCGGGGGTGGTCCCCCGCTGGATACTGCTAGCTAGAATTTTTCCGTGGGGTCCTGGTGCCTGCCGGCTTCAGTCCTAATGGTGTAACCTGCTGCAAGAGCTGTTCTCGAAGATCTACTATTACGGTGAGTTCTTACGTAACTGTACTTTCTGTTTTTATCTTTGGGAATTGCTCCAGCGTGATTACCATGAACATATGTATATTCAAAATCAGCAGGTATATGAAAAGTATTAGGGGTGCTTTCTTTCTGGTTAGATGCTCCAGAAAGTTTTTTTTACAGTAGTTAAATGCTGAGCCTCTGCTTCATTTAACAAATTCATGTTCCCCTTTTCTTGAATCAATATTTTCTGTTTCTGGTAGCTGTTTATATCTTGATTCTCTGTCTCTGACCCATCTTCCTCATCTGTTAAAATCTTTTTTTTTTTTTTTTTTTTAGCCAATGTTTCCGATAATTTTGCATGCTTAGTCTGAGTCGCCGTTTTCCTTGCTGTATTTCTTTTGATTTTAGATTTCATGTTCTCTGGTTCAGCCTCTCTTTTGTTTTTCTCAGCTGGTTTCTTAAAAAAATCCTTCAGCTCACTGGAGTCTTTTTTTACTCATTCTGAGCCAGCCTCCTTCTGTCCTCTGAAAACTGGTTTCTGTGCCATTTCAGTTGTCACTTGCTCATGCAGTCCCTCAATGTACCACCTTACAGAGCTGCTTCAATTAGAGTTGGGGCAAAAAAGTTGGAAAGTACAACTGTCAGTGAGCTTGAGCTTGCCCCCACCACCATTGTGGGAAGGTGGTACAGTGATACTTCTGTTAGCATAGCACTTACTCATGCAGTTACCTGGTATACTGTCGCATTGGAGCTGCTATAGTTTAAACTTTTATAGAGCAGGTGGCCACTGACCTTTAAATCACACTGAAAGTCACAGACACTTAATATTATTGTACCCGCAAGGCTTTTGCCTTTTGGATTTTCTTCCAAGTAAACCTCTCTTAAACTGCCAGATCTTTCCCCTGATTTGGGGATTTGGTTCAAGACCTTTTAATAACACAGTCCCCTATTGTACCATCTATATTTTCCTGCTGTTTTTGATGTTGATCAACTTTAAATTGGCTTGTCCAGGCACATTTAATTAGTTTTTATTTTTAGACAGCTTACTTAGGCCTCATAACTAATCCATGAATAATTCAACAGGAGCGTATATGTCGGTTCAAATGTTGCTATTTCTCCAACCAGTATTTCCCGATTATTAAAGCAGAAGGCCCTGTCCAGACAACACAGCATGTTACTTTGTAATTAACATCAGCTGCTTGGTTTTCCGTAATATAACTTTACTGCACAGAGAATTCAGCATAAAAACAATACAGAGTTGCATCTGGTTTATTCAGCATGTTGGCGCCTAGCTCTTTCAGAGTGAATCATTTGGTTCTTAGCGGCTTCAAAGACTTGCATTTGCAGGAGAATTGCCTGCGGGCAAGATCAGAAACAGCCACATCCGTACTAACGTTAATTTCACCAGGCACAGCTTTGTTTCTTCCTGCCAGGCTCTTGTTTTAAACTCTGGCACACCGCAAGTGTTGTACACTCGCCCATGTTTCTACTTCCAATCGGCTACCAACTCTGTCTTGAGATTGCAGAACTTCACCAGGTTCCATACTTCAGAGCGCTTCGGATCAGGCATGTGACATTCTGGTAGGGACATCTGCTTCCTCCGTTTATTTTACGAATTTGCTTCTCCATAGTACTACGATATAGCTGTCAACAGGAGAGGTTTAGCGTTACCCCTCGCATCACGCTCTGCTCACTCCTAACATCCGCCATCTTGCCCAATCCCTGCCCCCGTCACTTGGATCCTTTCACTTGTCCAGTGAATCAGATTCTGGAGTACTTGCTGTCCTTCTAAGATACTGGACTGCAATATTTTTCCACTAAAGTCACCTGGCTGCCATTTCAGCATTCCATGTGCCCATTGATGGCCATACAGTGACACAACTGTAGGTGTCCTGTACGTTTTTGAGAGGTATTCATTTGAAGCCGCCCATCCACAATCCAGTTCCATCTTGGGACTTAAATTTTACACTAGTGAAACTTACTTTGGCTCCTTTTGAGACAGCCATGACACGCAAGGTACACATTCTGTCATGGAAAGCGCTCTTTTTAGTTGCCATTATATTTGCTCGAAAGATTTCCGAGTTTGTCTCTGATGTGTGAGCCTCCTTTATTTGGTTTTCCACAAAGACAGGGTGTCTTTGCGTACCAACCCTAAGTTCTTGCTGAAGGTAATGTCTGAGTTTACCCTAAATCAAACCATCCACCTCCCTGTTTATTTTCTGAAGCACACCAGTCTAGGGGAAGCATTGCGCCATACGTTAGATGTACATAGAATACTTAGATATGTTCACCGTATGAAGGACTTCAGAAAGTCCTCGCAGCTTTTTGTTTTTTTCTCCCCTGGGAAAGAGGCCGTACCATTTTCCAAACAGTGCCTGTCCAAATGGTTGGCCAACTTATTACCTTTGTTATAGGAAGTATGATAGGAACTTCCTGGGTTGTGCATGGCCATTCAGCAAGAGGCATGGCCACTTCTGTTGCCTGTTTCAGGAATGTCAGCTACAGATATTTGGGCTGCTGTGACTTGGAATACTGTCCACACTTTCACTAAACACTGCAATCTGGACATTGCCTCTAGAAAAAGGGCAGACTTTGGCCTGGCTGTGCTTCATGGCCTTCTGTCTTAGGGCCTATAGCTTCCAGCCACCCAGACTGTCTCTGTCAGTACTGCTTGGGATTCGCTCCATAGCTGTGGCCAGATGAAAGAGATATCCTCGAAAAGATACAGTTATTTAAGAACTTACATGTAACAGTAGATCTTTGAGAGAATCTTTCATCAGGCCATGCTGTCCCACCCTCCGTCCCTTGGCCTTGGAGCTACTCAGTTCCAGTCTCTCTCCCCCAAGATGATCTGCCTTCTGTTTCACCTTACCTAGTGGTGGAAACCTCTAACTCTCCCTTAGTTTCCCAGGAGGAGGTCCTCTGAGGATGGTCTCTGGCAGTGGAACTGAGGAGGACGCAGGCGCATGCGTTATATGGTGAGGGCGTCGACACGTTGTGGGTGTCTTCTAGAAGATTGCTAGCAAAACTTTCCATGTGGCCCTGGTGCCTGTAGTTCCTAGGTGTAGCCTGATGAGAGATTCTCTAGAAGATGGACTGTTACGGTAAGTTCTTACATAACTGTACTTTAGGTAGTAAGCTAGAAGAACATGTTTATGCCACGTGTCCAGGGAATGTGAAAACGCCAGCTGTTTGTTCCAGTGTTGCAGGATAGTATCTGTGGTATCTGTCAGTGTGTCTTGAAGGAGTATAAATGGTTTGGCAAGTTTAACCACTGCATTTACAATGCATCCTAGTAAAATTTGTGGGGAGGCACCTGGTGCGTGACCAAACAAAAGCATATAGTTAACAACCAGTAAACCCCCCCCCGCTGCTTTAACTTTGAGAACTGAATATGTGTGAACGTATACAGATTCTGGACTTATATATACGTCCACAGTCTTCTAAGGGTTAAAGCCTGCAGTTTTTTCAAATAACTCCAATATTCTTATTTGTTATAAATTATTGGAGGGGTTCTTAGTCTCATAATCCAGCTGAATTATGATCAAGCCTGACCACCACAACAAGGTGACTGCTTCCATCGGTCAGGAAAAATATCACGTTTTATTTTGCCATTCTGAGGTAAGGTCCCCCTGCTTTCTGTCTTTCTTGTGGGGAAACCACTCTCTGGCTTTATGACTTGTGTAGTGTGTTCTGGCCAATAAGAGGCTCACAGGTGTTTGCTGGGGAGCTCACCAATTAAAAGAAGGCCACAATTCTCCTGCATCCATAGCAGTATAAAGGGTTTTGGCAAGCTCAACCCTGCAATTACAAATGCATCTTAGTAAAAATTTTGGGAGAGTACTGGTACCTTAACTGTAAGAGTGTGTCTTGAAGGGCTTTGCATAGGTGAACAATAGGATGGGTCCAGATTTCACCCTTCAGGTGGGATTTAAAGATCCACATAGGAGCCAGGAGTTTATCTGGAAGACTAATAACAGCAGTTCCACTTGTCTAACATATGGGTGAATCTGCAGGTGCCTGTAGTGGTCTAGGAAGGGAAGCTGGAAGGTTGTTTGTAAGGCAGCAAAAGGAAGCACACCATGGGAGTCCAGAAGTTCAAAATAGAAGTGGAAAACCCGTCTATTCCACCTTCTGATGTCCAGATCCTGTTTGTGTGAGACTCCATCTCCTTGGGCTGTGTGGCTGGGTGTTTGCCTCTGTCAGTAGTTTAGTTTTGTGGATTTTCATGTGTTTCTGCTGGAGGAACTAGACCGTTCTTGGACATGATATCTTGAAGTTTCTGGACTAAGAAACTGGAAAACATCACCAGCAGGTATTGGCATTCTCATTATAAATCAACTTTTTGGAAGCCATCACAAACAAAGTTAAGTCCAGCAAAGAAGTTCTATAAGCTCTGAGTTGTGGAGTGCTGCACTGAATCCACATTCTGTCTGCTCTGTTCCTAAAGGGATCTGTGTTTGTCTTTGAGAACTATTCACAACCATTTAAACAAAGGAAGACACTAACAAAGGGTTTTTCTAGGAGCTTGGGTATGTTCATCCACACTCTCTGGCATGTCCCTTTCCCCTTTAAATCTCGCCGGAAAGTCTTCAAGCTGGCTCCTCCCACCCACCCGGGTGGTAAGTACCTCGGCTCTGCCCCATGATGCCAGATCTTCCTTTCCGCTGGAAGATTCAGGTTCCCTTGTGCTACCTTAGCAATTCGCAGGCCCTGGATTCTCGACATTGGTTTTCACCGCCACTTTCTTTAAAACTCATCCAAGTTTACAACTCCGATCCTAGCACATTGGACATGGAGGACAGATCGTCCCCAGGATTTCACCGGTGTTCTTGTGGCCAAAAAATGTTGCACACTGATCCCCTCCTCTCGTGTCTCTATTGCTTAGGTGTCGTACGTGACACCTCCACTTGCACCGTCTGGCCTTCCATCCCAACGTCATGGATGACCGCAAGGTGCGCCTAAACTTGGGGAGACCGGAGCTTCACAATCCACTGGTGAAATTGAAGGAGGCAAGGTGGGTGGTTTCCATGGCCGCAGGATCCACCGAACAGCTAGATCAGATGGCGGCTTTCGAAGAGGAAGCTGCCCAAGCTTCTGCCAGTTGAAGCTTTTTCGTACCTCTCAACCTTGGCTCTACTTTTACTAGTTCCTTTCAGGAGTTGTGCCAGTTTCTTCCCCACCGGGGTGAGGCGCCCTCGGGCTCGCACTTCTCCTGCCCTTGGAAAAGGGACAAGGAATCCAAGTCTTCTTCCTCCAGAAGGAGACATTCCTGGGACCGAGAGAAGTCCGAGTCCCAGGAACATGCGGTCTCGACTTCGGTCAAGATCGCTTCCTCGCCCGCCGGCTTTTTGGACCTTCCGTCCAGCCAAGGCACCGAGACCGAGGAAATGGCTGAACCGGCCGAGATCACTCTTGACCCAATCGAGCCATTGTCGCTGGCTCCGGTTGACGACTCCTTAGAAAGAACGCCTGTCCTTTCCTTCCCTGACCAGGAGACCCTGCCCTCGGTTTCCAAATCGAGGAAAGGTGCGGAACCTCGGTTCTCCGCCTCCAGCGTCTCACGATCGAACAAGTCAACTCCATCGGTCTCAGTCGAGACAGGACCCCTTCGGTCGAAAACCGAAGAAAGGTCACAAGCACTCTAGTAAGAGGTGTCGCCATCAATCCTTATCCTCCTTGGACGAGGAGACTTGACGGAAACTCCGTCATTGGGGATCTCATGTGTCAACAGCTGCACCGGCCATTACTTGGCCCCCGCCTCCCAAGCTGATGCCGACCCCTCTGGAACCGAAGGCTTCGGTCCCCGGTGGGGCCGGAATGTATTACAGCTCGGCCTATTTCGGTCTCCCCATCGATTTTGGTGGAACCACCGCCTAAGCAGCCTCAGGGAGGGGCTCCCTCGAAAGAGGACCGGACAGACACCGGACTTCCCCGTCATCTGTCCATCACTGTTGTCCCCGATCGCCCTCGGCGCGTCGAGGAAGACATAGGCGGGAGACCATTATATCCTGACTCTTCGGACTCTGATGCTACTGGGTTGCACTCGCATTCGGGGGATGATGAGTCATCAGTGGCAGGTTTGAAGGAGGGTCCTTCCTCTCTTCAGGGCATCCTACGCCTGATTTCAGAATCTACTGAATGCCCTTGGAGCTTATCCAAAAGAAGGTGGAATACCTCTCTTGGATATCCTCAAATGGGGATACTCCGAGGCTTTTCCAGTGGCCGAGCCATTGTTGGCCCGGCCTTGAGCTATGGCAGCATCCTGCCTCCTGTCCAGCTCCGTCTGCCCGCATGGCCTCAGTAAGTATACGGTGCCCAGGGGTCCCTGGCGGGTTCACAGAGCATCCCTCGGCCGAAAGCCTTGTGACTGCTTCTGTGTTTAGACGCACTGGTAGCTCAGCTGACACTGTCCGCCCTCTGGACAAGGAGTCCAAGAAAATGGATCATTCTGCCAGGAAGGTCTATGCGGCCTCATCCTTAGGCCTTCGTCAGGCCAGCTCGGCTGTGATCATGGCACACTTCTCACATGCCCTCAGAGTCATTAGATGAAATCCTCCCTCATCTCCCAGCGGACATGCAAACCATGATGAAGCAAGTCCATGACCAGGGCCGTGCTGTTGCCAAACAGCAGCTCCAGATGGCCCTGAACATTGGAGATTCCTGTGCCCTATCCTTAGCAGTCGCAGTGGCCACTGCCTCAGGGCCTGGCTGAGGTTATCCTCTTTCGGGATACTCAGCACAAGTTAGCTGATGTGCCCTTTCTAGGCACCGCCCTCTTCGTCCGGGAGTGGCTGGTCACCTCCAGCGCATAGAGCAGTCCAATGCCACCTTGGATGCTACCTCTGCAAAGGGTTCTTCGGGCAAGAACCAGCAGAAGTGCAAGAAGCAGCCTTTTCGGCACTCTTCCCCTGCGGTTAGGCAGTCCTCCTTTCAAGGAGGCCAGCAGCAGCAGCAGGCTCAAGCTTGGCGCCCCAGGCCCAAGCAGGATCCCCAACAGCCCAGTAAAGGAGGCCAAGGTGCTGGTCCAGGAGCCTCCTCCTCCTCCTCTAAGCCTACTCAGTGACGGGTCGGTGGTTGCCACCCCTACACCCGTCACGCCAGCTCTGGGTCCTCCCATGGGGCCAGCTCCGCCACTTCTTTCTGCCTGGTCCGGTATCACGTCGGACAGGTGGGTTCTGGAAGTGGTCGGTCAGGACTGCCTCTGGAATCCGAAAGCAGTACCCTCTCAGTCGAACCCACCCTCGGGAGGAAGGGATCTCAGCTTGCACTCAGTCTGCCCTTCTGGACGACATTGCTCAGCTCCTCCACAAGGAGGCGATAGCTCCAGGCTTCATGTCCGGGTACTTCCTGGTGCCCAAGCAGACGGGGGGTTGGCACCCCATTCTAGATCTCCACAACCTGAATCAATATCGCAGGTCTCGCACCTTCCGGATGGTAACTCTGAACCAGATCATACCACCCCTGGAGCGAAACATGTGGTTCTGTTCACTGGATCTATAGGACGCATTCTTTCATGTCCCAATCCGTCCGTCCCACCAGCGGTTCCTCCGTTTCAGGGTCGAGGGGACCCTGTATGAGTTCCGAGCCATGCTGTTCGGCCTGTCATCGGCCCCACGGGTCTTCACCAAGTGCATTGCAGTGGTGGCAGCCCATCTTCGGCGTCGAGGAGTCCGGATATACCCTTATCTTGACGACTGGCTCTTGGCAGTTTCCTCCCTTCAGGGGTGGAGAAGTCCAGAGATTTGGCCCTCCGAACCTGCTCCCAACTTGGCCTCCTGATCAACGAGGCCAAGTCGGAACTCGTGCCCTCTCAGGTGATGGGCTTCATCGGGGCAGAGATCGACTTTCGTCAAGCCAGAGCTCGGCTCCCAGCGGACAGGGCAGAGGTTCTCTCCTCCTTTGTCCGATCATTTCTGGTTGGGCACTTGCGCCCTGCCTGGGACTTTCTGCGCCTTCTGGGCTACATGGTGGCGTGCACCTCTGTGGTCTGTTGGGCCAGGTGGCACATGCGCCCCCTCCAATGGGAGCTGGCTGATCAGTGGACTCAGAGACATGGTCACTTCGACCAGCTGATCACTGTAACTCAGAAGATGTGGGACGCTCTCTAATGGTGGACCGGCCCAGACCGGTTGCAGGAGGGAATCTCATTTGTCCTCCCCGAGCCAACGGTCGTCCTGACGACCGTTGCGCCTCTCATGGGCTGGGGAGCCCACATGGGAGACAGCAGGGCCCACGGGTTCTGGACCCCTGAGAGTCCCGATGCCACATCAACCTGTTGGAGCTCAGAACAGTCAGACTGGCCCTGTCAGCTTTCTACCTCAGCTCCAGGGTCAAGTGGTTCAAGTCCAGATGGACAATACCAAGACCATGTACTACCTCAACAAACAGGGCAGCACGCACTCCGTCTGCTGTGCAAGGAGGCTCTCTGAATCTGGACCCTTGTCAGCCGGTTGGGGCAGATCTCCTAGCCATCCATGGCAGGAGTCTCAACCAACTGGCGGATGCTCTCAGCCACTTAGGCCAGACATCCCACAAGTGGTCTCTCCATCCAGAGGTAGCTACAGTCTGTTCTCCTGCTGGGGCAAACCGCTTGGTGGACCTGTTTGCCTCCAGGAGAACACCAAGCTGAGACTGTATCATGCCCGCCCTCAGCAGGGCTCGCTGCAGGGGATGCCTTCGAGGCCATGGACCCCAGGCCTCCTCTATGCCTTCCCTCCATTTCCTTTGATCCACAAGGTGCTTCTCAAGGTGAGGAGGGACAAGCTGAAGGTGATTCTGGTAGCCCCAGATTGGCCTAGGAATCGACCAGGAAATGTTATGCCTTAAATGGAAAGGTTTTCCATTTGGTGTCAGGGTAAGGGTCTGGACCCCTTATCCTGTTCTGTGGCTAACATTCTCACTACCTTTGGTCTTCTCCAAAGGGGGCTCAGGTCATTGTCCTTTAGGGTGCACCTGACAGCCATTTCTGCTACCAGGCTGGCCAGTCAGATGACACTGGCACAGGAGACAGTGGTCGGGTGCTTTTTCAAAGGCCTGGATCACATATCCCCTCCGGTGCGTGAACCTCCACCTCCGTGGGATCTCTTGCTGGTTTTGGCAAAGCTCATGGGCAAGCCATTCGAACCCATGCACAAGTGTGAGCTCTCACACTTGTCGTGGAAGACTGCCTTCCTGGTGGCTATCACGTCAGCCAGAAGGACAGGGGAGCTCCAGGAGCTTTTGTTGGACTCCCCTTATCTGGTCTTTCACAGGGACAAAGTTGTCCTGCGCCCCCACCCGAAATTCCTTCCGAAGGTGGTGTCAGAGTTTCACCTTAACCAGGTGTTGACTCTGCCGGTATACTACCCTAACTACACCTCAGAGACGAGTACAGGCTCCATACTTTGGACCTCAGACATGCTCTCTCCTATTATAAGGAGAGAGATGGCAGAAATTCGAGAGAGAGGTTCGCCAGCTGTTGTCACCCTACGCTGAAGCTGCTTCTGGCAGACTTGCAGCAAATGGACCATTGCAAGATGGATTACATCATGCATAGGTCTGTGCTATGAGTTGGCGGCAAGGAGCCTCCCAGAGGGATAAGAGCTCATTCTACCTGCCATACTGCTGCATCGGTGGCTGCTTCCTGGGACATCCCTATCCAGGAGATCTGTCGGGCTGCTACCTGGAAGTCAGCAAACACCTTGATTACCCACTACCACATCGACCTTGAGTCACGCCGGGATGCTGGTTTTGGGGCCTCGGTTCTCCAATCTCTGTTTCCTAAGTAGGGGTGTGCGCCTTGCCTCCCTCCTCCCGGAGAACTGCTTGGAGTCTGCCAGAGAGTGTGGATGAACAACATATCCACGCTCCTAGAAGAACAGGTTACTCACCTGTAACAGTAGTTCTAGGAGTGGTATATGTTGTTCATCCACATGCACCCACCCGACCTCCCCAGCTTTAGGTGCACCACCTTGCTTCCAGCAGGCTAAGATCTGGCGTCATGGGGCGGAGCCGAGGTATTTACCACCCGGTGGGTGGGAGGAGCCAGCTTGAAGACTTCCGGCCAGATTTAAAGGGGAAAGGGACATGCCAGAGAGTGTGGATGAACAACATATGCCACTCCTAGAACTACTATTACAGGTGAGTAACCTGTTCTATTTCCTGCATATGCCCCAGGCCAATGTTCATCACCGCCTGGAATTTAACACATTCTTGGCCTTTGATCTACAGTGAACAACAGTTTACTGGTCCCCAGTAGTTCACCATTTCCTGTGGATTTGATTATTTTCATCATTTGTCTCCTGGTGGACAAGATTATTATATTACATCCTTGGGACTTACTTGCAGAGGAGCAAGGTGACTACGCAGGCGATCGGTGGCTAGGAGGAGTTCAATGATCTGAGTTTGAGCACCCAATAAAAAGCCAGGACGCCATTTTGGGACTCGTGGCTGGGCCTTTTAAAGGACAAGCCCAGCCTCTTGGGACGTTAGTTTGCCACCGCCCCACCCCAGCCCCAACCTCTATTAAATGCTCGGAGGAGGAGGGCCAGGTGAGGTTGGTCGCTGATTGGTTGGGTGGCTATACCGGTTTTCTTCAGTCGTGACTCTGAGTATTCTTGAACTGTTAGGGGATGTAACTCTGTTCATGCTCATTTATTCTGCTTAGCAGCTTGGTTCAGGAGCTGTGTTTTTAATTTCATGGGCTACATCGCCCCATATGGCTGGCTGTAGAGGGTTGCGGGTAGGTCTACCTGGGGGTGGGGACCTGATCAAGGGTGAACGTCCAGGAATGTTTGGAGAGGGCCTCTGGGGGTGGCCACCAGGGCAGGCATCTTTAGCAGGATTATAGGGTGCACTGGCTGCGGGGAAGCCGTAGTCCAAAACTGGGCTAAAGGGAATGAGGTGTAGTTTGTAGGCAGTTATTACAGATCGGGGAGCTTGACTGGTTACGGAGGAAACTGGAGTTGTTTGGGGAGGGTATAAATATGTGGGAGGGCCTGTGGGGAGCAGGAGAGCAGTGATAGAGTGCAACCTGGATCCGCTTCTACCAGGCAGGGAGAGAGAACCTATGGGGAATGGGCTAGTAGCAAAGGGGTAGCTACCTGGGAGGTAACTCAGTAGAGGAAACAGGCTAACCATACGAGGCGGGGGGAAACAGGGGTGGGTTGGGACTGGAGGACCTACTGGAGGAGTGGATAGCGGGAAATCAGGATAAAAAGGGAGGTTGACTTTGAGTGCTATAATAAATTTGAGCCATTGAGTAAGTTGGTTGAAGAGGACGGGTGAGGAGGGTAGAGGAGGAAAAGGTGGGTGGAGGAGAGAGGATACGTGAATTGGACGAGGGTGGGTATCAGTAATTCAAATAAGTATGCTAGCAGGAGGGGCAAATCAAGTGTCAAAGAAGGGGGGACCAGAAGAGGGAAGGGTGGAGGCTGCAAGTCAACTTGGTGAGAAAGAAGGAGAGATTGAGATGAGGAAGGGGCCTGAGGAGAGAGGATCATACCAGAGAAAGGCACAAAGGTAAAGAGGATCTGCAGGCGGGCATGGAAGGGGGCAAGAGGAAAGGGAGGAGGTAGGAGGGTGATGGTGATGGGAATGCTGTGTTGGGGAGACTGGAGAGATGGGAGCTGAAAGGGGGGAGGAGGTTGAGAAAAGACTTGACTGGTGTAGGGAGTGGGGTGGAGACTAAACTGGGGAGCTGGGGAACTCGGGTTATAAAGGTAGCGACAAGGGGGTAGGGCAGCTAGGGGTCTCTTGTAGAGGGTCTGAGAGAAGCCATGGGGAAGTGGTCTCAAGGAGGGAGGTGAAGGGGCCATGGGGAGCCCAAAAAGAAGGTGCACAAAGATCAAGGAGGACACTAAGGTTCTCCTGCTGGGGGATTCCATGATCAGGGGTATTTATTGGGCAGGACAGGGTGAGGGAAAATCCAGTCCAGTTAAGGTAGTGTGTATTTCCGGTCTGACTGTGCATAGGGCGAAGTTCATGGTGTATGAGCTGGTGAGGGACTGTGGAGGATCACCAGACTTCCTGATGCATCTGGGAACAAATGATATTGAGGGGAATAGTGTACTGGAACTTCAGGCAAGGTTCTGAGAACTGGCCAGGGTCTGTCATGACAATGGATGCACAGTCTCCTTCTTGGAAATCCTGCCAGTGCCAAGGGCCACTGTGGAGAACAAACAGAAGATCAGGGAGATTGATGACTGGCTCGGGCAGTGGGGTGAAGCACGGGATTGGGGTGTTGGGAGACTGGGGGGGGGGAGTTTGGGAAGACAAGGGACTGTATGCCCGGGATAGGCTTCACCTAAATCCGTTAGGGAAGGAAGTTCTCAAACAGAGGATGACTGATTTCATTCAGGCTAGATGGGGTTTAAACTTGTGAAGGGGAAGGGGGGCACTGCCGGGCTGATCCAGCCATCCATACCGCCGGTAGGACTGGCCTGCAACCCCATAGAGGGGGGGACAGATGGTACCCTAGGGGAGAAGTGTGGACGGACATATGAAGATCTGGGGAGGATATGGTAAAGAGGAGTAGGGACAAGGGTTGGAAGGTGGCTTTAATAAATGCCAGGAGCCTGGGGAATAAAATGCCTGAGTTCCAGGCCACGCTGTTTGAGGGTGGGGTGGGTGTAGCAGCGGTCACTGATACTTGGCCACCCCTGGCCATGACTGGGACCTTAATTTGAGTGGGTACCTTGTGCTAAGGAAGGACAGAAAGGTGGGCAGAGGGGGAGGAGTAGCAATGTTCGTTAGGGATAACATCGAGATTATGAGAGTGGAGGAAGCAGAGGGCAACGTGGAGACACTGTGGGTCACCTTGTGAACCCCCATGGGAAGATCAAGCTGGGGGTGGTATATAGGCCCCCAGGACTAGTGGAGGACCTGGAGGATTGCTTGTTTGCTAACATTAAGGGGCTGTGTGGACTGGAAAGGGAAGGAGTGGTGTTGATGGGGGACCTTAGTAAGCCAGCTACTGATTGGGGTACTATGACATCCACTGTAACCAGGGAGCAGAAGCTGCTGGATGGCTTCCTGGGCGCGTTCCTCAATCAGCAGGTGATGGCCCCGAGGGAGGATCATATCCTGGATGTGGTTTTAGCGGATGGTGATCTTGTACGAGATCTGGTTCTGGAAGAACCCCTGGCTGAGAGCTGATTTTAGGGTGGCGGACTTTCAGAACATGGGGGAAATTCTCAGGAGGCATTTGTGGGAGATAAAACCAGGTTTGGACGTGGAAGGTAGGTGGGAAATCATAAAGCGGGGGCTACTGGAGGCCACCAGGACCTGTGCAAGAGTGAAGCGCAAGAGTGGTAGATCTCATAAACTGTGATGGTGGACCAAGGAGGTGGTAAGGGAGAAGAAGGCTGCCTACAGTAGGTACAGAAAAATGAGGAGAGAGGGATAGAGAGAAATGGAAATGACATACCTACTGTAATTCTTGATAGTCTTGGATGAAGTCTCCACCACTCATTCACACTAATGGGAGTTTGCCAGAGGCACAAGGACTCAGCAGGAGCAAATGTTTTCAGGAGGGCCAGCGCCGAGATGGAGCCACGAGGAGCGGCACCGCGAGCCCCAGCACGTGCGGTAATGACTGTCTCGGTGTCGACCCTCCAACCGCCTCAGTACCTTTTTTCCAAGGAAGTGCAGCGTAATTAACATAGATGGACTAGCCTAAAAATCGGACAAAAGGTAGTATGACTGACCCATGTAAAAGGGTTCAAAAAGAAAGTCTTCACAGCCCAGCCATTGAGGGAGTGAAGACCAAAAACAGAGAAGTGAGCTTGGGGTATGGTGGGTGAGTGGGCATGTGAATGAGTGGTGGAGACGTCATCCAAGAAGATCAAGAATTACGGTAGGTACGTAATTTCCATATTTTCCTGGACATAAAGTCTCCACCACTCATTCACACTAATGGGAGAGTACCGAGCTAAATAATCCCCCGAGACAGGCGGCAGGAGATGAAGAACTCATGTGCTTAGGACAGAAGTCCATTGAGAATGGTCCTGCCAAACGACAGATGTCATCTGGCATGGACATCCAAGGCATAGTGCTTAACAAAAGTATGCACAGAGCTCCAGGTAGCCACATTGCAAATATCTGCAATGGGCACATTACGGATTTCCGCCAGAGATGCCACGACTGCTCTGATAGAGTGAGCGTACACTCTACCTTCCAGCTTGACCTGTGCCATAGAATAACAGTGACAAAGGCATGCCACCAGCCATACCGAAATGCATCTAATAGAAACAGGTTGACCTAGCCGGGTCTCGCTGAAGGAGACACATAGTTGTTGAGCCTTGCAAATTTCTTCCGTTCTATCTAGATAGAACCGCAGCACTCTGTTAACGTCCAGTGAATGAAGAGTGTGCTCCTCTTCGTTCTGAAAGTTTGCAAGGTAGGAAGGACTAAAGGTTGGTTTAGATTGAATTCTGAGACAACCTTGGGGAGAAACTTAGGATGAGTCCTAAGAACTACCTTGTCTTTGTGAAATACAGTGTATGGGGGGGTCTGTGACCAGTGCATGTATTTAAGAAACTCTACGGGCTGAAGTAATGGCCACCAGGAAGGCCGTTTTCCAAGTGAGGAACTTCAACTCGCAAGTAGCTAGAGGCTCAAAAGGTTTACGGGTGAACATGTCTCAGGCTGAGACTGGACGTCTAATAAGAGGTCTAGAATGCAGAATAACCCTAAGAAACCTCTTAACTACAGGCAACTGAGCTAGTGAAATGGAAAGTACCGGCTCATGATATGCCAAAATGGCACAAAGATGAAGTTTGATTGTGGAGTATTGCAGACCTGAGTTTGAGAGATCTAAGAGATACTCCAAAACTTAATTTGGTGGACAGGAAAAAGGGTTCCAAGAGGATTCTGCACACCAGATAGAGAAACACTTCCATTTAGCTGTATAGGTTTTTCTAGTGGCCGGCTTTCATGTGGCCAAAAGAATATCTGAAACTCTACGAGAAACATTGAACCTATTCACCTCTATCTCTTCAGGAGCCAAGCGAGAAGGTGAAGTGACCTCGGGTTGGGATGGACCATGGGACCCTGGGTCAGAAGGTTCATCTGAAGGGAAGCGCCTTCCGGGGTTCGATAGTCTGCCAAGTAGAAGGGGGCAATGAGAATCATTCTGCCCCCTGAGACTCCAATTTGAGTAGTGTGAATTAAGGGAAGAGGAGGAAAAGCATATAGAAAACGTTTTGTCCACCGCAGCCTGACCGCATCCTGACAGAAGATGCCAGGTCCTGGATTTCTGGAGCAGAAGAGAGGCAGTTTTGCATTGAGTGGGGACGCAAAAAGGTCCAGGTCTGGAGCTCCCCACTCTTTGAAGAGTGACTGAACGACAGTTAAGTCGAGAGACCACTCATGAGGATCCACCTCTGTTCTACTGAGACAGTCTGCCAGCTTGTTTTGTACTCCTGGCAGACAGACTGCTTGAATCAGAGGCTTGTGTTCCAGGCACCACTCCCACACTCTCATTGCTTCCCTGCATAATGGGTAAGAGTGTGGACTGCCCTGTTTGTTGATGTAGTACATGACTGCCTTGTTGTCCATTTGAAGGAGAATGTTCTTGTGACAGAGTATGTCCTTCAAGGCTCGAACTGCATAGAGGACGGCTCTCATCTCCAGGACGTATATGTGAAGCTGGGACTCATCCTGATTCCATGTACCCTGGGTGTGGAGATCCTGGCAGTGAGCTCCCCAACCCATCAGGGACGCGTCCATGGTAATGGAGATCTGATGATCCAGAGGGGCAAAGGGATATCCTTCCAGAAGATTGTCCTCCTGCAACAACCAGGCGAGTGACCTCTTCAGAGGTTCCATCACCTTGATGGGGAAAGGGCTGAGGGTGAGTGGTTGGGGACCACTGAGTACTGAGCATCCACTGAGAGATTCTCATGTGGAGATGAGCTAAGGATACAGTGAACACCAAGGGTGCCATGAGGCCCAGCATCCATTGCATCGAGATAGCTCGAACAGAGCTGTGTTCTCTGATGCATCGAGCCATCTGTAAGATATCGCTCCTTCTGTCCTCTGGAAGAAAAGCTTTCGCGCAGGAGGTGTCCAGAAGAGTTCCTATGAAGAGGAGCTTCTGGGAGGGCTGCAACTGCGATTTGTTGAGGTTCAGCAGGACTCCCATGGACGTGAGGAAGTCTAAGGCCGTGGCAATGGCCTCCAGAGTCTCTTGCCTGGAGGGACTTGCTAGGAGCCAGTCATCCTGATATGGGAACACTTGTATTCCGATTTTCCTGAGGTGCACCATGAGAATTGCACAACACTTTGTAAAAATTCGAGGCGCCGAGGACAGCCCACTCCAAACTGATAGTGTTGACCCTATGCCACGAATCGCAGGTATTTGTGGTGCTGTGGGTGTATGAGAATGTACTGGTAGGCATCCTGCATGTCCAGGAAGGCTAGCCAATCGTGTCGATGAAGCAAAGGTAGTAGGGTACCTAGTGATATCATCTTGAACTTTTCCTTGTGAAGGAAATTGTTTAACTTTCTGAGATCTAGAATGGGGTGCATGCCACCGGTTTTCTTCGGGACCAGAAAGTAATGGGAGTAGAAACCTACTGTTTCATTGATCCAGCAGAACTATTTCTACTGCCCTGTTGTTCAGAAGGCCTTGTACCTCTGAAGCAAGAAGGACTGACTGTACTGCCGACAGCCTGGGCTGGCGTTTGGGAGGATGATCCGGAGGGGATTCCGAAAGATTAAGTGAGCACCCCTCACAGATTATCCGGAGGACCTATTTGTCTGATGTTGTAGATTTCCACTGGTTGTAGAACTGAGTCAGACGTCCTTCCACCACTGAGGAGGAGTCCCCCTTGGATAGCTGAGGTGGGACCTGGACCAGAAACTCAGAGTGTGGCACTGGGCACTTTAGGCCCTTGTGCCTTCTGCTGCGCTTTCTTTTGTGGCTGAGGGTTGTGGTTTTTGTTAAAACTCCCTCTACCTCTGCCCCGAAAGGACTGACGATTATGAAACTGACACTTGTTTACACCCCCTCTGGAGGGGGCGGGTGCCGGTCTAGCCGTTTTAATGGCAGACTTAGTCTTCTGCGTGGTCTCTAGTGTTTGCTCCTCCTGAGGCCCGAACAGATACATACCATCAAAAGGTAAGGCCATGACCTGCTGCTGGGCATCATTCGTGAAGCCCGAAGTACGTAACCAGGAGTGACGGCAGGTGCAGATGCCAGCCGCCGCTGCCTTGGAGGCGGTATCAAAGGCATCCATAGCAGCTTTAACCTGCTGGTTATTGGACTTGATACCCTTAGTTATGGTTTGAAGTAGCTCTGAGTTAACTTCCGAATCGGGCAGAGCTTCTACCATTTCCTTGAGCGAATGCCAAAGGACATACTCCTATTGAGAAAAATAGCCCTGGTAGCTGGCAATGCGCATATCCAGGGTTGAGGCAGCAAAGACTCTCTTACCTAAGGTGTCTATCTTGCCAGATTTTTTGTTCGTAGGTCGGGCTGTAGATCTCTGAGGAAGAACAGCCTTATTCTCTGCCAAGACTACAATGGCATCGGCAAAGGCTTGTGAGGCCAAATTGGGGCGATCCTTGGGAGGGGCATATTTCCTATCTATGGACTTGGCCACGGAGGGAATGAGAGCCAGATTCTTCCACACCATCTGTGAAAGAGTCTCAGAAGTGGGCTGTACTGGAGAAGTTAAATCCATAGGGATCTCTGGGACATGTAGATATTGGCGTCGCAAAAGCCTCCCAGTATCAATTTCTGTAGTCCAGCGAGAAACAGTAGAATTAAAATTTTTGAGCACAGACTTAAAGGAAAGGTCTTCAGCCACAGGCTCTGCAGAAGGACTAATCCCTGCTCCCAGGACAGAGTCATCAACATCCTCATCTAGGCGAAGATCTGGATCAGGCTCAAAATCATCTCCTGACAGTCCAGGGGGGACTGCATAGACAGGAAAGGAGTGAAAATCAGGAGGAAGAACAGAAGAAGAAAGAACCCCTGCAGACCAGTCAGCGCCTTACCAATCCCTGGTGCCATAGAGGAAAACTGCGCCGAGAACAAGGAGTGAGGCAGAGATGGCGCCAACAGAGCTCCGCGGACGGCGCCAACAGAGTGCACGGCGCAGACAGAGCCGATGGCACCAACAGAGCCCACAGTGCAGCAGATGGCGCCGACAGTGTCCCTGGGGTCTGAAGACTGCGATTTGAGGTAAAGGGGAAAAATGGCAGGCGATAAAGGCATTGGTGTGGATCCCTGCGCTGCAGCCATGTGAGGATAAACACCAGAGCGGCTTCAGGCGCCATCACGGCGGCGCTCCAGCGGCTGCCATGCCGACTCCTCCAGCTGCCACTGCCCACCTCCTGGAACTCCGACTCGGATCCCACCAACAGGATCTCCGGTGAAACTCGGCGCCATCACCGAAAGCGGCTCTCAACGGCTGCAGCGCCGACTCCTCCAGCTGCCACTGCCCACCTCCCTGGAACTCTGACTCGGATCCCACCAACAGGATCCCCGGCGAAAATTCGGCACCATCACCGAAAGCGCCGCTCAACGGCTGCCGCACCGACTCCTCCAGCTGCCACTGCCCACCTCCCTGGAACTCCGACTCGGATCCCACCAGCAGGATCCCCGGCAAAACTCTGTGCCATCACTGAAAGCTGCAGTCAATGGCTGCCACACCAACTCCTCCCTGGAACTCCAACTCGAATCCCTCCAGTAGGATCCCGCCAAACTCGCGCCATCACCGAAAAATCCAAGGCCAACGGCCGCGCCCGACCTCCAGCTGCCACTGCCCACCTCCCTGGAACTCCGACTCGGATCCCACCAACAGGTACTAGCGCCAGCACTCTGTGGAGCTCCATACTCTGCGGCTGCCTTGCGATTGGTGCAGTGCTGCTGCCAGTGGTCCATGATTGGACTACATAGCTCTTGCTCCTCAGCCATTGGTGCGCCCACGAACTGCTGCCTAATTGTGCTACTAGCCTGTATATGACTTTAACTGCATCATTTTTACTTCGTGTTAGCCTTGCTAGTTTGCTGTAGTAAAGCCGCTGTTTTTACCTATTGTGCAGATGAACTCATCTCTCTGAGCCTCTCTCTCGCTCTCTCCCTCTAGCTTTGTCCCCTTACACTACTGCTTAATTTCCCCTGCAACCCTTCCGCAGTCTGAACAGCTGCTGCTACTCCTAAACGCACCCACCCGTAATTCCCTTGGCTCACGAACCCCTCTCTCCACCTGAAATTGTAATTTTTTCCTCTGAGTGTTTGCCACCTCTCCCTTCCCCCGCTCACTACCCTGCTCCTTTCCATTAAGTTAATTGCGCCTTCTACTCCCTTTGTCTTCCCACCACACCCCTAGCATCTTCACTCTTTATTTAATTTTTCTAGCACCCCCGCTGCGACCTCCGCCAGCCCCTCCCTATTTTCCTGTGTTTAAATTAATCTGCCTCTTCTTTCTGGCCCCACTAGGATCCCGGCCCAGCTTCGAGCCATCACCGGAAAGTGGTGCCTCTGACCGCCAGCGCCTGACTCCTCCGACTGCCACTTCCCACCTCCCTGAACTCCGACTGATCCCACCAACAGGTACTAGCGCCAACGCACTGTGGAGCTCCATACTCTGCGGCTGCCTCACGATTGGTGCGGGGCTGCTGCCAGTGGTCCATGATTGGACAACATAGCTCTTGCTCCTCAGCCATTGGTGCGCCCACGAACTGCTGTCTAATTGTACTGTTCGGGTCTTCTTTATGACCTATTTTTTTCTCCCACCCCCACCACCCCCTCCCAGGCCTCCTTTAAATACACTGACTCCCCTCCCACCTGGGCTGCTTCACCTATCAGAAACAGCACTCTCTAACTCGCCCATCCTACTGGTCTCTGCTGATTTCCTAACATTCTTCAATTCTCTGTTTTCTTCCCAAACAGTGCCCTCTCTCAGTCAAACTGTGTCTCTCACATTCCCCTTGACATGGCTGCTTTTAACCTGCATCCAGCACTGCTATTTTTTGTGATGACTGTGTTGCACTGCCCCACTCATCAAGTGACTACCACCCCCCATTCCCAAGGCCAGCTCATACCAACCCCAGCTCTGTACTACACATTAGGTATGACCACTGGGATCCAGTTTAATAACTTTGTGCCTTTCAGCTCCCCAATCTGGCACATGAGCTTCATTCTGAAGCACCAAAGGTATAGCCCTCAGGGGAACATGCATGTACTAGCAGCTCTCTGTAATAAGCCAGGCTCACACCATTGCCTCAACACACAGGCATGCAGAAGGATTTCCAGCAAACAAGCCCTCAAAATACTTCAAACCTCCCTTCTGAAATTTCTCCTACTCCTACTGCAGTTCTTCAAAAGGATCCCAATGCACTCAGCCAGAACCTATATTTGTAAGGCTATCAGCAAAACTGGCTATAGTGGTGACTCACTCGACTTGAAGCTGCTCACACTAGTCCTAGACGAGATCCTTGAACCCCTGACAATGATCTTCAACCTCTCCCTAAGGTATGGCCAGTTCCCATCACTCTGGAAAAAGGCTACCATCACACCAGTGCATAAGAGTGGAGACAAGTCACTGCACACCAATTATAGGCCCATCTCCTTCCTCCCCCCAATATCCAAAGCACTTAAACGTATAGTCTCTGACCAGCTTGTAGAGTTCTTGGAAAAACATAATATTCAGTGCCCCGAGCAGCATGGCTTCCTTAAAGGGCACAGTACCACCACAGCATTATTGGAACTCTCAGGTTGTTTCCATGACGTCTTGGACCAAGGACTTTGTGGGGGGGGGGGCCCATATTCATTGACCTGACAAAGGCCTTTGATACAGTTAACCACACCCTCCTACTCAGACACCTGACTGCTCTTGGGCTGTCCAAGGATGCACTGCCCTGGTTTGCTAGCTACCTTGGGGAGAGAGTTCAAAGTGTTAAAATTGCTGGAGTCTCCTCAGTTGAAAAGCCAGTCCTCTCGGGTGTCCCTCAGGGGGTCAGTACTGGGCCCATTACTCTTTTCTCTCTTCCTTAACAACCTCCCTGTCATCTGCCAACAGAGGATACTACTCTTACGCAGATGATGCGGTCCTCTTCTCTAGCAACCAGGACTTTAACCTACTTGAGAGTCAACTGCAGCATGATTTCAGCCTGGTGGAAAAATGGTTTGGCTCTTACAAACTTGTCATGAATTATAGTAAAACTAAGGTCATGTCTTTCTGCAATGCACGTAGCAAGTATAAACCTCTACCCCTCACCATCAAGAATCAAGATGGGACCTCACTTGATCAGGTTCACGAGTTCAGATACCTCTGCATCACCCTGGACAGCTCACTCTCTTACTCCCAGCACATTGGGAAGGTTGCAAAATCTGCCAACATATGTCTTGGCCTGCTCCACAAGTACAAACACTGTATGACTTCTGAAGCCCTTAGACTGGCTATCCACAGCTCTGTTACCTCCATTGTCAACTATGGTCTAGTCATCTATGGCTCTGCCTCCGGTACTGCCCTTAGGAAGATATCTGTGACACTTAACAAGGCCTGTAGACTTCTTACGGGGGGCTGAACGCCTAACACACACCTGTGACCTTTACGCCAAGGCTGGATGGCTACCTCTGATTAGTAGAATACAATACCAGACCTGTCTGATTGCCAAAAAAGTTCTTCTCAGACTCATGCTCCCAGGTGTGGCGAGACTCGTTGCTGCCAACAGCAGCACCCAGCCAACATGCAGTTCTCAATTCCAGACGTTCCAGGTCCCCAGGTGCCCGGACCTCGCTGGGTCAGAGATCCTTCATGCACAGGGCTTCTCAGTGGTTCAGTACCCATAACAAAGAAACTCTTGCTGCTGCAACGCTAAGCCCCTTTAAAAAGCAATTGCGTCTGTTCCTCCCCCCCTCTACCTCACATTGTGACTGCCTCCCCTAAGCCATGGTCATCACCCTCTACCCTAGCTGGAACTTTTATCAGCCATCACAGCCTTGCATTTGTGGCACCAGCCCCTTCCCCCTCTCCCTTTGCCCCCCCACCCACCCATCCCCTCTCTATGGACTCACTCATCAACTTTGGCCACTGGCCCTGTCCCCTCGCTCTTTTCATCTCTGTCTGACAATGGCACCTTCCAGCCGGCTTCCTCCTGACTCCTTCCTACCAAGTTTACCGTTTCACCATGATTTCTGATAGAAGCTAGCTAGTGTTGTTCTACTTCAACATATTGACTGAACTATTTATGTACAAGTAATCTGTATATTATAACTGTTGTCATTGTTTGCCATTGTTTACCATTGTTGTATGTTACGCCCCATCCTCTGACGTGGAACCTTTGTAAACGAGCAGTTCCTGCTCAAAGGTACTTGTAATCCTAGAGTTTAATAAATAAATAAATAGAAATAAAATAAAAAAAAAAGAAGGTGCTGCTCGACTAGGAAGGCCCAGCCACCCTACCCGTCCCTCCAAAACCGAATGGACCGAAGGCCCCGGTGTTGGACTGACTGGCTCAGGCAATTGGACCAACCTCTGAACCTACTGCTCCATAAGAGCAGCCCACTGGTGAAACTGCTCATCGGAAGCTCCTCTAATAGGCGGTGAGGAGCTCCGAAGTTGAAGAGGTCAGCCATCAGAGACAGAAATCGGCAACTCCGACAGAGGTGGAGACCGGTGCCTGGCCCCAATAACCAACCGTCTATGCGCAGACGTACCAGAGGGTGACCTCGAGTGATGCCGTTTCTTCTTCGACCTGTGTGTCGAAGAAGAACTCGAGGCCGAACGGCGCCGAGAATGGGACTGTTTCCTTTTATGCTTCCAAGGGGACTGCCCATCCCCCTGAGCATTGGACCGTCCATTGTCGGACCACCCCTTCCTCCGGGGAGGGCGGTGGACTGGACCTGGCCCGGCTGACTGAACAGCTTTCATACGAAGTCTCCCAACCATCACCTGACCCGCTCATGGTCGACCCCATCAATGGATGGCAGAAGACTTCACTTCAACAGTTAGTAATAATTTCGGTACTTTTACAAAATAATTCTACAAAACAATAAACTGAACTATTACTGCTAGTGAAGTTTAACTCCCAGCAGACAAGCAACATCGTCACTGAAGCGCATTCGATGGCGGGAAAAAAGGAACTGAGGCGGTTGGAGGGTGGAGACCGTGATAGTCATTACCGCACATGCTGGGGCTCGTGGTGCTGCTCTTCGCGGCTTCATCTCGGCGCCGGCCCTCCTGAAAAAGTTTGCTCCCGCTGGGTCCTAGTGCCTCCGGAGAACTCCCATTAGTGTGAATGAGTGGTGGAGACTTTATGTCCAGGAAGCTCTTATCGCCTTGCAGCCAGGAAAGTCACCAGAGTGGTGAGGGGGGCAAAGCCCTGGAAAGAGCAGAGGCTGGGGCAGGGATACAGGGTGGGGAGAAGGGGTTCTTTAGGTATATTGGTGAGCAGAGGAAGGTCAAGGGCCAGCTCAGTAGGTTGAGGACAGCTGGGGGGGTGGGTGGAAGGGGCTAGAGAGTAGGCAGAGGTACTGAATGATTACTTTTGCTCAGTGTTCACTAGGGAGAAGGCTGGGGAACTTTCAAAAAAGGGTTTGAAGGACACAGAAGGTGCAGCAGACCTGACTATTGGGGTATCTGCTGAAGAACAAGCCACTGGGGGAGGTAGGCCAGGGGTGAGATATCAAGCTGGTTCTGCTGTATTGGGGGGGAGAGAAACAGATGCTGATATTCCTATTGGTCGGGTGTGGGAAGCCCCCCAGTCCCTAAAAAAGGATAAATCTCTGGGGCCTGATGCTAATCATCCCAGAGTACTGAGGGAGTTGGCAGGTGTTTTGGCTGCACCATTGGCGGATCTCTTTAACATGTCACTCCAGACAGAGAGGGTGCCAAGGGACTGGAAGCAGGCGCATGTTGTGCCCATCCATAAAGGGGGATCAAGAGAAGAGCCAGGAAACTATAGACCTGTCAGTTTGATGTTGGTGGTGAGGAAGGTAATGGAGAGCATACTTAAGGAAAGGCTGTGAGGTTTCTTGGAGGAGATTGGTTACCTGGATGACCGGCAGCATGGGTTTGTGCCAGGTAGATCGTGTCAAAAAAAACCTTGTAGAGTTCTAGGAGTGGGTGACATCAGCACTCGACAGGGGAGACCAGTGCATGTACTGTTCCTGAACTTCAGCAAGGCATTTGATTCGGTCCCTCACACTGGCCTAAGGAGAAGCTAGGGGGATGGGGTAGCCCATTGGACGTGTTAGGTGGATTGGAATTGGCTTAGGTCAACATACCAGCAGGTAGTGGCTGGAGGAGCGGTCTCATCTCCTAGGGAGGTCATAAGTGGGGTCCCACAGGGATCAGTCCTGGGGCCACTCCTGTTTAACGCCTACATCTCCCATATCAGGGAAGGTATCGGGTGTGAAATGAGTCTTTGTGGATGACTCTAAGCTGGAGGTGGTGGTGGTGGAGGGGGAGGAGGGGAGATTGGCCCTACAAGAGGACCTGGATACTCTGGATAGGTGGTCCTGCACCTTGAAATTGAAATTTAATTCCTCCAAGTGCAAGGTGCTACACCTAGGGCGGGAAACCCCCAACTATGTGTACACCCTGGGGGGGGGGGGCATGGGTTACAGGCCATGACAGGGGAAAGAGACCTAGGAGTCTTGGTGGATGTTAACATGAATAATTCAGAGCAGTACAGGAGGGCTGCGGTCAGGGCAAATAGGATGCATCACTAGGGGGATTACCTCAAGGAACAGAGAGGTGATTTTGCCACTGTACAACAGCCAGGTTAGACCACATCTTGAGTACTGTGTGCAGTTCTGGAGGCCACACCTAAGGAGGGATATCCAACTCCTGGAGAGGGTTCAGAGGAGAGCAACCAGAGTGACCCGGGGTCCAGGGGGTATGACACATGAGGAACGACTAGGGGAGCTCAACCTGTTCTCGCTGGAGGAGAGGAGGGACCGGGGGGGACATGATTGAGGTCTTCAAGTACCTCAGGGGAGTAAATAAGGTAAGCCGAGATATGATGTTTCGACTGAAGGAGGGTAGAATCTCCGGAGGACACAGCTGGAAGATTGAGAGTGGTAGGATTAGGGGAGAAAGGAGGAGGTACTTTCACTGAGAGTCTTGGAACCGTGGAATGTGCTGCCTGGGGAGCTGGTACAGGCAGCTACGGTGGAGGGATTCAAGAGAAGGTGGGACAGGTATAGGCAAAGGGTGAAGCAGAGGCTGGTTTGTGGGGGGGGCAGGACTGGGGGATGGAGTAATAGTGGAAGGAGACAGATAGAGGGCTACGGTACCCAGTCAGGGTGCTGAAGCACGAGCAGACTTGATAGGCCAGCAGGCCTACTCTGCTGGCATCTAGTACGTTAGTATGTTTGAAGGGAATGAGGTGTCATATTGTATAGCCCATAGCTGAAATTGCTGAGCAAGGGTCAGGAAAGCTTTCCTGGCCACCATCCATTGTCTGTCTCCACCCTATATTGGGCAGATTTGGAGGGCAGGAAGCCACCTGGAGGGCTCCCGAACAAATGGACCATATTGACGAGACCTTTCAGAGTGAATTCAGTCTGTGTCCAGTAGGGCTAGTGGCACACATACTGAAAATGTTTGTCTACATAGTGAGGAGTACCTATAGAAGGGTGGTCTATGTACTGTAGTTAAGTTCTCTGAACTGGTGGCGGGAGGACTCTGTAGACAAAGGTTTCACTCCTTTTCCCATTTATATATGTTCATAAGAAAAGTCCGATTGTGACATTAAAACACAGGAGAACAAAAATTCAGTTAAAAACAATGACCAGAAAGGAAGCACAGGCATATTCATAAAAGGGAAAGCAAATGATGTATGTTCCATTCCGTAGTTACAGTGTTAATAGAATGCAGTTTAAATTGGGGTTTTTATTGAAAACCCAAACCACTTTGCCAGTGTTTACTCATAACTCGCTCACCTGTCATCATATCATGAGTTGCACTGCAACATTCTGTATGTTTATTTTTTGATACACAACTGACTGATACTGGGTAGCCTATCCATCTGATGGTAGAAGTTAAACTTTCTGATGGGAGTGAGTGCAGTACACATCTGTTGAAACACAGATGAGAGCAAAAGTTTTTGCTTTGTGAAGGAGAGGATTTTTTTTGTTTTCAATTATGTTTATTCTCCTTCAACAGGTAGTTTTTTTCTTTTTTTTTTCTCTTGTAGTTGCAGCTTCTGGAGCATCAGACTTGCAGTGTCATCCATGATGCTTCACACACGCTGCAGTCCGTGACCCCCCCAATATCAGCCGCATCCTGCAGTCCTGGCTCTGCAGAGGCCCTCAGGTGTACTGACTGCCGATAGGAGTCAGACTGTTGAAGGGTGCCTTCACCGTCCCACCTGGAGGAGGTGAGCAGCCTAGAAGCTGGGACCCCCTCCCTCCATATCCAGCACTCCAAGCTTGTTTCCAAACCAAGGTCATCTGCATTGCTAGTAATAGTGCCACTGCTGTGCGGGGAGACTGAGCCCCCTGGAGAGGTTATTTTATAGCTGGTTGGTATCACGTCAACCATTCAATGTGTTGTAGCAAAAACAAAAATCAGATTAAAACCGAGGTATTAGATCTCCATAAGGTTTTCAGTAGTAGTAGTTGTGGAAAAGCAAGCTGTAGTCCACTGTATAATAATGGGATAACGGAATAAGAAGATTGTGTACGTTATTTTCATTTTTTATTTAATATTTATTTATTTTTGCAGGTGTGGTGTGGTGGGCTGACATTGTATACTGGACTTCAAGAGCCGAGCTTTTTGAAATCCCTTGAGAAAAGTGAATCCGAACTGAATGGTTCAGGTGGCAGTCTGATCAGTGTTGATTCGTAAATGAATGTAAGAGTGCTCACCCCACTAGTGTTCTTTATGCACAGCTGCTGAACAAAGAAGCACACGCGCTTTGGACCAATCAGACATCTCCTGGCCGATGCTTGAAGGCATGGAGTCCCCACTCCTGAGCGTAAGCGCAAGGAGGAGTTACTCAGAAATTCAGCTGAGCGTGGTAGAAAAATTAGAGACTGCCGTGATTAAAATGAGGAGATTTAGCTTTGGTGTTTTTTTTTTTTTAGGAACTTTAGTTGTATGAATAATTTAGTCCTGGGGTTTCTCAAGACTCTGCTCTGTTTACTCAGCCACAGCTACTCTAATACATGGGAACACAGTCATTATTATAACTTGGTATTATGGGCAGGGGCATCCTTCTTAGTGGAAGTGTTCATTAAGGCCTTCTGCCCACTTTTAAGGAGTAAAAGCCTTCAATCAAGAAATATGAAATGGACAGTGGTATTTCATCTCTGAATGGGGCATTCAAAAGTGATTTGCAACCAAATGAAAAAAACACAAGAAGTGTAATACATTCTGAACTGTTTTTGTTTAAATGTATACTTCTTGTCAAATTGGCTTGATCTATAATGATTTTGTTTTGTTTTTGTGTTTAGCTTCATAACCAGAGCTGCCCTGGGATCAGCCAGGCAACCTCCCAGCCCCATCTGTGTGCCTTTACTGCCACTTACCTCAGGTCTTTTTCTTCCCACAGACTTACCCCTCTGTGGTGGATCTCTTAGAGAGGGGACCCAGCACCCATTCCCCACAGGATGACAGGGTGGGCAGTCTGCATCAGCCAGGGCCGAGAATGCTGGTGTCGTGTTGCATGCTTTGGGTTTTTACTTTGTTCTCTCTGCCTGCATAGGACACCAACGACGAGGGCTCAGAGCTACATATGTAAGAGTGTGCTGGCACACTGGAGCCAGTCAGCACCTTCCTACGTGCAGCTCCAACTGCACTGCCACCTGTGATCACCCTTGTGGTGGTGATGAATGAAGCAGAGCCTACCACCCTCCCCGAAAAGAAGATCCTGTGGGGCACCTAGGTCGGCATCCTGAACCATAGTCCTGCTACTGTGCTGACAGTGTGGCCTGCATTATGATCCTTGTATTTCTTTACCACTGCATCACAAAACCGTATCTTCTACATCACAAAACTACCAAACAGAACTTGCTGGGATCACTGCCTAAACCCCCATCCTATGGTTTCCAGTCCCAGCTCTGTTGTTTTAAGGCTGGCATGTCTTGGATTCATTTGCAGTCCATTTTAAAGCATACCATCATAGCCAGTGCCTCCTCATAGAACACACACGATATGCTAAGCTTCTGACTGCGTTATGAGGGGAATTCTGTTTTGTTAAGCCAGTTTTGTCTGTCAGAAGTGAAATAACTCGCCTGCTATCAGACCCAGTACTTTAATATTGCTGGACTGCAGTGTTCATGGGGTTGAAAGTGTGCGAAGGATAAAGCAGGAATCTCTCCTGAATTTCATTTTAGCGCACCAGTGGGCAGGTATGACTGGCTGTGATGCTGCTATTTGAACAGACTCCCTCACTTCTGCTCTAAAGGTGAGGAGACAGACCTGTGCTCACTCTCACAAACCTAAGCACTTTTAATAGTCTTCAACAGTTTTTTCATGTTCCTTTTGTGCTACTTAAGTACTGGAATAAACAGCTTGCCTTTTTATACTTTGTTTTTCTTAAAGTATTGTGTAACATTTGAAACTGCTGTATTAAACTGACGTTTTTGGGCCCACTTTATCTGCACGATCCTTTCACAGTGACATGCTTGTGTTCCTGTATGAGTAGTTTCTTCAGGTGTTAAAGTACATGGAGGGATTAACCCACAACAGGGTACTGGTTTACTGAGCATTAATCCATGCCTGGGGCTGGAATTACGAGGCGAAGCAGAGTGATTTCGGCAACCTAGGCATGGATTATTGCTCAGGAAACCCATACTCTGGAGTGGGTTAATCCTCTTATAACATGGACAATGTTTTGTTTGAGTTTTACCTAAAAAGAAAACAGTGAAATAAAGCCATGTGACCATGCAACTGTGGGTATATCAGACATTAATCCACGGTCAGGTGACCTGTTTGGACCAATCAGAAGACAGTATTTTAGGAACCCATGTTGTAATGTTGGGTAACTAACAGCCTGTTTCAAAGCCTACAGTTTGTAAACATTAAAATGGTTAAAAAAGAAAGTCTGCTTTTCACATCTGCACAGATTACAAACAACATAAAACATTTAAAAGTGAACTTTTGCAAGGTTTTAAGCACAAGGTCTGACTTAATACCATTGTTCTTCTAACAGCACGAGTTAGAACTGCTTTGTCAAACATATGCATAATTTCCAGCTGGTGCTTAATGCCATGGAACTCAGAATGTTTTCCAGAGTTGTAATCATGCTGGCCTCCAGCAGTCCAGCAGCAGATCTTTAGATCTCACTTTGAGAGAGAGCTTTTGCAGCAGGCAATAACCATCAGGACTATGCCACCAAGCACTAGGACTCCATGCAAAATAGCTAGCAGTCCAAGGTGCGGGGAACCGCACCCTGATGTCGGCCCCACCCCTGACATCACCCAGTGGTATAGAGGGGCGGTCCCTTGGCACCACCTCATTTTTTTTCCCCCGCCATCGACCTGTACATCTCGGCTCCATGGATGCCTCCTGCTGACAGTCAACCGCCATTTTTCCGTGCTTCGTGCAGTTACCGTTTATCAACATTTTACAACTTTGTCATGCATGTCTACCCAGCTGATTTCATCTACAGAGTGGCAGAAATCGAAATGCGCATGTGGCAAGCAAATCACGGTGAAAGACTGCCATTCTGCCTGCCTTCTGTGCCTGGGCCCTGACCACAAGCCGGACGCCTGCCCGCATTGCCTCAGAAGGACCCGCATCTACCGCCTAAAGACCTTGAAAGCCTACCTCCTAAAACAAGTGGCCACCATGCGGAAGACCCACTTGGGGCACAGCTCATCTTCGGCCAGGGACACATCCCCTATAGAGAAGAAGTCCAGCAGGAAGCACCATCACTGAGACAGATCCAGGTCAAAATCCTGGTCCAGGTCTCCTCACAAGGCTTCTGAGAGTTACACCTCCAGTGTGAGGTAGGGCTCAGCCCCTCCGGTTTCCCTTGCTCTTCCTGGGTTACTGTTGAGGAAGCCTCCCACCTCTACCAAGACATCCAGTGGGAGGAGTCTTCTGAGCTAGGACCTTCCAAGGCCCCCATTTCCCTGGCTATCAGGCCCCACAAACACCACACTGGGTCTCAGCTAGAAGGATTGGCCCACTCTTCGTCGGGCGGCAGGTCGGAGCCTGCTGCCCGCAAGACTGTTCCCTCAGGGTCGTCGGACAAGACGACAGGGTCCGATGACACCAAGAGGCATCAAGAACATGTGCACCACAAGAAACTGCGCTCACCTTCTAAGCCGTCATTGGTCGGAGCTCCAGACTGACGACAGACCACAACTCCCTCTGACTCCACTTCAATGGAGCTGGGTCACATGACACCCTCTAAGCCGTCACCTGAACTGCAGGGACCCAATAAGTCTCTGTCCATGCAGTGGACGTCAGAGGACCTGATGCCAGGCTCTACAGAGCCTAAGGACACTGCCAGACCTGCCTCACAAGATGACTGAGCTGTCAGGCCTGACGACGGACGACTAAACCGAAGGGCCCAATGCCAGGCCCCTCTGGCACTCCTACCACAATGCCTGAACCGCCGACAGCCCCTATGGTACCTCTGGCTGAGGTTGGGGCCCTGTTTACCAGTTGGTGGAACACAGTACAGGGGGAATCTGTTACCCAGACTGCCTGGCAGACCCCACACCAGATCCGCCTAGGCAGCCTATCCCCCAGCAGGAATGACTTAGCCACCCTCGACGCCAGCCCGCCAGACTCCAGGTGGTACAGGACAGGGGTCCCATGATTGATGGCGACATGGTCACCACCCATCCCGATCCTCTGGACGCCGAAGTTGCTCTAGTGAACACCAATCCTCATCCTCAGAGGAGTCCAGCAGTGGGTCTTCCTCATATGATTCTTCAGAGGACTTCTCTTCCATCTCTGGATCCAAGGAAGGATTCCCCAAGGTCTCATTCAGACGATCCCATTTTCCTAGATGTGATGAGGTGCATACAATTCCTTAACCAGTGGGAGACTGCTGAATTAGACCCTGAGAGATGTTGTCTGGCAAAGTTCTTCAGAGCCAGTGACCCAAAACCTTTGGTCATCCCTCAATTAGCAGAGTCCTTCCAGGACGTGTCGAAACGAGCCTGGAAGCACCCTTCCACAACCACGGCGGTCCCTAAGAAAGCTGACCGCTTATACAAGATGCCGAGCAAAGAACCACATGTAAGTAATCAGCCAAAAGCAGACTCTATGGTCCTTGTGGCTGCACATGGAAGGATTCAGCAACCCAAGCATATGAGCTCCTAACCACCAGATAAGGAGTCCATAAAGATGGACCTCTACGACTGTAAGGCATACTCATCGACCACTTGTACAGTATGGTCACTAAATTTTCTGGCAAATATGGCTATGTACCAGAGGTCTTTCTGGAACATAACTGTGGACCTGGCCAGGGCACAGCCTGACTCCCCTTATAAGACCGAGCTCTTAGCTGTCTTACAGTCCGGTGCTGATGTTGGTAAACATGTTCTCATGTGCTCATATGATTCGGCGGACACTGCAGCAGGGGCAGCCGCCATGAGGATATGCCTTCAGCGCTACTTCTGGTTAAGGGTCTTGGGCTTCCGATAGGACTTACAGGATGCTTTTCTAGATGCCCCTTTTCAGGGACTAGTACTTTTCAGCTAGGAGGCAGAGAAAATTATCACAGGGTTGCGGGACTCTGGGAAGGCAGTTTCTGACATGCACAAGATGTATAAGTCAGAGCCAGCTCCATATAGACGTCAGCCCTTTGCAGGCAACAAAGCCAGCAAGTAAAAGGCAGCAGCACAGAGGGGGATACAAAAGAAAAGCTCCTTCCCAGCAAGCAGGGGCACGGGGACCGAAAAGTGCTAAAAATGCTAGAACTCCCTTGCCCACTCCAATAACCTCTGCATGACTCCCTTCCTGCCACCCCCTCCTCTGGAGGAGCTGCGAGGGGAGGCAGTAAGAGGGCGAGTCTCCGTTTATCTCAGGTTGGTCCAACATCATGGCAGATCAGTGGGTACTCCAAATTATAGAAAAGGGTTACACTCTGGAGTTCACCCAAATTCCTCCAGACAGCCCACCGATTCCTACTGTGCTCCCCATCCCATGCAGACCTAACAAAAAGGTGATCCAGACAGTCCCATCGAGCCAAGGAGAGGAGGGGGTTACTACTCCCACTTCTTAGTGCCAAAAAAGATAGGGGACATTTGTCCCATCTCGGATCTCAGTCAGCTGAACAATTTTATTAAATACAAAAGGTTCAGGATGGTGACACTGCCGGGATTACCGCCCATGCTACATCAAGGGGACTGGCTCTGCTCCCTGGACATGCAGGACGCATATATGCACATAAAAATCCTACCATCCCACAGAAAATATCTTCGCTTTACCTTCCAGGGAGAGCATTGCCAGTTTTGAACACTGCCGTTTGGTCTTTCCTCGGCATCTCAAGTATTCACCAAGTGCCTGGTGTTGGTAGCAGCAGCTCTCAGGTGACAAGGACACATCATCTACTTCCACCTTGACAACTGACTCCTGAGAGCTCCCACAAGAGACCAGCTTAGTCATACACTGGACTGTACTTTCCAACTGTTCCAAGACCTGGGAATTACCTTGAATATTCCCAAGTCGTCCCCTGGCCCAGTCAGAGATCACAGTTTATAGGAGCCATCTGCCTTTCTCCCCTCAGACAGGGCAGATCACCTACAAGTGTTGGCTTTGAAAATGGCCTCCACAAGCCAGGTTCCAGCCAGAATGGTACGGCAACTTTTAGGCCACATTGCAGCCACCATTGTGACAGTGCCTTTGGCTCATCTCCATAAGAGTACTCCAGTGGAACCTCAGAGTACAGTGGGATCAGCGTTTGGACGACCTGGAGTAGCAAGTTTGTATCTCCAATACAGTGCATCAGACTTTGGAATGGTGGCTCACCCCCTCCCCTCTAGAGACTGGGGCCCCCTTTCCGAAGTCCCAGTCTTCGGCAGGTCCTGACAACGGATACCTCAGGACTGGGGTGGTGCACTCATTTCAAAGAATGGACAAGAGGGACGTGGACGCCTTTGGAATGCAGCCTCCACATAAATGTGATGGTGATGAGAGCCATTCTCTATGCCTTACAGGTTTTTCGGACTTCATTCCAGGTCCCTTACTGATCCAGACCGACAACATGCCAGTTGTTTTTTACACCAACAAGCAAGGGGGCACGCACCCCTATCCCCTTTGCAGAGAGGCCATGAGTGTCTGGTACTGGGCAGTGGAGCACAATCAGGAACTCTCAGCGGTTCATGTTCTAGGAGTACAAAACACCTTGGCCAACAGCTTAAGCCGCTCTTGCTGTCAAGATCACGAGTGGGAGCTACTACAGGATGTAGTAGACAGCCTATTCAAAAGATGGTGACTTCCAGAACTGGACCTCTTTGCATCCCCGCTCAATGCCAAACTGCCCAGTTCTAGGGACGTGGATATGTTGTTCTATCCACGCTTCTGGCAGTGTTCTTTCCCTTTAAATCTTGCCGGAAAGTCTTCAAGCTGTCTCCTCCCACCCACCCGGGTGGTGTAACCCTCGGTTCCACCCCATGATGCCAGACCCTCCTTTCCGCTCCCGCATTGAGTAGGCCCTGGTGCTCAAATCTTCGGATTTACTTCCAAAACTTAAACTTGTTAGAGTTCCACCTTCAGCATGATCTTTGATCGCGACCATGATGGAGGAAAAGTCCTCGCATGGATTTCGCTGGTGCCCATGCAGGCAGATGTTGCACACTGACCCGCATTCTATGTGCATTTACTGCCTGGGCCATGAGCACGATCCCCAGGCCTGCGACATTTGCCGATCGTTTCAACTATCAGTCCTTCATGACCGCCTTGCCCACCTGAAGTTGGGTCCGCCTGGAGAAACTGAATGGCGCCTGTTAGGTGGTCTCTGCGGCTGCGGGGTCCGCTGAGCAGTTGGAGCAACTTAAGACCTTAAAGGAAGAGGCGGCTCAGGCCACCACGCAGTCCTCTTCCGTTTCTGCATTTGTTCCGCTCAAATTGGGCTCCACATTCTCTGGTTCCTTCAAAGAGCTGTGTCAGTCTCTCCCGACCAAGGGAGAGGGCTCTTCGGGTTCGCACAGCTCGCGCTCCCACAAGGAGGAGTCTAGACACAACAAGAAGGCTCGCTGTCTATGTTCTTGGCATAGAGAGTGATCTCAGTCTCAGGAATCCCTGGATTTGGCCTTGGCCGCTGGCTTCACAGTGCCCCCATCAGGTCAGCTGGCCGTGTTGCGGGCTGACGTGGACAAGATTTTTCTCGACCCTGTAGACCTGTTGTTGCTAGATGAGGCCAACAGTTCTCTATTCAGGACTTGGGTCCTGCCAGTGACCACTGAAGGGGAGGCTCAGCCTGCTGAGCCGGACCCTCTGGTCACTAACCCTGACCAGGAGGAGCCACGGTACTCCCCGGCTCCCTCTGAGATCTACCGGCGGCCAAGGTTGAGGTCTAGGTCTTCCTCATCCAGTGGGTCAAGCAGATCCCTCTGACATCAGCATTCCTTCTCTCGGCGACATGGGAAGCAGCGCCGCTGCTATTCGTCTTCATCCTTCTCTGGTGAGAAGAGACTTTGGCGCAAATTGCGTCGATGCTAGGAAGACCTCATGTGGCAACAGTTAGTGTCGTCTGGTCCAAAGCCGACCCCGGCTCCCACACCGGCCATCATATGGCTGTTGACTGACAGGCCGATACTGACACTCCCGGAGGGGCTAGTCAACACCGTTCCTCTGCCTGCTGAACCGGTTCAGGCCACCTCGGTTCGGCTGAAGTTGGCCTCTCCATCAATTGTGGTGGAGCTGTCGCCCCAGCAGCCACCGACCGGGTCTCCGACCAAAGAGTCTTAGTCGGTTAAGGGTCTTCCCCATCAGCTGTCAAGTCACTTTCATGCCCAACAGTCTACGGTGGGTCAAGACCGACTCAGGTGGTTGGCCGCTTTATGCGGATTCTTGCGAGTCCTCTGACTCCTCACTGCATGCCTGTCTGGTCAACATGGAGCCAGTGGGGGTCTCTCGACAGACGAAGGACCCATGTCCTTCATGGGCATCCTCCATCTTATCTCGGAGTCTACGGGGATGCCTCTGGAGCCCATTCAGAAGTGGGCTCGCTATCTCCACACAGAGATTCTAGATAGAGGACTCTCCAATGGTGTCCTTCCTGGTGGAAAAGCCATTGTCAATCCGGCCTTGGAGCTTTGGCAGCACCCTGCTTCCTGCCCAGCGCCCTCGGCCCGGATGGCCCGCATATATTTGGTACCCACTGGTTCTCACTTGCGGTTCATGGAACATCCCTCGGCTGAGGAGTTGGTGGCCAATTCCGTGTTTCAGTGCTCAGGCAATACAGGCGATGTCGACAGGCCGCCGGACGAGGAGCCCAAGAAATTGGACCACTTGGCCAAAAAGGTCTGTGCTGCCTCCTTACTTGGCCTCTGCCAGGTGAACTCTGCTGTCCTGATGGCACACTTCTCCCATGCCCTTTTGGGCTCCCTGGATGAGGTGATTCCTCATTTCCCTGCTGACGTCCAGACCATAATCAAGCAGGTCCGATACCCAGGCCAAGTGCGGCCAAACAGCAACTCCAGATGACTCTGGACATTGGGGATTCCTGTGCCTGCTCAGTGGCGTCCGCAGTTGCCATGTGCCATAGGGCTTGGCTGAGGATCTTGAGCTTCACGGCACACACTCAGCATAGGCTGGCAGACATTCCCATCTTAGGCACCGACCTGTTCAGGCTTGGTATGGAGGGTCATTTCCAGCGTATCGAGAAGTCAGATGCCACCTTGAACTCCATTACATCCACCCAGAAGGCTTCCAAGGGCTCCAAGCTGCAGAGGCGCGCAAGCCCTTTTGGTCCCCCACTCCTGAGGTAAAACCAACCCAGCACCAGTCGGGCCAGCAGGCTCAGCCTTGGCGCCATAGGCCCAAGTCAGGTAGCCTCGGTGGTGCAAAAGCCACGAGGGAAGGGACCCAGTGACTCGTCAGCTGGATCCTCCTCCTCCAAGCCTACCTGTTGATGGGATGGGGGCTGCCACCCTCATGCCCATCACGCCTCCTCTGGGTCCTCCTGTGAGGGGCCGGCTCCACCACTTCCTTTTCTCCTGGTCCACTGTTACCATGGACAGGTGGGTTCAGGAAGTGGTCGCCAGGGTCTGCCTCTGGAGTTTGAGCAGTACCCTTCAAGCCAAGCCTGCTCCCCACAGGAGGACGTGGTATCCGCAGACTCTCGGTCGGCTCTTCGAAATGACATAGCTCAGCTCCTCCACAAGGAGGTCATGGTCAGGGTGGCAGATCCTCTGGAAAACTCAGGGTTCTAGGGACATGGATATGTTATTCATCCACACTGGCAGGTTCCTTGCCGCTTTAAATCTTGCCGGAAGGTCTTCAAGCTGACTCCACCCACTCACCCAGGTGGTAAAACTCTCGGCTCCGCCCCATAATGCCAGATCTTCCTTTCCGCTTGGAAGCTCAGGTTCCCTCCTTAACGCTCTGCGTGTAGACTGGATCCTAATTCTTCGGTTCGCCTGAAACTTATTTTAAAATTTTCAAGACTTCGGTCAAGTGTCTGCCTCGCGGCTGCAAGGGACAAATCAACTCCCGGATTTCAGCTGTGCCCTTGTGGGCAGAAAATGTCCAGGACGGATCTGCACTCGACGTGCATCTCCTGCCTCGGCCCAGACCATGACCCGCAGGCTTGCGAGTTATGCCGTTCATTTTCGGCCAGTGTCCTGGAGGACCACGCTGCCTGGTTACAGCTTGGGCGCCCGGAGAAGCGCTACCGGCCGGTGAAGTCGAAGGAGGCCCGTTGGGCGGTTACCTCGGTGGCTGGCTTGGCTGAGCAACTTGAGCAGATGATCGCCCTCGAGGAGGAGGCGGCACAGGCCGCATCTTCCTCGGTCGCGGCATTTATCCCGCTCTCTCTGGGTACCTCCATATTCAGCTTCTTTCAAGGAGCTTTGCCAGTCCCTTTCCACGAAGGGAGAGGGGCCATCGGGACATTCCTCTCGGTCCAAAAAGAAGGACTTGAAAGGTAAGTCCCACCGTCGGCGTTTGTGGGAGCGGGAGAGGTCCCCATCCCCGGACAGTCAACACTCTACTTCGGTCGAGATTGCAGCTAAGGCCACTGGCTTCATGGTGTCCCCGTCAGGCCAGCCGGCCGAGACACCCATCGACGCGGTCGAGATTTTTCTCGACCCGTCGGACGGGCTTTCGACTGGTGAAGCCGACAACCCTTCTTCACCGATTCCCCCGGTGGAGACCGAGGACCTGCCTGTGCCTCCGATGCCGCAGTCCCCGGTCAAGGCTTCCGAGCCAAGGGAAGAGCGGGCGTCCCCCGCCCTTTCCCAGACCCGTCCTCGGAAACACTGAGGGTCTTGGTCTCGGACATCCTCTCGATCCAGCCGATATCAGCAATCTCGGTCTCGGCACCAAAGTAAGCGGCGCCGCTGCTCGTCCTCGTCTTCCTCCTCGGAAGAGGAGAGGCTTCAGCGCAAATTGCGTCGACGCTACGAGGACCTGATGTGGCAGCACTTACTCCTGTCCGGGAACAAGCCGACGCCGTCGCTTTCCCCAGCCATCAAGTGGCTGTCATCCAAGCGGCCGAAACAACCCCTCGCTGTAGCCAAGGTGCCCAAGCCTGGGTCAGTTGTTCGACCCAAACCAGCTGCCCCACCGATTGTGGTGGAACCTCTGCCTCCACAACAGAAATCGTGGGCGCCAGCCAAAGACTATGTCGGATCAGGGTCTGCCCCATAGGTTGTCTGTCATCCTCACTCCCAACCGTCCTCAGCAGATGGAGGGTGGCTCAGGCCCCCAGGCAGCTCTTCGCGGACTCCTCGGAGTCCGACGACAACTCTCTGTTCTCCAGGCCCATTGACCTGGAGTCCTCCGGGAGCCAGTCAATGGACGAAAGCCCATCATCCTTAATGGGTCTGCTTCGGCTCATCTCGGAGTCCACCGGGATGCAGCTCAAGCCCGTATCCAAGTGGGCCAAGTATCCCTTGACGGAGATACTGGACCAAGGGGATTCACCCACGGAGGCCTTTCCGGTGGCTGAAGCCATTGTTGGCCCAGCCTTGGAGCTCTGGCAGCGGCCTGCTTCCTGTCCTGTGCCTTCGGCCAGGATGGCCAGGAAGTATGCAGTCCCTACCGGCTCTTTGCCCGGTTTTTCAGAACACTCCTCCGCCGAGGGGTTGGTCACCAACAGCGTTTTCCGGCATTCCGGGAACGCTAGGGATGTGGACAAGCCCCCCAACAAGGAGTCAAAAAAGCTGGACTATGCCGGGCACAAGGTGTACGCTGTGTCCTCCTTTGGCCTCCGCCAGGCCAGCTCGGCCGTGCTGATGGCACACTTCTCCCACGCCCTCATGGGCTCCCTGGATGAGGTGATCCCTCATCTCCTGGCCGATCTGCAGACCACGGTTTGGCAGGTACGGGACCAGGGAAGAGCAGTGGCTAAACAGCCGCTCCAAACGGCTCTGGACATTGGAGACTCCTGTGCCAGATCAGTTGCGGCCATGGTGGCCATGCGCCGCAGAGCATGACTGAGGATATCCACCTTCACGGCGGAAACCCAGCACAAACTGGTGGATGTCCCCCTTCCTGGGGACTGACCTCTTCGGCCCTGGAGTGGAAGGTCATCTCCAGCTGATTGAAAAGTCCAGTGCCACTCCACAGAGGGAAGAGTGACCAGTGGGGTACCACAGGGATCAGTGTTGGGACCGGTCCTATTCAACATCTTCATCAGTGACATTGCGCAGGACCTAGAAGGCAGAATTTCACTGTTCGCTGATGACACAAAGCTCTGTAACAGAGTAGACACACCAGAGGGTGTAGACCGAATGAGAAGCGACCTGCAGAAACTTGAAGAATGGTCAGGGGTTTGGCAGTTGAAATTCAATGCAAAGAAGTGCAAGATGATGCATATGGGCACAAAACCCTGGCACAATATATCAGTTGGGGGTGAGGATATAGCATGCACCAAGCAGGAAAGGGATCTTGGGGTTATCATCTCTGATGACCTCAAGGTAGGGAAACAGTGCGACAAGGCAGCAGGTAAAGCAAATAGGATGCTGGGATGTATAGGCAGGGGCATCACCAGCAGGAAAAGGGAGGTCATAATTCCGCTATACAAGACACTAGTGAGGCCCCACCTGGAGTACAGTGTACAGTTCTGGAGACCATACGTAAGGACATGGACAGGGTGGAGAAGGTTCAGAGGAGGGCAACAAAGATGGTGCATGGATTGCATCACAAGTCCTATGAAGACAGGTTGAGGAACTGAACATGTACTCCCTGGAGGAGAGAAGGGAGAGAGGGGATATGATAGAGACATACAAGTATCTTACAGGGAGGAACAGGGTGCAGGAAAACACTATTTTTAAGTGAAAAAGATGTTCCAGGACTAGGCATGGGATGAAGTTGGAGGGAGGACGATTCAGAGGAAACATGAGAAAGAATTTCTTCACAGAACGGGTGGTGGACAAGTGGAACACCCTGCCAGAGGAAGTGGTGGGGGCTGAAACAATCACAGGATTTAAGAATGCATGGGATAGACATAAAGGAATTCTGGAGGTCAGGGGTAAGGGGCAACAGACTTCTAGGAAAACAAACTGAACTTACAAGCTCAAATGGGCAGACTGGGTGGGCCATAGGCCCTTATCTGCCGACACTGTCTATGTATCTATGCCACTCTGGACTCAGTCACCTTCGCCCAGAAGGACAAGGACCGCCGACAACAGCAGCACAAGTCCTTTCGTCCTTCTGCGCCTGTGGCACGTCCAGCCCAACAGCACCAGGGCCAGTAGGCTCGCGCTTGGCATCCCAAACCCAAGCCTGCGGCTTCCTCCAATAGGAAGCAGAGAGGTAAAGGCTCAGGAAGTCCCTCGGCCAGTCCCTCCTCTAAGCCTGCCCAGTGACGGGTTGAGGGGTGTCGCCCCCAGCCTTGTCACTCCCCCCTGGGTTCCCCTGTGGGGGGATGGCTCCGCCACTTCCTTTCCGCCTGGTCCGTTATCACCATGGACCGTTGGGTGTTGGAGGTGGTAGGAAAGGGCCTGCCCTGGAGTTCGAGCAGGCCCTGCCCTTCCGAGCTGTCTCCTCTCGGGGGGGCCTCTGGGTCCGCAGCCTCTTTATTGGCTCACCGAGCCGATATCGCCCTCCTCCTCGTAAAAGAGGTGATCTGGAAGGTGACGGATCCTCCTCCACACCCAGGGCTTGTGTCCAGGTACTTCCTGGTCCCAAAACGGACGGGGGGTCTGGTGCCCCATTCTCGACCTGCACGACCTGAACAGGTTCCTAAGGTCTCGGACCTTCAGGATGGTCACTCTGGCTCAGATAATCCCATCCTTGGAATGAGACGTGCGGTTCTGTTCCCTGGACCTTCAGGACACGTTCTTTCATGTCCCGATCCATCCATCCCACCAGAGATTCCTCCACTTCAGGGCAGAGGGATCCCTCTACGCGTTCCGGGCCATGCCCTTCAGCCTTTCCATAGCTCCCAGGGTTTTCACCAAATGCATGACAGTGGTGATAGCATTCCTGCGATGCCGAAGGGTCCGGGTGTACCCCTACCTGGACGACTGGCTGATTGCAGCCCCCTCCAGAATGGAGGTGGAGCGGTCCAGAGATCTGGCTCTCCAGGTCTGCTCGCAGGTTGGCCTCCTCATCAACGAGACCAAGTCGGAACTCGTGCCAAAGCAGGTGATCCAATTCATCGGGGCAGAGCTCGACTTTTTACGAGCCAGAGCACGGCTCCCGGCGGACAGGGCTGAGGTTCTTTCCTCCTTTGCCCAATCATTTCAGGTTGGGAAATTGCGCCCTGCCTGAGACTTCCTGCACCTCCTGGGCCTCATGGCGGCCTGCACCAGCATGGTCCGTTGGTACATGGCGTCCCCCTCAATGGGGGCTGGCCAGCCAATTGTCACAGCACTTCAATCCTCTGGATCAGCTAGTGACAGTGACCCAGGGGATGTGGAATGCTCTCCTGTGGTGGACTGTTCCATCACATCTGCAGGAGGGCATCCCGTTTGTCCACCCCGAGCCGATGGTCTCTCTATCGACCGATGCCTCTCTGATGGGTTGGGGTGCCCATCTGGGGGAGCACAGAGCGCACAGCCTATGGTCCCCTCGGGAGTCCTGATGCCACATCAACCTGCTGTAGCTTCGAGCGGTCCGTCTAGCCCTCACCGCCTTCGCTCCGTTTCTACGGGGTCAAGTGGTTCAGGTCCAGATGGACAATACCACGACCATGTACTACCTAAACTGCCAGGGCGGGACGTGCTCCATGCCTCTGTGCAGGGAAACTGTCTGCATTTGGTCACTCGTGCACAGCCTGGAGGCGGATCTCCTTGCCATTCATGTGGCAGGAGTCTCCAACACCCTGGCCGATGCCCTAAGCCGGATAGGGGCTGCGTCCCACGAGTGGTCTCTCCTGCCAGAGGTAGTACAAGATCTGTTCTCCCACTGGGGCATGCCTCAGGCGGACCTGTTTGCCTCCAGGGAGAATGCGAAGCTGAGACTGTTTCATGCCTGCCCCCCGCAGCAGGGCTCACTGCAGGGGGATGCCTTCTCGAGGCCGTGGACCTCGGGCTTTCTCGCCTTTCCCCCATTTCCCTTGATCCACAAGGTGCTTCTCAAGGCGAGGAGGGACAAGGGGCAGGTGATTCTGGTAGCCCCAGACTGGCCCCGCTAGTTCTGGTATCCAGATCTCCTCAGTCTCAGCTCCAGGCTCCCGAGGCGGCTTCCAGCCTGCCCGGACCTGCTCTCAGTCAATCAGGGGAAGGTATTCCATCCGGACCTTCAATCCATGCACCTGACGGCCTGGTTCCTGAGCGGCTAGAGTTCCAGGCCTTGGGTCTTTCAGACGAGGTCCTCAACGTCGTTGAGGCATCCCGTAAGGAGTCGGCCAGAAAATGCTACGCCTTCAAATGAAAGAGATTCTCCATTTGGTGTCAGAGCAAGGACCTGGACCCTTCATCCTGTTCCTTGGCAAGCATTCTGGACTACCTGTGGTCCCTTTCTCAGCAAGGGCTTCGGTCGAAGACCCTTATGGTGCACCTGGCAGCCATCTCTGCTTACCGGGCGCGGGCCAGGAAGCAGTCGGTGGTGCAGGAGAAGGTGGTTGGGTGCTTTTTCAAAGGCCTTGATCACATATTCCCTCCGGTGCGAGAACCTCCACCTCCATGGGATCTACTGCTGGTATTGGCTAAGCTCATGGGCAAGCCATTCAGACCGATGCACAGGTGTGACATCTCTCACCTGTCGTGGAAAACCGCCTTCTTGGTGGCTATTACGTCAACCAGAAGGATGGGAGAGCTCCAGGTGCTTTCCATCGAGTCTCCTTATCTGGTCTTCCACAGGGACAAGGTTGTCCTGGCGCCCCCACCCGAAATTCCTTCCGAAGGTGGTGTCGGAGTTTCACCTTAACCAGGTGTTGACTCTGCCGGTGTTCTACCCCAATCACACCTCGGAGGCCGAATATAGGCTCCATACTTTGGACCCTAGAAGTGCGCTCGCTTACTATAAGGAGCAGACGGCTGAAGTTTGGGGAGAGGTTCGCCAGCTGTTTGTCACCTACGCTGAAGCCGCACCTGGCAGACCTGCAGCCAAGCAGACAATAGGCAGGTGGGGTCACCTCCTGCATAGATCTCTGCTATAGGTTGGCGGGCATGGAGCCTCCCAGCGGGATAAGAGCTCATTCTACCCACCATACTGCTGCATCAGTGGCTGCTTCCAGGGATGTCCCTATCCAGGAAATCTGCAGGGCTGCTACCTGGAAGTCAGCACACACCTTCATCACCCACTACCACATCGACCTTGAGTCACGCCAGGATGCTGGTTTTGGGGCCTGTGTTCTCCAGTCTTTATTTCCCAAGTAGGGGGTGTGCGCCTTGCCTCCCTCCTCCCGGAGAACTGCTAGGAGTCTGCCAGACAGTGTGGATGAACAACATATCCATGTCCCTAGAAATACAGGTTACTCACCTGTAACAGGAGTTCTAGGAATGGTATATGTTGTTAATCCACACGACCCACCCGACCTCCCCGACTTCGACGCACAACCTGGCTTCCAGCGGGCTAGATCTAGTGTCATGGGGCGGAGCAGAGAGTTTTACCACCTGGGTGAGTGGGAGGAGCCAGCTTGAAGACCTTCCGGCAAGATTTAAAGCGGTAAGGAACCTGCCGGAGAGTGTGGATGAACAACATATACCATTCCTAGAACTCCTGTTACAAGTGAGTAACCTGTATTTTGTCTCTAGGTACTTCCTGGTGCCAGAACGGATGGGGGCTGGCATCCCATTCTAGATCTGCACGACCTGAACAAATTCTTCAGGTCTCGCACCTTCTGGATGGTAACTCTATCCCAGATGATACCATTTCTCGAGCAGGACATGTGGTTTTACTCTCTGGATCTACAGGACATGTTCTTTCATCCATCCGTCGCACTGAAGGTTCATCCGCTTCTGAGCTAAGGGAGCCTTCTACAAGTTCGAGGCCATGCCATTTAGTCTCTCCTTGGGCCCCCAGGGTCTTCACCAAATGCAATCCAGTGGTGGCAGCCTACCTGAGATATTGAGGGGTCCAGGTATACCCCTGCCTGGATGACTGACTGATAGGTCCCGCCAGACAGGAGGTGGAGCAGTCTAGGGATCTGGTCCTCCAGACCTACATCCAACTTAGTCTCCTAGTCAACAAAGCCAAGTTGGAACTCGTGCCCTCGCAGGTGATCAGCTTCATGGGGTAGAGCCAGGGTCCCTGTGGACAGGGCAGAGGTTCTCTCCTCCTTTGCCCGATCATTTCGTGTTGGGCACTTGTGCCCTGCCCGGGACTTCCTGCACCTTCTGTATTACATGGTGCCCTGCACCACTGTGGTCCGATGGGCCCATTGGTTTATGCACTCCCTGTAATGGGAGCTGGCCAGCCAGTGGTCTCAGTGCAACGGTCACTTCGACCAGCTGGTCACTGTGACCCAGAGGATGTGGGAGGCCCTCTAGTGGTGGCTTGTCCCAGAACATCTGCAGGAAGGGATCCCATTTGTCCTCCCCAAGCGGACGGTCATCCTGATGACCGACGCCTCTTTCATGGGCTGGGGTGCCCATATGGGGAAACACAGGGTCCACGAGCTCTGGACCCCCAAGGAGTCCCGATGCCACCTCAGCCTGCTGGATCTCCGAGCAGTTCGGCTAGTGCTGACTGCATTTGCTCTGTTTGTTCAGGGTCAAGAGGTTCAAGTCCAGATAGCCAACACCACAACCATGTACTATCTCAACAAGCAGGGCAGGATGCACTCCCTACCTTTCTGCAAAAAAACTCTCAGCGCTTGGACCCTCGTGTGCAGCCTGGAGGTGGATCTCCTAGCCGTCCATATGGCAGGAGGCTCCAGTTACCTGATGGATGCCCTCAGCCAGGTGGGTGAGGCATCTCATGAGTGGTCTCTCCATCCAGAGGTAGTACACAGCCTGTTCTCCCAGTGGGGCACCCATCAGGTGGACCTGCTGTCCAGGGAGAATGTAAAGCTGAGGCTGTTTTGTGCCCACCCCCCTCTGCAGGGCTTTCTACAGGAGGATGCCTTCTCGAGGCCATGGACCCCAGGCCTCTTCTATGCCTTTCCTCCACTTCTCTGGATCCACAAGGTGCTACTCAAGGTCAGGAGGGACAAAGCACAGTTGATACTGGTTGCCCCGGACTGGCCCCGCCAGTACTGGTAATCAGATCTCCTCAGCCTCAGCAACAGGGTCCCGAGGCACCTTCCATTACACCCGGACCTGCTCTCCATCAGTCAGGGGAAGGTACTCCACCCGGACCTTCAATCCCTGCACCTAACAGCTTGGTTCCTGAGCGGCTAGAGTTCCAGGCTTTGGGTCTCTCCAAAGATGTCCTCATTGTAGTGGAGGCATCTAAAAAGGAATCAACCAGGAAGTGCTGTGCCTTCAGATGGAAGAGCTTCTCCATTTGGTGTCAGGGCAAGGGGCTGGATCCCTTGTGCTATCCAGTGGCCAGCATTTTGAATTACCTGTGGTCTTTCTCCAAAGGGGGACTTAGGTCGACGACCTTTAAGGTGCACCTGGCAGCCATATCTGCTTACCGGGTGTGGGCTGGTCAGCAGTCGGTGGCACAGGAGACCGTGATCTGGCACTTTTTCAAAGGCTTAGATCACATTCCCCCTCCAGTGCGTGACCCACCACGACTGTGGGATCTGTTGCTGGTTTTGGCAAAGCTCATGGGCAAGCCATTCAAACTGATGCACATGTGTGAGATGTCACCTGTCATGGAAGACCACCTTCCTGGTGGCTGTCACAGCCAGAAGAATCAGTGAGCTCCAGGCACTCTCAGTGGTGTCTCCTTACCTGGTCTTCCGCAGGGACAAGGTTGTCCTATGCCCCCAACCCGAAGTTCCTCCTGAAGGTTGTGTCGGAGTTTCATCTGAATCATGTGATAACTCTTCAGTGTTCTTCCTGAATCACACCTGGGAGGCCGAACACATGCTCCATACTCTGAACCTGAGGTGAGCACTCACTTATTATAAAGAGCACATGGCTGGAGTTCGGGGAGAGGTTTGCCAGCTGTTTGTAACCTATGCTGAAACTGCACCTGGCAGACCTGCAGCGAAGTGGGTGATTGGTAGATGGATCACTTTCTGCATTGATCTCTGCTATAGGCTGGTGTGTAGGGAGCTTTCCGGAGTGCTTAGGGCTCATTCCACCTGCCATACCGTTGCGTCGGTGGCTGTTTCTAGGGACGTCCCTGTCCAGGAGATCTGCAGGGATGCTGCCTGGAAGTCAGCACACACCTTCATTTTTCATTACCACATTGACTTAGTCACGCCAAGATGCTGGTTTTGGGGCCTCAGTTCTCCAGTCCTTATTTCCTAAGTAGAGGATGTGTGCCTTGCCTCCCTCCTCCCGGAGAACTGCTAGGAGTCTGCCAGAAGAATGGATTGAGCAACGTATCCATGTCCCTAGAAACACAGGTTACTCACCTGTAACAGTCATTTCTAGGAGTGGTATATGTTGTTCATCCACACTGATCCACCCAACCTCCCCTGGCTTTGGCGCACAGTACTGCTTTCATCGGGCAAGATCTGGTGTCGGGTGGAGCAGAAGATTATACCACCCGGATGGGTGGGAGGAGCCAGCTTGAAGACTTTCCGGCAAGATTTAAAGAGAAAGGACACTGCAAGAAGTGTGGATGGACAACATATACCACTCATAGAACTACTGTTACAGGTGAGTAACCTGTGATCTTACTTTGAGGGGGTTCCTATAGTAGGTCATTACAAGTAGGACTAGTGCCACCTGGCATAAGGACCGCTTTTCCAGCAATGCCTGGCGGGGGACCACCCACCTGATGTCATGTGACAGACGTCAGTGTGACCCTATATAGTGTGCGGCCCCCACGCCTGCCCTCCAGTTCTTTCCTGCCATCATCCTGTGCATTTAACCTCGTGGTAAACTGCCCAGACGATCACCTTTAGATTTTGTGCATTTTTCTAGCGTTTCTCCCCCCACCCCCGAGTTTCTCATTTTTTTCCATCTTCTTTGTCTTCTCCACCTCAAAAGAAGTGGTGTGAGGTTGCGGAACTCAGATCCCACATAAAGACGGCCATCACAAGTGTGTTCTCTGCCTAGGCTCGGACCACATAGATACATAGACAGTGTCAGCAGATAAGGGCCTATGGCCCACCCAGTCTGCCCATTTGAGCTTGTAAGTTCAGTTTGTTTTCCTAGAAGTCTGTTGCCCCTTACCCCTGACCTCCAGAATTCCTTTACGTCTATCCCATGCATTCTTAAATCCCGTGATTGTTTCAGCCCCCACCACTTCCTCTGGCAGGGTGTTCCACCTGTCCACCACCCGTTCTGTGAAGGAATTCTTTCTCATGTTTCCTCTGAATCGTCCTCCCTCCAACTTCATCCCATGCCCTCTAGTCCTGGAACATCTTTTTCGCTTAAAAATGGTGTTTTCCTGCACCCTGTTCCTCCCTGTAAGATACTTGTATGTCTCTATCTATCCCTCTCCTCCTCTCCTCCAGGGAGTACATGTTCAGTTCCTTCAACCTGTCTTCATAGGACTTGTGATGCAATCCATGCACCATCTTTGTTGCCCTCCTGTGAACCTTCTCTACCCTGTCTATGTCCTTACGTAGGTATGGTCTCCAGAACTGTACACTGTACTCCAGGTGGGGCCTCACTAGTGTCTTGTATAGTGGAATTATGACCTTCCTTTTCCTGCTGGTGATGCCCTGCCTATACATCCCAGCATCCCTATTTGCTTTACCTGCTGCCTTGCACTGTTTCCCTACCTGAGGTCATCAGAGATGACAACCCCAAGATCCCTTTCCTGCTTGGTGCATGCTATGTCCTCATCCCCAACTGATATATTGTGCCAGGGTTTTTGTGCCCCATATGCATTATCTTGCACTTCTTTGCATTGAATTTCAACTGCCAAACCCTGACCATTCTTCAAGTTTCTGCAGGTCACTTCTCATTCTGTCTACACCCTCTGGTGTGTCTACTCTGTTGCAGAGCTTTGTGTCATCAGCGAACAGTGAAATTCTGCCTTCTAGGTCCTTCGCAATGTCACTGATGAAGATGTTGAATAGGACCGGTCCCAGCAGTGATCCCTGTGGTACCCCACTGGTCACTCTTCCCTCTGTGGAGTGGCAGCCATTTACCACCACCTTCTGTGTCCAGCCACCCAGCCAGTTACCTACCCACCACACTACTGTCCTGCCCACACCCATGTTCCCCAGTTTGTGTAATAATCTATGTGGCACAGTGTCAAAGGCCTTGCTGAAGTCCAGATAGGCCATGTCCACTGCCCTCCCCTGATCCACCTCCCTAGTCACCCAGTCAAAAAATTCAACGTTTGGTCTGACATGACCTCCCCCTGGTGAAACCATGCTGCCTTGGGTCCTGTAGTCCATTGACAACTAGATGTTCCACCAATCTCTCCTTCAGTAGTGCTTCCATGATCTTCCCACACCGAGGTGAGGCTGACTGGTCTGTAGTTCCCTGCTTCCTCTTTGTTCCCACTTTTGTATAAGGGGACTACATCTGCTGTCCTCCAGTCTTTGGGTACCTCCCTGTTTCCAGTGATCAGCTAAACAGGATAGCCAGAGGTTCAGCCACCACCTCTCTTAGTTCTTTAAGGACCCTGGGGTGCACCCCATCTGGCCCCATTGCTTTATCAACTCTTATTACTTCCAGTTCCTTCAGGACCCTTTCTCATGTAAAGGGACTTGTGTCCATTTCTGCACCATTCTCACCCCTTGTACTCCCTTCAGACCCATTACCCTCCTCTTTCTCAGTAAAGACTGAGCAGAAATACCTGTTCAATATGTCAGCTTTACTGTTGTCATCCTCCACGCGGCCCCCATCCTCCCCCTTCAGTCTCACTATTCCTCCCTTTGTCTTTCTTTTTTCACTTATGTACCTGTAAAAGGTTTTGTCCCCTCTACCACTAATTTTGCAATGTGTTCTTCTGTCTGAGCTTTGGCTTCCTTACCGACCTCCCTGCTTCCTTTCTCTCTGGTACTTCTCCTGTCCCCTTCTGCCTGTGTCTTTTGTATTGCCTGAATGCAATCTTTTTGGCTTTCACTTTCTTTGCTACCTCTTTGGAAAACCATAATGGTCTCCTTCCTTTTCCTCTTGCTAACCTGCTTAATGCATAATTCTGTTATTCTTGTAATCCCCAGTTTAAATACTGCCCACTGTTCCTCAACCCCTGATTCCTGTCCCATTCCCCTTAATGCCTCTTTCAAGTATCTCCCCATTTTCCCAAAGTCTGCCCCCCTAAAATCCAGGATACGTGTTTTTGTGTGGTTTGGTTCTGCTCTTTCTGTGATTTCAAACCACAATGACTGGTGGTCACTGTTTCCCAGGTGCTCCCCACTGTTACCCCCATCACACTGTCCCGCTTGTGAGCACAAGGTCCAGTATTGCCTTCTGCCGAGTTGGTTCCATGACCAGTTGCTTGAGGAAGGCACCCTGAAGAGTCCAGGATAAATCTGCTCCTAGTTGATGCTGCTGCTGGGATGCTCCAGTCCACGTCTGGAATATTGAAGTCTCCAACTAGTACTACCTCACCCTTGTCTGCCATCCTTTGGATGGCTAGCATCAACTTCTATCTGTTTCTTCCTCCTGGGCTGGTGGTCTATAGACCACACCTGTGCGGATGGCTGTCCCCATTTTCCTTTCCAGCTTAACCCACAGTATCTCTCCCCCATTTTGTTCCTCCTGGATCTCTGTGGCCCTTATGTCATTTTTCATATACAGTGCCACTCCTCCTCCCTTCCTGCCTGCTCTGTCTCTTCTGAATATGTTGTAGCCAGGTATGGCCATCTCCCAGTCGTGGTTATCATTATACCAGGTTTCAGTGATGGCCACAATGTCCAGGTCTGACTGTACCATGACAGCCTCCAGATCTTCCATCTTGTTGCTAAGGCTCCTGGCATTTGCACACATGGCTTTCCATGATTTGACCTCCCTAGACTGTTTCACTGTTCTACTCCAGCCCCTTCCTTGGTTGTCATTTATCCCTGGTTCTCCTTGCTGTCTGCCCTTCTGCTGAATTTTGCCCCTTTTCTGCTTATCCACTTCTTGGGCACTAATCTCCATCTTTTGCACACTGCTTTGCAGAGATAGCCACTCCTCTGGTTCACTGGTTCCACTGCTAGCTGTGGGGGGTGAGCAAGTAGGTACCATCCTTGCTGACCTACCACCCCTCTTTGCTAGTTTAAATGCTTGTCAATGTAGCATTTAAACTTATCATTGAGTGCTTGGATTCCCCTCCAGGATGGATGCAGGCCGTCAGGCTTGAACAAACCTCCGTCCCTCCAGGTGGGTCCCCAGTCACCAATGAATCCAAATCCTTCCTCACAGCACCAGTTCTTCAACCATGAGTTAAAGTTCCTGGTGCATGCACTCCTATGCTCTCCCTTGCCTCTCACAGGTAGTACTTCCGAGAAAGTGACAGAAGTAGCTACTTGCTTGAGACCCACCCAGTTTCCTAAACTCTTCCTGAACTTCCTTTGGCTCCCCATTTGCCAGATCATTAGTACCTAGGTGGATAATGACATCCAGCTCACCCTCCTGTCTTGCCTTCCCAGTGATCCCCAGGATCTTCCTTCCATCCCTTCATGCCGTGGCACCTGGTAGGCACCTCACCTCCCTGTCCTCCCCCTCCTGTGTTCCTAGCTGGATCCCTCTTATGATGGAGTCCCTCACCAGGACTTGCTTCCTCCTCCTCTGGGGTCCACTGCTTTCCCTGCTGAGGTCACCTCCTTGGCTAACCTCCACATCCTTTCCTTCTACTTCCCTGGGTACCTCTATTTGGTTGTCCTCATTTGCCAGTGTGGCATACGAGTTCTTGAGTGGAATAGGATCTGGGATGTGCCTCTGCCTGACTGCTCTAACCCTCCCTGAGCCCACTGTCATCCAAGTGCTCCTCGTTCTCTGCATCCTTTGAGGCAGTTGCATTGGACTGGGTGGTCCCTGGATAGGGGTGATGGTACTCCTGACCCAGTTTACTTCCACTCTGAGTCTGGCTACCTCATCCCGCAGTCCAGAGAGATGCATGCAGATAGGGCAGCACCTCAGTGTCCAGAAGGTCTGCCTGAATATGGCTGCCCCACAGCCACTGCATTGCACCACTCCCCACATTATACTGCAGTTCCACTACTTGTCTGCTACTGAAGCTCTCCTAGTTCCCTTTTTATTAATTTACTGTACTAAAAATCCTGCCACTGATCCTCAGATATTTTTTTTTTTTTTTTAAAGAAAAAGAAACCAATAAATAAATGAGTCAAAACACTTGTGCTGAGGGTGGCTTCTTCCCCTTATGCCCTCCTACTTCACACCCTTACTATACCCTGTGTTTAGCTCCTGTCAATCAGATTTAACAGGGCATATAATTAAGAGTTGGGGAAGGGAGGGGGCTAAAATTTGCAGCAATGAAAGACAGCACAGAATTACACCACGTTTTAAATTTTCAACAGCCCAAAAACAATTATAAGTAAAGACAACAAAGAAAGTATAGTGTCACTAAAAGCCCACAATCTAAGTTTAAAAGAAAAATAGCAATTACCAGTTACTCTAAAGCACTGAATTGAACATGTTTCCTTCCTTCCCCTTCTGGCTTCTTCTGACACGTCACCGTGTCTTGCCCAGACTGCCAGCTCTTCAATCAGGCCACCCGCAAACAGAGGCAGCAGGCTCTGGAGGCCCACCTGTTAAAGTCGCGGTTGGTCTCACTCGAAAAACAGAAGGAGCGACTAAGAGATTCCGCATTTTCTCCTTCTCCAGATAAGAAACATAAAAAAGAGAAACACTGGTAGCGGAACCGCCCAGAAGACGGATCCCAGGCCGACTCTAGCAGGCCTTCTACCAGCAAGGCCTCATCCCCCGCCATCTCCAGTGAAGATTGTTCAGGCTGCATCCGGAGATGCGGTGGGACCATCCAAGACTCTGCTCCCGATCTCGGCAGGTAAGTCGACCGCCAGCTCCTCTGGCAGTCACCCTGCTAGTGCTGGTAAGTCAGCTCTCGGCTCCTCCGGGGATCGCCCGGCTGCCGATCAGCCGACTCTCCAGCTTTTGGGGAGTCGCCCGGCCTCAGACGATAAGTCGGCAGGGAGTTCTGCCCCTTCCTGCCTGGCCCCTTCATCTGGTCAGTCCGTCGCCTCCGGCGCCCACCCAGACACTGCTCGCCCGTCGGGGACTTCGGTCATTCCATCCATCTGGTTGAGCACAGGGAAGACTGCCAGTCTCCCCCTCATGTGGCCTCGGCCTCGCTTCCGGCCACCCCAAGGAGCGAAGGTCAGCTAGACTTTGAGCACCCGTCAGCTTCCAACCCCCACTCACCCGATGGGGTCTCTGGGAAGGAGCTCCCTCTGCCACTGGCAGATACGACCACGGCAGCTCCTCCTGACCCCACAGAGCAGATCATTGTGGCTCCTTTGGAGCCGACAGGGCATGCCCCTATGCCGGCCCCTCCTACCATTCTATCTTTGCCTTCAACAGAACCCTCGCTTCTGCATCCAATACCGGTTACTACTGCAGACCAAGTTCGTACATTGGAGCCCCTTCATCTGGTCCTGACGCCAGCCTTCCCAATGCTGGATCTTCTTCCAGCGCTGAGCCCGGCAGTGCTGATCCAGACGTCTGTGGTCCCGATGTCAGCTATCCCAACTGCCCCGCCTCTTATCTACACAATGATGGGTCCTTTGTGGTTACCCCCGACATCAGCACCTCTGATGGGGCTTTATTCAAGACCCTTTTCTGTCCCGCATTACCCCTCAGGGTATTCTTTGGACTGTCCCCCGGCGGGTCCACCTCCAGATTGGCACTCTGCGGGATATCACTACCTGGGCTAGCCCCATACCCTGGGTATTCTCACTCTAGGGATACCATGGGTATCATTACCCACCTACCCATGCAGTCCCTCCCCCTCCTTCACCCTCTCGGGCTTCTCACCCCCACTTCAGGACCCTGATACAGTCCTGGTGGAAAGAGGCACAGATGGAATTGGTCACTGACCTGGAGAGTTGTCTCCCAGTACCTGCACATTCTTCTCCCAGGTCTCCATCCCCCGTGAGCTCCGTTCCTTCTACAGTTCATGTTTTGGAGACTACCTCCGTGATATTCTGATTCTGGGTTTTGGTACTCAGGAAGGTGTTCTGGATTCAGGGGAGGATTCTTCAGAGGAGTCGTCAAACCAAGAGTCTCCAGTCCCTAAAGGAAAGGTCTCTCCAAAGTCCCCTCCAGAGGATCCTTCCTTTTTGAACTTCTTGAGGTCCATACCAGAGTTTTACAACCGAGTCCGAGGAACAGGATCCCATGCGGCAGAGTCTTGCCGAGCATCTTGATCGCGATCCCCCCCCCCCTCGATTTGTGTTCTTCCGTGGAGCAGACCTCACGAGGACCTCACCACTGCAATCTGGCAACTGCCCCATTCTATCCCAGCTGTGCCCAAAAAGGCGGATAGGATTTATCAGGCTCTGGGGGTGCCCCTTTCTTGGGCACATAACTGCGGCTCATGATCACTCTGCAGCCCCGAAGCACTTGAGCACTTCTCAGGATGACGAGTCTAGGCAGATTAACCAGTACGGTAAAAAAGTCTATTCTTGGCTACATCGTGTTCGTTCCTCAACTATGTAGCCCACATGGTGTCTTACCGAAGCCACCTAGCCAAGCTTGAGGCCGTATTATCCAGTCTGTGAAAGCTGCTTGACCTCGGGGCTGGCCAGAAATACATTGCCTGTCCAAGATTTCCTGCAGGCATGCTCTTCGGGCCACCTATGACTCTGTCAATGCAGTGGCCTGTACCTCGGTGGCCGCTGTTTCCCTTCGGTGGCGTGCTTGGCTCTGCATCTCTGGTCTCACCAACGAGGTCCAGACTGCAGTTCAAGACGCACCCTTTCAGGGCTCAATGCTTTTTGGGGGGAGACATGAAAGATATTATTCCGAACCTTCAAAACCATGGTCAGGCCCTCTGGTCTGCAAGGTCCATGTATTGTTCAGTTGCGCAAGGTCTGCAGCCCTTTCGAAAATGGACCTGGAGGCAGCACAAGCAAGCCCAGAACTGCCATCGGGGCAAACATAAGGCCACAGGCACCTTTTCTTCCCCTCCTGCCTCCAAGAATCAGAGATGCTTAGGGGGCCCCTCCCCCTGCCCATTCAGCCACCTCCTGACTCCTTATCCCCACCTTCTCCTCAGCCTTAGTGCGAGGAGCCGGTGGGGGGGGGTTGCACGTCACGCACAGGAGTGGCAGAGCATTACCTCCGACACTTGGGTCCTGCAGCTCGTGTCCCAAGGACACACCTTGGAGTTTCTGGAAACCCCTCCGGAGTCTCCACCGCGAAGGTCTGCCTACTCTCCAAACCAGATCATTTTTGTAAGGGAGGAAGTTCAGGCTGTATTGTTAAAAGAGGCAACAGAGTCAGTCCCTCTTCATCACAGAGGGTGGGGGTTTTACTCCCACTTTTTTCTGGTTCCAAAAAAGATGGGCGACCTACGACCCATACTCTACCTCAGCAGACTCGATCTGTTTGTCGAGTACAAGAAATTCAGGATGCTGACCCTCCAGAGCCTCCTGCCTTTACTTCATGAGAGCCACTGGTGTGCTCTGGATATGCAGGATGCCTACCTGCATATTTCGATGATCTTACTTCGAGATACAGCTCTTGCAGCAGGTTACACCATTAGGACTGAAGCCGTCAGGCGCCAGGACCCCACGGAAATTTTCTAGCTAGCAGTCTTCAGTGGGGACCACCTCCGACGTCGGTCCCGCCCCCAACGTCAGGCATAGTATATAAGGAGACGGTCCCCCCACAATCCCCAGTTCTTTTCCCGCCGTCGACATGGCAAGCATCGGCCTCTCTGTCACTTTCTAGCGTGTGATGACTCGAAACTACGATGTTTTCTCTTTCTTACACGAATTTGGATTCATCTGATGTCCTCTCCAAACACCTCTCTAGAAGGTCACCCATCGAAGTGTGCCTCCGGCAAACAGATCCCCTTCAAGGATCCTCACTCAGCCTATGTGTGTTGTCTAGGCCCAGAACACAACACCAAGGCCTGCTCCTTCTGCCAGGGCTTCAGCAGTCACACCAGGATCCGCCACCAGAAGGCCCTTCAAGCGTTTCTCCTGGAGGAGAAACTAAAGACCATGGATAGGGAACCTTCCTCCAGGGGGGAGTTGTCAGGGAAGACCCATAAACACCGGGAGAAGGAAAGGCCCAGGTCCCCGGCGAGGGCCACGGACTCCCGAAGCTCCGGCTCACGGTCCAACCGCTCTCCTTCCAGGGCTCAATCTCAGCCTCCCCTGGTTCAGGTCAGATCCTCCAGCGGCTCCTCCTCCCTGCAGCCTCTCAAGACGTCCAGGCCGTCGGCTTCATCCACTCCTTCTAAGGCCTCATCTAAGTCTGGGGAGCGCCACAGATCTTCCTCCCACCGTCGGGACTCCGATGCCAGGTCAGTGTCCCAGCCTCTGCATGGGTCCGAACCTGGTCCCGCGTAAGACTAAGGACCTGACATCCCTAAAACGGACGCCGGACCCGACGTCGGCCCACCCGATGTCGGCCAAGCATCACAGGCACTCCCAGGGCGTCGGCCAGGGGACCGACATTGGCTATCCCAGAGAGGAGGACTGCACCACTGTCGCCGGCTGACGTCTGTCAGAAGGAATCATCGGAGGAGGATACCACTCAACCCGAGGACCAGGCGGGCGACACTGGAGTCGTCAGGCTCCCACGGGAACCCTCTCCGGAGCGGGAGACCCCCGGGGATCCGACGCCCCACTGCGGCGACAGGCCACCGGCGCCCGGCCCGTCGTCGGGCCTGAATTTGGCAGAGGTAAAGGAGCTTTTTACCTTCTGGTGAGACACGATCAGGAAGGATGTGGTCGCCACACACCATCCTCCTACTCCGGCTCCGCTTCCACCCACTCCTTCACCGCCTACGCCCCCTCCTCCACCCAAGGGGCCCGTAGGACAGCCACCAACCCCCAAGGAGCCAAGACCTCCCTATGATCCACTTCAGGGTCACCTAGCCCTAAGAGACCCAGACAACGCCGGTACACCACGTCTGTGGAGGACTCTAGATCTGACACCTCAGGGTGCTCCAGATCTCCTTCTCCCATCAGCATTCCCTCCCCAGACCCACACGGCCTACCTAGGTCTTCGGATGATCCCTCTTTCACGGAGATCTTGAGGCACATTCAGGAGAATATGGGGTGGGATGCTGAAGAGCTAGACCCCGAGAGACAGCGCCTTGCCCGCTACCTTCGGCAGAAAGACCCAAAGCCTGTGGTAGTGCCACCCTTGGTGGACACCTTTGCGGACGTCACCAAGGCTGCGTGGAAACGTCCACATTCGACTCCGGCAGTGCCAAAGAAGGCTGACCGCCTATACAAGGCCCCGAGGGAGGACCAGTATCTAGCGAACCATCTGGCCGATTCCCTGGTCATCACTGCCTCGCATCACCAGTCTCAGAGACCTCAACACTTGATCACTCAGCCACCGGACCCGGAATCCAAGCAATTGGATGTCCTGGGTAGGCGCACGTACGCGGCTGCGACTTGCGCCATCAGGTCTCTAAATTACCTCACCCACATGGTTCAATTCTGGGACAAGACCTGGTTGAAAAAACGCCCGACGGTGGTCAAAAGGAGGAGCTTTTAAACCTCCTCCGTACGGGTTCGGATGTGGGGACCCAGGTGCTCAGAGCTGCATATGACTCTGCGGACTCTTCGGCCAGAGCTGCAGCCTCAGGCGTGCCTCCAGAGACACTCTTGGCTCCGTGTCTCCGGTTTTACGCCGGACGTCCAGAAGAACATCCTAGACGTCCCTTACAATGGGGAAGTCCCTTTTGGTGAAGCCTCCGAGAAGGTGATCACCAAACTTCAGGATGCAGGGAAGGCAGTCAGATCTGTCCAAGCCATGTACAGATCCCGACCTAGTTCCTTTTGCAGGAACCAGAGTCGCTTTCGTGGCCTGACGCAAAGGCAACAACCACGTTCCGGCCAACAGCAGAGGGGCTCCTTTACCCGAAGAGCCCAGGCCAAGTCATCCCCAGGCAGAGGCCAACGAGTCGCAAAGTTGGCCCAGCCTGCAGGATCTAACGCTGCCACAGCATGATTCCTTACCGGCCCCCGCCCCTCCTCAGGATCAATGGGAAATGAAGGTCGGGGGTCACATCGTACGTCACCTGCCAGTGTGGCGGTCGATCACCACCGACAGGTGGGTGCTGCAACTGGTCGAAAAAGGCCACTATATAGAATTTGTAGGCAGCCCACCTATAAGACCTCCCCTGCTTTCCCGCTATTTGGATCAGCACGCCTTGCTCATACAGCAGGAGGTGCTCACGCTTCTGGACAAGGAAGCCTTAGAGCACGTTCCAGAGAACACAGAGAGGGCTAGGGTATTATTCTCACTTCTTCCTGGTTCCAAAGAAAACAGGGGACCTCCGTCCAATTCTGGACTTCAGCGACCTCAATCTGTCAGTCGTTTACAAACGCTTCTGCATGGTGACCCTTCCGAGCCTAATTCCCATGCTGAAGCGGGACGCCTTTCTGGCGTCTTTCGATATGCAGGACGCCTACCTGCACATTCCCATTGCTCAAGCGCACAGGAGGTTCCTGCGCTTCGAGTTTCAGAGCCGCCATTATCAGTTCCGAGCTCTTCCCTTCGGGCTGTCATCGGCACCTCGCGTTTTTTCGAAGTGCATGGCGGTCATAGCGGCGTCTGAGGAGACAAGGCCACTACGTGTTCCCATATCTGGACGACTGGCTTCTCATTGCTCTCTCCAAGAAGGCGCTGATGACTGCTGTTCAACGCACCCAGTCCTTTTTTCAATCACTGGTTATCCTCATCAATTATGAGAAGTCTCTCCTGGTACTGTCTCAGAAACTGCAGTTCATAGGAGCAGTTCTGGACACCGTCAGAGGGAAAGCCTTTCTTCCCTCAGACAGAGCGGAACACATCAGATCCCTTATCAGGGACCTGTCGGTGAGGAAGACCGTCCTGGCAAGACTGGTCCTTCGCCTGCTTGGACTTATGGCTGCGGCCATTGCAACAGTCCCGATGGCATGGCTCCACATCCGGGAAACCCAGTGGATGCTAAGGGTGCAATGGAACCAAAGGCAAGACCATCTGCAGCAGCCAATTCGAATCATGAATGCCACGATTCAGGATTGGCAGTGGTGGCTACATCCGGAGAATCTCTCCGCGGGGGTCCCATTCACAGCGCCGTCTCCGACTGTGGCTCTCTCCACAGACACCTCTGGTCTCAGGTGGGGAGCACACCTAGACGATGTGCGGTCTCAGGGCATATGGACAGCCCAGGAATCTCATCTCCACATCAACATTTTGGAGATGAGGGCAGTACTTTACGCTCTGCAGGCCTTCCAGTCGGAGATTCCACCGCGTACTCTCCTGTTACAAACAGACAATACCACGGTGATGTATTACCTCAACAAACAAGGAGGCACTCACTCCTACCCACTTTGCAGGGAGGCCATGAGAGTGTGGGAGTGGGTAGTGCAACACGGCGCAAACCTAATTACAGTACACGTCCCGGGAGTGGACAACACCATCGCAGACAGTAGGAGTCGCTCTCAGGCCAGAGTCCATGAGTGGAAACTTCTACAGGAGGTGGCAGATGGTCTGTTTCACATATGGAGCACTCCAGAGTTAGATTTTTTTGTGTCCCTATCCAACTCAAAACTGCCCAATTTTTGCTTGCTAGATCCAGGGCCTGGTGTTTTCTGGTGAGATGCGTTGTCCCTGTCCTGGACGGGCAGATTCCTCTATGCCTTCCCTCCTTTCCCGTTGATCCAGAGAGTTCTCTTAAAACTTCGCAGGGAGCAGGCGACGCTCATTTTGATAGCTCCTTTCTGGCCCAGACAAATTTGGTTCCCTCTTCTGCATCAACTATCCCGGGAACCTCCACTTCCTTTGCCAATCAGCTCCCATCTGCTGTCTCAGGAGGAGGGTTCATTAGTCCATCCAGACTTACGTTCACTGAACCTGCACACTTGGCTCCTAGAGACATAGCCATGTTGCGAAACGGGGTCTCGCAAGAAGTGGAAGATGTACTCTCTGCCGTCAGAAAACCAGCAACCCATGCAACGTACGCCATGAAATGGCACAGATTTTGCTTGTGGGCTCAAGCGCGTGGTTTTTCGCCGTTAGAATGCCCCGAAAAGCTGGTTCTGGATTATCCGCTTTCCCTTTTTCATTCCGGACTGGCTTACTCCTCGATTAAGGTGCACCTTTGTGCAATTTCAGCTTACCATGCCCCCATAGGCCATCGGATGGTGGCCCAATTGGACACTACTCCTGCCTTTTTAAGGGGAGTCCTCCACCTTAGGCCTCTAATCAAGGATCCGATTCCTCCTTGGGACTTGCCCTTCGTCCTGGAGCAGCTGACGCTGCCACCTTTTGAACCAGCCGCGGATTGCGAACTACGTTTTCTGTCGTGGAAAACGTTATTTTTAGTTGCGGTTACTTCGGCAAGAAGGATCTCCAAATTGCATGCACTAATGTGCAAAGAGCCTTATTTAGTTTTTCCTCATGACAGGGTATCCATGAGGACAAACCCAAAGTTTCTGCCTAAGGTGGTTTCAGCCCTCACCCTTAATCAGGATATCGACTTACCAGTGTATTTCCCAAGGTACACCAACTGAGGAGAAGCCCTTCTGCACATCCTTGACATGCATCGGTGCCTCCGATATTATTTGACCAGAACCAAACCGTTTCGAAAGATGGATCAACTCTTTGTCTCCTTCGCTGTTAGAATGAAAGGAGCTCCGGTCTCTAAACAGTCTCTCTCGAGGTGGCTCATCCAGTGCATCACTTTCTGTTATGATAAACGCAATAAACCCTTACCGGGCGCAGTTAAGGGTCATTCCACGAGAGGGGTGGCCACTTCCTTTGCGGCATTAAGGAACATCTCCACCTCAGCTATTTGTGATGCAGCCACTTGGAGCTCTGTGCATACCTTTATCAGGCATTACAGCCTGGACATTGCTTCGAGGCGAAGAGCAGGGTTCAGCCTAGCCGTCCTTCAGGGACTTCTCTCCTAGGCTCGAGTTGCATTGAGACTTCTTCCTTTCCTCCTTCCTGTGTCGTAAGATTGCCACTATTGCTTGGAAATCAGTCCTAATGGTGTAACCTGCTGCAAGAGCTGTATCTCGAAGTAAGATAGTACAGTTATGTAAGAACTTACTGTAACAGTAGGTCTTCGAGAACAGCTCTTGCAGCAGGTACCTTCCCGCCCACCATCCCCCTTCTTGTGGAGGTAGGTCGTAGCCAAACATCCATCTTACAAGATGGGACGTTCTGTTTTAGTCTTGGCCATCTGGTGGCGGATCCTCGGTCTCCTCTTCTGATGTCATCCAGCAGCCGAGAGTCTCTGGCGGGAGAACTGAGGCTTGTGGGGGGACCGCCTCCTTATGTACTATGCCTGACGTCGGGGGCGGTCCCCGCTGAAGACTGCTAGCTAGAAAATTTCCGTGGGGTCCTGGCGCCTGACGGCTTCAGTCCTAATGGTGTAACCTGCTGCAAGAGGTGTTCTTGAAGATCTACTGTTACGGTAAGTTCTTACGTAACTGTACTTTTCCCAGTCACCACCTCTTCCTGCATTTTGTCTTCCAGGGGAGCACTACCCATTTTGGGCCCTCCCTTTTGGCCTTTCTTCAGCACTCAGGGTTTTTACCAAGTGCCTAGCGGTGGTGGCTGTGGCCTAGTGTCACCAGGACATTGTGGTTTTCCCCTACCCGAATGACTGGCTGATTTCAGCCGCATCCAGGGACTCTCTTTCGGAGGCCCTTTCCATTACCCTGGACTTATTTTCCAGACTGGGGATTACAGTCAACATCCCCAAGTCTTCTCTGAGCCCCTCTCAGAGGCTGCAGTTCATTGTTATATGCTGGATACAGTCCAGGGCAGAGCTTTCCTCCCCTCAGCAGGATGGAAACTCTTATCAAGCAGGACACTTTTGTAGCCTCTTCCAAATTTCTCTCAGCCCAGGAGGTTCTCAGTCTGCTGGGTTTGATGGTGGCCTCCATCTCCACGGTTGTCTTGGCAAGGGTCCACATGAGGGTTGCTTAGTGGTCCTTGCGGGTTCAGTGGGAACAGCTTCAAGATGACCTGGATCACCTGGTCCTGATTTCCTCCACTCATCAGAGATTTACAATGATGGATGGATCCCTTGAACCTGACTTTCAGTCTCCCATTTCAAGGCCCAACTCCCCTTGGCATGTTGACCACAGATGCCTCCAACCTGGGTTGGGGGGCTCATATGGGGGAACACCAAGCTCAGGGACTCTGGTCCCACTTGGAGGCGTCTTTACACATCAATGTTCTGGAGATGAGAACGGTCCTGTATGCACTTCATGCATAATCTCCCAGTGGGATTGCTGCTAGTCCAGACAGACAACATGTCGGTAGTCTGGTATATCAAGAAGCAGGGAGACACTCGATGTAACCCCTCTGCAGGAAGGCAATGAGAGTGTGGAACTGGACAGTGCAGCATGATTTGTCTAACAGCTGTGCACGTTCCAGGAGTGCAAAATGTCCTAGCGGTCAGCCTCAGCAGGTCTTATACCCTTGCTCACGAATGGGAACTAAACCGGGAAATGGCAGATTCGCTGTTTCACAGGTGGGGGCATCCGGAATGTGACCTTTTCACCGCCTCATCCAACGCAAAACTTCCTAGTTCTAGGGACATGGATATGTTGTTCATCCACACTGTCTGGCAGGTATCCTTGCCGCTTTAAATCTTGCTGGAAGGTCTTCAAGCTGGCTCCTCCCACCCACCCGGGTGGTAAAACTCTCGGCTCCGCCCCATGACGCCAGATCTTCCTTACCGCTTGGAAGCTCAGGTTCCCTCCTTAACACTCTGCGTATAAGACTGGTTCCTAATTCTTCGGTTTTCCGAATTTAAAAGTTTTTTGCATTATAGACTTCGGTCTTCTATCCCTCGCGGCTGCGATGGACAGATCGACTCCCGGTTTTCAGAGGTGCCCTTGCGGGCAGAAGATGTCTCGGACGGATCCGCACTCCACGTGTGTCTACTGTTTAGGCCTTGAGCACAACCCGCAGGCTTGCGACCTGTGCTCTTCCTTCTCAGCCTACATCCTCAAAGACCGTGCTGCCCGTTTACAACTGGGGCACCCTGAGAAAGGTTTTCCTTCGGTGAAGTCAAAAGAGGCCCGGTCTGCGGTTTCCGCGGCGGCGGGCTCAGCGGATCAGCTAGAGCAGATGATCGCCCTCGAAGAGGAGGCGGCATGGGCCGCATCTTCCTCGACAGCGGCATTTATCCCGCTCTCCCTGGGTTCCTCTTACACAGCTTCCTTTAAGGAGCTTTGTCTGTCCCTCTCCACTAGAGGAGAGGGACCAGCATCTGCTGGACCTTCTTCTCGGTCCAAGAAGAAAGACAAGGGTAAGTCCCTCCATCAACGCTCTTGGGAGCGGGAAAGGTCCCTCTCCCCGAGTTGTCGGCCATCGACTTCAGTTGATCGGCTTCAGCCACTGGTCTCACGGTGTTCCCGTCAGGTCAGTTGACCGAGACTCCCGTCGACGCAGTTGAGATCTTTCTCGACCTGTTGGACGGGTTGTCGACCGGCGAAGCCAAAAATCCTCTCTCACTGGTTCCCCTGGTGGGAGTTGAGGATCCCGCGGGCTTGCCAGTGCCTCCGGTCCCGGAGCCCTCGGGTGAACCCTCCGAGCCGAGGGAGGGGCCGGTTCCACCCATCCCGGCCCCGCACTGTCCTCGGAAAGGCTGAGGTTCTCGGTCTCGGACTTCTTCGCGGTCCAGCCGATCCCGCCGACAAAGGCGGTCTCGATCTCGGCACGCGATGGCGGCGCGCCGCTCGTCCTCCTCCTCCGGATGAGGGAGCGGCGGCGTAAGTTACGTCGGCGATCGAGGACCTCATGTGGCAACAGCTCCTTCTGACCGGGAACAAGCCGACGCCGTCGCCTTTCCCGGCCATTAAGTGGCTGTCACCGGAGCGGCCGAAACAACCCCTCGTCTTACCCGAGGAGCCTGTTCCCAGGCCGGTTGTTCGGCCAAAACCAGCTGCTCCACCGATTCCGGTGGAACCTCCACCTCCACAGCCGCTGTTTGGGGCTCCGACCAAGAACTCTCGGTCAGCTCAGGGTCTGCCCCATAGGCTGTCGGTCACCCTCACTCCCAATCGCCCTCGGCAGGTGGAGGGTGGCTCAGGCCCAAGGCAGCTCTTTGCAGACTCTTCTGAGTCCGACGACGATTCTTCCCTTTTCTCCAGGCGAGTGGACTTGGAGTCCTCTGGAGGTCAGTCACTGAATGACAGCCCTTCGTCCTTCCTGGGTTTGCTCAGGCTCATCTTGGAGTCCACCAGGATGCAGCTCGAGCCCGTATCCAAGCGGGCCAAGTATCCCCTCACGGAGATATTGGACCGAGGGGATTTCCCTACGGAGGCCTTTCCCGTGGCCGAGGCCATTGTGGGCCCGGCCATGGAGCTCTGGCAGTGCCCTGCTTCCTGCCCTGCACCTTCGGCCAGGATGGCCAGGAAGTATGCGGTACCTACCGGTTCCCTGTCCGGTTTCTCGGAACATCCCTCAGCTGAGGGGTTAGTTATCAACAGCGTTTTCCAGCGTGCCGGAAATGCTAGGGACGTGGACAAACCTCCCAACAAGGAGTCCAAGAAATTGGACTATGCTGGGCGAAAAGTCTATGCTGCATCCTCCCTTGGCCTTCGTCAGGCCAGCTCGGCCGTGCTTATGGCACATTTCTCCCATGCCCTGTTGGGCTCCCTGGTCGAGGTAGTCCCTCATCTCCCGGCTGACCTGAAGACCACGGTTAGGCAGGTGTGGGACCAGGGCAGGGCGGTGGCCAAGCAGCAACTTCAGACTGCTCTGGACATTGGAGACTCATGCGCCAGGTCAGTCGGGCCGTAGTGGCTATGTGCCGCCGGGCATGGCTGAGGATATCCGCCTTCTGGCGGATACCCAGCACAAATTAGCGGATGTCCCCTTCCTGGGGACTGACCTCTTCAGCCCTGGAGTGGAAGGCCACCTCCAGAGGATCGAAAAAGTCCAATGCCACTTTGGACTCGGTCTCATCCGCTCAGAGGGACAAGGGCGGCAGACCGCAACCCAAGCTCTTTTGTCCGTCCGCGCCCACGGCACGTCCAGCCCAGCAGCATCAGGGCCAGCAGGCTCGTGCTTGGCGTCCCAAACCCAAGCCCGCGGCTTCCTCCTCCAGGAAGCAGGGAGGTAAAGGCCCTGGAGGTCCCTCAGCCGGTCCTTCCTCCAAGCCTGCCCAGTGACTGGTTGAGGGGTGTCACCCCCAACCCCGTCGCCTCACCCCAGATGCCCCCTGTGGGGGGGCGGCTCTGCCACTTTCTTTCCGCCTGGTCCGTTATCACCACAGACCGGTGGGTGTTGGAGGTGGTGGGAAAGGTCCTGCCTCTGGAGTTCGAGCAGGCCCCACCCTTCAGAGCCGTCACACCTCGGGGGGCCTCGGGGTCCGAAGCCTCACTGTCAGCTCGCAGAGCCGACATCGCTCTCCTCCTCGAGAAGGAGGTGATAAGAGAGGTGACGGACCCCCCCTCAAACCCGGGGTTCGTGTCCAGGTACTTCCTGGTTCCGAAACGGACGGGGGGCTGGCACCCCATTCTTGACCTACATGACCTAAACAAGTTCCTAAGGTCTCGAACCTTCAGGATGGTCACTCTGGCTCAGATAATACCATCCTTGGAACACGGCGTATGGTTCTGCTCTCTGGACCTGCAGGACGCGTTCTTTCACGTCCCTATCCATCCGTCACATTAGAGGTTCCTTCGCTTTCAAGCGGAGGGATCCCTTTTCGAGTTCCAAGCCATGCCCTTCGGCTTATCTCCAGCTCCCAGGGTCTTCACCAAATGCATGGCAGTGGTAACAGCATTCCTGCGGCGCCGAGGGGTCCAGGTTTACCCTTACCTGGACAATTGGCTGATAGCAGCCCCCTCTAGACAAGAGGTGGAGCGGTCCAGAGATCTGGCCCTCCAGGTTTGCTCTCAGGTTGGCCTCCTCATCAATGAGGCCAGAAGTCGAACTCGAGCCGAAGCAGGTGATTCTTTTCATCGGGGCAGAGCTCGACTCTCTTCGAGCCAGAGCATGGCTCCCGGCGGACAGGGCCGAGGTTCTTTCCTCCTTTGCCCAGTCATTTCTGGTTGGGCAATTGCGCCCTGCCCGGGACTTCCTGTGCCTCCTGGGTCTCATGGCGGCCTGTACCAGCGTGGTCCGTTGGGCCCGCTGGAACATGCACCCCCTTCAGTGGGGGCTGACCAGCCAGTGGTCCCAACGCTGCGATCCATTGGACCAGCTAGTGACGGTGACCCAGGGGATGTGGAACGCTCTCCAGTGGTGGACCGTTCCAGTTCATCTGCAGGAAGGCATCCCGTTTGTCCACCCCAAGCTGACTGTCTCTTTATCGACCGATGCCTCTCTGATGGGTTGGGGTGCCCATCTGGGGGAACACCGAGCGCACGGCCTCTGGTCCCCTCGGGAGTCCCGATGCCACATCAACCTGCTGGAGCTCGGCGGTCCGCCTAGCTCTCACCGCCTTTGCTCCGTTTCTTGGGGTCAAGTGGTCCGGGTCGGAGCGGACAACACCACGACCATGTACTATCTAAACCGCCAGGGCGGGACGCGCTCCATGCTTCTATGCAAGGAAGCTCTCCACATCTGGTCACTCGTGCGCAGCCTGGAGGTGGATCTCCTAGCCATTCATGTGGCAGGAGCCTCCAACACCCTGGCCGATGCCCTAAGCCAGATAGGGGCTGCGTCCCACGAGTGGTCTCTCCTGCCGGAGGTAGTACAAGATCTTTTCTCCCATTGGGGCACACCTCAGGTGGACCTGTTTGCCTCCAGGGAGAATGCGAAGCTGAGGCTGTTCCATGCCCGCCCCCCTCAGCAGGGATCACTGCAGGGGGATGCCTTCTCGAGGCTGTGGACCCCGGGCCTCTTCTACGCCTTTCCCCCGTTCCCCTTGATGCACAAGGTGCTGCTCAAAGCAAGGAGGGACAAGGCGCAGGTGATTCTGATAGCCCCAGACTGGCCCGCCAGTACTGGTACCAGATCTCCTCAGCCTCAGCTCCAGGCTCCTGAGGCAGCTTCCAGCTCGCCCGGACCTGCTCTCAGTCAATCAGGGAAGGTATTCCATCCGGACCTTCAATCCCTGCACCTGACGGCCTGGTTCCTGAAGCTAGAGTTCCAGGCCTTGGGTCTTTCGACGAGGGTCCTCAGCGTAGTTGAGGTATCCTGTAAGTCGACCAGAAAATGCTCGCCTTCAAATGGAAAAGATTTTCCATTTGGTGTCAGGAACAAGGGCCTGGACCCTTCCTCCTGTTCCTTGGCAAGCATATTGGACTACCTTTGGTCCCTTTCTCAACAAGGGCTTAGGTCGACGACCCTTAAGGTGCACCTGGCAGCCATCTCTGCTTACCGGGCGCGGGCCGGGAAGCAGTCGGTGGCGCAGGAGAAGGTGGTCTGGCGCTTTTTCAAAGGCCTTGATCACATTTCCCCTCCGGTGCGAGAACCTCCACCTCCGTGGGATCTACTGCTGGTACTGGCAAAGCTCATGGGCAAGCCATTTGAACCAATGCACAGGTGTGAACTCTCTCACCTGTCGTGGAAGACCGCTTTCTTGGTGGCTATCACGTCAGCCAGAAGGATGGGAGAGCTCCAGGCGCTCTGCATCGAGTCTTCTTACCTGGTCTTCCACAGGGACAAGGTTGTCCTGCGCCCCCACCCGAAATTCCTTCCGAAGGTGGTGTCGGAGTTTCACCTTAACCAGGTGTTGACTCTGCTGGTGTTATACCCCAGTCACACCTCGGAGGCCGAATATAGGCTCCATACTCTGGACCCTAGAAGGGCGCTCGCATTATAAGGAGCGCACGGCTGAAATTCGGGGAGAGGTTCGCCAGCTGTTTGTCACCTACGCTGAAGCCGCACCTGGCAGACCTGCAGCCAAGCGGACGATAGGCAGGTGGGTCACCTCCTGCATAGATCTCTGCTATAAGTTGGCGGGCATGGAGCCTCCCAGAGGATAAGAGCTCATTCTACCCGCCATACTGCTGCATCAGTGGCTGCTTCCAGGGCGCCCTATCCAGGAAATCTGCAGGGCTGCAACCTGGAAGTCAGCACACACCTCATCACCCATTACATCGACCTTGAGTCATGCTGGGATGCTGGTTTTGGGGCCTTGGTTCTCCAGTCTCTTTTCCCTAAGTAGGGGTGTGCCTGCCTCCTCCTCGGAGAACTGCTAGGAGTCTGCCAGACAGTGTGGATGAACAACATATCCATGTCCCTAGAAATACAGGTTACTCACCCTGTAGCAGGAGTTCTAGGAATGGTATATGTTCATCCACCACGACCTCCGGCCGACGCACAACCTGAGCTTCAGCCGGGCCAGATCTGGCGTCATGGGGTGGAGCTGAGAGTTTTACCACCCGGATGGGTGGGAGGAGCCAGCTTGAAGACCTTCTGGCAAGATTTAAAGCGGCAAGGATACCTGCCAGACAGTGTGGATGAACAACATATACCATTCCTAGAACTCCTGTTACAGGTGAGTAACCTGTATTTTTTGCTCGCTCATTCCAGTGCATGGTGCTTTCTGGCACAACACATTGTCTGTCTTGGACAGAGACATTCTTATACGCGTTCCCCTGTTTCCCATTCTGCAGAGGGTACTCCTCAAACTGCAGGCAGAGAGAGCACAGATGATCCTGATTGCTCCTCTCTGGCCAAGGCAAATTTGGTTCCCATTTCTTCAACAGTTGGCAAGGGAACCCCTGGTTCCGCTTCCATTGATGCACAACCTCCTCACTCAGAGCCAGGTTTGGCCTGTGCCTCCAGGGGTCAGGGCCTCACACCTCCACGCATGGCTCCTGCTGACATAGTGAAGTCTCACTTTGGGGTTTCCACCAGAGTAGTCCAGGTAATAGTGGAGGCTAGAAATTTCTCCACCAGATCCACTTACACCATGAAGTGGAAACGTTTCTCTATCTGGGCAGCTTCCAAGGGTTGGGACCCTTTCACTTGTTTAGCCCCGCATATCATGGAGTACCGGCTTCATCTTTCTGATTCAGTATTTTTTTTTTTTAAACTTTATTTTTAGTTCATTTTTAACAAGTTTTGGATCACATTGTAATCAAACAGGAGTGTATTGTATTGTACATGACAAGACTGCGAGCTTCACTAGTAAAGTATCCTGCCATAAATTGTGCGGACTCTATAGATAACATATAAATCAGTATTAATATAAATGAGTTGAGAATTAATATTTACCTTATTGATTAATACCAAAAGGTCATTCAAGTCCTTTCTTGCTTAGAGGTGAACTTACATCCGCAGGTATTCTGGGCTAGGTTATACTTTGTGAAATATCTCCTGGACTAGGTAATTAGGTAGGTACATATTCAAATAAATGAGCGAGGTGGAGGCTCCGGCACCAAAGGGAGGTTCCCCCAGGAGACAGTGGCAGCCGGGTACCCCATCCCCTATTATTGCTAAAAGGACCCTTAAGGGGAGAACTGTGTCTGGGACTGGCCAGACCCCATCAATCAGATCCCGCCCCAGCTCTCCGACCAAACTTAGTTTAAGGTATCTGATCCAATCTGAACTGATTAATCAAGAGGAACCAAGGATTCCACCTGTTCATCAGCTCGGGAACCTTATGAATCCTTGTGGTCATATGTTCAAGTTTGTATATGTCATATACTGTGTTTTCCCAGGCTGTAATGGTGGGAGACTCTTGTTGGAGCCAGAGTTTAGTTAAACATTTCTTGGCCGCTCCCAATAGGATGTTGAGGAGGTATATCTGGTGTGGGTTTCTAAAGGAACGAGGATAATGAAGCAGTAGACTTGTCGCCGGAGATAACTCGGTCAGTGTTGGGAAAAGGTATGTTATTCTATCGATTATATACAAGTTAGCCAGCCTTAGAGTGGGTCCCAAGGTGGTAGCCTGGATAAAAAACTGGCTGGACAACAGGACACAAAAAGTAATAGTGAACGGAGTCCACAGTGAAGAATGGAGGGTAACTAGTGGGGTACCGCAGGGTTCGGTACTGGGACCGGTCCTGTTTAATATCTTTACAAGTGACATTGGAGAGCACCTGGAAGGAAAGGTATGCCTCTTTGCAGATGGCACAAAGATCTGCAAGAGGGTTGATACACAACGTGGGGTGGAAAGAATGAAAAGGGACTTGGCAAGGTTGGAGGAATGGTCAAATACGTGGCAGCTCAGATTCAGTGCGAAGAAGTGCAAGGTAATGCATCTGGGAAACAAAAACCCAGGGGAAGAGTACACAATGGGGGGTGAGTTAATAACAAAAATCGAAAGAGACATACTAACATACTAAAATGCCAGCAGAATAGGCCTAACGGTCTTTCATGTCTGCTCGTTTGGTCAGCCCCACCCTGGGTGCTGACCTTGCTGCCCCCCTCGCCTTCTCTGGCTTCTCCCTTCCCAGTTCCGGATATTCTTGCTGCATTGGATTTTGCTTCCAGAACCCTTCCCTGTACCTGTCCCACCCCTCTTGAACCCTTCCACTGTCTCTGCCTCCACCAGCCCCCTAGGCAGCACATTCCATGGCTCCACCACCCTCTCAGTGAAGTAGCACCCCTCCTCCTTTCTCCCTGAATCTTCCCCCTCCAGCTTCCACCCATGCCCTCTAGTGGCCCCCCTCTCCTTCCTTAGAGAAGCACCCTGTCTGTTCTTCCCCTATTTACCTCTTCATGTACCTACTTCTATAATGTCCTCGGTCCTTCTCTCTTCCAGTGTGTACATATTTAGCTCTTTGAGCCTCTCCTCATAGGTCCTGTCCCCAAGCCCCAAATCATTTGGTTGCCCTCCTCTGGACCCTCTCCAGGAGTTTAATGTCCCTCTTTAAGTGTGGCCTCCAAAACTGCACGAGTACTCAAGGTGCTGCCTCACCAAGCAGTTATACAGAGGAGTACTTCCCTCCTTCTGGAGGTGATCCCCTAGCGATGCATCCCAGCATCCTGTTGTCCTTGCTGCTGCCCTCCTACAAGTCTCAGAGTTGTTCATCTTGACATCCACCACCACCCCCAGGTCCCTCTCAGCCATTGAGACTTGTAGCATTCCCCAGGGTGTACACTTGGCGGGTTTCTGGCCCCAGGTGGAGCACCTTGCATTTCCTGCATTGAACCTCAGCTTCCACTTTCTAGACCATCTTTCCAGAGCCTCTAGGTCCCCCTGTAGGGCCACCCTCCCCTCCCCTCCTCCCCATCCACCACCGCCCCCAGTTTTGAGTCATCTGCAAAGAGACTCATCTCACTCCTGATTCCTGTCCTTATGTCAGAAATGTAGGTGTTGAGCAGGAGGGGACCAAAGACTGATCCCTGTGGGACCCCACTAATGACCCTCCTTGGGGATGAGACTATCCTGCCAACTACGACCCTCTGGGTCTGGTCCTGGAGCCAATTGCCTATCCATCTGATCATCTGGTTCCCCACCCCCATTTCTCCGAGCTTATCCAACAGGCCCACATGAGGAACAGAGTCAAATGCCTTGCTGAAGTCTAGAAAGAGGACATCCACTGGTCTACCCAGATCCAAGGCACTCGTCACCCAGTCATAGAACTCCACAAGGTTTGTCTGACATGATTTTCCCGGGACAAATCCATGCTGTCTATCGTCCAGGCACCCTGACTTTTCCAGGTCCCCCCCTAGCCTCTCCTTGACAATGCCCTCCATCACCTTGCCCACCACTGATGTTAGGCTGACAGGCATGTAGTTCCCTGCCACCTCCCTTGATCCCTCCTTGTGGATAGGCGCTATATGCGCCACCTTCCAGTCCTGGGGCAACCACCCTTTCCTCAGAGAGATGGTGAAAAGCTCCGCTAGGGGTTTTGCCAGGACATGCGCAAGTTCCTTCAGCACTCTGGGATGTAATTTATCCGGCCCCGGTGCTTTCATCTTAAGGGAGCTGAGGGCTTCCTCACTCTCTCTGCTGTGATTTCCACTTCTGGTACCTCTTCTCCTGCTTAGCCTCCCCCGCCAGTGATGCCTCCCCTCTCGCCAGACCGCCCGATCGGTAAGGGTCCCCCTCCTCAGTATCTCTGTCTCCTCCATATGCGATGCAGCACCCCATTTTCCTTGGTGAAAACTGAGGTGAAGTACTCATTTAGTACCTCAGCCTGCTCCCCGGGTCTTGTGCCCATCTCTCCCCTGATTTAATCCTGCTAATCTGCCCCTTCACCCTTCGTTTTTCCCCAATGTATCTAAAGAACCCCTTGTTACCTCTCCTAATTTCCCTGGCCAGGTTCTGCTCCTTCCTTGCCTTAGCCGCCCTCACCACCCTGGTAGCCCTTCTAGCCATCAGCTCATACTCCCCTCGATCCCTTTCACTCCTTGAGCTCTTGAATTGCCTATAGGCTGCCTTCTTTCCCTGCACCACCTCCTGGACCTCCCTGGTCCACCAGCAGGGTTTTCAGGCCCTACCGCATTTTCGTCTTACTCTTACACAAGTGCTGGTAGCATCCTGCACCCCTCTCCTGATGATTCCCTACCTACTGTCAGCGTCCATGTCTGACCCAATCACATCCAAATGCTCCTTAAGGATCCTTCCCATTTCCTTAAAATCCGTCCCCCTGAAGTCAGTTACCTCCATCTTTGTGCAGCCTTCTAGCCCTCCTAGGTCCAGGCAGAACCAGACCGTGGCATGGTCACTCCCTGCCAATGGGTCCCTTACCTCCAGGCCCCCAGTCTGGTCACTGTCTGCCAGGACCACATCCAGTACCCATGCCTCCCTGGTCGGTTCCCCCACCTGCTGAGTTAGGAACGCGTCTTGAAAGACATCCAACAATTTCTGTTCCCTGGTCACAAAGGAAGTCATAGTCTCCCAGTCTGTTCCTGGCATGTTTAAGTCCCCCAACACCACCACCGTTCCTCTGCCCAGTCTGCAGTGTCTCCCAACATCTGCCACCAGACTCTCCTCCAGGGCAGGGGGTCTATACACCACTCCTATTTTTACTCTCTTGCCCCCTCCCTTGTTATCAAGATGACCCAAATCGCCTCCACAGTTTCCTCCGCCTCCTCTACTCCCCCTATGCCAATGCAGTTTTTGACTATCATTGCTACCCCTCCTCCCTTCCCCTCCCCCCGTCCTTCCTGAACATAGTGTAACCCTCCAGGTTCAGGTCCCAGTCATGTCCTGCAGTGGCCCAGGTCTCGGTGACCACTGCCACATCCACTGCTCCCTCTGTTAGCATCGCCTGGAGCTCAGGCATTTTATTGCCCAAGCTCCTGGCATTTAGCAGGACTACCTTCCACCCTTTCCCTATACTTCCATTTCCCCTGCTCGTGTTCCCATGGGGATTCTGTTTTCCCCTGGTCTGCACTTTACCAGTCGGCCTTTTCCCACAATCCTCCAGCTCCCACGGGGGTGGAGACACAGTCCCTCCTTTATCGGCACCCCCTTGACAGCCTTTTCTCCCATCCCTCCCCCCTTCACAAGTTTAAACCCCACTTTTCACCAATGAACCCCTCTATTTTCAACTTAAGGATTCCCCTTCCCTCCAAATTGAGATGGAGTCTATCCCTAGCATATAGCTCCTTATCCTCCCAGGTCTCCCCCCATCAACCCATACCATCTGGCCTCACACCACTCCCTGAGCCACTGGTTTATCTCCCTAATCTTCCTTTTGTGTTCCCCACTGGCCCTTGGCATCGGCAGGATTTCTGAGAAGGAAACTGTGCATCCTATGTCATGACAAACCCTGGCAAGGTCCCTGAATCTTGCCTGTATCTCTAGCTCACTATTTCCCTCAATGTCATTTGTACCCAGGTGGACCAGTATGTCTGGGAAACCCCCACAATCCTTTGCCAGCTGATATACCTCGTGCTTAGCCCTGTGCACCATTAGTCCAGGGAAGCATTTTGTTCTAACTGGCCAGGCTTCTCCCTCCCTATCCCATTTGATACCCCTGATCATAGAATCCCCTAACAGGAGCACTCTGACTGCTCCTTTTCCTCCATTTCCCCCCCTTCCATGTCCCTCATCCTTTCTACTGGCCCCTCCACCCAGCCGGCTCCTTGTTCCTCCCCCTATCTGGGTGCCACATGCCACCCCCTCCTTATTTACCCTGGCCACCCCTTCCCCTCCAATCCTATGCCTCTCCTCCTCTGAGTATTCTTCTGTACCTTGCTAACTCCCCCCCTCACGGCTCACGACTGGTCCTTCTCCCCCATCTGCTAAACTAGCCTGGCTCATCCTCCCTCCCTGTCTCCATTTAGTCCCTACTTGCTTGTTGTGCTCCCCTGGCCTAAACCCTCAGCTTCCTTTACTGAATCCTCCTTGTACTTCTGGTCCTTCTCCTTTACCTTTCCTCCCAACTGGTCCTTCTCGTTGCGCTTTCCTCCCTCTTCCCCCTGCCTCTCCTGCTCTGATTCACTGCTCCCCCCATTTTCCTGCATTCCAGGTTCTCCCCTGTTCTTCCTGCTATCCGGCCCCTGCCTCCTGCCCCCCACTCCCTTTCCGTCTCTAACCACCCCTGTCGTGGCTACATCACGCCCCTCATCCTCGAGCAGAAGAAGGGAATTGAAGCAGTTATTGAGTGTAAGGTCTGACCCACCTCCCTGCCTTGCTTCCTTCTGTCCAGCCCTGGCCATCTGCCTACTTCCTTGAGAATGTTGTCCCTCCTTTGTGAGGGTCCCCAGTTACCTGCCTGCTTCCTTGGTAGTGTTCTTTTGGACCCCCTCTGCCAGGGTCCCTATGTGACCCCTGTGTATTCTCCTGCACTCCTTTCCCTATGCCCCAGTGCTTTGTGTAACCCCATGGGAGATCCCCTGCCCCATTCCCCAACCATATCTCCCTCCGTCCCCCAGCTGTCTCCTAATCCCCACAACCTCCTCCCTAAGCTGTGCTAGCTGGTAGCACACTGGGCAACCACCGAACTTCCAAGCCCAGTCCAGTATCATTGCTGCTCCACACCCTGTGCACCCCACCACCCTCCCAAAGATGCCAGCCCTAATGACGTGTGGTTCCATCCCCTTCCATGTAGGTTTCCTTGGGTGAGCCACCAGGTTCCCCCCCTAGTCCAAGATACACCCCTACTGCCTAATCAGGTCACCCACTAATCTTAGATACAGTCCAACAGTACACCGGTAACCCTGTTACTAGGTGCAGTACAACACAGTAAACTTATAAGGGAAATGAACAACTCCCTAAGTTCCTCTCTCCCAGCCTTTAAATCCAACCCCCAGTTGCTAGAACTACATGAGCTACACCTGCAGCCTTTTCCTCCAATTGCAGGGTAGGTGTTCCCCTATAAATTACCAGAACTCTGGGGAGGGAGGGTCTTGGGCAGACACCCGACTCGAGAGAGAGTGTATCAGCCCTGTGTCCCCCCCTCCAATCCCAGCAGCCAAAGAACCAGGCCCAAGCAAATCTCACCAAATAGGTTTTAAAGCAGAAGAAATAGACCTCCACCAGCGCAGCCTGTTACACAGTGAAACATCCAACAAATGAGCCCACTTACAGCCACCAAATCAGTTTTCAAACTTCCAACAGCCCCCAAAACAATACCCTGCTAGCCCCTTAGAAGTAAGTAAGAAAGAAAAGAAATAACCTTCTACCAAGTAAAATCCACAAGAACCCTGTGAAAACAAGAAGTAGCTACTGTCCTGGAACACAACTGATCCTGTCCCCTTCCAGTTCCTTCTGAGAAGACAAAGCAGCCAACACCACAAACCTGATTCAGCTCTGCCTCCAGTCAATTAGCTGAGTGAGACCTGGCCAGACCATTAACACCCTTCCCCCACTATGCAGTAATCTTTGCAGCTACTGAAGTCAGCAACAAGGAATCAAAATTCAGCTCAAAGCCCCCAAAATATGTTTGCTGCCAAAGGAAACAGGTCTCCAATTTAATCAGCTTCACTAACACATCAAAATAGGCTTGAAATTAACAGATATAGATCTCCAATTCAAATACCCAGGCCCAAGCAAATCCCACCAAATAGGTTTTAAATCAGAAAAAATAGGCCTCCACCAGCGCAGCCTGTTACACAGTGAAACATCCAACAAATGATGGCAAGCATGTGTGATTTTGTATTTTCTTTATCCAACAAATGAGCCCACTTACAGCTACCAAACCAGTTTTCAAACTTCCAACAGCCACCAAAACAATACCCTGCTAGCCCCTTAGAAGTAAGTAAGAAAGAAAAGAAATAACCTTCTACCAAGTAAAATCCACAAGAACCCTGTGAAAACAAGAAGAAGTAGCTACTGTCCTGGAACACAACTGATCATGTCCCCTTCCAGTTCCTTCTGAGACCTAGGAGTAATTATATCAGATGACCTAAAGGTGGGGAAGCAATGTGAGAAGGCAGTAAGGAGGGCTGGGGGGATACTGGGATGCATAGGGAGAGGCATCAACAGTAGAAAACAGGAAGTTGTTATCCCTCTCTACAGACAGTTAGTGAGACCCCATCTGGAGTACTGTGTGCAATTCTGGAGACCCCATCTTCGCAAAGACATAGAGTGGAGGCTGTTCAGAGGAGGGCAACCAAAATGGTGCAAGGTCTGCACCAGAAGACATACAAGCAGAGACTAAAGCAGCTTAATATGTATACCCTTGAAGAAAGGAGGGAGAGGGGACATGATAGAAACGTTCGAGTATCTCAAGGGAATTAACAAGGTACAAGAGGGCAGTATCTTGAAGAAGAGATGTTCAAGAACAAGGGGACACAATTTGAAGATAGATGGGGGACGGCTCAGAGGTAATGTTAGAAAGTATTTTTTCACAGAGAGAGTTGTGGATGCACGGAACAGCCTTCCTGAGGAGTTTGTGGAGTTAGGAACAGTGGGAGAATTCAAGAATGCATGGCACAGGCATAAGGCAATTCTAGTGGGGGGGCAGGAGGAAGTAAGCTGTTTGATTAGCTAGAATCTGCAGCTTATCCATCAGGTAGGGAAATGGGCAGACTGGGTGGGCCAAGCAGTCCCTATCTGCCGTCAAAAAAAAAAAAAAATTTGATGTCTGTTATAGTAGCCCAATACGTAGCTAATACTGGGCATGACCATAGAATGTGTGTGAGGGTGGTTACCTTTCATTTGCAATTCCTCCAACATGAGGAGTCCCCACCTGCCAAGAATTTAGCTGTGATCTGTGGTGTGCAAAAATATCTGGAGACTATTTTCCATGAATATTCTCTCCATGTATGTGAACTAGAGGTTTTGTGCTGTCTTCTCCATATCCGGAGCCAGTCTTCTTGAGTCAGGTCCATCTGAAGTTCGGCCTCCCAGTGAAATTGCACCAGGTCCATAACCTGAGATGGAGCTCCTTGTAGGGCTTTATAAAATTGAGAGATCAAATGATTACGGGGACTTCCCCCTTCCAACTGGTTCAGGAGGTTGCAGAGGGTGGGATAATCTGATCGGAGACATCAAGTCCGATCTTTGAATTTAAGAAGTGACGGATTTGTAAGTATCTGAAAAAATCACTCCACTGTAAAGAGAACTCCTGCTTAACTTGATCAAACATTTTGAATATTGCATTAGTGTAGAACTGGTGAGTAAGTCGGAGTCCTTCTCTAGCCCAGAAACAAAAAGTGGAGTCTGACCCCGCCATGGTCCAAGAAGGGTCCTCGGCTGGGATCCCTAACCAAGAGGTGAGAAATCCACGGGACGGATGAGCCAGGAATAGAGTCCAAGCATGAAGCATCTCTTTGGTAAATCGAGAGGCCTCCTGCATATGAGTTCTATTATTTGGTTGGAATATCCATGAAGAGGACAGGGATCGTGAGGCCATATTCTGCTCTATTGATACCCAAGTTGGGGCCTGCGACCGAGGCAACAGCCAGGTAGTTATGTGGGTAAGTAGTGAGGCCATCGAGTAGAGGAAGATATTAGGGACAGTCCTCCTCTCTCTTTAGGGCATTGCATCTTAGCCAAAGCTATTCTAGGCTGTAGATTCCCCCATAAGAATTTACTAATGGATTTATTCCAGAATTGTATGTCCCTCTGTGAGAGGGGTAAGGAAATATTTTGTAGTAAGTATAAGACCTTCGGGAGAGAGTTCATTTGAATAGACTGCACCCTGGCTATCAGAGACAGTGGAAGAGGGGTCCACCTTTGGAGATCCGAGTTTATTCGAGAGAGGGTGGAGGAGTAATTCAGATTGTAGCGGTCTCTTAGTTTTGAGGGGATTTTGATTCCTAAGTATGTTAGGTATGCTTTATCCCAATTAAATGGGAATTTCTGAGTAAAGTTCGATGAGAGGGAGGATTGCACGGTCCAGGCCTCTGATTTACTAGTATTTATGGTGTATCCAGTAAGAGTCTCTATTTCTTTTAACATGGTGAATAAAGTTGGTAATGATTCCTCCGGGCGGGTAATATAAATTAAGAGGTCATCGGCATAGTATGCTATTTTATGATACGATTGGTCTGGAATTTCATATCCATGTAGGTTAGAGGACTGTCTAAGAAATTGGGCTATGGGTTCAACAAAAATAGCAAACGGGGAAAGGGGACAGTCCTGTTGGGTGCCCCTATGTAAGGAGTAGCGCTCTGAGTGGGAGCCATTTAACTTCACGACCACCTCCGGTCCTGTGTTAATTCCGCTGATTGCGTCTCTGAAAATAGTTGGAAAATTAAACTTTAGCAAGGTTGCTTGAAGGAATTCCCAGGAGACCATGTCAAAAGCCTTTTGGGCATCCAGACTTAATATTAATGGGGGATTTATTAGATTGGGCATGGTCTATAAGATATAATGTTCTTTTGATATTATCGGTGGTCTGCCTACCTTTAATGAATCCTGATTGACCTGGTTGTATCAATGCGGGAAGGATGTGATCGAGTCTATGTGCCAGTATGCTCGTATATAATTTTGTAATCTTGATTGAGTACAGAGATAGGTCGGTATGAATCGCATAAATGCAGAGGTTTTAGGGGTTTCAAGATCACTGAAATTGTGGTTTGTCTCCAGGAGATAGGAAATGAGGCGGTAGTATGTGCAGATGTTAGCACCTGGAGAAGTGAGTTTTTTTTAAATGGCCCCATGTGTTTTTATAAAATTCTGTTCCGAAGCCATCTGAGCCCAGGGATTTACCATTCTTAAGATTTTGAATTACGTTTTGAAGCTCCAGTTCCGTAATTGGTGCTACTATCTGGTTTTGTTGTTCCACCAAAAGCGCCGGAAGTTGTAACTGGTCTAAAAACTTGGGGATGTTATGTGATTCTGGAGGGGTAGGGGAGGAATACAGCTTCTGGTAGTAATTCTTAAATGCCTCTAAAATCTGTGGTGTAGAATATTTAGTTTGGCCTGATATGGGGTCCTTTATTTTAGGGATGGTGCGTTGTTGTATTTGATTTCTGAGGCAGAAGGCTAGAAGATTGGATGCTCTAGCTCCTCCTTCATAATAACATTGCCACAGCCACGCCACGGCCTGCTCAGTTTTTGCTGTCAGTAATTGTTAGATTTTTACTTGTGTTTGTGTTATCAGCGGAAGGAGATCAGTATCTCCTTGCATGTGGGCCTCTTGAAGGAATTTAAGTGTGTCCTGTAGGGTTGGTAATTTGGACCCCGCTTGTCTTTTCTTTTGAGAGGCGTAGGCTATGATATAGCCTCTAAGTACTACCTTGTGGGTGTCCCAGAGGATTTGTGGGATAGTCTGTGATGAGGTATTATCTCTAATTATTTCTGGTATCCATTTGTCTAATAAGTCCTGGAATTCTTTATCTCGAAAAAGAGATGGGTTGAATCTCCATTGAGTGTTTATTTTATCTTTCTTAATGTTAAGGGTTAAGATAATGAGGGGCATGATCAGATAGGCATATGTTGTGAATTTCTGCTGTTGAAATTAGATCAGGGTGTTCCTTACCTAGACAAAAGTAGTCTAATCTAGAATAGTGTTTGAAGGCATGGGAGTAGAAAGTAAATTTTCGCTGTGAGGGGTGCAGTTGTCACCATGCATCGACCAGGCCTATGTCTTGTATGAGGCGTTGTAAATGCTTTTGTCCCAATGATTGCGGAGGGGGCTAGGTTGCTGATGAATCCAGGGAGGGGTTAAGGAGGCAGTTAGTCTCCGCCAAGGACTAAAATTCCCTGTTGCCTGACTGGGATGGCATCCATTAGATGCTGTATGGTGGAAGCATCTGATCCCTGTGGAATATAAAGGCTACAGACTGTTAAAATTTGTTGATTTAGTCTGACTACTGCCAATGCCAGTCTGCCTTCTTTATCGGCATACTGGTCCAGCATTTGTAGTTTGGAATGTTTCGGTATTAAAATTACTGAGCCTCTTTTTCTACCCCTCTGATATACAGATTCAATAATCTGGGTGTACCCAAACTTGAGCAGCTTGTGGTGTTCTGCTGAGGAGAGGTGTCTCCTGTAAAAGGAGAATGTCCGGGTTCAGTTTTTTGAGAGCTCTAAGTGTCCAATCCCTCTTGATGGGGCCAGCCAGTCCATTCACATTTTAAGATATAAGTTTAAAAGGGTGTTGCATTACTATCTATATATGGGTTTTTCTTTTCATCAGGCCCCCCAGGATGCCAGCGACCCCCCACCCATTCCCCAGATTTCCAGTTGCACACAACCGGTAAAATATGTGCCAGAAACAATAATTCAGTACCATGTGATCCAAAAATAATAATAAAGAAGAAGAAAAGAAAGAAACTAGCCAGAGAGAAAGAACTATACAAAACCTAGCCTGCCAACTGGGCCTGCTTGTGACAGTATTTACCCAATAGGTTAAACTGGTAACTATATACAAACCCCTATTCTGGGGGATGTGTGTGACTTCCAATAATGCATGCTCGAGTAGAGCAGGCATTGGGGAACGGACATTTGGCCATTCAGGAGTGGACTCCCACACCACCAATTGGTGTGGGGCCGTGGGGAAACCATTGCTCCTAAGTCTGGTAGGGAAGAGGGTGAGAGTAGAGATAACAAAAAACAGGGGTAGAAGAAAATTATGATTGGTAGGTAATAGGGAAGATCTCGGAGGGGAAAAAGTTGCAGGGCCTTTATGGTCTGAGCTTAGCTTAAGTGGTGATCTCCAGACTGCCCCCCATTAAATGAGGTTGTGTCTATGGGTGAGACAAAAATGGTCCGAGCCAAGTTCGATGACCTCCATTTTTGACAGTTTTGGTGTCCCCTAGGTATATAGAGGCAACTCCATGTACCCCTCTCCAGGATCCTTCCATAATCAAGGTTTTATTGAGATGTAGCCTGTTCCAAGGTATCTTAGGGAGTTCTCTATGGACTCTGTAAGTACGGGGCCTGTCTGCATCTTTTCCCTGCTGAGGAGAGACCGGGGAATCACTACACAGTTCTGAAACCAGGGATTCTGCTCCGGGAGGTAGGGGCTAGAGGGCTCCCGGGATGTGTTCGTGGCTTGAGGTGACTACCTCAATTTGCTTAATGGGAAAAGCAACCATTTATTGTGAAATCTGCATTATCAGTTTAAGGTGGGGTTCCCCCGAGGGAGGCCTCCAATTGTGTACAGGTCATGGGGGTAGAGAAGCACAGGAACCCCGGAAGGATCTGAGAGGGGCATCACCCACAGGCTCTCTGCCAGTATGAGGGACCCAGACCTTGGGCTGAGGCAGGTCAGAGAGAGGGGAGTACCCAGGGAAGACCCCATTCGGAATTCCAACCATGTCCTGTGTGCTCCATAAGGGCATGAATGCCGGGGGGGGGAGATGACCCCTCCGCCCCCGATCCCAGGTGTCAACCGTATTGTATGGTCCCGGTAGGTGGGGTGAGATGGGCAAGCCCACCTACCAGAAGACCCTAGAGTATCACCCTGGCTAGGACATGTGTCCTGATGCCCTTTTGACTCTTCAGATTGAAAAACCTTCAATTGTCACCGGACTTCTCAAGGCCGGGAATGTCCTATGACTGTGCCCTATTTAGTGAGCGTGTGTCGTCATAGTAAGGGAGCCCTTTTTTGTTTTTATAAGCAGGATCTCACAGCTGTGGCAGGACTCTGGGTCTGAGCCATTTGTTTAGCGACCAGGATCCCATCCACCCATCTGATACTGGGCATTTCTGACAAACCCCTACTTACCAGGGGAGAACCAGAAGGAATGAGCTCCCGACCCTTCTAGAAGCTAGTGAGTCTATATTCTCCTTCCTTGATCCGTCTTGTGGCGTAGCATATCATTTACTGGTTCTGGATTAAGAGGGTACTTCCCAGTCTCCCCATACAAGGCTCGCCTCCCCCCACCCCACCCCCCTATTATCATTAGATTCGGGGGTAGAGCAGAGAGACCCCTGTCCCCCCTCATCGTCCCCCACAGTCCAAATGGACGGATCTAATGGTCCATTCCTTCATAGGATGTGCCCTGGCCCTCCCCCCACGAGACAGCGAACCCGGCTCTGGGCAGAGAAACCTTGTATCTCATCCGGGAGAGCCAGGGGAAGAATATATAAGTTAAGGCTCCTTGCAGACCCTTTGAATCTTGAGGTCTTCTCGGGACCTCCCCCCCCAGCGTCTGCTCACTTACTGTGTACCAAGTACACTGGAAACATGGCAGCCTCTCCCAAGTGCGGCTGGGGCACTTCATTGATCAGGGAGCCATCGGACTGACAGCGATCTGCAAGGAACACTTCCACTCATGATCGCCCATAACTGTGCAGACCTCCACGAGATGGGTCAGCGATAATTTGTGCCGAGGAAAAAACAAATTGGAGGTCTGATCAGCTACCCAGACCGTGGCAACCCGAGAGATCACAAATCAACCGCTAATCACTCAACCATTCATCTCTCAATCCCTCCTAGTGAGCTGAGAGGGCTTTCACTGTACAATTCCAATGTCAGGCTGAGTGTCTAGTAGGACATGAAGCTAGGGATCTTAAAAGTCAATAAAGGACCTTTGTATGGGAACTTCAAATGTGTCCACATAGTGAGGGTGGAGGGACTCAAACCTGCCAGAGGGGTTCAGGGAAGGACCCACTTCTCTACTCCTCATCAGTAGAACCAGAACAAAGCTGGTGTCAGTCATGAGATGGGGAAGAACAGGGGGAAACCCCAACTGAAGACCTAGCCGAGTCTCATGTCTCCTGGGAAGCTATAGGCATCAAGGGGAGAGGGAACATTTCCACCTTGCGTTCTAGACACTTTCAGGGCCACGTGCCCCAGGGAGGTGAGACAGGAAGTGAGCCCACCAACCATAAATTCCACCTCAGGTTATCCGGGCAAAATATATAGGTGTGTCGCCAGACCTCACCAGGCCGAGAAGACCCTATAACTGCACTCTATTTAACGAACAAATGCAGACTTAGCGAGGGAGCTCATTTAAATATATTCCCCCAGTCCTGGTGGGTATCTGGGCCCATGCAGACTGTCCAGCCACAGGAGCCTTTTTAACCCGACTAGACCCTGGAGTCAGTTGAAAAAACAATTCTGACTGATTTTTTCAACTAGTTTGAAATTTGTGACTTCAACTAACTAAAGAAAATCCAACCAATTTTTTCAACTTTCACCATCATTGAATCCTATGTAGTAGTTTGTCACTTTTTTTACTTCATATCTCATGCCACATTACACCACTAGGGGGTAATTAACAGACAGTTAATCACTAGTCGTGCCTCATTGCTTAATAAATTGCACTTTGGTTTACGTCCGATTCTGTACACACATCACAGCCACTCACAGGGGTCAACCTTAATCTTTTTTTTGTACTAGCCAGCAGGGCAAGGTAATTCAAAATTGCAGTACCCCACAAATGGCTGCAGTAGCCAACAATTTTGATCATTTATACAGGAAACTATTCAAGACACGAAGTACTCCGATTATTGCACATATATCATGTTTCCCTATTCCCTCCAGCCCCATCTGCAAAAAAGAGTCTGCAGTGCCATCACACACAGTGATCCCCACATTGTTTTGTATCACGGCCTTGTATCTTCCTCTTTCTTCACAACCCCCAAAACCAGAGGACATCACAACTGCAAATGTTCAGTCAAGAAGACATAGCTGTGCACACACAGCAGCTGACACCATCATGCTCCTCACCACACTCTCACCACCATCCACAGGGCAATGAACAGAGCTTGGTAGAGAAAGACATGCTGCTCAGCCCCCCCGCCCCGTAGTCAACTGGAGACATGAACTTCTGTAAGCTTTTGTACAGTGAGCCCGGAGCACATCTAAGATTCCATTGGGTGGAGGCTTCACAAACCTAAGGGGTAATATAAAAGCATTGATTTTACTTTACTCTGCCCCAACAAAAATACATTTTTCTTTAACAGTGTCCTTTCATCCTTTTATCCGTCCAGGGGAAACAGCGCACAGGCAGGACGCTATACAACATATATTTCTATATAGGATGATCTATGCAACCCAGTAATGTCTATTTTAACCTTTCAAACTATGTATTTTATTAAGGTTTTTTTTTTGGTGGGGGGACCAGACATGATCTAAAGCTTTGTTTAGCTGGGTGGGATAAGGGTGGGAATGTAAGATGGGACTGTATGGATGGTGTTAACATACTGAGAAGTCAGCAGAGTAGGCCCTATCGTCTTTCGAGTCTGTTCGGGGATCAGCTAGGTATGTAACCAATAAAAACAACACCACCACCAAGAAAGGATAGCCAGGAGGTTGAATCTGAAAAAAGTGAAACTAACTAGGGGTTAATGGGGGTGACAGTTGGGATGCCCTACTTTACAGCACAAGGTATTGGATGTTTAGGGATGCACAGCCCTGGGCTTTAGTGCTTTTTGAATTGACATTTACACAGTTTCTAATCTGTCCTACCAAGGAACTAACCAGTATATTTCTCTCTTGACATTTCAACAATCCACACATTTCTCATAGGACAACAGGGAAGGAAGGGGACTTTTAAAAATATGTGCTACTGTTCCACCACCACTAGACTGAAACCTTCTGGCCACTTATCAAATTCACATCAGGTGAGCTAGGCCACAAAGTAATCAAATTGACACTTACCTACTATTGGTTCGGCCTGGCCATGTACTTCCTTCTGCCTGGTTATTGCTCTCTCCCGTCCCACACACTGTTCTTTCTTTCTTGCTGTGGTTTTAGCTTCAGTTCACTGGCTGGCATCCTTGCCAACACCTGGTCCGCGGCCTGCCTCTGCCTCTATTATTTTTCCCTAGAATCCCCGGAGAACCCACCATCCAAGTATGGGTTTGAGTAGGACCCCCACCAGCACCTCGTGGTCTGTCTTTATTCCCACTCTCCAGTGCCCAGGCCCTGGCCCATTCCCAGTCTACGCTGCTGCCACTCCCAGAATGTTCTCCCTCTCTCTCTAGGTTTCGGCTTCCCTCCTCTGTCTCCGGGACCGAGTCCAACTTCCTCCCTTTTCCATCCTTCCTGACCTGTTCTCCATCACTATCTCGCAGGGTGTCTCCTGCTTCTCGGTGGACGCTGGTCAAGACCAGCAAACCTGAACAGAACACAGTCCGGCGGCGCTGCAAATTAGTTCCTCTGGTCCGCATCCGCCACAGCCGCTTCATTTTCTACTTGCCGGACAGCTCATGTGCAGTGCGCACATCTCCTGGCACCTCCCTCTCTCTCACACTACTGGAGGACTGGGTGACTGACGCTGAAGAACAGAGCGGCGGCACAGCCTGGTTGGTGGCTGAGACTGTCCATTCAAAACTGCACTCAAATTTAAAACAAAAACCCTGCTCTGCACTGTACGCATGGGATGGGCAGTGGGGAGGACGGAGACGGGGGAAAAAAAGCTGTTGCCAGTTAAGGGTGGCTTCAGGGTGGGCTCACATGCCTCTTAAATATTTTCTACTCTGAAGTGCAGGGGTAAAGGAAGGAGACTGTCAGGCAAACAAGCAAGTTTACAGTGGAGTCATCGACTTCACAAAAGCAGGACTCCACTCACGACTGCAACTCGGGCCAATTGCAGCTAACTGCAACTGCCTTGAATTGTGGCCGACGATTCTGACTGCCAACGGCAGCTCCGGGGTCTAAACCCGACACAGACACTGGACTTCTCTGTTGATCCCCTATTTAGCTGGAGAAAATCAGAGCAAATGAGCTTCCCCTTGGTCTAGGGCCAATGTTCTCCTGCCCGGTTTCGTCTGGTGGCAAAACATCCAAATTGTTAGATTCTCCAGCTCGAGGACTTTTCATGGCCAGCTGTGTATGGCTTGTCTCCCGCTCACTCAACCCCCAAGCTCCATCAGCCCCATAGTCCGTGCAAAGATACCTTCCATCGCCTGACACCTCCGCGACCCAGTCGAATGGACCCAGCGGACCCACCTTTCGCAGGGTGCATCCCCCGCCTCCCAACACAGGTACTCTGGCTTTAATTTGGTCAACTGTGAAACTTCAAATATATCTAACGAAGAGAGAAGTACATGCCAAAACCACACGAGTCTGTCAACACTGTGGTATCCGTGGGATCAACCCCCAGGCTCTCCCCTACCATCCCTTCACTCACTATGCACCATAAGTTCTGGGAAATTTTAGTCTGATTGTCTGGAGAATTGTGCTAGCATTTTCTTGATTGCAGCTATGGTGGCTCTCCGGTCTGGCGGTTGCCTCGCTGATGTCAGTTCTTGGGAATCTCTTTTTTCTGGCGATTTCCTTGGTAGGTGAATGGATTGAGGAACAGCAAGTCCACGCTTCTCAAAGTCTATGCAGGCCTCTTCGAAGGCGTTGTACATTTGTTGCCCCGATGGAAATTGAACGACCAGTCTGCTGGGGTATGGTGTTCTAAATTTGAGTTTCTGTTGCCTAAGGATTGGAAATAATGGGATATAGGCCTGTCTACGTTGCACGGTGACTGAGGCATAGTAATTATCCACAAAAACTCAATGTTCTCCACAGTAGAGGCGGGACTTGGCCCAAGCTTGCTTTAGGATATATTCTTTTGTTTGGAAACGAAGAAATGTAATAACTATAGATCTGGGGCGTGCTGTCTGCTGCGTAGGCTTTAGGCCTAAGGCTCGGTGCAGTCTTTCAGTTTCAGAATTGTAGTCCGCGGGTAACGCGAGGGCCTCCCGAAGAAAGGCCTCCACAAAATCAAGTAAATTCGGGCCGTCACTGTTTTTGGGGATGCCATATATCCATAGATTCTGACATCGGCTGCGATTTTCAGCATCATCTTGTCAATCCTCAGTGAGCTGACAGAGGTGAGCCATCTGGTTGAGAGTGTCTTGCAGCTGTGATGTGATGGCAGTTTGTTCTAATGTCCTGTTATTGAGAGAGGTAACTTTGCAGTGTAGTTTGGCAAGATCTTTTTGAAAGGATTCTTGTGTTTGTTGGAATTTTTGGAAGTCCAATTTGAACTCCTGAAGTTCCTGGAGTAGTTTGTCTAGTTTGCTTTCCATTTTAGTTGGCTGATTCAGCTTAGGTTTGTTCCATCTCTTGGGCCTGGACACTTGTTGTAGGTGCGTGGAGGCTCCAGAGTCAGTTGCATCTCCTTCTGAGTTTTCTGTGTTGGGGTGAAGTGTGGCAAATCTGTTAGGTCCCCCGTGTAAGTTACTTGCAGTCATAGATTATTAGGTCACTTTTTATCAAGTTTGTTTAGGTTTGCAGCCGTTTTATCAACTTTAAAACGGGGAGCAGTCTGGAGCATGATGTCTAAGCAGCCATATAGCCAGAAGCTGCACTGGAAGTCCTCTGATTCAGGATTGTCTTATTCCTCTTTCAAAGTACATCTGTCTGCTATTTTGGCTTATCACGTGCTTGTGGATAGTAAGCCTGTGGTTCAGTTGGAGATTTCCAAAACCTTCCTGAAAGGGTTTCTCCATCTGAAACCCCCTATCCACAGCCCTACACTGCCTTAGGATTTGAATTTTGTGTTGGAGAAGCTCATTCTCTCTCCTTTTGAACTAGCGATGAGGTGTGACTTGCGCTGTCTGTCTTGGAAAGCACTATTTTTAGTTGCTGTTACTTCGGCTCGAAGAATTTCCGAGCTTTTGGCCCTGGTGTTTAAGGAGCCTTATTTGATTTTCCACAGGGACCGGGTGGTCCTCAGGACAAATCCTACGTTCTTGCCCAAGGTGGTGTCGGAGTTCATGCTGAATCAGTCAGTGGAACTACTGGTCTATTATCCGGCTCCCGAGAATAGGGATGAGGTGCTTTTGCATACCTTGGATGTACATCAAATCCTAAGGTGCTGTATTCATCGGACTAGAGATTCCCATCAGGATGACCATTTCTTCATGTCCTTTGCCCCCAAATCCTTGGCAAGGCCATCTCCAAACAGTGCCTGTCAAGGTGGCTAGCTAACTGCATCCACTTCTGCTATCAGAAGCACAACAAACCTCTGCCGGGGGCTATTAGAGGTCATTCCACTAGACGCATGGCTGCATCTGCGGCTTTTCTTCGTAATGTTCCTGCAGCGGAGATCTGTGCAGCAACAACTTGGAGTTAGGTCCATACCTTTACCAAGCATTACAGTCTGGACCTAGTTTTTAGGCGGAGGGCCAGGTTTGGCCTTGCCTTCCTTCAGGGCCTTCTGTCCTAGGCTGGTCCTGTTCTGTCCTTTCTTTTTGGTTTCTTCTCCTCCCGTGTTTCTCTCAGTCTCTCTTCGGAGGGACTGCTTGAGATTCAGTCCTACTTGTAATGACCTACTGCAGGAACCCTCTCGAAGTAAGATAGTATATGTAAGAACTTATAACATTAGATCTTCGAGAGAGATTCCTGCAGTAGGTCATATTTTTCTCTCCCTCCTCCCCCCAAATTTCTTTTGGGACTCCAGAACCTGTTTCCTTCTGTCTTTCCTTTAGGGACCCCGACAGGAGAACTGGAGGGTGGGTGTGGAGACTGCCCACTATATAGCGTCATACTGACTTCAGTCACATGACATCTGGTTGGCAGTCCCCCACCAGGCATTGCTGGAAAAGTTTGCTGTGCAGTTCTGATGCCAGGTGGCTCTAGTCCTACTTGTAATGACCTACTGCAGAAACCTCTCTCAAAGATCTACTGTTATGGTAAGTTCTTACATAACTGTACTTTTGCTGCTCGTTATATCCAGGGCCTGGTGTTTTCTGGCGAGATGTGATGTCCCTGTCTTGGACAGGGAGGTATCTTTATGCCTTCCCTCCCTTTCCACTACTTCAGTGAGTACTGTTCAAGCTGCATGCAGAGTGAGCAGGCATGATTCTGATAGCGCCATTCTGGCCTCGGCAGATTTGGTTCCCATTACTTCAGCAATAGGTGATGGAACCTCTGCTCCCTCTATCCCTGTCAACTCACTTACTCTCCCAGTAGCAGGGTACTCTTGTACACCCGAATCTCAAGTGTCTTCACCTGCATGCATGGCTCCTGCAGACCTAGTCAGGGACCAGTACGATGTGTCAGCAAGGGTAGTAGATGTCCTGGTGGCCATGACAGAACCCTCAACCAGGGACCAGCTACGCCATGAAATGGAAGCGTTTCTGCCAGTCATCTGGACCCGTTCACCTGTCAGGTGAATTTGGTCCTGGTGTGTCTTCTTTCTCTCTCTCTTTTTTTTTTTTATTGGCACTTTTTTTCTCCCTGGCCATCAGTCTCCTGGTCAGTTGTCCGTAAGTAAGGTTGGTATTTACTCTAGTGCCTATTTCTAGTCTCATGTCTGAATCACAGTAACGGCAGCAACAAGAAGTAGGGACTTATTACTGTCACAAGGCGTGGGACTGTGACAACTTGTTGAAACCCTAACAAGGGGAGATGCCATTCTTGATCTTGTCCTCACAAACTTGGAAAGAATCAAGGACATCGAAATGGGATGCCATATGGGCAACAGCGACCATCGCATGGTAAGCTTTAAGGTAAACATAACACAGGATAACAGCCACTCAAAGAAAAACATGCTAGATTTCAGAAAGGCTGACTTCCAAAAAAAATGAGGAACAACATAAGTATCCAGTTAATGGAAATAGAAGTTGAGGAGGTGGAGGTCATGGGAGGTGGGAGGAGAGACTCGAGAGCAATAAAGACTGCCACCGATCAATGTGCCAGATGGGTCAGCAAAGTAAAAAGAAATCCTCTATGGTTTTCCAAGGAAGTGGCTACCTCAGTCAAAGAAAAAAGGCATACAGCATCTACCAGGAAACCAAAACTGAGAGAGACTGGGAGTCATACAAGGAAAAAGTGGGAGAGTCTAACAAATTAGGCAAAAGCTGAGACAGAGGAAAAGATAGAAGGGGCAAAGAGAGGAGACACATCATTTTTAGATAAATTGGGGAACATAGGAAGGCAGAAGGGATAGTAAAGACTGCTACTGAAGAGGAAAAATGCACCAAACTTGACCCAGAGAAAGCCGAAATTCTCAACAAATACTTCTTCCCGGTGTTTACCAAAGAAGACCCAGGTGATGACCCAGCCCTGATAAAACACCACCACAGGACCAGGGGTAGACATGAGTCCCTTTACAAAAGCCAAAGTATGGGAGGCGCTAAATAAACTAAAAGCAGACCAAGCCATGGGATCAGACGAGATGCACCCCAGAATCCTTAAGGAACTGGGGGGGATTAACAGCCCCTCTGGCACTTCTATTCACAAAATCTTTGAGTGATGTGGTACCCAAAGACTGGAAAAAGGCATTAGTGGTTCCACTCCACAAATCAAGCAGTTGCAAAGAGGCTGGCAATTACAGACCAGTGAGCCTTACATCTATAGTAGGGAGACTAATGGTGACACTACTCAAACAGAGGATCATAGCATTCCTTGAAACTAGTGGTGAACAAGACCCTAAATGGTATGGTTTCACAGCAGGTAGATCATGCCAGACAAATCTGATAGTTTTTTTTTTGGCTACGTTATAAAAATAGTGGACAACGGTGGGGCAGTAGATGTGGTCTACCTAGACTTTAGTAAGGCCTTTGACTCTGTTACACACAGAAGGCTGGTAAAGAAGCTTGACCACATGGGTTGGTCCAGAAGTAGTCAGATGGGTACAAAACTGGTCACAAGACAGAACCCAGATGGTACAGGTCAATGGAATGCAATCGACGGAAGGCAAGGTGACCAGGGGGGTATCCCAGGGCTAAGTGTTGGGACCTCTGCTCTTCAAAATGTTTTTTTCTTTTCTATGTATGTTTTTTTAAATTTTTTTCTCCTGTTTTTTGTGCCCCAAGGACCCTGGCAGACATGTATGTGCACACGCAAGGTACCAGCTCGGCCCCTTCCACCTCACCCCTGGCATTTTTGCTGCCACTTCCCTTTGCCTACGCTTTCCACCGGACCTCCACCTGGTGGGAGTGGAACTACCCCTAGGAGGGGAGAGCTGTCTACTGCAGCTCAATCCTGCTCTGACCCCCCCCCACCCACGGTGGCTCCCCGGCGACCCGAGGTCATTCCCAAACCCGGGTCACCAGCGTAGCGTGAGGTAAGACATCCAGCTCCTCAGTGCCACTGGGCTGGCAGCTGTTCAGTGTTTTTATAGCAGACATCGCTGACAGACTGGAAGGGAAGGTGTGTCTGTTTGCAGACAACACCAAGATATGTAACAGGATAGACACCTTAGAAGGAGTGAGCAAGATGGACGCTGACCTCAAGAAACTAGAAGAATGCTCTGGAGTGTGTCAGCTGAGATTTAATGCCAAAAAGTGCAAGGTCATGCACACAGGAAAGAAAAATCCAAGAAAGTAGTATTACCTAGGAGGTGAAAGACTGGTGGCTTCTTACCAGGAAAGAGATCTGAGAATCATAATCTCCAATGACTTGAAGGTTAGTAAGCAGTGTGAGAAGGTAACACTGAAGGCGAACAGAATGCTGGTCTGCACTGGGAGAGGAGTCATGAGCAGGAGGAGAGAGATGGTACTACCACTGTAAAGATTGCTGGTCAGGCCTCACCTGGAATATGGAGTCCAGTTCTGGAGGCTTCACTTCAGGAAGGACATTGGGTGGAAACAGTAGAGAGGAAGGCAACAAAAATGATTCAGGGTCTGCAGTCCATTTCCTACGAGGAAAGATTTAGGGAACTCAATTTGTACTCCCTAGAGAAGAGAGAACGGACGACATGATTGAAACATTCGAGGACATAAAAGGCATTAACAAGGTACTGGCACAGGAACCTTTTCACTTGAAGAAGGGCTACAGGACCAGGGAACATGACCTCAGGCTGCAAGGAGGGAGGTTCTCTACCACCACCAGGAAGTTTTTCTTCACAGAAAGAGTGGTGAATGCCTGAAAAAGCCTGCCCCAGGAGGTTGTGAGTGTCAACAGTGTAGGGGATTCAAGAATGCATGGGAAAGACACAAGGGAGCCCTGACTACAAAGGTCAACTAGAGTGTCAAAATAGGTCTTAAATGGGCAGACTAGATGGACCTAGTGGTCTCCTTCTGCCATTATCTTCTACATTTATCAGAATTCAAACAAAACAAAAACCTAAAAAGAAGACTAGTCCTACAGGTTTCAAAAAGTGCCAGTAGTGTGACCACTGTTTTCATACAGAGTGCTGCAAGTGCTTGGGCCCAGATCACAATTTGGCCAACTATGACTTGTGCAGAGTTTTTTGTTTCCTAAGACACATAAAAGGAGACAAAAAAAGCATTTATCTCGGTTCCAGCTCAAAGAATGTTCCCATATTAAATAGGTTGAGAGCATTTGCAAAAATGTCTGAAGAAACTGCTTTCCTCTAAAGACTAGTCTAAGAGACTGCAAGGAAGCTTAGTAGTGGGCCATAAAATCCTCTGATGGACTACGTTCAGATAAAAAAAAGAATCCAACAAAAGACCTGTGAAGTCAGGCCAGTCCTTTTACTGAAGGTATGCCCTAGGAAATGGGTTCACTCTTAGTATTCATCCAGTTAGGTTGCTGCCATCCCCAAGATGCAGGTACACAGTGTCAAGTAATTTGGGGGGGACAAAAAGACACATTACTCAGTATACTGGGTTTCTTTATTTCATCATTTATAATGGTGTGAGTAACCTTCAGTATTACTACAAAGTAAACTGTATTGCCTTTGTACCAGCTACATACAGAATAATTTGTTTTCTCTGATTTATATTCATTTCCTTGTAAAACATTGTTTTTCTGAAAGTAAATCACTAATATAATAATGGGGAGGTCACACTGTGAAAGGTGTCTGGGGTTCAGCACAGAGAATGGAATGTGTTGGTCTGCAGATGTATATCTATGTCTTCTAAGGAATGGTCAGAAACCAGATTTTACAAATGAGGACATACAGTGTCACAAATGTGTGTAAACAGTGTGATGCAAGATGCTCAAAACTGCAATGAAGCACTGACAATTTGGGATCTGGCCCACACTAGTACAAGTACAAATTCCTACTGTCCATGTTGCATGAAAGAAAAATGTACTGGCAGACTCACTCAGTGGGACAGGTCATGCCGAGTCTCATGAGTGGACCTAAACCATACTTGGAAGCATTTTGGAGCCTGGGGCAAAGCACAGAGCAATGTCCCCTACTGGGAGGAGTTGTCTGACATGCTCAAAGAGGTATAATGGAACAGATACAGAGTTAAATTTGCACATTTATTTAAAATCTTGGTAACCAGAAGAGGCACGCTGAGACGGAGGCTCATTTCCAGTTGCAACCCGGGACAGGGAAAAACATCTTACAGGCATAGGAATAATACAAACAAATAAGAATACATAAGTAACATTTGAGTAAAAAAAAAAAAATGGTAGCAAGGCAATGTAGCATAAGCAATTGTACAGTAGACAATTAGGTGCTAGCCAATCATAAAATCAGACATAAGCTACGGTTCCAGGTTATGTGATATGCCACGGAGTCTAATGTGACCAGGGACATGAGGCAGTTGCAAGAGGGGGAGGAAGGAGACAGAAGTGCTGTTGAAGGAGAGGTAGGAGACAGAGTTATGAAGTTAAGGTGGGAGGATGTTCCAAAGGAATGGAAGTCTGTAGGAGAATGCAGATGTGCCCAATGCCAAGAGGAGGCAGGGGAGTGAGAAGGTGCAGGAGTCCCTAGAACATAGGTCATAGGAGGAGGTGACCACAGGAGCCAGCATATCAGAGAGGAAAGGGGGGAGCAGGCTGAAACAGTATTTAGCTATGAAGTTAGTGAGCGGACATTGTGCCTCTGGGATAGGGAGGGATCTCAAGGAAGGATTAAAGGATGTGATGAGTTGGGGGGGAGTTTAGCAGAGTGTCTAGTCTGGCTAGTGAGGAGGGGGTCTGTGCAGCAAACAACATCAGCGTAGTCGAAGATGGGAATTATCATCTTGGTCACTAGCTCTTGCCGGATAGGGAGTCTTTATTGTGGTATAACATACCAAATTTTGGGTGGAGCTTGGAGGTCATGGCTTCAATGTCTGTCATTAAATCTAGGTGGGAGTCCAGCCACATGCCCCGATATTTATATGCAGGGACATAGGCAAGTGGAGTACTGTCCATGGTGGGGGGGGAGGTGTTATTGCCAATTTTTGGGAGGTGCTGAAGATCATTGTAACGGTCTTAGTTGTGCTGATTTTAAGGTGGCTTGCATGTAACCAGGATTGCATTTTGTTTAAGTCCTGTTAGAGGGGAGGCGTGGATGTTGGGGAGGGTGGGCTCTGAGGTAAATAGGATGGTGTCATCTGCATTCATATGTATGCGAGAGTTGGAACACATGGAGGGGAGGTCGATGAATGCCGAGGACAGGATGGGCCTAGGATAGATTCTTGTGGTATACCTACTAGTATGGGAAAAGGGGGAGGAGCTACCTAGAATCTCACTGATTCTTGTATATTATCCAGATAAGACTTAATCCAGTTTACAGTGTGGGGAGGAAAAGGGTGTGGGAGACTGAATCAAAGGCTTTGGCCAGGTCCACAAAAACAGCCACAGTCAAGTGGCCCTGGTCTATCACTGAAAGCATATAGTCAGTGACTCATAAGAGAGATGAGACCTTAGAACAGAGTCCAGACTGGTACTGGGAGAGGAAACCAGATGAGATTAGGATCTCTAATTGCAGGAGCAGACCGGAGAAGATTGATGGAAGGAGATGGGAACATGCAGCTTGTGGGAGGAAGGAGGGGTTGCAATCTGAGGAAATAAAAGTAGGAGGAGCTAGCCACACATTTTGTCAGAGGGCTATGGTGAGGACCACAGGGAAAAAAGCCTACATTGGAAATGGAGTAGTGACCAGTTAATGAGGGAGGGAAGGGTGGGGTGTATGCCAAGTAGCACACTGAGAGGGGAGAAGACAATATGCTGCCTTGGAGGTGCCAAGGAGAGGGCAGGTGGAGGGGGAAGGTACCAAGTGGAGACCCAAGAATAGGGGGTAAGAAATGAACTGATCGGTTTACAGATGTCTTAAAAGAGACACTCCCCTGGGTGGGCAGGTTAACAGTATGCACACTCACTGCAGCCGAGTCTGAAGGAAAATACCTTGCTTCCTGGCCACTGTGGAGTTTGGGGAGGGTGTGAGGCATCCCTCTCGACCCTACTGGTGCTCCGAGTGTGCTGAAGGGTATTCCGCAGGAAATCATAGATCAGGATTAAATATACCTTGAAGTGTGTAATATGAGCTACTAAAGTAGGCAAGCCTGAAACTAGAGCAGGTAAGCAAGTAGCATGGTGGCAGGTCTACCCAACTAGGAGTGCTCACTGTCTGAGCACTAGCTACAAAATCACCACGAGCTGTGTACAGTGCATGAACCCTAAGATAAGAGAGAATCACACACATTTTTAAGGTAACTGCTGTGCAGGGTAAAAGAAAAAATTACTCACCTTAGTAATGTTGTTTCTTCTAATGGAGTCTTGCTGTATTCTGACAAATTGCAGTGATGTCCAACCTTTGAACTGCCCCGGAGATGAAAGAGTTAACTTTCCATGCCAGGCATGGAACGCTGAGCTCGAGCTCGGTTGAGACTCTGTCTGTTGCTGTTTGAACTCAAACCGTCAGATCTTTAAGAGCTAAACTCACTGAGTGTCCTGTGTGGAAGTTGTAAACCTACACTAGCCAACTGGCTATTAAATATAATAAACAGATTTTTTGGTCCCAAAACAAAGACTCAAGTCAGGAAACCCAAAAAATAAAACAAACACAACACCCACCCACCCAAACTAAAGGGGTGAGAAATAAGGGGTGGGGCACCTCTCGAGTGCCAACTCTGCTACTGCCCACCCACATCCCAAAACAAAGGTTCTGAGAGGGGGAGGGAGGTCAGAATACAGTAAGACTCCATTAGAAGAAACAACATTACTAAGGTGAGTAATTTTTTCTTCAAACAACATGAAGTCTTGCTGTATTCTGACAAATTGCAGACTACCAAGCAGTACCTCCATGGAGAAGGGACAGAATCTACCTAGGACATAGGCTCTGAAGCACTGCTGTGCCAAACCGAGCATCATCCCTAGCCTGGATATCCAGAGAGTAATGCTTGGTAAAAGTGTGTACTGTTTTCCAGGTGGCTGCTTGACAAATCTCTAAGATAGGAATATCCCTGGCAGATGCCAGGGAAACAGCTGTACCTCTGGTAGAATGAGCCCTCAGGCCTGAGGGTGGAGTCCTACCTAGTTTTTCATAGCAAAATTGAATGCAGGAGACAATCCACCTGGCAATAGATCTCTTAGTGGAAGGTTTTCCCTTACCAACCTCACCATAAGTGAGGAACAGTTGTAGGGAGTCAAACCTGTGACCCCTGGTACGCTCTATGTAGTAGCTAAGGGCCCTTTTCACATCCAAACTGTGCAGCCTCCTCTTCCCAGAGGAGGAATGGTCAGTGAAGAAAACAGGAAGAGACATAGACTGGTTAAGGTGGAAGTCTGAAACCACCTTAGGCAAAAACTTCCTATTAGTCCTGAGGACCACTTTATCTCTATGGAAAAAGATAAAATCAGGCTCCACTGACAGGGCTTGTAACTCACTTATGTGCCTGGCAGAAGTGATGGCCACCAAGGAAACAGTTTTCCAAGTCAAGTACTTAAGCTCTGCTGAGGACAAAGGCTCAAAAGGGGTTGCATAAGCTGAGCAATGCAAACATTAAGGTCCCAGACAGGGGCAGGGTCCCTGAATGGAGGATTGGTATGAAGCAATCCCTTGAAAAATTTAGAAAATACAGGATGGGCTGAAAGGGAAGAGAGCTTGCCTGCTGAAAGGAAGGCAGAGACAGCTGCCAGATGCACTCTTAGTGTAGCTGGTCTGAGTCCCAAGCTATTAAGATGAACCATATAGTCCAGGACTGTGGACAGGCCAGCAGACTCTGGGGAAATATGCTTCCCAGAGCACCATACAGAAAATCTTTTCCACTCGGAGTTGTGTTTCTGGTGGAAGGCTTCCGAGAAGCCTTTAGGATATCCATAACACCTTGAGAGAGGTGCAAATCAGCAAACTCTAACCCTTCAAGTGCCAGACCTTGAGATTGAGAGGTTTGAGATTCGGATACCAAACCCTCCCCTGAGCACATGTTAATAGGTTGTAATTCCTGGGAAGAGATAGGGGAAGGTGGGCTGCTAAGGACAGCAAGAGAGGGTACCAGGACTGCCTGGAGCAATCAGAATCACCTTGCAGGGTTGAGACCTGATTTTGACTAACACCTTGAACAGGAGAGGGAAGGGGGGAAAAGCATACAGGAACTTCCCTTCCCAATTGAGAACTAGGGCATCCAGGGGAACTGAGCCCAACACTGGGGGCCTGCAGCAGAAGAGAGGAAATTGGTGATTGTCTGGGGCTGCAAAAAGATCTATCTGTGGGGTGTCTCATCTCGAGAAGATCACGTTGAAACCAGGGGATCCAGGGACCATTCGTGATGGCCCTGAGATATCCTGCTGAGAGCATCTGCCAGGGCATTGTCCTTGCCTGGAAGGTGTACTGCTGTAAGAGAGGTGTTCAGGGAATAGGCCAGAGACCATAACTTCATTGCCTCTGTGCACACGGCTGTAGACCGAGTGCCCCCTTGCTTGTTGATATACGACATTGTAGAGGTATTGTCTGTCCTGATCTGAACTACTTTGTTCTGAACAGACTTGGAAAAAACTTGAAGTGCTAGAAACACTGCTCTGAGTTCTAATAGATTGATGTGAAGCAGAGATTCATGAGGAGACCACAGCCCTTGGGTGGTCAGATGTCCCAAGTGTGCTCCCCACCCCAAGAGGGAGGCATCTGTAGTAAGGATTAGAGAATGAGACTGAGTGACAAAAGGAACTCCCTGTCTTAGATTGTCCTGATCCAGCCACCACTGCAAAGCCTGGATCAGGGTTTGAGTCACTGGAATTAGTTTGGTCAGAGGGTCCCTTTTCTGAGACCAAAAGGCTCTCAAGTGGAACTGAATATCCCTCATTTGAAATCTTGATCCCTGCACCACTGCTGTAGAGGCAGCCATGTGTCCCAGGAGTTGCAGAAAATGCCTTGCTGGTTGAGACACCTGAGGAGTGAATGAAGAGGCCAGTGAGATAAGGGTCCTTACCCTGTCCAAGGGAAGGAAGGCTCTTGCTTTTACTGTATCCAGCTCTGTCCCTATGAAGGTGAGGAGCTGCACAGGCTCTAGAACTGACTTTGAAAGATTCAGAAGGAAACCTGGAGAAGTGAGCAGTTGCTGAGTTATCTGTAGGTGTGACTTGACTTGGTCTGGAGACTGCCCTACTATGAGCCAGTCATCCAGGTATGGAAATATGGAGATCCTTTTTCTCCTTAGGAAGGCAACTACTACTGCCAGGCATTTTGTGAACACCCTTGGAGCAGAAGTTAGGCCGAAGGGCATTGCTGTGAATTGGTAGTGGCCTGAGGGCAGCTCGAACCTGAGGTACTTTCGGTGGGAGCTTCTGATGAGAATATGGAAATAGATATCCTTGAGGTCCAGGGAGACTAGCCAGTCCCCTGGCCTTAGAGAGGGTAGAATTATTCCCAGAGTCACCATTTTGAACTTTGGCTTTAAAAGGTGCTTGTTTAAATATCTGAGATCCAGGATGGGCCGCCATTCTCCTGTCTTTTTGGGGGTGAGGAAGTACCTGGAATACAATACTTTCCCTTTGTGTGGGGTGGGACCTCTCTATGGCTCTGAGAGCCGAAGAAGACCTCTGCCTCTAGGGCAAGTGCCTCTGAAGGATTTGCAGGTGGAAAGGATCTGGTTCTCATCTTTGGAAATTTTTGAAGCTGAGAACCAGCCCCTGCTTACTACTTCCATGACCCATTTGTCTGATGTTAAAGACATCCAGTCCTGGACAAAGTAAACCAGCCTGCCCCTACAGGTGGTGGAGAATCGCCCTGGCAAACCCATCAGGGTGCCTGTTTGGTGGGGTTTAGGCTGAGGGGTGGAAGCAGGCCTGCTTGTACCCTGTCTGCCTCTCCTCTAAAGAACCCCTATGAGCATAAGCAGAAGAGGAGGCCTGGGCTTGGTAGAAAGGCCTATGAAAAGGCCTGCCCCTGCCCCTGGAATGCTGCCTCTGAGGTGGCTTGCCTTCCTTGGCCTGAGCACTCTGTAGGTGGTCCTGTATTCATCCATTTTCTTCATGTAGTTCTCTGTTTGCTCCCCAAACAGAGAATTACCCACAACAGGAAAATCCATGGCCTTAGCCTGGGTATCCTGAGACAGGCTAGTACATCTGAGCCAAGCCATCCTATGAAGGGCCACAGAGGTAGCCATGACTCTAGACGAAACATCATTGGAGTCCACAGCAGCATGGAATTGCACCTTGGATGCCTCAATACCATCCGCAGCCACCTGCTCCAGCTCCTTGGCAAGCTGTCCAGGGACCTGTTTAGCTAAAGCCATTACAGTGTCCCATCTAGATTTCTGATATCTAGCTGTATAGGCCATATAATTAGCCTGCCTGAGTCCCAAGGATGCTGCCATGTACTGTTTCTTTGTCATGACATCAATCCTCCTGGAGCCCTCATCTGGGGGATGTGAAGCCAAAGGTATATTTACCTTATCACAGGCTGAAGCCTGCACTACCTCAACATGGCTGCATTGCTGGGTAAGAAACTCCGTATCTGAACCTGAGAGAGTATACCTCTTGTCCACAGGAGGTATAGAATTAGGAGTCTGTAACATTTTTATTGTCTGTTTCCCAAAGGACTTATGAAGGGGAATAGACAGCCTCCTGGACTCTGGGATATCCATCATTTCAACATAGTCAGGCTCCTCCTGGTCATCCACAGCTTCTTCCATAGGAAGCTGAAGAGTTTCAGCCACTTTTTTGTAGAACATAAAATGGGAAGGGGACTCAGAAAGCCTAGGAGGAGACACTCCTGAAGGTCTGTGTGGGGAGATGTCCGGGTCAACGGGCACATCCAGACTTTCACAATCACCCTCACTATCCTCATACTCTCCTTCCTCCTCCGGTTCATAAAAATCCTCTAAATTATAATCCGGAACCGGGGGAACTGACCGAACCGAGTGCTGTCCTAATGGTGCCAGTTCGGTCGGAACCGGGGATAGCGACTGAACAATCCTTATCGCTTTGGCTATTTCATCAGTGGTCGGAGAAAGAACTTGTGGATCCACACCGGCTGATTTATCCCTTCTTGTTCTTTTAACCGGAACCGACTCCTCTGAGTCGGTTCTCCTTTTGCCCGAAGAAGTTTCGCCCTGGTCAGAGGGCACTCCTTCTGGTTCGGTTGGAACCGAACCGGGCTAGCCATCCGGGTCTGCGGACTTCTTGGCCTCCCTTTCCCTGAGCCTACTAACTCTTTTTTCCAGGGTAGCTGCAGGAAAATTTTTACAAATCTGGCAGTCTGAATCGAGGTGGTCAAACCCCAGACAATAAACACAGGTGGTGTGGGGATCAGCCTTAGCAAAGACTTCCCCACACACACTACAGTGTTGAAACCCAGTGGGCCCGGTTTTCCTTTTGGGTTTCTCAGACATGGCCAGTCCTAACAAAAACGTACCCTTTTTTTGGCAATCTGCCAGGCAAGACACCCTTATCGGTTCCTGACCGTGTTACGGGTCATGGAAAAAAATGTAATACAATCTTTTTTTTTTAGAAACAATAAGGACCGGTTACCACACTCTAAAAGCAGAATAAACTTTTTTGAACAACCTGATCGGTTCAAACCGAACCGATCCCACATTTACAAGTTCCACACAGAAAAAACAACAAAAATAAGCCTATCTAGTGCTCACGAAACCACAGACAGAGACTGAACCGGTAGGTCACGGTTTAAATTCGGTCGAAAACCAAGAAAAACGGTACTTTAACTGACAAGTTGAACCAAGCAAAGGAGAAAATCTCCGGAGCGACTGTTCAGTGAGGCGGAGTAAAGAATCTGACAGTTTGAGTTCAAACAGCAACAGACAGAGTCTCAACTGAGCTCGAGCTCAGCGTTCCATGCATGGCATGGAAAGTTAACTCTTTCATCTCCGGGGCAGTTCAAAGGTTGGACATCACTGCAATTTGTCAGAATACAGCAAGACTTCATGTTGTTTGAACAACACTGTTTAAACTAGCTGAAACATCACTAGCTGAAAACATCAATTACAAGGTGAACATTGCAAGAGCCATTAAAATAACAGAAAAACACAGAGAAAGCACAGAAAAGTAATTAAAATAACTGATCTTACTTTGAGAGGGCTCTTGCAGGAGATAATTACATATAGGACTGACGCCAGCTGGCGGCAGGACCCCACAGAAAAATTTCTAGCTAGCAGTCCCTGGCGAGGGACTGCCCCCACGTCAGGTGACCGGTGTCATGCGACGTCGGTATAAAGTGGCGATCCCAGACGCCCACCTTCCAGTTCTTTCCCACCATTAGCTTGTGCAGCACCTCGCAGTAAAGTTCGTGCTTAGTCAGCCCTGCTCTTTCATCGGTTTTACTGAAAATTATAAGTATTTTTTCCTCCTATCATCAGGTCATCATCGGTGTATGTCGTCCCCTACACCCTCCGAGCACAAAAACAAGTGCGACTCATGCGGTGCCCAACTGCCACACAAGGACGGCCATTCCCTCTGCTTCTTCTGTTTGAGCCCCGACCACCCGGTCGACAAGTGCCTCCTGCATTGCCTTCCATACAACGCAGCTACCCGCAGACGACGCCAACAGTCCTTGGAAGCCCATCTTCTAAAGAAAAAGATGTCTTCAATGGAGAAAGAACTGAAGAAGCTCAGGCAGGCGTCTACCTCTCCGGAAGGACATCGCAAAAAGCGGGACAAGGAGAGGCACCGGGAGAAGGCTTCCTCGCCCGCGACTCTGACCGGAGTCGTGGCCCAGGTAACATCCCCTCCGGGGGACCATCCGACAGCAGCCTCCAAGGGTTTGGAGGAGGCGTCGGCCCGCTTGTCTGGCTCATGCTCAGGCCTTATGGGCACCTCCGGCCAAAAGGAGGCCTCCGCCCCCAGTTCATCCACAGGCTTGCGGCCTACTGGTGCGGGCGACTCCCATAAGTCAGACGTCAGCTCCTCCGATGTCCGCCGGGAGAAGGTCAATAAGACACCCGAACCTTCGGGGTGGTGCATGACCTCGTCCCCTTGGACTGGGCCACTCCTCCTCCTCCTCCTCCTCGGCCCACCTCCAATGAGGGACTCTGTAAGACGGACGGTGGCTCCTCCGGCGCCCGCCGGGACCTAGCCCTTAAGCCGCACGTCAGCTCCCCTGACGTGCACCAGGCAACGGAACCTACAACGGACCCTTCAACTCCCATCGTACCCAGTTCCCTGCAGCCTTCGCTGCCATCTGGGGAGCCCGAGTCACCCCAGCCTGACCCCGGGGATTTTCCCCCGTCCCTGGGCGATGCAGGGGATGTTCCACCTCCATCAGACCCTCCTCCTAGGGAACCAGATCTGATGCCGGCCCCCCAGACACTGGCTCCAACGCCGGTCCCGACATCGGTCCCACCGACGCTGGCGGGGGATTTTCTCCTTCCGTTGGGCCCTGCTCCCCCGAGCCTCTCAATGTTGACCCGCCTGTGGGGGGCCACCTTCAGAGCCATCTGCTCTGGCAGCTCCTCCAGCACCCAGGTACCCGCCGTCTTATCCGACGCTGTCGTACCCGGGACCACAGTATCCAGCGCTGCAGTACCCGACGCCGGTCCCTCCGATGCCACAGTACCCGACACCTCAATACCCGGCACCGGTTTTCCCGCAGCCGGGTTTTGGTTATTCACCTTACGGATACAACCCCTATTCTTTTTCCCCCTCCTCCTCCACCTCCACCACCCCTCGGCTGCCAGTGGATCTTCATGAGACTGGCTTCATGGTGGGCTGAGGCCAAGGCTCAGCTCACCAAGGAAGTAGAGAGCCACCTTATGGTGATGGTGCCGCTCCCGTACACCCGAGATGACACACTCCCTCACCGCCTCCGGACTCCAGAGCCCTTCACTCTGAATCCCAAGAGGGGCAGGACACGCATCCAAGGATCCCCCCCAAGGAACCCGTTCCTCCCCCTAGCCATGTTAGGGAGTCTTATTCTGCTTCCGATTCTTCTTCTTCCCTCTCAGATTTCTCGGATTCCTCCGAAGGATGCTCCGAGAAAGATGATGTGCCTCAATCTCCGTCCAAGCCCCGGCTGAGGACCCCTGCGAAGTCCCCTCCGGAGGACCCTTCCTTTACGGAGTTGCTCAGAAAAATCCAGGAAGTACATTAGTGGCGTTCCTTGGAACCAGATCCTCAGCAGGTCAAACTAGCCGAACATCTGGATCTGCCCCTGACAGCTCCAACTTTAGTGCCACCCTGGATCGAGCCTCACGCCCACCTTGTTTCCACTATTTGGAAACAACCGTTGGCTTTAGCCCCGATTCCTAGGAAGTCTAACAGGCTATACCAGGCTCCTGAGGGTGTAGACTATTTGGACTCTCACCCTCGTGCAGATTCGGTTGTGATTAGCGCCGCTCATGGCCGGTCAGCGCATCCCAAACATCTAAGCTCGTCTCCTCCGGATAAGGAATCTCGCCTCCTGGACCTGTATGGAAGAAAAATTTACGCCTCTTCCACACTGGGAATTCGGGCCCTGAATTACGTTGCTCATATGGGAGATTACCAGAAGGCCATCCTTACCCAGGCAGAATTTAAGATTGACTCCTTACCTGACTCTCAAGTCAAGCAGGAGTTAGCTGATTTAGTCCGTTCTGCTCATTCGGCCAGTCACCACATTCTGCGGATAACAAACGATGCAGTGGACACTGCCGGGCGGAGCTCCGCTTTTGTCGTGAGTCTTCGGCATCATGCCTGGCTCCACGTGTCAGGTTTGGTCCCAGAGGTGCAGTCCGCAATCCAGGAAGCACCTTTCAGGGGTTCGGTGCTTTTCAGCAGTGATGTCAAGGACATCATCACCGACTTGCAGGAAAAGGGGACGGCTCTGAAATCCGTGGATTCCATGTACCGTCCCCATCACCCACAGCGCTGTCCTTTTCACAGACACAGTCGGCCAGAAGCGAAACCCCAAGGAAGGCGGGCCACTAAACGTTGGGCCCCTGCAGCTGCCAGGCCCCCCTCACCCAAAAAAGCAGCAGGTGCCCCAGCTGCGGCGCTGCCCCACACCACCTGACTCCTCCCCTCTTCCACCACCTCCGGACACACCGGAGGAACCGGTAGGAGGGAGGTTCTCCCTCCACCTTCCAGGTTGGGAGAGGATAACAATGGATTCATGGGTGCTTCAGATTATAGCGGAGCGGCACTCTATAGAGTTTCTACAGAAACCACCCTGCCACCCACCTCTGAAGTAGTCCTATGCAAGGGACCATCTTCCTTTGGTCTGGGAAGAAATCTCTGACCTTCTCACGAAGCAGGCCATAGAACCCGTTCCCCCTCACCTTCAAGGGATGGGTTACTATTCTCATTTCTTCCTGGTCCCAAAGAAGACGGGAGATCTCAGACACATTCTCGATCTCAGCTCTTTGAACCTTTACATGGAATACAAAAGGTTCAGGATGCTCTCCCTACAGACCCTTCTGCCCCTCCTTTGGCTGGGTCAATAGCTTTGTGCACTTGATATGCAGGATGCATATCTGCACATCCCCATTCACCCTTCTCATCACAAGTACCTCCGGTTTGCTTTTCAGGGGGACCATTACCAGTTCCAGGCACTCCTGTTTGGTCTTTCCTCAGCACCCTGAGTCTTTACCAAATGCCTGGCTGTGGTAGTGGCCCACCTGCGTACGATGGGAGTTCAGGTGTTCCCTTACCTGGACGACTGGCTCCTGGTGGCCTCATCCAGGGAGGAGCTCCTGCATTTTCTCTCCCTCACCCAGGAGGTTTTTACTTGCCTGGGTATTACCATCAACCATTCCAAGTCTCATCTGGATCCCTCCCAGAGACTACAGTTTATCGGGGCTATCCTCGATACGACAGTGAGCAAGGCCTTCCTGCCTCCGGACAGGGCGACCTCTCTTCAGTATCAGATTTCCCTGCTTTCAGAACGCAGGAGGGTTCCGGCGAGGTCAGTTCTCTGTCTCCTGGGGCTCATGGCGGCCGCTATCCTGACAGTTCCCCGGCCTCGGCTCCACATGAGGATCTCTCAGTGGACTCTTCACTCCCAGTGGGATCAACTTGTAGACGACCTAGATCATCTAGTTCTGATCTCCTCACCGATGGCACGAGACTTGCAATGGTGGATGGTTCAAGAGAACCTGTTTCGGGGGGTCCCCTTCTGTCATCTTCTCCCCTCCCAGACTCTGACCACAGACGCATCAGGCGAAGGTTGGGGAGCCCATCTGGGTCCTCACCGAACCCAGGGATTATGGTCCAGATTGGAACTAGCTCTCCACATCAATGTGCTCAAGCTTCAAGCAGTACTATATGCTCTCCAAGCCCTTACCAATACATTCTTCCCAGTCACCTAGCCGTCCAGACGGACAACATGTGCGTGGTGTGGTACATCAACAAGCAGGGAGGGACTCGATCCTACCCTCTATGCAGGGAAACAGTGAGGGTTTGGGACTGGGCAACTCAACACAACCTTCACCTCACAGCAATTCATGTTCCAGGAGTCGACAATACCCTCGCAGACAAGCTAAGTCACTCCTCTGCCCTGCCACATGAGTGGGAGTTGGACCAAAAGGTGCTAGATGACATCTTCCACCTTTGGGGGACTCCACAGGTAGACCTGTTCGCCTCTTCCCAAAACGCAAAACTTCCCAACTTTTGCTCGCTCATTCCAGAGTGAGGCGCTTTCTGGAACGACGCTCTGTCTCTAAGCTGGAAGGGCAGATTCGTCTATGCTTTTCCCCCAATTCCTTTGGTCCCTCATGTATTGCAGAAACTAACAACAGAAGGAGTGAGAATGATTCTGATCGCTCCTTTCTGGCCCAGGCAAATCTGGTTCTCTCTTCTACAACAATACTCAGAGGTTCCTCCTCTTCCTCTTCCTTTATCTCAAAGTTTTCTGACCCAGGATCAGGGGACCTTGGTACATCCGGGACTCAAGTCCCTACAACTTCATGCATGGCTCCTGCAGACCTAGCTCAATCCTGCTTTGGTGTCCCTCCAAAGGTGGCAGAGATTCTAGTGGAGGCTAGGAAACCCTCCACTAGGTCCACTTATGCCATGAAACGGAAGAGATTTTCTATTTGGGCCGCCTCTAGGAATGTGGAGCCTTTCTCCTGTTCAGTGGCCGTTCTGCTGGAATATTTACATCACCTCTTTGACCTGGGTCTCAGTCATTCCTCCTTGAAAATGCACATGGCCGCTATTTCAGTGTACCATGATCCTTTCACAGATAAAGCTTTTGCCCAGTTAGAGGTCTCTAAGACCTTTCTTAGAGGGGGTCCTTCATCTGAGGCCCCCCGTCTGGACCTCTGCTCCCCCTTGGGACTTGAACTTTGTTCTTGAGAAACTTACCCTTCCTCCCTTTGAACAGGCGGCCTCCACAGATCTGAAGTTTCTTTCATGGAAGACACTCTTCTTGGTGGCCATTACTTCCGCTTGAAGAATTTCCGAGCTCCAGGCCCTTATGTGTAAAATCCCATACCTGATTTTTCACAAAGAATGAGTGACTCTTTGCACGAACCCTAAGTTTCTACCTAAAGTGGTAGCAGAGTCTGCCTTAAATCAGTCTATAGAGTTACCTGCCTTTTTCATACAGTACTCCAACCAAGGAGAATATTTACTCCATACCATGGATGTTCACCGGATTCTGAGATACTACACCGACAGGACGAAGGATCTCAGAAAGACTGATCAGTTGTTCATCTCTTTTGCTCACAAAAGGGAAGGCAATGCTGTTTCCAAGCAATGCCTGTCGAAGTGGTTAGCTCATTGCATCACTTTCTGTTATGACAAGTACAACAAGACCCTCCTGGGTTAGGTCAGAGGTCACTCCACACGAGGAGTAGCAGCCTCTGCGGCTTGTTTCAAGAATGTGTCTGCGGCAGACATATGCGCTGCCACCACCTGGACTTCCGTCCATACCTTTATGAAACACTACAGTTTGGACATTGCCTCTCACCGTAGAGCAGGCTTCGGGCTAGCTGTTTTGCAAGGCTACTGCTACTTTCAGGGGTAGTTTCCTCCTCCCATTGCCTTTTATTTGTTCCTGACTGCTTGGGATTCAATCCAATATGTAATTACCTACTGTAAGAACCCTCTCGAAGTAAGATAGTACAGTTAAGTAAGAACTTACCATAAGAGTAGATCTTCTCGAGAGGCTCTTGCAGTAGGTAATATCTTCCCGCCCTCCATCCTCCTAGGTTTTTTCAGCTCTTTTTCCAGGGATGGAAACATCTGCTTCTCTCTCGTCTGGGTCTTCTGGGCCTGTGGCGGGAAAGAACTGGAAGGCGGGCATCTGGTACCGCCCCTTTATACCGACGTCGCATGACGCCAGTCACCAGACGTGGGGGTGGTCCCTCGCCAGGGGCTGCTAGCTAGAAATTTTTCTGTGGGGTCCTGCCGCCGGCCGGCATCAGTCCTATATGTAATTACCTACTGCAAGAGCCTTTCTCGAAGATCTACTGTTACGGTAAGTTCTTACGTAACTGTACTTTCTGCAGAGCTACAAATGCTGTGTATCAGGTGAACAGCTAGCTAGTAGAAACAATCAGCTGCAGTTGGTTAAACACCCAATTACAGAGTGTCCCGAGGTAAAATGGCACCAGTCACCAAACACCTGCTGCAGTTGTGTCCAAAGGCAAGTACCTTACTTCCTGGCCAGTGTGGAGTTTGGGGAGGGTGTGAGGTGACCCTCTTGACCCTGCCTGTCCTCAGAGTGTGCTGAGGGGAATTCTGCCTGCTTCCTGGCCAGTTTGGAGTTCATGGAGGGTGAGAGGTGAAATTCTCAACCCTGCTGGTCCACTGAGGGGGATTCCACTTGCTTCCCGGTCAGTGTAAAGTTTGGGGAGGGTGTGAGGTGACCCTCTTGACCCTGCCTGTCCTCAGAGTGTGCTGAGGAGAATTCTTCCTGCTCCCTGGCCAGTTTGGAGTTCATGGAGGGTGAGAGGTGAAATTCTCAACCCTGCTGGTCCACTGAGGGGGATTCCACTTGCTTCCCAGTCGGTGTAAAGTTTGGGGAGGGTGTGAGGTGACTCTCTTGACCCTGCCTGTCCTCAGAGTGTGCTGAGGGGAATTCTGCCTGCTTCCTGGCCAGTTTGGAGTTCATGGAGGGTGAGAGGTGAAATTCTCAACCCTGCTGGTCCGCTGAGGGGGATTCCACTTGCTTCCCGGTCAGTGTAAAGTTTGGGGAGGGTGTGAGGTGACCCTCTTGACCCTGATGGTCCTCAGAGTGTGCTGAGGGGGATTCCGCTTGCTTCCTAGCTGGTGAGGCGTTCAGGCAGGGTGTGAGACTACTCTCTCGACTCTGCTGGTCCTCTGAGTGTGCTGAGGGGGATTCCACATGCAGAATTTCTTCCATTATAGTACCATGGGAGTGAGGGGCAGTGAAGGAGCAAAGTGCATCAAAATCCCCCTGCTGGCCTAGGAATGATGGACAGTTCGGTCTCTGCCTTTTTCCAAACCAAATAGAACACTCTGTTTTTCCCTTATTTGCCCTCTTTTATTGAGCTCAGATGTTGCTTTTTAATGCTTCCCTTCCAACACATTCTGTTTTCCTGAGGAACTGCCAGCAGTTGGAGCATGGAGAACATGGAGGCCTTAATGGGGTATGGCAGGGTTGAATAAGGCCCTGCCCCATTCGTTATGCAGAAAGAGTTTAAATGCAAGGGTCTGTTCTGTCCTCTTTTTCTGTCTCTTCTCTGTCTGGTTGCGCAACCAGATTTTCTTGTGAGACCTAGGGACTGATCACTCCAACGGTTTCACAATTCTCCATCTCTCACTGTCTCTCTGCCTTCACTTGCTGTTCTGTCTTTTCTTACCCCTTGTATATCTGCAGTTATAAAAAAATAAATGTGAACCTCTCCGTAAAACTCTGTGAAACTGGGATCCCTTTGTTTAAAATTGGAAATAGTGAAACTGTTAATTGCAAAATGCTATTTGGAACTCAAGAGGTTAACCTGAGATGCAGTTTTTAAGCCCTCTTGCAGAGTTGTCAACAAGAAGTCAGTTCTGGGACACCATGTACTGTTTTGCTGCACCTGCAAGGAACGATACTGACAAGAACATTCTGTGAGAAAGAGGATGTCAACGAGGCAAATACTTGTGATAAACAAAGCAGCAGTGCTTTTGCTAGAGAGGCAAGGAAAGTGAGAGACTGAAACTTGGAACTGAGATACCCTCAGAAGGACTTTGTTTTCTCTGTACTGCTTTTGTAAACAGTTATACTGAACAGTTTTAATTTTTTATTTTGCTGTTATTGTGAAAAGCTAAAAAGCCATTTGCGAATTTGAAACTACTGTTGGTTGTCCTATGTTTCCTAACAAGTGCCTTGATGACATGGGGCATACGTTAAAGCAAGAGGGATTTGATTTGAAGCCCATCTCAGCCACTGCCAAAACCTGTGCTGCTGTGGGATCATGATGGGGTTGATTGGTATAGGGAGCATGACAGACATATTTTCACCCCAGGGGTCCTTTAGCATCAGTAACTAAGTGCAGTACGCTGACTAGGTTGAAATGCTGTGGAGGCGGAGCCATGAATATTCATATAATGAGCTGGCCAATCAGAAAAGAGCAGGAGGTTGTGCTGCGTGGAGCTGCCCAGAGGACATCAGAATTTTTTCTCAGACTGACAGAGAAACACTACCTCTGAGGTGCTCTCTCTCACATAGAGAAAAACACTTTTTTGGCCATTTTCTTCACTGTTGTGCTGAGTCTGTGACTATTTTTGTTATTTTTTCTTTTTTAGCGGTTCCCGACCAGTTCCCAGGAACCACTTTTTCCTGCAGTTCCCTTTTTTTTTTGGTAAAATGTTATTGTGTTTCGTGTATTATAACAGTTCAAGTTATTCATTGTTTTGCTGCTTGTTCTGTTTTTAAATTGCAGTTCTTTACCACGAGGGAACCAACTGCTGTAGGACTTAATCCCTTTTAGGAACCGATAATTCACAGTTTTTCTGACAAATTGACATGTCAGAAAAGCCAAAAAAGAGGACTGGGTCCACAGGTTTTAAAAATTGTGTAACGTGCCACAGAATTGTGGCAAAAGCTGATAATCACAACCTGTGTTTACAGATCCAGCTCATTACTGTTCCCTTTGCTCTAAATTTTGTTCAAAGACTCTAAGGAACAGAGCAAAAAGGTTAAGAGAAATGGCTGCTAAGGCTACTGATGAGGGGCCATCTGAGAACAAGGGTGCTGATGAAGTACCTGCTAAACCTAAAAGTAATAGCAGCAAAGGTACTGATGAAGTACCATCTAAAGGGAAAGATGGAAGCAAAGGCGCTGATGAGGTGCCTTATAAATCTAAAGCTTTCAAAGGTGCCGATGGAGTGCCAACTATGAAAAGAAAACTTGACCAGGTCACTGATGAAGTGCCTAAGAAATCTCGGAAAGAAAGGCATGCTACTTCATCCCTCCATCATCAAACAATCAGCAGGCAAAAAGCATAAAGATAAATCAAAAAAAACATTGAGCTTCAGGGGCACAATCCCCCAGATCTACAAGGGGATTTACCCTCTGCGGAAGAAATGGCCAATGCTTGAAATCTTTACCAAAATCTTCAGAGCATGGGGGTCTATGTTCAATACCCCTGCCACTCCTAATCAACCTCCCAGTTCAGCCCCTTCTCATGTAAGTGGTTTTCCTGGGGATGATGAAAATTATTATGGCATTGACCCTGATGACTGGGAAGCCCCTTTGAGCTTGATGTCTCCCCTGATCCTAATTTTGGAGCTTCCCACAGTGATCAGGAGGAGTCTTCCATGATGCTAACCTTTTTGCAGAATATGGTGGACACCCTGGGTCTCCCTCGCAGGACTCCACACAGGAGGATAAAGACTACAGGGATATGATGAGTCTTCCCCCTGCTAAAAAGATTGTCCTCCCTATATAAAAAGCATTGAGGAAAAATATAATGAAGCTGCTCCAGACACCTACATCTCTGAGGTAGACAAGAAAATAGACAAGAAGTATCCGCTATCTAGGACTGACACTGACTTCCTGTAAGTGCACCCTAGTCACGAAGGAGTGGTACAGCAGGTAGTTTGTGATAAAGCTAATGCTACCCTCTCCTCTCAACCTCCTGAGAAAGACTAGGAGATTTGATTTCATGGCTAAAAAATCTTATACTTCAGCCTCTCTCCTCTTGCACCTTTCTTTCTGCCTGGCTTATACTGTCAAGTATCAGAAGACTCTATGGCAATCTGTTCTGGCTATTGCCCAGCATAACTCAGATACCATGATCCAGGACTTACTAGAGACAGCTAAAACTGCCTTGGAAGCTACTAAATTTCAATTCCATATGGCAGCAGACAACAGTGATGCAGCTTCCAGGGTTATGGCCCAGGTCATCTCCCTCAGGTGCTTCACTTGGTTAAGAACAACCAAAGGCCCAGCGGTGTAGAGGGTTGAGGCGTGGGCACCTTACCTGGACCCACGCTGGTGACCTAGGTTCAGGAACGGACTCGGGTCACTGGGAGCTGGCAAGGGTGGGAGAGGATTGAGTATCCATAGGGACTGCTCTTCTCTCCCGGGGCTGGGTTAGGGAGTAATCTGTCAGCAGCAGCCTCTGGTGGAGACCAGGAGTACTGCACAACAGCGAAGGAGGGACATACATAGAAAAGTGTGAAAAACACTCCATGTCACGCCGGATGATGGCTGCCTGGCTCTCCAAGCTCGTCAGTGCCTCTGCAGCCTTCCACCTCAGCAGTGTCTCCCTGGGCCAAGATGATGTGCTGGACTGCGTCCCCCTGGCTGGTGCTTTCCCCCTTGGAGGAGGGGGATCCGTCCAGCAAAGGGATATGCCAGGTTACCTGGGGAGATGGTTGTCATGTGAGAGTGGAGGTTCAGGGGACAGGATGGGTAGGTAGAGGCCCTGGCTTGCTGGAAGGAGACTGATGTGGATGCAAGTAGGGGAGAAAAAGAAATAATACAAAAGAACACCCAACCTGTAACAAGACACCCAGTCCAAAGCAATGGACTTCCCCTGTAACCCAGACTCCCTCTTTGGTGATAGAACGGAGGCTTACATGAAGAAGGTAGACAAATACAAGGCTGCCTACCAGAGCAACGCAGCCAAGAGTAAGGCTGCTACTCAACAGAGGGCTCAAAACAAAGGGAGCAGGGGTTTCTTCCCAAGACCCTTCCCTCCTTATCCTATGCCAGTGGACTATACTCAAATGAGGGGATTCTACAGAGGGAGAGGCAGGAGAGGATAAAGGAGTGCTACCTCTACTCCTGCTCCTGCCACTCAGTCTAAACTCTGACTCCTCCATCCTGGTTGCCTCCCCTCTACCTGTAGGGGGCAGACTCTCTGACTACCTCCAGTCCTGGTCCCTCAGAACTTCAGACAGCTGGGTCCTGGAGATACTGGAAAAGGGCCTACTCCTTCAGTTCCAGAGGTTTCCACCTCTCAGGGGTCCTTTTATATCAAAACCCCAAACTCCTACAGAAAATTTTTTTCTGGAGCTGGAGGTAAAGAAGCTGCTCTCAGCAAAGGCAATAGAGAGAGTACCTCCTTCCCAGACAGGGAAATGTATCTATTCCAGATACTTTCTTGCAGAGAAGAAAAATGGGGAGTGCAGACCTATTCTCAACCTCAGGCACCTGAACAGGCACTCAAACCAAAATTCAAATGGTCACTCAACAACGATTCATTCCTTTCAGCAAGGAGACTGGCTAGTCTCCCTGGATCTCCAGGATGCCTATTTTCATATTCCAATAAGGCAGTCCCATGGAAAATTACTAAGGTTCAGGCTACCATCAGGGCACTAACAGTTTGCAGCTATGCCCTTCAGCATTTCTTCAACCCCAAGGGTATTCACGAAATGCCTAGCTGTGGTGGCAGCTTAACTCAGAAAACACATTTCAGTCTACCCATACCTGGACGACTGGCTCCTGGTGTGCAACACTCCTCTGCAGGTGTAAGAAGCCCTCACTATTACAAAGTGAACTCTGCAGTCTCTGGGATTCCTCAAATGAAGAGAAGTCCTATCTGACTCCAACTCAGCTCCTCACTTTTATTGGGGCAGAGCTGGATACTCAGCAAAGCAGAGTCTTTCTCCCTGCAGAGAGGGTCCAAAAATTCCTGGCACTGGCCAACTCCTTCATCTTGGGCCAGCCCAGGCCACCTAGACATTTTCTAAAGCTCTGGGACACATGGCATCCATGACAGCTGTTGTTCCAGGGGTCAGGGTCCAGATGTGGGTCATATAGTACCACCTTCGGGCTTACTAGTGCCAAAAAAGTAATTCTCTGTTCAAGCTGGTTTCAGTCACAAAAACCTTAATCCAAGTTCTGGACTGGTGGAAGGATCCTACCAACCTGTCAGTCGGAATCCTCTTACAACTGCATTCTCCCACAAAAATCATTACCACAGATGCCTCCCTCCTGGGGTGTGAAGCTCATCTGGACAGCCATTCTGTCAGTGGCATTTGGACTCCAAAGCAATCTGTAAGCCACATCAATCTACTGGAGCTCAGAGCCATCTACCTTGCTCTGAAATCCTTTGCCCTGCAGCTGAAAGGCCATTCGGTACAAATCAGAATGGACAACACCACTGCAGTGTTTTACATAAACAAGCAGAGTGGCACAGGGTCAACAGTGCTTTGTACAGAGGCAATGAAAATCTAGTCTCTGGCCTACTCCTTCGACATCAGCCTTTCAGCCATATACCTCCCAGGCAAGGACAATACTCTAGTGGATGCCCTCAGTCAGATCAGCCAGGAGCACAACGAATAGACTCTGAACAAACAGGTCCTTGCCACAGTCTTCAGAAGGTGGGGCACACCAGAAGTAGCTCTGTTTGCCTCACACCTCAACCATCAACGTCCTCTGTAATGCTGCAGGCCTCCAGCACTAGGGACTTTTCCAACAGATGCCTTTTCCCTGGACTGGTCAGGGAAGTTCCTTTATGCTTTTCCTCCTTTCCTTCTGATTCACAGAGTGCTGCTGAAGCTCAGGTCCCAGCCTGCAACAATTATTCTGGTGACACCAGATTGGCTAAGGCAGTCGTGGTACTCTCCTGTGCTAGCCTTGGCTTCCAGCAAGTCAATCCAGCTTCCCCTCAGTCACTGTCTCCTGACTCTTCCTCAGATAGGGGTGTCTTATCCAATCTGAAGTCTCTTCACTTCAAAGCCTGGCTTGTGAGGAGTTGGAATAGGTCCGTAGCCTCGCAATCAGAAAATATGAAGTTAAGATGGGGACAGAGGTACGAGGTTTTTGCATCATCACACTCCAGCGGGTGTCATAGAGGAGTGGCAATTATGATCCCTCCTCCTACCCCCTTTGAAATAACTCAATCTTATACTGACGTACAGGGGTGTGCGTAATTTTGCAGGGACGCATGTATGGTCAAGAGGTGACATTAGTTAACGTATACCTTCCTCCACAGACAAATACTCCAGTTATAAGATTTCTTCTTTCAAAAAATCCTAGAAATACTTAAAGGGCAAGTAATCATAGGAGGAGATTTTAATTTAACACCATCACCGAACAAAGACTGCTCTCATCCCCTAAAACGTAGACAAACAAATGCCACTAAATACTGTATATTAAAAAAATGCTTGACCATCTGGGGCTGGTAGATACATGGCGCTCAATGTTTCCATTGAGCCCAGGATATACTTATTATTCAACCAGACACCATACTTACTCTAGGCTAGACTACTTTATAACTACGTGTGAACACTTAACCTCAATACAGGATATAGAAATAGGACCAAAAATCTTGTCAGACCATCATCCTCTTATTTTAAAAATTGACTTGGGCAGAATTAAAAAACAGACACTGTGGTGCCTCATCCCCTCTATCTTAAAAGATAAACAGTTTACAGACTTAATGAAAAAAAGAATACCCCAATTCCTATCAGAAAATTCTACTCCTGACATCTCGGAGGCTATAATTTGGGACTCTCTAAAAGCAACATTAAGGGGAGAAATGATAGCATACTCAGTCAAGAAAAAAAGAGATCTAGATAAGAAATACTCTGAATTAACCTACTGTATCCAACAATACCAGTTAATGTATAGGGATGGGGACAAGCAACTAGCGCAAAAAATCAAGGATGCAAAAGCCTCCTTGCAAAAAATAATGGATACTAAAATTCAACAGACTCTACCTTAAACTAAATAACTACATGGGAGGATCTCGAGGGACATACTGGTTAGCCCAAAAAATAAGAACCCAGAAACGCATGGCCACGATAATCAAGGCTAAAAATACAGCAATGTGCTTATTAACTCATAAAGATGAAGAAATTAGGCAAATATTCACTGAATATTTTACCAACCAATACCAGCAAAAAGATGAAAATACTTCAGATGTAAGGAGTGAAATTTTTAAAGGACTTGCCTCTCCCGCACCTAAATGAAACTCATAAAACAATATTAACAGCCCCAATTACAACAGAGGAAATTCAGGCAGGGATCAATAATCTCAAACAAAATCACTGCCCAGGACCAGACGGATATACCTCTGAGTGGTATAAACAATTCGCCAGAGAAGTTACACCTCAATTATTAAGGGTGTTTACTGAGGTCACTAGGGGAGACCCCCCCCATGGGATTATGCGGTGCTATCTCCAATCCCAAAACCAAAGACTCTTCAATCCCATCTATGTGTAGACCTACAGTATTTCTATCTTAAATAATGATTATAAAATCTTCATGACGATATGGGTGACTAGGTTAGAAACAATTTTGCCTTCTATTATTCATCAAGACCAGACAGGTTTTATAAAAAAAAAGAAATACAACAGACAATATTAGCAGAACTTTTATTTTGATTGAAGAGAAAGATCCCAGCAGTAATGTTAAGCCTGGATGCTGAGAAGGCGTTCGACAGGGTGTCCTGGGATTTTTTATGGGACACCCTGTAGAAATTCCAATTTCCAGAAACTTTTGTGAGTTGGTTAAGAAACATATACAATGCTCCTCGAGCATACATCTGTATAAATGGAGGGTTATCTGCCCCTTTCCCATTAACTCGTGGTACACGTCAGGGGTGCTCACTGTCGCCCTTATTATTTGCCATCTACATGGAGCCCTTGGCATCGGCTCTTTGTGAGGCTTGGGAGGTGGAGGGGATCCCACTGGGCCAAAGGGAATATAAGCTCAATTTATTTGCTGACGATATTCTGCTGAGTCTGATATCCCCAGAAACTTCTATTCCAGCCACATGGCATATACTAAAAAAATTTGAAAAAGCAGGGGGATTTAAACTTAATAAGAATAAAACTGAAGTCTTGCTTTTAAATTTCTGCCCCAGCAGTGAAATACGTCGGATTTATCCCTTAAAATGGAACTCTACTAAAATTAAATATCTTGGAGTTTATCTTTCCTCAAATTTAGAGGTAATAGAAACAATAAACTATGAACCCCTAACTCAAACAATTCAACAAGACCTTAAAAAATGGTCAGCCTTACACTTATCCCTTTTTCAATGGGCAGAACTGCTACAAATGAATGTACTTCCGTGACTTTTATACTTATTTCAAAATATTCCCTTTTTTCCTTCGGGATTTTACTTTAAATCCCGGGGAAAAATCTTTTCGGGTTTTGTGTGGGGTACCCATAAGATCAGGATGCGTTATTCAATGTTAACATTATCTGTGGCCCAGGGTGGTATTTACCAAATCTAGAACTATATGCAGCAGCTGCTTTTCTTAAAATACTGATATTATGGGTAACAAGGAAATTCTTGGCACCATGGAAAATACTGGAGTTTGAAATCAATGATATGTATGACATTCACAGGCTTTCGTTTTCTTCTCCTGTGAAAACCCCTCCACTTAAGAATTTTACTAAGATTACAGCTGGTGTTTTAAAGATTTGGTATAGGATGAGGGAAAAACCATACTTGAATCTGATTTATACATACTGTATGATACTTTCATACGATGAGCAATTTATTCCATCTCACTCAGATCAAACTTTTTCACAATGGAGATGGGGGCTTATCCCATGTTTTCCAGTTTCTAGATGAAAAGGGAATGTGCTCATTTGAAGAACTAAGAGCAAACTATAAATTAAGAAGAAATGACTTCTTTAGATATTTACAAATACGAAATTATATTTTAAGGAAAAGGAACATTGAAGCAAAATTACCAACCCCTATGAACCTAAATTTAAAACTATTCATAGACACTATTAAAGGCCAATTGGGAGAGCATTTGATAGGGAACATCTACAAGGGAATTGGAGACCAAGTTCAAGAGTCAACATTGTCCATCCTAGAGAGAGATGGAACTGAGTTAGGTTTTTCCATCTCCCCCACCCTTTGGACACAGACAACAGAGCGAGCCACTAAAATTACTTCCTCCATATTCTGGAGAGAATATGCATGGAAATGCAGAATTCGCTATTTCCACTCACCAGCCTTGCTGGCTGAATACCTGCCAGAAATGGATGGTCATTGCTGGAGAGAGTGTGGATGCACTTTAGCTAACCTAGGGCACATCATGTGGTTTTCTCCAATATCAATGCCATTCTGGTGCTCCCTTCAGGGGGAATTAACAAATTGCTTAGGTGAGACAATAGAATTGACAGCGGAGATGGTTCTACTATCAATATATCCAGACCGGTCCCCCTCCTGGGAAAAAACACTAATGCCCATTTTTTTGCTTGCAGCAAAAAAGGTGCTAACTAGAAAATGGATGAAAAAAGTAGTACCAACAATACAAGAATGGAGAGAAGTTATAATTGATATATATATATATATATATATAAAATGGAAGGTTTATCAGCACAGCTAAATGACAGAATACCAAGTTTCCAGAACAAATGTAGAGGATGGTCTCTATACCAAGCTTGTATAGACAAATAATTTACTCCTTAAAAAAAAAAAAAGGAGGTGGGGTGGGGGGCCCTGCCTCATCTTCCACCTTTTTTTCATTTTTCTCCTGCTTGTCTGTCCTGAAATAGGAAGGAGTGTCTTAACTTTTAAAATAATGTAAAAGCATATAATCTGAACAAAGAGTGGCTATCACTGTCAGAAATGGATATATGTGTATTGTGTGTGAAATGAAAACCCTTTTTTTTAATAAAAATCAAAATAAAAAAAAAAAAAGAATAGGTCCGTAGCATCCTGAGAATGGCCAGGAAACCTAGTACCAAGAAAACTTATGCAGTCAAGTGGAAAAGATTTTCTTTTAGCTGCAAGGGGAAACATTTCACTCCTCTCAAAGCATCAGCCCCCAATCTTCTGAACTATTTGGCTCACTTGCAGGCCTAAGGCCTCATCCTTAAAGCTGCACCTAGCTACAATTTCTGTTTACCTGTCTATAGGCAAGGAGCAATCATTTCATTACCTGTTTTCAAAAAGGAAGACAGTCTTTCTAGTGGCCATTACTTCTGCTGGAAGAATTTCAGTTACAAGCACTCTGAACAGACCCCAACTACATTATCCCTCATAGGAACAAGGTAGAGCGCAGAACAAACAGGAAGTTTCTCCCTAAGGTGGTCTCTGAATTTCACCTTAACCAGTCTATTACTCTTCCTGTTTTCTTCACTGAAAAACCCACTCCTGGGGAGCAGAGGCTCCATAGTCTGGATGTGAAGAGAGCCCTATCCTACTTCTTTGAGCACACCAAGCAATTCAGGGGCTCCACTACCCAGCTTTTTCTCACCTATGGGGAGGTAGGTAGAGGAAGGCCAGCCACTAAGAGAACACTCTCTCTCATTGGATAGTCTCCTGTATTCAGTTCTGCTATGACAAGGCTGGTAAACAGCCCCTTGAAGGCATCAGGGCTCCCTCTACCAGGGGCACTGCTCCCACAGTGGCAGCTGCAAGGGACATTCACTTGCTTGATGTCTGCAAAGCAGCCACATGGAATACTGTACACAAATTCACAAAGCATTACTGCCTGGATGTACAGTCCAGATCTGATGCCAGATTTGGCAGGGCGGTCCTGCAGAGCATCTTCCCCAAGTAGGTTTCGTACCCGCCTCCCAACTGCACTGTGCTGTAGTCTGCACTTAGTTACTGATGCTAAAGGGCCCCAGCGTGAGAAGAAAAAATTACTCACCATAGTAATTTTGTTTCTTTCAAGGTGTCCTTTAGCATCAGTAAGCTCCCACCCTTCCTCCCTGGAAACCTTTCTGAAGAGGACTCTGCTTCCTCATTATTGCCAAATTTGTCCCTGAAGTTTTTGAATTCCATTTAAAGCAAAGTTTTCATGTTTTTCAGTGGTTTTCTGTCAATGCCGTTGCAAGAATTTTGGATTCTGTTGGCCCACACTAACATGGGCATGTTCCCATTCTTCCTTCAAAAAAAATTCTGGTGCCCTCTAGGCAGGCTCAACTCAGCCCACCCTCCTGCTCTCTTCTGATTGGCCAATTCATTATATGAATATTCATGGCTCCACCTCTGAGGCAGTTCAACATAGTTGGCTACTGCACTTAGTTACTGATGCTAAAGGACACCTTGGAAGAAACAAAATTACTACAGTGAGTAATTTCTTCTTGTCCATCACAGAAGTGCTAGGTAGGAGGTCATTACCTGCTTGTTTCAGCTTTGCTGTGTGCCTTCCTGCTTTTGTTCTACATTCATTGCACCATTAAAATGTGTTGTTTCACTTCTTACATTGCCCGTGCTAACAGGCATGTGTTTGCACATGGTATGCATGACTCTGCCATTAGAAGCAGTTGGCAAAATGGCTGAAAGGTGGAGGTGTCGCTGGTGGGGGACTTCAGTCTTCCAGATGTAAGATTGAAACCTCCCTGTGGCAGTTTCATCCAAAAGCATGGGCTTCCTAGACTTTCTGCAGGGAGTGCTCCTCAGACTAGTCAGTGAGCCCACTCAAGATGGGGCAAAACTGGATCTGGTGCTTACTAACAGGGACAGTATTGTGGACGTAAAGGTGGGAAGTCATCTGGAGACCGGTGATCATCGTACAGTGTAGCTCAATGTGAAAACAGCTGCAGAAGCCAACCACACAATGACGCAAGTCCTGGAGTTCAGAAGGGCTGATTTTACAAAGATGGGTGAATGCCTCAGGAATTACCTGGCAGGAGGGGGAGGATCTGGAGGTGGTGGAGGAATAGTGGGCCAAACTAAAAGAGGACATAGTGAAGTTTATGAACCTTTGTGTCCAGCAGGTAAAGTAAAAGAAGGAGGAGCCCACTGTGGCTCTCAAAAGAGGTAGCAGAAAAGGTAAAGGCTAAAAAGGTTGCATTCATGAAGGTATGAGGATTCCCGGAGAGGAGGATAGGGAACTGTATCGGGGAAAACAGAGGGAGGCAAGGAAAAGTGCAAACAGGAAAGAATGGATCAGGGATTATCAAAAGGGGACAATATATTTTTTAGGTATGTTAATGAGAAAAGGAAGACAAGAGAGGGATTGTATGGTTAAAGAAGGAAGGGGTGACTGTGCTAAGGAATATCAAGAGAAGGCAAACATCTTGAATGACTACTTCTGCTCAGTATTCACAGTAGAAGGGGAGGGACTACACAAAGGCACCTGGAGTTTTGTTAGCAGGGAAATGGACACTAGTCCATTTTCAAAGGAGAAGGTCCTGAAAGCTCTCACTAATCTGAAGGTGGACAAAGCATTGAGGCCAGACAGGGTACGTCCAAGGGTGCTGAGGGGGCTACTGGCTGCACCTCTGACAGACCTGTTTAACAGATCACTGGAGACTGGTGTGATCCTGGAGGACTGGAGAAGGGCAGAGGTAGTTCCACTTCATAAAAGTTGTAGCAGAGAAGAGGCAGGCAATTAATAGGTTAGTCAGCCTAACATTGGTGGTGGGTAAGTTAACGAAAACAACACTAAAAGGAAAGGATTGTGGAACATCTTATATCCAACAGACTACAGGATCCAAGGTAGCATGGTTTCACAGGAAGAAGGTCATGCCAAACAAATTTGATGGATTTCTATGACTAGGTGACCAAGGAATTGGATGAGGAAGGAGCAGTAGACATGGCCTATCTTGATTTCAGCAAAGCTTTCCACACTGTTCCACATAGGAGACTGGTAAACAAGTTGGGGAACTTGGGGGTGGGTAATAAGGTGGTAATCTGGATAAAAAACTGGTTAAGGGCAGGAGGCAGAGGGTAGTGGTTAACTAAGTTTACTCCAAGAAAGGGAGGGTGACCAGCGGGGTACCTCAGTGATCAGTGCTGGGACTGGTCCTCTTCAATGTCTTTAGGTGACATAGTGGAGAAACTGGAAAGAAAGGTCTACCTCTTTGTGGATGACACCAAGATATGCAATACAGTGGACACCCGGGGGGGGGTCTTAAGGATGGGTAGGGATCCGAAAAGACTGGGGAAGTGGTCAAGGGTATTGCAGTTGGGTTTTAATGCAAAAAAAAAGTGCAAAATAATGCACTTGGACCACAGAAACCTGGTAGCGGAGTACAAAATGGGTGGAGTGATACTGGCAAAGACCAAGCAGGAAAAAGACCTAGGGGTTATCATATCGGATGATATAAATGTGACAAGGCAGTCAGTATGGCTAATGGGATTCTGGGGTTTATAGGAAGGGGTAAGCCAGCAGGAAGAGGGAGGTGGTGCTGTCAATATGTAGATAGCTGATAAGACCTCACCTTGAGTACTGTGTCCAGTTCTGGAGACCACATCTCAGGAAGGACATAGAGTGGAGGTGGTCCAGAGGAGAGCTACCAAAATGCTGTATTGCCTGCATCAAAAGCCCTATGAAGAGAGGTTTAAGAAGTTAAATATGTACACCCTGGAAGAGGGTTGATATTATAGAGACTATTTAAATATCTCACTGGCATTACTAAGGTACAGGAGGTGGGTATTTTTCAGGGAAAAGGTGTTTTATAGACCAAGAGAACATGTTATGAAGCTGGATGGGGTAAATTCAGGAGGGATGTGAGGAAGTATTTCTACACAGAAAGGGTGGTGGATGCCTAGAAAAATCCTTCCAGGAAGGGGGAGGGGCAAAAACAGTGGTAGGGTTTTACTATGCCTAGGACAGGCATAAGGGAATCAGGGATAAGGAAGGGAGGAGAAGAGATGGCACCGTAGGTCAGCAACAGATCTGCAGCAAAAAATTAATGTTAAAATATGGGCAGACTAGATGGGCCCAGTGGCCTTTATCTGCCCTCACATTTAATGTTTCTATGTTTCATCCCTTGTTTGCTCACACAAACTGTTGCCTTTGCAGAAGAGTGCAAACAGTTTGCTCTATACAATTACATGCTTCCATTATGGCCCCGCAAGCTCAAAGCTGGTCACAGTGCTGTTTGCACTGCACAAACTGTCCTATTACACTGCCCAGTGTTCAGATCTTCAAGGATATCTCTTTCATCCGGCTACACCTATGGAACTATAAGCAGCCAGGCATTAGAACCACAGGGAAAGTTTTGCAAGCAGTCAACCAGGAGCTGCCCATGACGACATCAGACGTCGACTTCCATATAAATGTGGGCAGCCCCTCCTCTCCTCAGTTCTTTTCCTGCTGTCAATCAGACTCAGACTGCTGCTAGAAATTCTGCTGCAATAGCTTCCTTTTTCTTTGGTTTCTCTATATAAATGATCATTTTTATAGTGATTCTTCAACCTACGTGTCTTCGAAGACATCAGTGAAATTATTCTAGTACTGTAAGTGTGGAGAAAAGATTTTCACTGGTGACTCCTACAACGTCTGCTGCCTAGGCCCAGACCACAATGTGAAAGCCTGTGAAATCTGCCAAGGTTTGAATTCCATGACCAGGAGATGCCAAAAAGGGGCCCTAGAAAAACACTTCTTAAAACAGCAGGTGGCCACTATGGAGAAGGAGCTCCAGCACAAAGTTGCAGCGTCGCCAGCGCAATTGACTGAGTCCAGGTCGTCCAAGTCCTATAAGGGAGTCACAAGCACCAGGATAAGGACAAGGAGAGAGCCTCTCTGGAGAGTTCCAGGTCGCCCCTTTGCTGTGCAGGTATGATCTCTTCTGCGCCATTGTTTGCTACAGCAACGACGACGTTCCACCAGACCGTCGACACAGCACCAAGGTTGGGGCTTCACACAGGCACTACCAGGCCTAACATGGCTGGTATGTTGCCGTTGGGGGGTCAGCCTCCCCTGTTGTCTCCTCCAATTGCAACTGTCGACCATATGGGTGCCGACATTCAGGCAATTCTGTCACCCTTTACTGACATGATCAGATGCCTATTACCTAGTGCCCTGTTCCAGGGGACCCATCGATGGGGCCTACTACTAATCCCCCATCGATGTTGCAGGGTACACCCATGCCACATCTGCCTTCTATGGCACCACCTGTGCTGCTGATGCATTCTCTTCTCCCTGTCGACTATCTTGATGATGAATATGAATATAATCCTGACTTAATAATGCAAGAGGAGGAGGAGGCTGAGGACTATGCTGAAAGCCCCTATGGCAGGGGTGCCAGCTCTATGATGTCCACTTTCAGTGAGGACTCAATTATCAACTCACCAAGGTCCCCACCAGAGGATCCCATTTTTCATACCATGATGCAGCAGTTGCAAGCTGCCATGAGCTTTGACCTGAAGGAACAGGACACTACTAAAAAAAATCTAGTAGTGTTCCTGGAGTTGCTAGAATGTCTCTGCTTCCTGCTTTAGAGGATGCCACCTTGGCTGCCTGGTACAAATAATATTCTAGCCATACCCAGGAATGCAGATAAAATGTACATGGCCCCTTCTGGAAAGCCATTTTGTGCCACCCAGCCTGAGGCCGACTCAGTGGTCATTAATGCTGCCCATGATAGGTCTAGGGAGCCTAAGCACCTGAGCCCCTTTCCTCCTGATAAGAGTCCAGGACCATCATATTGATAACTACTAGGCCCACATGCACAAGTACCAGAACACCCTCTGGACAAAGACCAAGGCTGCTGTACAAGCCTTACCAAATGGTACCCAGAAACAGAGCTTCTGACTCAAAGCCCTTACTACTGGGGCTAATGTGGGCAAGCATCTGCTCTGCACAGCCTGTGATGTCTCAAATGCTTCTGCCTTGGCTGCAGCTTCTGGCATCTCTCTCAGGAGATATTTGTGGCTTAGGGTGGCAGGGTTTGTGAATGCCATTCAACAGTCCATTCTCGGTGTCCCATTTAGAGGATACAAGTTGTTTGGTTCTGAGGTCCAAGATATTCTATCAATCCTTCAGGCCTCAGGCAGAACCCAGGAAAAATAGGTTACTCACCTCTAACAGTAATTCTTTGAGTGGTATATGATGTTCATCCACACTTCTGGCAGTGTCCTTTCCCTTTAAGGCTTGCTGAAATGTCTTCAAGCTGGCTCCTCCTATCCACCCAGGTGGTAACTCCCTCGGCACCGCCCCATGATGTCAGATCTTGCCCGCTGGAAGCCAGACTGGTGTGCCAAAGGGGAAGTTGGGTGGGTCAGTGTGGATGAACACCATATACCATTCCTAGAACTACTGTTACAGATTAGTAACCTGTTTTTCTAGGGATGTGGAAATGGTGTTCTTTCCACACTTCTGGCAGACTCCTAACAGTTCTCTGGGAGGAGGGAGGCAAGGCGCACACCCCCTAATTAGGGAACAGAGATTATAGAACTGAAGCCCTAAAACCAGCATTCCAGTGTGACTCAAGGTCACCGTGGTAGTGGGAAATGAAGGTGCGTGTTGACCTCCAGGTAGCAGCCCTTCAGATTTCCTGAATGGGGACATCCCTGGAAGCAATCACCAAGGCAGCGGTATAGCGGGCGGAATGAGCCAAAAGTCCTATGGGAGGCACCCTACCCACCAACCTATGGCAGAGGTGGATGCAGGATAGAATCCACCTGCCAATCATCTACTTAGCTGCTGGTCTGCCAGGTGCAGCTTCAGTGTAGGTGACACATAGCTGATGAACCTCTCCCCAAACTCCAGCCATGTGCTGCTTATAACAGGCCAGCACTCACCGCTGGTCCAGAGTATGAAGCCTGTGCTTGGCCTCCGAGATGTGGGTGGTGAAGTACACTGGGAGATTGATCACCTCATTAAGGTGAAAATCCAACTCAACCTTTGGGAGGAACTTCGGGTTGGGGTGAAGGACGACCATGTCCCTGTGGAAGACCAGGTAAGGAGACTCCACGGAGAGCACCTGGAGCTCACTGATCCTGCTGGCTGTTGTGATAGCCACCAGGAAGGCGGTCTTCCATGACAGGTGAGACATCTCACACCTGTGCATTGGTTCGAATGGCTTGCCCATGAGCTTTGCCAACACCAGCAACAAATCCCAAGATGGTGGTTCACACACCGGAGGGGAAATGTGGTCAAAGCCTTTAGAAAAAGCACCAGACCACCTTCTCCTATGCCAACTGCTGACCAGCCCACACCTGGTAGGCAGAGATGGCTGCCAGGTGCACCTTAAGGGTCGTCAACCAAAGGCCCAACTGGAAGAGGGACCAGAGGTAGTCGAGAATGCTAGCCACCAGACAAGATAAGGGGTCCAACCTCTTCCATTTGAAGGTGTAACATTTTTGAGCCAGCTCCTTCCGAGGTGCCTCGACCATAGTGAGGACATCTTCGGAGAGACACAAAGCCTGGAACTCTAGCTGCTCAGGAACCAGGCTGTCAGGTGCAGGGAATGAAGGCCCGAATGGAGTACATTCCCCTGATTGATGGACAGCAGGTCTGGGCAGAGAGGAAAATGCCTCAGGAGTCTGCTGCTGTGGAGCCTGTGGTACCAGAACTGGCATGGCCAGTCTGGAGCCACCAGGATCATCTATGCCTTGTCCCTCCTTACCTTGAGCAACACCTTGTGGATCAAAGAAAATGGAGGGAAGGTACAGAGGAGGCCTGGGGCCCAGGGCCTCAAGAAAGCATCCCATGCAGTGTTCCCTGCTGAGGGGGGTGGGCACAGAACAGCCTCAGCTTTGCGTTCTCCTTGGAGGCAAACATGTCCACCAGAGGGGTACCCCCACTGGGAGAACAGGTTGTGTACAACCTCTGGGTGGCGAGGCCACTCGTGAGACCCCATGTGCACATGGCTGAGAGCATCCATCAGCTGGTTGGAGACACCGGCCACATGAATGGCCTGGAGATCAGCCTCCAAGCTGCACATGAGGGTCCACACATGGAGAGCTCCTCTGCACAGAGGAAGGGAGTGCATCCTGCCCTGCTTATTGAGGTAGTACGTGGTCATGGTGTTGTCCATGTTGACCTGAATCACCTTAATCTGAATGTGTGGAGCAAAAGCAGTCAGCACCAGCCAAACTGCCCTGAGCTCTAGCAGGTTGATGTGGCACTGGGACTCCTCAGTGGTCCAGAGCCCATGGAGTCTGTGTTCCCCCAGGTGGGCACCCCAGCCCATGAGAGAGGCATTGGTCATCAGGATGAATGGCTCTGGGCGGACAAACGGGATATCTTCCTGCAGATGTTCTGGGACTAACAGTCACTGGAGGGCATTTCACATCAGCTGAGTCACAGTGACCAGCTGGTTGAAGTGGCCCTTGTGCTGAGACTATTGGCGTGCCAGCTTCCATTGCAGAGAGTGCATTCTCCAGTGGGTCAAATGGACCATGCTGGTGCAAGTCACCATATATCCCAGGAGGTGCAGGAAGTCCCAAGCAGGGTGCAACTGCCCATTCCAAAATGATTGGGCAAAGGAGGAGAGAGCCTCCACCTTGTCCACTGGGAGCCGAGCCCTGGCTCTGCATGATTCTAGTTCTGCCCCAAAGAAACTGATCACCTGCAAGGGTGCGAGTTCTGATTTGGCCTCATTGACCAGGAGGCCAAGAGAGACGCAAGTCTGAAGGGCCAGGTCCCTGAACCTCCCCAACTTCTGCCCGGAGGGATCTGCAATCAGCCAGTCATCCTGGTAGGGGGAAACCTGGACTCCTTGATGCCTCAGGTAAGCTGCTACCACTACGATGCACTTGGTGAAGACCCTGGGGGCCAAGGACAGGCCGAAAGACATGGCATGGAACTTGTAGAGGATCCCCTCCATGCGGAACCGGTGGTGGGACAGACGGATTGCGACATGAAAGAATGTGTCCTGAAGATCCAGTGAGAAAAAACACATGCTCTGCTTGAGAGATGGTAGGATCTTAGACAGAGTGACCATCCTGAAGGTGCATGACCTGAGAAACTTGTTCAGGTCGTGCAGATCTAAGATGGGGTGCCAGCCTCCTGTCCATTTTGGCACTAGGAAGCACCTGGAGACAAACTCTGGGTGTTCTGGAGAGTCCAAGACAGGAGCCATGACCTCCGATTCTGAGAAGTCACCAAAGAGGGGTCAATCACCTGAAGCCCCGCTGACACTCCGGGGATGGTATGGGGTGACGGTGACTGACAAGTGACGGGGAAAAACTGAGACCTTGTGGGCCTCCTTAGTCGAAGTGCTGGTCTTTGGTTGTTTTAGAGACAGCTCCACCCAAATTGGTGGAGAGGCTGGGAGAGGCTGAGCCTGGACCTGCCGATCCGGGACCTGAAGGGTCGGCTCCTGCCGAGGTGAAGAAGGTGTCAGCCTCTGTGGTGAAAGCCATGTGATGGCCAGGGTTGAAGCCAGAACAGGCTTCATCCCAGTGAACATGAGCTGCTGCCACAATAAGTCCTTGCAGTGCTGACACAACTTGCACCAGAGCCTCTCCTCACCTGAGGAGGATGAGGATGAAGAATAATGGCGATGCCACTTCTCCAAGTGCCGTGAGTGCCAACACGGGCTGCTCAACTCGACAGATTGAGAGCGGGACCAAGACCTCGACCGTCGGGGGTATCAATAGCAGGCCTTGGAGGGGGCCATCAAGAGCCAGGGCACCTCAGGGTCCGAAAGCTCCTGAGTAAGAGGCAGTGGATTAGCTGACTGATCCATCTTCCCTGAGCCAGAGGCAGGACTGGAGTCTTGGATAAGGAGGTATCAGACTCTTTGGGTGACAGCTGGTAGACTGGCTTGAGAAAAATCCTCGGCTGGAAGATCGACCTGTGTCTTGACCAATTGGCCCCACGGGGAGACCGTGGGGCCAGTGGCTTGTGCCAAGGATTCCACTAAAGTCAGAACCTCCAGAGAAGCATGGAAATTGGAGGCCCAAGAGCACTCTTGATCCCACGATCGACGGTGAGACCACTTCTTGGTCTCTTTTTTAGACTTTGATTTGTGCTTAGTGCCTGAGGGACCCTGCCCATGGGTGGGAAGGGCCTGGCACAAATCACTGAATGCCCCTGTGAAGGAAACACCCAAAGAGAGCAACAAAAAGGCCAAAGTTGAAGAGGCTTGAGCTTTTCCCTAAGTTGCGGCCTCCTCAAATGCTGCAAGTTGCTCAGCAGACCCCGCAGTTGAAGAAACCACCTGATGGGTGTCTTTGGATTTCACGGGCAGGTCCCGATCATCCTGATGACCTAGGAGCAGGCGGGCATGACGATCCACCAACATGGATGGGTGGAAAGTGTGGCAAATGCCGCAGGTCTGGGGAACATGCTAATGGCCCAGGTAGTAAACGCACGTGGATCCATCCGGGACATCTTCTGCCCACAAGTACATTTCTGGAATCCCAGAGCAAACTTTACATCATCTGTATTGACGGCGAGAAGAAAATAGCCTGAAGACAAACTTTATTTGAAAATCTGAAGTTTTAAGAGCAAAGGGCCTTCTCAGTGTGAGAGCCATAAGGAGGGAACCTTCTTCTTCCAGTGGAAAGAAAGATCTGACGTCATGAGGTGGTGCCAAAGGAGTTACCACCTGGATGGGTGGGAGAAGCCAGCTTGAAGACATTCCGTTAAGCCTTAAAGGGAAAGGACACAGCCAGAAGTGTGGACAGAACACCATATCCATGTCCCTAGAAGTTTGCATTCCCTCTACCATACTCCACCTAGGGGTTGGAGCAGGGGTCCTTTCTGTGTGGCTGGTGTCAGACAGCAGGGCAAGGGATCAGGAGCCTTTCCAACCCCCAATACTACCCCAGGTGCCTATTCAAAAGCTCCTAGAGGTGGTGGCACAGGGGTAGCTGCCCCAACTGGCTCTGCTTGACTCTATTCACCCCCCCAACCACCTTTACCTCTGGGGTGGTTTTAGGGGGTCGCCTCTCCCTCCACTTAAACCAGTGGAAGGAAGTGACAACCAATTCATGGGTTCTGGAAATCACAGAACACGGCCATGCTGTGGAACTTCTAGACATACCTCCAGACCATCCACCACTAATGAACCACTATCCTCCAGAACACCAACCTCTGTTTCGGGGGAAGTACGGACTTTGCTACAAAAGTGGGTATAGAACCTGTGCCCTTAGAACAAAGGCACATGAGTTTTTAATCTTGGTACTTTCTGGTGCCAAAGTGGACAGGAGGTCTGCGAACTAACCTGAATCTCAGGGCGCTGAACTTCTTCATAGAGTGCAAAAAGTTCAGTATGGTCACCTTAGGCCTGCTACTACTGCTGCAGGCAGGGAATTGGATATGTTCCCTCAATATGAAGGATGTTTACCTCCATATCAAAATCCAGAAGCCTCAAATAAATTACACAAGGTTCCTATTTCAAGAGGAACATTAGCAATTCAGAGTGTTGCCCTTTGGCTTGTCTTCTGTGCCACGGGTCTTTACCAAATGCTTGACATTAGTAGCAGCAGCCCTTCGCTGGGAAGACCATTATATTTTCCCTTACCTGGACGACTGGCTATTGAAAGCCCATTCCAGCAGTGGCGGAGGAATAGCCGGTGCAGTGGCACAGGGTCCAAACACACTTAGGGGGCCCACTGAACTATACTGTTTTTTTTTTTTTTTTCCATATTTCCCCACATTTCCATGCAGTGCCACTACTGTCTGCAGGTGGCAGCAGAGAGTGTGGCTTGCAGATGAAGACTTCTCCTGTCAGAATTATTACAGAAAGAGTAAGACCTGCCAGCGCTGTCTGAGTCCGCTTGTTGTTGCAGCAATTAGGGCGGGGCAGAGGGGCAGAGGCAGGCGAGGCGGGAGCTCAGCGATCTCAATAGTACTGTTACGAGGCAGGCGAGCCGAGATGGCGGGTTTGGGTCAGGTGGATGGGATCAGCAGCTGACCTGCCGATGGGCTGGCAATGGCGTGGCATCCACGTTACTTCTGAATATGACATAGGACTACAGGATGGCAGCCACTGGGTCCTTGACTTTTTTGCTGAGCTAAGACTGCACCACATGACTGGCTGACTGACACCTGATTGGAGAGGGATAGTGTCAGTCAGTTACAGTCACTTAGTCTGGTAGGTAGAGATATGAGGGCAGGGAGTAGCGAGTGAGTGTGTAGTAGCGTTAGTGTAGTTGCACTTAAGAGAACCCAGTGAGAGGGTGTCGGAGATTGATTTAAACACTTGGAGCACTCAACTTTCTGCCTTATTACTCTTACTCCTCCATCCTGATCCTCTTAAATTGTTTTACTTCTGCCTCTGCTGGCTCAGGCTGGGCATTAATATTAGCTGCCCACAAATAACATTGAAATATTTTAACAACTAACTGTACAGCAGGGTGGTGACAGCACACCACAGACTGAGGCAAGGACAGGTTGGGAGCAGGTCACTGCTAATCTAACGGCTGGCCTGGGCCCCAGCCAGCTGGCCGTGCTACGTTTTTTGATTTATTTATTTAAAATATGAAAGCCCAAACTTCTCTTGTTACTGTTGCTGCAGTGCTCAGTCAGTGAGGACAGGAGCCTTCATCAGAATCAATCAGCAGTGCACTGATTCTTTCTCTTGTGGCCCACCACTAGGCCATATAGTTTGTACAGTAAATCGTGGTAGTGCAGACTCCTTAGCTGCAGCTGCCAGGGGTGAAGGTGAAGGGACATCCCTGTGTTACTCCTCTGTGACTTTTCTTTCTTTGTGTCCAGTATCTACAGTGTCTCTCCTCCTCAGTAAGACTCAGCAGATGCAGGACAGCAGAATCAAACCTTTTGACCTTATCCTCCTCATGTCCAGCACCTCTCCCTTTATGTTTTCCACAGCTACAGCCTGATCCCTGAAGTAGCCTACAAAAAATTGATGGGGGGGGGGCGCTGGGGCAGGGGGTGCTGTCAGTGGGGCCCAAAATTACAACATGCACTGGGGCCCGTGTTTCTCTTCCTCTGCCACTGCATTCCAGGGATCAGCTCCTAAATATCTTAATTCGAATCAGACAGATGTTCGATGCTCTGGGGGTGACTGTCAAGATACCAAAATCAGTGCTGACACTTTGCCAACAATTGTAGTATATAGGAACAGTCTTGGACATGGTCCAGGGCTCAGCTTTCCTCCCCTGGACAGGGCCCACTGCCTGGCTGCCCAAGCATAGCTTGTGCATGACAGTCGGTATGTCTCAGCCAGGATGTTACTATGCCTGCTGGGCCTCATGCCATTGGGACAGTACCACTGGTCAGGTCTCACATGCGGATTCCCCAGTGGACCCAGAGAGTCTAGTGGGATCAGCTCACCGATGACCTAGAACAAATGGTTCATTGTGTTCCCTGTACGCAAAGTGCTCAAGTGGTGGATGGAACCCAGCAACCTATTAAAGGGGGTGCCCTTCCTGATCCCCTCTCCAGATTCTCACAACATATGCCTCGAGGATGGGCCGGGGTGCACACTTGGGCTCCCATCAGAGGCAGGGCACATAGACCCCAGTGGAAAGCACCTTGCACATAAATGTTCTAGAAATGCAAGCTGTCCTGTACAGATTCCAGGCCTTCCAGAACCACTTGTCCCTATGCTCTCTGGTAGTACAGATGGACAATATCAGTGTGATGCATTACATCAACAAGCAAGGGGGGACTCATTCATATCCCTTATGCAGGGAAGCAATGAAAGTTTGGTATTGGGCTCCGGAACATGGTCTAGAACTGTCGGCAGTACATGTTCTGGGCACCCAAAACATCTTGGCGGATGGGTTAAGCAGGTTCCAGTACAGGATGCGTGAGTGGGAAATGCTGACCTCTGTAGTCAGAGACCTGTTTGACAGATGGGGTTTCCACAGCTGGACCACTTTGCTTCCCCAGGCAACATAAAACTGCCACTTATCTGCTCACTTGTTCCAGGGCCTAGAGTTTTCTGGCGAGACACATTGTCCCTCTCTTGGAACGGGAGGTTCCTGCATGCCTTCCCTCTAATCCAGAGAGTGCTACTCAAGCTCCAAATGGAGGGGACAACTCCCTCTATGGCCTTGATGGATCTGGTTCTCCTTACTGCAGCAGCTAGAGTTGGAATCACCAGTGCCTCTGCTCTGTGTAAGGACCTGCTATCACAGGAGCAGGGAACCCTAGTCCATCCATACCTCAGATCTCTCCAACACATGCATGGCTCTTGAAGACATAGCCATTGCTTGTTTTGGGGTTTCCCAAAAAGTGGCTGATGTTCTACTGGCTGCTAGAAAGCCTTCCCCCAGATCCACTTATTCTTTGAAGTGGAAGCATTTTTATGTTTGCTTGCACACATGTGCAAGAAACATAGTACCACCATATGAGAATTCGTAGGTGTGCCTCCCTACTTCCAATGCCCTGCTGCCTTTTGCAGGTGCAGCCCCACGGCACCAATGAATGTAAGAGCTGTCTATGACAGCGTTTGCAAATGCAGTGGTGTACAGTTGAAAGAAAGAACCGCAGTAAAGTGCCCACATGTCGGTACTGCAGTGAAAGAGTTGTCATAGACAGCTTCTCCCCCCCAACAAGTAGTGCTGGGAGCTCACCCCAGTGCTCACTCGCTCCCCCCCCACACACAGTATGGCTGGCCAGGGTGCCCAATCCCCTTCAGCTCGCTGCGCTCCCCTAAACAGTGTTTTAGGTGCCACGCTGGGAGCCCACCCCAGCATGGCAACAATCCGTAAGGCCGAGCCAGGGTGCCCAATCCCCGTCGGCTCCCTGCCCACCAAACAGCCTTCCAGGTACCATGCAGGGAGCCCACCCAGCGTGGCAAACCTCTCTATGGCCCAGCCGAGGGTGCCCAATCTCACTCCGGCTCCGCTGGCCCCCAAAAACTTCCAGCTGCTACGCTGCAGGGCCCACCCAGCATAGGTAAGCGTCCCGTCGTCTTCCTAAAAGGAAAAAAAACACCTAGAAAGGGTCCCTCACTGACTGTCTTTTCCCTCCCCACCTGCACCCACCTTCTGCACACCCTGCCTCCCCACACCCCCCCTCACCCCATACTTACCTCTGGAGTCTGCCACAATGATCTTCAGTGGACCAGGAACATGTCTGCACTCTTTAAAGCTGACCACGAACTGAGGAAATGCCGGTAAGCTGTATAATGGAATAAATATGTTTTTTTCAACTTTGATGCATATCTCAGGAATTTTTGGGAATTTTTTCACCAAATTTTCAACATGGGGTTTTTGGGACCCCACCTCATGAATTCTGTCACTGTCACTTTGTTATTTAGTCCCGAAAGATGATTTTGCGGTCACTGCGTGAAACCACCTTTCAGGACTGATGTACAAAACATCAGTGTCACAGTTCATGAGGTAGGCCCCCAAAAACCCTATGTTAAATTTGGGAAAAATTCTCAAAAAGACTTGTTCTGGCGTGCGTTGCTGGTTATCATGCCGCTCCATAAGTTCACAAATTTTTGTATTTGTCTCCAGATTTTCAACAATGCCATTTTACCACACCTCCTTATGAGCAGTACAGCTGTCATTTTCACATCTCCCCAAAATGTGTTTCCACGCATGTAGTGCAGTGGCGCAGTTATTGTGTGAAATCAATGTCGGGACAGATTAAAAAATCACCATGACACTGTTCATGAGCAGAGGTCTTAAAATGGGTATGTTGAAAATTTGGTGACAAAAGTCCATAAAATGACTGTGTTACGAGCGAGCATTGCGCTGTTTGCACGCACCCTCGTAAGTTCATGCATTTGTAATATTTTCAGTCCAGAATTTCACCACTGGCATTTTTCCACACTTCCTTATGAACAGTACAGCTGTACTTTTTCACAACATGGCCTAAATGTGTTTTCACACTTTCTGCGCAGAAATGCATGGTCGCTGTGGGAAATCAATGTTTGGGACAGATTAAGAAAATGACAGTGACACTGTTCATGAGCAGAGGTCCCAAAATGCCTGTGTTGACAATCTGCTTTAAAAACAAACAAACTAATTACATTAAGCATGTGTGTTGCACAGTTTCTATGCACGCTCGTGACGTCATCAGTTTTTTTATTTTCACTGCAGATTTTCAACATTGCCATTTTTTACACCTCCCCATGAACAGTACAGCTGTCAATTTTACATCCTGTTCAAAATGTGTTTTCGCACCTGTGGTGCCAAATGCCGTAGTCACTGTGCAAAATCAGCTTTCGGCTAATGAACTGATATTGTCACTGTTCATAAGATGGGGGTCTCAAAAAATACATGTTGAAAATTTGGAGTGAAAATACCAACGAACGCCTGAGGCGTTAGGGTTTCTGACCATAACGCCCCACCCTGTAGAGACTGACAGGCATCAGGGGTGTGACGTGAGGGATTGTCATCTGTAATGCTCATACCATTCCACCTCCACCCACACCCTGCAGCCAGTGAGAGGCATCGAGGTGTGCCTTGGACTCTTCAGCCCCAAAGTTCACCCAGTTCTCCTACACTGCACCCATCTCACCATATTTCCTGATGGAATGGGGTGAGCATAAGGGCCAAAGACCCAAGGCACACCTTGACACTTGTCAGTGTCTGCAGGGTAGGGTGTGGTGAAATGGTGTGGCCGTTATGCCTGATGACCCAAAGGCACACCCCACCAATGCCAATGCCAGCAAGCAAACATTCGGCATTGACAAATGCTTGTTACTTTATGGGCCGCTGGGAAAGAGGGTGTCCCAGTCTCCAAACAGTGCTTGTCCAAATAGTTAGCTTTTGTTAGAGGAAGTATGGTAAGGAGCTTCTTGGGGTGGCTCATGGTCATTCTACAAGAGTCATGGCCACCTCTGTTGCTTGTTTGAAAAACTTTTCTGCTGCAGACATCTGTGCAGCTGCCCCACCTGGAGTATGGTCTACACTTTCACTGAACACAACAATCTGGACATTGTCTCTTGTAGAAGGGTTGGCTTTGGCCTAGCTGTGCTACAAGGCCTATATTCCTAAGCCTGTAGTCTCCTGCCAACCAGACTGTTCACTGTCCATACTCATTCAATAGATGCAACCTGATGAAAGAGATACCCTCAAAGAAGATAGAACAGTTACATACTTGCTGTAACAGCAGATGTTCAAGAGAATATCTCCTCAGAACTTGCCGTCCCACCCTCCTTCCCTTTTCTGGGCCTGAAACTTTAGCTTTTGCTGCTTGTGTCTCCATTCTGGTCTACCTATAGCCCTGTACCTTGCCTTGGTTCACAGAGTACTGGGTTCTCTCCTGCTTCCCTACAGAGAGGTCCTCCCAAGTATGATTTCTGGTGGGGAACTGAGGAGAGGAGGGACCCGTCCACGTTTATATGCGAGCTGATGTCTGACATAGTTATGGATGGCCCCTGGCTGACTGCTTGCAAAAGTTTCCATGTGGTCCTAGTGCCTGGCAGCTTATAGTTCCATAGGTATGGCCTGATGAAGGAAATTCAAAGATCTGTTGTTACAGTAGGTACATAACTTCTTTTTCAGGACAAGGGGTGCTCCAGATGTGAGTCTTTTTTGCATCACGTGAGAACAAAAAGCTATCATTGTTCTGCTGTAGAGTCCCATCTAGGAAACAATCCCATAAGATACTCTCAGAAGGTATTGGTGGATATGCATTGGGAATTAGTATTGGGGAATACTGGTTGCCACAGATAAGTGCGCTAGGCTCAGAGTTAAGAACACAAGGGCCGAAGTGCCCAGCTGGTTCAGTTCTGGGGTTGCCCAGGCAGTAAGGGAAAAGAGCTTGGCTTGTAGAAAATTCAGAAAGACCAAGAGAGAGGTGGATAGGGAAAATTACTTAAGGTTGGCTAGTGAGGCAAGTAAGAAAGTCAGGTGGGCAAAGGCACAGATGGAGCTGCAGATAGCTAAAGGAGTTAAGAAGGGGAGAAGGCTTTCTTTTGCTATATAAGTGAGAAAAGGGACAAGCAAGAAGGTGATTGTTAGGCTTAAGAAAGGGGTGGTGTGTGTGGAGGATAATGGGGGGGGGAGCAAAGATACTAAATGAATACTTCTGTTCCATCTTCACCAGACAGGAGGATGGACCAGTGCCTTCAGGAGGGAAAAGAGGAGTAGGGGGAAGGGGAACACAGATGCAGTGATAGAAGAGGATAGAGTGAGGGAGGGGCTGCTGGCAATGAAGGTGGACAAATCACTAGGCCCAGATGGAGTACATCCAAGGGTACTAAAGGAACTGGCTGAGGAGCTGGCAGGGCCACTGGCAGACCTATTTAATAGTTCATTAGAGGCAGGCGTAGGATCACAGGACTGGAGAACAGCACATGTAGTGCTGCTCCACAAAAGCGGTCCCAAGGATGACCCAGGGAATTACAGACCAGTCTGACCTCCACTGTGGGAAGCTCATGGAGACCATACTAAAGGAAAGGTTGGTGGAATATCTAGCGGAGCATACTCTCCAGGATGCGAGGCAGCATGGGTTCATGGGGGGGTGGAGATCGTGTCAAACAAATCTGACTTGACTTCTTTGACTGTGTCACTAAGACAGTAGACAGGGGCCAAGCGGTAGACATCCTCTATCTTGATCTCAGCAAGGCCTTTGACTCTGTGCCCCACAAAAGGTTGATCAGGAAGTTGGTGGATCTTGGGGATGGGGAAATAATGGCCAGATGGGTGTAAAACTGGCTGAAGGACAAAATCCAGAGGGTGGTTGTGGGGGGAAGAGTTATCTAGCACAAGACAGGTAACCAGTGGGGTCCCGCAGGGTTCGGTGCTGGGGCTGGTGCTGTTCAATGTCTTCATCGATGATGCTGGAGATGGCATTAAGGGCAAAATGTATCTATTCATGGATGACACCAAGCTCTTTGGGAGAGTAGACACAGCTGAAGGAATACAGGACCTACAGGAAGATCTGGAAAAGCTAGGGTGGTGGTCCGGGATCTGGCAGCTTGGCTTCAATGCCAAGAAATGCAAAGTTATGCATATTGGAGCCAAGAATCCTAGGACAGAGTACTACCTGGGTGGAGTCTGAGTATCTGCATCAGAGGAGATGGACCTGGGAGTGAGGATCAGTAGTGACCTGAAGCACTCCATGCAGTGCAAGAAAGCAGCAGCAAAGGCAAACAAGATGCTGGGGTGCATATCTAGGGGGATCTGTAGTAGGAGAGAGGAGGTTATACTGCCCTTGTACAGGTCACTGGTAAGGCCACATCTAAAGTATGGAGTTCAGTACTGGTGCCCACACCTCAAAAAGGGCATTAACCTGCTGGAGAAGGTCCAGAGGAGGGCTACAAAGATAATAGCTGGTCAGCAGGGTAAGGCATATGAGGAGAGGTTGAGGACACTGAACATGTACTCCCTGGAAGACAGGAGAGAGAGGGGGCATGACTGGGACCTTCAAGTACTTGAAAGGGATAAATAAGGTTGATAAGGAGAGTCTCTTTAAGCTGAGTGGCAACCATAACATGAGGGGGCACAGTCTTAAGCTGGAGGGTGGGAGGTTTAGGAGGGAGGTCAGGAAGCACTTCTTCACAGAGAGGGTGGTGGACACTTGGAATGTGCTGCTAGAAGAGGTAATCTCATTGAAGACAGTGGGCAGCTTTAAGAAAGGCTGGGACAGGTATGGGGGAGGGTAAGGGTCATGGGTAGGGAGGATGGGAGGTGTGGGAAGGGGGGCAGGGACAGTAGCTCAAGCTGTGGACCCTGAAACATGAGGAGACTTGATAGACCAAATGGCCTTCTTCTACTGGCTTCTTCATATGTTTGTATGTTCCTTTATACTTTTCCTTGATCCAGAAAATACTCTTGAAAGTGAGGGTGGAACACGTTACCATGACCTTTCCGTGAATCAGTCTTCTCCTTAGAGGAATGTCACCAGGATTAAACCCCTAGTTCTGCCTAAAGACCTGTCTACACTAGTGCATGTCTTTGTGACATCCAGGCTTGATTACTGTAACACTCTCTACTTCGGAGTCTCTGGAGGTACCCTCCACCAGCTGCAGCTGGTGCAGAACACTGCTGCCAGGTTACTGACTGTCCTTTTTAGGTCAAGCCATGTGACTCCAGTTTTTCAGGCTCTGCACTGGCTGCATTATCAGGTGGAGGGTTACCTTCAAGGTGAGTTTCCTCACCTATAAGGCCATACACGGACTAGGCCCTGGCTATCTGGCTGACCTTCTGACACCGGCTGTCTTGGTACGATCCCTCCGCTCCTTGTCCAGGGGCCTCCTTGAGGTTTCCAGGACCCGTCTTAAAACTGCCGGCGACCGGGCTTTTAGCGTCACCTGCCCAGTCCCGTGGAATGTTCTTCCACTCATTATTAGAGAGGCCCCATTGGTCGACTGCTTCAAGAGTGGTCTCAATGCCCCCTACTTTCATTGGCATTCCCAGACGTTGTGTTTTGACCAGCTCTTAGATCTGATTATATTGCATTTACTGTTTTAATGGTTTTTACTGATAGTTATTATTTTCTGATGCTTGTCTGTATCATGTTTTGGTTTTATTTTATATGCTTTTTTGTGTATTAGGCGCCCAGAGCCTCTGGGATTGGGCGCCATACAATAAAATTTGCCTTGCCGTAGAAGCTGGAGGTACTAGGATCTTGTGGGAACAAATCTTTTGTCAGGAGGCCAGCAATGGCTACTGTCTCAGGGCACCTGCATTAAACCATGTGCCGTTTTTCTGCTCACTTGTTCCAGGGCCTGGAGTGTTCTGGCAAGATGTGTTATCCCTCTCTTGAAAAGGGAGGATCTTATCTGTGTCAGTCTTCACCATTCATCACTGGTGGGTTATGGCCGGAGGATCAGGACACCTTGGGAGCAAATTTTTTTTTTCTTTTCTAGTGGGAGGAGCTGGCGCAAGCATGGTGATGCCTTGAGGCAGACGCACAGTGTGGTGCTTGAGAGATGGCCAGTGAATGACGTCAACTCCTCCTTCACCTCAGTTCTGCTTCTCTCAGACAGTGAACAGTGACCTCGTGGGGAAGCAAGATTTCAACTGCGACACCGTGACCTAGTACCATTTTTGCTGACACCGAAGCCTTAGATCTGCATGCCGTAGCAATCTCTCGGCGCCGATTTGACTCCGGATCATTGAAGCTGGTAAGACCTTTCCTTTTTATCAGTGCTGAGACCTTTTACTGTGATTATAGTTAATTTTTCCGTCCTATCATGTTTTGTCCGAGGGACAAGAAAAAGTATTCCAAAGTGGACCGGCCCCCCCAAGCGTTGGTGTCCCTACGGCTGGCAATACTCCGTTATGGACCGACATGATCATTGTTTGACCTGCCTGGGCCCAGACCATGACATGGACTGCTGCGATGCCCGCTTCTCCATGGACCGCAGAGTGCTCAAGAGCCACGTGTTTAAGGTCGGCCACACGCCACCGACTTTTGGAGGACAGCCTCATACACGGGGCACCAGATGCAGGTCCCTCAACCCTTCCTCTGGGTTCTCTCCCGGTTCTATATGGGCCATGGAGGATGGGCTGGGAGCACTGTCTTGGCAATCACCTCCTTGGAGGTGAAGGCTCCCCTGATGTTGCGGCCTGCACCTGTCAGGCCCAGCCCCGTGGTTTCCTCGGCTCTGCCTATGGGAGCTGCTTTGGATCCTGGAGTAGTTCATGGCTCCGGTGATTGGGGCAATGCTGCAGGCAGTACTGGGTTGTCTCGGGAGAGCCTTAGGGGTGACCCCACTGTAGGTCCTCTGGATCTGTTCTTCTTCAGAGGAGGACAATACAGAGGCAGATCTGGACTGGCTGCCCAGCTCCCCAGAGTCCCAAGGCTCTCCTCTGCCCAGCACCAGTGTGCCTTCCCAACCTCCTCTGCCTTTTCAGCTGGTTGTCTTAACTACCACTGGGAGCCTCTCTGGAGCTGATGGTGTCACTGGAGAGGCCACCGGCGTTGGTATGGTCTCAGAGCCAGGAGGGATTGAGTTCCCAGGCCCCGGTGATCAGGCTGGCTTCATTCCCAGAGCCACTCAGTCATCTGGGGCCGAGAAGTGGGTTCCCTCACCGTCCGCCCCTGGGGGCTGGTAGGTGAGGCTGAGCCCTTATTGTTGGGCTCAAGGAAAAGGTCCATCTTGGAGGCTGAAAGGGTGAGGGGGTGAGATGAGGAGCAGCAGTCTTCCCTGGTAGCTCTCCGGTGCTCAGGGAAAGGAGCTGTAGCACCAAGCCTTCCTTCTACCCCATATTGTCCCTGAGTGAGACCTTATTGCAGGAGGCTAGGGGCTGCCATTCTGGACCTATGCAGCCCCAGTCACCTCACAAGAGGGAATCACCTTCAGGGCTCAGTCCTGACTGTTTCAGTCTGGTTGGGTGGTCAGTTACTGTTCCGACCAGCAGATCCTTCCAGGGTGCTAGATCACCTGCACAGTTTCTTAGCCCTGGCAGAGCACATCCTCTTTTGCAAAGGCGTTTATCCCCTTTACCTCTGCCTTTCCCTCCCTAACTTCATGGGCCACTCAGGTCCTATGGGGCCACTGACCTGAGAACAGTTCAGTGTCTCAGCTGCTGATTTCCCCTTTTATGTCAGGGCCATGGCTGAACAGGTTTTTCACCTGTCCCCACAGCAGCAGCCAGACTCAGACTTGTTTGTTTCCTTGTCTTCTTCCCCCAAGGAAGAGAATCCCTCTGTCCACCTGTCCTCAGATGCTGACCAGACCTCTTATCAACGTTTCCTTTCAGGGCTGGTCAATGAGCTTCGCATCTCCAGGGTAGCAAGATGCAATCCTGAATGGATGATGTGCATTTTCTTAAGCGAGTTCAGTGTGGATTACCTAGTGGTGTCTGCCTGGCCTATCCCCTTCCAGGAAGCATCATACCATACTTGGCAATGTCCATCAGTTCCTTCCCCAGCTCTGATGGACTGCTGGTGCAGGTACTGCACACCCCAAAGGTCTCCAGGAACCCTGCCTCATCCCTCTTTGGGAGTGACGCTCCTGGACACTCCTTCAAGGCATAGAAGCCCAAGGCATGACCGACCTCCAGCGGTGGATTCTACGGAGTTTGACTGATGGGGGAGGAGAGTCTTCTCCTTGGCGCACCTTTTGCTCTCTATTACAACGCATCAGGCCCATCGTGCTGCCTACAACAAGCACTTATGGTCCATGCTAGAACAGATCCTAGCATCTATGTCTGATACGGAGGCAACCAGGCAAGCAACTGCCCTCTCTGCACATGACCAGGAGCTTGCGAGACACCAAGCAAGAGCATTGTAGGATGCCAGAGAGGTGGCATCCAGGTTAGTGGGGACAGCTGATCTGAGGTCTGAATCAGGCAGATGGCGTGGCTTCACCTTTCCCAGTTGTCACCCATGGCCCGGGGTAGGGTGATTACCTCCTCTTTCTGAGGACCCACCTTTTCTCCCACAGGGTGAGATGGGAGCTTCAGAGGCACCTTCCATCTCCTAGGCATAGGGAGACCCCGCCTCACCCTGACCAATCACAGGCCTAAGTTGGCCTGTGAGAGTCTCCTCCTCCTATGTCTCCCTCACAGGAGGCTGAGGGGTGTTCTCCCTCGGAGGTACCAGGTCCCCTTTGGGGGGCTTGGTAATCACCTACCAGTGATGAATGGTAAAGATTGACACAGATAAGATATGAAAATTATGTACCTACCATAATTCTTGATCTTTCTGTTTACCTTCACCATTCATCACAGCTTCCCAATCGCCTTCCCCTCTTGGGCCTCAGACTCTGGGGTGTGCTTCCCCTCCTTCTTGTTTTTCTGCAATTGAGGCCGTTGTGGACTATGGTCGACTGGTACCTCAGAATCATCTTCCTCTCTTGAGGTAGGGGTCCTTTTGGGTGAGGGGGGGGTAAGCAGAGCTGCTTACCCTTTAGGAGAGAGAGCTTTGTGGGACCCTGGTGAGGGTCTACCCTGGGAGGCCCGGCTTCTTCCAGTCCTGGATCTCTCCCCGCACCCTAGGTGTTGGGTAGTGAGGCCCTCCTCTGGGTTGGTAGGAAATCTGAGGTCTCTGGGGATTCTCTCTTTTTCTTCAGCTTCATATTCCACACTGCTGCCTCCAGTGGGTCTATATTTTCTGGGCAGCACCCCTCCTCCTTGCAAGTTCCCCCCTTCCGGTAGGGGGGTGAGTAGGGGTTTCCCATTCAAGAGCATTCTTGAAATAGAGGGAGAGACTCTGCCCCAGGGTGGGTTCTATCCCCACCCTAGCAACACTCCAAAACAGGAGTGGAAGACTTACAACTCCCCTTTCTGGGGTCAGGGGAGGAAACTTAGCCAGGTTCTCATCTTGATCCTTGCCAAATCTCTCAGTTACACCGCTTTAAGTTGCTGCACTCCCCTCTTGGGAGTCACATTCTTTGGAATGAGAAAGTGGATCCTTGCGGGGATATGGCTGAACTGGGTTCCTCTTCCCTTGGCCTCTTAGCACCCTCCTTTGGGGAGCTGAATGGGGTCTCCTTTCTCCTTCCCTTTTGTTTTCCTTCTCTCTTTCCTATCTCCTTTCTCTCATCTTGCTTGCCCAGAGGATGGGGCACCCTGTTCCAGGCCCCCTAGGGTAATCCTGTCCTCTCACTCAGCATTACATCTTTTTCTGTTTATATCCTTTCCTTTGGCTGTCTCTTGGGCTCCCTTGCCCCACCCTCTTCTGTTTTCTATCTCTAATTTCCTCACTCTCCGGTGTATGCAGAACTGAGGTGAAGGAGAAGTCGGCATCATTTACTGACCATCCCTCAAGCGCCAACTGCCTTGAGGGAGCTGATGTACTGGCTCCACCCCCTAGAAAAGAAAATATTTGCTCCTGCAGGTCCTGATCCTCTGGCAATAATCCACCAGTGATGAATGGTGAAGATAACACAGAATGATCAAGAATTACGGTAGGTAAGTAATTTTCATTTCCTGTATGCCTTCTCTATAAGTCAGAGTGTGCAACTCACGCTCCAAATGGAGGGGCAACTCTGATACTTGTTGCTCCCCTGTGGACTCAACAGATCTGGTTCCTCTTACTGCAGCTGCTAGTGGTGGAACCACCAACGCCTTTACCCCTGTGCAAGGGTCTGCTGTTCAGGTTTATCTTGAAGGCTTGTACTGTCTTCCTATCCACTGTCTCTGCTGATAGTCTGTGTCATAGGTTCGCCATCCTTTGGCTTTGGGAGAAGTGATTCCTAACACTCAGTTTGGAACTTCTCACTTGGTCCAAGAGAATAATTCTACATATGGTCATTGAGTCCTTACATCAGATGGCATGGTTCCTGAGAGGTTTTGTCCCTCAACCTTTCAAGAGGAAGTTTTCATGATGTTACAGGCTTCTCATAGTACCTCCATCTGACTGATTATGCTTTTAAGTGAAAGAGGTTCTCAATGCGGTATCAAGAGTGTGACTTGTCACAAATGGAATGTCCTGTAGCATTGTAGCTTGACTTTTTATGGTCACTGTCCTTGACAGACTTCCTCGCAACATCTTTGAAGGGGCATGTGCTTGCCATTTCAGTGCATTATGCTAAGGTGAGTTTTATCTCCCTTATATTGGAGTGGGAGAATGCTCGCTCCTCTTTGCAAGCCTCATCTGGAGTGGGACCTAAATCTGGTCTTTGTCAAGCTCATGGAGTGGGACCTAAATCTGATCTTTGTCAAGCTCATGGAAAAGCACTTCAACCCTTTGGTGACAAATGATGCTAGTTTCTTTCCTGGAAGGTGACTTTCCTGGTGGCCATTATTTGGCCCAGTGATATGCACACTTCTCGACTGACTCTGCATATTTTGTCTTTTATATGGACAAGGTTATGCTGATATCAATAAGAAATGTCTGCCTATGGTGATTTTTTTTGTTTTTTAAAGTCAGATCAGGGTTCGCCATCATCTAAGAATGGGCTAAGCTCATATTTTCCAGTCCTTGATTAATATCAGGTGTTAAGTGCCCGTCATCATCTCTGTGTTATTGTTTATCTACTTATTTGCTATTTCCTAACAGGGGGAATCTCCCATAATAATTTGCCTCAAGGATCTAGGTGGAAGATAGAAATTAAGCTAAAGTTTCATTTGTTTCAATAAAGGGGTTCCAAATTCTTTCAAATTGTTCTAATTCTCCCTCCAAGCTATAATAAATTATTTCTAGCCTGGAGGTTTCCATCATTAAGTTGAACCATTTCTTGTGTGTTGGTGGAATAGTACTTTTCCATTTTTGTAGTATTCATTTTTTTGCATTTTTAATATAGCAATCCCAATAAAAAGAAAATCTTGTATATTATTCTTGTCTTGAATATCTGGGTATACCCCCAGCAATATTCTGCTGGGATCAAATGGAACCTCAATTCCCAGGGTAGGTCTTACTGCTTCTTTAATTTTCTTTTAAAAGGTTGTCAAAAATAAAAGGTACAGATTACAAATATATAAGCTACATTTCCAATCCCTGTGAGATATCTGGGACAAATTTCAGTAATGTTTTTCCTTATTTTATGAAACTTTGAAGAAGTGTAGTAGGTTTTGTGTAGCAGATAAGATCTTATTTGTTTAAATCTAATTCTTTTGAATACTTTATGAGGAAAATTCATAGCCTCCATCCATATGTTTGAATCTCAGTGCCCGGTTTCCTTTCCCCATGAGTCTTTTAGCAATGAAGGTGGGGACTGACATTTCCCTTTTAGTAACTTGTATATTTTCCCAATCATCTTTTGTCCATTTTCTTATTTATAAAAACTTCTTCTAATGTGGTTAAATGTATTTCTTTTTTAGATCCTAGTGTTTTTTTTAAATATTTATTTAGTTTAGTTTATGTATTTCACCATGATAAGGCTCCAGTGAGCAAGCTCATTTTCAAGGAGGTCCTGGGTAGGAGGACAGCATACAAGATAATTTACAAGACAACATACAAGGTAATTACATGACAGTAGATGTATAGTAAATACAGATCAGTGGATAGATTTTGACAGAGTAATAGATGATAAAAATACAAGTGAATCAATATAGGATTTAACAAAAAAGAATAATAAAAATGGTTATAGGAAAAACTAGAGTACTTAAATGAAATTTCCAATATAAGGTATTAGGCTTCATAGCCCAATACCTTATATTGTCCTGAGCTGACAGGAGCAAAACTTTTTAATTTAAAAGTTATTACTTTTTATTTATGGAAGGGATCGTAACTGGTGCCAATGCCTCTGCCAGCTGATCCTTCCAGTTTCTTTGTGCTCACTCCTCTCTACCTTTGCCCCTGCGCTCTCTGAAATTGTGACGGTGCAGGGGGAGAGGGTGGAGGTGAGTCCCATACAAGTCTATGGGGCTATTTTAGAGCTGATTAGCATTTAAACAGTCCAAAAAGCTATGCAGTGTAACTAGTAGGGTTCCTACTAGTTAAGCAACTGCTTTAGTTTTTCTCTAGGACTGTTTAAAATTGCTAAAGTCAGCTCTAAAAATAGCCCCCACAGACTTGTATGGGGCTCACCCCCACCATCTCCCTGGCCACATGTCACAATTTGAGAGAGCGCAGGGGCGGAGTTGGGTGGAGCGGGGGCACCAGGAGCCTGTCCAAGGCTTCGGCACCAGTTACAACTCCTTCCACAACAAAAAGTAATAACTTCTAAATTAAAAATTTTGCTCCTGTCAGCTCACGCAGCTATAAGGTATTGGGCCATGGAGCCCAATACCTTCTAGTGCAAGGTCAGAAAATCACTTTAAGACAAGTGGACAACATACAAAAGTACATTGAGTAGGTATGAAGAAGAACTAACTGCTTATGTCTCATGATATGATTGAGTACAATAATCAAAGCAGCTGTCATGTAATTGCGCCATTACACATACAGGGTTCTCTACATAAATTTTCAATCAGTGATTAAATACAGTACAGCTAACCAGGCCAATAAGTTTGAGAGAGTTCTGCACTGTGTTCCATGTTGTAGGAATGATGCTACTTATTGCTGCTATACTGTAATGGGTAACGAACCTTGCAATGTCATAGAGGACATAGTTGTTTTTCATTAGTGAGTAACTGCTGTGGGACATAGTAAAGAGGTCGATGATGTAGTGTGTGATGCCATTTGCAACTGCTTTATAGATCCATATGTATAAGTTAAGTCTCCTTGCAGATAATGAGGTCCCTCAGTCATAAATAGGCTAAATCTCTTTATGGCAGTATTTCTCCTTCAGCTCCTCGAAGCTCATCATTCATTGATTACCATGCATATCTCCAATTCTTTTTTTTTTTTTATACTTCTTTTATTACTTATTTTCACAATACATTTTTAAAACGTCACTTCATCATACAGATGCCTTAGCTCCTTAATTCAGAAGCATCGGGTAAAAATTGATTTTTATACAGCATCTAGAGAGTGCAGTTTTCAAGCAAAATATGTAAACAACATACATACAAAATTAAAATTTATAAAAATTAAACTTGTCAGCTATTTGTCTCTTTTTTATCCCATAGAATGAATTAAGATCCTGTTTATGGGGTAAAAGTACTCCTTTACTACTTGTCCCTTCTAGTAAAACTTCAAGAGCATTTTACAATTCCTCTCACTCTTTTTATTTCTTAAGAGGATTTTAAGAGAATGTTTAAATAAGAGATGAATTATTCCTTAGTAGGGGTATAGTACATTAATATCCATAGAGTTTTCAAATATCCCCAGAAATCCCAACCTAGGTCATTTGTTCTAGTCCCATCTAGTCCAGTGGTTCTGATATATTGCAGTCCTGTCTTGTAAATTATGCGTTAGCTATTCCAAGTGTTGTATATAGGTTACTATGTCTTGCCATTCTAGTAAAGTCAGGGGTTTAGGGAGCAGCCATTTCTTAGTAATAGCTTTATAGGCCACAGCTAAGCATATAGCCCAAAGATATTTGGTGTCTTTATCTTTAAGAGTTTTGGGAGGTACACCCAGTAGGAGATTTTGAGGAGACAAAGGTTCTTGAATGGACAATATTCTAGTTATCTGGTGAGTGATTGCTTGCCAGAATGGTTTAATCACTGGACAGTTTAAAAATATGTGAGCATGGGAGGCCTCTAGTGTCCCACATTGTCTCCAGCAGGTAGAAGAGGCTTCAGGATTACGCTTTGCCTGAAATAAGGGTACTAGAAAGTACCTTGTAAGAACTTTCCAAACATACTCCCTCCAGCTAGGAGACAAAGTTGTGGACCATGTAGATTGCCACACCTTCGGCCAATAAGGCTCTAGGAGGGGGATGCCCAAATCCCTCTCCCATCTCCATTTTATTAAATCAGTAAGATGGTTCTGGTAAGTATTAAGGAACTGGTATAACAAAGATATGGCATGGTCTTTTCCAGAGACTGTCCATAGATGAATAAAGGGACTACAGTCCTCTTCTTACAATGATCTAGAGTTTTGAGTTTTTATTTGCATGTTACTAACATACTAACATACTATTTGCCAGCAGATTAGGCCTTATGGTCTATCAAGTCTGCTCGAACCTCAGATCCCTAGTTGGGTGCCGAGGCCCTCCCCTCCTTGTGTTCCGGAAACCCCTATCATCCCTCCCCACCCCCCTGGGACAGGCCATCATCAGATACATCCACTTTCTGTGTCTGTCCCACCCTCTTTTGAAGCTCTCCACTGTGGATCTCTGAACCAGCTCACCAGGCAGTGCATTCCAAGGGTCCACCACCCTCTCAGTGAAAAACCTCCTCCTCTTTTCCCCCCTCACCCTTCCACCTTCAAACCATGCCCTCTGGTGATACCGCTCTGCTTTAGTCTAAAGATCCCCTCCATGTTTACCCTATTTATTCCCTTGAGGTACTTGAAGACCTCAATCATGTCCCCCCTGTCTCTCCTCTCCTCCAATGAAAACAGGCAGAGCTCCTCAAGTCTGTTCTCATACGTCAAATCCCCTAGTCCTTGTATCATTTTAGTTGCCCTCCTCTGTACCCTCTCCAGGAGCTGTATGTCCCTCTTCAAGTGTGGTCTCCAGTACTGTACACAGTACTCAAGGTATGGTCTAACCAGTCCATTGTACAGCGGCAGAATCACTTACTTACTCCTAGAGGTGATCCCCCTTACGATGCATCCCAACATCCTGTTTGCCTTGCTAGCCACTCTCCTGCACTGCTCAGAGTTATTCATGCATGCATCCACCATGACCCCTAGGCCTTTTTCCCCTATTGAGGCCTCCAACACCTCCCCTCCCAGGGTGTACCTGTGTTTAGGGTTTCCCCACCCAAGGTGTAACACCTTGCACTTGGTGATATTGAAATTTAATTTCCACGTGTGAGCCCAGCTTTCCAGGGTGTCCAGGTCCCCTTGCAGGGCCAACCTCCCCTCTTCTCTCTCAACTACTGCTCCCATCTTGGAGTCATCCATGAAGAGACTCATTTCACACCCTATACCCACCCTGATGTCCGATATGTATGCATTAAACAGGATTGGACACAGGACCAAGCCCTGCGGTACCCCACTACCAACCTCTCTAGGGCTCGAGAGCTGCCCACCAACCACTACTCTCTGGGTGCATCCAGCTAGCCAGTTTTCAATCCATCTGACCATCAAAGGGCCTACTCCCAACCCCATCAGTTTCTCCACCAGACCATTGTGAGGGACAGAGTCAAACGCCTTGCTGAAGTCCAAGAATAATACATCCACAGGCTTTCCCCTGTCCAGTTCTGATGCTACCCATTCATAGAACTCCACAAGATTGGTTTGACATGATCTACCTGGCACAAAACCATGTTGCTGACTATCCAGACCTCCCACCTCCTCCAAGTACACCTCCAATCATTCCTTTAGTATACTCTCCATTAATTTTCCCACCACCAAGGTCAAACTGATGGGTCTATAGTTACCTGGTACTTCCCTCGACCCCCCTTTATGGATTGGCACCACATGTCCCTCTCGCCAATCCCTAGGTACCCTCCCTGTCTCAAGTGACCTGTTGAAGAGCTCCGCCAGGGGTGCAGCCAGTATGTCCACCAATTCCCATAGTACTCTCAGATGAATGCCATCCAGCCTAGGAGATTTGTCTTTCTTTAGGGCCTTGAGGGCTAAGCACACCCTTTTGGTGGAGATAGCATCATCCGTCCCCTCCACCTTCTGGCCTTTTTATCCTTATCCTGAAGTGACACCCCTGGGGTACCTCTCCCTCCCTCTTGCTCCATTTCTGTTGCTCCCCTGATCCCACTCACTGCCACTTCTCTCCCCATCGTGCCTTGCTTTGAAGATATCCCACCCCCTCCCTAGTGAACACAGAGGCAAAGTACTCATTAAATACCTCTGCCTGGTCCCTCGCCTCTTCCACCCACCCTCCTTCTGATCTGAATCTGCTGAGATGGCCCTTAGTTTTTCTCCACTCCCCAATGTACCGGAAGAACCCATTTTCCCCTCCATGTGTTCCCTGTGCCAGCCGCTGCTCTTTACTGGACTTTGCCCCCCTCACCATCTGGGTGACTTTTCTAGATGCAAGATGGTACATTTCCTTATCCCTATCTCCTCTTGTTGTTTTATATTTTTTGTAGGCAGCCTTCTTTTCTCTGACCGCTACCTGAACCTCACTGGGCCACCAGCATGATTTATGTGACCTTGCTCCTATATGTTTCACCTTAGCGCAGGTCCTGACTGCCTCGTGAAGTCCCCGTTTTATGACCTCCCATCTCCTTTCCACATTTGTCATTGATGTAATCCCCTTCAAGTGATCCTTGAGAATATTTCCCATGCCCACAAAGTCTGCCCCCTGAAGTCCACTGCCAGTGTCCTAGATCTCACCCCTTCCCCCATGCTTATTTGAAACCAGACAGTGTTGTGATCGCTCCCAGTCAGGGGATCCTCTACAACCAGGTCCCTTACCAGATCCCCATCTGCCAGAACCATGTCCAGGACATGCCCCTCCCTTGTGGGCTCCATAACATGCTGTATTAAGAACACATCCTGGAAGCCGTCCAGCAGCCTCTGCTCCTTGGCCACCTTAGAGGACATGGTTCCCCAGTTTGTACCTGGCATATTAAGGCCCTCATCAACACCACTCCTTCCCCTTTTGGTCCACACTGGGCAATGATGTTGTCCAGCAAACCATCCTCCAGAACATCACCCATCCCGGGGGGCCTATATACTGCACCCAGCTTGACCTTATCTGCTGCTGGGGATCGTAAGGTGACCCATAAGGCAGCCACGTTTCCCTCTGCCTCTTCTACCCTAGCAATTTCTATGTCATCTCTAATAATCATAGCCACTCCAACCCCTCTGCCCTCCTTTCTATCCTTCCTAAGCATGGTGTACCCCTGCACGTTTAGGTCCCAGTCATGGTTTTTGTTGGCCCACGTCTCTGTGATTGCCGCCACATCCACCCCCCCTTGATACAGCATGGCCTGGAACTCTGGCAACTTGTTTCCCAAGCTCTGGCATTTACTAACACCAACTCCTACCCCTTATCCCTGATCCCCTTCATCAAACCCCACCCAGGTTCCTTATACTTCCATCCTCCCTCTGTTTCTCCTGAAACCTCCACCCCCAGTCTGTTTCCCCCTCCCCCCTTGGGTTTGAAGGCTACTTCCCTCATCTGGGGGAAAGGGCTTCTAGTCAGCCCCTCCCTTATCCCTCCCCCCCACAAGTTTAAACCCCACCTTTCTTGAATGTAGTCAGCCATCCCCTGTTTAAGGACTTCCTTCACTAATGGGGCAAGATGAAGCCTGTCATTGGCACACAGTCCCTTATCATCCCAAACTCCTTTCCAGTTCCTTAACACCCCCAACCCACTCTCTTCACCCCACTTCCTGAGCCAGTCATTAACCTCTGTGATCTTCATTTTTTTCTCCCCTGAGGCCTTTGGTACTGGCGATATCTCCAAAAAGGAAATGTTGCATCCATTATCCCGACAGACTCTGGCAAGCTCTTGGAACCTTGCTTGGATTTCCAAAATGCTATTTCCCTCTAGATCGCTAGATCCCAAATGCACCAGGAAATCCGGTTTCCCACCACAATCCCTAACCAGTTTGTACACCATGAACTTTGCTCTGTGCACTGTCAGCCCAGAGATACTCACTAACTTCACCTGGCTATGGCATCCATCTCCCTGTTCCTCCCACTGGATACCCCTATTCATCGAGTCACCCAATAACAGAACCTTAACACTGCCATCATCCTTATGGTTATCACCACTATGCACTCTCAGTCCCCCATCCCCCCCTTTATTCATGATCTCAATTCCATGGGAGTCTCCCTGCCTTATTAGAGACCCCCTTGTCACCCTCCCCTTTCTGCCTCCCTCGTTATTTTGCCCACTTAACTCAGATCCTGTCTGAATAGGTGTCCCCATTTAACCCTCTCTTATCCGAACCATTTATCCTGGCCCTGATGGTTTCCCCTTCCCCTACACTGCTATCCTTCCCCCTTGTAATAGTACTCCTACCTCCACAGGCTCTCTGTGGGACCCCTTTACCTAGGGTCCTATCCTTGGTACAGACCCCCTGCTGAAGGGGGGGCCCTCCCCCACCTCCTTGTCTCCCAGTTTCTCTCCAGTGATGCTCTCCTCCCTCATGTCTGCAATATGTTGCATCTCCTCCATCAGCTTAACATTTATGTTTCCCCTTCTCCCTCTGGGACTATTTCTATCCTTTCCATTGCCGGTCTGTGATGCCCGATGGGTATCAGACTCCCTCCCCCCAGCCTCTGTATCAGTTTCCTCATTTCCACTAACCCCTTCCTCCCTCTCTAGGTTGCTTAGTAGCTCAAATTTATTGTGCTACTCTATGCCAGCCTCCATCAAGTAACCTGAGTTTCCCCTGACTGCACCTCTAAACTGCCCCTGTTCCTCCCCTCTTGCTCTGTTCTACTTAGGAGCTCCCTTCCCACAGTCTGCTGTTTTAGGCTTCCCCACAACAGCCCCTCCCTTCTCAATGTCTGCTTTACTAGGCTTCCCCACAACAGCCCCTCCTGACTCTTCCCCCTGCACTCTCTTTGTATTCGAAATGTTCACCCTGTACGCTTTTCCCTTAGCATCAATATCCCTATCTAAGGGTCCTCTGTCCCTAATATCCCCCCTCCTGCTTGCTGTAACATAATGACCTGTAATTTGAGAGCGTTGCCCCAGCCTCCCCTCAGCCCCACCCTTCTGCTGCCCATATCCACACCCCTTATCCTTGGACACTCCCCCAGCTTACCCCTTTACCAATATACTTCACTCCTGATACAAGATGGCTGTCTACAGAGTTGGAAGACTCCCTCTCTCCAGGCCCAATTGAGAATTATTGCCATCCCACAGCCTGTGCAGCCTACAACCCCTCCGAAGATGCCTGCCATGGTGGAATATGGCCACCCTGTTTGTCCCCCTCTGTTTATAATGGCACACACCTCTTTTCTCAGGCCCTTCCCCTTGGAATACAGTTTCTCTTCATATACTGACTGCAGTTATTTACAAACCCTATTTCAACCCCACCAATAAAGTTCCCAAGTCTCACAAACACATACAGTCCAGTGTGTGTCTAATTTCACTAACAGTGTGTGGATGCAGACATCAGGTACCATATGATGTCACAGGCCCACAAGTTCCTGTTGCTTCAAATTTCAGTCACAAACAGAAAAACACAGCCCTTCAATCATAACCCCTAGTGGCTTTTCAGTATTTAAGAAAGCCTACAAAACAGGGTGGGAGGAGGCTATACTCACACCAGGCAAACATCACATTTAAATTTCACTCTAATTATCACTGCCAAACAAGTGTTCCAAAGCCCAAAAAGTCCTAACCACCTCCTGCTTAAGTACCCAAGTGAACAATGAAAGACAAGATGAGTTTTGTTAATTTCCCCTCCCCCTAACACCAGGCAAACATCACATTTTAATTTCACTCAAATTATCACTGCCAAACAAGTGTTTCCAAGCCCCAAAAGTTACAATATCACAGCCCAAGTAACTGTTCTAAGTCAAAGTAGTAATTTTAATACACAGAACTAATTTCACATACAAAACTTTTCAAATATTTCAGTTAAATCAGAATATAAACCTAAACCTCTGTCCTTACCAGCCTCCTGCTTATGTTCCCAAGTGAACAATGAAAGACAAGATGATTCTTGTTAATTTACTCTCCCCCTAACACCAGGCAAACATCACGTTTAAATTTCACTGTAATTATCACTGCCAAACAAGTGTTCCCAAGCCCCCCAAAACTTACAATATCACTTCCCAAGTAACAGTTCTAACTCAAAGTAGTAATTTTTTACAGACAGAACTAATTTCACGTACAAAACTATTCAAATACTTCAGTTTCAACAGAATATAAAACTAAACCTCTGTCCTTACCAGCCTCCTGCTTATGTTCCTAGGTGAAAAATGAAAGACAAGATGATTCTTGTTAATTTCTCCTCCCCCTAACACCAGGAAAACATCACATTTAAATTTCACTCTAATTATCACTGCCAAACAAGTGTTCCCAACCACAAAAGTTTCAATATCACAGACAAAGTAACAGTTCTAACTCAAAGTAGAAATTTGTAACACACAGAACTAATTTCATGAACAAAACTATTCAAACATTTCAGTTAAAACAGAATATAAACCTAAACCTTACCAGACTCCTGCTTATGTTTCCAAGTGAACAATGAAAGACAAGATGATTCTTGTTAATTTTCCCTCCCACTAACACTAGGCAAACATCACATTTAAATTTCACTACGATTGCCACTGCTAAACAAGTGTTCCCAAGCCCCAAAAGTTACAATATCACAGCTCAAGTAACAGTTCTAACTCGAAGTAGTAATTTTTAACACACAGAAATAATTTCTCATACAAAACTATTCAAATATTGCAGTTAAAACAGAATATAAATCTAAACATCTGTCCTTACCAGCCTCCTGCTTATGTTCCCAAGTGAACAATGAAAGACAAGATGATTCTTGTTAATTTCCCCTCCGCCTAACACCAGGCAAACATAACATTTAAATTCCACTCTAGTCATCACTGCTAAACAAGTGTTATCAAGCCCCAAAAGTAACAATATCACAGCACAAGTAACAGTTCCAAATCAAAGTAGTAATTGTTAACACTCAGAATTAATTTCACGTACAAAAGTATTCAAATATCTCATTTAAAATGGAATATAAACCTAAACCTTTGTCCTTGTGAGCCACCTGCTTATGTTCACAAGTGAACAATGAAAGACAAGATAATTCTTGTTAATTTCTCCTTCCCCTAACACCAGGCAAACATCACATTTAAATTTCACTCTAATTATCACTGCCAAACAAGTGTTCCCAAGCCCCAAAAGTTACAATATCACAGCCCAAGTAACAGTTCTAACTCAAAGTACTAATTTTTAACACACAGAACTAATGTCACGTACAAAACTATTCAAATATTTCAGTTAAAACACAATATAAACCTAAACCTGTGTCCTTACCAGCCTCCTGCTTATGTTCACAAGTGAGCAATAAAATACAAGATGATTCTTGTTAATTTCCCCTCCCCCTAACACCAGGTAAACATCACATTTAAATTTCACTGTAATCATCATTGCCAAAAAAGTGTTCCCAAGCCCCAAAAGTAACAATATCACAGCCCAAGTAACAGTTTTAACTCAAAGTAGTAATTTTTAACACACAGAAATAATTTCACATACAAAGCTACTCAAATATTTCAGTTAAACAGAATATAAACCTAAACTTCTGTCCTTACCAGCCTCCTGCTTATGTTCCCAAGTGAACAATGAAAGACAAGATGATTCTTGTTAATTCCCCTTCCCCCTAACACTATGCAAAGATCACATTTACATTTCACTGTAATTATCACTGCCAAACAAGTGTTCCCAAGCCCCAAAAGTTAAAGTATCACAGCCCAAGTAACAGTTCTAACTCAAAGTAGTAATTTTTATCACACAGAACTAATTTTCACATACAAAACTATTTAAATATTTCAGTTAAAACATAATATAAATCTAAACCTCTGTCCTTACCAGCCTCCTGCTTATGTTCCCAAGTGAAGAATGAAAGACAAGGTGATTCTTGTTAAATTCCTCTCCCCCTAGAACCAGGCAAAGAACACATTTAAATTCCACTCTAATTATCACTGCCAAACAAGTGTTATGAAGCCCCAAAAATAACAATATCACAGCCCAAGTAACAGTTCTAACTCAAAGTAGTAATTTTTCACACACATAATTATATTCACGTACAAATCTATTCAAATATTTCAGTTAAAATGGAGTTTAAACTGAAACGTATGTGTTTGCCAGCCTCCTGCTTAAGTTCCCAAGTGAATAATGAAAGACGAGGTGATTCTTGTTAATGTCCCTTCCCCCAACACGAGGCAAACATCACATTTAAATTTCATTGTGATTGTCACAGCCAAACAAGTGTTCCCAAGTCCCAAAAGTGACAATATCACAGCCCAAGTAACAGTTCTAACGCAAAGTAGTAATTTTTAACACACAGAAATAATTTCACTTACAAAATTACTCAAATAATTCAGATAAACGGAATATAAACCTAAGCCTCTGTTCTTAGCAGCCTCCTGCTTAGGTTCCAAAGTGAACAATGAAAGACAGGATGATTCTAGTTAATTTCCCCTTCCCCTAACACTAGGCAAACATCACATTTAAATTCCACTCCAATCATTACTGCCAAACAAGTGTTGTCAAGCCCAAAAAGTAACAATATCACAGCCCAAGTAACAGTTCTAACTCAAATGAGTAATTTTGAACACACAGAACTAATTTCACGTACAAAACTATTCAAATATTTCAGTTAAAAGAGAATATTAACCTAAACCTCTACCCTTACCAGCCTCCTGCTTATGTTCCCAAGTGAACAATGAAAGACAAGATGATTCTTGTTAACTTCCCCTCCCCCTAACACCAGGCAAACATCACATTTAAATTTCACTATTATTGCCACTGCCAAACAAGTGTTCCCAAGCCCCAAAAGTTATGATATTACAGCTCAAATAACAGTCATAACTCAAAGTAGTAATTTTTAACACACAAATAATTTCTCGTACAAAACTATTCAAATATTGCAGTTAAAACAGAATGTAAATCTAAACCTCTGTCCTTACCAGCCTCCTGCTTATCTTCCCAAGTGAACAATGAAAGACAAGATGATTCTTGTTAATTTCCCCTCCGCCTAACACCAAGCAAACATCACATTTAAATTCCACTCTAATCATCACTGCTAAGCAAGTGTTATCAAGCCCCAAAAGTAACAATATCACAGCCCAAGTAACAGTTCTAACTCAAAGTAGTAATTTTTAACACTCAGAATTAATTTCACGTACAAAACTATTCAAATATTTCATTTAAAATGGAATATAAACCTAAAGCACAGTCCTTACCAGCTTCCTGGTTATGTTCAAAAGTGAACAATGCAAGAAAAGATGATTCTTGTTAATTTCTCCTCCCCCAAACCCTTGGCAAATATCACATTTAAATTTCACTCTAATTATCACTGCCAAATAAGTATTCCCATGCAACAAAAGTTACAGTATCACAGCCCAAGTAACAGTTCCATCTCAAGGTAGAATGTTTTAACACACAAAACTAATTTCATGTACTAAACTACTCAAATATTTCAGTTAAAACAGAATGTAAATCTTAATCTCTCTCCTTACCAGCCTCCTGTTTATGTTCCCAAGTAAATAATGAAATACAATATGATTCTTCTTAATTTGCCCTGCCCCTAACACCAGGCAAACATCACATTTAAATTTCACTCTAATTGTCACTGCCAAAGAAGTGTTCCCAAGCCCCAAAATTTAAAATATGACAGCCCAAGTAACATTTCTAAATCAAAGTAGTAATCTGTAACATGTAGAACTAATTTCACATATAAAACCATTCAAATATTTCAGTTAAAAGAGAATATAAACCTAAACCTCTGTCCTTACCAGCCTACTGCTTATGTTCCGATGTAAACAATGAAAGACAAGATGATTCTTGTTAGTTTCTCCTCACCCTAAAACCAGGCAAACATCACAATTAAATTTCACTGTAATTATCACTGCCAAACAAGTGTGCCCAAGCTCCAAAAGTTACAATATCACAGCCCAAGTAACAGTTCTAACTCAAAGTACTAATTTTAACACGCAGAACTAATTTCACGTACAAAACTATTCAAATATTTCAGTTAAAACACAATATTAGCCTAAACCTCTGTCCTTACCAGCCTCCTGCTTATGTTCCCAAGTGAACAATGAAAGACAAGATGATTTTTGTTAATTTCCCCTGTCCCAACACAAGGCAAACAACAGTTCTAAATATCAGTAGAACTATCACTGCGAAACAAGTGTTCCCAAGCCCAAAAGTTACAATGTCACATGCTAAGTAACAGTTCTAACTCAAAGTAGTAATTTGTAACACACAGAACTAATTTCACATACCAAACTATTTAAATATTTTAGTTAAAACAGAATGTAAACCTAAACCTCTGCCTTACCAGCCTCCTGCTTATGTTCCCAAGTGAACAATGAAAGACAAGATTATTCTTGTTAATTCCCTTTCCCCCTAACACCAGGCAAACATCACATTTAAATTTCACTGTAATTGTCACTGCCAAAAAGTGTTCCCAAGCCCCCTCAAAGTTACAATATCATAGCTCAAGTAACAGTTATAACTCAAAGTAGTAATTTTTAACACACAGAACTAATTTCATGTACAAAACTATTCAAATATTTGAGTTTAAACAGAATATAAACTTAAACCTCTGTCCTTACTAGCCTCCTGCCTATGTACCCAAGTGAACAATGAAGTACAAGATGATTCTTGTTAAGTTCCCCTCCCACTTACACCAGGCAAACATCACAATTAAATTTCACTCTAATTATCACTGCCAAAGAAGTGTTCCCAAGCCCCAAAAGTTACAATATCACAGCCCAAGTAACAGTTCTAACTCAAAGAAGTAATTTTTAACACACAGAACTAATTTCACGTACAAAACTTTTCAAATATTTCTATTAAATCAGAATATAAACCTAAACCTCAGTCCTTACCAGCCTCCTGCTTATGTTCCCAAGTGAAGAATGAAAGACAAGATGATTTTTGTTAGATTCCCCTCCCCTAACACCAGGCAAACATCACATTTAAATTTCACTCTACTTATCACTGCCAAACAAGTGTTCCCAAGCCCCAAAAGTTCCAACATCACAGCCCAAGTAACAGTTCTAACTCAAAGTAGTAATTTTGTAAATACAGAACTAATTTTGCATACAAAGCTATTCAAATATTTCAGTTACAACAGAATATAAACCTAAACCTCTGTCCTTATCAGCCTCCTGCTTATGTTCACAAGTGAACAATGAAAGACATGACAATTCTTGTTAGTTTCCACTCACCCTAACACTAGGCAAACATCACATTTAAATTTCACTTGAATTATCAAAGCCAAACAAGTGTTCCAAAGCTCCAAAAGTTACAATATCACAGACCAAGTAACAGTTCTAACTCAAGGTAGTAATTTTGAACCCACATAACTAATTTCACAAACAAAAGTATTCAAATATTTCAGTTAAAAGAGAATATAAACCTAAACCTCTGTTCTTACCAGACTCCTGCTTATGTTCCCAAGTGAACAATGAAAGACAAAATGATTCTTGTTAATTTCCCCTCCATCTAACACAAGGCAAACTTCACATTTAAATTCCACTCTAATCATCACTGCCATACAAGTGTTATCAAGCCCCAAAAGTAAAAATATCACAGCCCAAGTAACAGTTCTAACTCAAAGTAGTAATTTTTAACACTCAGAATTAATTTCACGTACAAAACTATTCAAATAATTCAGTTAAAACACAATATAAACCAAAGACCTCTGTCCTTACCAGCCTCCTGCTTTTCTTCCCAAGTGAAAAATGAAAGACAAGGTGATTCTTGTTAATTTCCCCTCCCCCTAACACCAGGCAAAGATCACATTTAAATTTCACTCTAATTATCACTGCCAAACAAGTGTTCCCCAGCCCCAAAAGTTATAAAATCACTGCCCAAGGAACAGTTCTAACTCAAAGTTGTAATTATTTACACACACAACTAATGTCACATACAAAACTATTCAAATATTTTAGTTAAAACAGAATGTAAACCCAGACCTCTGTTCTTACAAGGCTCCTGCTTATGTTCTAAGTGAACAATGAAAGACTAGGTGATTCTTGTTAATTTCCCCTCCCCCTAACATCAGGCAAACATCACATTTAAATTTCACTCAAATTGTCACTGGCAAAAAAGTGTTCCCAAGCCCCAAATTTTTTAATATCACAGCCCAAGTAACACTTTTAACTCAAAGTAGTAATTTTTAACAAACAGAACTAATTTCAAGTAGAAAACTATTCAAATATTTCAGTTAAAACAGAATATAAACCCAGAGCTCTGTCCTTATCAGCCTCCTATTTATGCTCCCAAGTGAACAATATAAGACAATCTGATTCTTGTTAATTTCCCCTCCACCAATACCAGGCAAACACCACATTTAAATTTCACTCTAATTATCACTGCGAAACAAGTGTTCCCAAGCCCCAAAAGTTACAACATCACAGCCCAAGTAACAGTTCTAACTCAAAGTAGAAATTAACACAGAGAACTAATTTCACATATAAAACTATTCAAATATTTCAGTTAAAACAGAATATAAACCTAGACCTCTGTCCTTACCAATCTTCTGCTTTTGTTCCCAAGTGAACAATGAAAGACGAGGTGATTCTTGTTAATTTCCCCTCCCCTAACAATAGACAAGCATCACATTTAAACTTTACTTTAATTATTACTGCCAAACAAGAGTTCCCAAGCCCCAAAAGTTACAATATCACAGCTCAATTAACAGTCCTAAGTCAAAGTAGTAATTATTAACACACAGAACTAATTTCTCATACAAAACTATTCAAATATTTCAGTTAAAACATAATATAAACCAAGACCTCTGTCCTTACCAGCCTCCTGCTTATGTTCCCAAGTGAACAATGAAAGACAAGGTGATTCTTGTTAAATTACCTTCCCTCTAGAACCAGGCAAACATCACATTTAAATTTCACTACAATTATCACTGCTAAACAAGTTTCCCAAGCTTCACAAGTTACAACATCAGAGCACAAGTAACAGTTCTAACTCATATTAGAAATTTTTAACACACAGACCTAATGTCACATACAAAACTATTCATATATTTCAGTTGAAAAAGAATATAAACCCAGACCTCTGTCCTTACCAGCCTCCTGCTTATGTTTCCAAGCGAACAATGAAAGACAAGGTGATTCTTTCTAATTTCCACTCCCCTTAACAACAGGCAAACATCCCATTTCAATTTCACTCTAATTATCACTACCAAACAAGTGTTCCACAGCCCCAAAAGTTACACCATCACAGCCCTAGTAACAGTAGTAACTCAAAGTAGTAATTAGTAACACCCAGAACTAATTTCACATACAAAAGTATTCAAATATTTAAATTAAAGCATAATATAAACAAAGACCTCTGTCCTTACCAGCCTCCTGTGTATGTTCCCAAGTGAACAATGAAAGACAAGGTGATTCATGTTAATATCCCTTCCCCCCAAACACCAGGCAAACATCACATTTAAATTCCACTCTAATTATCACTGCGAAACAAGTGTTCCCAATCCCCAAAAGTTACAATCTCACAGCCCAAGTAACACTTATATCTTAAAGTAGTAATTTTTAACACACAGAACTAATTTCACATACAAAACTATTCAAATGTTTCAGTTAAAACAGAATGTAAACCCAGACCTCAGTCCTTACCAGCTTCCAGCTTATGTTCCCAAGTGAACAATGAAAGATGAGGTGATTCTTGTTAATTTCCTCTCCCCCTAACACCAGGTAAGCATCACATTTAAATTTCACTCTAATTATCATTGCCAAACAAGTGTTTTCAAGTCCCCAAATAGTAACAATATCACAGCCTAAGTACCAGTTCTAACTCAAAGTAGTAATTTTTAAGAAATAGAACTAATTTCATGTACAAACTATTCAAATATTTCAGTTAAAACACAATATAAACCAAAGACCTCTTTCCTTACCAGACTCCTGCTTTTTTTCCCCAGTGAACAATGAAAGGCAAGGTGACTCTTGTTAATTTCCCCTCCCCCTAACACCAGGCAAACATCACATTTAGATTTTACTCTAATTATCACTGACAAACAAGTGTTCCACAGCCCCAAAAGTTATAACATCACTGCTGAAGGAACAGTTCTAACTCAAAGTTGTAATTATTTACACACAGAACTAATTTCATGTAGAAAACTATTCAAATATTTCAGTTAAAACAGAATATAAACCCAGACCTCTGTCCTGTCCAGGCTCCTGCTTTTGTTTCTAAGTGAACAATGAAAGATGAGGTGATTCTTGTTAATTTCCCCTCCCCCTAACACCAGGCAAGCATCACATTTAAATTTCACTCTAATTATTAGTGCCAAGCATGTGCTCCCAGGCCCCAAAAGTTACAATATCACAGCCATAGTAACAGTACTAACTCAAAGTAGTAATTAGTAACACCCAGAACTAATTTCACATACCAAATTATTCAAATATTTAACTTAAAACATAATATAAACCAAGACCTCTGTCCTTACCAGCCTCCTGCTTATGTTCCCAAGTGAACAATGAAAGACTAGGTGATTCTTGTTAATTTCCCCTCCCCCAAACACCAGGCAAACATCACATTTATATTTCACTCTAATTATCACTGTCAAACAAGTGTTCCCAAGCCCCAAAAGTTACAATATCACAGCCTAAGTAACACTTATATCTCAAAGTAGTAATTTTTAACACACAGAACTAATTTCACATACAAAACCATTCAAGTATTTCAGTTAAAACAGAATATTAACCCAGACCTCTGTCCTTACCTGCTTATGTTCCCAAATGAACAGTGAAAGACAAGGCGCTTCTTGTTAATTTCCCCTCCCCTAACACCAGGCAAACATGACATTTAAATTTCACTCTAATTATCACTACAAAACAACAGTTCCCCAGCCAGGAAAGTTACAATACCACAGCCCAAGTAACAGTTCTAACTCAAAGTAGTAATTTTTAAAACACAGAACTGATTTCATGAACAAAACTATTCAAATATTTCAGTTAAAATAGAATGTAAACCCAGACCTCTGCCCTTAACAGCCTCCTGCTTTTGTTCCCAAGTGAACAATGAAAGACGAGGTAATTCTTGTTAATTTCCCCTCCCGCTAACACCAGGTAGGCATCACATTTAAATTTAAGTCTAATTATCCCAGCCAAGCAAGTGTTCCCCAGCCCCAAAAGTTACGATATCACAGCCCAAGTAACAGTTCTAACTCAAAGTAGTAATTTTTAACACACAGAACTTATTTCACAAACAAAACTAATCAAATATTTCAGTTAAAATAGAATATAAACCCAGACCTCTGTCCTTACCAACCTCCTGCTTATGTTCCGAAGTGAACAATGAAAGACAAGGTGATTCTTGTTAATTTCCCCTCCCCCTAACACCAGGCAAGCATCACATTTAAATTTCACTCTAATTATCACTCCGAACCAAGTATTACCAAGCCCCAAATGTTACAACATCACAGGACAAGTAACAGTTCTAAATAAAACTAGAAATTTTTAAAACACAAACCTAATGTCGCGTACAAAACTATTCATATATTTCAGTTAAAAAAGAATATAAACCCAGATCTCTGTCCTTACTAGCCTCTAGCTTATGTTCCCAAATGAAAAATGAAAGACAAGGTGATTCTTGTTTATTTCCCCTCCCCCTAACATCAGGCAAACATCACATTTCAATTTCACTCTAATTGTCACTGCCAAACAAGTGTTCCCAAGCCCTAATATTTTCAATATCACATGCCAAGTAACAGTTGTAACTCAAAGTAGTAATTTTTAACAAACATAAATAATTTCACATAGTAAACTATTCAAAAATTTCAGTTAAAGCAGAATATAAACCCAGAGCTCTGTCCTTAACAGCCTCCTGCTTATGTTCCCACCTGATCAATGAAAGACAAGCTGATTCTTTTTAATTTCCCCTCCCTCAACACCAGGTAAACATCACATTTAAATTTCACTCTAATTATCACTGCCAAACAAGTGTTCCTAAGCCCCAAAAGTTACAAGATCACAGCCCAAATAACAGTTCTAACTCAAAGTAGTAATTATTAACACACATAACTAATTTCACATTCAAAACTTTTCAAATATTTCAGTTAAAACAGAATATAAACCCAGACCTCTGTCCTCACCTGCTTATGTTCCCAAATGAACAGTGAAACACAAGGCGCTTCTTGTTAATTTCCCCTCCCCTAACACCAGGCAAACATGACATTTAAATTTCACTCTAATTATCACTACAAAACAACAGTTCCCCAGCCAGAAAAGTTAAAATACCACAGCCCAAGTAACAGTTCTAAGTCAAAGTAGTAATTTTTAAAACACAGAACTGATTTCATGAACAAAACTATTCAAATATTTCAGTTAAAATAGTATGTAAACCCAGACCTCTGTCCTTAACAGCCTCCTGCTTTTGTTTCCAAGTGAACAATGAAAGACAAGGTGGTTCTTGTAAAGTTCCCCTTCCCCTAGCACCAGGCAAGCGTCACATTTAAATTGCACTCTAATTATCACTGCCAAACAAGTGTTCCCAAGACCCAAAACTTACAATTTCACAGCCCAAGTAACAGTACTAACTCAAAGTAGTAATTAGCAACACCCAGAACTAATTTCACACACAAAAGTATTCAACTATTTAAGTTGAAACATAATATAAACCAAGACGTCTGTCCTTAACAGCCTCCTACTTATGTTCCCAAATGAACAATGAAAGACAAGGTGATTCTTGATAATTTCCCCTCCACCTAACACCAGGCAAACATGACACTTAAATTTAACTCTAATTATCACTGCAAAACAGGTGTTCTCAAGCCCCAAAAGTTACAACATCACAGCCCAAGTAACCGTTCTAACTGAAAGTAGTAATTTTTGACACACAGAACTAATTTCAAGTTCAAAACTATTCAAATGTTTCAGTTAAAATAGAATGTAAACCCAGACCTCTGTTCTTACCAGCCTCCTGCTTATGTTCCCAAGTGAACAATGAAAGACGAGGTGATTCTTGTTAATTTCCTCTCCCTCTAACAGCAGGTAAGCATCACATTTAAATTTCACTCTAATTATCACTGCCAAACAGGTCTTCCGAAACCCCAAAATTTACAACATCACAACCCAAGTAACAGTTCTAACTCAAAGTAGTAATTTTTAAGAAACAGAACTAATTTCACGTATGAAGCTATTCAAATATTTCAGTTAAAACAGAATATAAATGAAGACCTCTGTCCTTACCAGCCTACTGCATTTTCTCCAAAGTGAACAATGAAAGACATGGTGATTCTTGTTAATTTCCCCTCCCCCTAACACCAGGCAAACATCACATTTACATTTCATTCTAATTATCACTGCCAAACAAGTGTTTCCAAGTCCCCAAAAAGTTACTATATCACAGCCTAAGTACCAGTTCTAACTCAAAGTAGTAATTTTTAAGAAACAGAACTAATTTCATGTACAAAACTATTCAAATATTTCAGTTAAAATACAACATAAACCAAAGACCTCTTTCCTTACCAGCCTCCTGCTTTTTTTCCCTAGTGAACAATGAAAGACAAGGTGACTCTTGTTAATTTCCCCTCCCCCTAACACCAGGCAAACATCACATTTAAATTTCACTCTAATTATCACTGCCAATCAAGTTTTCCCCAGCCCCAAAAGTTATAACATCACTGCCCAAGGAACAGTTCTAACACAAAGTTGTAATTATTTACACACAGAACTAATTTCATTTACAAAACTATTCAAATATTTCAGTTAAAACAGAATATAAACCTAGAAATTTGTCCTTACCAGGCTCCTGCTTATGTTCCAAGTGAACAATGAAAGACAAGGTAATTCTTGTTAATTTCCCTTCCCCCTAACAACAGGTAAACATCACATTTAAATTTCACTCTAATTATCACTGCCAAACAAGTATTCCCAATACCCAAAACTTACAACATCACAGCCCAAGTACCAGTTCTAACTGAAAGTAGTAATTATTAACAAACAGAACTAATTTCACGTACAAAACTATTCAAATAGTTCTGTTAAAAACAGAATATAAACCCAGACCTCTGTCCTTACCAGCCTCCTGCAATTGTTCCCTAGTGAACAATGAAAGACGAGGTGATTCTTGTTAATTTCCCCTCCCCCAACACCAGGCAAGCATCACATTTAAATTTCACTCAAATAAACACTGCCAAATAAGTGTTCCCCAGCCCCCAAAAGTTGCAATATCACAGCCCAAGTAACAGTTGTAACTCTAAGCAGTTATTTTTAACACACAGAACTAATTTCACGTAAACATTTTTTCAAATATTTCAGGTAAAACAGAATATATACCTGGACCTCTGTCCTTACCAGTCTTCTGCTTAAGGTCCCAAGTGAACAAGGAAAGCAAAGTGATTCTTTTTAACTTTCCCCTCCAACATCAGGCAAACATCACATTTAAATTTCCCTTTAATTATCATTGCCAAACAAGTGTTCCCAAGCCGCAAAAGTTACAAGATCACAGCCCAAGTAACATTTCTTACTCAAAGTAGTAATTATTAACACACAGAACTAATTTCACGTTCAAAGCTATTCAAATATTTCAGTTAAAACAGAATTTAAACAAAGACCTCTGTCCTGACCAGCCTCCTGCTTTTGTTTCCAAGTGAACAATGAAAGACGAGGTGATTCTTGTTAATTTCCCCTCCTGCTAACACCAGGCAAGCATCACATTTAAATTTCACTCTAATTATCATTGCCAAACAAGTGTTCCCAAGCCCCAAAAGTTACAATATCACAGCCCAAGTAACAGTTCTTAGTCAAAGTAGTAATTATTAACACACAGAACTGATTTCACATACAAAACTATTCAAATATTTCAGTTAAAACATAATATAAACCAAGACCTCTGTCCTTACCAGCCTCCTGCTTATGTTCCCAAGTGAACAATGAAAGACAAGGTGATTCTTGATAATTTCCCCTCCCCTAACACCAGGCAAAGATCACATTTATATTTCACTTTAATTATCACTGCCAAACAAGTGTTCGCAAGCCCCTAAAGTTAAAACATCACAGCCAAAGTAACAGTTCTAACTCAAAGTCGTAATTATTAACACACAGAACTAATTTCACGTGCAAAACTATTCAAATATTTCAGTTAAAACAGAATATAAACCCAGACCTCTGTCCTTACCAGGCTCCTGCTTTTGTTCCCAAGTAAACAATGGAAGACGAGGTGCTTCTTGTTAATTTCCCCTCCCCCTAACACCAGGTAAGAATCACATTTAAATTTCACTCTAATTATCACTGCCAAGCATGTGTTCCCAGGCCCCAAAAGTTACAATATCACAGCCCTAGTAACAGTACTAACTCAAAGTAGTAATTAATAACACCCAGAACTAATTTCACATACAAAAGTATTCAAATATTTAAGTTAAAACATAATATGAACCAAGACCTCTGTCCTTACCAGCCTCCTGCTTATGTTCCCAATGGAACAATGAAAGACACAGTGATTCTTGTTAATTTCCCCTCCCCGGAAACACCAGGCAAACATCACATTTAAATTTCAGTCTAATTATCACTGCCAAACAAGTGTTCCCAAGCCACAAAAGTTACAATATCACAGCCCAAGTAACACTAATATCTCAAAGTAGTAATTTTTAACACACAGAACAAATTTCACGTACAAAACCATTCAAGTATATCAGTTAAAACAGAATATAAACCCATACTTCTGTCCTTACCAGCCTCCTGCTTATGTTCCCAAATGAACAATGAAAGACAAGGTGATTCTTGTTAATTTCCCCTCCCCCTAGCACTAGGCAAACATGACATTAAAATTTCACTATAATTATCCCTGCCAAACAAGTGTTCCCCAGCAACAAAAGTTAGAATATCACAGCCCAAGTAACAGTTCTAACTCAAAGTAATAATTTGTAACACGCGTAACTAATTTCATGAACAAAACTAATCAAATATTCAGTTAAAATAGAATATAAACCCAGACCTCTGTCCTTACTAGCCTCCTGCTTATGTTCCCAAGTGAACAATAGAAGACAACGTGATTCTTGCTAATTTCCCCTCCCTTAACACCAGGCAAACATCACATTTAAATTTCACTCAAATTATCACTGCCAAACAAGTGTTCCCAGGCTCCAAAAGTTACAACATCACAGCCCAAGTAACAGTTCTAACTTAAAGTAGTAATTATTAACAGACAGAACTAATTTCACATACAAAACTATTCAATTATTTCAGATAAAACAGAATATAAACCCAGAGCTCTGTCCTTACCAGCCTCCTGCTTTTGTTCACAAGTGAACAACGAAAGACGACGTGATTCTTGTTAATTTCCCCTCCCCCTAACACCAGGCAAGCATCACATTTAAATTTCACTATAATTATCACTTCCAAACAAGAGTTCCCAAGCCCCAAATGTTACAACATTACAGCACAAGGAACATTTCTTGCTCAAACTAGAAATTTTTAAAATACAGACCTAATGTCACATACAAAACTCCTCATATATTTCAGTTAAAAAACAATATAAACCCAGACCTCTGTCCTTACCAGCCTGCTGCTTATGTTCCCAAGTGAACAATGAAGGACAAGGAGACTCTTTTTAATTTCCCTTCCCCCTAACACCAGGAAAACAGCACATTTAAATGTCACTCTAATTATTACTACCAAACAAGTGTTCCACAGCCCCTAAAGTTCACAGCCCAAGTAACAGCTGTAACTCAAAGTAGTAATTTTTAACAAACAGAAATAATTTCACAAGGTAAACTATTCAAATATTTCAGTTAAAGCAGAATTTATACCCAGACCTCTGTCCTTACCAGCATCCTGCAATTGTTCCCAAGTGAACAATGAAAGATGAGGTGATTCTTGTTAATTTCCCCTCCCCCTAACACCAGGCAAGCATCACATTTAAATTTCTCTCTAATTATCACTGCCAAACAAATGTTCCCCAGTCCCAAAGGTTAGAATATCACAGCCCAAGTAAGAGTTCTAGCTCAAAGGAGTAATTTTTAACACACAGAACTAATTTCACGAACAAAACTAGTCAAATATTTCAGTTAAAACAGAATATAAACCCAGACCTCTGTCCTTTCCAGCTTCCTGCTTATGTTCCCAAGTGATCAATGAAAGACGAGGTTTTTCTTGTTAATTTCCCCTCCCCCTAACACCAGGCAAGCATCACATTTAAATTTCATTCTAATTATCACTGCCAAACAAGTGTTCCCAAGCTCCAAATGTTACAACATCACAACAGAAGTAACAGTTCTAACTCAAACTAGAAATGTTTAAAACACAGACCTAATAACAAGACTATTCATACATTTCAGTTAAAAAAGAATATAACCCAGACTTCTGTCCTTACCAGCCTGCTGCTTATGTTCCCAAGTGAACAATGAAAGACAAGATGATTCTATTTAATTTCCCTTCCCCCTAACACCAGGCAAACAGTACATTTAAATGTCACTCTAATTATCACTACCAAACAAGTGTACCACAGCCCCAAAAGTCACACCATCACAGCCCAAGTAACAGTTGTAATTGAAAGCGGTAATTTTTAACACACAGAACTAATTTCATGTAAAAAAATTTTCAAATATTTCAGGTAAAACAGAATATATACCTGGACCTCTGTCCTTACCAGCCTTCTGCTTAAGCTCCCATGTGAGCAAGGAAAGCAAAGTGATTCTTCTTAACTTTCCCCTGCAACACCAGGCAAACATCACATTTAAATTTCACTTTAATTACCACTGCCAAACAAGTGTTCCCAAGCCACAAAAGTTACAATATCACTGCCCAAAAACAGTTCTAACTCAAAGTAGTAATTTTTAACACAAAGAACTAATTTCACATACAAAACTTTTCAAATATTTCAAATAAAACAGGATATAAACCAAGGCCTCTGTTCTTACCAGCCTCTAACTTATGTTCCCAAATGAACAACGAAAGAAAAGGTGATTCTTGTTTATTTCCCCTCCCCATAACATCAGGCAAACATCACAATTCAATTTCACTCTAATTGTCAGTGCCAAACAAGTGTTTCCGAGGCCCAAAATTTTCAATATCACATCCCAAGTAACAGTTGTAACTCAAAGTAGAAATTTTTAAGAAACAGAAATAATTTCACATAGTAAACTATTCAAAAATTTCAGTTAAAGCAGAATATAAACCTAGACGTCTGTCCTTACCAGCCTCCTGCGTATGTTCCCACTTGATCAATGAAAGACAAGGTGATTCTTGTTAATTTCTCCTCCCCCAACACCAGGCAAACATCACATTTAAATTTCACTCTAATTATCACTGCCAAACAAGTGTTCCTAAGCCCCAAAAGTAACAACATCACAGCCCAAGTAACAGTTCTAACTCAGAGTAGTAATTATGAACAAACAGAACTAATTTCACATTCAAAACTATTCAAATATTTCAGTTAAAACATAATATAAACCCAGACCTCTGTCCTTACCAGCCTTGTGCTTTTGTTTCCAAGTGATCAATGAAAGACGAGGTGATTTTTGTTAATTTCCCCTCCCCCTAACACCAGGCAAGAGTCACATTTAAATTTCACTCTAATTATCACTGCCAAACAAGTGCTCCCAAGTACCAAAAGTTATAATATCAAAGCCCTAGTAACAGTCCTAAGACAAAGTAGAAATTTTTAACACACGGACCTAATGTCATGTACAAAACCATTCAAATATTTAAGTTAAAACAGAATATAAACCCAGATCTCTGTCCTTACCAGCCTCCTGCTTATGTTCCCAAGTGAACAATGAAAGACTAGGTGATTCTTGTTAATTTCCCCTCCCCCTAACACCAGGCAAACATCACATTTAAATTACACTTTAATTATCACTGCCAAACAAGTGTTGCCAAGCCCCAAAAGATACAACATCACAGCCCAAGTAACAGTTCTACCTCGAAGTCGTAATTATTAACACACAAAACTAATTTTGCATAACAAACTATTCAAATATTTCAGTTAAAACAGAATATAAACCCAGACCTCTGTCGTTACCAGGCTTCTGCTTTTGTTCCAAAGTGAACAATGAAAGAGGAGGTGATTCTTGTTAATATCGCCTCCCCCAATACCAGGCAAGTATCACATTTAAATTTCACTCTAATTATCACTGCCAAGCATGTGTTCCGAGGCCCCAAAAGTTACAATATCACAGCCTTAGTAACAGTACTAACTCAAATTAGTAATTAGTAACACCCAGAACTAATTTCACAATACAAAAATATTGAAATATTTAAGTTAAAAGATAATATAAACCAAGACCTCTGTCCTTACCAGCCTCCTGCTTATGTTCCCAAGTGAGCAATGAAAGACAAGGTGATTCTTGTTAATTTCCCCTTCTCCCAAACACCAGGCAAACGTCACATTTAAATTTCACTCTAATTATCACTGCCAAACAAGTGTTCCCAAGCCACTAAAGTTACAATATCACAGCCCAAGTAACACTTATATCTCACAGTAGTAATTTTTTAACACACAGAACTAATTTCACGTACAAAACCATTCAAGTATTTCAGTTAAAACAGAATATAAACCCAGACCTCTGTCCTTACCAGCCTCCTGCTTATGTTCCCAAGTGAACAATGAAAGACAAGGTGATTGTTGTTAATTCAACCTTCCCTCCACATGAGGCAAACATGACATTTAAATTTCGCTCTAATTATCACTGCGAAACAAGTGTTTCCCCAGAAACAAAAGTTACAATATCACAGCCCCAGTAACAGTTCTAATTCAAAGTAGTAATTTTTTAAAACACAGAACTAAATTCACAAACAAAATTATTCAAATATTTCCGTTAAAATAGAATATAAACCCAGACCTCTGTCCTTATCAGCCTCCTGCTTATGTTCCCAAGAGAACAATGAAAGACAAGGTGATTCCTGTTAATTTCCCCTCCCCCTAACACCAGGCAAACATCACATTTAAATTTCACTCTAATTATCACTGCCAAGCAAGTGTTTCCAAGCCCCGAAAGTTACAACATCAAAGCCCAAGTTACATTTCGAGCTCAAAGTAGTAATTATTAACAGACAGAACTAATTTCACGTACAAAACTAGTCATATATTTCAGTTAAAAAAAGAATATAAACGCAGACCTCTGTCCTTATCAGCCTCCTGCTTATGTTCCCAAGTGAACAATGAAATACAAGGTGATTCTTGTTAATTTCCTCTCGCCCTAACACCAGGCAGGCATCACATTTAAATTTAACTCTAATTATCCCAGCCAAACAAGTGTTCCCCAGCCCCAAAAGTTATGATATCACAGCCCAAGTAACAGTTCTAACTCAAAGTAGTAATTTTTAACACATAGAACTAATTTCACGAACAAAACGAATCAAATATTTCAGTTAAAATCGAATATAAACCCAGATCTCTGTCCTTACCAGTCTCCTGCTTATGTTCCCAAGTGAACAATGAAAGACAAGGTGATTCTTGTTAATTTACCTTCCCCCTAACACCAGGCAAACATCACATTTAAATTTCACTTCAATAATCACTGCCAAACAAGTGTTCCATAGCCCCAAAAGTTACAACATCACAGCCCAAGTAACAGTTCAAACTCAAAGTAGTAATTCTTAACATACAAAACTAATTTCACATTGAAAACTATTAAAATATTTCAGTTAAAACAGAATATATACCCAGACATCTGTCCTTAACAGCCTTCTGCCTAAATTCCCAAGTGAACAAGAAAAGCAACTGATTCTTTTTAACTTCTCCCTCGAACACCAGGCAAGCATCACATTTCAATTTCACTTGAAATATCACTGCCAGACAAGTGTTCCCAAGGCTCAAAAGTTACAATATCACAGCCCAACAAACAGTTCTAACTCAAAGTAGTAATTTTTAGCACAAAGTACTAATTTCACATACAAAACTTTTCAAATATTTCAGTTAAAACAGAATATAAACCCAGACCTCTGTCCTTACCAGCCTCTAGCTTATGTTGCCATATGAACAATGAAAGACAATGTAATTCTTGTTAATTTCCCTTCCCCCTAATATCAGGGAAACATTACATTTAAATTTCACTCTAATTGCCACTGCCAAAGAAGTGTTCCAAAGCCCCCAAATTTTCAATATCACATCCCAAGTAACAGTTGTAACTCAAAGTAGTAATTTTTAACAAACAGAAATAATTTCATGAGGTAAACTATTCAAATATTTCAGTTAACGGAGAATTTAAACCCAGACCTCTGTCCTTACCAGCCTCCTGCAATTGTTCCCAAGTGAACAATGAAAGACGAGGTGATTCTTGTTAATTTCCCCTCACCCTAACACCAGGCAAAAGTCACATTTAAATTTCACTCTAATTATCACTGCCAAACAAGTGTTCCCAAGTCCGAAAAGTTGCAATATCACAGCCCAAGTAACAGTCCTAAGACAAAGTAGAAATTTTTAATACACGGACCTAATGTCACATACAAAACCATTCAAATATTTCAGTTAAAACAGAATATAAACCCAGATCTCTGTCCTTAAAAGCCTCCTGCTTATGTTCCCAAGTGAACAATGAAAGACTAGGTGATTCTTATTAATATCCCTTCCCCCCAAACACCAGGCAAACATCACATTTAAATTTCACTCTAATTATCACTGCCAAACAAGTGTTCCTAAGCCCCAAAAGTTACAACAATACTGCCCAAGTAACAGTTCTAACTCAAAGTAGTAATTTTTAAAACACAGAACTAATTTCACGAACAAAGCTATTCAAATATTTCAGTTAAAATAGAATATAAACCCAGACCTCTGTCCTTATCAGCCTCCGGCTTATGTTCCCAAGTGAACAATGAAATACAAGGTGATTCTTGTTAGTTTCCTCTCCCCCTAACACCGGGCAGGCATCACATTTAAATTTAACTCTAATTAACCCTGCCAAACAAGTGTTCCCCAGACCCAAAAGTTACGATATCACAGCCCAAGTAACAGTTCTAAATCAAAGTAGTAATTTTTAAGACACAGAACTTATTTCTCAAACAAAACTAATCAAATATTTCAGTTAAAATTGAATATAAACCCAGATCTCTGTCTTTACCAGTCTCCTGCTTTTGTTCACAAGTGAACAATGAAAGACAAGGTGATTCTGGTTAATTTCTCCTCCCCCTAACAACAGGCAAGCATCACATTTAAATTTCACTCTAATTGCCTCTGCCAAAGAAGTGTCCAAAGCCCCCAAATTTTCAATATCACATCCCAAGTAGCAGTTGTAACTCAAAGTAGTAATTTTTAACAAACAGAAATAATTTCACAAGGTAAACTATTCAAATATTTCAGTTAACGGAGAATTTAAACCCAGACCTCTGTCCTTACCAGCCTCCTGCAATTGTTCCCAAGTGAACAATGAAAGATGAGGTGATTCTTGTTAATTTCCCCTCCCCCTAACACCAGGCAAAAGTCACATTTAAATTTCACTCTAATTATCACTGCCAAACAAGTGTTCCCAAGTCCGAAAAGTTGCAATATCACAGCCCAAGTAACAGTCCTAAGGCAAAGTAGAAATTTTTAACACACGGACCTAATGTCACGTACAAAACCATTCAAATATTTACTTACTAACATACTATTTGCCAGCATATTAGGCCTTACGGTCTATTGAGTCTGCTCGAACCTAGATCGTTAATTGGGTGCTGAGACCCTCCCATCCCTTGTTCTCTAGAAACCCCTATCATCCATCCCCACCCCCTCGGGACAGGCCATCATCTGATACATCCACTTTCTGTGTCTGTCCCACCCTCTCTTGAAGCCCTCCACTGTGGATCTCTGAACCAGCTCACCAGGCAGTGCATTCCAAGGGTCCACCACCCTCTCGTGAAAACCTCCTCTCTTTCCCCTCACCCTTCCACCTTCCAACTTCAAACCATGCCCTCTGGTGATACCTCCTGCTTTAGCCTAAAGATCCCTCCATGTTTACTCTTATTTATTCCCTTGAGGTACTTGAAGACCTCAATCATGTCCCCCTGTCTCCTCTCTCCAATGAAAACAGGCAGAGCTCCTCAAGTCTGTCCTCATAAGTCAAATCCACTAGCCCTCGTATCATCTTTGTTGCCCTCCTCTGTACCCTCTCCAGGAGCTGTATGTCCCTCTTCAAATGTGGTCTCCAGTACTGTACACAGTACTCAAGGTGTGGTCTAACCAGTCCATTGTACAGAGGCAGAATCACTTCCTTGCTCCTAGAGGTGATCCCCCTTACAATGCATCCCAACATCCTGTTTGCCTTGCTAGCTGCTCTCCTGCACTGCTCAGAGTTATTCATACATGCATCCACCATGACCCCTAGGTCTTTTTCCCCTATCGAGGCCTTCAGCGCCTCCCCTCCCAGGGTGTACCTGTGTTTAGAGTTTCCCCGACCAAGATGCAACACCTTCAGATGAAACACCTATTTCAGTTAAAACAGAATATAAACCCAGATCTCTGTCCTTACCAGCCTCCTGCTTATGTTCCCAAGTGAACAATGAAAGACTAGGTGATTCTTATTAATTTCCCGTCCCCCTAACACCAGGCAAACATCACATTTAAATTTCACTTTAATTATCACTGCCAAACAAGTGTTCCCAAGCCCCAAAAGTTACAATATCACAGCCCAAGTAACAGTTCTAACTCAAAGTCGTAAGTATTAACACACAGAACTAATTTCATGTACAAAAGTATTCAAATATTTCAGTTAAAACAGAATATAAACCCAGACCTCTGGCCTTACCAGGCTCCTGCTTTTGTTCCAAAGTGAACAATGAAAGACGAGGTGATTCTTGTTAATTTCCCTTCCCCCTAACACCAGGCAAGCATCACATTTAAATTTCAGTCTAATTATCACTGCCAAGCATGTGTTCCCAGGCCCCAAAAGTTACAATATCACAGCCCTAGTAACAGTACTAACTCAAAGTAGTAATTAGTAACACCCAGAACTAATTTCACATACAAAAATATTAAAATATTTAAGTTAAAAGATAATATAAACCAAGACCTTTGTCCTTACCAGCCTCGTGCATATGAACCCAAGTGAACAATGAAAGACAAGGTGATTCTTGTTAATTTCCCCTTCCCCAAACACCAGGCAAACATCATATTTAAATTTCACTCTAATTATCACTGCCAAACAAGTGTTCCTAAGCCACTAAAGTTACAAAATCACAGCCCAAGTAACACTTATATCTCAAAGTAGTAATTTCTAACACACAGAACTAATTTCACGTAGAAAACCATTCAAGTATTTCAGTTAAAACAGAATATAAACCCAGACCTCCGTCCTTACCAGCCTCCTGCTTATGTTCCCAAGTGAACAATGAAAGACTAGGTGATTGTTGTTAATTTACCCTCCCTCAACACGAGGCAAACATGACATTTAAATTTCGCTCTAATTATCATTGCGAAACAAGTGTTCCCAGAAACAAAATTTACAATATCACAGCCCCAGTAACAGTTCTAATTCAAAGTAGTAATTTTTAAAACACAGAACTAATTTCACAAACAAAATTATTCAAATATTTCAGTTAAAATAGAATATAAACCCAGACCTCTGTCCTTATCAGCCACCTGCTTATTTTCCCAAGTTAACAATGAAAGACAAGGTGATTCCTGTTAATTTCCCCTCCCCCTAACACCAGGCAAACATCACATTTAAATTTCACTCTAATTATCACTGCAAAGCAAGTGTTTCCAAGCCCCGAAAGTTACAACATCAAAGCCCAAGTTACTTTTCGAACTCAAAGTAGTAATTATTAACAGACAGAACTAATTTCACGTACAAAACTAGTCATATATTTCAGTTAAAAAAGAATATAAACACAGTCCTCTGTCCTTATCAGCCTCCTGCTTATGTTCCCAAATGAACAATGAAATACAAGATGATTCTTGTTAATTTCCTCTCCCCCTAACACCAGGCAGGCATCACATTTAAATTTAACTCTAATTGTCACTGCCAAACAAGTGTTCCCCAGCCACAAAAGTTATGATATCACAGCCCAAGTAACAGTTCTAACTCAAAGTAGTAATTTTTAACACATAGAACTAATTTCACGAACAAAACGAATCAAATATTTCAGTTAAAATTGAATAAAAACCCAGATCTCTGTCCTCACAAGTCTCCTGCTTACATTCCCAAGTGAACAATGAAAGACAAGGTGATTCTTGTGAATTTCCCCTCCCTCTAATAGCAGGCAAACATCACATTTAAATTTCACTCTAATTATCACTGTCAAACAAGTGTTCCCATGCCCCAAAAGTTACAACATCACAGCCTAAGTAACAGTTCTAACTCAAAGTAGTAATTCTTAACAGACAGAACTAATTTCAGATACAAAGCTATTCAAATATTTCAGTTAAAATAGAAAATAAACCCAGGGCTCTGTCCTTACCAGCCTCCTGCTTTTGTTCACAAGTGAACAATGAAAGACGAGGTGATGCTGGTTAATTTCCCCTCCCACTAACACCAGGCAAGCATCACATTTAAATTTCACTCTAATTGCCACTGCCAAAGAAGTGTTCCAAAGCCCCCAAATTTTCAATATCACATCCCAAGAAACAGTTGTAACTCAAAGTAGTAATTTTTAACAAACAGAAATAATTTCACAAGGTAAACTATTCAAATATTTCAGTTAAAGTAGAATATAAAACCAGACCTCTCTCCTTACCAGCCTCCTGCAATTGTTCCCATGTGAACAATGAAAGACGAGGTGATTCTTGTTAATTTCCCTTCCCCCAACACCAGGCAAGAGTCACATTTAAATTACACTCTAACTATCACTGCCAAACATGTGTTCCCAAGTCCCAAAAGTTACAATATCACAGCCCAAGTAACAGTCCTAAGACAAAGTAGAAATTTTTAACACATGGACCAAATGTCATGTACAAAACCATTCAAATATTTCAGTTAAAACAGAATATAAACCCAGTCCTCTGTCCTTACCAGGCTCCTGCTTTTGTTCCAAAGTGAACAATGAAAGACGAGGTGATTCTTGTTAATTTCCCCTCCCCCTAACACCAGGCAAGCATCACATTTAAATTTCACTCTAATTATCACTGCCAAGCATGTGTTCCCAGGCCCCAAAAGTTACAATATCACAGCCCTAGTAACAATACTAACTCAAAGTAGTAATTAGTAACACCCAGAACTAATTTCACATACAAAAATATTGAAATATTTAAGTTAAAAGATAATATAAACCCAGACCTCTGTCCTTATCAGCCTCCTCCTTGTGTTCCCAAGTGAACAATGAAAGACAAGGTGATTTCTGTCAATTTCCCCTCCCCCTAACACCAGGCAACCATCACATTTAAATTTCACTCTAATTATCACTGCCAAGCATGTGTTCCCAGGCCCCAAAAGTTACAACATCAAAGCCCAAGTTACAGTTCGAACTCAAAGTAGTAATTATTAACAGACAGAACTAATTTCACGTACAACACTAGTCATATATTTCATTTAAAAAGAATATAAACCCAGACCTCTGTCCTTATCAGCCTCCTGCTTATGTTCCCAAGTGAAAAATGAAATACAAGGTGATTCTTGTTCATTTCCTCGCCCCCTAACACCAGGCAAGCATCACATTTAAATTTCACTCTAATTATCACTGCCAAACAGGTGTTGCCAAGCCCGAAATTTTGCAACATCACAGCACAAGTAACAGTTATAACTCAAACTAGAAATTTTTAAAACACAGACCAAATGTCACGTACAAAACTATTCATATATTTCAGTTAAAAAAGAATATAATCCCAGACCTCTGTCCTTAACAGCCTGCTGCTTATGTTCCCAAGTGAACAATGAAAGACGAAGTGATTCCTGTTAATTTCCCCTCCCCCTAACACCAGGAAAACATCACATTTAAATTTCACTCTAATTATCACTGCCAAACAAGTGTTCCCAAGCCTCAAATGTTACAATATCACAGCCCAAGTAACAGTCCTAAGACAAAGTAGAAGTTTTTAACACACGGACCTAATGTTACGTCCAAAACCATTCAAATATTTCAGTTAAAACAGAATATAAACCCAGATCTCTTTCCTTACCAGCCTCCTGCTTATGTTCCCAAGTGAACAATGAAAGACTAGGTGATTCTTGTTAATTTCATCTCCCCCTAACACCTGGCAAACATCACATTTAAATTTCACTTTAATTTTCACTGCCAAACAAGTGTTCCCAAGCCCAATAAGTTTCAACATCACAGCCCAAGTAACAGTTCTAACTCGAAGTCGTAATTATTAACACACAGAACTAATTTCACATGCAAAACTATTCAAATATTTCAGTTAAAGCAGAACATAAACCCAGACCTCTGTCCTTACCAGGCTCCTGCTTTTGTTCCAAAGTGAACAATGAAAGAGGAGGTGATTCTTGTTAATTTCCACTCCCCCTAACACCAGGCAACCATCACATTTAAATTTCACTCTAATTATCACTGCCAAGCATGTGTTCCCAGGCCCCAAAAGTAACAATATCACAGCCCTAGTAACAGTACTAACTCAACGTAGTAATTAGTAACACCCAGAACTAATTTCACATACAAAAATATTCAAATATTTAAGTTAAAAAGATAATATAAACCAAGACCTCCGTCATAACCAGCCTCCTGCATATGTTCCAAAGTGAACAATGAAAGACAAGGTGATTCCTGTTAATTTCACCTCCCCCTAACACCAGGAAAACATCACATTTAAATTTCACTCTAATTATCACTGCCAAACAAGTGTTCCTAAGCCCCAAAAGTTACAACAATACTGCCCAAGTAACAGTTCTAACTCAAAGTAGTAATTTTTAAAACACAGAACTAATTTTACGAACAAAGCTATTCAAATATTTCAGTTAAAATAGAATATAAACCCAGACCTCTGTCCTTATCAGCCTCCTGCTTATGTTCCCGAGTGAACAATGAAAGACAAGGTGATTCCTTTTAATTTCCCCTCCCCCTAGCACCAGGTAAACATCACATTTAAATTTCACTCTAATTATCACTGCCAAGCAAGTGTTCCCAAGCCCCAAAAGTTACAACATCAAATCCCAAGTTACAGTTCAAACTCAAAGTAGTAATTATTAACAGACAGAACTAATTTCACGTACAAAACTAGTCATATATTTCAGTTAAAAAAAAAAGAATATGAACGCAGACCTCTGTCCTTATCAGCCTCCTGCTTATGTTCCCAAGTGAACAATGAAATACAAGGTGATTCTTGTTAATTTCCTCTCCCCCTAACACCAGGCAGGCATCACATTTAAATTCAACTCCGATTATCCCTGCCAAACAAGTGTTCCACAGCCCCAAAAGTTATGATATCACAGCCCAAGTAACAGTTCTAACTCAAAGTAGTAATTTTTAACACATAGAACTAATTTCACGAACAAAACAAATCAAACATTTCAGTTAAAATCGAATATAAACCCACATCACTGTCCTTAATAGTCTCCTGCTTATGTTCCCAAGTGAACAATGAAAGACAAGGTGATTCTTGTGAATTTCCCCCCCTCCCTATAACACCAGGCAAACATCACATTTAAATTTCACTCTATTTATCACTGTTAAACAAGTGTTCCCAAGCCCCAAAAGTTACAACATCACAGTCCTAAGTAACAGTTCTAACTCAAAGTAGTAATTCTGAACAGACATTACTAATTTAACATACAAAACTATTCAAATATTTCAGTTAAAACAGAATATAAACCCAGATCTCTGTCCTTACCAGCCTCCTGCTTATGTTCCCAAGAGAACAATGAATGACGAGGTGATTCTTGTTAATTTCCCTTCCCCCTAACACGAGGCAAACATCACATTTAAATTTCACTTTAATTATCACTGCCAAACAAGTGTTCTCAAGCCCCAAAAGTTACAACATCACAGCCCAAGTAACAGTTCTAACTCGAAGTTGTAAGTATTAACACTCAGAACTAATTTCACGTACAAAACTATTCAACTATTTCAGAAAAAACAAAATATGAACCCAGACCTCTGTCCTTACCAGGCTCCTGCTTTTGTTCCAAAGTGAACAATGAAAGACGAGGTGATTCTAGTTAATTTCCCCTCCCCCTAACACCAGGCAACCATCACATTTAAATTTCACTCTAATTATCACTGCCAAGCATGTCTTCCCAGGCCCCAAAAGTTACAATATCACAGCCCTAGTAACAGTACTAACTCAAAGTAGTAATTAGTAACACCCAGAACTAATTTCACATACAAAAATATTGAAATATTTAAGTTAAAAGATAATATAAGCTCTCTGTCCTTACCAGCCTCCTGCATATGTTCCCAAGTGAACAATGAAAGACAAGGTGATTCTTGTTAATTTCACCTTCCCCCAAACACCAGGCAAACATCACATTTAAATTTCACTCTAACTATCACTGCCAAACAAGTGTTCCGCAGAAACAAAAGTCACAATATCACAGCCCCAGTAACAGTTCTAACTCAAAGTAGTAATTTTTAAAACACAGAACTAATTTCACGAACAAAACTATTCAAATATTTCAGTTAAAAAAGGATATAAACCCAGACCTCTGTCCTTATCAGCCTCCTGCTTATGTTCCCAAGTGAACAATGAAAGACAAGGTGATTCCTGTTAATTTCCCCTCCCCCAACACCAGGCACACATCACATTTAAATTTCACTCTAATTATCCCAGCCAAGCAAGTGTTCTCAAGCCCCAAAAGTTACAACATCAAAGTCCAAATTAGAGTTCGAACTCAAGGTAGTAATTATTAACAGACAGAACTAATTTCACGTACAAAACTAGTCATATATTTCAGTTAAAAAAGAATATAAACGCAGACCTCTGTCCTTATCAGCCTCCTGCTTATGTTCCCAAGTGAACATTGAAATACAAGGTGATTCTTGTTAATTTCCTCTCCCCCTATCACCGGGTAGGCATCACATTTAAATTTAACTCTAATTATCCCTGCCAAACAAGTGTTCCCCAGACCCAAAAGTTACGATATCACAGCCCAAGTAACAGTTCTAAATCAAAGCAGTAATTTTTAACACACAGAACTTATTTCACAAACAAAACAAATCAAATATTTCAGTTAAAATCGAATATAAACCCAGATCTCTGTCTTTACCAGTCTCCAGCTTTTGTTTACAAGTGAACAATGAAAGACGAGGTGATTCTGGTTAACTTCCCTTCCCCCTAACACCAGGCAAGCATCACATTTAAATTTCACTCTAATTGCCTCTGCCAAAGAAGTGTTCCAAAGCCCCCAAATTTTCAATATCACATCCCAAGTAGCAGTTGTAACTTAAAGTAATAATTTTTAACTAACAGAAATAATTTCACAAGGTAAACTATTCAAATATTTCAGTTAATGGAGAATTTAAACCCAGACCTCTGTCCTTACCAGCTTTCCTGCAATTGTTCCCATGAACAATGAAAGACGAGTTGATTCTTGTTAATTTCCCATCCCCCTAACACCAGGCAAGAGCCACATTTAAATTTCACTCTAATTATCACTGCCAAACAAGTGTTCCCAAGTCCCAAAAGTTGCAATATCACAGCGCAAGTAACAGTCCTAAGATAAAGTAGAAATTTTTATCACACGGACCTAATGTCATGTACAAAACCATTCAAATATTTCAGTTAAAACAGAATATAAACCCAGATCTCTGTCCTTACCAGCCTCCTACTTATGTTCCCAAGTGAACAATGAAAGTCTAGGTGATTCTTGCTAATTTCCCCTCCCCCTAACACGAGGCAAACATCACATTTAAATTTCACTTTAATTATCACTGCAAAAGAAGTGTTCCCAAGCCCCAAAAGTTACAACATCACAGCCCAAGTAACAGTTCTAATTCGAAGTCGTAAGTATTAACACACAGAACTAATTTCACGTTCAAAACTATTCAAATATTTCACTTAAAACAGAATATAAACCCAGACCTCTGTCCTTACCAGGCTCCTGCTTTTGTTCCAAAGTGAACAATGAAAGACAAGGTGATTCTGTTAATTCTTCCCCTAACACCAGGCAAGCATCACATTTAAATTTCACCTCTAATTATCACTGCAAGCATGTGTTCCCAGGCCCCAAAAGTTACAATATCACAGTCTTAGTAAGAGTACTAACTCAATGCAGTAATTAGTAACACCCAGAACTAATTTCACATACAAAATATTAAATATGTAAGTTAAAAGATAATATAAACCAAGATCTTTGTCCTTACCAGCCTCGTGCATATGAACCCAAGTGAACAATGAAAGACAAGGTGATTGTTGTTAATTTCCCCTTCCCCAAACACCAGGCAAACATCACATTTAAATTTCACTCTAATTATCACTGCCAAACAAGTGTTTCTAAGCCACTAAAGTTACAATATCACAGCCCAAGTAACACTTATATCTCAAAGTAGTAATTTCTAACACACAGAACTAATTTCACGTACAAAACCAATAAAGTATTTCAGTTTAAACAGAATATAAACCTAGACTTCCATCCTTACCAGCCTCCTGCTTATGTTCCCAAGTGAACAATGAAAGACTAGGTGATTGTTGTTAATTCACCCTCCCTCAACACCAGGTAAACATGACATTAAAATTTCACTCTAATTATCACTGCGAAACAAGTGTTCCCCAGAAACAAAAGTTACAATATCACAGCCCCAGTAACAGTTCTAACTCAAAGTAGTAATTTTTAAAACACAGAACTAATTTCAAGAACAATACTATTCAAATATTTCAGTTAAAATAGAATATAAACCCAGACCTCTGACCTTATCAGCCTCCTGCTTGTGTTCCCAAGTGAACAATGAAAGATAAGGTGATTCCTGTCAATTTTCCCTCCCCGTAACACCAGGCAAACATCACATTTAAATTTAACTCTAATTATCCCTGCCAAACAAGTGTTCCACAGCCCCAAAAGTTATGATATCACAGCCCAAGTAACAGTTCTTACTCAAAGTAGTAATTTTTAACACATAGAACTAATTTCACAAACAAAACGAATCAAATATTTCAGTTAAAATCGAATATAAACCTAGATCTCTGTCCTTACCAGCCTCCTGCTTTTGTTCACCAGTGAACAATGAAAGACGAGGTGATTCTTGTTAATTTCCTTCCCCCTAACACCAGGCAAGCATCACATTTAAATTTCACTCTAATTATCACTGTCAAACAAGTGTTCCCAAGCCCCAAAAGTTACAACATCACAGCCTAAGTAACAGTTCTAAGTCAAAGTAGTAATTATTAACAGACAGAACTAATTTCACATACAAAAGTATTCAAATATTTCAGTTAAAACAGAAAATAAACCCAGAGCTCTGTCCTTACCAGCCTCCTGCTTTTGTTCACAAGTGAACAATGAAAGACGAGGTGATTCTTGTTAATTTCCCTCCCCCTAACACCAGGCAAGCATCACATTTAAATTTCACTCTAATTATCACTGCCAAACAAGTGTTCCCAAGCCCGAAATTTTGCAACATCACAGCACAAGTAACAGTTATAAGTCAAATGAGAAATTTTTAAAACACAGACCAAATGTCACGTACAAAACTATTCAAATATTTCAGTTAAAAAAGAATATAATCCCAGACCTCTGTCCTTACCAGCCTGCTGCTTATGTTCCCAAGTGAACAAAGAAAGACAAGGTGATTCCTGTTAATTTCCCCTCCCCCTAACACCAGGAAAACATCACATTTAAATTTCACTCTAATTATCACTGCCAAACAAGTGTTCCCAAGCCCCAAATGTTACAATATCACAGCCCAAGAAACAGTCCTAAGACAAAGTAGAAGTTTTTAACACACGGACCTAATGTTGCGTCCAAAACCATTCAAATATTTCAGTTAAAACAGAATATAAACCCAGATCTCTTTCCTTACCAGCCTCCTGCTAATGTTCCCAAGTGAACAATGAAATACAAGGTGATTCTTGTTAATTTCCTCTCCCCCTAACACCTGGCAGGCATCACATTTAAATTTAACTCCAATTATCCCTGACAAACAAGTGTTCCCCAGCCCCAAAAGTTACGATATCACAGCCCATGTAACAGTTCTAAATCAAAGTAGTAATTTTTAACACATAGAACTAATTTCACAAACAAAACGAATCAAATATATCAGTTAAAATCGAATATAAACCCAGATCTCTGTCTTTACCAGTTTCCTGCTTTTGTTCACAAGTGAACAATGAAAGATGAGGTGATTCTGGTTAATTTCCCCTCCCCCTAACACCAGGCAAGCATCACATTTAAATTTCACTCTATTTGCCTCTGCCAAAGAAGTGTTCCAAAGCCCCCAAATTTTCAATATCACATCTCAAGTAACATTTGTAACTCAATGTAGTAATTTTTAACAAACAGAAATAATTTCACATACAAAAATACTCAAATATTTAAGTTAAAAAAGAATATGAACGCAGACCTCTGTCCTTATCAGCCTCCTGCTTATGTTCCCAAGTGAATAATGAAATACAAGGTGATTCTTGTAAATTTCCTCTCCCCCTAACACCAGGCAGGCATCACATTTAAATTTAACTCCAATTATCCCTGCCAAACAAGTGTTCCCCAGACCCAAAAGTTACGATATCACAGCCCAAGTAACAGTTCTAAATCAAAGTAGTAATTTTTAACACACAGAACTTATTTCACAAACAAAACTAATCAAATATTTCAGTTAAAATTGAAACTAAACCCAGATCTCTGTCTTTACCAGTCTCCTGCTTTTGTTCACAAGTGAACAATGAAAGATGACGTGATTCTGGTTAATTTCCCCTCCCACTAACACCAGGCAAGCATCACATTTAAATTTCACTCTAATTGCCTCTGCCAAAGAACTATTCCAAAGCCCCCAAATTTTCAATATCATATCCCAAGTAGCAGTTGTAACTCAAAGTAGTATTTTAACAAACAGAAATAATTTCACAAGGTAAACTGTCAAATATTTCAGTTAATGGAGAATTTAAACCCAGACCTCTGTCCTTACCAGTCTCCTGCAATTGTTCCCAAGTGAACAATGAAAGACAACGTGATTCTTGTTAATTTCCCCTCCCCCTAACACCAGGCAAGAGTCACATTTAAATTTCACTCTAATTATCACTGCCACACAAGTGTTCCCAAGTCCCAAAAGTTGCAATATCACAGCCCAAGTAACAGTCCTAAGACAAAGTAGAAATTTTTAACACACAGACCTAATGTCACGTACAAAACCATTCAAACATTTCAGTTAAAACAGAATATAAACCAAGATCTCCATCCTTACCAGCCTCCTGCTTATGTTCCCAAGTGAACAATGAAAGACTAGGTGATTCTTGTTAATTTCCCCTCCCCCTAACACGAGGCAAAAATTACATTTAAATTTCACTTTAATTATCACTGTCAAACAAGTGTTCCCAAGCCCCAAAAGTTACAACATCACAGCCCAAGTAACAGTTCTAACTCGATGTCGTAAGTATTAACACACAGAACTAATTTCACGTACAAAACTATTCAAATATTTCAGTTAAAACAGAATATAAACCCAGACCTCTGTCCTTACCAGGCTCCTGCATTTGTTCGAAAGTGAACAATCAAAGATGAGGCGATTCTTGTTAATTTCCCCTCCCCCTAACACCGGGCAAGCATCACATTTAAATTTCACTCTAATTATCACTGCCAAGGATGTGTTCCCAGGCCCCAAAAGTTAAAATATCACAGCCCTAGTAACAGTACTAACTCAAGGTAGTAATTAGTAACACCCAGAACTAATTTCACATACAAAAATATTCAAATATTTAAGTTAAAAGATAATATAAACCAAGACCTCTGTCCTTACCAGCCTGCTGCATATGTTCCAAAGTGAACAATGAAAGACAAGGTGATTCTTGTTAATTTCCCCTTCCCCCAAACACCAGGCAAACATCACATCTAAATTTCACTCTAATTATCACTGCCAAACAAGTCTTCCCAAGCCACTAAAGTTACAATATCACAGCCGAAGTAACACTGATATCTCACAGTAGTAATTTTTAACACACTGAACTAATTTCACGTACAAAACCATTGAAGTATTTCAGTTAAAACAGAATATAAACCCAGACCTCTGTCCTTACCAGCCTCCTGCTTATGTTCCCAAGTGAACAATGAAAGACAAGGTGATTGTTGTTAATTTACCCTCCCTCAACACCAGGCAAACATCACATTTAAATTTTGCTCAAATTATCACTGCGAAACAAGTGTTCCCAGAAACAAAAGTTACAATATCACAGCCCCAGTAACAGTTCTAATTCAAAGTAGTAATTTTTAAAACACAGAACTAATTTCACGAACAAAACTATTCTAATATTTCAGTTAAAATAGAATATAAACCCAGACCTCTGTCCTTATCAGCCTCCTGCTTATGTTCCCATGTGAACAATGAAAGACAAGGTGATTCCTGTTAATTTCCCCTCCCTCTAACACCAGGAAAACATCACATTTAAATTTCACTCTAATTATCACTGCCAAGCAAGTGTTCCCAAGCCCCGAAAGTTACAACATCAAAGCCCAAGTTACAGTTTGAACTCAAAGTAGTAATTATTAACAGACAGAACTAATTTCACGTACAAAACTAGTCATATATTTCATTTAAAAAAGAATATAAACGTAGACCTCTGTCCTTATCACCCTCCTGCATATGTTCCCAAGTGAACAATGAAATACTAGGTGATTCTTGTTAATTTCCTCTCCCTCTAACACATGGCAGGCATCACATTTAAAATTTAACTCTAATTATCCCTGCCAAACAAGTGTTACCCAGCCCCAAAAGTTATGATATCACAGCCCAAGTAACAGTTCTAAGTCAAAGTAGTAATTTTTAACACATAGAACTAATTTCACAAACAAAACAAATCAAATATTTCAGTTAAAATCGAATATAAACCCAGATCACTGTCCTTAATAGTCTCCTGCTTATGTTCCCAAGTGAACAATGAAAGACAAGGTGATTCTTGTGAATTTCCCCTCCCTCTAACACCAGGCAAGCATCACATTTAAATTTCACTCTAATTATCACTGTTAAACAAGTGTTCCCAAGCCCCAAAAGTTACAACATCACAGTCCTAACTAACAGTTCTAACTCAAAGTAGTAATTCTTAACAGACAGAACTAATTTCACATATAAAACTATTCAAATATTACAGTTAAAGCAGCATATAAACCCAGATCTCTGTCCTTACCAGCCTCCTGCTTATGTTCCCAAGAGAACAATGAATGACGAGGTGATTCTTGTTAATTTCCCCTCCACCCAACACGAGGCAAACGTCACATTTAAATTTCACTTTAATTATCACTGCCAAACAAGTGTTCCCAAGCCCCAAAAGTTACAACATCACAGCCCAAGTAACAGTTCTAACTCGAAGTTGTAAGTATTAACACTTAGAACTAATTTCACGTACAAAACTATTCAACTATTTCACTAAAAACAAAATATAAACCCAGACCTCTGTCCTTACCAGGCTCCTGCTTTTGTTCCAAAGTGAACAATGAAAGACGAGGTGATTCTAGTTAATTTCCCCTCCCCCTAACACCAGACAATCATCACATTTAAATTTCACTTTAATTATCACTGCCAAACAAGTGTTCCCAAGCCCCAAAAGTTACAACATCACAGCCCAAGTAACAGTTCTAACTCGGAAGTCGTAATTATTAACACACAGAACTAATTTCACATTCAAAACTATTCAAATATTTCAGTTAAAACAGAACATAAATCCAGACCTCGGTCCTTACCAGGCTCCTGCTTTTGTTCCAAAGTGAACAGTGAAAGAGAAGGTGATTGTTGTTAATTTCCCCTCCCCCTAACACCAGGCAACCATCACATTTAAATTTCACTTTAATTATCACAGCCAAGTATGTGTTCCCAGGCCCCAAAAGTTACAATATCACAGCCCTAGTAACAGTACTAACTCAACGTAGTAATTAGTAACACCCAGAACTAATTTCACATACAAAAATATTCAAATATTTAAGTTAAAAGATAATATAAACTAAGACCTCTGTCCTTACCAGGCTCCTGCTTTTGTTCCAAAGTGAACAATGAAAGCCAAGGTGATTCCTGTTAATTTCCCCTCCTCCCCCTAACATGATGCAAACATCACATTTAAATTTCACTTTAATTATGACTGCCAAACAAGTGTTCCGAAGCCTCAAAGGTTACAACATCACAGCCCAAGTAACAGTTCTAACTCGAAGTCATAAGTATTAACACACAGAACTAATATCATGTGCAAAACTATTAAAATAATTTCAGTTAAAACAGAATATAAACCCAGACCTCTGTCCTTTATAGGCTCCTGCTTTTGTTTCCAAAGTGAACAATGAAATACGAGGTAATTCTTGTTAATTTCCCTTCCCCCCAACACCAGGAAAGCATCACATTTAAATTACACTCTAATTATCACTGCCAAGCATGTGTTCCCATGCCTTAAAAGTTACAATATCACAGCCATAGTAACAGTACTAACTCAAAGTAGTAATTAGTAACACCCAGAACTAATTTCACATACAAAAATATTCAAATATTTAAGTTAAAAGATAATATAAACCAAGACCTCTGTCCTTACCAGCCTCATGCATATGTACCCAAGTGAACAATGAAAGACAACGTGATTCTTGTTAAATTCCCCTTCCCCCAAACACCAGGCAAACCTCACATTTAAATTTCACTCTAATTATCACTGCCAAACAAGTGTTCCGCACAAACAAAAGTTACAATATCACAGCCCCAGAAGCAGTTCTAACTCAAAGTATTAATTTTTAAAACACAGAACTAATTTCACGAACAAAACTATTCAAATATTCCAGTTAAAATAGAATATAAACCCAGACCTCTGTCCTTATCAGCGTCCTGCTTATGTTCCCAAGTGAACAATGAAAGACAAGGTGATTCCTGTTAATTTCCCCTCCCCCTAACACCAGGCAAACATCATATTTAAATTTCACTCTAATTATCACTGCCAAGCAAGTGTTCTCAAGCCCCAAAAGTTACAACATCAAAGCCCAAGTTACAGTTCTAAATCAAAGTAGCAATTTTTAACACATAGAACTAATTTCACAAACAAAACGAATCAAACATTTCAGTTAAAATCGAATATAAACCCAGATCTCTGTCTTTACCAGTCTCCTGCTTTTGTTCACAAATGAACAATGAAAGACGAGGTGATTCTGGTTAATTTCTCCTCCCTAACACCAGGGAAGCATCACATTTAAATTTCACTCTAATTGCCTCTGCCAAAGAAGTGTTCCAAAGCCCCCAAATTTTCAATATCACATCCCAAGTAGCAGTTGTAACTCAAAGTAGTAATTTTTAACAAACAGAAATAATTTCACAAGGTAAACTATTCATATATTTCAGTTAATGGAGAATTTAAACCCAGACCTCTGTCCTTACCAGCCTCCTGCAATTGTTAACAAGTGAACAATGAAATACGAGGTGATTCTTGTTAATTTCCCCTCCCCCTAACACCAGGCAAGAGTCACATTTAAATTTCACTCTAATTATCACTGCCAAACGAGTGTTCCCGAGACCCAAAAGTTACAATATCACAGCCCAAGAAACAGTCCTAAGACAAAGTAGAAATTTTTAACACATGGACCTAATGTCACGTACAAAACCATTCAAATATTTCAGTTAAAACAGAATATAAACCCAGATCTCTGTCCTTACCAGCCTCCTGCTTATGTTCCCAAGTGAACAATGAAAGACTAGGTGATTCTTGTTAATTTCCCCTCCCCCTAACACGAGGCAAACATCACATTTAAATTTCACTTTAATTATCACTGCCAAACAAGTGTTCCCAAGCCCCAAAAGTTACAACATCACAGCCCAAGTAACAGTTCTAACTCGAAGTCATAAGTATTAACACACAGAACTAATTTCACGTACAAAACTATTCAAATATTTAACTTAAAACAGAATATAAACCCAGACCTCTGTCCTTACCAGGCTCCTGCTTTTGTTCCAAAGTGAACAATGAAAGAGGAGGTGTTTCTTGTTAATTTCCCCTCCCCCTAACACAAGGCAACCATCACATTTAAATTTCACTCTAATTATCACTGCCAAGCATGTGTTCCCAGGCCCCAAAAGTTACAATATCACAGCCCTAGTAAGAGTACTAACTCAACGTAGTAATTAGTAACACCCAGAACTAATTTCACATACAAAAATATTCACATATTTAAGTTAAAAGATAATATAAACCAAGACCTCCGTCCTAACCAGCCTCCTGCATATGTTCCAAAGTGAACAATGAAAGACAAGGTGATTCCTGCTAATTTCCACTAACCCTAACACCAGGAAAACATCACATTTAAATTTCACTCTAATTATCACTGCCAAACAAGTGTTCCTAAGCCCCAAAAGTTACAACAATACTGCCCAAGTAACAGTTCTAACTCAAAGTAGTAATTTTTAAAACACAGAACTAATTTCACTAACAAAGCTATTCAAATATTTCAGTTAAAATAGAATATAAACCCAGACCTCTGTCCTTATCAGCCTCCTGCTTATGTTCCCAAGTGAACAATGAAAGACAAGGTGATTCCTTTTAATTTCCGACCTCCTAACACCAGGCAAACATCACATTTAAATTTCACTCTAATTATCACTGCCAAGCAAGTATTCCCAAGCCACAAAAGTTACAACATCAAAGCCCAAGTTACAGTTCGAACTCAAAGTAGTAATTATTAACAGACAGAACTAATTTCACGTACAAAACTAGTCATATATTTCAGTTAAAAAAGAATATGAACGCAGACCTCTGTCCTTATCAGCCTCCTGCTTATGTTCCCATGTGAACAATGAAATACAAGGTGATTCTTGTAAATTTCCTCTCCCCCTAACACCAGGCAGGCATCACATTTAAATTTAACTCCAATTATCCCTGCCAAACAAGTGTTCCCCAGACCCAAAAGTTACGATATCACAGCCCAAGTAACAGTTCTAAATCAAAGTAGTAATTTTTAACACACAGAACTTATTTCACAAACAAAACTAATCAAATATTTCAGTTAAAATCGAATCTAAACCCAGATCTCTGTCTTTACCAGTCTCCTGCTTTTGTTCACAAGTGAACAATGAAAGATGACGTGATTCTGGTTAATTTCCCTTCCCCCTAACACCAGGCAAGCATCACATTTAAATTTCACTCTAATTGCCTATGCCAAAGAACTATTCCAAAGCCCCCAAATTTTCAATATCATATCCCAAGTAGCAGTTGTAACTCAAAGTAGTAATTTTTAACAAACAGAAATAATTTCAGAAGGTAAACTATTCAAATATTTCAGTTAATGGAGAATTTAAACCTAGACCTCTGTCCTTACCAGTCTCCTGCAATTGTTCCCAAGTGAACAATGAAAGACGACGTGATTCTTGTTAATTTCCCCTCCCCCTAACACCAGGCAAGAGTCACATTTAAATTTCACTCTAATTATCACTGCCAAACAAGTGTTCCCAAGTCCCAAAAGTTGCAATATCACAGCCCAAGTAACAGTCCCAAGACAAAGTAGAAATTTTTAACACACAGACCTAATGTCACATACAAAACCATTCAAATATTTCAGTTAAAACAGAATATAAACCCAGATCTCCGTCCTTACCAGCCTCCTGCTTATGTTCCCAAGTGAACAATGGAAGACTAGGTGATTCTTGTTAATTTCCCTTCCCCCTAACACGAGGCAAACATTACATTTAAATTTCACTTTAATTATCACTGCCAAACAAGGGTTCCCAAGCCCCAAATATTACAACATCAAAGTCCAAATTACAGTTCGAACTCAAGGTAGTAATTATTAACAGACAGAACTAATTTCACGTACAAAACTAGTCATATATTTCAGTTAAAAAAGAATATAAACGCAGACCTCTGTCCTTATCAGCCTCCTGCTTATGTTCCCAAGTGAACATTGAAATACAAGGTGATTCTTGTTAATTTCCTCTCCCCCTAACACCGGGTAGGCATCACATTTAAATTTAACTCTAATTATCCCTGCCAAACAAGTGTTCCCCAGACCCAAAAGTTACGATATCACAGCCCAAGTAACAGTTCTAAATCAAAGCAGTAATTTTTAACACACAGAACTTATTTCACAAGCAAAACAAATCAAACATTTCAGTTAAAATCGAACATAAACCCAGATCTCTGTCTTTACCAGTCTCCAGCTTTTGTTCACAAGTGAACAATGAAAGACGAGGTGATTCTGGTTAACTTCCCTTCCCCCTAACACCAGGCAAGCATCACATTTAAATTTCACTCTAATTGCCTCTGCCAAAGAAGTGTTCCAAAGCCCCCAAATTTTCAATATCACATCCCAAGTAGCAGTTGTAGCTTAAAGTAATAATTTTTAACTAACAGAAATAATTTCACAAGGTAAACTATTCAAATATTTCAGTTAATGGAGAATTTAAACCCAGACCTCTGTCCTTACCAGCCTCCTGCTTTTGTTCACAAGTGAACAATGAAAGACGAGGTGATTCTTGTTAATTTCCCTCCCCCTAACACCAGGCAAGCATCACATTTAAATTTCACTCTAATTATCACTGCTAAACAAGTGTTCCCAAGCCCAAAATTTTGCAACATCACAGCACAAGTAACAGTTATAACTCAAACTAGAAATTTTAAAACACAGACCAAATGTCACGTACAAAACTATTCAAATATTTCAGTTAAAAAAGAATATAATACCAGACCTCTGTCCTTACCAGCCTGCTGCTTATGTTCCCAAGTGAACAATGAAAGACAAGGTGATTCCTGTTAATTTCCCCTCCCCCTAACACTAGGAAAACATCACATATAAATTTCACTCTAATTATCACTGCCAAACAAGTATTCCCAAGCCCCAAATGTTACAATATCACAGCCCAAGAAACAGTCCTAAGACAAAGTAGAAGTTTTTAACACACGGACATAATGTTGCGTCCAAAACCATTCAAATATTTCAGTTAAAACAGAATATAAACCCAGATCTCTTTCCTTACCAGCCTCCTGCTAATGTTCCCCAGTGAACAATGAAATACAAGATGATTCTTGTTAATTTCCTCTCCCCCTAACACCTGGCAGGCATCACATTTAAATTTAACTCTAATTATCCCTGACAAACAAGTGTTCCCCAGCCCCAAAAGTTACGATATCACAGCCCAAGTAACAGTTCTAAATCAAAGTAGTAATTTTTAACACATAGATCTAATTTCACAAACAAAACGAATCAAATATATCAGTTAAAATCGAATATAAACCCAGATCTCTGTCTTTACCAGTCTCCTGCTTTTGTTCACAAGTGAACAATGAAAGACTTAGTGATTCTACACTCCCTCCCCTTAACACCAGGCAAGCATCACATTTAAATTTCACTCTAATTGCCTCTGCCAAAGAAGTGTTCCAAAGTCCCCAAATTTTCAATATCACATCCCAAGTAACATTTGAAACTCAAAGTAGTAATTTTTAGCAAACAGAAATAATTTCACATACAAAAATACTCAAATATTTAAGTTAAAAGATGATATAAACCAAGACCTCTGTCCTTATCAGCCTCCTGCATATGTTCCCAAGTGAACAATGAAAGACAAGGTGATTCTTGTTAATTTCCCCTTCCCCCAAACACCAGGCAAACATGACATTTAAATTTCACTCTAATTATCACTGCCAAACAAGTGTTCCCAAGCCACTAAAGATACAATATCACAGCCCAAGTAACACTTATATCTCACAGTAGTAATTTTTAACACACAGAACTTATTTCACGTAGAAAACCATTCAAGTATTTCAGTTAAAACAAAACATAAACCCAGACCTCTGTCCTTACCAGCCTCCTGCTTATGTTCCCAAGAGAAAAATGAAAGACAAGAAGATTGTTGTTAATTGACACTCCCTCAACACCAGGCAAACATGACATTTAAATTTTGCTCTAATTATCACTGCAAAACAAGTGTTCTCCAGAAATAAAAGTTACAATATCACAGCCCCAGAAACAGTTCTAACTCAAAGTCACAATTTTTAAAACACAGAACTAATTTCATGAACAAAACAATTCAAATATTTCAGTTAAAATAGAATATAAACCCAGACCTCTGTCCTTATCAGCCTCCTGCTTGTGTTCCCAAGTGAACAATGAAAGACACGGTGATTCCTGTCAATTTCCCCTCCCCCAACACCAGGCAAACATCACATTAAAATTTCACTCTAATTATCACTGCCAAGCAAGTGTTCCCAAGCCCCAAAAGTTACAACATCACAGCCCAAGTTACAGTTCAAACTCAAAGTAGTAATTATTAACAGAGAGAGAACTAATTTCACGTACAAAACTAGTCATATATTTCAGTTAAAAAAGAATAAAAATGTGGACCTCTGTCTTTATCAGCCTCCTGCTTATGTTCCCAAGTGAACATTGAAATACAAGGTGATTCTTGTTAATTTCCTCTCCCCCTAACACCGGGTAGGCATCACATTTAAATTTAACTCTAATTATCCCTGCCAAACAAGTGTTCCCCAGACCCAAAAGTTACGATATCACAGCCCAAGTAACAGTTCTAAATCAAAGCAGTAATTTTTAACACACAGAACTTATTTCACAAACAAAACAAATCAAATATTTCAGTTAAAATCGAATATAAACCCAGATCCCGGTCTTTACCAGTCTCCTGCTTTTGTTCACAAGTGAACAATGAAAGACGAGGTGATTCTGGTTAACTTCCCCTCCCCCTAACACCAGGCAAGCATCACATTTAAATTTCACTCTAATTGCCTCTGCCAAAGAAGTGTTCCAAAGCCCCCAAATTTTCAATATCACATCCCAAGTAGCAGTTGTAACTTAAAGTAATAATTTTTAACTAACAGAAATAATTTCACAAGGTAAACTATTCAAATATTTCAGTTAACGGAGAATTTAAACCCAGACCTCTGTCCTTACCAGCCTCCTGCAATTGTTCCCAAGTGAACAATGAAAGACGAGTTGATTCTTGTTAATTTCCCATCCCCCTAACACCAGGCAAGAGCCACATTTAAATTTCACTCTAATTATCACTGCCAAACAAGTGTTCCCAAGTCGCAAAAGTTGCAATATCACAGCTCAAGTAACAGTCCTAAGACAAAGTAGAAATTTTTATCACACGGACCTAATGTCATGTACAAAACCATTCAAATATTTCAGTTAAAACAGAATATAAACCCAGATCTCTGTCCTTACCAGCCTCCTACTTATGTTCCCAAGTGAACAATGAAAGACTAGGTGATTCTTGTTAATTTCCCTTCCCCCTAACACAAGGCAAACATCACATTTAAATTTCACTTTAATTATCACTGCGAAAGAAGTGTTCCCAAGCCCCAAAAGTTACAACATCACAGCCCAAGTAACAGTTCTAACTCGAAGTCGTAAGTATTAACACACAGAACTAATTTCACGTACAAAACTATTCAAATATTTCAGTTAAAACAGAATATAAACCCAGACCTCTGTCCTTACCAGGCTCCTGCTTTTGTTCCAAAGTGAACAATGAAAGATGAGGTGATTCTTGTAAATTTCCCTTCCCCCTAACACCAGGCAAGCATCACATTTAAATTTCACTCTAATTATCACTGCCAAGCATGTGTTCCCAGGCCCCAAAAGTTACAATATCACAGCCCTAGTAAGAGTACTAACTCAATGCAGTAATTAGTAACACCCAGAACTAATTTCACATACAAAAATATTAAAATATTTAAGTTAAAAGATAATATAAACCAAGACCTTTGTCCTTACCAGCCTCGTGCATATGAACCCAAGTGAACAATGAAAGACAAGGTGATTGTTGTTAATTTCCCCTTCCCCAAACACCAGGCAAACATCACATTTAAATTTCACTCTAATTATCACTGCCAAACAAGTGTTCCTAAGCCACTAAAGTTACAATATCACAGCCCAAGTAACACTTATATCTCAAAGTAGTAATTTCTAACACACAGAACAAATTTCACGTACAAAACCATTCAAGTATTTCAGTTTAAACAGAATATAAACCCAGACTTCCGTTCTTACCAGCCTCCTGCTTATGTTCCCAAGTGAACAATGAAAGACTAGGTGATTGTTGTTAATTTACCCTCCCTCAACACCAGGCAAACATGACATTAAAATTTCACTCTAATTATCACTGTGAAACAAGTGTTCCCCAGACACAAAAGTTACAATATCACAGCCCCATTAATAGTTCTAACTCAAAGTAGTAATTTTTAAAAAACAGAACTAATTTCAAGAACAAAACTATTCAAATATTTCAGTTAAAATAGAATATAAACCCAGACCTCTGTCCTTATCAGCCTCCTGCTTGTGTTCCCAAGTGAACAATGAAAGAGAAGGTGATTCCTGTTAATTTCCCTCCCCCTAACACCAGGCAAGCATCACATTTAAATTTCACTCTAATTATCACTGTCAAACAAGTGTTCCCAAGCCCCAAAAGTTACAACATCACAGCCTAAGTAACAGCTCTAAGTCAAAGTAGTAATTATTAACAGACTGAACTAATTTCACATACAAAACTATTCAAATATTTCAGTTAAAACAGAAAATAAACCCAGAGCTCTGTCCTTACCAGCCTCCTGCTTTTGTTCACAAGTGAACAATGAAAGACGAGGTGATTCTTGTTAATTTCCCTCCCCCTAACACCAGGCAAGCATCACATTTAAATTTCACTCTAATTATCACTGCCAAACAAGTGTTCCCAAGCCCGAAATTTTGCAACATCACAGCACAAGTAACAGTTATAACTCAAACTAGAAATTTTTAAAGCACAGACCAAATGTCACGTACAAAACTATTCAAATATTTCAGTTAAAAAAGAAAATAATCCCAGACCTCTGTCATTACCAGCCTGCTGCTTATGTTCCCAAGTGAACAATGTAAGACAAGGCGATTCCTGTTAATTTCCTCACCCCCTAACACCAGGAAAACATCACATTTAAATTTCACTCTAATTATCACTGCCAAACAAGTGTTCCCAAGCCCCAAATGTTACAATATCACAGCCCAAGAAACAGTCCTAAGACAAAGTAGAAGTTTTTAACACACGGACCTAATGTTGCATCCAAAACCATTCAAATATTTCTGTTAAAACAGAATATAAACCCAGATCTCTTTCCTTACCAGCCTCCTGCTAATGTTCCCAAGTGAACAATGAAATACAAGGTGATTCTTGTTAATTTCCTCTCCCCCTAACACCTGGCAGGCATCACATTTAAATTTAACTCTAATTATCCCTGCTAAACAAGTGTTTCCCAGCCCCAAAAGTTATGATATCACAGCCCAAGTTACAGTTCTAAATCAAAGTAGTAATTTTTAACACATAGAACTAATTTCACAATCAAAACGAATCAAATATGTCAGTTAAAATCGAATATAAACCCAGATCTCTGTCTTTACCAGTCTCCTGCTTTTGTTCACAAGTGAACAATGAAAGACGAGGTGATTCTGGTTAATTTCCCCTCCCTCTAACACCAGGCAAACATCACATTTAAATTTCTCTCTAATTATCACTGTCAAACAAGTGTTCCCAAGCCCCAAAAGTTACAACATCACAGCCTAAGTAACAGTTCTAACTCAAAGTAGTAATTAGTAACAGACAGAACTAATTTCACATACAAAACTATTCAAATATTTCAGTTAAAACAGAAAATAAACCCAGAGCTCTGTCCTTACCAGCCTCCTGCTTTTGTTCACAAGTGAGCAATGAAAGACGAGGTGATTCTTGTTAATTTCCTCCCTAACACCAGGCAAGCATCACATTTAAATTTCACCTAATTATCACTGCCAAACAAGTGTTCCCAAGCCCGAAATTTTGCAACATCACAGCACAAGTAACAGTTATAACTCAAACTAGAAATTTTTAAAACACAGACCAAATGTCACGTACAAAACTATTCATATATTTCAGTTAAAAAAGAATATAATCCCAGACCTCTGTCCTTACCAGCCTGCTGCTTATGTTCCCAAGTGAACAATGAAAGACGAGGTGATTCCTGTTAATTTCCCCTCCCCCTAACACCAGGAAAACATCACATTTAAATTTCACTCTAATTATCACTGCCAAACAAGTGTTCCCAAGCCCCAAATGTTACAATATCACAGCCCAAGTAACAGTCCTAAGACAAAGTAGAAGTTTTTAACACACGGACCTAATGTTACGTCCAAAACCATTCAAATATTTCAGTTAAAATAGAATATAAACCCAGATCTCTTTCCTTACCAGTCTCCTGCTTATGTTCCCAAGTGAACAATGAAAGACTAGGTGATTCTTGTTAATTTCCCCTCCCCCTAACACCAGGCAAACATCACATTTAAATTTCACTCTAATTATCACTGCCAAACAAGTGTTCCCAAGCCCCAAAAGTAACAACATCAAAGCCCAAGTTATAGTTCGAACTCAAAGTAGTAATTATTAACAGACAGAACTAATTTCACGTACAAAACTAGTCATATATTTCAGTAAAAAAAGAATATGAACGCAGACCTCTGTCCTTATCAGCCTCCTGCTTATGTTCCCAAGAGAACAATGAAATACAAGGTGACTTGTAAATTTTCTCCCCAACACCAGGCAGGCATCACATTTGAAATTTAACTCCAATTATTCCTGCCAAACAAGTGTTCTAGACCCAAAAGTTACGATATCACAGCCCAAGTAACAGTTCTAAATCAAAGTAGTAATTTTAAACACAGAACTTATTTCACAAACAAAACTAATCAAATATTTCAGTTAAAATCGAATCTAAACCAGATCTCTGTCTTTACCAGTTTCTGCTTTTGTTCACAAGTGAACAATGAAAGATGACGTGGATTCTGGTTAATTTCCCTCCCAACACCAGGCAAGCATCACATTTAAATTTCACTCTAATTGCCTCTGCCAAAGAACTATTCCAAAGCCCCAAATTTTCAATATCATATCCCAAGTAGCAGTAGTAACTCAAAGTAGTAATTTTAACAAACAGAAATAATTTCACAAGGTAAACTATTTCAAATATTTCAGTTAATGGAGAATTTAAAGCCAGATCTCTGTCCTTACCAGTTTCCTGCAATTGTTCCCAAGTGAACAATGAAAGACGACGTGATTCTTGTTAATTTCCCCTTCCCCTAACACCAGGCAAGAGTCACATTTAAATTTCACTCTAATTATCACTGCCACACAAGTGTTCCCAAGTCCCAAAAGTTGCAATATCACAGCCCAAGTAACAGTCCTAAGACAAAGTAGAAATTTTTAACACACAGACCTAATGTCACGTACAAAACCATTCAAATATTTCAGTTAAAACAGAATATAAACCAAGATCTCCGTCCTTACCAGCCTCCTGCTTCTGTTCCCAAGTGAACAATGAAAGACTAGGTGATTCTTGTTAATTTCCCTTCCCCCTAACACGAGGCAAACATTACATTTAAATTTCATTTTAATTATCACTGCCAAACAAGTGTTCCCAAGCCCCAAAAGTTACAACATCACAGCCCAAGTAACAGTTCTAACTCGATGTCGTAAGTATTAACACACAGAACTAATTTCACGTACAAAACTATTCAAATATTTCAGTTAAAACAGAATATAAACCCAGACCTTTGTCCTTACCAGGCTCCTGCATTTGTTCGAAAGTGAACAATCAAAGATGAGGTGATTTTATGCACTTTCCCTCCCCCAACACCGGCAAGCATCACATTTAAATTTCACTATAATGATCACTGCCATGCATGTGTTCCCAGGTCTCAAAGTTACAATATCACAGCCTTAGTAACAGTACTAACTCAAGGTAGTAATTGTAACACCCAGAACTAATTTCACATACAAAAATATTCAAATATTTAGTTAAAAGATAATATAAACCAAGACCTCTGTCTCACTAGCTGCTGCATATGTTCCAAAGTGAACAATGAAAGACAAGGTGATTCTTGTTAATTTCCCCTTCCCCCAAACACCAGGCAAACATCACATCTAAATTTCACTCTAATTATCACTGCCAAACAAGTGTTCCCAAGCCACTAAAGTTACAATATCACAGCCGGAAGTAACACTTATATCTCACAGTAGTAATTTTTAACACACTGAACTAATTTCACATACAAAACCATTGAAGTATTTGAGTTAAAACAGAATATAAACCCAGACCTCTGCCCTTACCAACCTCCTGCTTATGTTCCCAAGTGAACAATGAAAGACAAGGTGATTGTTGTTAATTTACCCTCCCTCAACACCAGGCAAACATGACATTTAAATTTTGCTCTAATTATCACTGCGAAACAAGTGATCCCCAGAAACAAAAGTTACAATATCACAGCCCCAGTAACAGTTCTAATTCAAAGTAGTAATTTTTAAAACACAGAACTAATTTCACGAACAAAACTATTCAAATATTTCAGTTAAAATAGAATATAAACCCAGACCTCTGTCCTTATCAGCCTCCTGCTTATGTTCCCATGTGAACAATGAAAAACAAGGTGATTCCTGTTAATTTCCCTTCCCCCTAACACCAGGCAAACATCACATTTAAATTTCACTCTAATTATCACTGCCAAGCAAGTGTTCCCAAGCCCCGAAAGTTACAACATCAAAGCCCAAGTTACAGTTTGAACTGAAAGTAGTAATTATTAACAGACATAACTAATTTCACGTAGAAAACCAGTCATATATTTCATTTAAAAAAGAATATAAAAGCAGACCTGTGTCCTTATCACCCTCCTGCATATGTTCCCAAGTGAACAATGAAATACAAGGTGATTCTTGTTAATTTCCTCTCCCCCTAACACCAGGCAGGCATCACATTTAAATATAACTCTAATTATCCCTGCCAAACAAGTGTTCCCCAGCCCCAAAAGTTATGATATCACAGCCCAAGTAACAGTTCTAAGTCAAAGTAGTAATTTTTAACACATAGAACTAATTTCACGAACAAAACAAATCAAATATTTCAGTTAAAATCGAATATAAACCCAGATCACTGTCCTTACCAGCCTCCTGCTTTTGTTCACCAGTGAACAATGAAAGACGAGGTGATTCTTGTTAATTTCCCTCCCCCTAACACCAGGCAAGCATCACATTTAAATTTCACTCTAATTATCACTGTCAAACAAGTGTTCCCAAGCCCCAAAAGTTACAACATCACAGCCTAAGTAACAGTTCTAAGTCAAAGTAGTAATTATTAACAGACTGAACTAATTTCACATACAAAACTATTCAAATATTTCAGTTAAAACAGAAAATAAACCCAGAGCTCTGTCCTTACCAGCCTCCTGCTTTTGTTCACAAGTGAACAATGAAAGACGACGTGATTCTTGTTAATTTCCCCTCCCCCAACACCAGGCAAGCATCACATTTAAATTTCACTCTAATTATCACTGCCAAACAAGTGTTCCCAAGCCCAAAATTTTGCAACATCACAGAACAAGTAACAGTTATAACTCAAACTAGAAATTTTAAAGCACAGACCAAAATGTCCGAGTACAAAACTATTCAAATATTTCAGTTAAAAAAGAATATAATCCCAGACCTCTGTCCTTACCAGCCTGCTGCTTATGTTCCCAAGTGAACAATGAAAGACAAGGTGATTCCTGTTAATTTCCCCTCCTCCTAACACCAGGAAAACATCACATTTAAATTTCACTCTAATTATCACTGCCAAACAAGTGTTCCCAAGCCCCAAATGTTACAATATCACAGCCCAAGAAACAGTCCTAAGACAAAGTAGAAGTTTTTAACACACGGACCTAATGTTGCGTCCAAAACCATTCAAATATTTCTGTTAAAACAGAATATAAACCCAGAACTCTTTCCTTACCAGCCTCCTGCTAATGTTCCCAAGTGAACAGTGAAATACAAGGTGATTCTTGTTAATTTCCTCTCCCCCTAACACCTGGCAGGCATCACATTTAAATTTAACTCTAATTATCCCTGCCAAACAAGTGTTTCCCAGCCGCAAAAGTTATGATATCACAGCCCAAGTTACAGTTCTAAATCAAAGTAGTAATTTTTAACACATAGAACTAATTTCACAAACAAAACGAATCAAATATATCAGTTAAAATCGAATATAAACCCAGATCTCTGTCTTTACCAGTCTCCAGCTTTTGTTCACAAGTGAACTATGAAAGACGAGTTGATTCTGGTTAATTTCCCCTCCCTCTAACACCAGGCAAGCATCACATTTAAATTTCACTCTAATTATCACTGCCAAACAAGTGTTCCCAAGTCTACAATTATTGTAACATCACAGCACAAGTAACAGTTATAACTCAAACTAGAAATTTTTAAACACAGACCAATGTCAGTACAAAACTATTCTATATTTCAGTTAAAAAGAATATAATCCCAGACCTCTGTCCCTACTAGCTCTGCTGCTTATGTTCCCAAGTGAACAATGAAAGACGAGTGTATTCCTGTTAATTCCTCCCCTAACACCAGGAAAACATCACATTTAAATTTCACTCTAATTATCACTGCCAAACAAGTGTTCCCAAGCCCCAAATGTTGCCAATATCACAGCCCAAGTAACAGTCCTAAGACAAAGTAGAAGTTTTTTAACACACCGGACCTAATGTTACGTTCAAAACATTCAAATATTTCAGTTAAAAGTAGAATATAAACCGAGATCTCTTTCCTTACCAGTTTCTGCTTATGTTCCCAAGTGAACAATGAAAGACTAGGTGATTCTTGTTAATTTCCCCTCCCCCTAACACCAGGCAAACATCACATTTAAATTTCACTCTAATTATCACTGCCAAGCAAGTGTTCCCAAGCCCCAAAAGTTACAACATCAAAGCCCAAGTTATAGTTCGAACTCAAAGTAGTAATTATTAACAGACAGAACTAATTTCACGTACAAAACTAGTCATATATTTCAGTAAAAAAAGAATATGAACGCAGACCTCTGTCCTTATCAGCCTCCTGTTATGTTCCCAAGAGAACAATGAAATACAAGGTGATTCTTGTAAATTTCTTTTCCCATAACACCAAGCAGGTCATCATTTTAAATTTAACTCCAATTATCCCTGCCAAAACAAGTGTTCCCCAGAACCAAAGTTATGATATCACAGCCAAAGTAACAGTTCTAAATCAAAGTAGTAATTTTTAACACACAGAACTTATTTCACAAACAAAACTAATCAAATATTTCAGTTAAAATCGAATCTAAACCCAGATCTCTGTCTTTACCAGTCTCCTGCTTTTGTTCACAAGTGAACAATGAAAGATGACGTGATTCTGGTTAATTTCCCCTCCCCCTAACACCAGGCAAGCATCATTTAAATTTCGGTCCTAATTGCCTCTCTGCCAAAGAACTATTCCAAAGCCCCCAAATTTTCAATATCATATCCCAAGTAGCAGTAAGTAACTCAAAGTAGTAATTTTTAACAAACAGAAATAATTTCACAGGTAAACTATTCAAATATTTCAGTTAATGGAGAATTTAAACCCAGATCTCTGTCCTACTAGTTCCATGCAATTGTTCCAAGTGAACAATGAAAGACTAACTGATTCTTGTTAATTTCCCTTCCCAACACCAGGTAGAGTCACATTTAAATTTCAATTTAATTATCACCGCACACAAGTGTTCCCAAGTCCCAAGTTGCAATATCACAGCCCAAGTAACAGTCCTAAGACAAAGTAGAAATTTTAACACACAGACCTAATGTCACGCATAAAACCATTCAAATATTTCAGTTAAATAGAATATAAACCAAGATCTCCATCCTTACCAGCCTCCTGCTTCTGTTCCCAAGTGAACAATGAAAGACTAGGTGATTCTTGTTAATTTCCCTCCCTAACTTACAGGCAAACATTACATTTAAATTTCACTTAATTATCACTGCCAAACAAGTGTTCCCAAGCCTCAAAAGTTACAACATCACAGCTCAAGTAACAGTTCTAACTCGATGTCGTAAGTATTAACACACAGAACTAATTTCGTGCAAAAACTATTCAAATATTTCAGTTAAAACAGAATATAAACTCCAGACTCTTGTCCTTACTAGGCTCCTGCATTTGTTCGAAGTGAACAATCAAAGATGAGGTGATTCTTGTTAATTCCTCCCCTAACACCGGGCAAGCATCACATTTAAATTTCACTATAATGATCACTGCCATGCATGTGTTCCCCAGGCCCCAAAAGTTACAATATCGTAAGCCCTAGTAACAGTACTAACTCAAGGTAGTAATTAGTAACACCCAGAACCACTTTCATACAAAATATTCAAATATTTAAGTTAAAAGATAATATAAACCAAGACCTTCTGTCCTTACTAGCCTGCTGCATATGTTCCAAAGTGAACAATGAAAGACAAGGTGATTCTTGTTAATTTCCCCTTCCCCCAAACACCAGGCAAACATCACATCTAAATTTCACTCTAATTATCACTGCCAAACAAGTGTTCCCAAGCCACTAAAGTTACAATATCACAGCTCAAGTAATACTTATATCTCACAGTAGTAATTTTTAACACACAGAACTAATTTCACGTACAAAAACCATTCAAGTATTTCAGTTAAACAGAATATAAACCCAGAACTCTGTCTTACTAGCCTCCTGCTTATGTTCCAGTGAACAATGAAAGACAAGGTGATTATTGTTAATTTCACTCTCCTCAAGACCAGGCAAACATGACATTTAATTTCTTCGCTTAATTATCACTGTAAACAAGTGTTCCCCAGAAACAAAAGTTACAATATCACAGCCCTAGTAACAGTTCTAATTCAAAGTAGTAATTTTAAAACACAGAACTAATTTCACGAACAAACTATTCAAATATTTCAGTTAAAATAGAATATAAACCCAGACCTCTGTCCTTATCAGCCTCCTGCTTATGTTCCCATGTGAACAATGAAAGACAAGGTGATTCCTGTTAATTTCCCCTCCCCCTAACACCAGGCAAACATCACATTTAAATTTCACTCTAATTATCACTGCCAAGCAAGTGTTCCCAAGCCCCAAAAGTTACAACATCACAGCCCAAGTTACAGTTCAAACTCAAATTGTAATTATTAACAGAGAGAACTAATTTCACGTACAAAACTAGTCACATATTTCAGTTAAAAAAGAATTAAAATGCAGACCTCTGTCCTTATCAGCCTCCTGCTTATGTTCCAAAGTGAACAATGAAACACAAGGTGATTCTTATAATCTCTCGCCTTAACACCAGGCAGGCATCACATTTAAATTTAACTCTAATTATCCCTGCCAAACAAGTGTTCCCCAGCCCCAAAAGTTATGATATCACAGCCCAAGTAACAGTTCTAACTCAAAGTAGTAATTTTTAACACATAGAACTAATTTCACGAACAAAAACAAATCAAACATTTCAGTTAAATCGAATATAAAACCACATCACTGTCCTTAATAGTCTCCTGCTTATGTTCCCAAGTGAACAATGAAAGACAAGGTGATTCTTGTGAATTTCCCCTCCCTCTAACACCAGGCAAACATCACATTTAAATTTCACTCTAATTATCACTGTTAAACAAGTGTTCCCAAGCCCCAAAAGTTACAACATCACAGTCCTAGCTAACAGTTCTAACTCAAAGTAGTAATTCTTAACAGACAGAACTAATTTCACATATAAAACTATTCAAATATTACAGTTAAAACAGAATATAAACCCAGATCTCTGTCCTACTAGGCCTCCTGCTTATGTTCCCAAGTGAACAATGAAAGACTGTGGTGATTCTTGTTAATTTCCTCACCCCTACTTTCAGGCAAGCATTCACATTAAATTCCACTCTAATTATCACTGCCAAGCATGTGTTCCCATGCCCCAAAAGTTACAATATCACAGCCCTAGTAACAGTACTAACTCAAAGTAGTAATTAGTAACACCTAGAACTAATTTCACCTACTAAAAATACTCAATATTTCAGTTAAAGATAATATAACCAAGACCTCTGTCCTTATCTGCCTCCTGCATATGTCTCAAGTGAACAATAAAGACAAGGTGATTCTTTAATTTATTCTCCACCAAACACCAGGCAAACATCACATCTAACTCGAAGCGGGTATAACACTAGAACTAATTTCACGTATAAACTATTCAACTATTTCACTAAAAACAAAATATAAACCCAGACCCTGTCTTACTAGGTTCTGCTTTTTCCAGTGAATGAAAGACGTTGTGATTCTAGTACTTCTCCCCAACACCAGACAAGAATCACATTTAAATTTCACTTTAATTATCACTGCCAAACAAGTGTTCCCAAGTCACGTAAAAGTTATAACATCAATACTCAAGTAATGGAAGTTCTAATCAAGTCGAATTATTAACACACAGAACTAATTTTAATGCTCAAAACTATTCAAATATTTGTTAAAACAGAATATAAATCCAGACCTCGGCCTTACTAGGCTCCTGATTTGTTCCAGTGAATAGTGAAAGAGAATGCGATTGTTGTTAATTTCCCCAACACCAGGCACCATCACATTTAAATTTCACTTAATTATCACAGCCAAGTATGTGTGTTCCCAGGCCCCAAAAGTTAAGTAATATCACAGCCCTAGTAACAGTACTACTCAACTCAACGGAGTAATTAGGGGTAACATCTAGAACTAATTTCATATAAAATATTCAAATATTTAAAAGATAATATAACCAAGACCTCTGTCCCTACAGCCTCTGCATTTGTTCCAAAGAACAATGAAAGTGCTGTGATTCCTACACTCTCCCCAACATGATGCAAACATCACATTTAAATTTCACTTAATTATGACCAAACAAGTGTTCTGAAGGTTGCAACATCACAGCCCAAGTAACAGTTCTAATCAAGTCATAAGTATTAACACACAGAACTAATTTCACATGCAAATTATTAAAATATTTCATTAAACAGAATATAAACCCAGACTCTGTCCTTTATAGGTTCGCTTGTTCCATGAACAATGAAAGACGAGGTACTTTTTTACTCTTCCCCCAAACACCAGGCAAACCGCATATTTAAATTTCTACTTAATTATCACTGCCAAACAAGTGTCTACAAAACAAAGTTACAATATCACAGCCCCAGTAGCAGTTCTTCTCAGTATTAATTTTAAACACAGAACTAATTTCATTAACAAAACATTCAAATATTTCAGTTAAAATAGAATATAACCCAGACCTATCCTTACTGCCTCTGCTTATGTTCCTATGAACAATGAAAGACAAGGTGATTCCTGTTAATTTCCTCCCCAACACCAGGCAAACATCATATTTAAATTTCATTCTAATTATCACAGCCACAAGTGTTCCTTGTTCTAAAAGTAAACATCAAAGCCCGTTACAGTTCAAATCAGTAGTACTTTTAACACATAGAACTAATTTCACAAACAAAACGAATCAGTATTTCAGTTAAAACTGAATAAAACCCAGATTTCTGTCTACCAGTTCTGCTTGTTCACAAATGAACAATGAAAGACGAGGTGATTGGTTAATTTCCCTTAATACCAGGAAGCATCACATTTAAATTTCACCTAATTGCCATTGCCAAAGAAGTGTTCCGTGTTCTCAAATTTTCAATATCACATCACAAGCAGCAGTTGTAACTCAAAGTAGTACTTTTAACAAACAGAAATAATTTCATACAAACTATTCATATTTCAGTTAATGGAGAATTTAACCCCGACTCTGTCTTATCAGTTTCCTGCAATTGTTAACAAGGAATACGAAATACGAGGTGATTCTAGCACCCCCTCCCAAACACCAAGAAAGAGTCACATTTGTACCCCCCACTCTAATTATCACTGCCAAAACGAGTGTCTCTAGACCCAAAAGTTAAATATCACAGCCCAAGAAACAGTCCTAAGACAAAGTAGAAATTTTAACACATGGACCTAATGTCACGTACAAACCATTCAAATATTTCAGTTAAACAGAATATAAACCCAGATCTCTGTCCTTATCAGCCCCGCTTATGTTCCCAAGGAGCAATGAAAGACTAGGTGATTCTTGCATTTCCTCCCTAACATAGACAAACATCATATTTAATTTTCACTTAATTATCATGCCAAACAAGTGTTCCCAAGCCCCAAAAGTTATAACATCACAGAAAACACAGAACTAATTTACGAACAAAACTATTCAAATATTTCAGTTAAAATAGAATATAAACCCAGACCTCTGTCCTTATCAGCCTCCTGTATGTTCCCATGTGAGCAATGAAAGACAAGGTGATTCTCCCAATTCTCCTAACTCCAGGCAACATCACATTTAAATTTCACCTAACATCACCACCAACACCGTTCCAAACCTGAAAGTTACAACATCAAAGCCCGTTACAGTTTGAACTCAAAGTAATTATTAACAGACAGAACAACTCACATACAAAACTAGCCATATTTCATTTAAAAGAATATAACACAAACCTCTGTCATATCGCCTCTGAATATGTTCCCATGAACAATGAAATACAAGGTGATTCTTGTTAATTTCTCTGCCCTAACACCAGGCAGGCATCACACAAATTTAACTCTTATTATCCATGCCAACAAATTACACCCCCAAAGTTATGATATCACACCCAAGTAACAGTTTAAATCAAAGTAGTAATTTTAACACATAGAACTAATTTCACGAACAAAACGAATCAAATATTTCAGTTAAATGGAATGTAAACCCAGATCAATGTCCTAACAGCTCCTGTCAGGTTCAAGGAACAATGAAAGACAAAGTGATTCTTGAGAATTCCTCCCCCAACACTAGCAAACATCACTTAAAATTTCACTCTAATTATCACTGTTAAAAATTGTCCCAAGCCCCAAAAGCACAACATCAGCCTAGTAACAGTTCCAACTCAGCAGTAAATCTTAACAGACAGAACAATTCATACAAAACTATAAACATTTCAGTTAAAACAGAATATAAACGATCTCTGTCCCACCAACCTCTCTTATGTCTAATGAACAATGAAGACAGGTGATTCTGTTAATTCCCTCCCCCAACACAAACCAAACATCACATTTAAATTTCACTTTAATATCACTTCCAAATAAGTGTTCCCAAGCCCCAAAAGTTACATCACAGCCCAAGTAACAGTTCTAACCCAAAGTTGTAAGTATTAACACTAGAACAACTTCGCACAAAACTATTCAAATATTTCAGTTAAAACAGAATATACAGACATCTGTCCATACCAGGATCCTGCTTTTGTTCCAAAGTGAACAAGAAAGACGTCGTGATTCTAGTTAATTTCCCCCAACCCGACAAGCACATTTAAATTTCACTCTAATTATCACTGCCAAGCATGTGATACAGGCCCCAAAAGTTACAATATACAGCCTGTAACAGTACTAACTCAAAGTATAATAGTAACACCCAGAACTAATTTCACACACAAAATATTAAAATATTTAAGTTAAAAGATAAATAACCAAGACCTCTGTCCATACCAGCCCCTACATATGTTCCTATGAACAATGAAACACAAAAGTGATTCTTGTTAATTTCTTTCCCAAAACACCAGGCAAGCATCACATTTAAATTTAACTATCACTGCAAACAAGTGTTCCCAAGTCTCATAAGCAATATCAAAGCCCAAGAAACAGTTCTAAGAAAGCGAAATTTTTAAACACGGACTAATGTCACGTACAAAACCATTCAAATATTTCGTTAAAACAGAATAAAACCCAGATCTCTCTCATACCAGCCTCCTTATGTCCACAAATGAACAATGAAAGACTAGGTGTTCTTGTTAATTTCCTCCCCAACATGATGCAAACATCACATTTAAATTTCACTTAATTATCACTGCCAAACAGGTGTCCCCAGCCTCAAAAGGTTACAACATCACAGCAAGCAGTTCTACCGAAGTCGTAGCTAAACACAGAACTAATTTCACGTGCAAAACTATTAAAAATATTTCAGTTAAAACAGAATATAAAGTCGAACCTCCATTCTTCCAGGCTCCTGCTTTTGTTTCAAAGTGAACAATGAAAGCGAGGTACCCTTGTTATTCCCTCCCCCAACACCAGGCAAGCATCATTTAAATTTCACCTAATTATACTGCCAAGCATGTTCCCAGGCTCCAAATTCACAATATCACAGCCATAGTAACAATAATAACAAGTAATACTAGTAAAACCAGAACTAATTTCACATACAAACATTCAAACATTAAGTTAAAGATAATATAAACAAGACCCTGTCCTTACCAGCCTCAGGCATATGTACCCAACTGAACAATGAAAAGACAATGATTCTTGTTAATTTCCTCCCCAAACACCAAACCCTGACATGAAATTCCACTAATTATCACTGCAACAAGTGTTCAGAAAAAAAAAAGTTACAATATCAAACAGTAACAGTTCTAACTCAAAGTAGTAATTTTAAAACACAGAACTAATTTCATGAACAAAATTATTCAAATATTTCAGTTAAATAGAATATAAACCCAGACCTCTGTCTACCAGTCTCCTGCTTATCTTCCCATGTGAACAATGAAAGACAAGGTGATTCCATAATTTCCTCCTAACACCAGGCAACATCACATTTAAATCACCTAATTATCACTACCAAACAAGTGTTCCCAAGCCCCCAGTTACAACACAGCCAAGTTACAGTTCAAACTCAAATGCAATATTAACAGAGAACTAATTTCACGTACAAACTAGTCACATATTTCAGTTAAAAGAATAAAATGACCTCTGTCCTTATCAGCCTCTGCTTATGTTCCAAAGTGAACAATGAAATAAGGTGATTCTTGTTAATTTCTCTAGCCTTAACACCAGGCAGGCATCATTTAAATTAACTCTAATTATCCCGACAAACAAATGCCCCAAGCCCCAAAGTTACAACACTTATCTCTAGTAACAGTTCTAACTCAAAAAGTAGAATTATTAACAGAAGAACTAATTTCTAAAACTATTCAAATATTTCTGTTAAAACAGAAAATAAACCAGAGCTCCTTACCAGCCTCCCTACTTTGTTCATGAAAATGAGCGACGTGATTCTTGTTAATTCCTCCTGACACCGACAAGCATCATTTAAATTTCACTCAATTATCAAGACAACTGTTCCAAGCCCAAAATTTGCAACATCACAACACAAGTAACAGTTATATCAAACTAAAATATTTAAAACCAGACAAAATGTCTTACAAACTATTCATATTTCACATAATAAAGCATAATCCCAGACCTCTGTCATACCAGCCTGCTTATGTTCCCAGTGAACAATGAAAACAAGGTGATTCCTGTTAATTTCCTCCCCAACACAGGAAAACATCACATTGAAATTTCAATCTAATTATACCACAAAATAAGTGTTCCTAAGCCCCAAAAGTTAAACATCACTGCTCAGTAACAGTTCTAACTAAAGTAGTAATTATTAACACAGAACTAATTTCACATCCAAAACTATTCATATTTCAGTTAAACATAATATAAACCCAGACCTCTGTTCTACCAGCCTCTGGTTTTGTTTCAAGAACAATGAAAGACGAGTTGATTTTTATTATTCCCCTCCTAACATCAGCAAAGTCACATTAAAATTTCATCTAACTATCATTTCAAAAGTGTTCCCAGCCCCAAATATTACAATATCAACCCAAGTAACAGTCTAAACAATAGAAGTTTTAACACACGGACTATGGTACGCCCAAAACAGTCAAATACTTCAGCTAAACAAATATAAACCCAGACCCTTCCATACCAACTCCTGCTTATGTCCCAAGCAAGAATGAAAGACAGGTGATCTTGTTAAGTTCCTCCCCAACACCAGGCAAACATCACATTTATTTCACTTTAATACTGCAAACAAGTGTTCCCAAGCCCAAAAATTTCAACATCAAGCAAGTAACAGATCTAACTCAAAGTCATAATTATTAACACAGAACAACTTCACGCTCAAATATTAATATTCAGATAAAAAACAGAAATCCAGACCTGGTCCTTACAGGCTCCTGCTTTTAAAGTGAACATGAAAGAGAAGGTGATTATAACCAATTTCCCCCAAAACTAGGCAACCAACCATCAAATTTCCTAATTATCACTGAAGCGTTTCAAGCCCCCAAAGTTACAATATCACAGCCATGTAGTACTAACTCAACGAGATCAGTAACAACGAGAACCAATTTCACAAAATATTCAAATATTTAAGTTAAAGATATAAAAACTAAGACTCTGTCCTTACCAGCCTCCCATTTGTTCAAAGTGAACATGAAAGCCAAGGATTCTTACTTCCCTCCCAACATGATGCAAACATCATTTAAATTTCACTTAATTATCACTGCCAAACAAGTGTTCCGAAGCCTCAAGGTTAAACATCACAGCCAAGTAACAGTTCTAACTCGAAGTCATAAGTATTAACACACAGAACTAATTTCACATCCAAACTATTAAATATTTCAATTAAAACAGAATATAAATCCAGACCTCTGTCCTTATAGGCTCCAGCTTTGTTCCAAAGTGAACAATGAAAGACAGTAATTCTTGTTAATTTCCTCCCCAACAAGGCAAGCATCAAATTTAAATTACACTCTAATTATCACTACCACATGTGTCCCAGGCCGAAAAGTTACAATATCACAGCTTAGTAAAATAACTCAGTAGTAATTAGTAACACCCAGAACTAATTTCAACAAAATATTCAATATTTAATTAAAGATAATATAAACCAACCCGTCCTACAGCCTCATGCATATGTACCCAAGTGAACAATGAAGACAAGGCATCTTGTTAAATTTTCCCCAAAACACCAGGCAAACCTCATTTAAATTTCACTCTAATTATCACTGCAAACAAGGTTCCGCACAAACAAAAGTTACAACATCACAGCCCCAGTAGCAGTCCTAACTCAAAGTATTAATTTTAAAACACAGAACTAATTTCACGAACAAACTATTCAAATATTTCAGTTAAAATAGAATATAAACAGACCTCTGTCATATCAGCCTCCTGCTTATGTTCCCAAGTGAACAATGAAAGACAAGTGATTCCTACACTTCTCAACTAACACCAGGCAACATCATATTTAATTTCACTCAAATTATATACCAGCAAGTGTTCTCACCCCAAAAGTTACAACATCAAGCAAGTTACGACACAAACAAGTAGCAATTTTAACATAGAACTAATTCACAAACAACACGAATCAAATATTTCAGTTAAATCGAATATAACCCAGATCTCTACCAGTTCTGCTTGTTCACAAATGAACACAAAAAGGAGTGATTCTAAACTTCTCCAACACCAGGCAAGCACCATTTAATTCCATCTAATTGCCTCTGCCAAAGTGTTCCAGCCCCCAAATCTTCAATATCACATCCGTAGCAGTAACTCAAAGTAGTACTTTTAACAAACAAAAACATCCAAGGTAAATTCCATATATTTCAGTTAATGAAATTGACCCAGACCTCTGTCCACCAGCCTCCTGCAATTGTTCCAAGTGAACAATGAAACACAGTGATTCTTGTTAATTTCTCCCCTAACACCAGGCAAAGTCATTAAATTTCAATCTAATGTCACTGCAAACAAGTGTTCTGAGACCAAAAGTTACAATATCACAGCCAAGAAACAGTCTAAGACAAAGTAATTTTTAACACACGGACCTAATGTCACGTCAAACCATTCAAATATTTCAGTTAAAACAAATATAAACCCAGATTCTGTCCCTACCAGCATAACCTTACCCAATGAACAATGAAGACTAGGTGATTTTGTTAATTTCCCCAACATGAAACATCACATTTAAATTTAATAATGTCACTGACAACAAGTGTTCCCAAACCCCCAAAAAGTTACAACATCACAGCCCAAGTAACAGTTCTAACAAAGTCGTAGTATTAACACACAGACTATTCACCAGCAAAAATATTCAAATATTTCAGTTAAAACAGAATTAAACCCAGACCCATGTACCAGGCTCTGCTTTTGTTCCAAAGTGAATAATCAAGAGGAGGTGATTCTTGTTATTCCCTCCCCTAACACCATTCAAGCATCACATTTAAATTTCACTCTAATTATCACTGCTAAGCATGTGTCCACGCCCAAAAGTTACAATATCACAGCCCTAATAGTAGTACTAACTCAAAGTAGTAATTAGTAACTCCCAGAACTAATTTCACATACAAAAATACTCAAATATTTAAGTTAAAGATAATATAAACCAAGACCTCTGTCCTTATCTGCCTCCTGACATGTAAGTGAACAATGAAAGACAAAGGTGATTCTTGTTAATTTACCTTCCACCAAACACCAGGCAAACAACTTCATTTAAATTTCACTCTAATTATTTACTGCCAAACAAGTGTTCCCAAGCCACCAGTTACAATATCACAGCCCAAGTAACACTTATATCTCACAGTAGTACTTGTAACACACGAACTAATTTCACGTGAAAACCATTCAATATTCAGTTAAAACAGAATATAAACCAGACCTCGGTCCTACCAGCCTCCTGCTTATGTTCCCAAGTGAACAATGAAAGACAAGGTGATTTTGTTAATTTACCCCTCCCTCAAGAATAGAGCAAACAAGACATTTAAATTTCGCTCTAATTATCACTGCAAAACAAGTGTTCCACACAAACAAAAGTTACAATATCATAGCCCCAGTAACAGTTCTAATTCAAAGTAGTAATTTTTAAAACACAGAACTAATTTCACGAACAAAACTATTCAAATATTTCCAGTTAAAATAGAATATAAACCCAGACCTCTGTCCTTATGTACTCTGCTTATGTTCCCATGTGAACAATGAAAGACATGGTGTTCTGTTATCCTCCCTAACTCCAAGGCAAACATCACATTAAATTTCACTCTAATTATCACTGCAAACAAGTGTTCCCAAGCCCTGAAGATTACAACATCAAAGCCAAGTTACAGTTTCGAACTCAAAGTAGTAATTATTAACAGACAGAACTAATTTCACATACAAAACTAGCCATATATTTCATTTAAAAAAATATAAGCCAAACTCTGTCCTTATCAACCTCCTGAATATGTTCCCAAATGAACAATGAAATACAAGTAATTCTTGTTAATTTCTCTGCCCTAACACCAGGCAGGCATCACATTTAAATTTAACTCTTATTATCCTGTAAACAAGTGTTCCTCAGACACAAAAGTTATGATATCTGGCCAAGTAACAGTTCTAACTCAAAATAGTAATTTTAACACATAGAAGCAATTTCACAAACAAAACAAATCAAATATTTCAGTTAAAATCGAATGTAAACCCAGATCACTGTCCTTACCAGTCTCCTGCTTATGTTCCCAAGTGAACAATGAAAGACAAAGGAAGATTCTGGCAATTTCTTCTCCCTCTAACACTAGGAAAACATCACATTTAAATTTCACCTAATTATCACTGTTAAACAAGTGTCCCAAACCCCAAAAGTTACAACATCACAGCCTAGTAACAGTTCTAACTCAAAGTAGTATTCTTAACAGACAGAACTAATTTCACATACAAAAACTATTCAAATATTTCAGCTAAAACTGAATATAAACCAGATCTCTGTCCTTACCAGCCCCTCCTTAAGTTCCCAAAACGAACAATGAAAGACTAGGTGATTCTTGTTAATTTCCCCTCACCCTAACACGAGGCAAACATCACATTTAAATTTCACTTTAATTATCACTTCCAAATAAGTGTTCCCAAGCCCCAAAAGTTACATCACAGCCCAAAAACAGTTCTAACCCGAAGTTGTAAGTATTAACACTAAGAACTAATTTCACATACAAAACTATTCAAATATTTCAGTTAAAACAGAATATAAACCCAGACATCTGTCCTTACCAGGCTCCTGCTTTTGTTCCAAAGTGAACAATGAAAGACGTGGTGATTCTAGTTAATTTCCCCTCCCCTAACACCAGGCAAGCATCACATTTAAATTTCTCTCTAATTATCACTGCCAAGCATGTGTTCACATCCCAAAAGTTACAATATCACAGCCCTGGTAACAGTACAAACTCAAAGTAGTAATTAGTAACACCCAGAACTAATTTCACATACAAAATATTGAAATAGTTAAGATAAAGATAAAATAAACAAGACCTCTGTCATCACCAGCCCCTGCATATGTTCCCAAGTGAACAATGAAAGATGACGCGGATTCTTGTTAATTTCCCCTTCCCAAAAACACCAGGCAAACATCACATTTAAATTTCACTCTAACCATCACTGCCAAACAAATGTTCCCAAGTCTCAAAAGTTACAATATCACAGCCCAAGAAACAGTTCTAAGACAAAGTAGAAATTTTTAACACACGGACCTAATGTCACATACAAAACCATTCAAATATTTCAGTTAAAACAGAATATAAACCCAGATCTCTGTCCTTACCAGCCTCCTGCTTATGTTCCCAAATGAACAATGAAAGACTAGGTGATTCTTGTTAATTTCCCCTTCCCCTAACATAATGCAAACATCACATTTAAATTTCACTTTAATTATCACTGCCAAACAGGTGTTCCCAAGCCTCAAAGGTTACAACATCACAGCCCAAGAAACAGTTCTAACTCGAAGTCGTAAGTATTAACACACAGAACTAATTTCACGTGCAAAACTATTAAAATATTTCAGTTAAAACAGAATATAAAGTCAGACCTCTGTTCTTTCCAGGCTCCTGCTTTTGTTTCAAAGTGAACAATGAAAGACGAGGTAATTCTTGTTAATTTCCCCTCCCCCTAACACCAGGCAAGCATCACATTTAAATTTCACTCTAATTATCACTGCCAAGCATGTGTTCCCAGGCTCCAAATTCACAATATCACAGCCATAGTAACAGTACTAACACAAAGTAGTACTTAGTAAAACCCAGAACTAATTTCACATACAAAAATATTCAAATATTTAAGTTAAAAGATAATATAAACCAAGACCTCTGTCCTTACCAGCCTCGTGCATATGTTCCCAAGTGAACAATGAAAGACAATGTGATTCTTGTTAATTTCCCCTTTCCCCAAACTCCAGGCAAGCCTGACATGTAAATTTCACTCTAATTTTCACTGCCAAACAAGTGTTCCGCAGAAACAAAAGTTACAATATCACAACCCCAGTAACAGTTCTAACTCAAAGTAGTAATTTTTAAAACACAGAACTAATTTCATGAACAAAACTATTCAAATATTTCAGTTAAAATAGAATATAAACCCAGACCTCTGTCCTTATCAGCCTCCTGCTTATGTTCCCAAGTGAACAATGAAAGACAAGGTGATTCCTGTTTAGTTCCCCTTCCCCAACACCAGGCAAACATCACATTTAAATTTCACTCTAATTATCACTGCCAAGCAAGTGTTCTCAACTCCCAAAAGTTACAACATCAAACCCAAGTTACAGTTTGAACTCAAAGTAGTAATTATTAACAGACAGAACTAATTTCACGTACAAAACTAGTCATATATTTCAGTTAAAAAGGAATATAAATGCAGACCTCTGTCCTTATCAGCCTCCTGCTTATGTTCCCAAGAGAACAATGAAATACAAGGTGATTCTTGTTAATTTCCTCTCCCCCTAACACCAGGCAGGCATCACATTTAAATTTAACTCTAATTATCCCTGCCAAACAAGTGTTCCCCAGCCATAAAAGTTACGATATCACAGCCCAAGTAACAGTTCTAAATCAAAGTATTAATTTTTAACACATAGAACTAATTTTACAAACAAAACGAATCAAATATTTCAGTTAAAATAGAATATAAACCAAGACCTCTGTCCTTATCAGCCTCCTGCTTATGTTCCCATGTGAACAATGAAAGACAAGGTGATTCCTGTTAATTTCCCCTCCTCCTAACACCAGGCAAACATCACATTTAAATTTCACTCTAATTATCACTGCCAAGCAAGTGTTCCCCAAGCCCGAAAGTTACAACATCAAAGCCAGATTACAGTTTGAACTCAAAGTAGTATTTATTAACAGACAGAACTAATTTCACGTACACAACTAGTCATATATTTCATTTAAAAAGAATATAAGCAGGACCTCATCCCTATCAACCTTCTGCATATGTTCCAAAGTGAACAATGAAATACAAGGTGATTCTTGATAATTTCCTCTCCCCCAACACCAGGCAGGCATCACATTTAAATTTAACTCTAATTATCCCTGCCAAACAAGTGTTCCCCAGCCCCAAAAGTTATGATATCACAGCCCAAGTAACAGTTCTAACTCAAAGTAGTAATTTTTAACACATAGAACTAATTTCATGAATAAAACGAATCAAATATTTCAGTTAAAATCGAATATAAACCCAGATCTCTGTCCTTACCAGTCTCCTGCTTATGTTCCCAAGTGAACAATGAAAGACTAGGTGATTCTTGTGAATTTCCCCTCCCTCTAACACCAGGAAAACATCACATTTAAATTTCACTCTAATTATCACTGTTAAACAAGTGTTCCCAAGCCCGAAAAGTTACAACATCACAGCCTAAGTAACAGTTCTAACTCAAAGTAATAATTCTTAACAGACAGAACTAATTTCACATACAAAACTATTCAAATATTTCAGTTAAAAGAGAATATAAACCCAGATCTCTGCCCTTACCAGCCTCCTGCTTATGTTCCCAAGTGAACAATGAAAGACTAGGTGATTCTTCTTAATTTCTCCTCCCCCAAACACGAGGCAAGCATCACATTTAAATTTTACTTTAATTATCACTGCCAAGCATGTGTTCCCAGGCCCCAAAAGTTACAATATCACAGCCCTTGTAACAGTACTAACTCAAAGTAGTAATTAGAACACCAGAACTAATTTCACATACAAAATATTCAAATATTTAAGTTAAAGATAATATAAACCAAGACTTCTGTCATACCAGCCTCTACATATGTTTCCAATTGAACAATAAGAAAGACAAAATTGATTCTTATTAATTTCCCCCTTCCCCCCAAAACACCAGGCAAACATCACATTTAATTTCACTCTAATTATCACTGCCAAACAAGTGTTCCCAAAGCTCCAAAAAGTTACAAATCACAGCCAAGTAACAGTTCTAACTCAAAGTAGTAAATGAATACATAGAACTAATTTCACGTACAAAACTATTCAAATATTTCAGTTAAAATAGAATATAAACCCGAACTCTGTCCTTACCAGGCTCCTGCTTTTGTCCAAAGTGAACAATGAAGAGACGTTGAGATTCTAGTTAATTTCCCCTTCCCCTAACACCAGGCAAGCATCACATTTAAATTTCACTCTAATTATCACTGCCAAGCATGTGTTCCCAGGCCCCAAAAGTTACAATATCACAGCCCTTGTAACAGTACTAACTCAAAGTAGTAATTAGAAACACCCAGAACTAATTTCACATACAAAAATATTCAAATATTTAAGTTAAAAGATAATATAAACCAAGACTTCTGTCCTTACCAGCCTCCTGCATATGTTTCCAAGTGAACAATGAAAGACAAGGTGATTCTTGTTAATTTCCCCTTCCCCCAAACACCAGGCAAACATCACATTTAAATTTCACTCTAATTATCACTGCCAAACAAGTGTTCCCAAGTCCCAAAAGTTACAATATCACAGCCCAAGAAACAGTCCTAAGACAAAGTTGAAATTTTTAACACACGGACCTAATGTCATGTACAAAACCATTCAAATATTTCAGTTAAAACAGAATATAAACCCAGATCTCTGTCCTTAACAGCCTCCTACTTATGTTCCCAAGTGAACAATGAAAGACTAGGTGATTCTTGTTAATTTACCCTCCCCCTAAAATGAGGCAAACATCACATTTAATTTTCACTTCAATTATCACTGCCAAACAAGTGTTCCAAAGCCTCAAAAGTTACAACATCACAGCCCAAGTAACAGTTCTAACTTGAAGTCATAAGTATTAACACACAGAACTTATTTCACGTGCAAAACTATCAAAATATTTCGGTTAAAACATAATATAAACCCAGACCTCTGTCCTTTCCAGGCTCCTGCTTTTGTTCCAAAGTGAACAATGAAAGACGAGGTAATTCTTGTTAATTTCCCCTTCCCCTAACACCAGGCAAGCATCACGATTCATTCACTCTAATTATCACTGCCAGGCATGTGAACCCCAGGCCCCAAAAGTTACAATATCACAGACCTAGTAACAGTACTCACTCAAAGTAGTAATTAGTAAAACCCAGAACTAATTTCACATACAAAAATATTGAAATATTTAAGTTAAAAGATAATATAAACTAAGACCTCTGTCCTTACCAGCCTCGTGCATATGTACCCAAGCGAACAATGAAAGACAAGGTGATTCTTGTTAATTTCCACTGCCCCCAAACACCAGGCAAACATCACATTTAAATTTCACACTAATTATCACTGCCAAAAAAGTGTTTCCAAGCCACTTAAGTTACAATATCACAGCCCAAGTAACACTTATATCTCAAAGTAGTGATTTTTAACAAACAGAACTAATGTCACGTACAAAACCATTCAAGTATTTCAGTTAAAACAGAATATAAACCCAGACTTCTGTCCTTACCAGCCTCCTGCTTATGTTCCCAAGTGAACAGTGAAAGACTAGGTGATTGTTGTTAATTTACCCTCCCTCAACACCAGGCAAACATGACATTTAAATTTCGCTCTAATAATCGTTGCGAAACAAGTGTTCCCCAGAAACAAAAGTTACAGTATCACAGCCCCAGTAACAGTTCTAACTCAAAGTAGTAATTTTTAAAACACAGAACTAATTTTAAGAACAAAACTATTCAAATATTTCAGTTAAAAAAGAATATAAACCAAGACCTCTGTCCTTATCAGCCTCCTGCTTATGTTCCCAAGTGAACAATGAAAGACAAGGTGATTGCTGTTAATTTCCCCTCCCCCTAACACCAGGCAAACATCACATTTAAATTTCACTCTAATTATCACTGCCAAGCAAGTGTTCCCAAGCCCCAAAAGTTACAACATCGCAGCCCAAGTTACAGTTCGAACTCAAAGTAGTAATTATTACCAGAGAAAACTAATTTCATGTACAAAACTAGTCCTATATTTCAGTTAAAAAATGAATATAAACGCAGACCTCTGTCCTTATCAGCCTCCTGCTTATGTTTCAAAGTGAACAATGAAATACATGGTGATTCTTGTTAATTTCCTCTCCCCTTAACAACAGGCAGGCATCACATTTAAATTTAACTCTAATTATCACTGCCAAGCATGTGTTCCCAGGCCCCAAAAGTTACAATATCACAGCCCTAGTAACAGTACTAACTCAAAGTAGTAATTAGTAACACCCAAAACTAATGTCACATACAAAAATATTCAAATATTTCAGTTAAAAGATAATAGAAACCAAGACCTCTGTCCTTACCAGCCTCCTGCATATGTTCCAAAGTGAACAATGAAAGACAAGGTGATTCTTGTTAATTTCATCTCCCCCTAACACCTGGCAGGCATCACATTTAAATTTAACTCTAATTATCCCTGCCAAACAAGTGTTCTCCAGCCCCAAAAGTTACAATATCACAGCCCAAGTAACAGTTCTAAATCAAAGTAGTAATTTTTAACACATAGAACTAATTTCATGAATAAAACGAATCAAATATTTCAGTTAAAATCGAATATAAACCCAGATCTCTGTCCTTACCAGTCTCCTGCTTATGTTCCCAAGTGAACAATGAAAGACAAGGTGATTCTTGTGAATTCCCCCCCCCAACACCAGGCAAACATCACATTTAAATTTCACTCTAATTATCACTGTCAAACAAGTGTTCCCATGCCCCAAAAGTTACAACATCACAGCCTAAGTAACAGTTCTAACTCATAGTAGTAATTATTAACAGACAGAACTAATTTCACTTACAAAACTATTCAAATATTTCAGTTAAAACAGAAAATAAAACCAGAGCTCTGTGCTTACCAGCCTCCTGCTTTTGTTCACAGGTGAACAATGAAAGACGATGTGATTCTGGTTAATTTCCCCTCCCCCTAACAACAGGCAAGCATCACATTTAAATTTCACTCTAATTGCCACTGCCAAAGAAGTGTTCCAAAGCACCCAAATTTTCAATATCACATCCCAAGTAACAGTGGTAACTCAAAGTAGTAATTTTTAACAAACAGAAATAATTTCACAAGGTAAACTATTCAAATATTTCAGTTAAAGGAGAATTTAAAACCAGACCTCTGTCCTTTCCAGCCTCCTGCAATTTTTCAAAAGTGAACAATGAAAGACGAGGTGATTCTTGTTAATTTCCCCTCCCCCTAACACCAGTCAAGAGTCACATTTAAATTTCACTCTGATTATCACTGCCAAAAGGGTGTTCCCAAGTCCTAAAAGTTACAATATCACAGCCCAAGTAACAGTTCTAACTTGAAGTCGTAAGTATTAACACACAGAACTAATTTCACGTACAAAACTATTCAAATATTTCAGTTAAAACAGAATATAAACTCAGACCTCTGTCCTTTCCAGGCTCCTGCTTTTGTTCCAAAGTGAACAATGAAAGACGAGGTAATTATTGTTAATTTCTCCTCCCCCAAACACCAGGCAAGCATCACATTTAAATTTCACTGTAATTATCACTGCCAAGCATGTGTTCCCAGGCCCCAAAAGTTACAATATCATAGCCCTAGTAACAGTACTAACTCAAAGTAGTAATTAGTAACACCCAGAACTAAGTTCACATACAAAAATATTGTAATATTTAAGTTAAACGATAATATAAACCAAGACCTCTGTCCTTACCAGTCTCCTGCTTATGTTCCCAAGTGAACAATGAAAGACAAGGTGATTCTTGTGAATTTCCCCTCACTCTAACACCAGGAAAACATCACATTTAAATTTCACTCTAATTATCACTGTCAAACAAGTGTTCCCAAGCCCCAAAAGTTACAACATCACAGCCTAAGTAACAGTTCTAACTCAAAGTAGTAATTATTAACAGACAGAACTAATTTCACATACAAAACTATTCAAATATTACAGTTAAAACAGGAAATAAACCCAGGGCTCTGTCCTTACCAGCCTCGTGCTTTTGTTCACAAGTGAACAATGAAAGACGAGGTGATTCTGGTTAATTTCCCCTCTCCCTAACACCAGGGAAGCATCACATTTAAATTTCACTCTAATTGCCACTGCCAAAAAAGTGTTCCAAAGCCCGCAAATTTTCAATATCACATCCCAAGTAACAGTTGTTACTCAAAGTAGTAATTTTTAACAAACAGAACTAATTTCACAAGGTAAACTATTCAAATATTTCAGTTAAAACATAATATAAACCCAGACCTCTGTCTTTACCAGCCTCCTGGTTTTGATTCCAAGTGAACAATGAAAGCCGAGTTGATTTTTGTTAATTACCCCTCCCCCTAACACCAGGCAAACATCACACTTAAATTTCACTTTAATTATACCTTCCAAATAAGTGTTCCCAAGCCAGAAAAGTTAGAACATCACAGTCCAAGTAACAGTTCTAATTTGAAGTCATAATTATTAACACACAGAACTAATTTCACGTACAAAACTATTCAAATATTTCAGTTAAAACAGAACATAAACCCAGACCTCGGTCCTTACCTGCCTCCTGCTTATGTTCCCAAGTGAACAATGAAAGACAAGGTGAATCTTGTTAATTTCCCCTTCCCTAAAACCAGGCAAACATCATATTTAAATTTCACTTTAATTTTCTCTGCCAAACAAGTGTTCCCAAGCCCGAAAAGTTACAACATCACAGCTCAAGTAACAGTTCTAACTCGAAGTCATAATTATTAACACACAGAACTAATTTCACGTACAAAACTATTCAAATATTTCAATTAACACAGAACATAAACCCAGACCTCGGTCCTTACCAGGCTCCTGCTTTTGTTCCAAAGTGAACAATGAAGGATGAGATGATTCTTCTTAAGTTCTCCTCCCCCTAACACCAGGCAACCATCACATTTAAATTTCACTCTAATTATCACTGCCAAGCAAGTGTTCCCAGGCCCCAAAAGTTACAATATCACAGCCCTAGTAACAGTACTAACTCAACATAGTAATTAGTAACACCCAGAACTAATTTCACATACACAAATATTCAAATATTTAAGTTAAAAGATAATATAAACTAAGACCTCTGTCCTTACCAACCTCCTGCATATGTTCCCAAGTGAACAATGAAAGACAAGGTGATTCTTGTTAATTTCCCCTTTCCCCAAACACCAGGCAAACATCACATTTAAATTTCACTCTAATTATCACTGCCAAACAAGTGTTCCCAAGCCACTAAAGTTACAATATCACAGCCCAAGTAACACTTATATCTCACTGTAGTAATTTTTAACACACAGAACTAATTTCACGTACAAAACCATTCAAGTATTTCAGTTAAAAGAGAATATAAACCCAGACCTCTGTCCTTACCAACCTCCTGCTTTTGTTCCCAAGTGAACAATGAAAGACATGGTGATTGTTGTTAATTTACCCTCCCTCAACACCAGGCAAACATGACATTTAAATTTAGCTCTAATTATCACTGCGAAACAAGTGCTCCCCAGAAACAAAAGTTACAATATCACAGCCCCAGTAACAGTTCTAACTCAAAGTAGTAATTTTTAAAACACAGAACTAATTTCACGAACAAAGCTATTCAAATATTTCAGTTAAAATAGAATATAAACCCAGACCTCTGTCCATATCAGCCTCCTGCTTATGTTCATGTGAACAATGAAAGACAAGGTGATTCCTTAATTCCCTCCCTAACACGAGGCAAACATCACATTTAAATTTCACTCTAATTATCACTGAAGCAAGTGTTCCCAAGCCCCAAAAGTTACAACATCACAGTCAAGTTACAGTTCGAACTCAAAGTAGTAATTATTAACAGACAGAACTAATTTCACGTACAAAACTAGTCATATATTTCAGTTAAAAAGAACATAAGCAGACCTCTGTCATATCAGCCTCCTGCTTATGTTCCCAAGTGAACAATGAAATACAAGGTGATTCTTGTTAATTTCCTCTCCCCCTAACACCAGGCAAGCATCACATTTAAATTTCACTATAATTATCACTGCCATGCATGTGTTCCCAGGCACCAAAAGTTGCAATATCACTGCCCTAGTAACAGTACTAACTCAAAGTAGTAATTAGTAACACCCAGAACTAATTTCACATACAAAAATATTCAAATATTTAAGTTAAAAGATAACATAAACCAAGACCTCTGTCCTTACCAGCCTCCTGCATATGTTCCCAAGTGAACAAAGAAAGACAAGGTGATTCTTGTTAATTTCCCCTTCCCTCAAACACCAGGCAAACATCACATTTAAATTTCACTCTAATTATCACTGTTAAACAAGTGTTCCCAAGCCCCAAAAGTTACAACATCATAGCCTAAGTAACAGTTCTAACTCAAAGTAGTAATTCTTAACAGACAGAACTAATTTCACATACACAACTATTCAAATATTTCAGTTAAAACAGAATATAAACCCAGATCTCTGTCCTTACCAGCCTCCTGCTTATGTTCCAATGAACAATGAAAGACTAGGTGATTCTTGTTAATTTCCCTTCCCCCAAACACCAGGCAAACATCACATTTAAATTTCACTCTAATTATCACTGCCAAACAAGTGTTCCCAAGCCCCAAAAGTTACAACATCACAGCCCAAGTAACAGTTCTAACTCAAAGTTGTAAGTATTAACACACAAGAACTAATTTCACGTACAAAACTATTCAAATATTTCAGTTAAAACAGAATATAAACCCAGACCTCTGTCCTTACCAGGCTCCTGCTTTTGTTCCAAAGTGAACAATGAAAGACGTGGTGATTCTAGTTAATTCCTCCCACACCAGGCAAGCATCACATTTAAATTTCACTCTAATGGTCACTGCCAAGCATGTGTTCCCAGGCCCCAAAAGTTACAATATCACAGCCCTAGTAAAAGTACTAACTCAAAGTAGTAATTAGTAACACCCAGAACTAATTTCACATACAAAAATATTCAAATATTTAAGTTAAAAGATAACATAAACCAAGACCTCTGTCCTTACCAGCCTCCTGCATATGTTCCCAAGTGAACAAAGAAAGACAAGGTGATTCTTGTTAATTTCCCCTTCCCTCAAACACCAGGCAAACATCACATTTACATTTCACTCTAATTATCACTGTTAAACAAGTGTTCCCAAGCCCCAAAAGTTACAACATCGTAGCCTAAGTAACAGTTCTAACTCAAAGTAGTAATTCTTAACAGACAGAACTAATTTCACATACACAACTATTCAAATATTTCAGTTAAAACAGAATATAAACCCAGATCTCTGTCCTTACCTGCCTCCTGCTTATGTTCCCAAGTGAACAATCAAAGACTAGGTGATTCTTGTTAATTTCCTCTCCCCCTAACATGAGGCAAACATCACATTTAAATTTCACTTTAATTATCACTGCCAAACAAGTGTTCCCAAGCCTCAAAAGTTACAACATCACAGCCCAAGTAACAGTTCTAACTCGAAGTTGCAAGTATTAACACACAGAACTAATTTCACGTGCAAAACTATTAAAATATTTCAGTTAAAGCAGAATATAAACCCATACCTCTGTCCTTTCCAGGCTCCTTCTTTTGTTCCAAAGTGAACAATGAAAGACGAGGTAATTCTTGTTAATTTCTCCTCCCCCAAACACCAGGCAAGCATCACATTTAAATTTCACTGTAATTATCACTGCCAAGCATGTGTTCCCAGGCCCCAAAAGTTACAATATCATAGCCCTAGTAACAGTACTAACTCAAAGTAGTAATTAGTAACACCCAGAACTAAGTTCACATACAAAAATATTGTAATATTTAAGTTAAACGATAATATAAACCAAGACCTCTGTCCTTACCAGTCTCCTGCTTATGTTCCCAAGTGAACAATGAAAAACAAGGTGATTCTTGTGAATTTCCCCTCACTCTAACACCAGGAAAACATCACATTTAAATTTCACTCTAATTATCAGTGTCAAACAAGTGTTCCCAAGCCCCAAAAGTTACAACATCACAGCCTAAGTAACAGTTCTAACTCAAAGTAGTAATTATTAACAGACAGAACTAATTTCACATACAAAACTATTCAAATATTACAGTTAAAACAGGAAATAAACCCAGGGCTCTGTCCTTACCAGCCTCGTGCTTTTGTTCACAAGTGAACAATGAAAGACGAGGTGATTCTGGTTAATTTCCCCTCTCCCTAACACCAGGGAAGCATCACATTTAAATTTCACTCTAATTGCCACTGCCAAAAAAGTGTTCAAAGCCCATAAATTTTCAATATCACATCCCAAGTAACAGTTGTTACTCAAGTAGTAATTTTAACAAACAGAACTAATTTCACAAGGTAAACTATTCAAATATTTCAGTTAAAACATAATATAAACCCAGACCTCTGTCTTTACCAGCCTCCTGGTTTTGATTCCAAGTGAACAATGAAAGCCGAGTTGATTTTGTTAATTACCTCCCCTAACACCAGGCAAACATCACACTTAAATTTCACTTTAATTATACCTTCAAACAAGTGTTCCCAAGCCAGAAAAGTTAGAACATCACAGTCCAAGTAACAGTTCTAATTTGAAGTCATAATTATTAACACACAGAACTAATTTCACATAAAAACTATTCAAATATTTCAGTTAAAACAGAACATAAACCAGACCTCGGTCCACCTGCCTCTCTTATGTTCCCAAGTGAACAATGAAAGACAAGGTGAATCTTGTTAATTTCCCCTTCCCTAAAACCAGGCAAACATCATATTTAAATTTCACTTTAATTTTCTCTGCCAAACAAGTGTTCCCAAGCCCGAAAAGTTACAACATCACAGCTCAAGTAACAGTTCTAACTCGAAGTCATAATTATTAACACACAGAACTAATTTCACGTACAAAACTATTCAAATATTTCAATTAACACAGAACATAAACCCAGACCTCGGTCCTTACCAGGCTCCTGCTTTTGTTCCAAAGTGAACAATGAAGGATGAGATGATTCTTCTTAAGTTCTCCTCCCCCTAACACCAGGCAACCATCACATTTAAATTTCACTCTAATTATCACTGCAACAAGTGTTCCCAGGCCCCAAAGTTACAATATCACAGCCCTAGTAACAGTACTAACTCAACATAGTAATTAGTAACACCCAGAACTAATTTCACATACACAAATATTCAAATATTTAAGTTAAAGATAATATAAACTAAGACCTCTGTCCTTACCAACCTCCTGCATATGTTCCCAAGTGAACAATGAAAGACAAAGGTGATTCTTGTTAATTTCCCTTCCCCAAACACCAGGCAACATCACATTTAAATTTCACTCTAATTATCACTGCCAAACAAGTGTTCCCAAGCCACCAAAGTTACAATATCATAGGCCAAGTAACACTTATATCTCACTGTAGTAATTTTAACACACAGAACTAATTTCACGTACAAAACCATTCAAGTATTTCAGTTAAAAGAGAATATAAACCCAGACCTCTGTCCTTACCAACCTCCTGCTTTTGTTCCCAAGTGAACAATGAAAGACATGGTGATTGTTGTTAATTTACCCTCCCTCAACACCAGGCAAACATGACATTTAAATTTAGCTCTAATTATCACTGCGAAACAAGTGCTCCCCAGAAACAAAAGTTACAATATCACAGCCCCAGTAACAGTTCTAACTCAAAGTAGTAATTTTTAAAACACAGAACTAATTTCACGAACAAAGCTATTCAAATATTTCAGTTAAAATAGAATATAAACCCAGACCTCTGTCCATATCAGCCTCCTGCTTATGTTTCCCATGTGAACAATGAAAGACAAGGTGATTCCTTTTAATTTCCCCTCCCCCTAACACGAGGCAAACATCACATTTAAATTTCACTCTAATTATCACTGCCAAGCAAGTGTTCCCAAGCCCCAAAAGTTACAACATCACAGTCCAAGTTACAGTTCGAACTCAAAGTAGTAATTATTAACAGACAGAACTAATTTCACGTACAAAACTAGTCATATATTTCAGTTAAAAAAGAACATAAACGCAGACCTCTGTCCTTATCAGCCTCCTGCTTATGTTCCCAAGTGAACAATGAAACACAAGGTGATTCTTGTTAATTTCCTCTCCCCCCCTAACACCAGGCAAGCATCACATTTAAATTTCACTGTAATTATCACTGCCATGCATGTGTTCCCAGGCACCAAAAGTTGCAATATCACTGCCCTAGTAACAGTACTAACTCAAAGTAGTAATTAGTAACACCCAGAACTAATTTCACATACAAAAATATTCAAATATTTAAGTTAAAAGATAACATAAACCAAGACCTCTGTCCTTACCAGCCTCCTGCATATGTTCCCAAGTGAACAAAGAAAGACAAGGTGATTCTTGTTAATTTCCCCTTTCCTCAAACACCAGGCAAACATCACATTTAAATTTCACTCTAATTATCACTGTTAAACAAGTGTTCCCAAGCCCCAAAAGTTACAACATCATAGCCTAAGTAACAGTTCTAACTCAAAGTAGTAATTCTTAACAGACAGAACTAATTTCACATACACAACTATTCAAATATTTCAGTTAAAACAGAATATAAACCCAGATCTCTGTCCTTACCAGCCTCCTGCTTATGTTCCCAATGAACAATGAAAGACTAGGTGATTCTTGTTAATTTCCCTCCCCCAAACACCAGGCAAACATCACATTTAAATTTCACTCTAATTATCACTGCCAAACAAGTGTTCCCAAGCCCCAAAAGTTACAACATCACAGCCCAAGTAACAGTTCTAACTCGAAGTTGTAAGTATTAACACACAGAACTAATTTCACGTACAAAGCTATTCAAATATTTCAGTTAAAACAGAATATAAACCCAGACCTCTGTCCTTACCAGGCTCCTGCTTTTGTTCCAAAGTGAACAATGAAAGACGTGGTGATTCTAGTTAATTTCCCCTCCCCCTAACACCAGGCAAGCATCACATTTAAATTTCACTCTAATGGTCACTGCCAAGCATGTGTTCCCAGGCCCCAAAAGTTACAATATCACAGCCCTAGTAACAGTACTAACTCAAAGTAGTAATTAGTAACACCCAGAACTAATTTCACATACAAAAATATTGAAATATTTAAGTTAAAAGATAATATAAACCAAGACCTCTGTCCTTACCAGCCTCCTGCATATGTTCCCAAGTGAAGAATGAAAGACAAGGTGATTCTTGTTAATTTCTCCTTCCCCCAAACACCAGGCAAACATCAAATTTAAATTTCACTCTAATCATCACTGCCAAACAAGTGTTCCCAAGTCCCAAAAGTTACAATATCACAGCCCAAGTAACAGTCCTAAGACAAAGTAGAAATTTTTAATACACGGACCTAATGTCATGTACAAAACCATTCAAATATTTCAGTTAAAACAGAATATAAACCCAGATCTCTGTCCTTACCTGCCTCCTGCTTATGTTCCCAAGTGAACAATCAAAGACTAGGTGATTCTTGTTAATTTCCTCTCCCCCTAACATGAGGCAAACATCACATTTAAATTTCACTTTAATTATCACTGCCAAACAAGTGTTCCCAAGCCTCAAAAGTTACAACATCACAGCCCAAGTAACAGTTCTAACTCGAAGTCGCAAGTATTAACACACAGAACTAATTTCACGTGCAAAACTATTAAAATATTTCAGTTAAAGCAGAATATAAACCCATACCTCTGTCCTTTCCAGGCTCCTTCTTTTGTTCCAAAGTGAACAATGAAAGACGAGGTAATTCTTGTTAATTTCCCGCTTCCCCTAAGACCAGGCAAGCATCACATTTAAATTTCACTCTAATTATCACTGCCAAGCATGTGTTCCCAGGCTCCAAAAGTTAGAATATCACAGCCCTAGTAACAGTACTAACTCAAAGTAGTAATTAGTAAAACCCAGAACTAATTTCACATACAAAAATATTCAAATATTTAAGTTAAAAGATAATACAAACCAAGACCTCTGTCATTACCAGCCTCGTGCATATGTTCCCAAGTGAACAATGAAAGACAAGGTGATTGTTGTTAATTTACCCTCCCTCAACACCAGGCAAACATGACATTTAAATTTCGCTCTAATTATCACTGCGAAACAAGTGTTCCCCAGAAACAAAAGTTACAATATCACAGCCCCAGTAACAGTTCTAATTCAAAGTAGTAATTTTTTAAAACACAGAACTAATTTCACGAACAAAACTATTCAAATATTTCAGTTAAAATAGAATATAAACCTAGACCTCTGTCCTTATCAGCCTCCTGCTTATGTTCCCATGTGAACAATGAAAGACAAGGTGATTCCTGTTAATTTCCTCCCCTAACACCAGGCAAACATCACATTTAAATTTCACTCTAATTATCACTGCCAAGCAAGTGTTCCCAAGCCCCGAAAGTTACAACATCAAAGCCCAAGTTACAGTTTGAACTCAAAGTAGTAATTATTAACAGACAGAACTAATTTCACATACAAAACTAGTCATTTATTTCATTTAAAAAAGAATATAAACGCAGACCTCTGTCCTTATCAGCCTCCTGCATATGTTCCCAAGTGAACAACGAAATACAAGGTGATTCTTGTTAATTTCCTCTCCCCCTAACACCAGGCAGGCTTCACATTTAAATTTAACTCTAATTATACCTGCCAAACAAGTGTTCCCCAGCCCCAAAAGTTATGATATCACAGCCCAAGTAACAGTTCTAACTCAGAGTAGTAATTTTTAACACATAGAACTAATTTCACGAACAAAATGAATCAAATATTTCAGTTAAAATCGAATATAAACCCAGATCTCTGTCCTTACCAGTCTCCTGCATATGTTCCCAAGTGAACAATGAAAAACAAGGTGATTCTTGTGAATTTCCCCTCCATCTAACACCAGGCATACATCACATTTAAATTTCACTCTAACTCTCACTGTTAAACAAGTGTTCCCAAGCCCCAAAAGTTACATCACAGCCTAAGTAACAGTTCTAACTCAAAGTAATAATTCTTAACAGACAGAACTAATTTCACATACAAAACTATTCAAATATTTCAGTTAAAACAGAATATAAACCCAGATCTTTGTCCTTACCAGCCTCCTGCTTATGTTCCCAAGTGAACAATGAAAAGACTACGTGATTCTTGTTAATTCCCCTCCCCCTAACACGAGGCAAACATCACATTTAAATTTCACTTTAATTATCACTGCCAAACAAGTGTTCCCAAGCCCCAAAAGTTACAACATCACAGCCCAAGTAACAGTTTTAACTCAAACTAGTAATTTTTAACACACAGAACTCATTTCACGTAGATAACTATTCAAATATTTCAGTTAAAACAGAATATAAACCCAGGCCTCTGTCCTTACCAGCCTCCTGCATATGTTCCGAAGTGAGCAATGAAAGACGAGGTTATTCTTGTTAATTTCCCCTCCCTCCCCCTAACACCAGGCAACCATCACATTTAAATTTCACAGTAATTATCACTGCCAAACAAGTGTTCCCAAGCCACAAAAGTTACAATATTACAGCCCAAGTAACGGTCCTAACTCAAACTAGTAATTTTTAACAAACAGATCTAATTTCACGTACAAAACTATTCAAATATTTCAGTTAAAACAGAATGTAAACCCAGACCTCTGTCCTTACCAGCCTCCTGCTTATGTTCCAAAGTGAACAATGAAAGACGAGGTAATTCTTGTTATTTTTCCCTTCCCCTAACACCAGGCCAACATCACATTTAAATTTCACTCTAATTATTACTGCCAAACAAGTGTTCCCAAGCCACAGAAGTTACAATATCGCAGCCCAAGTAACAGTTCTAACTCAAAATAGTAATTTTTAACACACAGAACTAATTTCACGTACAAAACTATTCAAATACTTCAGTTAAACCAGAATATAAACCCAGACCTCTGTCCTTACCAGCCTCCTGCTTATGTTCCCAAATGAACAATGAAAGACAAGGTGATTTTTGTTTATTTCCCCTTCCCCTAACACCAGGCAAACAAGTATTTCAGTTAAAACAGAATATAAACCCTGACCTCTGTTCTTAACAGCCTCCTGCTTATGTTCCCAAGTGAACAATCTGAGTGAAGACCTGGGACTTACCAACCTTGTTACTGTTACAACTAGGGCTAACGACTTCTGGTTCTGGTATGGGCTGAGGTAGATTGCACTTAGTGGACTCTCCGATCCTATTTCTTTAAACCGACCTCTAACTTTATAAAATATAGAATTTTCCATCAAAAAGAAAGAGAAATACAACCTGGCATGTTAAATTCTTCCAAAAATCATTTCCACGGTTTCACAGAGATGGCAGAACGGTGACAACCCAGCTTCAGATGATTCTGAATAGACGCTGAGGCCAGCTGCGAGCTCTACCAGAAAGAAAGCAGCTTCCTCAGCCAAAGCAAAAAAATCCTCTATGGAGGGTAATGCCGACAAGATATTAAAGGTCATTGCAGACTTTAGGAATGAAATCCTGGAAACCATGTTGGACCTCCAAACTGAGCTTGGCACATTAGAAGCCAAGGTAGCCGAGGCAGACCACCAGATATCTAAAAATGTGGACAGGCTCGATGATCTCGAGATGAATCTGAAGACTCTTGCCATGGAACAACTTTTAATGGCTGCTTACCGGGGAGATTCTGAGAATCATGGCAGATGTATCAATCTCCGTATTTTTGCCATTCCAGAGGGGGAGAAGGGTGGAGACACATTGGCATATGTAGATTACCATCTAAGGTTAGTCCTGGATCTCGAGACGAACTTCCAAATGGATATTGAGTGAGGTCACAGAGCACTCAGCCTCAAACCGACTCGCCCAGATGCAAGGCCTCTCTCATTTGTAATTCATCTGCTTAGCTAAAAGACTAAGGAAGTTTTACTACGTAAAGCCTGACAGAAGGGACGGGTGATGTTTGGACCGCACAGATTGTTAGTTGACAATGATTATGCTCCCTTTACCCAGAGGCAGAGGAGGGACTACAATCCCCTATTCCCTACTGAGACCACAGAAGATTCATTTTTGGATGCCATACCCAGACAAGCTCATATTGCATCTGCCATCTGGCCAAAAGACATATCTTATGGCTATGGAAGTGACTGAAGACCTTACAACAAAAGGAATTATTACAAACAAAATATTGGACTTTATGAAATCTCATACCGGTCAGGCACCTCCACCGACTCCAGACCACCAGCAAGTGGATAACCTACCTCTCGCTGAGATCCTACAATGTTTGAAACAGTACAGAAACCCTACCCTGGGCACCTGAGGTATCACTGAGGCAGCACCTCTATTTGATCTTTTTTGGCCCCCAGTCTGGGTTGGTTAAAATGGGAGGGGGGCAGAGGATGAGGAGTGGGGTATGGGCTGCTGGGGGTGGATGCCTCTGACAGGGCATTGACAACATCTTTTATCAAAAATAAATCTTTTTTTTTTGCCAGCCCGGAGGCACTGAGGGTTGAGGCACTGGATGCCACACTTCATGCCACGCCAGCGGCCCAGGTTTGGGAATGGACAAGGGCCACTGGTGGGGTCAGCCGGGGGCAGAAGGATTGAGCACCCAATGGCTTGTTCTCCTTCTCTGGGGTGGGAGGAGAAGCTTCCCCGTCGTGATACCGCTGTCTCCTGTTGAATTTGGGGGGCTGTCGGTGCAGTCTAGTGGAGGCAGCAACACAAGGGGTTGACATCGGCAAGGGACTGGGGCAAATGCATGTTTCAGCATGCACCTGACCCCTTGCCCCCACTGCATGCTGACATCGGATACCGAAACACAGGAAAAAACAACCCTCACCTCTTCTAGGTGAAGACTGCTCCAGCAGCACATGTGCCACCTACCGACTAAGGCAGACACCGCTGTGCAAGCCCTCTCACTAGAAAAACTCTCAGAGGGAAGGTTAAAAGAGGGACCTTTCCTCACTCCGCCCAGGGGATAATCCAGGCCATTGAAATAGCCTCGGGGAGTTGAGCTGTGCACTCTAGGGCAGACCTTGGTTTGGGAAAGTAGGCGTGTGTGTGAGCATTGAGGGGTATGATTGAGTGGGGAGCTGAGGGTGGTAGAGGTGGAGATAAACAGAAAGTAAAAAAAAAAAACTTCTTTTTTCAGTTTGGTTCAGGGTTGTTATTAGGGCCTGACTTATTTTTCTAGAAGGCGGGGGTCCTTCCAGGCTTAGGGAAATCATATTTTTAAAGACTTTGAGGTTATTGTTCTCTCCTCTGGGTGGTGTTCAGTCCTGCATACCTCTCCTCGCATCCTCTTTCACATTCTCCTGCCAAGAATACAGTTGTGAGACTCTGACTTAAGGGGGGGGTCCTTAGATCGAGGCCTAGAAGGAAACAAAAAAAGGAATTCAGGAAGCTAAGATCTGGAAGATATATATCTCTAACTGAATCTCTTGAAGTGGATACCTGGCTTTTATGTTACATTTTACAAGGCTTGTTTTAATAAGCCAAGGCAAATTTAAAACGAGAGTTCCTACCCACATATTTTGGAATAAAAGGACCGGAACTTGTTTGTAGACATTCCATCATGACCCCAGAACTTGTTCTGGCACTATAATGGAAAAGCCTTTGGACAGAAGAGACTTAGGGGGGAAAAGGCTCAGTATGGGGGGACAAACTTCCTTGCTATATCCATTATCTACTGGACATTTTAAATATCATACTGATCCACTAAATATAATTTTACAGATCTTTATCGTGTATATGGTAGTAGTTGAGGATTCTCCTCCATTTAATCTACTCATAGTCACCGTCCACTAGATATGGGACTCCTTTTAAGAAGATCACAACCTTCCAGAACTCCATCTTCCCATGGGCAACACTAACAGAGGACCTTGACCTCTGCTAGAAGGGGAGAGGGTCATACTGTGGTACCATTCCTCATATCAGAGGAGTGACCTTTCAGGTCATGTCTTTGGGTTACTCTAGGGAATACAAAAATACAGTGTCTTTTTCTGACTTTGTTTCACTCCTGTCATGGCCCCTAGATCCTCTCTCAGGCATCCCATCCCATCCTTATCCTGCCCACCTGAGCATCCCTGGACTGGGTCTCCTTTTTCCTTCTTGCTGATGCCGGCACCCCCAGCTAACCCTACCGGAGTGGGTCTCTCCTCTCCTACTTGGGGTGCTCTTACCAGGAAGACTCTGACATTGGATGAGGAGTGGGATGGTGAGATCAAAGGTCAGTCAGGTAAGCCCAGCGAAGGGCATGGGGGACAGGTGCCATTGCCTGATCCTTGGCACCGGGTTTTTCCTTTGTTCAGGTTACATCCCCTGACATGGGACATGCAATGCTGCCCAGCCCTTAATGTAGGTGCTCCCACCCACATCAGGAGGATAGCTGCCCGATGTCACCCCGTGCTGTATGAGCCCAACTGCGTAGCAGTGCCACCAGTCTCCACAGGGGGCCACTGTTGCACCAGGCTATCTCTGGATCCCTCCCAAAGAGAGGAGAGCAGTCCTATGGATGCTTAATCCTCTCTCTCTCTCTTTCTCCCCTGCCGACCCCCGACAGCCCGGGCTCATTCCTGAACCCGGGTCACCAGCGTTGCACGAAGTGTGGCATCCAGCGCCTCAACCCTCAGTGCCACCAGTCCAGAAATACAGTGTCTTTTAACTACTGATGGAAACAAATTTATAATATGTTTAAGGTTTAACAGATCTCTGACATCGTTAATAATGTAGGAGTGGCAGGACCCATATGGGGGTCCAGATACATATGCTCATGCCAAGCCATACTAAGGGTGAGCAATATCCCTTGTTCCCCATAAAAGGGATCTTCCAATTGCTTATATGGGCTGCTCTCCTGACAAGCAACTTGATACCCCTGTACTCCTTTCCTACCCCTTTGGGGCCGCAGGATGAGAGCCACTCGAGTGTGCTCAATATAAGCACCTCCCTAGCGGGAGTCAATGTGTATATAGGTTATAGTTGGACACTTAGGGCTTATGATGGCTATGGTTTATGCCACCATGTGTCCTGGGACCATGATAGGCTCTTATATAGTTGTTTATGTGTTAATGACTGGTTTGGGGATATTGGCGGGAGGGGGTTAGAAACAGCTCTATAGTTCAAATATATCTTAGGATGGGGGAAGGGATAGGGAAGGGGGTTTATTTAGCTACCAAATGTTTGTTTACAGTAGCTTAAGGTTTAGAGAAGTTGGGGATGGGGAAAAAAACTACACACACAATGAAGTTCATAATTGCTTTATTAGGACCATGGTTGGCAGTGCATGAGGAGAATATCTTTTTCTTCTATCTTCATCTTCTCTTTGGGTGGAAAGTGATTGAAGGAATTATATATCCAACAAACCTGGAGATAAAAAGAAGGGATATAACTAAAAATACTCTTAATTATGACTATTAATCCGATCCACATATACTCACAATATATAAATAGCTTTCATGACCCTATAAAAAGATACCATGTTATACAGCAGCTAAAGAGACCAAAAGCATGTCTCTGTTTCCTTCAGGAAACTCATCTTACCAACCCAGAGCATCAAAAATTGAACTGGAGTAAATGATACAGAGTGTTTGCTTCATCCTACCCTTGGGGCAGGAAAAGAGGAGTGCTGTATTGGTCCCTTCAGAAACTCCCTTAGAAATTACCAAATTATAAATAGATAGCCAGGGCCAATACATTATATTACAGGGGTTTTTATATGACCAACAGGTCACCATCGGCAATGTCTACCCCCAAAAAAACTCATTTACAAGAGTTGCGCAAATGTATCTCCCACTGCTTACTCATTTGCAGGGACATCTCATTCTGGGTGGGAACTTAAGACTGTCTCTCCACAACTGGATTTTTCTCATCCCCATAAACATAGGTTGAACAAGACAACCACACAATTCAGACATACCCTCGATCACCTTGGGATAATTGATATTTGGCATCATACTTTTCACTCCTCTCTGGGATATACATATTACTCCCCTAGATTTCACTCATACTCTAGACTTGATTATTTTTTCACAACCTATGCCAGCCATCCACACAGGTGTGGTCTATAGACCATCAGCCTAGGAGGAAGAAACAGATAGGGAGTTGATGCTAGCCATCGAAAAGATGGCAGACAAGGGTGAGGTAGTACTGGTTGGAGACTTCAGTATTCCAGATGTGGACTGGAGCATCCCAGCAGCAGCATCAACTAGGAGCAGATTTATCTTGGACTCCCTTCAGGGTGCCTTTCTCAAGCAACTGGTCATGGAACCAACTCAGCAGAAGGCAATACTGGACCTTGTGCTCACAAACAGGGACAGTGTGATGGGGTAACAGTGGGGGAGCACCTGGGGAACAGTGACCACCAGTCACTGTGGTTTGAAATCACAGAAAGAGCAGAGCCAAACCACACAAAAACACGTATCCTGGATTTTAGGGGAGCAGACTTTGGGAAAATGGGGAGATACTTGAAAGAGGCATTAAGGGGAATGGGGCATGAATCAGGGGTTGAGGAACAGTGGGCAGTATTTAAAATGGGGATTACAAGAGCAACAGAATTATGTATTAAGCAAGTTAGCAAGAGGAAAAGGAAGAGACCATTATGGTTTTCCAAAGAGGTAGCAAAGAAAGTGAAAGCCAAAAATATTGCATTCAGGCAATACAAAAAGACACAGGCAGAAGGGGATAGGGAGAAGTACCAGGAGAAGCAAAGGGAGGCAGGGAGGTCAGTAAGGGAAGCCAAAGCTCAGACAGAAGAGCACATTGCAAAATCAGTGGGTAGAGGGGCCAAAACCTTTTACAGGTACATAAGTGAAAAAAGAAAGGCAAAGAGAGGGATAGTGAGACTGAAGAGGGAAGATGGGGGCTGTGTGGAGGATGACAACAGTAAAGCTAACATATTGAGCAGGTATTTCTGCTCAGTCTTTACTGAGGAAGAGGAGGGTAATGGGTCTGAATGGAGTACAAGGGGTGAGAATGGTACAAAAATGGACACAAGTCCCTTTACACGAGAAAGGATCCTGAAGGAACTGGAAGTAATAAGAGTTGATAAAGCAATGGGACCAGATGGGGTGCACCCCAGGTTTCTTAAAAAACTAAGAGAGGTGGTGGCTGAACCTCTAGCTATCCTGGTTAGCCGATCACTGGAAACGGGGAGGTACCCAAAGACTGGAGGATAACAGATGTAGTCCCTTTATACAAAAGTGGGAACAAAGAGGAAGTGGGGAACTACAGACCAGTCAGCCTCACCTCGGTAGTGGGGAAGATCATGGAAGCACTACTGAAGGAGAGATTGGTGGAACATCTGGTTGTCAATGGACTATAGGACCAAAGGCAGCATGGTTTCACTAGGGGGAGGTCATGTCAGACCAATCTCATTGAATTTTTTGTCTAGGTGACTAGGGAGGTGGGTCGGGGAGGGCAGTGGCCTATCTGGACTTCAGCAAGGCCTTTGACACTGTGCCACAAAGAAGACTATTGCACAAACTGGGGAATATGAGTGTGGGCAAGACAGTAGTGTGGTGGGTAGGTAACTGGCTGGGCAGCAGGACACAGAGGGTAGTGGTAAATGGTTGTCACTCCACAGAGGGAACAGTGACCAGTGGGGTACCACAGGGATCAGTGCTGGGACCGGTCCTATTCAATATCTTCATCAGTGACATTGCGCAGGACCTAGAAGGCAGAATTTCACTGTTCGCTGATGACACAAAGCTCTGTAACAGAGTAGACACACCAGAGGGTGTAGACAGAATCAGAAGAGACCTGCAGAAACTTGAAGAATGGTCAGGGTTTGGCAGTTGAAATTCAATGCAAGGAAGTGCAAGATAATGCATATGGGGCACAAAACCCTGGCACAATATATCAGTTGGGGGTGAGGATATAGCATGCACCAAGCAGGAAAGGGATCTTGGGGTTATCGATGACCTCGAGGCAGGGAAACAGTGTGACAAGGCAGCAGGTAAAGCAAATAGGATGCTGGGATGCATAGGCAGGGGCATCACCAGCAGGAAAAGGGAGGTCATAATTCCACTATACAAGACACTAGTGAGACCCCACCTGGAGTACACTGTACAGTTCTGGAGACCTTACCTATGTAAGGACATAGACAGGGTAAAAAAGATTCAGAGGTGGGCAATAAAGATGGTGCATGGATTGCATCACAAGTCCTATGAGGATAGGTTGAAGGAACTGAACATGTACTCCATGGAGGAGAGGAGGGAGAGAGGGGATATGATAGAGATATACAAGTATCTTACAGGGAGGAACAGGGTGCAGGAATACACTATTTTTAAGCGAAAAAGATGTTCCAGGACTAGAGGGCATGGGATGAAGTTGGAGGGAGGACAATTCAGAGGAAAGCGTGAGGAAGAATTTCTTCACAGAACGGGTGGTGGACAAGTGGAACACCCTGCCAGAAGAAGTGGTGGGGGCTGAAACAATCATGAGATTTAAGAATGTATGGGATAGACATAAAGAAATTCTGGAGGTCAGGGGTAAGGGGCAACAGACTTCTTGGAAAACATAAACTGAACTTACAAGCTCAAATGGGCAGACTGGGTGGGCCATAGGCCCTTTTCTGCTGACACTGTCTATGTATCTATGTAACCTGTGAGCATTATTCAAAACTTCAGGATATTTCCATTGACCCGAAACTGATTTCTGATCACCATCCCCTACTTTTAAAAAACACACACAGGAAGGACTCCAAAGACAACTTTGTGGCGAATGAACCTCCTCTTACTACAAAATAAAGAATTTCAAGATATAACAAAAAAGAATCCCTCAATTTCTGACAGAAAATGCTCACTCCACTCCCACAGAAGCAATCCTATGAGATATATTAAAAGCTACTATCCGAGGGGAAATAATAGCTTACACTTCAAAAAAAAAATAAGGAAAGAGAGGCAAAATATCAGCAACTTACAGAATATTAGTAAACTATCAGATATTGTACAGAGAGGGGGACCATTAACTCAATAAAAATATTAGAGACACCAAAAGAGCTCTACAGAAAATTATGGACAGTAAAATCCTGCAGAAGTTGATATATTTACACATGAGGGGGGTCTTCAGGGGATTAGGAAATTAGCTTACAAACTATGCTTCAGAAAGAGTACCTCTACCATTCTAAAAATTAGAAATGTATCAACCAGATACATAGGTCATACAGAAGCCCACATCAACTGGACGTTCTCGGAGTACTTTACGAATTTATATACTGTGGAAACACAGGTATCCATGGAGAATAGGATATCCTTTTTCTCACGGCTTAAATTACCCTCCCTGGATGAGTCCCAACCCTCGGCTGTACAGGTACAGAGCTCACATGTGGAGATCCTGGAAGTCATTAGGAATCTCAAACCTGCCCGTTGTCCGGGCCCAGATGGGTTTATTTCAGAATGGTACCGTAAATTCTCAGCACTCCTCCTTCTACGATTGCACTCTCTATACAATGAGATTGTTAATGGTGACTCACCACCTCACCCTCATGGAAATATGCCACCCTAGTCCCAATCCTGAAACCTGAAAAATACCCAACCAATCCTGCTGCGTACCATACTATATCCATCTTAAATCTGGACTACAAGATTTTCACTGCCATTTGGGCTAAAAGAATAGAAAGACTTCTTCCCCTTATAATCAACCCAGACCAATCAGGATTTATAAAAGGTCATACAACACCGGATCATATCCGTAAACTTTTGCTTCTACAAGAACATGTAATCAAAAGACAGATATCCACTGCCTTCATTAATCTTGATGCAGAGAAGACGTTTGATAGGGTAGCTTGGCCCTTCCTATGGGACACCCTGTGGACCTTTCATTTTCTGGCCTCTTTTATAGCATGCCTTCAAAAATCTATACACCTCCCCCAGGGCCTATATTAGGGTTAACAGAAGTATCACTACTCCAATCCAGGTGGGTCAGGGTACAAGTCAGGGTTGCCCCCTTTCTCCTTCTCTATTTGCAATCTATATGGAGCCTTTGGCTCAGGCACTCAGAGAGGCAGTGGAGGTTGAGGGCATACCCATTGTTCAACATGAATATAAAATAAGTTTATATGCTGACGATGTCCTTCTGTTCTTGACCTCTCCCAGAACCTCAATTCCCTCAGCCTGGAATATTTTAAAAAGGTTTGAGGGAAACACAGGCTTTAAATTAAATGAGAAAGACAGAAATAATAATTTATCATTTTACCCCATGACAGACCTGAAACGAACATACTCCTTCAAATGGCGAACCACCAAAATAAAGTATCTAGGTATTCATATACCCCTTAACCCGGAGGTCCTTGAGATCATATCTTAAATTATGAACCTTTAACAATTAATATCCAGTCTGACCTGACTAGATGGGCCCCTTTAATTTTCTCTTTCCACCAGAGAATAGCCATGATAAAAATGAACGTTACCACGTTTTCTGTACCTTATACAGAATCTTCCTAGATTTCCCTTGTCCTTTTATTTAAAATCTTGGGACAACACAATTTCCTCATTTGTCTGGGGACAGGGACATCCAAGGATTAAACTATCGCTCCTCAAGCTCTCCTTAGCTCAGGGAGGAGTGGCACTCCCTGATGTTACTTTATACACTAAAGCAATATTCCTGAGTACGATACTGATCTGGTAACTGAAAACTATCAGACTCCCTGGAGAACTCTTGAATTTCAAATCAATGATCTATTTGATATATCTAAAATACTCTTTTCCTCAGAGAGCCGATCTCTTCCTCCTGGAGCCTTTACTAAGATAATGGCTCACACATACCAAATATGGAAGAGATTGAAGAAAACTAAAACCATACTCTCCACTTATGAAAACTGTAAACTAATTGCAGAAGATGAGTCATTTCTCCCAAACACAACTGATTGGCCTCTCCCACTACTACCAGTTTTTGTCTCCCCACAGCATCAATCCTTTTAACTTTATAGAATGTCAATTTGGCCTACATCACTCTGAACAATTTTGCTATTTTCAGGTGCGTAATCACATATTACGAAGTTCACATATCCAACCTATTTTACCAACTCCCCTCTCTGGGCTATTAAAAATATTTGATATGGCCATTCGTGGAAACATTGAGAGACATCTTATTGGAAACTTGTATAAGGTCCTACAAGAGGGCTCGAAGATGAATACGCACTCCATTTTAATGGAGTGGAATAAGGATCTTGCTCTGGAAGTTCCCTGGGAAGCTTGGTATGAGGTAACCATTTCAGCCATCAAAATAACCTCTTCTCCCACTTGGCGAGATTTTGCATGGAAATCCAGGATGTGATATTTTCACTCACCAGTGATTATCAGACACTACCTACTCAAGAGGTATGGCTGGTGTTGGTACCACTGTGGCTGTCAATGCACCTCATTAGGCCATATCCTCTGGTTATGTCCATGTCTGATGTAATTCTGGATTTCACTTCAAGAAGAACTATCTAGATGTCTAGATGAAACTACTGAACTTACAGGAGAACAAGTCCTGTTGTCTATATACCCCGATCACTCTCCACCCTGGCAAAAAAAAACACTCCTTCCAATTTTCTTATTAGCTGCTAAGAAGGCTCTAACCAGAAGATGGATGATGGATAAAATACCTACAGTCATAGTCTGGATATCCATTATGAAACAGATATGTTACACTGAAGGTCTCAACTCCAAAATTCAACAAAAAGAGCCTAATTACATGCGAAAGTGGCAGAGACGGTCCATCTACCAGGCCTTGGTTGACTCTGACTTTTCTCCTTAATTGGAGATTAGTGATTGATGAGGGGTCTATGGAGGAAGGGGGAGGCCAGGAGGGAGCAGAATTGTGAATTAACTAAGTAATCCCCTATCTGAAATGCAAAATATTGGAATGGGGGAACTATTAATGAACAGCTAACTCAAAGACCTCAGAATATAAGCAAAAGGACTGGAATAAATACATTTAAAGGTTACTCCTTTGATATAACAATGATAACATATAAGATATTCCTCTATGTACTGTAACTGAGATCTTATTCTCTGCTTCAATATTTGTAATGATGTCATGGGTTGTCCAGGATATACTACATTATAATGTGTGTGTAGAACGTCTAATAAAAATTACATTTCAAAGAAAACAAAACAGGGCTAACAACATCTTAGACCTGGTGATAACAAATTTGGATGAGGTAATACGTAACTGTATAGCTATTGAACCCCTGCTGGGGTCTGAACCTTGGTAGGGTGAAACAAGTAGGGGTAACTATGGTAAAGTGCTATAATAAAGCCAACTACAGTAAAATCAAAGACTGCTTAAGGTCCTGAGACTGGAAAAATGAATATGCAGGAATGTCATTAAATAATAAATGGAACCGACTAAAAGAAATATTACACTAATGTTCACATAGGGGGGCGCTGTGGAGCTCCAACATGGTGGCAACTTTTCCATGATGTTCGTATGCTGGATTTTAAAACTATCTGAAACTGCTATATTAGCCAGCTGAAGTGCTTTCAATCTTGAAGTATTGGCAATCAGAACTCTCCTGTAACAAGATGAGCCCAAAAAAAGTCCCAAAAAAGAACTTTACAAAGCCTGGATGTATACTTATTGGCTCAGGGTTCTGTGTCTGGCTCAGGGCCTGCTGCCTCTAAAGATCTGGTAGATCCTGAGCTTCCTTCAACGCAGATCCTGCCGATGCTCACGAAAATACAAGCTACAGGGGACTAGACGAATAAACGTTTGGCTGCCGTGGAGGTGAAACTTCTTGAAAATGATCACAGTATTATTAAAAAAAACACCACTGCCATAAAGGACAAAAAAGAGGGAGCTGAGAGGCAACAAGAGTGTAACACTGCCTTTGTTAGAGACATTTACCTCATTAAAGCTATAATAGAAACTCTTGAAAATCTTCAAAGGCAGGCTAATGTAAGAATTGTGGGCTTCCCCTCTAAATACGCTGGCTCTGATGACCTACAAGTAGTGGTACACAAACTCATATTTCAAGATCCAAATCTCCTACCTCCTGATGCTGGACTTAAAATCCTAAACATCTTCACCATCCTTCAGAGGCCTAGGCAGCACAGAGTTTCACAATGCCAGCCACTCACCACTATAGCCACAATCTCTGTACCGGAGGCCTGGATTGCACTTCTTCAGGCAGCACGCTCACAAGGGAAGATGTTATGGGAGGGTCATTGACTTTCTTTCTTCCTGGATCTCACTGCACAGACGCAGACATGGAAAAAAGAGCTGCAGTGGATTAAAAAGCAGCTTCTACAAAACGCCATCGAAGCGAGGCACAATTTCCCAGCCCGGCTCCTCGTTAAACATGCTGCTAAGTCACACGTTTTTGTGGATCCTGAAGCAGCTTCAGTCTTTGCAGAGAAACTGATACTGAGTCTTCATCCCACTGCCAGTGCCTCAGATGAAGAAAGCTAACTTAACTCCCTTACACACAGGATTTATCTAAAAGGGGATGTTGTCCTTCGTATTTAAAGTTAGCCTACTCATGATTGTTCTTTTAAATTGAACTGTTTGGGTAATATAACTTATGTTCTAAAGGTTTAACCTTTAGTGCAGTTATGTAAAGCAAATGCAGAGTGAAATGTGATAACTTTCATGTAACTACTAATTATAATGCCATGTTGGTTATTCCTAAGTAATTTTAACTTTAAAATTACCTTTGTTCTGGCTGTAGCTGTTAATGTTACATTTTGGTGCATATAGCACCTCTAAGTTTGCAAACTGTATGATGCCATGCTGTAATTTCTCATCATACCACAGGGTGGGGTTGAATGCTGTGCATATACCTGTGGGTACCTTACTCAACTTAATTGAGACCAGACTATCTGTATTAATATCCTGTCATAGCTGTTGCAGCCCGTTTCTTTTCCCTCCACAAGTAAGTCCCACAAAGGGAACTGTTTTTCTGGCTTTAGAGATCTGAAATGTTGTTTCCTAGTGAGAGCGTTATTAACTTACAGGATGATCAGTTTGGACTGTACTCCTAAATACTCTCAGGGTGAACCCTACACTACCTGGGCTCGAATATTCATAAATTCCTACTGCATTTTTCTGTACTTGTGATGTGGAGGTTTGCATACCTCATCTCCTTTATTTTTATGAGAAACGGTAATTGCTATATTATCATAAATTCCAGAAATAAAAAGTGAAAAAAAAAACTGCATGAGTTCATACCAACAAAAAGGAAATACAACAACAAAGGCAGGGTGCCCATTAGGCAAAAGAAATAGTCATACCAAATAGCCAAGCAAAGAGAAACTACTGAAGCATGGACCAACTATAAAGTGAGAGTTAAGGAGTTCAAGAAATTAATTAGGAAAGCAAAAAGTAAGCAAGAATACAAATTAGCAACCAAAAAAGAAACAAAAAAGTATTTTTTAACTACATCTGGGGGGGGGGGAGGGCTAAGGAATGGAAAGGCAGATTGACCTAATCAAGGTGGATAATTCTTTAATATCTGATAGCAGTGACATAGCCAATGAGCTAAATAAACACTTTCTAGTGATTAACACACCTAGAGATGGTGAGTACATTACAAAAAATTGGCAAGCAGGACCTAGTGGCATTAAAATATTAGTCAAAGACATCACCAACAGACTTAAGTCTCTTGACCCCAATAAATCAGAAGGGACAGACAAATTACACCCTGCACTATTAAAGAACATTGCAGAATTTATAGCACCTACTATTGCTGATATTTTTCAAGACTCCCTAGATACAGGTGTAATAGTTGAGGACTGGAGTAGGGCACATGTGATACCCATCTTTAAAAAGGGTGACAGAGGATGAGTGGGGAATTACAGACCAGTTAGCATTACACTCATATTACGTAAGATGCTGGAAAATACAATAAAGGAGAGACTTACTGAATATCTTCAAGAAGCAGGACATACCAGCATGGGTTCAGGGAAGGAAGATCATGCCTCACAGGCCTGAATAGTTTTTTGAGCCAGTGAGTAGGGTTATGGACCAAGGCAATACCAGTGGATGTCTTATATATGGCTTTCTCCCATGCTTTCAACACAATATCACATAGGAAATTGTTGGACACACTGCCAGAAATTGGCACAGGTGCCCACATACTTAGATAGGTAGCTTCCTGGTTGAGGAACAGAAAGCAAAGGGTGGTGGTACGAGGACTCATGTCAGATTGGGCTGATGTGATGAATGGGGTGCCCCAAGGGTCTGTACTGGGACCCATACTTTTTAACATATTTGTGCCATCATTAACATGTGGAAGCACTACCTGGATCAGCAAATTTGCTGATGATGTAAAAATGGGGGCACTAGTATGTAATAACATGGATGCTTTAAACTTCCAGCATAAGATGCAAGAAGTTGCTAACTGGGCAAATAGGAAGGGGCTGTTTTTTAATACTGTGAAATGCAAGATAATGCATTTTGGGAATAAGAACATACAAGCCACCTATTTTTTGAATGGGGAACAACTGGGTTCTATGGATGAGCAGAGAGACTTGGGAGTTATTATAACAAGTGACTTGAAGTTTGATAGACATTGTGGAGAGGTACTTAAGAGAGGGAATCAAATGCTGGGTTGTACTGGAAGGAATTTAAAGAGTAGAGCTAGGAGGGTGATGATGCCCCTGTATGGTTCCCTTGTGAGGCCTCATGTTGAGTATTTTGTGCAGTTTTGGGCTCCTCAAGGTAAAACACTAGTGAGCAGGTTGGAGAGATTACAGAGAAGGGCTACAAGAATGGTGAGAGGGACTGGTAGTCTGATGTATACTGAGAGACTTGAGGAACTCAATATGTATCCATCGGCATACAGGAGACTTAGGGGGACCTATGCCTGGTCTACAAGGCTCAACAAAGCCCCAATCTGTGGGAGTGTTTGCCACTTACTGATGGGGATGCTGCAAAGGTAACCAGGGGACACCATTACAGGCTGAAAGGGGAACAATTCAAGGTTAACATGAGAAAGCAGTGGTTCAGCCAGAGGGTAATGGAAGAATGGAATAGGCTTCCAACTAATGTCATTCAGAGCGATAGTGCTGACATATTTAAGAGAAAACTTGATATTTACATGACAGAACAAGGAAGGATATAATATAGGGGATGTTAGGGTAATGGTCATGTCCTAGTGACCTCTTAAGGCTTTGGACTTGAAACGTTCCTATGATTCCTAAGAGAATTAGGTCTCCAGCAATTAATTGGGGAAATTACCAGGCACAATTATAGGTTTGGGACTGGGACAATCTTGGACTGGATTCTTGTCACCAACCCTAACAGGATCCCATTTTCAGAGATCATGTCGGATAGTTTGAGTGACCATTGTCCTATCCTTTGTGGTTGGTCGACAAAGGTTGAGAAAAAAAAACGTAAGTACATTAAATATAGAAATCTAAAACAAATGTTTTCTGAAACTATTGATGCTGCATTTGCAGGGGTAGATTGGATGCAGCTTGAATCTTTAATAGATCCCATAAAATGCTTGATCAGTTTGCTGTGTGCTTTTTTCCATAGTTGATAAAATTGACCCTTTAAAGAGGATGAGAATATGGGCCAATAAACATGCATTGGTCTCCCCAGAACATTTATAACTGATGCAAACTTGGGACAAAAGTTGGAAAGTTTACAGAAAACTTCAAGATGTTATTTCCCTGCAGAATTATAAAACACTCAGGAATCGGTGTAAAATTGAAATTAGGAAAGCAAAGACAGTTTTTTTTCTCCGAACAAAGAAACTCTTTTGGGGATGCAAAAAGAACGTGATAGATACTGAATGACTTGTTAGGGAGAGGGAAAAAACATTCAACCATTCTGTTGCATAATGATAATATTTTAACTAGTGATCTGGCCACTGTTTCTGAGATCTTTAATAATTATTTTGGTCTTGATGGCTATAGGTCTAATTTTTCACCTCCCTCATCCGTTGATGATAATTGTCTCCCTATTAATTCCGAACAAGCTCTAAAGTTCACCCATATCTCTTGATGGAATAGATTTTAGAATCATCAAGTTAGGAGAAAAATCCTTTGCATTTCCTCTTTATATTATTTTTAATGCTTCTTTACATTTTGGATTATTTCCAATTCAATGGAAATGTGCCACAATTCAACCTATTTTTTTTATTGATTTTGTAAACAAAACTTGCCTCACAATAGTACATAAGAGGATAGCAACGTACAACACAATACACCACTGTTCTCTTACAAAGTACTAATGAAAGACACTCCCTCTAGCAGCACATCATGTGGGGATTTGTCAAAATAATCACCATTTAAGTAAAATATAGCTATGCATACAGCCAGAAAGGCCATTGGAGAATCTTAACAAGAATGGGTTTATACCAGTTATCCTACTATCATACTGACTAGAGAAATCTATTCGATTCCCCCAGTGCTGTCCAGATAAGTTTTAAGGAAACTGTAAGTTCCCAAACTCCCAGGAAAAAAAGAACCATAAACAGTTCTGTTCACATCTTGACCAAAGAACAATGTGTGTATCCTTATTCGATTTAAACAAATACAGAGCTTAGCTTTGGATGAAGTATAAAACTTAGGAAAGCCATGAGAACTATTCTGTGAAAACTACGGGGGGTTCTTAAGCATCATTCTGATTAACCAGAAAAGGTAGTATGTAAAAGTTACACAGGTTGTTTAATTATCAGGAGGTTGGCATATAGTCCAGAATGTCCCAAAAAGGTAGTACAGTTGGAAACTGGATAGGCCATGTCTGTAGTTTTAAGTAAATTAAGATATAGCTCAAGTTCCACAAAAAGCTAAAGAAAGCATGCTCTTTTAGTCCCCACAGGACCAGAGTGTACATTACCGGCCCTGCTGTCCATGTTAGCCTTCTTCAGAAGAGGTACCCTTGTTGACTTCAGCCACCTCCGACTCCAAACAGCTGATCAGCTTCTCTGCCTCCCATGCTTCATTAAATAGATATCACTGGCCTTTCCAGATAATAGGGAGCTTGGCCAGTAACAACAGCTGATGAGGTATTTTCAGTAGTTGAAGCCACCCTCTAAGCCCATCGAAGGCTTTGCGTTGTTGACGTGTGCTGTAGGAAAGATCTGGGAACAACTGTGAGGTATCTTCTCCATATTTTAGGGATCTGTGGCATCTGGCAACCATTAAGGCCCGATCTCTATCTCCAATACCAGTGCAGATGACCATGAAAGTTCATGCAGCCGTGGAGTCGGCTGCTGCATGTTGTGGAGTAATACGGTAGGCCTTTTCAAGTGATAGTAGGGGATTAGTCTCATCAAGGCCCAGGATAGCAGACAAACATAGTTCTGGTGAAGGCTAAGGTAACATCACCTTCAACCCCCTCCAACAAGCCAATCATGCTCAAGTTCCTTTCCCTCATCTGATTTTCTACCATCTCCAGCCATAGATGGAGAAGCATATTTTCTTTAATGAGCTTCGTGTTTGTGTCCACTGATTTAAGCATGGACGACTCTGATCTTTGTACTGTTGTCTCACAGTGCTACATCCTGGTTTCTAGTGATGACACTCTCGGTGTAAGGGTGTCAGACTTCTTGTCTAAGTCCTGAACAGTTTTAACCAGCTGGTGTAAAGTGGATATGACGTTAGTTAGTGAGGCTTCTTCAGCTAGCACAGGGACAGAGTCTGATGTCCTACCATGCTGCACAGGCCTCTCCTCTCAATTCTGCCTCTTGAGAGTGAAGAAATCACCTGCTGCAGTCGCTGTTCCTTTATTTTTACCCATCTTGGCGGTTTTTCCAGTAAGACCTTTTTCTGCTACTCTCCAATCATTTCAGGGAAAGATCTGAATACAGAAAAACGTAATTTTATTTTATTTAAAACTTTAACTCCTGGGAGCTCAAGCTAAATGCTGCTTCTTCTTAGGCTGCTCAGCAGTGCTCCCCATTAAGCCTATTTTTAAGAATGGTGACCCTACACAAGCTTCTAATTATCATCCTATATCTCTTCTTTCTCCCTTGTCTAAAATATTGGAAAATATTATTTTCGATCAAACAATTGATTTTTTGAATAAATATGATTTGTTATATCCACAGCAACATGGTTTTAAGCCTAATCACAATACAGAGATGGCCTTGGTGGAGTTCACTAGCTACATACAAGGTGCTCTAGATAAAGGGCACTCTGTTGCAGCTGTTTTTGTGGACCTCATCAAGGCCTTCGATCTGGTTGAATACAGCCTGATTACTGGTATATTTCAAAAATTACATTTTTCTATGGAAGTTACTGCTTGGTTTGTAGATTACTTAAGCAACAGAGCTTATATCAGGTCAATTGAAAATAAATTCTTACACCAAAAATCAATTGTTTGTGGTGTGCCCCAGGGTTCCATCCTGGGGCCATTAATATTTTCCCTATATAGTATATGAATTCTGCTCCTAGTGTTTGTTCACAGACATCAATGATTATGTATGCAGATGATGCAGCCATATTTGGAGTTAGTACAAAACCTAATGATGCCATTGAGAAGGTCCAGGGTGATTTTGTTGCCTTTCAAAATGGGTTAATTCAGACTTCTATGGTTTTGAACTTCAAAAAAAAAAAAGTTATGCTATTTTCAAATAAATGAAACAGTAAGGATCTTGTCCCCATCACTGACTTAAATGGGAACATAATTGAGCTAGCTGCCCATTTTAAGTACTCGGGGCTGTCATTAAACTCTAAATTGTCATTTGAAATTCATATAAATAATGTGAGGAAAACAATTCATCAAAGGTTGGGGGGTTTGTACTGAGTGAGACCCTGTTTAACCCCTGAATCCAGGGTTATACCAGCCCATAGTTTTTTAATTCAGCATGTTAGATTATGGAATGATTGTTTATTCTGCTGCCAGTAATAATTTGTTAGATCGTCTCCGGGTCACTTATAATACCTGTGGTAGGGCGCAGGTGTAAGTGGGTAATCATAGAGAAACATACATCACTAATTCTTTTAAAAGTTCCAGTTTTAATTAAATCTTCTTCAGAAGTTGTTTACATCAGGATAAATTTGATACAGCAGAATAATCTGGCAGCTTAATCTTCCATTTGGAACAGCAAATATCCACATAGAAACCCCACAGAGCACCTTCAATAACGTCCTGGAGTGTACCTCCAGACCCACAAGCAAATCTGATTACCAAACTCAGTGTTCAGCATTTATACACTGCAGGGGTCAGGTGATATCTTAACCCCACCCCTATACTTTATTTCAAATATGATCTCTTTATTTGCAACATTTATATTTTATATGGTATGTCTAAACATTTTCTATTTGACATAACAACTCACTCTCATACAGAGAGGTGAAATACAGTCTTTCTGTGAAATATTTAATTCAATCTCTAATCCCAGAAAGCACCACCCCTTGTTATTCAGTATAAAGGCAGTCAGGAAATGGCCAGCTGACTCCTAAGGAAAACTATTACAGCTGAGAAAGGATCCACTTGGGGCTCTGAAACACTAAAATAAAAACAGCACAAACCTTTGCTTTCAAGATGTCCCAGCTGCAGCACCAAACCTCCTTATTCCACCTTCAGAAGGTATGTAGAGCACAAAATGTTTTGTTTTATTTAGTAAATTTCATTTTAGGAGGAACCCAAAAGTAATATCCTGATAAGTGCAACGGGTATTTACAGGCTTAAAAAGCCATACTAGTATAGTATAAAACAATGCCCTAAATTGACAAAACTGAGTGTTTGCTTAAGGGAATATACCCAGGCTACAAATAGGTATTTTAACAAGGAAAGCAGGAGAGAACCAACAGGTTCTCATTATTATTTACTGTATAAACTCAGCCAAGTCCTTGAAAGCACAGCAAGAACAAATAGGGCTGAAACAGAATTAGCAGCACCTTACAATACGGAGGGCTGTTCACATTCTATAAAGACTGTTGATGCAGCTGGTAGTTTGATTCATATCATTTTTTCCTTTTAAAAATTGAAAAACTGACTGCTCACCATACTAGTGTTACCCCACCAAAACATGTTTGTTTACATTTCTTGACCAGCTCTCACTGCATCTTTCCTGGACTCAGGAACACCCCCAGCACAACCTAGCCACTCACTATGCAGTGGGACTAGAAGAGACCATGGTATCATGAGTGGTTGCACTGTTTGAGGGTATTTCTAATGTTCAGGAAGTATGCAGTAACAGTAGTTCAATGATTTGAAGCAAAACAAGAGTGGGTATAGTTATACATTACCATACATACTGAGAATTTGCAGGAGCTAGGAGGCTGTGAGGCCCATGATTGCTCCTTTAGTTAATAATAGTTAATTTTAACATCAGAAAGGATGAATTTGTCTAGTCTATGCTTAAATGATGACTTAGAATTACGAATGATTACCTCCAAGGGTAGCGCATTCCAGGGATTAATGGTTCTAATAGTGTAGAAATAGTTCTGTGGCATTAAATTAAAATTTCTACCACGTAATCGTAAAGGGTGGACTCTAGTGTTGAAGGTGTTGTTTTTAAATTCCAATCCCAATGTAGTCATTAAAAAAGGGTCTTGCATGATATCATACATAAAAAGAAGCCCCCCCCCCCCGATGTCTGGTGAATAGTGCCATTAAATTCAAATATTTTAGTCTGGATTCGTAAGGGACATCATAAAGACCACTAATGAGTTTGGTGAATTTCCTTTGTACCTTTTCCAGCTGCATAATATCATATTTCCTAAATGGACACCATAATTGTGAAGTGTAATCTAAATGTGGACAAACATATGCTCTGCACAATGATATCAATATCTTGTCATTCTTGATTTAATATTTCTTTTTATAGACCATTTTACTCTATTTGCTTTTTGAATAGTCTCATTAATCTGAGAACCAGATGAAAAATTCTCTGTGATATGGACCCCTAGATCTTTTTCCATGGATGTACTTATTAGTATCCTATCATCTAATGTGTATGTGTAGCTTGGGTTATTTGGGCCCAGGTGCATAACTTTACATTTATTATGATTTAATTTAATTTCCCACTTTATGACCCATTGTGAAATGCAATTAAGATCTTTCTGAATAGATGCTGTATGTTCAGGGTTGGAACAAGGTCCTCCGATTTTCACATTGTCAGCATATTTTATTGTGGCAGAGTAACAATTATGTGTCAGATCTGCTATAAAAGCTTGAAATAAACATGGGCCCAGAATGGAGCCTTGTGGAACCCCACTAGTGACTGAACCAATATCAGATAGCTGACTATTAATTAACACTCTTTAAGTCCTTCCTGTTAACCAGTTGGATATCCTTTTAACAATGTTATGGTTAATGTTTAGAGTGTGTAATTTTTTTATTAAAGCCCAGTGAGGCATAAAATCGAAAGCCTTGCTAAAGTCAATGAAAATAAATATCATAAGGGGATCTATTGTCAAGTTAATGGCTGATCTCTTCGTAAAAGCATAGTAAGTTAGTTAAGCAGCTGTGGCCTTTTTTGAACCCATGTTGGTCATTATCCAGATTGTCAAAAGTGGTAGAAATCAAATCCTTTATTATGCTTCCAGAACTTTGCATAACGGAGATGTTAAGCTGATGGGCCTATAGTTTTCCCAGTTGTTGCTTGGCCCTTTTTTATGGATAGCAATGACAAAGTTCATGGACATAATTTAAGTTAATGTATTGTTTAAAGAATAGTTTAAGGGGAAACGACAGACTATCAGACAGCAGATATAAAAGGTGACCAGATATATGCTTGGGTGAAGTACTAGTTTTACCTTTAAGTGAGGTTAGTTTTATATGGACAGCCTTCTCAAGTAATGGGTTTGTCCGTTGTATTTAATAGTTTGTCAATATTCTGATTAGCTTGGAAAATTTCACAGAATTTGGTGTTGAATATATTGCCCATATCACTGGGATCGTGAATTATATTATCATCAATCTGCAGGGGGCCCACCTGACATGTAAGTTTTTTTAGTGAATTGATGTAGGAGAAAAAGAACTTGCTGTTGTTTTTGTTAGCTTCAGACACTAATTTATGTTCACATTTTTTCTCTGCCCTTTGAATGCTTTTTTTTACACTTTCTCTGACTTTGCAAGTAAGAAGTCCAGTTGGATTGTGTAGGGGATTTTAAGTAATTTGAGTGTTTTTTTTTTATTTTTTTTTGTTTAATAGGTTTTTTTATTGGTTTATTCAACCATTTAGGGTAATGATATTTATTTGTGTTTGTTGTTTTTGTGGGGATATAAGTGTCCCTTAAGTTACAAATAGTACTATAGAATTTGTCGAAGTAAACATTAACCTCTGTGGAAGAGAATATAGACTGCCAGTCAGTGTTGTTTAGTTGAGTTTTAATACTGGGAATGTCTGCTTTGCGCATATGGCCAATTAGTCCCTGGACATTTCATCACAGTAAACTTATAGCGGACAACTAGTCACAATGCACACTAGACGTTACTATAATCGTCACTCAATTACTTTCGTCAACAATACAATAGTCGCCTAGTAAAGGGTGATTTTAAAAGCTTGCTTGTGTGAACATACATATTAAGAATGGGCAAACCCTGAGTAAAGGAAAGGAAAGGGTGATTTAAAAGCTTTTATTCATAGTATGTGTGTGCAAAAATATTTTGCTTGTGTGCATGCAAATGAGAGGGGGATGTACAAATCTTTATTAAAATCAAGATTAAAAGCAAGGGAAATGGGGATTTTAAAATCAAGTACATTTGTGCAAGTCTTTATTAAAAGCTTGTGTGCAAAATCATGAGTAAATGCAAGGGAAAATGGGATTTTAAAAACAAATTAATAGCAAGAGATAAGGGGATTTTAAAATCAAGTAAGTGTGTGCAAAAAGTGTCATGTAACGTTAACTTCAATCACTGCCGCAATGTCAAGTAAATATTTTTTGGGGGTGCGTGAGCATACATCCAGGCAGATGGACTTATACACTTTTTGGAGCCGTGCATATTTGCTGTTTTTCCTGGGTGCATCCTGTCCAAGCTCCATCTGTCGCCTCTGGAGCAATACTGCATGCTGCTCTTGTCTGAGCTCTCTTGCCAGCTTAGCTCTGGTTGGGTGGCTTATGCTGACTGTCCTGGAGAACAAATGATGTCAAGCCTCAATGGCATTATTGCTTCATGGTAAGTCATCAAGCACTCTGGAGTATTGATTCAGAAAAGACACAGCAAATCTTAGTTGCCTTTGTTTTTTTGGCTTCGTGTTAGCCTCCCAATGTAAGTGTCTTCAAAATAGAATAACAAGCACTCCAGATCTTCAAAATCAGCATCATCTTGCATTGTTTCAAAATATTACTCAACATGTTCTAATGGCACATATGCCAATGCCAGTAAAAGCAAACCTTGTGAGCAAAGTCAGCATCTTGAAAATACCACTGCTGCATTCCCTCTTGTTGCACACAGCGCCACAGAACCTGACCAAGGTGAAAGTTGCAACCTGATAGTTCAGCTGATGGAAAAATCTGTTTCAGTGCAGTAATGGCTGCCATTTCAAAATCTGTCATTATGCTGACAGGGCATGTTTCATCACCTAGTAATGCCAGAAGGTGTTCAAAGAATCTTTGGTACACCACCTGACTGTGACCAGGCAAAAGAGCATACACACATAGTCTGTTGACACCCTTGACCAGTGCATGCACAGTATACAACTGGTCATCTTGCTGAGGTGCAATGCTGAAAGTTCCATCACAGAACCAGTGATGGTGGTCTCTGAGCACTTGTGCATCAGACTCACTGGCAAATATGACCATATCTTCCTCATGTACCCTTATAAAATCTTTGCTATTTACAGCCTGTGCAAACTGAGACATGGCTGTATCAGTAGGACCACAGAATTGCCTCTGTCTGTGCACGTCTCTGCGCAATGTTTCCTGGCTAGGCAACAGATGTGCATGCCTGACATCTATGTCTTCTAGTGCTTGCAAAGCAACTTTGCATGTGCACTCTTCTGAGTCAGCTGCCTATCGCTTCATGACACTTTGTGCTTTTATGACCTGTGCACGACCGTGTTGGGGAGCATGGTTATGCTCAGTTGGATCTTTCAATATAGAGTCTCCCTTGGTGTGCAATCGTGCCCTGCATGTACGCAGCTAACATCTCCATATTACTTGTCTGTCAGACCCATCCTTCTCCTTAGTGTAGAGAAAGTTGTCAATACACAATTTATGCCTTCCTCTCTGTGACTCTACAAACTCCATTTTTGTTACAGCAGTGAATGCAAGCTCACTGACAGGTACACCTTTATAGAGCCATTAATTATCACCTTCACTTCTGGGGACTGACAAATGATGTCATCAGATGTGCGACCCTTTACTATATCTGTGGTGGTGCTGGATTCGGCTGCTTCATATAATAATTTAACATGTATGCAATGGTGTTTGGTCACGTTTATGAAGCGGTAATGATTGTGTACCTCAGGGGAAATCTGGGAGGAGCATGCCTGGGATACAATGGAGAACTGACAGAGAAGAGATGGAGCAAGGCCAGCTTGGTGGTCAGATAAAATTGCAATATGTGGATCATTACTCTCTGCTAATACCACAATAGTCAAGCATGGATGTTTGGTAGTGGTTAAGATGCAGTTACAAATTGTCTATGACCAGCACGTGTGCGGTGATTTAATAACCGCTGTCAGTTGTCTGCTCCAAGTTCACAGCAACACAATTGCAGGCAATGAGTTGTCCATGAACCCACCCTCCCTTCCTTGGAATGAACTCCATTTATTACCATCCTCTGTCTCCTATCCCCCAACCAATTTCTTACCCAGTTTACCACTTTTGGACCCACTACTAGGCTGCTCAGCTTATTTACGAGTCTCCTATGTGGAACAGTGTTGAAAGCCTTACTGAAATCTAGGTAGGCTACATCCACTGCTCCACCCTAATCTACTTCCCTGGTCACCCAGTCAAAGAAATCTTATCAGATTTGTTTGATGTGACCACCCCCTTCTGAATCCATGCTGCTTTGGATCTTGTAAGCCACAGGATTCAAGATATTCCACAATCCTTTCCTTCAGTAGTGATTCCATTAATTTCCCCACCACCGAGGTCAGGCTGACTGGCCAGTAATTTCCAGTCTCCTCTTTGCTACCACTTTTGTGAAGTGGGACTATGTCTGCCTTCCTCCAGTCCTCTAGGACCACTCCCCCATTTCCAGTAAGTAGTTGAACAGGACTGCCAGAAGTGTAGCCAGCACCTCTGTGAGCTCCCTCAATATCCTTGGATGTATCCCATCTGGTCCCATTGCCTTGTCCACTTTCAGATTTGCAAGTTCCTTCAGGACTCTCTCCTCTGTAAATGGACTAGTATCCATCACCCTACCATCAATGCCCCTGATACTTATCTGTGGACCCTTGCATTCCTCTTCCTCTGGAAACACTGAACAAAAGTATCTGTTCAGGATGTTTGCTTTTTCCTGGTCCCCTTCCACACACTCCCTCCCTTCCCTCTTTAGTCTTACAATCCTTCCTCTGGTCTTTCTCCCTTCACTTACATACCTGAAAAATATCTTGCCCCTATTCTTTACTGCTTGAGTTATTTTCTCTTTCATTTATGCCATTGCACTCATGACTGCTTTCCCTGCCTCCCTCTGCTTTTCTTGATATTTCTTCCTATCCTCCTTACTCTGTGTCTCCTTGTACCTGCTGAATGCTAACTGTTTTGCCTTTACCTTCATAACCACCTCTTTTGAGAACCATAGCACTCTAGTTTTCTTCTTCGTGGGCTGAGGGAGGAGGTTGCTCATCTTCAGACTGAGCTGGCCAGGATTTGGGGGACCTCCTTTGTCCAGGGACCACAGAGTCTGCACCTGCTGCCTCAAAGGTTGCTGAGGCAGAGAAGCACTTGTACTCTGGTGGACTGGGTAAGAGTGAGGGTGGTGGGGCAAAGGCACATACCTCCTACAGTTCCACTCCACAACTCCTACACTGCACTGTCAGGGTGGGACTGTCCCAAGGAGGCACCGGTTGGGAGGCAGAGGACCCCAGAGGAGGAGGAAGCAACTCCTGGTGGGGGATTTTATTGATGGGGTAGACTTGGGGTGGATGGAGTGGGAGAGAGGGAGATTACGTGCCTACCCAGTGCCATGGCTTGGAGGGATGGAAAATGCATCTAGAGGATCACTGTGGCAGCAGGACAGGAGGGAAAGCTAGATATTATTGTCCACCTGGGGACAAATGATCTGGCTGAAGATGAGGTTAGGGTAGTACAGGGTGGGTCTTAGACAAGTGGCATGCACTGTAACCTTTTCAGAGGTGCTATCAGTCAATGACAAGGGGGAGGACAGGGCACTCCACAGCATGATATTCAATGCAAGGTTGAAGGTCTGGTTCAGAGCAGAGGGCTTTGGCTTCATTGGAGACTGGGGTCCCACCTGCAGGGATGCAGGCTATACAATTGGGATGTTTGAGGGGGACCAAGATCCTCAGTGAGAGGTTTAAATGCTTCATCAACAAGCATTTAAACTAGCTAAGGGGGAGGCAAAAGTAGGCAGGAAGAAGTTAACTGCCCCCCCACAGCATGAAGCAGTCAGTAGGGGGGACCCTAGAGTTGGGAAATCGTCACTAAAACCTAAAACTGAGATAGGCAGAATGACAGAGATAAGGAAGAATAGGAGTAAAAACAGGAAGTAAAGGGAGGGAAGACATGGGGATAGGAGGGAGGCTATGAGATGGGAAGGTTGCAAAACTTGGAAGGCCACGTGCACGAATGCCCACAGCCTGGGAAATAAAATCTTGGACCTAGTGGCCTTGATGGCAGAGGCAGATCTGGACATTACCTATTACTGAGACATGGTACACAGGGAACCATGAATGGGATATAGACATACCAGGTTACACTCTATTTAGAAAAGACAGGGTGGAGTCAGCCCGGTGTCGCAGATAGTTGAAGTGCTGGACACCACACCTCCAACCACACCAGCAACCCGTGGTCTGGAATGAGCTTGGATTGCTGGGGGTCAGCCGGGGAGGAGAGGATTGAGCATCAGGAGGACAGATCTCCTCTCCTGAGGAGGGCGGTGGATTAGAGCTGCTGTGGCACTGGCTCCTGGTGACAACCAGGTGCTGGTGCACGGTAGCTCAGAGAGTATGGGGATGGCGGGGCAGACGTCAGCCATACAGTGTGTGGGTGAACGTGCTGTGAAGTCCCAAATGTTACTGCACGCCGACACCAGAAGAAAAAGGACAAAAAGAGGAATCCTCCAGTGCAATGAAGCCTTGGCCTACTGGCAGCACACTGGATGCACCAAGGATTCTCCCTCCAACCTGGTTCACCGGGAACTCCACAGTGTGCAGGGTACGTGCCTGCTGGGTTGAGACCTGGATTGTGTACAGGTGAAGAGGTCGAGAACAGGAGCTGCAGCCGGTGGGGTGCCAGAGGTCACAGGGTTGAAAAGGGGCACCCTAGGCAACAACCCCAGCCAGTGGCACTGAGGGTTGAGGTGCTGGATGCCACACCTCACGTCATGCTGGCAACCCAGGTTCAGAAACAGACTTGGGCCATTGGGGGTCACCAGGGGAGAGGGAGGACTGAGCGTCCTGCGACAGCTCTCCTCCCTCTGGAGTGGGATCTATGTCACTCTGCAGTGGCCACTGGCAGAAGTCAGGGGCACTGCAAGGAGCAATGTACAGCTGAGTGTTGGAGTGTGGCAGGCGTTGGCATGTAGTGCACTGATGCCACTGCACGTCTGGCTCCAAGGGTGAGAAAATCCAGGCAGAAAAGTTGTGGGCCGGTCATGGCAGCTGATGGCTGGGCACCACGCCCCCGGACCTGAGGGGTGCCCCCCAGGTACTAGATCCAGGTCCCCATGGGGGGGATACTGCATGCGTGGAAGACAGCATGTTGCTGACCAGACCGGGAGTGCGGGTGCTGGTGGCTGGATGACCTGTCAGCCTGCTCCACAGAGATAGGAGATAAAGAATGTTGATATTAAAAAAAAAGAAAAAACAGGGTGGGAAAATAGGGTGGAGGGGTGGCTATCTATGTCAGGGAAGGAATTAAAGCAACTTAAGTTCAGGGAATGCAGGAGGGAGCAGAAGCACCGTGGGTCACCTCGGAGACAGGAAATGGCACCGCCATTTGCAGTGGTGTGATCTACAGACCTCCAGTACAAGGGGAGGAGATGGGCAGGGTATTAGTGGAAGCCATCCACAAAATGACAGCCAGAGGTAAAGTGCTACTGGTGGGAAACTTCAGTTTGCCTGATGTGGATTGTAGCACTCAGGCTGCAGCCACAACTTGGAGCATAGGCATCCTGGATGCCCTGCAGGGGGCATGCTTTAAGCAGCTTAAGGCAGAACCCACCAGAAATGGAGCAATATTGGACCTGGTAATATAATTTGTTTATCTTCTGGGGAGGTGAGAGCTCCCTAGATAGAGATAAATTCTGGATCTGGACTATTTTTCTGCTGCTTTAAAGCTTTGAAGCTGTTGCACCCTGTTTTAAATAGTTTGCTTTATTTTTGGGGTTGGGGTGGTATTTGTTATAAGTTGTGTTGTTTATATGGTTATATATTATTTGGTTTGGGTTATTTATTTTTAGGAAAATGTGTTGGCCGGGGTTGATGGTTAGGCATTATTCCCCCTCCAGGTTGCGGGATCTTTGCTCATTTTATTGCCCCCCTTTATCCCCAGAGGTGTATAGATGGTGTAGGGGATTGGGAATAGCTAGGAGGGTTAGGGCGGGGACTCAGCCTGTTGGGGGAATGGAGAAGAGTGGGCGGATTGGAATCGTGGGGACAAGGAGACATCCTGGGGTGAAATGGGTCCAGGAAAGGGGTTCTCCCTGTCTTGTTCCCATACCCAAGGGTTCTGCTTATTGCAGACGGGAAACTCGGTCTCCCTCAGCCACTCATCGAACTCGGGCGGTGTTATGCAATGCCAGGTCTATTAAAAACAAGACTGCCATAATTGGGGATCTTATTAATTCAACTGACCTGGCTTGCATCACCAAGACCTGGTTGGATGGAAATGCAGGCCCAATTTTGGGTTTAGCAGTTCTACCCGGGTACTCGGTGATACACTACCCTAGGATTGGTTGTAGGGGCGGGGGTGTGGCCCTGTGTTTTAAATCAGAACTGAACCTGAGGGAAATTCCAGTGGAAGCCACCAACTTCTTTGAATGTATCATAGGTGAGGGTGTGGGGTGTAGGATTCTTCTCATCTACTGTCCACCAGGAGATGGGAATGTTTTCCTGCAGGAAGTTGCGGACTTCATCGCCGACCTAACATTGAGACCCCATAGATGGCTGATCCTTGGGGATTGCAATGTTTGGGTCGACGATGAACTCTTGCAGTTTGGACAGAACTTCCTCCAGTTAATGAGCTCACTGGGCCTCTCGTAGGTTGTTTCCTCCTCAACCCACATTGGTGGTCATTCTCTGGACTTGGTGTTTCTCCTGGGGATGGAGATATCCAACTTGGTGGTGGAACCAGTCAGGTGGTCAGACCATCATACCATCAGCTTCAGTTTTGAGGCCCCCCAAGAGGCCTGCCCCTATGGAGATGGTCCAGTACCGCACCTTGAGGGATGTATCCCCAGATGGTCTGATGGCGGTGCTGGACCTATCGGGCATGCCGAGGTTATGCATGGATCCAGGGGATCTAGTACTTGCCTATAATAAGGCAGTGACAGAGGCCCTGGATTCCATTGCTCCTGTTCGTGTTCATCCACTCTCTCTTCTCCCTAGGTCTCCATGGTTTGATGAGGACTTGAGGGAGTTGAGGAGAGTTGGATGAAGGCTAGAGAGGCAATGGCGAAGGTCTGACCTGGTGTGGGACAGGCTTGCTTAGTTTGATGGACCATTATTTGGTCTATCAATCAACAATTTCCCATAAGAAGGCAGAATTCCTGTCCAGGGAAATTGCTGCTGCGCGGAATCGACCAGCTTAGCTTTTCCAGACTGTGGACAGACTGTGCAATCCACTCTGTCTTCAATCAATCAATCAATCAATCAATTAAATCTTTATTTATTCAGGCGATCATCGTTGAGCAAGGCTCATTTACAAGATGGACCTGATAAGTCAAGGTTCGAGTTGGTGCACAGCAATTACATCACATACTTATGAGACAGTTATACATACAGAAACAAGAAAATGTTATTTATAACACAATAATATACAGAGAATTCACATGTTAAAGCTTGGCAAGAGAAAGTTAAACATCTACAATATGTACAATACATATATATCACAATGAGGGCCATGACAGTCACTCACATAATGAGTACAAGGATGGTGAAGGGAATATTGGGTGCCATATACTGGCGGTGTCTGGCTGGAAGGAATATGCCATATGTGATTGGAATAAGGTTTTGTGGGATGACTATTCTATCTCTAGTGGTAGCAACTACATTTCTCTGTGAAGAAGGCTGTACAGTGTTGCTTGAAGGATGTAAATGGAATGATAATGGACAGTTTTAGGGATTTTTGTAGAGTGTTTCATGCTATGGCTAGAGAGTAGCTGATTGCTGCCCTCCCTATTTTGGTGTTGACTTTGGGCAATTTGAGCAGGATGATATTGTTGCTTCTTAGGGCATAGGAGCTGGGAGTGGTCAGGCTGAAGCAGTCCAGGATATAGCTTGGGAGTTTTTTTGATAAAGCTCTGTAGATCCATAGAGCTGCATTTCTGCTCCTCCTGACATGAAGGGAAACCCCATCCAACTGAATCATAGAGAGAACAATGGTGAGTATTATATGGCAGGTCTGTAATGAACCTTATTGCTCTATGGTATAAGGTATCCAACTTTTGAAGGTAGGGAGTGGAGCAGTGACTATAGAGGAAGTCTGCGTAGTCAATGACTGATAGAAAGATGGCCTGGGCTAATCTCATCTTTGAATCTCTATTAAGGAAGGGTTTTAATCTGTAGAGGAGGCCAAGCCTTAGGCGAAGCTTTTTTCAGCAGTTGTTCTAGATGCTGAGTAAAGTCAAGTCTGTTGTCAATCCACACACCTAGGTATTTGAAATTTTCAACATACTCCAGATTTTCTCCAAGTATAGTGCATATCTGGGGGAGACTGATTGAAGAGGATGTGTTGGTGGAGTTTTGGGTTGTGAACATCATTGCTTTGATTTTCTTTGCATTTGAGAAGCTTTTTCTCGAAGCTGATGTTGTAACAGGGAGAATTTTGCTTGTAGATTTCATGAGCAACTTTAGGTGAAGGGTTGCTGACATACAGTACAGTGTCATCAGCAAAGAGATGTACTGAGGACTTGGTGAGGTTGAATCAATTTTATTTATATAAATGGCAAAAGGATAGGACCCAGAATAGAGCCTTGGGGACTCCTCTTGACAGTGGTCAATGTAATGGGAGAGGTCACCTTCAGCTTTTACCTGCTGTGATCTACCAGAGAGAGCATCTGAACCACTTAAGGGAGGATGGATCTAGGCCAATGGAGTGTAGGGATGAGGTAGCAGTTCATGGTCCACAGTGTCTTATGCTTTGCTCAGGTCCAGGAATACTGCACAGACATTGTTCTTTTATCCAGTTCGGTTTGCCAATCATTGGTGACCTTGGCTAATGCAGTGATAGTGCTATGTTTGGCCCTAAATCCAGATTGAGCTGGATTTAATAGATTAGCATTGTCCAGATATTCCCTTAACTGAATACTCACTAATTTCTCCAGCATCTTGGATAACACAGGTAGGATGGAAATGGGCCTGTAGTTATTAAGATCCATAGGGTCCCCTGATTTTAGAAGGGGGACCACTTGGGCTGTCTTCCACAGTGTGGGAATAGAGTCAGAGTTTAGGGAAAGGTTAAAGAGGTGAGTTAGGGGGACTGCAAGCACATGACACGCAATCTTTAGAAAGAATGGGTCCAGAAGATCTGCTCCTGCACTTTTTTTGGTATCTAGATGCCATAATAGATCCTCAACTTGTTTCAACAGTATAGGTTTGAAGCTAAAGGAGGAGTCAACTCTTTGTTCACCAGTATAGTGGGAGCTTAAATGATCCCTTAATAGGTTAGCTGGGAGGAGTCAAAGGCAAGGCCAGCTGTTGTGAAGTGGTTGTTGAATGCATCTAGGATCCAATGTGCCAGTAATGGGGCCATAGTTACTGTGTAAATGGGTTGGAAGGGTTGTTAACATCCTGGCCCATCATACCCTTGATGGTGCCCCAAAATCTAGCAGTATTATGGTAGGAGGAGTTGAGCTGGGCCAGGTAGTAGGCTGCCTTTGCATCCTAACTTTCCTAGTGCATTTATTCCTGGCTTTCTAAAGATCATCCAGTCCATGATATTCTTTTTTCTTGCTACTTTCCAAAGTTTATCTCTCTCCAGCAGTGCAGCTTTGAGGTCAGCTGAAAACCAGCGACAGGATTTGTTTTTTATTCGGATACTAGAGACTGGGGCATGGGTGTTAAGGGCATTTAATATAGTGCTATTTAGCACCTGCTGAGCTTTTTCTACAGAATGTGCAAGATAGAACTTTTGCCAGTGTGGAGAGCAGGCTAGATCATGCAGATATCCTTCAATATTGATGTTTTTCGTGGATCTCCTCATGAGGAATTTTGCAGGATCTGTTTTAATGCTGTTGGATCTTACCCCTACAATGGGGCAGTGGTCACTTATGTCGCATAGGAGCATTCCAGCGTGCGTGAATAGATGTGGTTTACTCACTAGTATGATGTCAAGTAGAGTACTGTTACTACTATTCCTTGCATTTAGCCTTGTTGGTTCATTAACTGTGTGAGCCCATAGGTGTCACAGAATGATACCAGAGGTGTAGTTGCCTGGGTGAGCCAGTTGAAATTCAGGTCCCCTATGATAATGACTTCTTCAGTACAGGACTTGACCAGGTTTCCCAGGTGGGATAAGAGCTTGTGTTCAGCAGAGGGGGGTCTGTAGCATCCAATTAAATGGAAAGCTGCTGTATTGGGGAGAGAGACTTTTAGAGATAGACACTCAAATTCCTTGGGCATAGATGTTGCAGCAGTACAGGATACAACTAAACCAGCTTTTACATATATGGCTACTCTGCCTCCCCTTGTTTGGCAATCAGCTCTGAATAGCTGATAGTTAGATAGGTTAACTTCCTGTCCATTGTGGTGGTCTTGAGCCATGTCTCAGTTATCACAAGAAAGTCTGGCAAGGTATGGGCAACCCAGGATTGTAGCAATGTAAATTTTTTCAACAGACTGCATACATTAATATGCAGGAAACTGAGGCCTTTAATTGAGGATAGGTCTGAGGGAGAGGTGATGCTTTCAAGAGGTCCAGGGTTGATTTCTACATTACCAATACAGAGCAATAGGAAGATCAGTCATTTCATAAGGGCTGCCAGTGATAGGGTCAGCCCAGAAATGCTTTTTCACAGGAGCAGTGTGAGGAGTTTGCTCGATTCTTCACAGGTAAAGTTGCCACAATCAGGTCCAATATCCACCTGACCCTTTCTCTAGGGAGTAGCAGTGGTCGGCAGGAGATGTCGGACTCCCGGTTTGAGTGGCTTTACTTTGGCCAGCCAACAATCAATGATATTGTGATGGTTATCCAGACTTTGTGCCCTACCAACTGTAGTTTGGATCTGGGCCTCACGCGCTTGCTTATTGACTGCATTGATGTTATTGGCCTGGTCCTCGCTGAGATAGTCTGGTTATCCCTGGAGAGGGGAATTTTTCCAAATTCCCTTAAGGAGGCTGTAGTTCAGCCTCTTCTTAAAAAGCCCTCCTTGGATCCCGACTGTCTAGCAAACTACAGGCCAGTCTCTAACTCTCTTTTTGGGTAAGGTTATTGAGAAGGTGGTGGCTTTACAGCTGGAAGACCATTTGACCAGCCACAATATCTATGATTCTCTCCAGTCCAGTTTCAGGAAGAGACATAGTACTGAGGAGGCTCTTGTTCGGGTACTAAATGACCTCCTGATAGTGAGAGATCGAAGGGCCTGTTCCATCCATCTTGGTCCTTCTTGATCTCTCTGCTGCATTTGATACTGTGGACCATGGTGTGCTGTTGGATTGCCTGTGGCTTATCTGCGGACTTTCGGGGGTAGTCCTCAGATGGTTTTGATCTTACCTCACGGGTAGGACTCAGACAGTGGTGACAGGGGTTTCTACCTCAGCTCCATTCTCCTTACCCTGTCGGGTTCCGCAGGGATCCATTTTAGCACCCATGTTGTTTGCAGTGTATATGCTGCCATTGGGAGTGATTATTAGACGTTATGGCTTGAGTTATCACTGCTATGCAGATGATACTCAGCTATATATGTCTTTTGTCCCTGAACAAGACGATGCTGTCTTGGTGCTCAACAGCTGTCTGACTGAAATTTAGGCCTGGATGAATGTGAGCTGGCTAAGGATGAACCCTGAAAAAACTGAGGTGTTGGTTGTGAACCCGGGTCGTCGTGAGGTGGGTATGTTGGCAGGTTCACCTTCGGCTTTATGGCTTGGAGGTGTCCAGCTAGCTACCTCCAACTGGGTGCAGAACCTGGGCATTATGTTTGATGACTGTTTGACCCTGAAGTCACAGGTATCATCAGTTGTTAAAACTTCTTTTTACAATCTGAGAAATATCGGCTGGGTGAAACATCTGGCTCCTCCCAATGATCTTCCAATGTTGGTTCATGCCTTCATTTCCTCCTGCCTTGACTACTGCAATGCCCTTTACCTAGGGCTGTCAGGGGTTGATATCCACCACTTGCAGCTGGTGCAGAACGTGGCAGCCAGGCTTTTGACTGGTGCATCAAGAACCAGTCATATAATGCCTGTGCTCCACGGTCTGCACTGGCTGCTGATACAGTGGCAGATCACCTTTAAGGTTGCTTTGTTAACCTATAAGGCCCTACATGAACAGGGACTGAGTTACCTGAAAGATCTCCTTTGTCCCTACCATCCCCTCCGTCCTCTCTGATCCTCCGATGAGGGATTGCTAGAGGTTCCCAGGGTACGTTTGAAAACGTCTGGAGCTAGGGCATTTAGCTTTGCTGCTCCTTCCCTGTGAAACTCTCTACCTCATCGGGTTCGAGATTGCCTAGCTGTTCAGAGTTTTAAAACTGCTTTAAAATCTTACTTTTTTAGCCTGGCCTTTGCTGATTGAGGTTCTGTTTTTGCTTTGTTGTGTTGTTATTCTACTGTTATTTGTTGAATTACATGTTTTTTGTAATAATTTATTTTTATTTCATGTATTTATTGTACAAGCGCCTTGGTTTTAGAAAGGTGCCTTTTTTTATAAATAAAACTGATTGATTGATTGGCACCAGTGGAGACAGTCACTGATGTCATGTTGGGTGGCCATCTGGGGTCCAGTGATCATCATATGGTGTGGTTCAATGTGAGAACAGTGGAGGAGTCAGACCACATGAAAGCAAGGGTCCTGGATTTCAGAGAGGTCGACTTTGCAAAAATGGAGGAGTGTCTCAAGGAAGCCCTGGCAGGGGAAGAAGAAGAAGTAGGGGATGTAGAGCAACAAAGGGCTAACCTTAAGGGAGTCATAGCAGAGGCAACAAGCTTTTGTGTTAGGCAACTAAACAAAACAAAGAGAAAGAAAAAAATACTGATTCTTAAAGGATATTGACGGGAAGATAAGCGAGAAAGGACTAGTTTTCAGGCGGTACAAGGAAACATGGGGGGGAGAGACAGGGAACTGTATCTGAACAAGCAGAGGGAGGCAGGAAAAGCAGTCAGCAGTGCAAAGGCATAAACAAGAGAAAAAATAGCCCAGGCAATACAGAAAAGAGAGAAGACCTTTTTCAGGTACATTAGTGAAAGAAAGACCAGGGTTGGGATTGTGAGGTTAAAAAAGGAGGGAAGGGAGTGTGTGGAGCTGGACCTAGAAAAAGTAGCAATCCTGTACAAATATTTTTATTCAGTATTCACAGAAGAAGGGGAAAGAGAAGGACCACTACTGGGTGATAGGAGCACCAATATGAGAGAGGTGGACACCAGCCTGTTTATGGAGGAAAGAGTCCTAAAGGAATTCAATATTCTGAAAGGGGAAAAGGCTATGGGTCCAGATGACAAACATCCCAGAATATTAAAAGAACTTAGAGAGATGCTGAAAGCACCACTAGTAGCCCTATTCAACAAATCGATAGAGATAGGGGTGGTTCTAGGGGACTGGAGGAGGGTGAATGTAGTCCCTCACCACAAAAGTGGGAACAAGGAGGAGGCTGACAACTACAGGCCAGTCAGCCTGACTTCAGTAGGGGGGGAGATTAATGGAATCACTGCTAAAGGAATGGATTGTGATATTTCTCGAATCCAGTGGACCACAGGATCTGAGACAGTATGGATTCACAGCTGGAAGGTCTTGTCAAACAAATCTGATAGATTTCTTTGACTAGGTGACCAGGGAGTTAGATAATGGAGGGGTAGTAGATGTGGCCTACCTAGATTTCTGCAAGGTCTTCGATACTGTCCCACACAGGCAGTTGGTAAATAAGTTGGGCAGTCTGGAAGTGGGCCCCAAGGTGGTAAACTGGGTCAGAAACTGGTTGAGTGACAGGACACAGAGGATGGTTGTAAATGGCGTTCAATCCAAGGAGATGGGGGGTGACCAGTGGGGTGCCAGAGATCCGTGCTGGTGCCAGTCCTCTTTAATGTCTTCATAAGCAACAGTGCAGAGGGGTTGGAGGGGAAGATGCGCCTCTCTGTAGAATACACTAGAATCTGCAATAAGGTTGACACTCCGGGAGGGGATGAAAAAGGACCTAACCATGCTTGAGGAGTGGTTGAGAGTATGGAAAATTCAATGCAAAGAAGTGCAAAATCAGGCATTTGGGGCACAGAAATCCAATTGAGAAATACAATATGGGGGGAGGAATACTGAAAGCCACCAATCAAGAAAGGGACCTGGGGGGGGGTAATCATAACCAAATAATGTGAGAAGGCTGTTGGAGAGCCAGTGAGATACTAGGGTGCATAGGGAGAGGTATCACCAGCAGAAAAAAGGAGGTGGTTATGCCACTGTACAGATCACTAGTGAGACCTCATCTGGAGTACTGTGGCCAGTTCTGGCAGCTGTATCTCCAAAAGGGCATAGACAAAATAGAGGCAGTCCAGAGAAGTGCAACAAAAATGGTGCAAGGACTGTACCAAAAGTCATATGAGGAAAGACTAGAGGACCTCAATAGGTATTCCCTGGAGGATAGGCAAGAGGGGGGATATGATAGAGACATTCAAGTACCTCAGGGGTATTAACAAGGTAAAGGAGGGTAGCATCTTTCAGAAAAGAAGGTGTACAAGAACAAGGGAGCATGATATGAGGCTAGAGGGGGTAGGCTCAGAGGCAACATGAGGAAGTACTTTTTCACAGAAACAGTAGTGGATGATTGGAACAGCCTCTCTGCAGAGGTGGAGGCAAAAACAGTAGGAGAATTCAAAAATGCATGGGATATACATAAGAGTACTGTCCTAACAGGGAAGAGTGGGTAAGCCGTAGCTCAACTAAGGTCTGCAGTATTGCATTAGGTAGGGAAAAGGGGCAGACTAGGTGGGCCACATGATCCTTAACTGCCGTCACCTTCTATGTTTCTATGCCTTTGCTTACTTGCCTGATGCAGAGGTCTGTTGCCTTCACTATCCCCTCTTTTAGTTTTGCCTACTGTTCCTCAACCCCACCTAAGTTATCCCCCCTGCCAGGATATCCCTGAGCCATTCTCTCATCTTTGTAAAACTGGCCCTTCTGAAGTCCAGGACCCTTGCCTTTGTGTGATTTGCTTCTGTCACAGATCTTATATCGAACCACACTGTACAGTGATCACTGGTCCCCAGGTGGCCACCCACCATGACTTCTGCAACACTGTCCCTGCTAGTGAGAATATGGTCTAAAATTGCTCCCTCATGAGTGGGCTTCCCCACAAATTGCCTAAGAAATGCCCCCCTGCAGGGAGTCCAGGATATAGAAAACAGACAGGAAAATGTTTCCAGGAGACCCCTCCACATCCAAATTCTATATTATATAGCTGGGTGCACTGGGGGGCACACAGGAGGTGTCCCACTGTGTGGTTGGCTCCAGGATTTGGGTCAGGGTGGCATGGCTTCCTGTTGCAGGACTCTCAACTGAGGGACAGGTGCTACATCATCCTCAACACTGGAGGACAGCATGTGGTTCTGCATGGGGAGTGTTGGGACCTCTGGTAATCAGGGTTGTTCTGCCCTCCCCAAGGGTACAGGATACCAGGGCTGGGCACTGTTTGGGAATGGCCCATAGGGAATAGTTTGATAGGACCCCCAGGTGGGGTGGGAATCTTGGGTGGGCATTTCCTCAAGGAGTGTGTAGTGACAGCTCTCGGGCCTAAAGGGATTTCACAAAGATGGGGTATAAAAGTACTCGGGGCAGATTTATTTCTTCTTTTAATTTACTAAACTTTATGCCCCCCATTCATTCAACCTGCCCTGTCAGCTTCTGTCTTTCTCAAAACCATCACCTGCTGTCCCTGGGTCTTATCTTCCAACCTTGTCAGTGCCCTACATTTGCCTCCCAAGGTGGGGCCTCCCCAGTTCCCCAAACCTAGGAGAAGTTTAGCTCAGATATTAGGTTGAAGCCCAGTGAGCAGTGTGGAGCCTGCTAGCAGAGGCAGTGTCATTCTACCATGGTTGAGAGTTTCCTTTTCCTGTTCTCCTTCCCTGGGTGCCTCATAGGCATGGACTGAGTGGACATCCACGTGCAAGCATGCCAACATCCCAGTGGGAGGCACCCTCTCACTCTTTGTGGCTCTGCTTGGAATGCCAGCTGTGGTTACCTGGCTGGCAGTACTGCAGCAGAGCTCACAGATCTCCCCTTCCCATAGATGGATAGTGTATCTGGATTGCTAGATTCTCCTTCCCTGGCCTGCCCCAACAACTCAAGCTTGCTTCTAAACCTGGTTGCTGGTGTCATGAGCAGTAGCACTACTGCTGCGCTGATGGGTCAGCAACGACCCTCTAGTTATGACAGTGCAAGGATGGAGGTGATGCTCCACTGGAGATATCTGAGGTGCAGGTAAGGAGCATGATTGAGGGAAAAAGTTAGTTCCTGGTATATGGGCCTGGGTTAACTGTGACATCCTGTTGGGTGTGAGACCCTTGAGGCAGGTCTGTGGATTCCAGTGCCCCATTCTAGTAGGATCTGGCTGAGGCTGCCTCATGAGAGAAGGATGTAGTGTTCAGAACTCTAAGGCATTAGAGCATGGTAAGGGAATACTGTACCAGTCTGATGGTTTGTACCAATAATAACTCTGGACATTAGGACACCTTGTCAGTGTGCCATTCGCCCCCAGCTATGTTTCCTGGCTCATACACAAGGCATAACTTACTAGTGTGCTTAGGAGTGAGGAAATGCTCCAACTGGCTAATGGAAGCCATGGAAATCCTTGATTTGAAAAGGGCAGACATCAACAAGATGAGGGACAGAACAAGTTAGTTGGAGCAGACAGCATTAGAAATGTGGAGGAATGATTGGGGGTAATCCAGGGGGCCATTCTTGAGGCAACAAAGTCTTGCATGAGAATGGTAATCAAAAGAAAAAGGTACACAAGACCACTGTGGATCTTTAGAAAAGTCAGGGAAGCAGTGAGAGCCAAAAAAGTCTTCACTGGGTACAAGGAAAAACAAGGGAAGGAAGAATGGGGAGTGTACCAAATGAGAACTAGGGAAACCAAAAGTGGGGTCAGAGAAGCAAAGACAGACACAGAGCTGCATATTGCAGAGGGGGTGGAGGGATGGGAGAAATAGTTATTTAGATATATTGTGGGAAAAATAAAGACGGAAAGTGGAATTGTTAGGCTAACAGAGTGAGGTAGGGTAATTGAGGAGGATAGGCAGAAAGTAACTGCTCTTAATGACCACTTTTCCTCTCTATTTACAAGGGAAGACAGAGGCCTGTTCTAGAGAGTGGCATTAAGGCAAGGGGGATTCCTAAGGAGAAGCAGCAAGTATTTACCAAAGAAAGGGTTTGGAAAGGGTTAGCAGCCCTAGAGATAGATAAGGACCTGGAACCAGATGGGATGCATCTGAAGGTGCTCAAGGAATTGGCAATGGAACTAACTGAACCTCTAGTGGGGCTATTTAATAGCTCAGTTAAAACTGGAGTAGTTCCAAAAGACTGTAGGGTAAGATGTTGTCCCACTCCATAAGGGGGAGACAAGGAGCAACCGGGTAACTACAGACCTGTCAGTGTGTTACCGCTATTGTGGGTAAACTGATGAAGACACTAGTCATAAAGGACTTCGTGAACTACCTGGAGAGCAATTGACTCCAGGATATCACGGCAACCTCCCCCCCCCGGAGGGGATCCGAGTATCTAAAATCACATATAAACAGGTTAACCTGCTGATTCTAGCAGCCAAAAAACTCTTACCAAACTTTGGCACACAACCGCCATTCCCACCAAAGAGGCCTGGAACTCCCAGGTACGGGAGATCTATGCCTTGGAATGCCTCATGGCTAGACTGAACAATAGACTTGAGAGATCTGATACCAGATGGAGCAGATGGGTCACTTATCAACTGACTCAATATCCTGACTTTGTGCCTTAAGACTGACAAGAGGGAATCCCAGGCAGGGAAAAGCAGTGGAGGACAGAGAGGTACGGAGGAATGGTGCCAAGAGCAACTGGGGGAACAAAAAACTAAATAAGAGATAATGAACCCCTGAGGGTATAGCTAATGGGAAATGAAATGTGGGTCAAAACACCTGTGAAATGTCAATAGGGAATGCACTTACAGTATGTATTAATGTATTAAAGCCAGCTGATTATGCTTGTTTGAAAAGAACCACCTGATAAACTAATCTATGTTAGCGATCTTACCATAATATGATCACTGTTTGATTGTTACACATCAACTTGTATCTCAATGCCTGTAATGTGCAAGTGATTTTAATAAAAATTATAAATGTAAAAAAAAAATGTGACTCCCCGATAATAAACAGCATAGTTTTGTGGCAGGCAAGTCTTGTCAGACCAACCTGATAGTATTCTTTAATTGGGTAATGAGAGGGTAGTGGATAAGGGCCATGCTGTGTAGTTACTCTACTTTGATTTCAGCAAGGCTTTCATCTCGGTACCTCACAGAAGATAACTGAAGAAGCTAGAGGATCTGGCTATGGAAAAGAACAGTTACTGTAGATGGGTGAGAAACTGGTTGGAAGGAGACAGCAGAGGGTTCAATTGTGCATACGCAACTAGATGAAATGAGATGATGCTTGTGTGACTTGATTTACTTTGTGACTTTCTGCCTCTCTATCCATGGGATATACCACCCTGTAAGGGTATGATGCAAGGAACCCTAGAAGAGGGTTCCCCCCTTACAGGTGCCGTGGGAATGATTGCATCAGCTAAAGGTAGGTTAGGAAGAAGCCCACGGGGAAGAGAGATGAGCCGCTGGAGGGGTGGATGGTGGGCAACAAAAAAATTATTCCTGGAGAGGCCCAGGATGAGTGACCTTTTAAGCCTGATGGGGGAATGACGTAGTTGCTCCGCCCATTGAACCTCAGGCTTAAAGCCCTCCCATTCAATTGTGCTTATGCAACTAGATGAGATGAGATGATGCCTGTGTGACTTGATTTACTTTGTGGCTTTCTGCCTCTCTATCTGTGGGATATACCACCCCATAGGGGTACGCTGCAAGGAACCTTAGAGGAGGGTTCCCCCCTACAGGTGCCGTGGGAATGACTGCATCGGCTAAAGGTAGGTTAGGAAGAAGCCCAAAAAGAACACCCAATTGGGTGTCGAGCATCGAAGAGGTGAGGATGATGAATGAATTAATTCTGAGAAGATGATAAGGGTGGACTTCCTAAGGAGGGAAGGGAAAGCCGGGGCCACCATCCACCTCCATCCAACAACAGAACCTAACTAATTAACCTAAGAGAGCACTAACTCTAACTAATATTATGACATTGGCATGGAGGAAAAAAACCCTTTGAGGAGGAAACCTCTGGGGATCCCAGGCCTAGGTCGCCTTCCCTCCAGGCTGACGACATTTGATTTGAGGATGTAGGTCATTACAGAGAAGGATTCATTAAAGAGAAGGATGTGAGATGGGAAGATGATGACAGGATAAGGGAAAACCCCCCAAAAGAAAGCACAGCTCGAAGAAAGAATATAAGGCAGCAGGGACCCGAGAGGGATTATGCTTGAGTAGTCAATGGGAAGTAGATCCACATAGAAGTCAGATCCATGTAGAAGTCAGAGGAGCCAGATGAGCGAGGGATATCCAGAGGCACTCATGAGAAGATTGAGGAAGCACTGACGATGATGGAGAGAAGCCGTGAAGGCTTGAAAGGTTGAAGAGGAGACATGAAATGAACTTGAACGATGGTGGATAGCAGTCAAGCCAGCCAGCCCATAGCAAAGGGCAATGGACAGGAAGGCATGTCCTTGATTGGATAGCAAGTCGATTCGAGGTAGCAGGGACCTGAGAAAGGTATGCTCAAGTAGTTGATGTGATGGAACAGACCTACATAAGGGGTCGATAGATCGACGTGAGCAAATGGACGATAGATGGATGGTGAAGTGAAGCCATGATTGGAGCGAATCCTGATGGCCGGTATGAAATAAGGCATGTGAATGATGAGACCTTTGTCTGGAACTAGATGCTCGAAAGTGAGAAGAAGTATGATGAAAAGGTAATGATGAGTGAATGATGACCGGAGTCAGGAACCTGATACCTGTGGCAAGAGGGCCGCAGGTCGATGAGGTGGCATATGGTTCATGACTGGTATGCCCAAAAGAATAGTGATCACAGGCCAAATGGAGGTGGCCAGAGACAGCCCAATGATGTGGATGGCAGAGTAAGTGATATCCGCAACGAAATGCAGGATACGGGGCAGACAGAGCCCACCAGCAACAGCCAAAGGAGGGGAATGGATGAACAGGCAAATGAGGGGGCCGAGTCCAGGCAAAGGAGGGTCTGGGTCAATCGGAATGAGTCCTAGGAGCAATCAGACAACCAAAGGCAAGTGGGATGAGTCAAGCAGCTGGAAGGCAGCCACAGGCAGGGCCAGCAGGAACGGATGCAATATGTGACAGGGAATGAAGCCCAGACATGATAGGACCCAGCAGGGTGGAGGACCTGATGATTGAAGGCACACACAGAGACTCCTACATCAGAAATGGCAGGTGCAGTTACAGACCAGCACACACGAAACTACAATGGTAGGAACAGAGTAAATGAAAGAGCAGGACCCACTGTGTCATGACAGGAGAAAGAACTAAAATGCTGCAAGGGAGGCCAGATGAGTAATGGAGGAGATGAGGGTGAAAGACTGGATGGGGTGGAGGGAGAGACAAGGCAAATCAGACCTCTCAAGTGTCCCTCATTATGAGGGACATCCCTAATTTTGCCCCTTAACATTGCTATGTCCCTCATCCATCCCTCATGGAAAAGATGCTGCCCACATGGAGAATGTGCTATAAATTCAGACTTTAAAGCAGAAACTCAAAATATTCTAAAATACTAAATCCAAGCAAACTATGTACAAGGAAACACTATGGTTTCCACAATGAGCAATAGCTATCACCCACAGAAACATACCCCTTAACTTCTAAGAATTATGCATAGTGCTATGATTGGCACACAGAGCTACCCATGCATGCTCCCCATAGGTTTACTGATGTCCTTAATAATGTTAGAGCTGATTCGGGACACACAAACTGTTAAAACATCTAAGTAAGGAGATAGAAACATTCCCAATCACAAACTAAATGGGGCCCACTAGTCCTAGACATTGTATGCTGTAAAATAAGAAAGTGCTCCATGTTCAGGCCATCCGCTATGATTTGTGAAGGAGAGTGCTATGATTAACAATGCTGAGAGGCTGAGAGGTATGAAAAACTGAGGACTGATGAGAGATGAAAAAGCGCACAAGGCTTTTTTTTTTTGTTTGTTTTTGTATTATATGTGTGAAAGAGCGATGGAAACTAAGGTGAGTGGCCAGCAAGCCAGCCGCCACAGGAGAAGAGCCAAATACAATGCTCAGAGGAGCCGCACTAGGAAGCCCAGAGATAGGCAATGCATGACACGTGAGGGTACAATGGTTACTCTGAAGTGAGGGAAATCATGTCCGATGCAAAGCAGTGAAGAAGAGGAGCGCTGAGACACCGAGACAGGAAGGGAGGTAATTGAGATGAGCAGCATACTGGTGCGATCGAATGAATTGACCAAACACCGAATTGGCCATAGCAAACTGATCCATGGGTCCAAATGAGCTGATGGCAGATTACCGCCGCTGAGCAGCAGCAGCAAGGGCCGCATAAATCCAGATAGGGGATGGAGAGCAGCACCTATGGCTGCAACAAAAAAATGATTCCTGGAGAGGCCTAGGATAAGTGACCTTGTAAGCCTGATGGGGGAGTGACATAGTTGCTCCACCCATTGAACCTCGGGCTTAAAGCCCTCCCATTGTGATTAACTGAAAGGTCACCAGTGAGGTACCACAAGGATAATTCCTGGTTCCAGTCCTTTTCAGTATGTTCATCTGCAACATGCGAGAAGGAATCCAGGGCAAGATGTGTCTCTTTGTAGATGACACTAAGCTCTGTGGCAGAGTAAATGGCAAGAAGGGGATTAGGGAGATGTAGAGACTTGCAAAGGCTGGAGAAGTGATCAAAGGTTTGGCAGTTGAAATTCAGTACCTAAAAGTGCAAGATGATAAAAATAGGGAACAAGAACCCGAGGACAGAGTATTGGATGGGGGTTGGGGTTAAAGTTGTGCATGACCTCTGAGGAAAGAGACCTAGGGGTCATCATCAGTGATTCCCTTAAACAATCAAACCAGTGAAACAAGGCCTACAGTAAGGCAAGCAGGATGCCTTGTATGTACAGAAAGGGATAATGACTGCAGAAGGAAAGAAGTATTACTTCTTTCTATAGATCACTGGTGAGCCCCACCTGGAGTACTGTGCCCAGTTCTGGAGTAATCACCTAATGTAAGCATAAGCTGGAGACGGTGCAACGTAGGGTAATCAAAATGATTATGGGCCAGCAGAGCAGATCTTACGAGGATCAGCTCAAGGCACTGAACTTGTACTCACTGGAGGCCAGATGAGAAAATGGAGATATGATAGAGACCTTCAAGTTCCTGAAAGGAGTGAGCAAGGTAAACCGTGAGAACTATTTAGCACAAGTAGGGGAAATGGATTAAGAGCATGGGTACATGAGTGAAAACTGAGGGGGGAATTCAAGAGGGAAGTGAAAAAGTGTTATTTTACAGAAAGGATGGTGGACCCATGGAACAATCTTCCAGCTGATGTGGTGGGCACCTAAGCTATCAATGGTTTCAAACACAGCTGGGACAGAGTAAAGGGCTTAGTGGTTGCTCAGGGCAGTAGCGGGAAGGCGGAAAGCATGCGACTGGATAGTATGGGTTAGAACCCTGTATGGACAATAGGTCCTGGGTTTGTCATGGTTTATGGGCAGACTGGATGAACCAATGGTCTTTTTCTGCCATCACTGTCTATGTTTCTATGTTTGAACCACAGATGGCAGGACCACTGAGCGGCAACCACCACCAAGGCGGATGCCGTGTGAGGTCTTGTGAGTTACCAGAATGCAAGGTGTACATGATGATGAAATACTGGGCTTTTGTGACCTGTTTCTGAGCCCAACCAAAGTGTACCAAATAAATTTGACCACTGACACCCCTGTAAAGATTATCAATGAATTGTAGCTCAGGGCATTGCGTGATCATTTTAACCTCTGACATTCGGAGTCTTGTCTCAGAGAATAATGAGTGAGTGTGGCAGCCTGTGCCAGAATTGTTTGCAAGGGGGCTCCTGGTAAGCTTTATCATCCTTATCCCCTAGACACAGGAATCACCCTGGGCCATCATATGCCCACCCCATCAGGACATAATACCAAGTTGGTCATCAGACTGAAAGGGGGTTGCAAGGTGGGATCCCATCCTGTATTTAAAAGAGCAGAGTATTGACCAGGTGAAAAACTGACTAAGGAAAATGAATAAGAGACACTAAGCAGAAGGTAGTCTTTGCACCTCTGAGACAGGACAGAGTGCCACGGTGTGCATTCCATTTGTAATGTGGATGCGAGTGCTAATGGGACTATGTAAATGAAGATCAGAGAGATGATAATGCCTTAAACCTGTTGTGGCGCAGGAAAAATTCTGTATCACCAAATATTTGGGCAGTACACTTGGAAATTGAAGATTCTTCCTAGAGATGAAGGTGGTGGCCATATAAGATAAACATTTACTTATGAGCAATCATGAGAGTCCTGAACTAGCAAAGGTTATAATTGGTTGGTGAGGATGCGACCTGCAAAATATAGGTGCAAGTGTCAAATTTTGTTATAAAGGCCTGTAGCATGGAATCCTGATTATTCATTCCATTGAGGTTGTGGTTAAACTCTGTAATGTGGGGAGCTGTGTCAACAGTCATTAGCTGTCAGTCGCATGAAGAAGTTAGGTCAGTTCCCCCATGTGATGAAAGGGCAGAAGCAGTGATAGTGCACTGGTTGGCTTCTCATTCTGTACAGGAGTACAGTTACACTCAGTGGGTTCAACCAGCATGACAAAATGTCATCTGAAATCCAGACTGTGCCCAGTCTCGCAGTTTAGAGGGAGTTCCTGCAGCATGTGGTCGAAGCAGCTATGTCCCAGGTATGAGATGCGCATGAGTACCGAGAGTGTGGTGGGTGCATGTGGGTCCCAAAGTGTCACTGGAGTGATCACAGAAGTAGAGACATTGAAACTGGGCCCCAGTCAAGCTTCAGCCACATCTATGCCTCTTTCTGGCAATGGGGAGGCAGGACCATGGACTCAGCTGTGTTAGGTGGACCAAAAGTTTGCCAGCTGGTTGTCAGGCCAGTAGCACTACAAGTTCCTGTACTATCCATTGTAGGTGTAGCATACAGTGGAGGCCTACTGGGAGTTGTGGCAAAGAAGAGGCTGAGGACCTCATCCATCACATGAAGTCTATATCTGAGGATTTTAAAGAGGTCAGGCTACAGGGGGTGCTGAACCACTGGGAAGTTATATGAAGCATCCTCATGAATTGTGTGGTGTATGAGACCCCAGCTGGACACCACACCCAAACAGTGGGAACACTGACCAGTTGCAAACTGATTGTCAAGCCACCTTTGAATTAGCACAAGAGTCATGACAACAGTTGACCTTAAGGGACACTCAAGCTTTAGTGTCTGTTCCTCAGTGCTGGGCCTGTGGGAAGTGCAGGTAGCAACCCCTGAACTTTAATGGGCCAACCAAATTGTTTGCTCCATTAGCAGTTTGTGTTAATTTCTGTTATTCAAATGCTATGATATGCAGGACATTTTCCAGAATGGATGCTTTGCAGATTCTTACCCGAAAAAGAAGGAAGGACAGTAACAGGACTTAAGAACTGATTTCTACAAATTATTCATGTTTTGTTTCTCCTTCCATAGATGAACAGTAGGTGGTGTGTTAGTGACAAATTGGCTGTACCAGAAACTGTTGGTCTATGATGTAATAGGCCACACAGAGACATTGCCTAAGGGAATTGCTCTATAAAGACTGCTATGGGGGGTAGCCCATTCCATGAAAATTATGAGCGCTGTCTGAATCTGTCTGCCATGCTGTCAGTGTCAAATGTTGAGGCATGACCTATGACATAAAACTGTACAATTCCTGCTAGGATATTGCATAGTTGTTTATGTTTCAGTAAAAGAGAATACAGTTTTGCAATTTGTGACTCTCTCTTTTGGGAGGAGGGGAATGGAAGTTCATGGGCTGCATCATTAGATAGGCCTCTGGTTAGGGAGATGTCCAGAGTAGGCAAGTAGTGCCCTAAGCAAAGTCACAGTAGAGAGAGTTGGATCCCCTCAGGACAGCTAGTGTATCTGTCAGGTGATAAGGTTTCAACCCTGGTGCTGAAGACTGGAACATGCAGTTCTACTTCTCGGGAAGAGGGACATGATCTTGATCAGATGCTACAGTAACCAAGGGTGATCCAGGTGGCGATCTTGCCTCAGCTAGGTGGGTGTGGTGGTTAGGATCCCAGTACCCCCGGCTAGTACAGCCAGAAGGGAGGGCTACAGTCTCCAGTGTGCCACTCTGTGTGGTAAGGTGAGTGTTTATGTGTGAGCACCGTGGCCCTGTGATGAAACAGGGCAGATAACAAGCAGGGTGCTCATCCTCTGATAGTGCAGTGTAGTCAGGTTGTTTTTCAGGTTCTGTTTACCTGGGCAGGGTTCTGTCCTGGGTAAAGGAGATGCACTGCAAGTGCCCATGCTGGACATTGGGCAAAGGTGGTCTGATTTTCCCCTTGTGCAGTACAGTGTGGTCCATGTTTTCAGCCCCCACCTCACTTTTCTGGGGACAGAAACACTTAACAGGGGGAGAATATAACAAACCCCTTACTACAGAAGGGGGCAGGGTTGTTACTAGTAGTGCCCATCAGAACACTGGGTGCCTTGGTACCATCACTCTGCCCTTACTGGCGAGGGAGGAGCTCAGTATATATTAGGGGCCCTCATGGTCCAGCAGAAAGACAGAGTAGGGAATGCATATTCAGAGAGATCAGTCAGTCATTTGTTCAGGGCTCAGTAGGTTAGGCTGGTGCCCTGTTGCTTAGGCAGCACTGAGGATGACCTACTTCCAGAGCCTTGACCCAGTGCCATTGTCATGGGTGAGGGGTTGACTTGGTGCTTTCTGCTGGGGCACAGGTCGGGGATGTCAGGCATCACCAGCTTAAGTGCTGGGTGCACAGGGAGCTGGGTGTGCCAGAGGAGCAGATACACAAACTGTGACATTAAGTGGCTGGCTGCTGAACTTGACCCTGTGTGGCATGGCTCCCTGTAGAAGGACTACCACCTGAGGGCCGAGTACCATGTCATCTTCAGTGCTAGAGGGAGGCACAGTGTCCTGAGTGGTGGGACTCTGGACATCATGATCATTCCATTTTTACCCAAAGGGTGGGGGCACTGTGGCCGGGCACTGTGTGGAATTGGCCCTTAGGGGACAGTTTAGTGAGACCCCCAGGTGAAGTGGGAACCTCGGGGGGCACACCCTCAAGGAGTGTACATTGATGTCTCTCAGGACTGAAGGGATTCCACGACAGGGTACAGAAGTACTTGGGGGTGATTTTGGAAGAAGCACGACCATCCAGCTATGATGTAGCAAGGATGGAGGTGATGCGCTGCCTGAGACGTCTGAGGTGCAGGTAAAGAGTGTGATTCAGGGAAAAGGCTTGTTCCCAGTATATGGGGATGAGCTAGCTATGACACCTTGCTGGGTGCGAGACCCCCAGGACAGGTCTGTTGAGTATGGTGCCCCACTCTGCTAAGATCTATCTGAGCCTGAACCACAGAAAAGGATGGGGTGTTGGAAAACCTACGGTGCCACAGCATGGCTGTCTGGTGGTTTCTACAGTACCATTAGTAACTCTAGACATTAGGGTGCATTGTTGGCATGCCGTTTAGCCCCAAACATTTCCCGACTCATGCCTCAGTGTAAATAACTAGTATGCTTAGGGGTTGAAGGAATGCTCCAGTTGGCTAATGGAAGCCACTTCTGAACCTGGTGCAAACTGCCAGCCACCTTCTCAATGTTCCTTCTTTTCCTGTTCCTAGCAGGGGACATCAAACTAAACCCAGGTCCCCCTGTAGGACAAATGCAAACTACATCCCACAAAGGCGTTAATATCATGCATACGAACATCAGGGGTCTCCTACCTAAGCTAGACCTGCTTAGCTGCTGGGTGACACAACACTCTCTGATGCCTTCTGCCTTATGAAACATGGCTTTCTGCCAAAACACCTGACTCCTCCTTATCCATCCCTGATTACACCCTCCACCAGTAGGACTATGGCAAAAGGGGTGAAGGTATAGCTAACCATTCTCTTGCTCAGTCATCAAGAGAGAATCTTGCTCTGGCTCACACAAACTGATTCCATCCCAACTCACCCTCCCTTCTACCCTACCAGTTTTCATCGCGGTGATCTACACCTCCCTGCACCTTGCCAAGGACACCCTCATTTCTTGTGTGTCCTCCCTACCCCCCTTGCTGCATTCAGTGAACTACTCCTACTAGAGGACTACAACCTAGACTGGCTCTTCCCCCCCCCCCACCAAAACTGCCACATCCAAATCAGAGGCTCTTAACCTCACCCAATTAATTACTGTGTCCACTCGTTATAATCCTCACTCAGCAAACCACTCCCTAATTGATTGGATCCTCCCTTCCCATCCACATAGAATTTCCACTGCTGGTGTATTGGACGCAGCCCTAAGCGACCACTGTATTACACACTGCACCAGAAAAATTCAACTTCCAAAATCAGCCCTTAAATACACCATTACCCATCCTGTAAATTCACTAAACACCAGCTGTCTCCTGCATGACTTAAAACATGCAGACTGGGACCCTGTCTACTCTGCATCTGACATCGACTCAGCCCTGTACAGCTTCCCACGTACTTTCAATAAGGTCTGGGATGGGGGGTGCTGCAGAGCATGCCTACTGACAAAGTGTGTCTGGAAAGAGCTCTTCACAATTTGGAGACTAAACAGCATAAAAACAACATTTTACCTTCTTAAAATAACAAATGAAAGACACTACTGGTTATATCTTGACAAGCAGAACAGCTACATACAATTTTTGAAGATGGGGCAAACCAGTAAAGCCCCAGGGAGCGGACTGAAAATTCAACTGCCAACAGAGCCACAATCGGGGGATGGAGCACAATCTCTTCAGGGGATGGAACCACACTGGAAGGCCCTGCAGAAATCCATGCAAGCTATAGACCAGAAAGTCAAAATGACCCCCACCGGATTTGCTAAGCAGGACATCATGATAGAAGCCGTCATTAAAACAGCAGCATCAGCGGAGTCTACAGCAATAAAGGCATTGTAAGCTACAAATAAAATAATCCATGAGAACACTAAATTAAAATACCGCTTGGAGATGCTTGAAAATACCCAGAGGGCCTCTAATGTACGTGTGGTGGGCCTGTCGGGGAACTGCAAGGGGGAGACTCTTCTGAGTTTTTTATGGGACTGGTTACCAGGAGATTTAAATCTTGATCAAGCACAGATGCACAGCAATATGATTAAGGCTTGCCAGATTTCCCCCAGAAATGCTTCAAACCTGCACAACTCTTCACTGACTGTCCTCCTGGTGACTTCGGGTCCGGCAACCAGAGACCACATACTGCAGGCAGCAAGAGACACTGAATCTTTGAATTTCCAATTCATCTCTTCCCAGATCTGTTGTATGCTATATGAACAAGGAGGAAGAGGTTTGATGGAGTCAGAGCAAAGCTGTGGAGTCTGGAAGTGGCCAATTCACTCCTCATTCCGGCCAGGCTGAGAATTTTCTATGGTGGCAACACGTTTCAGGTCACAGATCCAGAGGAAGCCAGAAAAAGAGCCAAAGTGATCACCAAAAAGTTTGAGCGGTCAGAAGACCAGGAAACGCCCGACTAGGATGATGCTACATGAAAAGATGATCATATGAGCAAAATTTAAAAAACAGGATTAAAGGTTATGTTTTGACCCCACAGCAATACTACTGTTAAAGTTATAAAGGCTCTTACGGGCAGACTAGATGGGCCAGGCGGTCCTTATTGCTGACTGTTTCTATGTTTGGCTCTATGCCATGGTTAGATGAGTTGCATATTACGCTCGTCATTTTTTTCTCAAAGGCTGTTTTTATTAAAGTAATAAAGGAGAACCAGAGGTAAGGCTAACAATACTGAGCATAAAAAATACTGTGGTTTGCCCAGCTATGTTTGGTAATGCTTAGACTTCATTTAAAAATAGTGCGTAGTTAGTTAACTCCTCAAACTACGTCACAAGGTCAAACTGCAGTTCCAGTTTCATTTTACCTCTGTTCTCTTTTTTTATATTAATTATCCTTTGTCTCCAGATGTATCAGATTGTTCTATCCTTTTCACTAATACTCTGTTGGATTTTACATGTTTGAATAGGGGGTCACATCAACACTGGTTGATGTTTTTTTTCACTCTGATTGGAAAGACTTTACTCGACCTGACCCCCCACAGTCTTGTAGGGTGCAGTATTTCAAGGACTAATTCTGGACTTTTTTTAATTATGGTATACCCCCTTATCTGAAAACCAGATTGTATAGATTACAATTTACTAACTACATTGGATGTATTTCTGGATGTATAAAGTTTTGCATGAGCAAGTTATATGATGATGTTTTTTACTTAAAACTATAAAATATAATTTAAAAAATAAGGTCTGGGACTCCCTCACCCTCAGGTTAAAGCTAGGGTCAAAAAGTGCCACAACCTGTGCTCTCCAGCACATTAATTTCCCTCTGTAAAGCTCATGACAAGGCCTGGTCCTTATTTAAAACCACTCAAACACCCCAATCTAGACAGGCCTACAACTTCACTAGAAATGCCTGCACCAAGGCTGTAAGACAAGCCAAAGCTGAATATTTTAAGTCCCATTTAAACACCACCCATCCTTCCTCCTTCTGGAAAGTGGTCCACTCCCTTATTGACCCCCCCTCAGACCAGACCACCACTTCAGCTCTCAAGCATAAGGACCAAACAATTTCTGACCCTGTCAAAGTAGCAGAAGCCCTAAACAACTCATTCACCACCTGTTCACTTCCTGACCTGACCCCCATGGGCCCTCTTGTGGCCCCCCGAAACCCTACCCAAAATAATTTCCTCCTTACTCCCACCTCATCGGAAGAAGTCCGTAATGCCCTCTACTCCTCGAACATCTCAAAATCCAGCCCTGATGGTATCCACCTCAAACTTCTGCGTATATCTGCACCTACAATTGCTGTTCCCCTCACTTACCTACTAAACCTGTCCTCCATTGGCAATGTCCCCCAAGCTTGGAAACTTACTTATGTCATCCCTCTCTACAAGGGTGATGACCCCTCAGTACCTGAAAACTACCAACCAATCTCCCTCCTCCCCGCTCTTGCCAAACTACAAGAAGCTCTTGTCCTGTCCAGACTGACTCACTTTCTCACATCCACAAATCTCCTCTCCCCATATCAGTCTGGGTTCAGAAAGCACCACTCCACCATATCCTCCCTCCTTTCCATCACTGGACACATCCAGTCTGCCGCTGACCAAGGCCAACTAACTGCTGCAATCTTCATTGATCTGGCAAAGGCCTTTCATTCTGTTTCCCACCCGCTGCTCCTTGACAAACTCAAGGTAGCTGGACTTGGCCCTCCTGCAATTCAGTGGTTCAGATCGTACCTCGAAAACAGGTTCCAGTCAGTTAGGATTGCAGACTCCACATCCCCCCCTCTCGCCATACTAGTCGGTGGCCCCAGGGCTCGATTCTAGGGCCCATTCTGTTCTCTCTACTTATTAATGACCTCCCATCTATCTGTTCAAGATTCCTCATCCACATGTATGTGGACGACACCATCCTTTTCATATCTGGCCCAGTTCTAAGCGACATTCAATCATGACTGCAACGCGATTATCACAACATGCAGTCTTGGTTTCACGCTAGCCATCTCAAAATAAACTCATCCAAACCTGTTTCCATGACTTTCAGGTCTGCTCAAAAACTCATGAGAATATCTGGTCCACTTGCTATTGCCTCCCTAAACAGGAGCCCACTAAATGCTGTCTCTCTGCACAAATATCTAGGAGAATACATAAGAACATATGAAACTGCCAGCAGATACAGGCCATACAGCCTATCAAGTCTGCTTGATTGTGCAGCTAGCAATCCAGTATGGCTGGACCCCAGTTAAACTTCTCGAATCACACTGATGCCATCACATTGACACGTCATTCTAAGCTAGGCCTACTATACAGAAATCGTGATGCCCTCCCACTACCCGTTAGACACATATTATTAGCAAAAATGATCACTCCCATCTTCAACTATGCTGACACAGTGTATGGCACTGCCCCCCTCCTCCTCATTATCCAGGCTCGACTCCCTCCTCTGCACTTTCTGCTGCTCTGCCACAAATTTCCCTCTCAGAACCCACCACTGCACTCTCCTTTCTTCCCTCAGGATACCACCACATCCCATCGTCACTTCAGCCACTCCATATCCTTCATATCCAATTTCTGGTTTGACCTGCTCCCCCTTTATCTGGCAGAGAGGCTAACACCTACTGCAATTTCCCCATACTCACTGGGCTCAAGGGACTCCCATTCTTTCTCCCTCCCCAAACCTTCTTCATCCACTGACAAATCCGCTTTCACCTACAGACTCTCCTCTTTATGGAACCAACTTCCACCTCTCCTAAGAAATTCACCCTCTGACAATTGCTTCAAATACCAAATCCGACAACTTCCACTCCCCACCTGCACCTGCTCCTAGCCACACACAGGCCCAGCCTCATGCCAAATGATTTTCATGGATAGTAATCTAATCCTCAGAACTGTATGATACTATTTTATGTAGTCAGTCTGAATGTACAATAGTTCATTGTATAACATATGCAACTGCATATTTATCTCATGTATCTATTCTGCATTTTCTGCTTTATATCCCTTCCCCCTTCACTGGGTCAAACCTGGAAATGAGCCTTGGCTCAGTGTGCCTTTCCTGGTTATAAAATGTTTCAATAAAATAAATAAAAAAATAAAACCAGGGATGGAAAAATCAATTGCTCTTGTTGTAGAGCACAGGTTCCCCTTAGCAGTATACCAGTCAATAGAGTGCTGCAGCAGGGAGAGGCAAGAGGCCAACCCAAATGCAAAAAGGATTGTATTTATTCCATTAACAGGGAGAACACTTTAAATAAGGCAGCAAATAATTCACAAATAGTGGATGAAACAGTGGCCTTACCATGCCTAAGTAAAATTGGTTTAAAATGCAAATTTAACTGGATACTCTAAATCACCAGTGATATTGTTGGTTCTGTAAATAATGGACAGCATATATATTATTAGCTTGTAATCATAAATTATCTTGTTACTAGATGAGCAAATTACTATTTGTCCTCAAGTTTTCATCCCACCCCATCTGCACAACTAATTGGGGCATAGTGTAACTGGTCCACTGGTCCCTTTGGAAAGACTGGATGGCTGACTTTTACCTACACAGTCCGACCTCAGATGCTGGTGGCAGTGGATCTCAAGCACTGGATTATTTGGTGCTGAATTGCTTGGTAGTGTACTAGAGCTCAGGTGCTCTGGATAACTCCGTCTTGGACCTTGGGCACTGAATCACTTGATGCTGGACCTCAGGTGCTGGACATCACCAAAGAGGATGGCTAAACAGGTGAGGCCCCTCTCTCAGATCACAACCTCTTTACACTCGCTTGACTGCTGCAGTTATTTATTTATTTGTTTGTTTGTTTTTGTTAACCAGGTAAGCACATTAGACATCCAAGTGCCTATTTTCAGGTGTGACCCGGCAGGGTTACAGAGTACATAATACAGAGTCAAGGTAACATACAGGAGCCACAGGCTCCGACAAGTGGGTGGTACAGCTTACAGTACAACATGCTTTAAAATAGACAGGTAAGCAGTATAGCAACAGATCACATAACAGCATCGAGAGGCAGGATAACATCAAATAACTACACAAAAGAGAAAAGCAACAAAATTATTGAATGTACAGGTATGTATTTGCATGACATGAGTGCTTATAATGAGAGAGAATGGAAAGTAAAATAAAGCAGAAAAGGGGTAGGTACAGATATGACCCTTTTCAGCTGTTGAACAGGCTTACTATTACAACAAACCACGCTGGGTGTGCAAGGGTGCTCCCCCTATTAAAAGTCATCCTCCAACCACATTTTTAATAATTATTGTCCTTTGTTTTAATTTGGGAGATGGTTGGACTTGGCTAGGACTGGGGTTTGTATGGGAGCGGGAGGGCATTCTGTGTGTCAGTCTGCTGCCTGCGTCAGGTCAGGTCGGGTGACTCGACTCGCTGTACACAGAGGATATTTCTGGTCAAGCACACACACACACACACTCTCTCTCTCTCTCTCTCTCACTGTGAGGGTCAGGTCCGAGAATGTTAGACGATTGTCATAGATGAGCTTGTCAGTCCTCCACAGAGCAGACCCGGTGGCACTGGCAATTGTGAAAGCTGCAATAATTCGATCATCCCTCTAACATAGGGCACTCCATCCATGCCGCTCACTGGACTGATTCTCAACACCAGTGGCAGACACTTTCTGTTACTCACTGTACAAATAGATGGCATGGGGGATTTGTGCTGCATGCATGTCGTTTCATTGATTGTCCCTGTTGTGCTGAATTTAGCATTTCTACTTGCTAGACTCGGAGCAGCAAACAATGAAACCTGAGAGGACCCAGTCCACTCAGACTTTGGGTTTTTATATGGACACAACTTGTTATATTTTTAATTTGTCCCTCAGCTGTAGCAGACTGGGTCCCCTTCCCTCTCCTTTCATTGCCTGCTGCTCTAGTGCACTGCTGCTGTGTCCCTTTTTTGCCTGTGCTCCGATCAGAATGGCAGCTCACATAATAAAAATCTTTTGCTGAAACTGCCTTGTTTGTCCACTTTTTGTGATTGGGGCATGGTGCATGGCTTGCAGGCTGTTGGCTGGTACAAAATACTAGAGGGGTTGTGGTGGTGGAAGAAGGGGGTCATTAACAAAGGGGCTAAATGTGAGCTGTGGGGTCCATTTCATAGAAAGTGTTAGAGAAACGGAGAGTGAGAAACAATCCACTTTACAAAAGAAGCACAGAATGCAATTTCATAAACAGTTAAATGTTTAAAACATTCTTGCAGGAAAACAGTAACATCCTTATCACAGAATGTTTCATCCTGGTGGGTTGCAACACATCTTACTTAGCTGTAAAAGACAGGAAAATGCAACATTTATAATGATGTTTTAAAACATTTTCTGGGGGGAATACCCCCAGATCCCACTAGCTTTGTGGAGATTTTGCCCCCCACCATGTTCACTAACTCTGCACATGCCTCTGGGCATCCTGCAAGAGGAACTAAAGTCAAAATATGTTGGGCAGTGATTTGATTTGTAGGCATACTCCTAGTAAGTCCTTCCCTTTGTTTGCTGAAAAGAGTTCTTTCTAAGTTTGCCTGCCTGTTTTATGGCCCCAGGGATCTCCATTTTTGCACGTTTGATGGCTCTTCTTATTCCTGCAATTCCTCCTGTCCTACGTAACAGTGATGCCATCAGGACCACTGATTCAGAGAGTAATAACAGCTGCAGCAGCAATCTACTGCTAGGAGCCTGATACAGTGGCTTCAACTAAATAACTGTGTCTAATCCAAACTTTCTTTTTTTTAGATATGTGTCTAGGTCTAGTCAGCAGAAGTGAAATGGTTTGTTTTTAATGCTTTTTGTTCCAACAAATTACACACAGCCATTAAAGTTTCACACCAATCACCCAAGGTCCCGAGTGTTATAATTAGTGAAGACTCTGTTTTCTTACAGAGTGTTCTAGTCAATTATCCCCTAGGCATATATGTTATCTGTAAATGTAGCCTTCATTAGAGCTACCTGGACAAGGAGAATTACTTAAAATCACAGCTCCACTAATGTAAATTTGACAAGAAAAAAGTTCTTGTTGAATTAATGGTCCTGGATGCAACACTGTCACATGGGACAGGAGGCATTGTAATAACAAGAAGAGCCATAAAATGTGTGAAAATGGAGATCCCGAGAGCCATAAAACCAGCAAGCACATTTAGAAAAAAAACTCCATTCAGCAAGCAAAGGGAAGGACTTACTAGGACTACACCTAAAAATCAAAACATTCTGCACAACCTATTTTTTTTTTTATACATTTTGACTTTAGTTTTCCTTTAGTAATTGTTAGGCTCCGCAAAAATGACACCTTTCTTCCCATGGAAGCTATTCACTGCTCTCAGAGTTCACCGGGCTCTTCTTCCAAGCTTCCCCAGTAGCTGCCTTACTTTCTGGACCTTAAGAGCCACATCTTCCTGTCAGAGCTCTTTTGACTCTGCCAGTCTTCCCCAACAGCTGAGCTTTTTCTGGCCCTGAGAGACACTACCTCCTCACAGGGCTTACTCAGCAGATATCCTTTACCTAAAGCCCTAGGAGTAGGTGGAGGGAGTTGAATGATGCCTGCGGTCACAGCACACTGATTTCTTTGTATTTACTACAATGTTTCTGTATGGTGGGGTTATATTTATCAAGTCCCTTAACCACCCTCACTCATAGCTTGCTTTCCTCACAGTTAATTATCTTCCAGCACTTTAGCAAGGCAAAGCCTGTGAAAGCGAAGAAGAACTGGTACTACTAGGGGTGAGACTGGAATGCTCGCCATGCTATTCAAAGCACAAGACCAATGTTTATGGGCATTATAGCTACATAGATACCAATTAAATTATGGAGAGTAATACCAATATTCAGAAAAAGTGCAAGTATTTTAAAAAAAGTTTTAAAACTAACATGAAGCTGGCCCACCGACGCAGTGGCAAGGCATCTGTGTGTGGTGCCAACATCCCAGGTTTGGGGACAGATTTGGGAGTTAGAAGGCCAACCAGGAGGAGAAAGGATTGAGCATCCAGGGGACAGCTCTCCTTCTCTAGGTGGAGGGAGAAGAGTGTCCGATGCTCTATGGACACCTGGTGGAGGCTGGGGGTTCCACTGCGATCGGCGCTGTCAGTCATGGGAGTGGGGTAGATGTAGCACGTCATTGCATATCCTACCCCCAGGGATCATCATCCAAAAAAATGTCTGGATATCCCACCATGACACCCACCCCCAGTCCTCCTGTCCCCGCCATGCCTCCTGGTCCCAGCCAAGACAGTGTTCCTCTGGTCGGCTCATCCCTGTGGCCCCACCCAGGGGGGCAAGCCCAGAAAGGCCTTCCAGGGGTGCTGATGCCACCGGTACTCTGGATGAGTTTCCATGAAGGAGAGTCATCTTGGCGGCCCTGCCTTGTAGGGGCAAGCCAGGGTGGCTGGCGGTTGTGGAGGTCACAGTGGGGCATGAGATCCAATGGGTAGGAGCGGATGTACATGGGAGCATCAGCCACACAAAAAAAAAAGGCAAAACAACGTGAAATGTTTCATGCTGATATTAAAAAAATATATTTATATACTTTGTTGTCATGGAAATGTATATCAGTAACATTTATTTAATTAAAAAAATCTATGTTGTGATATAAATATATTTATACAATAGGGGTGAGTGATAAATGAATGAGATAAAAAAGTGTATCGTCCACCGCAGTGTGATATTTTTACCCTCTGCTCTTCCGTGATGGTATCAGCTACTTAGGCCTGTCCACACTACACCGCTAAAACACTGTAATGGTTACAAACCGTTACAACCAGTAAACAGTACAGTGTGTCCACACTGCCGGGTACACCATTGTGATGATGGTTCGGGACCGTTACTGCCGGTCCACACTGCGAGTGACGGGTGACCATTATGGTCTGCACCCTATCCCACAATACAGCTCGCGTTGCACTATGGGCACTACTGGGGAACACGCTCACGCATCCACACTACAGCTGGTAAAGGTGCAGCGGCAGAACCGGTTCCGTAACCATTGTTGAAACCACCTCACGAGTGGTTTCGACAACAGTTATGGAAATGCCTCCTGTAACGTTACAGGTGTAAATGCAATCCATTGTGGTAATGGTTTGGACCCCCTGTAACGTTAAAGAGGTGAGGTTTCAGTGTAGTGTGGACAGGGCCTTACACACACAGTGCACACAAAGGTCACTGATATCATCACTCTAGGCAGCTTTCCTGCAGCATACAAGAAAAACCTGTGCTGTTACCATATAAACAAATACAGAAGTGCAATGCTTTCACCTGAAACACAGCTGCTGCTCCCAAGAAAGCATGTTTCTCCATTAAGGATTCTTTCACAAAACAGGCACAACGTAACAAGTTACAAAGGAAAAGATAAGTCTGTACTGTGTTGTTTCTCTTCCTCTAGATCCCGACTGCAAGCAGATGCACAGAAAGTGGGCCAGAGAACTTGAATCAGACTCCAACACAGAGTAAAATGAAGCACATCAAGCAAGCAACATATCATTGTGAAGAGCAAACTTTATAACAATTCAACTTGTAAAACCACTAAAAAATAACTTTAGTTACCTTATATTATATGTTGCAAAACACAGTAGAAAGCAGAAGTGAAACTGCTTCTGTAACTTGAAAGTGAAACATCCACAGTTTCGCTGAATGGAGCCGACATGAGCAGGACAAAAATAAGTTAAAACAGTCACACAAGCACTACACTAAATCTGTAAGAATCAAACTAAATAAAAATGCTCACAAACACAGAAATCAAGAAAATAAAATAAAGTTTTGATGAAACCCCATTCCCCGACACCAGTCTAAGTCCGACCCACCAAGACACAACATCCAATGTAACATAACACACAGACAACATGTAGCCAAGCACACAACAGCAACACACACATCAACCAGTCAGAACAGCACAAAATATACACCCAGGCCCAATAACAAACACAACTCCACAGCCCAAACACCCATCCACAAACTAAATACATAAAAACCTCTCACTCATTTACCACTCACCCCTATAGTATGAATTGCACACGATGTGCAGATCGCTTGCTATGGAAAATATTCTCACTCCTGCATCGTGAGCTCTGGATATCTCACTTGTGCCTCCGGCACTCGTGAGAGATCCAGAGTTCACTCTGCAGAAGTGAGAATATTTTCCATATCACACTCCTGCTCATCATGTATCCCATATTTATTTATATATATTATGGTAGCATGGTAGTGCTACCATAGTTAGGGTTGAGGAGCCATTTCTATGTTAAACCCCAAAATTTGCACCTTAATAACTTTGCAACCGTTTGACGGATTTGCCTGAAATTAGGAATACACAATCAAAACCACAGGCCTTAGGATCTGCCAAGTTTTGTACCAGTCAGATATGCACGGCTGCGGAGTTAATATCGTGGAGATTCTTGCGGTACATTCATTTTTCTTACAAGGAATTCTCACGGTGGCCTACAGGTCGCAGCGGTTTAGCGACTGGCTCTCAAATCTTTAGGGAACATGTGGCTGGGGTCCCCAATGTGCCTTTTGAAGATTTGGTGAAAAAAATATAAAACGGTTCAAAAGTTATTCAAAAACAATTTCCCATTATAAGTCAATGGGAAAAGTTAACAAAAGTTTGACAGTGTCCAAATGCATTTTACTACCATAAGCGGGCCTGTTACTTTACAAATCCACCATTTTGTTTCAGTTGGTGATCAGAAAATGGTTGCCATTTAAATTTGGGACCCTCTAGCAACCTAATTCTTTTTGTATTCACCTAGTCGGACCCTGAGGATTAACATGTCTTTATTTTGGGGGTAAACACCCCAGAAATATATTTTCAAATTTCTGGAAAAAGTACTTTTGCAAATTACTTTTGTGCTCACGAAAGTGTCGAACTTTTTTGTGAAAGCTTTCGCAAATTGCGACCATAGTTTTCTATCTGTGGGAAAGTGACAGCGATTATTTGGCACTGCGCTGCAAAAGAACAGTTCTGAGTTTTGGACTGAAATTTGGAAGGAACGCAGCCGACATGTCACAGATGTGCCTTTCAGTCTTTTGGTGAAAAAACATTACACGGTGGCAAAGTTACGGCACTCTGAAGTTGACGGTTTTTCCCATAGGATAACATTACGGCGCCCGATGCATTACAGGAATCCCTTGGCACCCTGCTGCAAAATAACGGTTTGGTCTTTTATCCTGAAATTTGGAGGGAAGACAGCCAACAGCCCACAGATGTGCCTTTCAGTGGTTTGGTGAACAAATATTTCAGGGAGGCAAAATTATGGTGTTCCGAACTTCTCTTTTTTTCCCATAGGATAACATTACGGCGTTCGCCGCACCTTTCAGGGCCCGTATCTCGGAAACAGTGTGAGATATGGACTTTTCATAAAAAAATACAAAATTAGCTAGGACAGTTGTAAATAATATGAGTTTTAAATTTTTTTTCTATATCGTACGGTTCCTGAGATATAACCTATTTAGTATTCCAACTCCTCATTTTCTGCTCTGATATCCATTATTATGCATACATTCTTTGTACTCACTGTCTTTCACTATAGGTTTGAGAAAACCAGCCTGTGCGCTTACATTACTGTTACTCTTGCCTTTCGCTTGAGTTCACGTACCGTTCACTTACCGCTGACGTCTGGCGCCACCATGTGCGTTATCCTTGGCGTTTTCATTTGCACTTGCATTTCTGTTATTTTTTTCCATTTGTGTCTACAGTACTGTTTCTCTTTATGTAGGTTTTGGGGAAAACCAGCCTCTGCGCTTACGTTACTGTTACCCTTTCCACTTGCGGTTCCGTACCCGTTTCACTTACCGTTGACGTCTGCACCACCATGTGTGTTATCCTTGGCATTTTCATTTGCGCTTGCATTTCTGTTATTTTTTGCCATTTGTGTCTACAGTACTGTTTCTCTTTCTGTTTTAGTTTGCGTCACCATGCCCATTGAAATTTCTGTTTGCAGGCACCATGTTACTATGTGACAACACATCACGTGGCAGACCATTCCCATCTACGCCACCATGTGTGTTACCCTTTCTGTTCTCATTCGCGCTTGCGTTACCATGTGCGCCAGTGTTAGCGCTTCTGTTTGCATTGCTGTTCCTGTTACTATGCCACAAGACATCATGTGGTGGGAGCGTGGGGCCCAAAGGGCCCTGCACTCCCGCTGCCGCATTACGTGGCAGGAGTGCGGGGTCCTATGTGCGTTATCCTTTGCGTTTTCATTTGCGCTTGTGTTTCTGTTATTTTTTGCCACTTGTGTCTACAATACTGTTTCTCTTTCTGTTTCATTTTGCGTCACCATGCCCATTGACATTTCCGTTTGCAGGCACCATGTTACTATGTGACAACACACCACATGGCAGACCGTTCCCGTCTGCGCCACCGTGTGTGTTATCCTTTCTGTTCTCATTTGCGCTTACGTTACCATGTGCACCACTGTTAGCGCTTCTGTTTACGTTGCTGTTGCTGTTACTATGCTGCAAGATGGGCTCCGTGCTACCGCTGCTGCATTACATTCAGTATTTCTCGTTATCATTCTCAAAAAGGAGGGAAATTAGAGGCAGAAAACTCCGTTTAATCCATTAGTTAGGGTTGTTCCACAGCGACAAAAGTGAGGAAATTTGCTGTTAGGGTTGAAAACCCTAAGTCCGAATTCACCCCCCCAGCACCAGACACACACACACACACACACACATATGCAAGTATGGGGGAGGACCAAGTCAACACAACCAATGACAGACATCCAGTAGTAGGTGACAGAAATAACAAACAATTGTCTAAATATACTATGAGACATCCCCACCCACCTGACCAGGTACTGCATGCTCAGTGGAGATCAACAGCAAAATTGAGGCCATGTACACCAAACGTACACATCCCTGATTGCAGCTGCAGACAACGTACCACACTTAGTAATTGCAATGGCTTACCTACTGATGCCCCATACCACACCACAACTGTTAATGTTGCCCTTTCTGGTTGTGGTTCTGTACCTGTCTCACTTACTGTTGCTGTCTGCACCATCATGTGTGTTATGCTTTGCATTTTCATTTGTGCTTGCGTTTCTGTTATTTTTAGGGATTATTGTGTACAGTACTGTTTCTCTTTCTGTTTTAATTTGCATCACCATGTTCATTGAAATTTCTGTTTGCAGGCACCATGTTACTATGTGACAACACATCACGTGGCAGACCATTCCCGTCTATGCCACCGTGTGTGTTACCCTTTCTGTTCTCATTCGCGCTTGCATTACCATGTGCGCTACTGTTAGCGGTTCTGCTTGCGTTGCTGTTTCTGTTACTATGCCACAAGACATCACCAGCAGGGTCAGGTAGGCAGTGGAGCACCCAATGGCAGACAAAACTAGGTAGTACATTGTAATTGTAGATGCAGATGACAATTCAGATGGATTTGTAAACTGAAGCATACTGTATACCCTCAGCTTGTATATGTATCATTGTCTTCTATTCCATGTACTGTTTGCTTCCCAGGTCACCCCTGAAAGAGGGACCTCCTGGGCCCTGTGAGCCTATCCGGTTATCAAAATTCAATTAAGCAATAACACATGATGCAGGGTTATGTTAATGGTCTGTTAATCACCTTCTAGGGGGGTACTGTGGCACGAGGTGTAGCCGAGTGCCATATGATCCATAGGATGATTAACTGACCATGAACATTACTGTTGGTAATGCCGTATTGCTATTATAATAAAAAATGTTTTTTAACAGTGTTAAAGCTTGTTCAGGAAATGGTTAACCTCTTCATGTATGTCAATAAAAGATTTACATAAGGCTGTTAGAATGTTTGCAGCCAATCAGAAAGCTCAATTTCTGAGACCCTTTTTGTAATTAAGTAATAAGGCATGACAAGGGGTTATGTTAATGGTCTGTTAATCACATTCTAGGGGTGTACTGTGGCACGAGGTGTGGCCGAGTGCCACATGTCCCTACAGGGTGATTAACTGACCATTAACATAATCCTTGGGAGTGACTTATTGCTATTATAATGAAACATGTTTTTAAACAGTGTTAAACCCTGTTCAGTATATTGTTAACCTCTTCATGTACAGTATGTTGATAAAAGATTAACACAAGGCTGTTAGGATGTTTGCAGCTAATTAGAAAGCTCCATTTCTCAGACTCTTTTTATAATAAATAATAAATAAATAAAGATGGGGAATTGAAGTACACATAGTAGTGACTGCATCCTAAGTCTATAGTCACAGCTGTGTACTGTTGGGTGCTGATGTGCGGCACCTTGGTACAGTAATAATGACTGTATGGGCACAGGAAAAGTAAGTACATTGCTGAGTATTTTACACTCTTAGGAATTAGGTCAAATGTGACATGCAATGTGCCACATCGTTGCATATGCTGTGATACTGACACTGACATTGCCATATTAACATACCACACAAGTAATGCACTACACATAATTACGACATACAACCATTTTAAAAAAATGTTACATTTTTTAACAAAGTCTCTTCACGTTCAATAGTAAATGTATAATGAAGCGCCACAGCTTCAGCTTGAGTATTAGAATTCCAGGTTGAATGTCAGAAAGTATTTCCTCACATAAAGAGTAGTGAGTAGTGAAACATCACTAGAAACATACAACACCTTAGTTTCCTATAATATCACATACTTACTTCAATTCATATTATACAGTTATTATTCTTACACATTTACCTGTACATATATGACAAGCAATGATTACACACATATAAGACAATGTCCAGAAGACATAAATCAATTCAGCAATGGTAAACATTCACAGCCAGCAATTAATCAGAAATCAGTTGGTGTAGCTGCTGTACCAGTCTCTGACAACAGCACTAGAGTAAACTGCTATGCTAACTCAGCTATGCAAGTTTTTCTACATATGCCACACTTTGTGCAGGCAATATCTGCTTCACAAGACAATCCCCTATCAAATGCTTTGAAGCAGATTATCACCATGACTTCTGACCAGTCTAACATTGTACAGTGACTAACACCACTACGACAGGTGTTAGCTACATATGCCGGATGTAGTACATTTGCTGCAGACATACAGCAAGACACTACTGAGTTTACGATGGCTGTCGTAAACAACCTGGATGAAGACGGCACCCCAATGCTGGCTGTGAATGTTTACTTGAAGTTGTGACCTTTGTTGAACTCTTTTTAGTCAAATCACTTCTAGAAGCTTGTTGCTGTTTGTTGATACCTGTAGCTGTGACTGAATTGTGTGAGACAGACAGATATGTAGGCAGTGGTATTAAAGACATTTGTGGCTGATGTAGAGTACGTAACCTGTTGTACTCAAGAATACATCGCTTGTCAGCTTCATATTTTCTGAGGTGCTATAGTAATAATGTGCAACCCAGAAAGGCTGCGTACACGTGAAAGTGCCACGTAGCTCATGTCATCCTTGAAAATGTCTGTACCTATGTCTACCATTGCTGAATCCAAACTCAATCCCTGAGATTTGTGAATGGAGACAGCATACGCAACACTTAATTGAAACCGTTTCCTATTTACATAGACATCCTTAAAAATCTGGAATTTTATGCAGGTTCGGTCTATGTGTACAGAGTGTTCCATGTTGCCAAAGTGAACTACAAGCGTCTCGATATATGTCTTCTGGACATTGTAGACAAAGTCAGTGATGTTTCCCATGGCACCATTTACCATGCCTCGTTCTACATCTAGATTACGTCGCAGCATGATACGTGCATTCTTACAAACTGTGAGAACAGCTTCTAGGCCAGTTGTGCGTGAAACATCTGACTTCAATTCATTTAGTCATTCAGTCATCTTTGCTACTAGTTTTCGACTAAGAATAACGCCATCAACTGTATCAACTGCATGCAGAGTTACAATCTCTTGGTTTTCTCTCTGCAGCATTAGATTGTTGAATTCAGTGCATTTCTTTAGTCGTGGCATAAGACACACTATGTGGTGCCAGTAGAGTATATATTGCTGAAGACATGACATGCTGTTTCTATGCATGCAGTATCTACTGTGATTCTCTGGTCGTTTAACATACAGAACATGTTCTGGTGACAGAGAACCTGTACGAGCTTCATCTAAAAGTGATTTGTAAGCTAGATCACCACTTTGGCACGTGTTCTCAGACAACTCAACATAGGTAAATAATCCCATATATTATAGCCTGCAATGCAACCAAGGATATTCTTAGCTTGTTTGGCAGTTAGAGTTGTAAATACATGCTCTGCATTGACTGGTGCAAGCTGTAAAAGGTCTCCCAACACAAGTATACTTTTGCCACCAAATGGCACTCCATCGTCAGTACCTAAGATCTGCTGTAGACGTAGATGAATACAGGCAAGCATGACATTGGAGACCATGCTGATTTCATCAATGATGAGTAACTTCATCTTTGTGAACATGGAACGGAGCTGAGATGCAACCTCAAATGACAGTTTACGATACTCTCCAGTTCTCCCATGTTCCACTGGCAACATAAAGAGATGGTGTAATGTAACTCCACCAATGTTGTATGCTGCTAGTCCTGTGGGAGCAGTTACAACAACAGACATTGAAGAGCCTGTCAGGCTCTGTACTTCAGCAGTGATGGCTTCAATAAGGAAATTCTTTCCTGTGCCAGCTGAACCGCTTACAAACATCAGTAGTGGCTTGTAGTCAGTACAGTCACATTGTTTTGTTTCATGTAGTATGCCATGTTGTACAGCTTCAACTACTTGAGAAGTGAACTGCATGCTGCAGCTGATTTAGTCTTTCTCTTAAGTCAGCTGGGTTGACCATGGAGTGTGTGCCATGTTCCATGGCTGTCTCAATTTCTGACATTAACACTTCTGGGGCATTTAAGGGCAGAGGGTCACCTAGAACACCTTGTCCTTCTGGATCAAGGTTGTCTTGTGAACTGGAGTGTCTTCCTGAAGCTGCTTCTCTGCCTTCTCAAGCTGTTCTTTCTCAGCTTCTAGTCTCTGTATATATGTCTGTGAGTATTCAGTTTGGAAAGTCTCATAAGTGAGATTGAACTGTTCTTTGAATGTGTCACAGTCACCTTTTAATTCAGACTCACTCCTCCAGGGTCTAAATAGGAATAGGAGAGCAAAGTAGTAATGTTCTCTGCTCTCTGATGTGTCTAGATGCAGTTTACAGTGGTCTATGAGCCATGGCTTGTGTCTCTTTATGAGACAGCCATCTACTCCATTGACCTTGTAAATCTGGTGTGTTGAGTCAGGTGCTACATCTGTCTTGTAGTCATACCACTTAGCCACCTGAAAGAGACACATATCATTCATGTCGTTGTGTCTACGTGGGTAGTATGTGTCTATCAGGTTATTCTTCAAGATATGTTTTGAAGAAGGTGTATTGGCAGTGAGCTCCTCAATTTCGGCATGAGGAATCAGTACACGTTTCCATTTCTCTTTGTAGTTTACACTGAGAAAACGTACAGCATCAGACTTCCTGTACAGATGTGTACCCATTAAACGGTCACTGGCTTCGTAAGCTCCACATTCTCTGTGTGAAAGAGTCTTCAAACCCAATGACCAGAGCTGAGATGTCAGGCTTTTGCTTGAACTGGCAATATCTTCTCAAAGATCTTGCAAGCTAGTCTGTTCATGTGAGTTATCAGCCACAAACTGAACATCTATGTTTGCTTGCCACATTAGGAGAAGAGTTGGGTTGTAGTCATTGATGTACACCTCTTTCTCATCTCTGCGTAACTCGTATACCCTCTTGGTTGATTTTGCCTTCAAGTGGTGTCTCATTGCTGAGAATAGGTCATTCATGGCACCATCCTGACAAACTCATCTAGGAAATCCAAAGCGACATCATGTGTACCAATTAGATTTGTTCTTTACTACTAGCCAGCAAAATTTTACGCAAATATGCCGCTGAAACTTTTGTACCAACTTCCATAGTGTAGGACTGTCATACTTGTCTGGAATGTGACAAGTGATATATTTTTTGATGAATGCTAGCACTTCTGCTGCTTCATGTTCACCAATGCGTGGATCATCCTTGATCCACAATAACATATGGATATGAGGGGCACCTCGTGCTTGATATTCTGTCCTCCAAAAGTAATGTTCCACAACACCTAGAGGAGGATTGTCCTTTGACAAGATGAAAGTCAGAATGCCATGGAACCGCTTGTGAAAATGTCTTGTGACAGACACGGGATCAAGAGAGCACATTTCTCTGACAGTCATTGATGAAATGCCATCACCATCAGAATTTGCCCACTTCAATACTTCAATGAGCTCGTCCCAGGCATATTCAGCACAACTAAGTGTAACAAACCATATGGCTGCACCATACTCTCACAGCATTGTCATCACTTCAGAGTGTCTGCGATACCAATATTCTTTGGTGCCACGAAGACTCGAAAGTATGGAAGACAGATTCACGTGCACATTTTCATCTTTCTGCTTTAATTTCTCTAGAAATTGAGCAGCTGTTATTCCATCTAGTGGACTTGTTAGACGAATGGTATGTGCTATAGACGCAGACAGAATGCTAAGTTCACTCTCCCAGAGGAGATGGAACGGGTACTGTATGTTACATCTGAATTTGCCATCTTTGCTGAACACACGGCTAGTGCGGTACTCAGCACCCTGTACACGTACTTCTCTTTCATCTAGGCGTCCATCTGACCCTTTTGGAAATAGGTCTGGGAAACAGCGTGCTTCTAGTGTTGCCTCTCAAATGCTGACAGGCTCACCTTCCACCTGCTTCATTTGATAGAGATCAATGTTGTTTCCTAATGGATCTCTGCCATGTAGTGGGTGAATTGTGTACTGTTCATACACATTGTCACTTGTCTGTACACTGACCTTCTCAATGATTGGCTTACTTTTTTCTAATAGATCATGTTGCACAGAGAGACTGGCCATCTGATCTATGTCAAGGTCTGTATAAAAGGGATTGTTACTCTTTAAATAAGTAAGAGCAAGCTTTACCTTTTGCACATTGACAACATCTTGCCAGATGACTTTGGCCTTTGTCAGCACACCATTAACAAGAATCATCAAGCTATTTTCTGTTGAGATTGCTTGAACATTTTCCTGTAGAGGAAGTGGTAGATACATCACGGAACCCTTTAGAGATCTAACAAGCTCTTTCTGTGGAATGTTCCGTGTCTTTCTGTTCAGAAGTAGAATCATTTGGAATGGTTTCATGGTCTGAATTAGAATGCGTTCAAACATATTTAATGTTGAAATCTCACTTGGTGTAACATCTGTTTCCATGTTATTCAACATTGACCTTGCTGGCAAAGTGTTAGACTTCAGTTTGTAAAAAACAGTGTTTGCATAGCACAATGGTGTCTTGTAAGTGAAAGTCAGATTTCAGCAGCAAGAATGCTGACAGACGGAACCACATGTCATTGTATGGTGACAAGGTTTCTAGGTTGACTGTGACTGTTTGTTTTGTGTAGCACAAACAGTAGCATGACACACATACATAGTCAAACTTCTGAGAGTTTGCAACCTCAAACTTAGCAATTTCTTTGCCGTACTGTCTCAGAATGTCACTTCCTAACACAGAAACAGATTTTTCTGCAGAAGTGTTACACTGAAAAATTGTTGTTTCTGGTACAGAAGTAATGTGTTGCAGTTTTTTTAGGAATGTGATGGCACCCTGCATGTCACCTGATTGCAATAAGTCATTTAAACAAGTGTACTGATGTACAGCTCGCTGTACTTCATATACTCTGTAGACAAAGTTTCGCATGCCTGTTTGATGCACTGCAAGCATCCGCATGTTGTGAAAAATACTATCACAAACACCACTATCGAGACATGCAAGTGAGTGACCCATGAGTCCAGTATGTGGGCCGGATTTCACAATGGTCAATTTTTGTAAACAGTTTATGTCTGTCTTTGCAATCTGTTATTACAAATAGGTTGACAAACTGTTCTACTTTTTCAAATGACGATTGCCTACGGTTGCAGGTATCATCACATGACCATGCCAGACAGTGGAGTTTACTGAAGACTGTGGTTGGATCACAGTCATCATCAGTATCCAATTGATTGTCATCAGAGATACTGAGGACATTTACTAGTTTGCCGTACTCATCAATGGTGAACTTGCGTTCTTTTTTTAGGGAATAAGACTCTTCCCAAAAATATGCCTCTGAGTGCTGTGTGTGCATCCACTGTCCTGTGAAAACATGACAGAAGTTGTCAACAGTCAAACAAGGACACTGTTGAAGCCTTTTTTTATGGCATATACAACTTTCTAGTCGGTCAAGCACATGACACATCTTATGCCACTAAGCGCTGTAGTACAAACACTGCCTGTTGACGAAAGTGCGGACTTTGAGACGCGCAACTTCATCAGAGACAGGTGACTTTACTCTTTTTTAGTGTGGTGTGTCTCAGCACAGCAGCGATAAGTCTTTCGATCTTAGCTTTACTTGCTAGTGATTGGAAATACTTTTTCTTTCTGAGTTGTAAATCAGCAGTTGTGAGTTTACGGCATTGTTTTGAACGTTTCTTGATGGTTACACTCAAAATAGTTGTGTTTCGTCTCAGAGATCTACACAACATTTGTGATGGTGTACCTTTTTTATTTTCTGTTAAATAATTTCATTTGAGTGTGCAGTGACTTGCTGTAGGGGTCACTGTTGCAGTAAAGGTCTGTCCATGTTCATTTTATGGTGTGACTTTACTGTTTTGTTTGTTGTCCTTATACAACAGTGTAGTACTATTATACCTCTCTCGGTTTGATACACATCTACGTCTGTATTTAGTTGGCATGTTTTGCTATTATGGTTCACAGTGGCAGTAAGCAATCTTAGAGAAGTATCAGGCACCTGTATGGGAGACAGAGAAAAAAAAAACAGTGTTAGAAAATGCTTCAGTAAATTTCTTATAACAGTGTGGATTGAGAGAATTGTAACTTAAGTATGTTTACAATTTGGTAAATAAATTACTAAACAGTAGTTTTCATGAATGTGCATTGCACACTTGCTACGTAACATCAGAAGTTTGTGCATTCTCAATATTTCTAGTCCACATTTGAAAGATTTTTTTTTACCATATCTAGTTATGATTAGTATAGCTGTAATTTGTTACATCTTGACGAAAATGTGTTTTCGAGCATGTAGCGTGCAATGCTGCAGTTGGTTAATGAAATTACTCTATGGGGCACAGTAACAAAATGACAGTGCCACTGTTTGTGAGCAGACGACTTAAAATGAGTATGTTGAAAAATTGGTGTAAGAATTCCAAAAAATTACTGATTTACAAGCTTGCACAGCACACTTTATATGTAGACTTGTAAGTTTGTGTATTGTCATAGTTTTCAGTTCAGATTGTCATCTTTTTGTTTTTAACACACAACCTTATGAATAGTACAGATTTCATTTCTCACATCTTGCCAAAAATGTGTTTTCGCTTATGTACTGCGTTTTGGCTCAGTCGATGCGAAATGACTATATGGTACAAATGTGTAAAATTACAGCGATACTGTTCATGAGCAGAGGTCTTAAAATGGCTATGTTTACTTTGGGTGCAAAAATTACAACAAATAACTGTTTTACAACTCATACAGTTGTAAATAGTTATACGCCTTCGAACCTCGAAATGTTTAATATCTGAAGTGCAGTGAGTTCAAGCACCTACGCAGCACATAATGTGTTTATTATTGAAAATTGAGCTATTTTGCCATAAAATCTGAAATTGTGGCAATAGACACTCTTGAAAAATTACTGTCGAATGCACAAAAGTGTCACAAAAGTACTTTAGCTCATACGTAAGTGTTGCAGATTTTACTTTCATTATCTGACAGTATGACAGAATACTGTTGAACTGCGACACTTTCGCAAATTTTACTTTGTGCTTGCGAAAGTGTCACAAATTTACTTACGTGCATTCGACAGTAAAGTTAATGTAACACTTGGGAGTGGCAAATACATTCATTATCGAATCAGAATTCAGTGTGTTTGACTGACAGCTGGCTCTGCTAATGTAATTTGAGATTTGTCAGGCCATGTCCGACAACCAATCAGAGATGGACAACACTGAAGAAGAAGTCAACAGGAGCCATTTTAGATATTGCAGAGAAAGAGCAGTTTCAGAACTGTAAGTACAGTCTATTTTAAAATTAATTTTTCTAGTATTAAAAAAACTAACAACATGTAAATACTATTAATCAAAACGTTTTTATATGCTGAATCTCATTATGTTACTTGTTATTATCTAACATGCTGTATTATTTAGAGAAAAGAGTTTAAAGTCAGATAGCATTTTTGTACTGACTTGTACAGATACAGCTGCAAATAGAGGGAGCTAGGAAGGTGCACGTGGAGCCCTATGAGAAGATGAAACCAACCAGACATGTTTCTGCTGTTGTCATTGTTTAAATGTGTCTATGAAAAGGATGCATTTTTCCCACTTCTGAATGTTTGCAGATTTTAGCTGGAACATAAGTCTAGTAATACTGACTGCATCACTTAGATTGATTAATGAAGCCACAGCAGCAGGGAATGTTTATTTTTGATTTGTGTGTTATGTCTCGGCCCACTGAAGCTAGCTTGAAATAAGGAGGGAAAATAGTTTTATTTTCAGTACTGCCTGGTCACTGCAGGGTGCACACTGACTTTCTTTGTAGCTCTCTGTACAGTTCTGAGTGTTAAAACTTAGAATGGCAGAAAATAGCAAAAGGACTTTGTGGATAGTTGGAAGCAGTTTCGTGAGACGAGCAGCTGAGTTTGCAGTTCACGGTAATTTTGGGAGGGACCTGCAGCTCCCCGATTGCTATGTAAGATGGTTTGGTCGTGGTGGCATGAGATGGGAACATCTTATGCCAACCATGCACAGACTTTTGAGAACTCACTCTCCTCCTGACATACTGCTAATACATCTTGGAGGCAATGATTTGGGCTCAAAATGCTGGGTAGATTTAGTTACAGAGGCAAAATTGGACCTTGCTTCCATCATGTCTATGTTGCCTGCCTGTATTATCATTTTTTCAGATATTACAGAGCGCAGGGTCTGGCAAGCAGAACATCATATGTATCTGATTGACAGAGCTCGCAGAAAAGTTAATGTACAAATAACTGCTTTTCTACGCATGCATGGAATGTATACTATACATCACCCCCGAAATAAAATACTGTAATGATTGGCTATTCCTACCAGACGGTGTACATTTCTCGCATGCTGGCAATTGCCATTTTCTGGGAGACCTTCGAGATGGAATCCTCAAAGTCCTTTAAGATTGTCAGACTGTTTGAGCAAATATTACAGTATACACAAAGGTTCTTCTCAGAACCATATAAATGTGGTCAAAAAATAGATCAACTGCATGCATCACTTAAACACATGGCACATATATGGGTTTGTAATATTAATATTGTGGGATGCTATGTTAGAATAGTGGGGTGGCAGCAATACCAATGTACCCTGTTGCTGTTAGTTCACAATTGTATGATGTTGTTATGTGTTAACATTTTTATATAGTTTGAGTCTAAGTGAATGTAGCATTCAACTGTGCTCTTACAGTATTGTACTTGTAACAGTATGGTATGTGTGCAACAGCAGTGAAACACAGTGGTGCAGTTTAATGTATAGGTTTCTTTAGTGGTATGTCTGGAAATAGAGTTATTTTGAATGTAACACATATGTGTAGTAATTTGTATGTGTCCTAGCATGAATGCACAACACAATTATGATATCATTTTACCTTAATCAGGTTTATTATCCGTCTTCACATTTATTCAGTGTATTTGTAGGTGTGTGCACAGTTCTGCAAATGTGTGGTTTACCTGTGTTTTACATCAGTTTACAATGCTGTGTGTATGGTTGAAGGTGTAATTATGGTGTTATGGACAGTAGTAGGATATCACATGTTCAAGTCTGGTCTCACTGCACACACACGCCACGGATGCGCACAGTATGTGATGTGCCCGTTATACACCGTTTAGGGGTGAGGTGGTGTGCAACAGCTCAATAGCTGTGGTGCAAACAAACAGAGTTGCACAGCTCACGCCAGTGAACACCTCAGTGTAGTAGACATGCATAGGTGATGGTGGGCAATCTGATGTTCGTGCAGTAGCCCCGAGAGTACTCGTGGCATGCTGGTGGGACACCACAGCGTGGCAGCAGATGTTGTTAGTGCTGAGGTTGCCAAATCCCTTCTTGGGGCTGCATGATGCTAGTGAGATGTCTTTCTGCCATGCTGAAGCAGATGTGGTCTTTAATTTAATAAGTATTACATGGAATTAGTTTAACAAATGATTTATATTGTTAGATGATACTAATGTGGATGTTTTTTTCTGTTTGTATTTCAGAATTGAATAATTAAAAAAAAGAAAATGAGGCAGTGGACCTTATGAGAGGTGTGTACTCGCTTGAGGCAGTCCAGGCCAGAGGGAATGCCAGAGTTCTCATGAGGAGTACTAACAGGAAACTGGATTCGATGTGGAGGCGCATAAACTGCTTCCTGCACGTTGTTTTGAAAGTTAAAAACAAAACAATTGTGCAGCTGAAGCGGAAGTGGAAGCTGTTGCGCCAGCGTTTTTGCATTTTAAAACAGCGTGAGGGGATACCGGACAACGATACGTGCTGGTACTACCTCGCGTATGAGCTATGGGAAGCTGCTGGCAAGCAAGCTGCGGGGGAGCGCCTTACTCACCGTAAGTAAATCAGCAGAACTTTTAATAACAGATGTGCATTTATTCAGAATTTGTTACAATTATTGCAGACAGCATAATTAAGCAATAAGGCATGAGCAGGGGTTATGTTAATCACCCGCTAGGGGTGTAATGTGGCATGAGGCACAGCCAAGTGCTACATGCCCCAGAGGGTGATTAAGTGACCATTAATATAAACCCTTGGACTGCCTTATTGGTATTATTATAAAAATGTTTTGTAAATAGTGTTCAACCTTGTTTAGCATCTGATTAGGCTGTACATGTATGTTAATCAAAGATTAACATACGGCTAATAGAATGTTTGCAACCAATCAGAAAGCTCTATTTCACCCCCTTTTTATAATACTTAATACTTTATGTAAGGATGTACTATGAAAACATGTAGATTAATTGTTGTAATTATTTACTCTGCTATTGTTCAGTCACAAGCCACACCTTAGTCACATAGCCGTACCAGAAATAGTACATCCATCCATATACGCAGTTCCTATTATGGTATGTTGGTAGATAACAATATGTAACTCTTTATTCACTGTAATGTAGTGGTATGAAAGTTGTAGCTCTGTAATACTGTGTATGTATTAAAAGTTAGTTTGCACACATGTGCAACAAACATAGTGCCATCATATGACACTTCATAGTTGTTCCACACCTGTTCCAATTCAGGTACTGTATTTGCAGGTGTGTTTGCAGTTGTCCTATGTGTGCTACAGCTGTCTATCACAAGTCCAAAATGCATTGGTGTACAGTTAAAAGGGGGAAGTATTTTCAATGAGCAGTAATACAATATTGACTGGTGGTGTGTCCTGTGTCCTACACACACACACACACACACACGTAGACATGTACATATCAATAGTGTGTGGTGCACCACCAATCACAGACTATGTAGACAATGGTGTGATGGCCCCCCCACAAAAATCCACATGCTACAGTGGGTGCCTACATCAGCATGGCAAGTTATCATATAGCTGGTGGGAGGTGGTCAATGCGCTGTTGATTCCACTGTCTTATGTGCCCTCAGCCACACACACTACAGACTGGGTATTTATATATTATCATAACAAGGTCCCATAGAAAATAGCTCAGGTTCGAGCTGGCCTCAGGCCGTTACTAATTCAGAGAATGCGGTTCGGTCTACCTGTGCTCCAAGGGTGTTCACAAAATGGCTGGCAGTAGTACTTGCTTCCCTAACAGTGGAAACGATTGCCATCTTCCCATACCTAGGTCAGTGCATCATAGAGTCTCATTACTGCAGACTGGGAGAGACAGCACTGGTACCCTCTCCTGTTGTCCTTAGCAGTCCACCTTCCCTTATGTCTTCCCAGGAATTACCCCCCTTCATGCCATAGTTACATCTGAATTTTGGCATGATGATGTTTGCTGGAACAGGAACACGTTTGCTCTTTTGAAAAGTAACCATGAACCGAGAAAATGTTGATTATCTGTATAATGGGATAGATACTTTTTGTAGTTTTCTGCATATCTCTTATGACTGAAGATTGTGCACTTTCTATGCATGGTTCTAAGTTCAGCACTTTATTATGTTTTCAGTACAGACTACCACTACTAAATATTTTTACAGTTCTTTATGAACAGTACAGCTGTCATTGTTCAGAACTTGGGTAGAATGTGTTGTTACAGTTTCACTGCAAACATACATGCTCGATGTGGAAAAGTATTGTTGGGGACAGATAAATAACAGTTACATGGTTGTGTATAAACTAACAATCTTCATTTAGAGCACTGCTGTAGTGGCCTTAAAAAAACATATTTTAGATCAATTGTAATTGTTATTGTAATATGTGGCCACAACGCTTGTGCTCTGTATAATCAGAAGCAATGTTATCTATGTGGTGCCTGATTTACTGTTGTTGCAAGTATTTGAAAAATGTAATGTTATTCACATCAACCACTTACATATACTTTTTTTTCTGTTTCATGCCAGAACAACGGAGGTCTCCCCCAGCTTCTCGTGAAGTAGTACCGGCACAGCGTGAAGCTGTAGAGGGTGGTCAGTCAGACACAGAAAGTGTCATTGTGATTGAGTCCGATGGTAAGAGTGTGATATAAATAATAGTAGTATCTCATTGGTCTGTATTAGGAAATAATGTTATGTGTTAGCTGCAGAAGTTAAGGATGTATTTTTTTAAAAGGTCTTTACTGATTAAGTATTATTTGAATCATGTATGTGTTCTTTATAGTTGTTGAGTGGGTTGCAAACATTTTTTTAATCATTCCGTACAACCAAAGAACGAGGCAGTCTCTCATCTGGCAGACAACACTTAAAGGGAACTGTCAGCTTGCCCCTCGGTTCCAGCTAAATTTCCATCCGACATTTCTACAACCACAAAATTGTAAAGAGGTGACTGTATAATGCCTCCGAATAAAAAGAAAAAGTGATCAGGTTACCAAATTTCATAATTAACAAACTATTTCCATTACTGGTGTGTCACTAAAATCTCCATGCCCGTGCGCTTCCATACTAAGCAACGTATTTACAGGGGCGCTGTTCTTGAACCACATTTTAACACTGGCATGCTAAAAACTGTTATATGCATAACAGAATGCTATTCAAATCTTTTATGGTGTTTAAAATAAAAGGAGGGTTCTTTGATGCAAAATACTTTAAAAGTGGTAGCCAGCTCTAGCGAATGTGCAGTGGCAGCATGGAACAAGATCCCACACCAGCATGAGAAAGTGCTGTTACTACACATGTGAGTGGGATACTATTTTTCATGCATGTGACAATGGATGTATGTCCATAGGGGTACTTGTCAGTCCATGTGGTGTCCTGGGGGGGAGGATCTGTTGTCCTCTGCTACTTTTGGTGGTGGAGTTTCATGTACAATGAATCAGATTACCAATTGCAATGTTGATGGTGTCTCACTGGTATTCACTAGTGTGCTGTATAATTATCTGTTGCTGATTACCACATGCTCCTAGGTGCTTATTAACTGATTATTTCTATATCTGCTGGCAATGTTTCATTTCTATTATTAAAGTATTTGTAAATGGACAGTATGGAGACTGTCTACATGTTTGTAAATGTGTGTTAATAGCCCTGAAGGGGTAATATGTTTAATAACACACAAACGACTGCCATATTCGGGTAGAGGGTGATTAAGTAAAGAGTAACATGATATGTATGTTTGTGTTCTTGCTATTATAATAACACATTTTGTCAAACTGTTTAAAAAGCAGGTCATCATATGGTTATGTCTACATGTATGTAAATTAAAGATACACATAAGATTGTTAGGATGTTTAACAGAAAAAAATATGCATTATGACAGTGTTTTGACTATTGCCATCAATGGGTAGCCACTGCTTGTTCTGCACTGTATACTATAAATAATAGATTTCGTGTTTTCTTTCTGTGAAAATGTAATTGGAGAAATTGTTAGGGAAGCACCAGAAAAATCTGGTTTCTTATATTAGGTCTGTTCAGGATTGATGGACATTTGTCTTGGAAGAACACAGACACATGGTTTCATTATTTCAACTTTGTGTGCCTTTCTGCGGATGAGAAGAGTTTTGTATGCATGTAATACTGAGTTCAGAACATACATCTAGCTAAACAGACAGCTGTTTTAGTAAAGAGACATGTGTTCATATGATAGTTGTACACAATGATGCAGTATTAGAAATTGACATTTTAAAGAAAAAGACTTTTAGCTTGATATTTCATCTATTAATGTGATCGTTTTTTCACTTGTTTGCTTTTATAGAGCCCGGGGAAGCTGACGATGTAGAACCAGTGGAGATGAAGCAGGAGGCCGGAGCCAGCCCACCACGTAAATGAAATCTGAAAATGTTTCCAAGCAAGATGCAGTCCCACAGTACTGTGAACTTAGAATGCATGTTATTATTATTGTGTCTAAGTTGCCCAGTTGTGTAATTAATCATAAGATTTTACAGTAGTCTAAACTTTTTTTATATTGGCTTGCTGCAGCTGCACAGCAACATGTTAGGAGTGTGCTGATTCGATCTATAATGCTCTTGGGTGAATGCAGGTTACCACAGTAGCCTAGCGTGCAGAATCAATAAATAACCCTGCATTTTGTAGAGGCTCTAATTCAATTTCAGAAGCTCATCATACTCAGCACATTTGGTTAACGTGCACTGCTATTATCTGCATGCTTGGTAGCCCTATGGTTGTCAACATTGGTGGTGCTCAATCCTCCTGTTGATAACTACACCTTGCTATTTTAATGTGATGACAGGGGAGCCCACTGCCTGCTGCATACTCCTCCCAAATGTTGAATTGTAAGGGTGTGCACAGCCCTTGGTAGCGACCACTACCACTATCTTCGTTTGCTGAGGAGGCCCAATCCTGTTAGCCATTATTGACTTTATTTGTGCTGTCAGCTTACAAGGTGGCAATGCATTGATCACACATATACCAAAGCCCAAAAAACAGACACCATGCTGGGAGGATATCCTACTGAGCTAAATGGTCTGCAACACAAAAAGAGTCCAATGATGCTTTTAGTGTTTTTTCCAATGTAAAAGTTCAAAATGTGCCTTGTAGTCTTGATGACCCCTCTTCCCAGTTGAACCTGATTGCAGTGCAGTGTGTCTCTCTTCACCCTTCCCAACCTCATACTTACCTCTACAGTGCAGTGTGATGATCCCCAATGCACTGTGACATGTGTCGATTTTTCAAAGGTATGATAATGAAGTGATGGAATGTTCATAAAATGTATAATGGAAGAATTATGGGACTGTTTGCATGTCACACTATGAATATTGCACACATTACATGGCACTATGGAGTTGTCTCACCACATGTTAAATGCAGTAGTCTGACCACTTGCAGTGGTGCAAGTTCCAGTGCATCATGCACTGGCTGTGACTAGGTGGGGTGCTATTAAAGCGAGTTGCTGAGTAGCGGCTGCTAAATATTGACCAGCACATCACATTGCCAAATTTTCAACACTGCAGCCTTCTAACACACACTGGTACACTTTGAATGTTCACCTACTGTCAAACTGTGTTTGCACTTCACTATGATGATGGGTGCTTGAAAATCACTTCTTGGTACAGTGTCAAGGCAATGTCGTGAGACTGTATGTGACAAGGTTAACCTCATATTTAAAATATTGGTATCAGATGACATTTAATCATTCCAATCATATATTGATAGTTCCATACTGTGGTAGGTTTGAAATTGGTATTTATATACCACATTTTGAACACTGTAATTATTTTTCACCTTCTAATGTACTGTACAGCTGTTTTTTTACAATGTGACCAACATGTTTTCCTGTACAATATCTAACAGCCAGAGGAACAGCTAATGCCTGTCATCCTCTGCAGGGTGTGGGTAGTTGGCATCAGTTACAAACTTTATGACTATTACTCTATCAATGCAATGATAGAAAGCAACAATCAGCATTGATAATTGTTTACTCATAATGTCAGATGGTACATTTAAAACTTATTACTGCTGTGCCACATTGTATGAACACTTGGCCTGTGTCTGTGTAACAGCACAATCTACCAGTCAGAACATCAACACCGCACTAATGAACCAAATCTCCTTATTTGAGTAGATTTTCCCATACTCTAGTTTAAGTTTAGGTTAGTTGTCAATTTTGCGCTATATTGCTAAAATATGTTATTATGTTCTTTATGTACTTTAAGATCTGGCATGTTGTGGAGTGCATTTTGCGTGGATATGTAAATATATGAGTTATTCAGTGGACATATAGAATTGTTCTGGAAGACATAATATTAAGATTTTCATGTGTAGGCAATTCCAGAATGTAAGTCTATGATTATTCATGACAGCTTGTTAATGGTGTTTCCTGAATGCATGTAATATCAGTAACAATTATTTAAAACATTAATGTGTATTAAGGGGAGTCAACTCAAAGGTCTTTCTTTTCAAACAATCATAAAGTGATCATGATTATGTACATTAAGTATATTATGATAATTAGTGTGAAGGTAGTTTTGTTTTCCTATTGCACAGATGACTAGACATTATAGGCAGACATGGTGATAACAATTCTTACACGATGAGGATCTCTTTCAACTGTATGGTACTATACTGTTGATTATGCAAAAATATATATACTGAATATTTATATCCAGTCAATAAAATGAAAATAACATTGGAAACAACATGTTACTATAAGTTTTTGATACTGTCAGCTCATTGATTATATAGTTAATAAGTATTATGAAACACAAATAAGATAACAAATAGTTTAGCATCACACCTCGAAATATTATCATAAGTGCCAAATTAATACATTAATGATATTACAGTAGCTAGAAATCTTTTCAGTTAAATAGTTGAAAGTCATAACTATTTTTGAGTCTTGTGTAGTGATTATTTTTTAATCTTTGGCACGGTGATTAAAAGATATACTGGCCTGCTGCTACTATAGTCATCTCAAGTCGAGGTTGTCAAGCCTGAAAAGATAATGTTGTGCTCCTTGAAGGCAGCGTAAAATGCTGTCCTTCTTGGATCACAACAAGGACTGTCAACCTCGTGCTCGAGCCTGTCATAACATGGCTGCGCAGGCCAGTACCAGTGTCGCCTACCAGCACCTGTTCCTGCAGCTTCCCTGGGCCAACTGAAACCCCATACAGGTAGTCCGGTATCTCCTCTGGGCCGCAACAACTCAACCCTTTGTGCCTCCATATCAAATCCAGTTCCTCCTTGGATTGCCTCAAACAGTGCATACATCTCTATGAAGTCTTGGCCAAAGACTTTTATTTTCTTAAAAGGACGTTAACAATTCATTATTTTCACAGTCTATATAAAAAAACTTTATTTTTATAACATATTTATTTGCCTTAAGTAATACACACTTTAATAAGTAATACTATTTGTTTTATATATTTGTAAATATATATTTTGTATGGTTTATAAAAATATATTTTGTTTAGTTTAGTTTAAGATCTTAAATATTTTATAGTAAAAATAGTTAGTTATACTCTCTTGTGTTTGGTGTGTTGTGTGTACTGAGGATGTTTATTTCAATACTTGGCAAAAGTTTACAACTGTTATTTTATCATTACTGATCATACCAAACTATTATGGTATTATAGTTGTGGTTCTCCATAGAAACTGAGATGTATGACAATGGTACATACTATTTGTGACACTGTTGTTGTTTCATAGACCTAGTGCTACAGTGTGTGTATGTGGATCATGATGAAGATGAAATGTACCAGCTAGTACAACAATAACATTTCTGTGTTGGTGCACCACAACAATCACTATGTGATGCTACTGATTATATGTAATTGATGCTGTTACATAGTAGTGTTTTGTCTCACATCAAGTTATCTATTTAGTCCCAACAAGCCTTCCACTCTTCCACAGTTGATGCACCACCTCAGTTAGTTGTAAACCCAATGTCTATAAATGACAGTTACTATGGTAACATATCCACTTTGTTCACAAGATGACTAATGGTATCCATCTCATATCATATACTCTTTTACCTTAACATCTTTTCTTTATATCTTTCACAAAGAAAAAGTAAGATACTATTACATAGACAAATGGAATAACAGTGAAAAGTACAATGATAAGTTATATAAAAACAATATGATTCTGATAGTACTATTGCATAAATAACAATAAATAGTACTACAAGACTTGAAATATTCTGATATTAGAACATTTTGGTATGTATATAGTATTCTTACAACTATAAATCATGTACTATAGTAAGTAATACTTTTGAAAAGACAGGATATTGTGTAAAAAACTCTGTTTAATGCATCAGTTAGGATTCCCACAGTGACAAAAGGGGTCGATTGAGGTTGAAAACCCTAACTCAAATTCACCAACAACAACACACATGACACACACACACATGCAAGTATGGGGAGGACCAAATCAACCAACAATGACAGACATCCAGGGTGATAAACAAACAATTGTCTAAATGTACTCAGACATCCCCATCCACCTCACCAGGTACTGCATGCTCAGTGGGATCAACAACAAACTGAACATGTACACAAGCATACACATCCTGATTGCAGCTGCACAGCAGTACCACACTTAGTATTGCATAGCCTTACCTACCGATGCCCCCAACAACACCACATGGTGGCCACATTAACAATGTTGAGCAAAAAACCAGCTTTAAGATGTATAATATCTCTGATTATAACAAGGTTTGAGAAATGCAGCTTTGTAATTTACAGACATTGTAAACTTATGTAGGTTTTATTTACATACATACAACCTAATACCATAACATGCTTTTATGTTTAAAAAACAGTTTATTATGATAGCAATAAGCTACTCCCAGGTATTATGTTAATGGTCAGTTTATCACTCTCTACCAAAATGTGGCTATACACTCTTCAACAATAAACCTATGGTGATGCTAGACCATTTAACATAAGCATTGTTCATGCCTGTTGTAATTGTCTTTATACTGAATACTGTACCTATACTAGGCACTGCGGAGTTTGCAACACAATGTCACACCCAATTACACCATACTCTGTCTATTTACTGTGGAATGGCTGTGAATAGGAACTCATGAAAGTGAACCAATTTAACTTCAATACAATCATCAAACAGGTGTGATTATAAGTGACAAACAATGATTGACAATAACCCTTAGCATCTAGTAAAGTTATCCCTTGTCAGTTAAATCAATACTAATTATACAAGGGTCTGAAAACAGAGTATTCTGATTGGTTGTAAACTTCTATCAACCTAACAAATCTTTCATTAACAACACATACAACTTAATCATATGATGAACAAGGTTTAGCACAATTTAAAACATCTTTTTATTATAATAATGTCCTCCCAGGTGTATTGACAGTTAATCACCCTCTGAGGCATGTAGCACTCAGCACACACCTTGTGCCCACACACCCCTACAAGGTGATTAACAGACCATTACATAACTAGAAGCAACAACAACAATACATTGTGTTTATATCTACCTGCCTACTTGATTGCTGTTGTTCACAATTAACATAGTTATCATTTAATAATCGGTGACAGAACTGTATCAAACCAAACACTAGGTATGCAACCAAGTATCAGACAACTATTAAAAAATAATGCTGTGTACACAAATGGCATAGATCACTCATTGCAACAATAGTAAATATATCACTGTTTAAATAAGTCAAGTATCCAAGATGCAATGTCTTTATCAGGTAAAACATACTGAATAATTGCCTACAAAAAATCTATCGTATGGGCATCTGATACAAGACATAATTGTTGGCTCAATAATCTTACGATATTTAGAAGTTACTTAGCCTGATCCATGGAATTACACTGTTTCCTATAAAATACTTACTGCATCTGTGTTAAAACACTGAGCTGTATGTATATACATTAGGTACCTCATCATCCAACCATCTGATACTGCAGGCGTTTACAGCATTGACAGGCAACACTTTCCAAGCAGTTCATCAGCATCTCTATCTTCGTAAGTAAAGTTGCAGTAAATGTACTACTAGAAAATCACATACTAAATGTAACACAACTTTTATCTTAAGCACTAGTGTGTGGTTAGTTATGTACTTCTCTTAATTAATATATATCACTGTGTAAAAAACTTTCTACAAAGTGTATCTGCCTTTAACACTATATTGACTAATGGCACAGGCTACCAGTTGTGGTGTGGTGTAGGGCATGGTAGACAAAGGCCATGCAACATTAAGAGTGATGCGTTGTTACACTGCAATCGGGATGTGCGTTTGGTGTACATGGCCTCAATTTGCTGTTGATCTCCACTGAGCATGCAGTTCCTGGGCAGGTGGGTGGGGATGTCTCGTAGTACACCCAGACAACTGTTGTTATTCCTATCACCTGCTGCGGATGTCTGGCTTGGCTTGGTCCTCCCCATACCATGTGTGTGTGTGTGTGTGTCTGTATGTGTGTGGGTGCTGGAGGTGAATCAGTGGGTTTTCAACCTAACACCATTCCACTTTTGCATACTTAGGTAGAAGCAGCAAAGACTCTCTTACCTAAGGTGTCTATCTTATGAGATTCTTTGTTAATAGGTCGAGCTGTAGTAGTTTGAGGAAGAACAACCTTATCATTCTCTGCCAGGACTACAATAGGATCCGCAAAGGCTTGAGACGCCAAAATGGGACGATCCTTGGGGGCTGAATATTTCTATCTGTGGATTTAGCCACCGAAGGAGTGAGAGCAGGATTATTCCATACCATTTGAGACAGCGTCTCGAAGGAAGGCTGAACCGGAGGAGTCAAACTAGGGATCTCCGGGGCATGAAGGTATTGGAGTCTCAACAATTTCCCTGGATCGATGTCTGTAGTCTGGAGAGAAAGAGTGGAAATTAAATTTTTCAGCAGAGACTTAAAGGACAGGTCCTCGACCACAGGCTCTGTAGCAGTAATAGATCCTGCTTCCTCCACTTCATCACCCAGCCGAAGGTCTGGGTCAGGCTCAATGTCATCTCCTGACAGTCCAGGAGGGACTGTATGGTTAGGAAAGGAATGAAAGTCCGAGGAAAAGGAAGAAGGAAAGGAGCGAAAGGAGGAGTCCTGAAAAGCGGGAGACGCCCCGAGAGCTCCCCGGCGCCGCTGAGGCGCGACGCACCGCCGACCGACGCCGAGGACCCACGCTGTGCCGAACGGCACCGAGGAGCTGCACGGCACCGAGGATGGCTTAAGCCGCGTCGAAAACACTCCAAGACTCCGAAACAGGTTTTGAAGGAAGAGGAGAAGGAGATAAGGGCATCAGTGTGGCCCCCTGCGCCGTAACCATGTGATGGGGGGGAAACACCTAAGCACAGAGTCAACGGCACCGAAGAAGGTGCCGCACGACCAGGGAAGTTCAAACGCCCTACCTGGTCTCTCAAGAAGCCCGGAGGCCCCTGAGTGACCGAGCCAGGTAGCTGAACCAACCTCCGAGCCCACTGCTCCATAAGAGCAGCCCACTGATGAAATTGCTCATCTGAAGACCTACCCACGGGCGGGTAGGGCTCGATGTCAAAGACGCTGGCTACCAGAAGCAGAGGTTGGCGACTTGAGGAGGAGACCAGCAACTAGCCCCGATAACCTAACGCTCATGCGCAGACATATCAGAGGGCTACCCTCGAGTGATGCCTTCTTTTGACCTGTGGGTCAAGAAGAGCTCGAGGCCGAACAGTGCCGGAATGCGAACGTCTTATTTTATGCTTCTGCAGGACCGCCTGTCCCTCGGGCACTGGACATGACCGTTGTCAGACCCCCCTTCCGGAGAAGGCGGTGGACCGACCCAGCCGACTGACAGAACAGCTTTCATCAGAAGTCTCCCTACCGCTCACCTGACCTGCTCTATGGTCGACCACAAAGTAGGCTGAGACTTCTTTTATTATTTTTAAATAAGAATAAAGTTGCTAAACTTATCGAGATATACTACAAAATAAGAAAACTGAAAACTATGCTGCTAGTTTGAAGTTTGACTCCCAGACAGCGACGTTGTCACTGAAAGCGCACTTTCGGCCAGCGGAGAAAAAAGGAACTGAGGCGGTTGGAGGGCGCCATAGAGAAGTCATTAAGCCATGAGCTGAGGCTCGCCAGCTGCCTCGCGGCTCCATCTCTGGCGCCAACCCTCCAGCAAAAAAGTTTGCTCCCGATGGGTGCTGGTGCCTCCAGCACAGATCCCAATAGTGTGAATGAGTGGTGGAGACATATGTCCAGGAAGATCTACAATTCCTACAGATTTTGACTCCAGACAGCTCCTGTAGTCCGGCTCCATTTTAGGTCCCACCAGAACTGACTGGTCCAATTCGGCAGTCCAGGACCAAGATAGTGGAGATAAACAAAACAGTCCTTGCTGCAAAGAAGGCAGGTTAGAGAAACTACATTATCATTATCACTCTAAATGATTTTCAGCAAATAGTTACCTCTTTCAACAGAGCTCCCTCTCAGATTACTTATGACTGCAATCCAGGCAGCTCTTAAAGAGACAGTAAACAGAGGCTATACAGGCACTCTCTGGCAATCACATTTAAACTGCTAAAATGCAGGACACCAGCCTGGCACTGAGCATTTAGGCAAGCTCAAGGAAGACTTTTCGGGAACCCCCATTTGTAGGGGGTTACACAAGGTTTTAATGGAAATGAAGAATGTAATAATAATATTATACAATGATGACCGTATCATCTGCTGTCTGTCACATCTAACTAATAAAAGAAATAAAAAAAAACCTCCCTGGCATCCAGTGGTCCCCCTGTGGCACTGGGCCCCCCCCACTCACTGGGTCTTTATCGGTGTTGCCAGGGTGCATACGGTGACCAGCACAGCCCTCCTCACTTCTCCTCAGCCAGCCACCGTATGTAAAGGCAGGAAGCGTGCCTCTTATTTATAAGATGGAGTGCTTCACCCTGTCCTATATATAAGAGGCCCACTCCCTGCCTCTTCATATGGCAGCCGGACGAGGAGGTGTGAGGAGGGCTATTCCAGTTGCCAAATGCACCCGCGGCACCACCGATTAGGATATGGTAAGTGGGGGGATCCCTGGTTCCACAGAGGGGAGCCACTGGACGCCAGGGAGGGGTTGTTTGTACATCTGGGCTAACGATCAGGGGAGGTAACCACTATCACCAGGGACATAAACTTTTCATCAGGGCTGGGATCAGAGGAGAGGAGGGCACCTCTACCAGCAGGGCATTTAATTACATACGTGGACTTCTGGTGACATCACAGAGTGGCTAGCAGCTTGAGCGAGGAGATTCCTGCCACCCCGATCTTAAAATCTCTCCCAAACTACTAAAAACTTAATTTTTGCCACCTAAATAACTGGGGACAGTGAGGGAGATGGTCAATGAACTAGAGCCTGAACAAAAACAACTAAAATGTTACAATATACTGTGGGTGGAGTCGACCACAGCTGCATTGTTTCTCCAACTAGTTCTAATGGCCAAGAGGAGGACACCGATCTTGAGTTGGAGCATCTCACTAGGAGCAGTTTTGAGATGCTTTTACACAAAATCAAAGCCTCTTGTAAGGAAAATCACCAGGAATTCAAAAAATTACATGAGACTTACAGGAGTGGAGGCGTGCTTAGAGGAAGAAGAGCAAAGGGTCAGCATTACAGAGGATGGCATAATCCAGCTCAGAGCTGCAGTGGAGGGCTTGATACAGCATATGGATGCCCTGCAGGCTAAATGTAATGGACCTAGAGGCGATTCTCGGAGAGACAATCTGCAACTCTGGGCTCCCAGAAGGTGCAGAAATGGAGAATATGTGTGATTTCATCTCTGATTTACTGCATGTTTTGGCCCTGACAGCAACTATGGACACAAAAACAGAACGTGCACACTGAGCCCTCCTCCCACGCCCCTTCAACCCTAATGCTAGGCCTCACCAAATTATTATGAAGTTTGCAAGTTATAGGGTGAAGAATGAAGTGCTAAAGCATGCCTGGCAGAAGCAGGAATTCCCCTACACTGGAACTCTGCTTTTTCTTGATCAAGATTACCTGAAACTGCCTGCAACATATAGATTTGATCAGAGCATGGAGATCGAGGCAGAGCAAGGTATAGACCCCTTACCCTGCTAAATTGAAAATTTTCTGGGAAGATGGAGCTTAGATTTACCACACACCAGAAGCGGTCCTAAGAGCCCTAAAGGAGAAGGGAATCCCAGTCCCATCTAGGATATCAACATTGGACACCCTACCAAAGCAGCAGCAGAGTGACTGGTCCACATTCCATAAGACCCAGCTTCGAATAAATGGACGAATGGCAGCTGCTTGGACAATGACGGAGATTAAGACTTTCCTTCAGGCCTCGCCAGGCTGGAAAATTTCTCCTGAAAGCTCACTGCTGGCCACCTGAAGAGTACGCTGTATGTATTTTTACTTTGGGGCCTTTATGTACACTTCCCAAATATCTGTCTGGTTTCCTGAGGGAAGTCTACTTTATAGTACTCCCATGTGGCATTTACCACAGTTGGGACTAAGACTCAGCTATCGCACAGGGGACTACTGTTCTTTTCCATACACATTTTATCCTCCTCCTAGAGACTCCCGGCTTCGGCCCTCCTGACAGAGGTCTCTCTCTCTTGGACCCGCCCGCACTTGCCGACTCCGGTACTGCCCCTCTCAGGGGCCAGGAAGGAGGTGGTGTCCCCCTGGAGACCCAATCCAGAAGCCGTGGGTCAGCCCTCGGGTGCAGCGGCCATCATTTAGTGCTGCCAGGGCTCTCCTTTTTTCCTCTGCTTTCTCCCGTCCCCCCTCCCTACCGACATAGGTACGTTGGAATGTGCCTCCCGACTCATACTGCCCTCTGGCCATCACCAGAGGCAGTCAGCAAGCGGGATGACAAGTCACCATCCCCCCGAGAGAGGAGAGCAGTCCAATGGATGCTTGATCCTCTCTTCCCCCTGCTGAATCAGATGGTGTGGGACTCCTCGTACCCACCGGCTGCTTTGGATGCCTGGTATAAATAGTAGGTTCTTAGAGGCCTTCAATATGCAGATCAAATTTTGACAGACTCCATCCTACATAACTGAATTCATAAGGACAAAATTCAGTTGGTTTATTCCATGATTTAGTTACAGGTACAAGTAACAAGCATGTAGCAGCTGCCACACAACGCAATGGGGCTTTGTTTATTTTGTTTATTTGTTTATTTCAGAATTCGGAAAGAATACCTTTGAGTCAAAGACTCCTTTACAAAGGTTCCACATCACATAGATTAGTTACAGACAAGCATTATAATGATTGTTACAGATTAAAAGTTCAGTTTGTTACAAGGAACAGTCAGGCTAACATTCAGGAACTAGAGCAGATTAAGACAGTTAAAAAAACAGGATGCATAACAATCCCAGGATGACTAGAACTAAGAGCTATGAGTAGGAGGCGGGCTGGAGGCCGTTGTCAGTGGTAAAGGGAAGGGAAGGGCCAGGTTCAGGTACAATCGCAGTCACTTGTGGACAGGAGGTGGGCCCTAAGGTGAGTTTTAAATTGACCAATTCTTTGTTCATAAACCAAGGAGAAGGGTAGGTTGTTCATCCACAAGGGGGCCCTATAGCAGAAGGATCTTTGGAATTGACCGGTACGACATGAAGGAATAGAGAAGAGATGGGTGTCTGAGCTACTGGCGTGTTTAACTTTGGAGTCCGGGGTGATTAAAGGGGCGAGTACCGAGGGGGACAGGCCTAAGGCGATTTTTTTTTGCCAGAATACAGGTATGGAATCTGATTCTGTTGTCAAGGTTAAGCCAATTGGTGTCCTTATATAGCGAACAGGTATGGGTGAGTCTATCACACTCCAATACTAGACAACAGGCCTTGTTTAGGACAAGTCGAAGTCTACCAAGGGCTGAGGTGCTTGCCCCTCCAAAAATCAGTAAGCCATAGTCGAGCAGAGAGAGTACCGAGGAGGAGACAGTAAGCCTAAGGGCCTCAGGGGTAAGGTAATGTTTGAAGCGATGCAAAAGGCCAAGCCTAATATTTAGGGCCTTAGATAGTTGGTGAATATGCTCATGATAGGTAAGGCCAGTGTCCAAGGTGATGCCCAGATATTTAAAGGAATCCACAAGTTCCAAGGGAGTCTGGGTTGCCGTTAGTATTTGAGGGAAAAGCCCCGTCCTGGCATTCTGCAGATGTGAGAATAGCATAACTGGTTTTTTTTATAGTTAATAGTAAGGCGTTGTGAGGAGAACCAGCTTTCAACAGAGCTGAAGGAGGACTGGAGGGACTGGTGAAGTTGAAGGGGGTCTATGCTGGAGGAGAAGATGACAGCATCATCTGCATATAGTAATAGGTTGGAGAGGCAGGATACGGGGAGGGAGTTTAGGAAGAGGCTGAATAAAAGAGGACCCAAAATGGATCCTTGTGGGACACCTGAGAGGATAGGAGATTTGATGGATAGGGCATTCCCAATTTTGACATGAAGGGTCCGGTTCGCGAGGTAGTCAGAGAACCATCCCACGGCTTCCTGAGAGAGACCCAGGTTGATCAAGGAGGTTCAGAGAAGAGAATGGTGAACGGTATCAAAGGCCTTTGTGAGGTCTATGTAGATCGCACCCATGATGTGGCCTTTATCCAGTGCAGTATGGATGTGTGATGTAAGTTCAAGCACAGCAGTAGTTGTGCTGTGCCCTTTGCGGAAACCATGTTGTTGTTTGCAGAGAAGGTTATATTTACTGAGGTGCTCAGTGAGCTGATCAGAAACAATCCTCTCTAAGGCCTTGGAGAGGGGAGGAAGTATGGAGATAGGGTGGTAATTGTTAGCAGAGGAGCAGTCCCCACCTTTAAATATGGGCGTGATAGATGCGGATTTCCACTTGGCAGGGAATTTACCTAGAGAAAGGAAGAGGTTTAAAATGTGGGTGAGAGGAACAAGGACTTCCTTAAGGTTGAGCCGAAGAATTCTGAGATCAAGAGAGTCGGAGCTGGAGGAGGCATGGCTAAGGGCAGTATTAAGGTATGGTTCTGCTGACTTAGGAGAGATTCAGCGCAGATAAAAGGGGGGAGCACCGGAGGGGGGAGAAGGTGCACTAGGAGCTGGAGGATCGTAGAAATTCAGGGGGAGAACATGGCTAAGGTTGGAGAAGGCATCGCTGAAAACTGCAGCAATATGAGTGGAGTCTGCGGTCAAGGACCCCTTAGCCATGACTTGAGTGGGAACCGGATTAGAGTCCTTACCGCATATTGGGAACCGGGTTAGAGTCCTTACCGCATATTTCCTTAATGTTGTTCCAGAACTTTGGCTGGAGCCCCAGGACGAGGTTAAGGCGGATTTATAGTATTCTGCTTTGGCTTTGCGAATAGCTCAAGTGCACTTGTTCCGAGCCATTCTATACATATGCCTATCATGGGGGAGGCCGGACTCATTGGAGAGCTGCCACAATGAGTCTCTAGTTCACATTAAGGTCTTGAGCCGTTCAGTGAACCAAGGTACATGATTGCCTTTAACCATTCTTTTAGTGAAAGGTGCAAAAAGGTCATATATATTATTGAAGGACAGGGTGAATAGGTCCAAGGCACTATCAGGGTTTACGGAGTTTGAAATGAAGGACCAATCCAAGGCCCTAAGGTGAGCTTTTAATTGTGCCAGTTTACCAGGGCCAAGTTTACGTTGCTCAATTAATTTGGGAGGGGATCTAGGAGTTTTACAGGACCAGGAGCAGAGAACTGGTGAGTGGTCACTAAGGGCATTTGGTAGGACGGAGACATTAATGATCCTGTGTGGGCGATTGGAGAAGATGAGGTCCAGTAGGGAGGAAGATCCAGCGCATGAACCTTCTCTGCAAACAACAACATGGTTTCCGCAAGGGGCACAGCACGACTACTGCCCTGCTTAAACTTACATCACACATCCATACTGCGCTGGAAGAAGGCCACATCACGGGTGCGATCTTCATAGACCTCACAAAGGCCTTTGATACCGTTCACCATTCTCTTCTCCAAACCTCCTTGATCAACCTGGGTCTCTCTCAGGAAGCCGTGGGATGGTTCTCTGACTACCTCGTGAACCGGACCCTTCATGTCAAAATTGGGACTGCCCTATCCATCAAATCTCCTGTCCTCTCAGGTGTCCCACAAGGATCCATTTTGGGTCCTTTTTTATTCAGCCTCTTCCCAAACTCCCTCCCCGTATCCTGCCCCTCCAATCTATTACTATATGCAGATGATGCTGTCATCTTCTCCTCCAGCACAGACCCCCTTCAACTTCACCAGTCCCTCCAGTCCCCCTTTAACTCTGTCAAAAGCTGGTTCTCCTCACAACGCCTTATTATTAACTATAAAAAAACAAAGTTATGCTATTCTCACATCTGCAGAATGCCAGGACAGGGCTTTTCCCTCAAATACTAATGGCAACCCAGACACCCTTGGAACTTGTGGATTCCTTTAAATATCTGGGCATCACCTTGGACACTGGCCTTACCTATAATGAGCATATTCACCAACTATCTAAGGCCCTAAATATTAGGCTTGGGCTTTTGCATCGCTTCAAACATTGCCTTACCCCTGAGGCCCTTAGGCTTGCTGTCTCCTCCTCAGTACTCTCTCTGCTCGACTATGGCTTACTGATTTTTGGAGGGGCAAGCACCTCAGCCCTTGGTAGACTTTGACTTCTGTCCTAAAACAAGGCCTGTTGTCTTGTATTGGGGTGTGATAGACTCATCCATACCTGTTCGCTATATAAGGACACCAATTGGCTTAACCTTGACAACAGAATCAGATTCCACACTGTATTCTGGCAAAAAATCGTCTTAGGCCTCGGCACGCCTTTAATCAACCCGGACTCAAAGTTAAACACACCGTAGCTCAGACACCCATCTCTTCTCTATTCCTTCATGTCGTATCGCTTCAATTCCAAAGATCCTTCTGCTATAGGGCCCTCTTGTGGATGAACAACCTACCCTCCTCCTTGGTTTATGAACAAAGAATTGGTCAATTCAAAACTCATCTTAGGGCCCACCTCCTGCCCACAAGTGACTGCGATTGTACCTGAACCTGGCCCCTCCCTTCCCTTTACCACTGACAACAGCCTCCGGCCTGCCTCCTACTCATAGCTCTTAGTTCTAGTCTTCCTGGGATTGTTATGCATCCTGTTTTTTTAACTTTCTTAATCTGCTCTAGTTCCTGAATGTTAGCCTGACTGTTCCTTGTAACAAACTGAACTTTTACTCTGTAACAATCATTGTAATGCTTGTCTGTAACTAATCTATGTGACGTGGAACCTTTGTAAAGGAGTCTTTGACTCGTAGGTATTCTTTCTGAATTCTGAAATAAACAAATAAACAAAATAAACACAGTCCCCATTGCGTTGTGTGGCAGCTGCTACATGCTTGTTACTTGTACCTGTAACTAAATCATGGAATGAACCAACTGAATTTTGTATTTATGAATGCCTTGTCTTAATTGGTGAGTGCTCAGTAACTTTAGTCTTATTGTCATTTGAGGGTTAGCAACCCCGCTCAGCAGCAGGGCCCTTTCTGCTGAGCACATTAGCTTTCTGGATCTACATAACTTTGAGGACTGTCGCAAAGCCTTTGGATGGGCTACTACAGATCAGTTTAGTTTTTTCCAGATTAGAAATTATATTATGACACTACTCCCTCTGGAGAGGGAATCGGAACAGTAAGGTCCTCAGGATGGGTCGTCTTTTTCTTCCCTTCTTCATTCCCTCCAGAAGAAGAAAGAGGCTGTATCGATCCTCTACCAATCTCTCCTGCAAGTTAAGAAGCCACAAGGCCAGTATATCATAGACAGGTGGCATACTGATGCCTGGATACATTTGATGGCCAAAGAATGGGACAAGATTTGAGTGGGAACTAGTAGAACATCACCTTCCCTGCAATAGTGGGAATTTGCATGGAAGGTCTGCACCAAATATTTTATCACACCTGTGCTGCAGTTCAAATGGGATGGCTGTACTATGGCAAACTGTTGGAGACTCTGCGTGGAATCTAGAGCTACTCACTATCATATATTTTGTGACTGCTTGGTTTTGCGCCTCTTCTAGGCTGAAGTGATAAGATGCCTAAAATAAGTGTTCTTAATTCCAGAGCCACTTTTATTTCAACATTTAATTTGGGGTCTTCCCCTGTGGAGCTTGCAGGGCAGGGAGGCACTTTACATTTGGTAATTTGTGAGGCTGCAGCTTCTAAAAGCATCACATGAAAATGGCTGCAGATGATGCCTCCAGTGGAACAAGAATGGGAAGAGATTGTAACCCAAATTTCGAGATGGAACATCTTACCTTTCAAGTCCAGGAGAGAATGCAGGCCTTTCTCTCTCATTGGACTCATTGGGGATGGACACAGGACATTGGGGATTAATGTGGGACAAAGACAGGCTTTAACTTAAGGGGCAGAAAGTACAGTTACGTAAGAACTTACCGTAACAGTAGATCTTTGAGAACAGCTCTTGCAGCAGGTTACACCATTAGAACTGAAGACGGCAGGCGTCAGGACCCCACGGAAAAATTCTAGCTAGCTATCTTCAGCGGGACCGCCTCGACGCCGTCCCGCCTCCGACGCCAGGCGTGGTACAAAGGGGCAGTCCCACCAGATTCCTAGTTCTCCGCCGGAGACTTCGCCGCAGGCTGACATCGAAATAGGGAGACCGAGGATTTGCCGTCAGAAGACAGAAAGATATAAATCCCTGCTCAGAAAGACTGAGCCATGCCTCCTCCAAGGGGGAAGGTGGGATATTTCAAGGTAAGAGCTGTTCGAAGATCTACTGTTACGGTAAGTTCTTACGTAACTGTACTATCTTACTTCGAGACACAGCTCTTGCAGCAGGTTACACCATTAGGACTGATTCCCAAGCAGTAACGCTGCCAGAAATTCTGGGAGGAGGAAAATAGGAAGTACATTCCAGGTCCTGAACCTAGGACAGGAGACCCTGTAGCACCGCAAGGCTGAAACCAGCCCTTCGCCGAGAGGCTATGTCCAGGCTATAATGCCTGATAAAGGTATGCACAGAGCTCCAAGTGGCTGCAGCACAAATAGCAGAGGTGGAGACGTTTCTGAGTGCTGCAAAGGATGTGGCCACACCCCTAGTAGAATGACCCCGGACCGAGCCCGGGAGGGGCTTTTGTTTTATATCATAACAGTAGGAAATACACTGGACAAGCCAGCGAGACAGAGACTGTTTGGATACTGATTGGCCCATCATTGTCTCAGAGAAGGAAACGAAAAGCTGTTCAGAACTCACGGAGGGTTTAGTTCTGTCGAGGTAATACCTCAGGCTGCGTGAACATCCAGGGTGTGGAGCAAAGCCTCCTCTATTTGAATAACTCGAAGTAGACCGAAGGTCAATGTCCTGGTTTAGAGAGAGTGAAGAGACCACCTTAGGTAAAAACTTTGGATTCTGTCCTCAGGGATACTCTGTCCCGTGGAAAACTAAATAAGGCTATTTGCACATAAGAGCGTGAAGCTCAGAAATTCTTCTCGCCAGGTAACAGCACTAAAAATAACGCTTCCACGACAGAAAACGAGCTCGCAATCCGCTGCAGGTTCAAAAGGAGGAGCGTGAGCTGTTCCAGGACAAAGAGCAGATCCCATGGAGGCACAGGGTCCCTAATGGGAGGCCTAAGGTGTAACACTCCCCTAAGAAATTCCCGAGAGGCGTCCAATTGAGCTACTGTACGATGTCCCACCGGGAGGTGATAGGCAGAAATGGCACAGAGGTGCACCTTAATAGAGGAGTAGGCTAGGCCTGAATGAAAAAGGGAGAGGAGGTAATCCAAAACTACTCCCACAGGACAACCTAAAGGGAAAGATCACGAGCCAGGACCATAAACAAAAACGGGCGCCATTTCATGGCGCGACGTCAATGCGCTGCCAGCTTTCTGGCTGCAGAAAGAACCTCTGCAACCTCTTGCAGACCCCTGATGTAAGATGGCTATGTCTCTAGGAGCCAAGCATGCAGGTTCAGAGAGCGTAGGTCAGGATGGATTAATGAACCTTTCTCCTGAGACAGGAGGTGGCAGCTGAGCGGCAACGGGAGCGGGGGTTCCCGAGACAGTTGCACCAACAAAGGGAACCAGATCTGTCTGGGCCAGAACGGGGCCACCAGGATCATGAGTGCGTGCTCCCTGCGCAGTTTGAGAAGAACTCTCTGGATCAACGGGAAGGGAGGGAAAGCGTAGAGGAATCTTTTCCCCAGGAGAGGGATAACGCTGCCTCGCCAGAAAACACCAGGCCCTGGATCTAGCGAGCAAAAATTGGGCAGTTTTATGCTGGATGGGGATGTGAACAAGTCTAGTTCTGGAATTCCAACGAAGAAACAGATCTTCTGCTACCTCTTGAAGAAGTTCCCACTCGTGGACTCTGGCCTGGGATCGACTCAGGCCATCTGCAATTGTGTTGTCCACCCTGGGAACATACACAGTGATCAGATTTGCGCCGTGTCCGATTACCCAACCCCACACCCTCATGGCCTCCCTGCAAAGGGGGTAAGAGTGTGCGCTTCCTTGTTTGTTGAGGTAATACATCATCGCCGTGTTGTCTGTCTGAAGCAGGAGAGTACACGGTGGGATTACTGACTGAAAGGCCTGCAGGGCATAGAGAACCGCCCTCATCTCTAGGACATTGATATGGAGATGAGCTTCCAATGGGGTCCACGTACCCTGGGACTTTACCCCGTCCAGGTGTGCCCCCCACCCAAGACCTGAGCGTCTGTGGTGAAGGTTACCCGGGACGGCGCTACAAATGGGACGCCTGGAGAGTGACCGGGACCAGCCACCACTGCCAGTCTCGGATGACTGAGTTCGTGATCCTGACTGGATGCTGCAAGTGGTCTTGCCTTTGGTCCCATTGTACCTTGAGCATCCACTGGGTTACCCGTGATGTGAGCCTTGCGAAAGGGACAGTAGGAATGGCCGCAGCCATGTGTCCGGCAAGCCGGCGACCGCGATCGCGGCGGTACGATCTCTCCGACAACAAATCCCTTTATGAGGGATCTGATGCGCCCGCCTGTCGTCCGGAAGAAAAGCTCTTCCCTGAACAGTGTCCAGGACTGCCTATAAACTGCAGTTTCTGACGGTACCAGGAGAGACTTCTCAATTTATGAGAATGCCCAGAGATTGGAACAAGTCCTGGGTGCTCTGAACTGAGTAACAACGCTCTCTGGAGGCAGCCATGAGAAGCCAGTTGTCGAGGTACGGGAACACATAGTGGCCCTGTCTCCTCAGAGATGCTGCCACGACTGCCATGCACTTGGTAAAGACCCTTGGTGCGGATGACAGTCCGAACGGAAGAGCTCGGAACTGAAAGTGGTGGTCAAGAAACTCGAAGCGCAGGAACCTCTGGTGCGCATGAGCTATGGGGATATGCAGGTATGCGTCCTGCATGTCTAGAGACGCTAAAAAGACGTCTTGTTTCAGCATGGGAATAAGGCCCGAATAGTCACCATGCGAATTTTGTAGGCATCACACATTGAGGTCGCTGAGGTCCAGAATCGGATGGAGGTCCCCTGATTTCTTGGGAACCAGGAAGAAGTGGAATAATATCCTTGTCCTCTCTGGTTCTCCGGGATGTACTCTATCGCCCTTTTCTTAGGAGCCGAGTACCTCTTGCCAGATCAAATTTTTGTGCTGACCGGATACGGGAGAGCAAAGGAGGCCTGAGGTGGCTTTCTGCGAATTCTATAAAGTGGCCTAGACTGACCAACTGCAGAACCCACCTGTCGGTGGTAATGGCCTGCCATCCCGGCAGAAAGTTCGCAATGCGACCCCCAACCATGATTTCCCGTTGATCCTGAGGGGCGGGGGACGGAAAGGAGTCAGGCTGTGGCGGCAGATGGGCCCGCTGGCTGGGTTGGCCTAGGGGAACGCTGACCTCGCTAGCGGGCTGTTTTCCTGGGTTCTACGGAAACCGGAGCCCTCTGATGTGTAGCTGAGCGGGCTGCTGCCTCTGTGTCCGCCACGGAACGGCTTTGGTTCCCAATAAAGGAACTGAAGCTTGGCCGGTACATGGCTTGAACCGACCTTACCGCCTTTCCCGCCTCTTGAAGTTTGGTAATCTTCTCGAAGGATTACCAAATAAAACTTTCCTCGAACGGAGCGTCCATAATGTTTTTCTGGACATCCAGGGTAAAGCCGGAGACACGTAACCAGGAGTGTCTCCGGAGGCATACGCCAGAAGCTGCTGCTCGGGCCGATGAGTCCGCGGAGTCGTACGCGGCTCGAAGCATTTGGGTCCCCACGTCTGAACCCGTACGGAGGAGCTGGAGCATCTCCTCCTTCTGCTCACCTTCAGGCAGCTTTTCAGCCGCCTCCAGACCCTGTTCCCACAAAGCGTTCTGGAATTGAACCATGTGGGTCAGGTAGTTCAAGGATCTGACGGCGCAGGTAGCGGAAGCGTACGTGAGCCTGCCCAGTGCGTCCAACTGTTTGGACTCTGGGTCCGGTGGCAGGGTGCTCAAATGTTGCGGCCTCTGTGACCGGTCATGTGAGGCTGTGATGACCAGAGAGTCGGCCTGAGGCTGCTGTGTCAGGTACTGGTCATCCTTAGGAGCCTTGTACAGACGATCAGCTTTCTTCGGCACCGCCGGGAGCGAATGTGGACGCTTCCACGCTGCCTTGGTGACGTCCACGAAAGTGTCCACCAAGGGTGGTACCACCACAGGCTTGGGGTCCTTCTGCCGAAGATATTTGGCAAGGCGTAACCTTTGGGGTCTAGTTCTTCTGCATCCCATCCCATGTTCTCCTGGATATGTCGCATAATATTCATGAACGAAGGGTCATCCGGAGGAGATCTCGGTGTCTCATGTGGGTCCAGAGAAGGGATGGAGAGAGGAGATGGGGATCTAGAGGAAGAGTAGACTGATCCCGTGTCCCCAGTCGACGGCGAACGTCGGTGTCTCCTGGATCTCTTGGGGCTGGGTGATCCAGAAGAGGATTTCGACGGAGGTCTCCGTTTTTCTGATCTTCCCCGGGAGAGGATCCAGGCTCCCGGGTGAGCGGTCTGCCGACCCAAGGTGAAGGGGGCCGGTACTGGAGGGGGAAGAGGAGGAGCAGTGGGGCCATGTCCCTTTTAATGGTGTCCCACCAGTAAGTGAAGAGATCCTTCACTTCCGCTATAGAAAGTCGAGCAGCGGCCCAGGTGCGGTGGGCAGTCGTCGAGGTCAGCGTCGGCTCCATGGGGCCTCGGGTAGGCGAGGGGCCCTGGGAGTTTAGCGAGGCCGGGTCGCCTGTCTGGTCCTCGGGCTGCGTTAAGTCCTCCTCAGTCAACGCTTCCGACTGACGCCGGTCGGAGGCATGGGGAGCCTCTTCAGGCGGAACGGACGCTGGTCCCCAACCGTGTCCGCTGGATGGTTTACCGACGACGGCCGTCCGCCGATGACGGCTCCAGGGAGGAATGACGACGCCGGCGATGGTCGTGGCCGGGCGCCGGGTCCACAGGTCTCTTTAACGTGTGAGCTCCAAAGTTTTGCGAGGAGGTACAGAAGACGACGGACGCCGGGAGCCAAAGGGCGGGAACCCGACTTATGATGATGGTGATGGCGCTCCCCGGACTTCGCCAAGGCCTTGGAAGAGGAAGACGACGACGGCCTGGCGGACTTGGCCTGAGAAGAAGAAGGCTTTCTTACCGCAGCCAGGGAAGGCTAAGAGCTGGCCCTGGAAGGAGAGCGGTCGGACCGAGAACCGGAGCTGCGGGACTCCGAAGCCCTGGACGGGGACCTGGAAGGGGCCTTCTCCCTTCTTTTCTCTGCATGCTTGTGGGATTTGGACGAAGATTCCCCCTTGGAGGACATGGTCTTCAGTTTTCCCTCCAACAAAAAAGCCTGGAGGGCCTTCTGACGTCGGATCCTGGTTTGGCTGTTGAAGCCCTGGCAAAATGAACAGGCCCGGGTATCATGGTCTGGGCCCAGGCACCTAACACAGGCCGTGTGAGGGTCCTTGAAGGGGATCTGTTTCCCGCAAGCACACTTGGAGGGATGACCGGAGGTCAGAGGACATCAGCAACAATCTTGCTTGAAGAAAAAGAATTTCCGGAGCTCTGAACCACAGCGTCCTGTATGGACTGGAACCGAGAGGGTCGAGACATGCAAGTCGGCCGGGGAAGAACTGGGGAATCTGTTGAGACCCGCCCTTTTGTACCTGCCGGCGTCGGAGGCGGACCGACGTCAAGGTCCCCGCTGGAAGATAGCTAGCTAGAATTTTCCGTGGGGTCCTGACGCCTGCCGCTTCAGTTCTAATGGTGTAACCTGCTGCAAGAGCTGTGTCTCGAAGTAAGATCCGCCAATTCTGTTTTGTACGTGGAGGTCATGTTCCACAACTCTGTATTTCCAAGTGGAACATTACCTGAACATCATTCCCCCAGTTTTACTGCTATACTGCCATAAATAGCAACCTGCTGTTGTGTTGTACTGGATAGTTATTGCTCTGAGTGGGTTGAACTACTGCTGAATGTGGGCAAGCTCAAGATGTGATAGATCACCCCCCCCCCCGGATGGTGGCTCTTTTATCACTTCAGCAGTATTTGAGTTTGCTTTTCTATTCTATCAATTTTGTATTCATATTTTTTTATGAAAAAATAATGCACAGTATAAATAACTGAATGTAACTGTCACATTGTAACCATAAGATGCTCAGTGTCAATAAAGAAAGCATAAAAAAAGAAAAATAATTCTACATATGATGGGCTGGGGATTTGGGGGCGGTAGACACCACTAGCATCAAGGTGGGGGACCACTAGCACTAGGGTTATATACATGTCAGGGACAGGGCAACTGGGGGGGGGGGCAGCTCAGAGCCGATAATGGGCATGCGAATAGCCCCTTAGAACCTTGCATGTCCAATGGGCTCATTTGCATGGGTCCCTTTGAATACTGCAAATAGCGCTCTGAGGCTATCCATTCTGGTGACATACTTCGGAAGCCCTGTCAGAGCAGCACTAAGTGGCTTAGCATTGGGCCAACATGGCGCTATGTTCCAGTCGAATAGTGCCGGTGCACTATTGACTGAATACAGCATCTTCAGGCACCGCACAAAGCGAAATAAGTGCTGCATTGTTCAAATCCTGCTTTCGTGTCTTTGAATAGTAGGCCCCTGATGTTCTAAGGTCAATCTGCCATCTACAATGACACCCTGATTCCTTACCTTCTCCAACAGCTCGTAGTTAGCTGGCCTTGTGGTGCTGAGGTTGGCGGCTGGACAACACACCTCGCGTCAGGCAGCGGCCCAGGTTCGGGAACGAGCTCGGATCACTGGGGGCTGGCAAGGGCAGGAGAGGATTGAGCATTCGGAGGACTGCTCTCCTCTCCTGGGGGTGGGTTGCATCTCCCAGTGGAGACTGGGGGCATCGCAACAAGCAGGACACACACTACTGGGGTATGGAGGAGGCGGCGGACAGCTTGTGGACGGGTGCAGGAGTGTGCCCATTGTGCACCGGCCATCATTGCATGTCCGGACCTCCGGGAATGAAAAGCAGGAAAAACCCTGGCACCCAGACAAGCGAAGGTGGGGCCAGAGGACATCCCCCACACCCACCGCTGGGTCCAACTCGGCTGGTTGCTGTTCTCTCTCCTCAACTCCCGGCAGTCCTTCCTAGATTGTAGATGGGCGCCGGAGGTAAGCAGTCCACCCGAGAAGGAGAGTGCTCAGAGCCAGGGGCCGGGTGGTTAGTGGAGATAGAGGAGATCTCCTGGGAGCAGCAGACCAGTCCAAGAGGTCCTCAGGCTGGGCGAGACACAAGACGCTCTGTGTGCCCCACTGGAGAGAGGCCGATAGGACCAGAGAGGAGATAAAGAAAGTTGAAAAAAAAAATGCTCATAGTTTAGTGCCATTTAACGATGACAGCAAGGTACTATCACTATTCATTGCTGCCCCAAAATGACCAGGTGTCACCAGTAGCACCTCGGTCTTAGATGAATTCAGTTTGAGCCAGCTTGATGCCATCCACTCCTGGATTTCTGCAAGACACCTATCCAGGATAATCACTGTGTTGACCCTATCAGGTACACACAAGGAGATCTGGGTATCATCTGCATAGCAGTGAAAACCCAGACCATACTGCCTAATGAGCTCTCCCAACAGCAACAAGTACAAGGCAAATAACATGGGGGCTTGAATCGACCCCTGAGGCACCCCACAGCAGACAGTAGCAGCCTTTGAGATGTTACTGCTCAGTGCTACCTGCTGCACTCTGCCAGACAGGCAGGACTCAAACCAGTGCAAAAACTGACAATGAGCCCCCATAATACCTCAAAGGGGCCAATGGCACCACATGATCCACCTTATCAAAAGCCAAGGAGAGAGATGAAAATTATGTACTCACCATAATTCTTGATCTTCCAGGATATCTTCACCATTCAGCACTGGTGGGTCTCAGCCAGAGGCGCAAGACCCTGAGGGAGCGTATAGCTTTAAGACCTTTCTGGAGGAGGGGTGCCAACGTCAGAAATGACACCGCATCCAAGGCAGATGTATGATGCGGCGCTCGTGGACTGGCCAGTAACCGACGCTGACCCCCTCCTTCCTTAGTTCTGTCCACCTAGGAGAGGAAAAAGGGTAAGAAGACAGGAAAAGGGTGGGGTAAGGAAGCCCAAGGGATAGGGAAAAGGATATAGGAAATAACTAAACAAGGAAATAAACTGACCAGAAGAGAGCTGACATTTTCTGGGCAGAGGGACTTGAACTGGCAAGGGATGGCCAACACAACTGGGCAGCTGAAAGAGAAAGAACAAGGAGAAAAGAGAGAGCACACCTAATTCTCGGTTTAAATAAATTAGACCAGGAGAGCTGGCGTGCCCTCAGCCTCAGACTGATGCTTTCTGAAATGGCTGACTAACAAGCAGGATAGTCCAGAGAGGACTATCCAAAGAGTAGTTTGCAAGGAAGAAAAAAATACTCACCTTAGTAATGTTGTTTCTTCTAATGGAGTCTTGCTGTATTCTGACATATGCAGTGATGTCCAACCTTTGAACTGTCCGGAGATGATAGAGTTAACTTTCCATGCCAGGCATGGAACGCTGAGCTCGAGCTCGGTTGAGACTCTGTCTGTTGCTGTTTGAACTCAAACCGTCAGATCTTACTAGCTATACTCACTGGGTGTCCTGTGTGGAAACTGGAACTTACAGTAGCCAACTGGCTACTAAATATATTAAAAGATTTTTGGTCCCAAAACAAAGACTCAAGTCAGGAAACCCAAAAATAAAACAAAACACAACACCCACACACCCAAACTAAAGCGGTGAGGAAAGAAGGGTGAGGGCACCTCCCGAGTAGCTGCACTGCTACTGCCACCCACATCCCAAAACCCAGGTTCTGAGAGGGAGGTGGAGCAGAATACAGCAAGACTCCATTAGAAGAAACAACATTACTAAGGTGAGTAATTTTTCTTCAAACAACATGAGTCTTGCTGTATTCTGACATATACAGACTACCAAGCAGTACCTCCATGGAGGAGGGACAGAACCTACTTTGGAAATAGGCTCTGAAGCACTGCTGTGCCAAACCGAGCATCACTCCTAGCCTAGATATCCAGAGAGTAATGCTTGGTAAAAGTATGTACTGATTTCCAGGTGGCTGCTTGACAAATCTCTAAGATAGGAATATCCCTGGCAGCAGCCATGGAAGCAGCTGTACCTCTGGTAGAGTGAGCCCTCAGGCCTGAGGGTGGGATCCTACCTAGTTTTTCATAGCAAAACTGAACGCAAGAGAAACTCCACCTGGCAATAGATCTCTTAGTGGCAGGTTTTCCCTTACCAACCTCGTCATAAGTGAGGAACAGTTGGAGGGAGTCAAACCTGTGACCCTTGGTGCACTCTATGTAGTAGCTAAGGGCCCTTTCACATCCAAACTGTGCAGCCTCCTCTCCCCAGAGGAGGAATGGTCAGTGAAGAAAACAGGAAGAGACATAGACTGGTTAAGGTGGAAATCTGAAACCACCTTAGGCAAAAACTTCCTATTAGTCCTGAGGACCACCTTATCACTATGGAAAGAGATAAAATCAGGTTCCACTGACAGGGCCTGTAACTCACTTATGCGTCTGGCAGAAGTGATGGCCACCAAGAAAACAGTTTTCCAAGTCAAGGACTTAAGCTCTGCTGAGGACAAAGGCTCAAAAGGGGGTTGCATAAGCTGAGCAATGCAAACATTAAGGTCCCAAGCAGGGGCAGGGTCCCTGAAGGGAGGATTGGTATGCAGCAATCCCTTGAAAAATTTTGAAAATACAGGATGAGCTGAAAGGGAAGAGTGCTTGCCCACTGAGAGGAGGGCAGAGACAGCTGCCAGATGCACTCTTAGTGTAGCTGGTCTGAGTCCCAAGCTATTAAGATGAACCATATAGTCAAGGACTGTGGGCAGGCCAGCAGACTCTGGAGAAATATGCTTCCCAGAGCACCGTATAGTAAATCTTTTCCACTTGGAATTGTAAGTGTTTCTGGTGGAAGGCTTTCAAGAAGCCTTTAAGATATCCAGAACACCTTGAGAGAGGTGCAAATCAGCAAACTCTAACTCTTCAAGAGCCAGGCCTTGAGATTGAGAGATTTGAGATTCGGATACCAAACCCTCCCCTGAGCACATGTTAACAGGTTGTAATTCCTGGGAAGAGACAGGGGAAGGTGGATTGCTTAGGACAACAAGAGAGGGTACAAGGGCTGTCTGGCCCAGTCTGGAGCAATCAGAATCACCTTGCAGGATTAAGACCTAATTTTGACTAGCACACTGAACAGGAGAGGGAAGGGGGGAAAAGCATACAGGAACTTCCCTTCCCAATTGAGAACTAGGGCATCCAGTGGGACTGAGCCCAACACTGGGGGCCTGCAGCAAAAGAGAGGAAGTTGGTGATTGTCTGGGGCTGCAAAAAGATCTATCTGTGGGGTGCCCCATCTGGAGAAGATCACCTTCAAAATCAGGGGATCCAGAGACCATTCGTGATGACCCTGAGATATCCTGCTGAGAGCATCTGCCAGGACATTGTCCTTCCCTGGGAGGTGCACTGCTGTAAGAGAGGTGTTCAGGGAATAGGCCAGAGACCACAACTTCATTGCCTCTGTGCACAAGGCCATAGACCAAGTGCCCCCTTGCTTGTTAATATACCACATTGTGGTGGTATTGTCTGTCCTGATCTGAACTACTTTGTTCTGAACAGACTTGGAAAAAGCTTGAAGTGCTAGAAACACTGCTCTGAGTTCTAACAGATTGATGTGAAGCAGAGATTCCCGAGGAGACCACAACCCTTGGGTGGCCAGGTCCCCCAAGTGGGCTCCCCACCCCAAGAGGGAGGCATCAGTAGTAAGGATTAGAGAATGAGACTGAGTGACAAAAGGAACTCCCTGTCTTAGATTGTCCTGATCCTGCCATCACTGTAATGCCTGGTTCGAGTTACTGGGATTAGTTTGGTCAAAGGATCCTTTTTCTGAGACCAGAAGGCTCTCAAGTGGAACTGAATGTCCCTCATTTGAAATCTTGCTCCCTGGACCACTGCTGTAGAGGCAGCCATGTGTCCCAGGAGCTGCAGAAAATGTCTTGCTGGTCGAGACACCTGAAGGGTGAATGAAGAGGTCAGTGAGATAAGGGTCCTTGCCTTGTGCAGGGGAAGGAAGGCTCTTGCCTTTACTGTATCCAGCTCTGCCCCATGAAGGTGAGGAGCTGCACAGGCTCTAGAACTGACTTTGAAAGATTCAGAAGGAAACTTAGAGAAGTGAGCAGTTGCTGAGTTATCTGTAGGTGTGACTTAACTTGGTCTGGAGACTGGCTTACTATGAGCCAGTCGTCCAGGTATGGAAGATGGAGATCTTTTTTCTCCTTAAGAAGGCAACCACTACTGCCAGGCATTTTGTGAACACCCTTGGAGCAGAAGCTAGTCTGAAGGGCATTGCTCTGAATTGGTAATGGCCTGAGGGCAGCTCGAACCTGAGGTACTTTCGGTGGGAGCTTCTGATGAGAATATGGAAATAGGCATCCTTGAGGTCCAGGGAAACTAGCCAGTCCCCTGGCCTTAGAGAGGGTAGAATTATTCCCAGAGTCACCATTTTGAACTTTGGCTTTAAAAGGTGCTTGTTTAAATAACTGAGATTCAGGATGGACCGCCATTCTCCTGTCTTTTGGGGTTAGGAAGTACCTGGAGTACAACCTTTCCCTTGTGTAGGGTGGAACCTCTCTATGGCTCTCAGAGCCAAGAGGGAAGAGACCTCATCTAGGGCAAGTGCCTCTGAAGGACTTGCAGGAAAGGATCTGGTTCTCATCTTTGGAAATTTTTTGAAGCTGAGAACCAGTCTCTGGCTTACTACTTCCAGGATCCATTTGTCTGATGTTAAAGACATCCAGTCCTGGACAAAGTAAGCCAGCCTGCCCCCTTACCGGTGGTGGAGAATCGGCCCTGGCAAACCCATCAGGGTGCCTGTTTGGCAGGGGCTTTAGGCTGAGGGGTGGAAGCAGGCCTCCTTGTACCCCGTCTGCCTCTCCCTCTGAAGAACCCCCTATGAGCATAAGCAGAAGAGGAGGCCTGGGCTTGGTAGAAAGGCCTATGAAAAGGCCTGCCCCTGCCCCTGGAATGCTGCCTCTGGGGAGTGGCTTGCCTTTCCTTGGCCTGAGCACTCCTATAGGTGGTCCTGTATTCGTCCATTTTCTTCATGTAGTTCTCTGCTTGCTCCCCAAACAGAGAATTACCCACAACAGAAAAATCCATGGCCTTAGTCTGGGTATCCTGAGATAGGCTAGTACATCTCAGCCAAGCCATCCTCTGAAGGGCCACAGATGTAGCCATGACTCTAGATGAAACATCACTGGAGTCCACTGCAGCATGGAATTGCACCTTGGATGCCTCAATACCATCTGCAGCCACCTGCTCCAGCTCCTGGCAAGCTGGCCAGGGACCTGTTTAGCTAAGGCCATTACAGTGTCCCATCTAGATTTCTGATATCTAGCTGTATAGGCCATATAATTAGCCTGCCTGAGTCCCAAGGATGCTGCCATGTACTGTTTCTTTGCCATGGCATCAATCCTCCTGGAGTCCTTATCTGGGGGGTGTGAAGCCAAGGGTATATTTGCCTTATCACAGGCAGCAGCCTGCACTACCCCAACATGGCTGCATTGCTGGGTAATGAACTCCGTATCAGAGCCTGAGAGAGTATACCTCTTGTCCATTCTCTTGTCCACAGGAGGTATAGAATTAGGAGTCTTTAAAATTGTTATTGTCTGTTTCCTAAAGGACTTATGAAGGGGAATAGACAGCCTCCCAGACTCTGGGATATCCATCATTTCAACATAGTCAGGCTCTTCCTGGTCGTCTACAGCTTCTTCCATAGGAAGCTGAAGAGTTTCAGCCACTTTTGTAAAACATATAAATGGGAAGGGGACCAGAAAGCCTAGGAGGAGAAACCCCTGAAGGTCTGTCTGGGAGATGTCCGGTCAATGGGCACATCCAGACTTTCGAATCACCATCACTATCCTCATACTCTCCTTCCTCCTCCTCCTCCGGTTCATAAAAATCTTCTAAATTATAATCTGGAACGGGGAACCAACCGAACAAACCCCTTCGATGGTGCGGTTCAGTCAAATTTCAAGTTAGCGACTGAACAATCCTTATCGCTTTGGCTATTTCATCAGCAGTCGGAGAAAGAAGTTGTGGATCCGCACCGCTGATTTATCCCTTCTTTTCTTATAACCGAACCGACCTCAGAGTCGGTTCTCCTTTGCTCAAGAAGTTTCTGCTCTGAGGGCACTCCTTCTGGTCCGGTTCAACCGAACCGGCTGGCCATCCGGGTCAGCGGACTTCTTGGCCTCCCTTTCCCTGAGCCTACCAACTCTCTTTTCCAGGGTAGCTGCAGGAAAATTCTTGCAAATCTGGCAGTCTGAATCGAGGTGGTCAAACCCCAGACAATAAACACAGGTGGTGTGGGGGTCAGCCTTAGCAAAGGCTTCCCCACGCACACTACTGTGTTGAAACCCAGTGGGCCTGGTTTTTCCTTTGGGTTTCTCAGACATGGCCAGTCCTAACAAAACTTACGCTTTTTTCAGCAATCCGCCAGGCAAGACACCCTTATCGGTTCCTGACCGTGTTACGGGTCATGGAAAAAAACGTAATGAAATCCAGTTTTTTTAGAACTGATAAGGACCGGTTACCACACTCTAAAAGAAGAATAAACTTTTTGAACAAACCTGATCGGTTCAAACCGAACCGATCCCACGTTTACAAGTTCCACACAGAAGAACAAGAAAATAACCTATCTAGTACTCACGATACCACAGACAGAGAGACTGAACCGACAGGTTAATGGATTAAATTCGGGCTCAAAACCGAGGAAAACGTACTTTAACCGACAAACTTGAACCGAGCAAAGGAGAAATTCCAGAGCGACTGTTCAGTGAGGCAAAGTAAAGAATCTGACGGTTTGAGTTCAAACAGCAACAGACAGAGTCTCAACCGAGCTCTGCTCCATGCCTGGCATGGAAAGTTAACTCTTTCATCTCCGGGGCAGTTCAAAGGTTGGACATCACTACATATGTCAGAATACAGCAAGACTTCATGTTGTTTTAAAGGAGCATTTCTCTGAGTCAAACTAAAATGTGAATCAGAAGAAAATAAGGGTCCTGGGAGGAGCTAGTAGTTCTAGAATTCCATCTCTAAACTAAGGAGGTAAATCGCAAGTTGCATGAACCAGGGAAGAAGGCAGGCCTTGATCTAGCAGAGCAAAGGCTAGCCCAGGGTTTTCAAGTTGAGAGTCAGCCAAACAATGGCAAGGACTAAGAGAAGCTACTCCAAGGAGAAAAACAAGAATCAGAAACATAGCCAGGGGAATAGAAGTATTCCCCTCCCATGCTGTCTCTTGTACCGGGAAAACTATCAAGGCAATAAGAGAAGAAAAATGTGACAGGCACACGAATAGTGGTCTACAAGAGGGACATGAACTGGTAAGGAAAAAGGCTACTGAACGAAAAACAGGTAGCATTTGACTAGCATAGCCCTCCAAGCTCTGTCCCAGGAGGAATCAGGTGAGAGTCCAACAGCAAAAAATGAAAATGACATACCTACCATAATTCTTGATCTTCCTGTGTATCTTCATCATTCATCACTGGTGGGTTTAAGCGGAGGCACTAGGACCCGCAGGAAGCTTTTTAGCTTTAAAGGCTTTCTCTATCTGGAGAGGGCCAGCAGCAGCACTGCCCTTGAGGCCGACATATTACGCTCACAGGTTGGCCATTAATGGACGCCGGCCTCTTCATCCCCTCAGTTCTGCTTGCTGGAGAGGGTAACTAGAGATAGAGAAAGTGGGAGGAGGGTGGAGCAAGGAAGCCCAAGGGATAGGAAAAGGAAAGGATATAAACTGAAAAAAGGAAATAAACCGGCCACAAGAAGAGGGGTAGGAATCTAACAGGGTCTGGAAGATGGACCCCAACCACCGGGCAAGCGAGGGGAGGGGAGGAGAAGGGGTAGAGAAGGAGGGAAAGAAATTATCAAGAAAAATAATAAAGGAAAGAAGGGGAGAGATATGGAGAGAGAGAGAGAGAGAGAGAGAGAAGGAGAGGAGGAGGAACATCCCCTCCAGAGTGCTCAAAGTTTTCTCCTGGTGGACCAAAGGGAGGACCTTAAACTTCACTGTCACCCTTTTTTTTTTTTTTTTAGGAGCATGATGACAAGCGAGCTATCCTGAAGAGCTCAAGATTCAGGAAACTGAATCTACTAAGGGCATAGAAGGATTTAAGACCTCACAAGAGTGAGCCTCTAAACGGAGCCAATGTCATGACAGACCAGGTGCAACCCCAAGGTCCGCTAAAGAAGAAGGCTATATGCTCGCAACCCACTCTCCGCCCTGGCAAAAAGAGGTGGGGACAGGACCCACCTCAGGACAAAGTCTCCTCGGAGAAGTCCAAAAGGAAGGGAGGTCCTGGGGCATAGGAAGAGTCGTTGGGCCCTATGCCCGGCACCAGCAGTGGTGGTGAGACAAACGATGATGACCTCTAGAAGAGGTTCAGGACCTCCGGAAAAAAACAGAGGGGACTGTGCCCCACTGGAACCCAGGAGTGGGTTACATGTGGGGGTTAAAGGTGAGCCAGTAAGGGCTTCACAAGAAAGGAGGAGATCCCTGGAGCCTCTGTGATGGCAACAGGAGCTCAGTCAGGGAGTCTGGGCGGATTGTTTTAGGGAAGAGGAGCCTGTTAGGGACAGGATCCTCTAGGTCCAGAGAGTCCCCAAGAGAGTACCCCCATCACCGGCAAGCAGGGCCCAGAGGAGCCCCTAAGAAGAAAGGGCAAGAGCTCCTGCTTTCCCTCCCCCAAGAGGTGGGTCCCTGGTGCTTCAAATGAAGTGGCATGGAACCCGGAGGTACTAGCAGGAAATTGCCCACAATTGACCTCAACTGGGCAGAAAACAAGCAGGGAGGTGGCACTGCCCAGAGGCTGGGGCCCAAGAGGGGACAGAGGGTGAGAAGCAGTGATGAATGGTGAAGATACACAGGAAGATCAAGAATTACAGTAGGTACGTAAGTTTCATATCTTACCTGTGTCAATCTTCAAAATTCATCACTGGTGGGCGAGTGCCAACCACCACAAAGTGACACTGGCACCTCCCTGAAGGCTAAGTTTAGCCTTCAGCCTCTTGTGGTTAACTCACAACAGGAGGGGGCCCATCATGAGTCTGGCCAGACCCGCTACTGTTCAGGGTAAGGGCAGCCTCCTGGCCTGCAGGAGAGGAAGGCACCCGACAGTTCCCGCCGGGTCTATGGGGGAAAGGCCCCAGAATGGTGGAGGCAGTTACCTTACGCTGGCCAGAGGTGACAACTCGGAGAGGCAGAGCCACGCCATCCGCCTAATGCAGACTGCTGATCCCAGAATCCTGGAGGCTACCGTGTTGGTGTCATAAGATGCCTGCGATTGGTGTCTCGCCAGCTCCAGGCCTTGAGTGGAAATGGCAGTAGCTCACCTAGTTGCCTTGCTATCAGGCATGGCTGACAGGATCTCACCCAGCATAGCCCACAGGCACCTTACATAGGTCACCATGTGTGCCTGATGTGCCACAATGGAGAGTAAGAGGCACGCCAAAAAGAAAACTCTTCTGCCTCAGCGATCGAACTCCGCAGATTCCATCTCTGGAGGGCAGTCTCTTGACAGGCACAGATGCCCAAGAAGGTGTATTTAGCCACTCCAAGTTCGATCGGGGGTGGGGCACAGATCCTGGAGACCTGGTGGGAGTGCAATACCTGCGCTGACAGTCCTGAGGGACTGGAAAAGAGGAAGTAAGAAGCTGCTAGACGCAGTGAGAGTCCTCCATGAAGGGATGAGGCAATGAAGGGATCACCACTGATTCTTGGCTGTATTTCTCAAGGAATGCCAGTGTCGCACCCACAGGATTGCGTTGGGTGGAAGGGGAAAGATGGAGTTCCTCCAGCACTGTCGTCAGAAACCACTGATACTCCATGAAGTCAGCATCAGAAGAATGGTAAGAGAGGGAGTCCTCTTTCTCGGAGGAGGAAGTTGATGACGTGGAGGAACTCTGCATGGCCCTAAAATAAAGAGGAAAAGCACTCGCCATTAGCCTATACTGCTCCCAAGTGAGGGACCCCAAGGGACCAGAAAGACCTGGGAGAAGAGGGGGGAGGAGGCAGAGAGGAAGGAGGGTGGGAAGAATGGTCCTGGGAGACCGAAGCCCCTCTGCCAGGGCTGTGGGCACAAGTGGGGGATGACACCCTAGTGAGGGGGCTGTGCTGCGTAGTCACCACCTGCTTCTCAATCCTCCCTGAGCCAGCAGGATGAAGCCCTAGGGGAGAAGACCCCTGGTGAGGAGGCTGGAGCCATACAGACCCAGAAGGGCGGCCCCTGTCCCCACCCACAGCAGGATTCCAACCCCTAGATGGGGAGGGAGAGCCCGGCCCAGTGCTCCAACTCCGTCCCAGGGTGACTGAGACTACTGGGGCAGAACGGGAGGCTGACTGGGCCCCCATTCCCCTGACTCAGAGGACTGTTATCTGCCCCTCAAAAGAGGTCCTGCCTTGGCAACTGCTTTAAGGGAAGGGGAAGAGAAAAGCCAGCACCCAGGTTGGCCTCTAACTCCCCCTCGGACTCTGTGTCAGTACTGATAGTTGATGCAGCACCGGAGATGATATTCCCGACAGAACAAACCAAGGGGTGGTGCTGTCACCTGAAGCGGCACTGATATCGATGTTGATGTGACCACAAATGCACTGACCCAAGAAATGATGCCGACCGCGGCACCGTCACTGAGCGTGGTGCCGTCATCCGAAATGGCACCAGAGCTCTCCACAGCACCAGCAGAGTGGAAGGCGGTGTTGCACATGGTGTCGACCCTCGAAACTGTACCTAGAGAAGAACACCTCTTGCTGAGTCCGGGGAACGTCCGTTACTCCAGGGAACTTGGCTGCCAATCCGGGTCATCCTGGTCATCCTCTGATTCTGGGGAGAAGACTATGACAACCCCCAGAGAGGCAACTCCGGACACTCTATCTGTCCCAGCACTGAGGGCGGTGTCAGGAGGGGACTCAGCGGCAATGGTGGTGCCACCATGCTCACCAGCACCGGAGTTGGTGCCCAGGAGCTGAAGTCGCATCCCCCTGTAGCCCCTGAGAGAACCACCGATGCAGGCCCCGCATATAGCCGAGACCTCGACACTGGGGTTGGCCAGTTCCCCAAAGGGGAACCAGGCCATGAGTGGATCACGACCAGCCCCTTGGAGGAGGCTGACCATCCCCCCCAATTGCTTGCCCAGGCCTACGGTCTCAGCGAGACCTGAGTCAACTAAGGCCTGTTACTCCCTGGTGCATACAGCAGCAGGGCGGCCCGGGAAGAAGGCCCAGGGACCTTACCTTTGTGACCCTTGTGTGATGCTGACCATTGAAGGTTGGGGGGGTTGCTGCCCAACCTCACTGCATGGATAACTAAGATGCGGAAGTCCATGGAGAAGCAGGCATCGCATTGATCCAAGTCGTGGTTTGGTCCTAGGCAGGTGAAGCACCGGTCATGCGGGTCTGTTATGGAGAAATGACTACTGCAGGGGCACTGACGCATCGGGGTAGTCCCCGCCTTAGAATACTTTTGCCCCCAACCTGACATGATCTGCCGTGCACAAAAATAACAAAAATGAAGTAAAAAACTCGATGCCAAACTGTAATAAAATAAAAAAACGGTTCGGTAACGGCATTGAACTAATTGGCGTTGAGTAGACCAACGTACGAATCAGCAGAACCAAGTTTCTGGAAGCTTCAAAGTGAAAATCGCTGTTCCAACAGAGTTGAGCTGTCCATAATGGTGGGAAAAGCAGAATTGAGGGGATGGAGGGGCTAGCGTCCATTGCTGGCCAACCTATGAGCGTCATGTAATATGTTGGCCTCCTGGGCGGCACTGTTCCCGACGTCGGCCCCTCCTCCAGATAGGGAAAACGCTTTTTAAAGCTAAAAAGCTTCTTGCGGGGGCCCACCACCTCTAGCTTGAACCCACCAGTGATGAATGGTGAAGATTGACACAGGTAAGATCTATAGGTTATTCCCTTTGAAGTAATAATAAGGTACAGGAGCAGTAAGCCTGCTACAACAAAATATCTCTGTGTAACTCTCTCTCTTCTCAAAGGAAAAAGTTTTGTTTTTTTGTTTTAATGGTGAAAAAGAGCCAATAGAAACACAGAATTTGATAAGGACCACTTGGCCCACCTAATCTGCCCATGTTCCCTACCTACCTACTGTCACACCGTAGACCCTACTTGATCTCTGACTTCACCACCCCCTTTCCCTGCTTCTAAGGCTCCCTTATACTTATCCCATGCCTTCTTAAATCCCATTATAGTTTTTGCTCCCACTACTTCCCCAGGGAGGCTGTTCCAGGCATCTACCACCCTTTCTGTGAAGAAGTGTTTTCTTACATTTCCCCTGATTCTACCCCTCAGCTTCATCACATGACCCCTTGTTCTTGGGCATCCTTTTCTCTGACAAAGGCTTCCCTCTTGAATCTTATTAATACCCTTGAGGTATTTCAAAGTCTCTATCATATCCCCCTTTCCCTCCTTTCCTCCAGTCTGTACATATTAAGGTCCTTCAGTCTCTCCTCATAGGGCTTTTGATGCAGATCCCGCACCATTTTAGTTGCCCTCTTCTGGACTGCCTCAGCTCTGTCTATGTCCTTTCAGAGATGAGGACTCCAGAAATGGACTCTAGGTGGGGTCTCACTAGAGACTGATACAGAGGTATCACCATGTCCCTCTTTCTGCTGTTGATACCCCTCCCTATACACCCTAGCATCCCACTGGCTCTTCCCATTGCCTTGTGACATTGTTTGGCCACCTTTAGGTCATCTGATATGATAACATCCAGGTCTCTTTCCTGTTTGGTGGTGGTCAGTACCACTCCCTCTGTTTTGTACTCTGATCCTGGGTTTCCACATCCCAAGTGCATGATTCTGCATTTTTTTTTTTCACTGAAAAGAACAGTTACGTAAGAACTTATCACAACAGTAGATGTTCACGGGGATCTCAGTCATCAGGTCACACCATAGGAACTTCACCATCAGTGAAGCAGGATTCCCACAGAAGATTTTCAGTAGAACAACTGGGGGCCCCCCATGCCGACATCACCTGCCGATGTCATCGACCCTATGAAGGCATGAGCGGCACAGCTCCCTCCTCAGTTCTTTCCCCCCGGAGACTAAGGGAGCATATCCATGCCATGGGGGACTGAGGACAGAGCGAGGTGCCCAGGACAAAATAAAAATCTGGATACACCAGTTAGCCAGTTCTGAGAAGAGAATGGGAAGGAAGGCAGACCTGATGACTGAGATCCCCTCGAAGATCTACTGTTACGGTAAGTTCTTAGGTAACTGTTCTATCTTCACTGGGGGATCTCAGTCATCAGGTCACACCATAGGAATGAGTCCCAAGCAGTTACAGGTGCAACAGAACAGTCTGGGAGGAAGGCCAACCAAAGGTTAGGACAAGTGGCCCTGCAGAACAACCCTGTCAAAATCTGCACAGGCTCTAGAAGCAAAGTCCAGATTGTAGTGCTTGGTGAAAGTATGGATGGTGCTCCAGGTGGCAGTCGCACAGATGTCAGTGGCTGAGACCCCTTTGAAACAGGCCACAGAGGTAGCCATGCCCCTTGTGGAATGGGCTTTCACCGCCCCTGGCAACTCTTTGCCATGCTTGTTGTAACAGAACACAATACAATGTGCCAACCATTTGGACAAACATTGTTTGGAAACCTGAATGCCCTCTCTTTCTGGGGCAAAAGAAACAAAAAGCTGCTTAGACCTTCTGCAATCCTTGGTATAGAGCAGATAATAGTTCAAAATTCTGCACATGTCTAATGTATGGAGCAGTGCTTCCCCTGGACTGGCATGCACTGGAAAAGGAACTGGTAGGTGGATAGATTGGTTCAGGGTAAACTCAGAAACCACCTTGGGGAGAAACTTAGGATTCATGCAAAAAGACACCCAGTCTTTGTGAAAAATCAAGTAGGGCTTTTCACACCAGAGAGCCTGAAGTGTGAAAATCCTTTGAGCAGAAGTAATAGCAACCAAAAATAACATTTTCCAAGAAAGCATAGCTCGCAAGTCGCCGCTGGCTCAAAAGGAGATGGTCAATTTCTCCAAAACAAAATTTAAATCCCAAGCTGGGACAGGGGAGCTGATTGGAGATTTCAGGTGCATGATGCCTATGAAAGGTATGTGACACATCTAGCTGAGCCATGGTACGGCCGCCCATGGGCTTGTGAAAGGCAAAAATAGCCAAAAGGTGTTCCTTGAGGGAGGAGTATTGGAGACCCGAGTCTGACAGGGAGATCAGGTAGTCCAGAATCTGGCTCACTAGACAAGTGAAAGGGTCCGGATGATGTTTGGCAGCCCAGATGTCAAACCTTTTCCACTTCATAACATGCATGGAGGGCTTCTGAGCTGCCACAAGGACACCAGCTACATGTTGAGATACTCAGAACTGGGCAATGGCTACCTCCAAAGGAGCCAGGCATGAAGCCGAAGGGACTTGAGGTTCAGATGGACCAGGGTCCCCTGAGCTTGCATCAGCAGATCCCTGTAAAGGGGTAGGAGAACCAGAGGTTCCTCCACTAAATGTTGCAGTAATGGAAACCATATCTGCTGTGGCCAGTATGGTGCGATGAGGATCATGCTGGCCCCCTCCATCTGCAGTTTGATTAGCACCCTCTGAATGAGGGCATGGAGAGAAGCCATAAAGGAACCCCTCGCTTTAGGAGAGGGACAACGTGTCTCACCAGAAAACTCCAGGCCCTGGATCTAGTGAGCAGAAATTGGGCAGTTTTGTGATGAGTGGGGATGCAAAAAGGTCCAACTCTGGACAACCCCTTCTGTCAAACAGATCTTCTATGATGGATAAGAGAAGTTCTCATTCATGCATGCTGGTCTGAGTCTGGCTGAGACTGTCTGCTAGCGTGCTGAGCACACCTGGGATGTGGACTGCTGAGAGGACGAGGCCATGGTCCAGTGCCTAGTACCAGACTCTGATGGCCTCCCTGCACAGAGGGTATGAGTGCAATCCCCCCCCGGCTTGTTGATGTAGTAGACAACATTGAGGCTGTCTGACTTAATCAACAACTGACCCGGAAGGAGATGGTTCTGAAAGGCCTGCATGGCATACAGGAGCACCCGCATCTTGAGGACACTAATATGCAGAGACGTCTCAATCTGGAACCATGACCCCTGAGTCTGACAAGGACCCAGGTCTGCCCCCCCAGCCTGAACCAGAGGCATCCGCAGTGAGAATCTGCTGGGGGGAGGAGATCAGGAATGGGACTCCTTGTAACAAGTTCCGGAGGCCCATCCACCACAGGAGCACCTTGCAGATTGGAGAGGAGACCAGCACTGGCTGTTCCAGGTCATCTGTGCGTTGATCCCACTGCACCTGGAGGGTCCACTGGAGCACCAGCATGTAGAGTCTGGCCAAGGGAACCCTGGCAATAGCTGCAGCCATGAGTTCTAACAGTCTTAAGTACACCCTCATAGGGACGTAACTTCTCTGGGCAACCTCCTGAGCCTGGGAAATGAGGCACTCCACTCTGTTCTGGGGTAGTAAGGCCTGCCTTGTGCCAAGTCCAGCACCGCCCCTATGTACTGCAGTCTCTGGAATGGGATCTAGATGGACTTGGACAGGCTGACAGTGATGCCCAGAGAGTGGAACAACTGGACAGTCCTCTCCAGGGTCCGGAGGAGCAAATCTCTGGACAGGGCTTTGAGGAGCCAATCATCCAGGTATGGGAAGACATACAGACCTTTCCTTCAGAGGGCCACAGCTATCGCTGCTAAACATTTTGTAAAGACCCAAGGATAAGCCAAGGCACAATACTTCGAATTGATAGTGTTTGTCCTAAATAGGAAACCAGAGAAACCGCCTGTGCGGAGGACAAACTGAGATCTGCAAGTAAGCGTCTGGCATATCCAGAGAACACAGCCAATTGCCCTGCGTGAGTAGGGGCAGCATAACAATGTGGAACTTTTTGTACTGGATATAAAAATTGAGGTCCTTGAGATCTAGAATGGACCTCAAATCTCCAGTCTTTTTGGGGACCAGGAAGAACCAGGAGTAAAAATTCCTGTTCCCCGCCATCTGGGGACTAGCTCTACTGCCCTTTCCTGCAGAAGAGACTGTACCTCTCCCAAAGAACCATCACATGGGCCTGAGAGTAAGTGGAGAGCACTGGGGGGAGGGAGGGAGTCTCTGGAGGCTGCTCTATAAGTTCCAGAGTGTGACCCCGTTCTATGATCTGAAGAATCCAAACATCTGAAGTTATGATTCTCCATTGATTGAGATGGAGGAAGAACCAACCACCACCTCTTGGTCAGGGACTAGAAGAGGGGGGTCTGGCAAGGAATCAGGCAGAGGCAGATTTGGCTGCTGGGGCTAATTAAGTCGCCTCTGGGGTGCTTGGTGGCTGGGCCCGAGGAGGAGGGGGTAGGCAAGGTTGAGGAGGCTTTCCTTTTTCCCTGGGGATGGGAGCCTGCTCCCGACTTGTGGGACACCTTGCAAAAGGACGGGCATCGTCTGCTCCTAGGCTGGGTAAGGTAGAGCGAACGGACAGACTTAATAGACCCTGCTAGATGCCTGCAGATCATTAACGATGTCCTGGACATCTGGCCCAAATAATTTTGAGCCATTGAAGGGGGCACTGAGCACCTTCTGCTGGACATCTGCTACAAAGCCTGAGATCCTCAGCCAGGCATGCCCTGAGGAGGTGTTTACTGATGTCCTCGGCGGCCTGCAAAGATTTGAGGACCTCCTGTTTTTGGGAACAATGTGGGAGGGCTTGGGCAGCTGCCTTGCCCTTTTTGCAGATAAGAGTTTGGGTACTTAACCAAGTGAGAAAGATAATTGGCAACCTGAAGTCCCAAGGTGGAGGATGCATAAACCCTCTTACCCTGAAGGTCTGTCCTTCTGGATTCCCTATCAGGGGGGAAGGAGATAAGGAAGTTGGGCACCTTGGACCTGTCATGGGCCACTTTGATGACCACAGAATCGGTCTCAGGTTGGGCCGCACAATAAAGCAGGCCCTGAAGGGCACGACAGAGTTTATCTGCCCTGTGAAGCATGGCAGTAACTATGTCTGCATGGTGCCAAGCAGCAGTGGTGGCATTCCTCAGGGCAGGCAGAATAGGAGGAATGACCTTAGAAGGAAATTATGGGATCTCCAAGAAGTTCACCAGATGTCTCCTGGTGGCATCCTCTTCCTCAGTATGGAAGCCCATAGCTGTAGACAGCTGCTTCATAACATTAAAAAAGGTAGGATCCTTAGGAGGGGACCTGAGAGCATGCTTGACAGAGTCCTTGCTCACTGAAGAGGCTATAGACCTATCAGAGGTTCCTACTCCTCCTCCTCTTCCTCAGGGAGGATGAGGTCAGGGTGGTACTCCTCTTCGACGATGATTTGTTCTAGCTCAAGGTCCAATGATTGACGGGCCACCGGTAGCCAACAGGGTGCAGCCTGCCTAAGCAGCGTCGATGGTGATGGGGCTGTCAACGGCGCTGTGGAGCCAGGCCTTTAAGAGCCCAACTGGTGTACCAGGGATGTGGCTATCCTGCCATAAATATTGTTAAGGTCAACGTCAGGAGAAGTGTGGATCGATGCTGAAGGGGTCGCCAGCACAGGGTGTGACGAGTCGTCTGTTGGGTCTTGATAGCCTAAAGGCCCTGACCTCCGAGGGCCTGGAGAAGTATCAGGCTGCGATGGAGGGGCTGTCATTGATGACCCAAGGGTCGACAAGCGAGGGATCGACGACCTGAGGGTCGATGGCCAGCTTCCCTGAGAAGTGGCAGGAGGTGCTATTGGTACGGGCCTGAAAGAAGCAGAGGCCTGGACAGCAGAGTGCGTCGGTGTAGCCGCAGCTGATGAAGTACCCCCGAAGGAAGAAGAAGAGGCCACTGGGGTTCAGGAACACTGCCAAGCGGAGCAGTCCCATTCGTGGTCTTTTTTATGACTTGTCCCCGAGGACTTGTCTTGGACCTTTGGGGCTTGGGAGCTTGAGGAACCCACCAGCGACAAGGAAGGAGGGACCCTGGAGGACCCCTTCCCAGAACTGGCTACCTGTTGTCCCATGAGGAATTTCTTCAAAGCCTTTTTGCATTGCCTGAGGGTTGTAAGATTAAACTTCTGGCAAAGCTCACAGTTAGAGGAGTCATGGTCAGGCCCAAGACAGCAGACACTGAGATTGTGGTCATCTGAAGAAGCTATCTTCTTTCTGCAGTGATGGAAGAGAGCAGAAGGATTAACTCTTGATATAAATGAGGTAAAAGAATCTCTTGTTTAAAAGAGATTCTAAAAACTAGGATAACAGAAAAATTTGTAGGCAAAAACGGAGTGAACTGCACTGGAGTTTCTGCGAAGACCCATGCAAACAGAGTCGATGGTGGGAAAGAACTGAGGAGGGAGCAGGGCTACTCAAGCCTTTATAGGGTTGATGATGTCGTTGGATGACATCAGCGTGGGCTGCCCCAGTTGTACTGCTGGAAAATCTTCTGCGTGGATCCTGTTTCAGCAACAGTGAAGTTCCTATGGTGTGACCTGATGACCGAGGTACCCCTGAAGATCTGTAGTATTTTGTGTAAAATTATTTTAAACTGAAACAAGGATAACAAACTCGACTTTCGGTTCCGCCTCCTTCCTGATGCGCAGGTAGTCATCAGAGCTCCGACCTCCGGGGTATTAAATCATTCAAATATCGTGGTCTATGGCGCCCATCGGTAGCCACTCCCATCAATTCAGGCACTAAACCGTAGCGAGAGGTGAAATGCCACCGAAAGGTCACACGAAGGAGAACCTCTTTGAATATTTGAAGCTGACCTCAGCCCCGGACTCACGTGGTATGAGGCCAACGGCAAAAAGCAAGGCCCCGGACCTACCCACTTCCCATGCTGCACAATCGGACGATGAAATTGAGGAAAACTTTACAATTACCTCTTGGAGGTTGTGTCAGGAGTTACAAAAAATAAACGGCACAATGCAGAAGATGGAGCAGACTGGGTTAGAGACAAAGGTGGAGATAATGGCAGTGACCCAACGCGTGGTGGAGCTGAAGGCAGGCATCTCGGAGACTAACACAGAGGTGCAGGAGCATGAAGAAGCGCTCCAGTATCTTCTAAAAAGAGACAGAGAGTGGCTAGAGAAATTGGACAAACTGGAGCTCCGATCCCAGAGGGACAATATTCGTATTTATGGAGTCCCCGAGGATACTGAACAGGGAATGCACAAAACCTTTTTTGGAGAGTTTTCTGAGAGAGCTGCTCGACTTACCCAAGCACCAGCCACTTAATATAGTCTAGGCGCACAGAGCTTTGCAAAAAAGCCGGTAGGCCCGAAGGCTACTCCCTGTTCGATTGTTCTAAAATTTCTGGACTACCGCACCAAAACAAGTGTACTGCAGGTGGCCTGTGCCAAAAAGGCGGTGCTATTTGGGGATACCTATGTGTTTTTTGACCACGACTTTACTCTCTATACACAGCAGAAAAGGAGAGTTCTTCTGGATATTACGTTTCTGGCAGCTATATTAAGATGCACCTCATTGCCCTGGCTCAGCTGAAGTTATTTCTGACAAAGAGCCCCACATTCTTCAGATCACTGGCAGAAACGCGACCAACCCTGATCGAGCTGGAAGTGCTGGGACCTCCTCAACAGGCCGGATTCTTCTACCCAGAGGCCAGATGGAGAAAGGGAGCCATGGAAGAAGAGCAGCAACTGAGGAAAAACACCTGTGATAACTTAGCAGCCAAATCGTCAGAGAACACACCAGGAAGACAATGGGTGTATCACTGATGCAAACAGAAGAGAACAATACCTTAGCAGAGACCTGAATGACTTAGCCCATATCCTTAACTGGGTTGTTGTCTAATCCCTTTATTTAAAAGGGCTGGTTCACTGCCTTGAACAGAACCAGCTCCTCTCTATGGGGAGGATTAAGAAGTGGGGGGAACTATGTTCTAATTGGTGGGTGGGGGTTTGGGGGATCCAGGGCGTTGGAGACTCACAACATTGGGGGATGAGCAAAGTCATGAAATTGCAAAATGCATGTACGTTAATCATAATAGGTACTCATGGCTGGAAGGGGAGTTTTGGCAGTGCTTTTCCCCTTGCACACCTGACAGGCCTTGGGGCATGCTCTTGGGCAGCGTCTGAGTTTTGGAACCGGTCTCTGGCTATGAAAGGAGGCGGGAGAAGCTGGAGATCCAGTGGTCACAGGCAAAGGCGGAGAGGGGCAGCGACACTGTTGGGTGTCTCACCATTTGCTCCACCACGTGATTTCCGGATGTCTTTCCTGGAGCGGCTACCCCTGAGACTACTGGCTTAACTGGGGCCCACTGCCTGCCCCCAGGAATTGGGGGGGGAAGAGAACGGATCCCAAAGACAGAAGCCATATTTAGCCACTGAATTAAGTTTCGGGGATTCTGGCCTCGGAATTGAGTGCTGCTTTCAACTCCTTCCTATAGATTGATATCAAGGAATGCCATATGTAACTGTTCCTGCTATTCGAGGTTAACACAGGGGTCGCACTCTGAGAAGATTTACAAGAATAAGGAAAACAGGGACATGCTGCCACTAAAGGAGCACCTGGGGGCCAGTTGAGCCTGCTGTGACTATGAGGTTGAGAGTTGTGAGCTCCGGGCTCCTATTAAGGAAAAGGGAACAACATATTCTCTCCGGCCTTGGTGGGCCGCAGGTGGGAATGGACCCCCCCTCGGTGGCCCCAGTTATGAGACAAGGGAGGAAAGGTCAGAGGAACTTTCTATGGATGCAACGGGACTGACTGTGGGAGGAGGGAGGAGGGGGCTAGCGTCACTTACGGAATCCGATTTTAGAAGCAATGGTGGAGTAATGTCTCCTATCACCCCCGATGGTTACCTATCCGGGGGGAGGGTACTGAATGGATTCTACAACTGCTGGACTGGGGAAAAAAAAAGATGGTTTGTGACGCATTGTCAACAGGGAGGAGGCAACTGAATAAGGTGGGTTTGGCAAACAGGATAAGCCAATCACCCCGAAAGCGCAAGGTGAGTGCATGGCCCACGATAAAAGGGGCACACCCAACTGGCTTAGTATCATCAACAAAGCGTGCAGGGTGCTCAAGAAACATTGGAAGGTTCATGTTCCTATGTAAAAGTTTAAAGTTCTGTTTATGTTGTTGCTGTTTTGGTAAAAATAGGGAGACTCGAGGGCACAACTGTAGTAGGTGGGAGAGAGTTTCAATTTCCTCATGGCTGAAGGAGTATTAATAACATACAATGTCAGGGGACTGGGAAGCCCAATTAAAAGAAAGAGAGTCCTTAATGAGCTCAGGCAAGCTACAGCAGAGATAGCTCTCCTGCAGGAGACTCATTTAGATCTGAAAGAAACTGCCAAGTTGAAGCAGGCATGGGTGGGACTGGTATTTTCGGCCTCCTACCTGGCTCACCCTCATAGAAGAGGGGTGGCCATTTTAATACATAAAGACTGTCCTTTTCAAGTGGAGAATAGTGAGATAGATGACGGGGGAAGATTCATCATAATAAAGGGCAAGTATAGGGGTCAACCGTGCACATTAGTGAACATATATGCACCTAATTCAGATGCAGATAATCATGCTTTCCTACAGAAAGTACTCCTGAGGGCGATGTCCCCTCCAGGTGAATCAACAGTAGTGGGAGGGGATTGCAACCTAGTTATAAATCCCTCACTGCATCGATCAGGCACCAAACAAGGACCATCCTCTCGGGAAGTTAGAACTTTGGTCAGAATTATGAGAGACCTGGGTCTGATAGACATTTGGCATTATCTAAATCCCAGGGTAAGGGATTATTCATGTTGGTCAGCCTCCCATAATGCCTATTCCAGAACTGATCTTATACTAATACCAAAACAATGGGCGTAAAGAGTGGAAGAGGCAAAAATTCAGGCCAGAACACTCTCGGACCATGGACTGGTCTTGCTGAGACTTTGCCCAGCCCCTGAGGTGAGGAACTCCTCCCAGAAGTTTAATGTTTCCCTTCTGAATAAACCCAACTTAAAGGAATTGATCCGGGGGTAGTTAAGGAGTACACTAGCAACAACCTGGCTCACGATACTACAGCAGCCATATGGTGGGACGGGCTGAAAGCCTTTCTTATGGGGAAGGTCATACAATATGCTTCCCAACTTAAAAAGAGAAACCAGAAGGAGATTACAGACCTGGAAGCCAAGCTTTGTGATCTGGAAGTAGAACATAGCCCTGAACCCAGAGGTCAAAAGAGAACTGGATACTAATAGACAGAAATTAAATAAGCTATTAGATGACAAAATAGAGGGACAGCTTAGATATTCCCACAAAAGATTTTATGAGTCGGGGGGAGGGCAGGCAGGCTACTTGCCTGGTAAATTAGAAGGAAGGCCACCTTGCGTAATATTCTTAAGGTGACAGCCCCACAGGGTGGGTGGGCTTCGGACCCAGAAAGCATAGTGTAACCCCTAGGTGGCACTATCCCAAGGGCTACCACCCCTGCCTGCATTGCTAGTAGCAGGTTAAGGGGCCTGAGTTCTGAAATGGGTGCCTCCACCCAGAGGTCAGGGTTGGTAGTGGTCAAGCTAACTGGGTACAGCCCTCTGGAACACTGTAACCCTCCTCTTTCCTTACTAGTGGCCAGAACAATACACAATAATCATTTTCACAATACCCCTGATACACCACACAATTACCCACACTGTTTGCACTTACCACCAGGGCTTTCCTCTGGCCCGGCCCTGGGGACCCCCTATAATACAAAGTTATACACAGCAGATAAAGTACAGTTATGTAAGAACTTACCGTAACAGTAGATCTTTGAGAGAGGCTCTTGCAGTAGGTAATTACATATAGGAGTGATGTCGGCTGGCGTCAGGACCCAATGGAAACATTTCTAGCTAGCAGTATCTGGCGGAGGACCGCCCCCCATGTCAGGTGACCGGCGTCATGCAGTGTCAGTATAAAGGGGCGGTTCCCACGCCCACCTTCCAGTTCTTTCCCGCCAAAGCCAAAAGACAAGACGAGAGAGAAGTGGATATTTCCCTTCCTGGAAAGGAGCTGAAAAGCTTAGGGGATGGAGGGCGGATAGAATTTACTCAGAAGAGCTCTCTCAAGATCTACTGTTACGGTAAGTTCTTACATAACTGTACTATCTTACTCGAGAGGGCTCTTGCTGTAGGTAATTACTTATAGGACTGGGTCCCAAACAGTCTGGAACAAGGAGAAGCAAACGGGAGGAGGAAAGCTACTCAGAAGTAGACCCTCTGGTTGTGAAGTCCTTAGGAAAGGAGGCCTTGCAAAACAGCTAGCCTTAAGCCTGCACTACGGCGAGAGGCAATGTCCAAACTGTAATGTTTCGTAAAGGTATGGACAGAAGTCCAAGTGGCTGCTGCACAAATGTCAGCTGCTGACACATTCTTGAAACAAGCCACAGAGGCAGCGACCCCTCTGGTGGAGTGGCCTCGAACATGACCTGGCAGGGTCTTGTTGTACTTGTCATAACTGAAAGTGATACAATGAGCAAACCATTTCGATAGGCATTGCTTAGAAACAGCATTGTCTTCTCTTTTATGAGCAAAAGAGACGAACAGTTGATCAGTCTTTCTGAGATCCTTTGTCCTGTTGGTGTAGTATCTCAGAATTCAGTGAACATCCAAAGTATGCAGGAGGTACTCTCCTTGATTGGAGTGCTGCGTGAAAAGGCAGGCAACTCTATGGATTGATTCAGCGTCGATTCCGCTACCACCTTAGGGAGAAACTTAGGGTTGGTACATAGAGCCACACGTTCCTTGTGAAAAATCAAATGCGGGATTTTACACATCAGGGCCTGAAACTCAGAAATCCGTCAAGCAGAAGTAATGGCCACTAGGAAGAGAGTCTTCCAAGAGAGGAACTTTAGGTCCACTGAGGCTGCTGGCTCAAAAGGAGGCAGAATAAGCTTCTCTAAAATGAAATTCAGATCCCAAGGAGGGGCAGGAACCTGGATAGAGGGTCGTAAGTGAAGGACCCCTCTCAAAAAGGTCTTAGAGGCCTCCAGCTGAGCAAACATTCTGTCTGCAAAGGGGACATGATAGGCCGAAATAGCCACCATGTGAACCTTTAAGGATGAATGACTGAGACCCAGATCGAAGAGGTGTCGCAGGTAATCCAGAAGTTGGCCGACAGAGCACGAGAAGGGCTCAAAGTCATTGGAGGCAGCCCAAATAGAGAACCGCTTTCATTTCCTGGCATAAGTAGATCTGGTTGAGGGTTTCCTGGCCTCCACCAGAATCTCAGCTACTCGAGGGGGAAACCCCGAATCGGGCTTGAGCTACGTCTGCAGGAGCCACGTGTGCAACTGAAGGGACTTGAGGCCTGGATGGACCAGGGTCCCCTGATCCTGGGTCAGCAAAAATAGTGACAGAGGAAGAGGAAGAGGAGGCTCCTCTGCATACTGTTGCAGAAGAGAGAACCAAACTTGCCTGGGCCTGAAAGGAGGGATCAGAATCATTCGAGCTCCTTCCGAACCAAGTTTCTGCAAGAACCTCATAATCAGTGGAATTGGGGGGAAGGCATAGACGAATCTGCCCTTCCAGTCTAGAGACAGAGCGTCTCTCCAAAAAATGCCGCACCCTGGAGCGAATGACCAGAAGACGAGAAGTTTTGTGTTTTGAGGGGAAGCAAACAGGTCTACCTGTGGAATTCCCCAGCGCAGGAAAACGTCGTCTACGACCCCCTGATCCAGTTCCCATTCGTGAGCTAGAGCAGATGAACGGCGTAGCCTGTCTGTCAGCGTGTTCTCAACCCCCGGGAAATGAGATGCCGTGAGGTGAAGGTTGTGCTGCACTGCCCAATCCCAGACTCGCATCGCCTCTCTGCAAAGGGGGTAGGAACGAGTTCCTCCCTGTTTGTTGATGTACCAGACATGAAAATTACGTACCTACCGTAATTCTTGATCTTCTTGGACGACTCTCCACCACACATTCACACTATTGGGATCTGCGCCGGAGGCACTAGGACCCATCGGGAGCAAACTTTTTGCTGGAGGGTCGGCGCCAGAGATGGTGCCGCGAGGAACGGCGCCGCGAGCCCTAGCTCGTACGGTAATGACTATCTCGGCGTTGACCCTCCAACCGCCTCAGTACCTTTTTTACCAAGGAGGTGCAGCGTAACTAACCTAGAAGGGTAGCCTAACCTAAAAACTGGACATAAGATAGTCCGGGCGACCCGTGTAAGAAGGGTCAACAAAGAAGTCTTCACGGCCTAAAGATTTGAGGGAGTGAAGACCAACAACAGAGGTGAGCTCGGGGGATGGAGGGTGGGCGTGTGAATGAGTGGTGGAGACTCGTCCAAGAAGATCAAGAATTACGGTAGGTATGTAATTTTCATATCTTCCTGGACATAAGTCTCCACCACTCACTCACACTATTGGGAGAGTACCGAGCTAATAATCCCCTGAGAGGACAGCAGGAGAGACCAAGAGCTCACGTTTCTAGGACAGAAGTCCATTAAGGATGGCTCTGCCAAAGGAAGAATGTCGTCTGGCATGGACATCCAGTGCATAATGTTTAACGAAAGTATGCACTGAGCTCCAGGTGGCCGCACTGCAGATGTCTGCAATGGGCATGTTGCGAATTTCCGCTAGGGATGCCGTGACCTCTCTAGTAGAGTGAGCGTAAACTCTACCCTCTAACTTAACCTGTGCCATGGAATAGCAGTGGCGAAGGCATGCCACTAGCCATGCTGAGATACATCTGATAGCGACAGGCTGACCCAGCCGGGTCTCACTGAAGGAAATGAACAGTTTTGCGAAACTTTGCGAAAATCCTTGGTTCTATCTAGATAGAAACGCAAGGCCCTCTTAACATCCAAAGAATGAAGAGAATGTTCCCATTCATTTTGGAAGTCCGCAAAGTAAGAGAGAAGGACCAAAGATTGGTTTAGATGAAATTCTGACACAACCTTAGGAAGAAATTTAGGATGAGTATGAAGGACTACTTTGTCCTTATGGAACACAGTATACGGAGGGTCTGTGACCAGGGCATGTATCTCAGAGACCCTGCAGGCTGAGGTAATGGCCACTAGGAAGGCAGTCTTCCAGGTGAGAAATTTTAGCTCACAGGTAGCCAGAGGTTCGAAAGGTTTCCGAGTGAGCATGTCTAGTACAAGATTAATGTCCCAGGCTGCAACTGGACATCTTGTAGGAGGTCTGGTATGCAGAATTCCTTTAAGAAATCTCTTAACCATAGGTAACTGAGCCAGTGTTAAGGAAAAAACCGGCTCATGATACGCTGAAATGGCTCTAAGGTGAACTTTGACTGTAGAGTACTGCAGACCTGAATTTGAGAGGTCCAAGAGGTACTCCAAAACCTTATCTGGTGGGCAGGAAAAGGGATTCAAAGAGGACTTTGCACACCAGAGCGAAAAACGCTTCCACTTGGCTGTGTAAGTTTTCCGAGTGGCTGGTTTCCGTGCAGCCAGAAGAATATCTGAAACCCTTTGAGAGACATTGAACCAGTTTACTTCGACCTCTTCAGGAGCCAAGCATGAAGGTGAAGCGATCTCAGGTTGGGATGGACCACCGTCCCGAGTCAAAGGTTCATCTGCAGGGAAGTGGTCTCGGAGGAAACTGCCAACATATTGTTGAGTAGTGGAAACCACAGCTGCCGAGGCCAAAAGGGAGCAATGAGAATCATCTTGTCTCCCTGGGATTCGAACTTGAGGAGTACTCTCTGAATTAGAGGAAGAGGCGGAAAGGCGGAAAGAAAGCATTTTGTCCACCGCAGCCTGAACGCATCCTGACAGAAAATGCCAGGCCCTGGATTTCTGGAGCAGAAGAGAGGCAGTTTTGCGTTGAGTGGGGATGCAAAAAGGTCCAGGTCTGGAGTTCCCCACTCTTCGAATAGTGACTGAACTATGGTTGAGTCGAGAGACCACTCGTGAGGATCTGTCTCTGTTCTGCTGAGACGGTCTGCCAAGTCGTTCTGTACACCTGGCAGGTAGACCGCTTGAATTAGAGCCTTGTGCTCCAAGCACCATTCCCATACCCTCATTGCTTCTCTGCATAAGGGGTAAGAATGAGCACCGCCCTGCTTGTTGATGTAATACATCACTGCTTTGTTGTCCGTTTGAAGGAGAATGTTCTTGTGACAGAGAATGTCCTTCAATGCTCGGACCACATAAAGGACGGCTCTCATTTCTAGGACATGTATGTGAAGCTGGGACTCGAGTTGAGTCCACACACCTTGAGTGTGGAGAGCCTGACAGTGAGCTCCCCACCCCATTAGGGATGCGTCCGTGGTGATGGAGATTTGATGGTCCAGAGGAGCAAAGGGATATCCTTCCAGGAGATTGCTCTCTTGAGACCACCAGGTGAGTGACCTCTTTAAAGGTTCTGTCACCTTGATGAGATAGGACTGCGGGTGAGTGGTTGGGGACCACTGAGTACTGAGCATCCACTGAGTGGTTCTCATGTGCAGACGTACTAGGGGTACAGTGAACACTGAGGATGCCATGAGGCCTAGCATCCGTTGCATCGAGAGAGCTGTAACTGAGCTGTTCTCCCCGATGTGGCGGGCCATCTGAAGGATATCGTTCCTTCTGTCTTCTGGAAGAAAAGCCTTCGCACAGGAGGTGTCAGAAGAGTCCCTATAAAAGGAGCCTCTGGGAGGGCTGCAGTTGCGATTTCTTGAGGTTCAGCAGAACTCCCATGGACGTAGGGAGGCGAGAGGCCGTCTCTACGGCGTCCAGAGTCCCTTGCCTGGAAGGGCTTGCTAGAAGTCAATCGTCCAGATAAGGGAACACCTGTATCCCGACCTTTCTGAGGTGCACTACGAGAACTGCACAACACTTTGTAAAAACTCGCGGCACCGAGGATAGCCCAAAGGGCAGGACTCTGAACTGATAATGTTGTCCCAGAGCCATAAACCTCAGGAATTTGTGATGCCTCGGGTGAATAGGAATGTGCTGGTAAGCATCCTGCATGTCAGGAGGCTAGCCAGTCGTGTTGATGAGCAAAGGCAACAGGGTTCCCAGAGAAATCATTTGAATTTCTCCTTAGGGAGAAATTTGTTTAGCTTTCTGAGATCTAGAATGGGGCGCATTCCCCCAGACTTCTTTGGAACTAGAAAGTAATGGGAGTAGAACCCCGTGTTTCGCTGATGCAGTGGCACCACTTCTACTGCTCTATTGTTCAGAAGGCCCTGAATCTCGGCAGCGAGAAGGTCTGACTGAAGGGTTGACAGCCTGGGCTGCCATTTGGGAGGACGATCCGGAGGGGTCTCCAGAAGATTGAGTGAATACCCCTCATGAATTATCTGAAGAACCCATTTGTCTGAGGTTATGGACTTCCACTGGCTGTAGAAGTGCATCAGACGACCTCCCACCGGAGAGAAAAAGTCCACCTCGGGCAGCTGAGATGGGACTTGGGCCAGCAATTCATAAGGTAGCGCTGGGCGCTTTGGGCCCTTGTGCTTTCTGTTGCACCTTCTTTTGAGGTTGGGCAGGTTGGTTCTTATGGAAACTTCCTCTGCCTCTGCCTCGAAAGGACTGACGATTATGAAACTGCGTTTATTGACATGCCCTCGAGAGGGGGCAGGAGGGTCGAGCCAACAATGGATGACCTAGTCTTTGTTGTAGCTTCTAGAGCTTGCTCTACCTGAGGACCAAAGATATGCACCATCAAGGGCAATGCCATCACCTACTGCTGCGTCATTCAGTGAAGCCAAGTGCGCAGCCAGGAATGACGAGTGGTTGCAAATACCAGCAGCTGCTGAGCGGGAAGCAGTGTCAAAAGCATCCATGGCTGCTTTAACCTGCTGGTTGTTAGATTCAATACCCTGGTAATGGTTTGAAGAAGCTCTGGCTTTGAATCTGACTCTGGTGAGTTTCAACCATTTGCTTGATAGAATGCCACAGGATATACTCATACTGGGAAAAATAGCCTTGGTAACTGGCAATCGCATACTTAGGGTAGAAGCAGCAAAGACTCTCTTACCTAAGGTGTCTATCTTACAGATTCTTTATTAATAGGTGAGCTGTAGTAGTTTGAGGAAGAACGACCTTATCATTCTCTGCCAGGACTACAATAGGATCTAAAGGCTTGAGATGCCAAAATGGGACGATCCTTGGGGGCTGAATATTTCCTATCTATGGATTTAGCCACCGAAGGGTGAGAGCAGGATTATTCCATACCATTTGAGACAGCGTCTTGAAGGAAGGCTGAACTGGAGGAGTCAAATCCGTAGGGATCTCCGAGGCATGAAGGTATTGGAGTCTTAACAATCTCCCAGGATCGATGTCTGTAGTCTGGAGAGAAAGTGTGGAACTCAGATTTTCAACAGAGACTTAAGGACAGGTCCTGACCACAGGCTCTGTAGCAGTAATAGATCCTGCTTACGTCCACTTCATCACCCAACCGAAGGTCTGGGTCAGGCTCACGTCATCTCCTGACAGTCCAGGAGGGACTGTATGGACAGGAAAGGAATGAAAATCAGAAGAAGGAAGAAGGAAGCAGTGAAAAGAGGTCCTGGAAAACAGAGGGGCCGAGAGCACCTGGCGCCGAGGGCTGCTGAGCACGAGAAACGATGTAGAGGACCGCGGTGCCAGCAGCACGAAGCACTGTTGCAGATCAAGCGAGCAGGGCGGTGCCAAGCCACGGCACTGAGGACAGCGCCGAGAAGCAACGGCGCCGAGGGAGCCAGCGTCAGCGCACCACCGGCGCCAAGGATGGCGCCGAGAGGCCACGCAGGCGCGGGCAAAACACTCCCAGACTCAAAAACAGGTTTTGAAGGAAGAAGGCAGGAGATAAGGGCATCAGTGTGGCCCCTGCGCCCGTAGCCATGTGGGAGGGAACACCTAAGCCGTGAGCAGCGGCACCGAAGAAGGTGCCGCACGACCAAGAGAATCCAACCGCCCTACCTGGTGCCCAAAGAGCCCAAGCCCTGACGACCGAGCCAGGTAGCTGAACCAACCTCCGAGCCCATTGCTCCATAAGGGCGGCCCACTGATGAAACTGCTCATCTGAAGACCTACCTGCATGCGGGGTAGGGTTCCGATGTCGAAGCCGTTGGCTACCAGAAGCAGAGGTTGGCGACTCCGAAGGAGGAGACCGGCAACTAGCCTCGATAACCAAACATCTACGCACAGACATATCAGAGGGCGACCTCGAGTGATGCCTTCTCTTTTTAGACCTGTGGGCGAAGAAGAGCTCGAGGCGAGCGGTGCCGAAATGCGACCGTTTATTTTATGCTTCCAGCGGGGACGCCCATCCCCGGGCATTGGACTGACCATTGTCAGACCCCCCCCTCTGGAGAAGGCAGTGGACCGGACCCAGCCCGACTGACTGAACAGCTTTCATATGAAGTCTCCCTACCGTCACCTGACCTGCTCATGGTCGACTCCGTCAGTGTAGGCTGAGACTTCTTTATTTTAAAAATAAGAATAAACTTAAGCGATATTGTATCGAGATAATACTACAAAATAATAAAAACTGAAAACTATGCTGCTAGTTTGAAGTTTGACTCCCGACAGGCGAGCGACGTCGTCACTGAAGCGCACTCGACGGCGGGGAAAAAAGGAACTGAGGTGGTTGGAGGGTCGACGCCGAGATAGTCATTACCGCACAAGCTAGGGCTCGCGGCGCCGTTCCTCGAGGCGCCAGACCCTCCAGCAAAAAGTTTGCTCCTGATGGGTCCTAGTGCCTCCAGTGCAGATCCCAATAGTGTAAATGAGTGGTGGAGACTTATGTCCAGGAAGATCACACACATATTGTCCGTCTGTACAGCTAGGTGACCGGGAGACAGATACAGATGCAGAGCCTGGACAGCATAAAGTACTGCCCTTAGTTCGAGCACATTGATGTAAAGAGACTTCTCAAGCTTGGACCAGAACTCCCCAACCCTTGCCGGAGGCGTCCCTAGTCAATGTCTGTGAGGGAGGAGGGAGACTGAAGGGAACACCCTGGCAGAGGTTCTCCTGAACCATCCACCACTGCAAGTCCCGAGCCATGGGAGTGGAGACCAGGACAAGTTGATCTAGGTCATCCACCAGCTGATCCCATTGAGACCGAAGCGTTCACTGAGAGATTCTCATGTGGAGCCAAGCGTGAGACTGTCGGAATCGCAGCTGCCATTAGCCCGAGGAGGCGAAGGACTAACCTGGCGCTGATCCGCCTGCTGACTGGACAAGAGGCTGACCTGGGCCTGGAGTTGCTGCCCTGTCCGGTGTGCAGGAAGGCCATGCCAGAGGTCGTGTCCAGGATCACCCCAATACACCAGAGCCTCTGGGATGGGAACAGATGGGACTTGGCCTGGTTGATAGTAATATCCAGGCAGGCAAAGACCTGCTGGGTAATGGAAAGGAAGCGCAGGAGTTCCTCCTGGACGGGGCACGTAGGAGCCAATCGTCCAGATAGAGAAACCTGCACTTCCTGGGATGCTGGGTAGGCCGCTACCACCGAAAGGCATTTGGTGAACACCGGGCGCGAAGAAAGACCAAATGGGAGGGCCTTGAACTGGTAGTGGTCCCCTGGAATGCAAAAGCATGAGTATTTGCGGTGGGAAGAGGCGGATAGGGATATGCAGGTAGGCATCCTGCATATCCAAAGCGCACAGCCACTGTCCCAGCTGGAGAAGGGGCAGGAGGCTCTGCAACGAGAGCATCCTGAACCTCTTGTACTCCACGAACAAGTTCAGGGAGCTGAGGTAGAGAATCGGCCTCACATCCCCTGTTTTCTTCGGGGACCAGGAAGAAATGGGAACAGTACCCATTCCCGAAGAGGACTGGGTCTATCGCCTCCTTCAGCAAAAGTGCTGAAATCTCTTCCTGGACCAGAAGATGATGTTCCGAGGTAAGGCGACCTTGGAGGAGGGTGTCGAGGGGTTTCTGAAAACTCTGTTGAGTGTCCTTCTGCGATCAGCTGGAGCACCCAGGAAGCTGAAGTTATCTTCTCCCAACCCGGGAGGTGGAGGGAAAACCTCCCTCCTACCGGTTCCTCTGGAAGGCCCAGAGGCTCTGGGAGAGGAAAGGAGTCAGGTGGTGTGGGGCAGCGTCGCGCTGGAAGCACCCACTGCTTTTGGGCAGAGGGCTTGGCAGCCGGAGGGCCCAACATTTATTGGCCCGCTTTCCCTGGGGTTTTGCCTTTTGCCAATTCTCCTGCAAAGGGACGCAGCTATGATTGATGAGGGTGGTACATGGAGTCCACAGACTTCAGTGCGGTCCCCTTCTCCTGCAGATCGGTTATAATGTCCTTGACATCACCACCGAACAGCTCCGAACTCCGGAAGGGCGCTTCCTGAATAGCGGACTGCACTTCCGGGACCAACCCTGACACACGGAGCCAGGCATGATGCCGTAAGCCTATGGTGAAAGTGGAGCACCTACCAGCAGTGTCCACTGTATTGTATGTAGCACGAAGCATGCGCCAACTGGCCGAACGTGCAGAGCGGACGAGGCCAGCCACTTCCTGTTTGACTTGAGAGTCAGGAAGGGAGTCCAGTTTGGATTCCACCTCACTAAGAATCACCTTCTGGTAATCCCCCATGTGACCGACATAATTTAGGGCCCTAATTCCCAGAGTGGAAGAAGCAAAGATCTTCTTCCCATACTGGTCCAGAAGACGGGATTCTTTGTCAGATGGAGACGAGCTCAGATGTTTCGGGTTAGCTGTCTGGCCATGAGCGGCGCTAATCATGACCGAATCAGCTCGAGGGTGAGAATCTAGAAAGTCAACACCCTTGGGAGCAAGATATAGCTTGTTCAACTTCCGAGGAAGCTGGCTAAAAGCCTAAGGTTGCTTCAAACAGTGGAAACAAGATCGACATGAGAGCTCAATCCGGGGTGGCACCAAGGTAGGGAGCTGTCTCGGGCAGGTCCAGATGCTCAGCGAGTTTCTTACGCTGTGGATCCGGCTCCAAGGAATGCCACTTGTGAACCTCCTGAATTTTGTGCAGCAACTCCGTAAAGGAAGGATCTTACGGAGGAGACTTCAGAGGAGTCCTAGGCCTGGGCTTAGACGGAGAGCGTGGCTCGTCGTCCGGCTTGGAGCAACCATCGGAGTCATCCGAGGAGGAAGAAGATGAAGAGGAAGACTCCCTCTCCCAGTGTGGGGGAGGAACAGACCCCTTGGAAGGTCCTCGGGGAAGCGTATCCTGCCCCGCCCTGGAACCAGAGGGCTCGCCCCTGGTGTCCAGAGGTGGGGAGGGAGTCTGTCGTCGTGGACATACGGGAGCTGGAATCAGCACCGTCATCGTGAGATGACTATCCACCTCTTTGGTGAGCTGAGCCTGGGCCTCAGCCCACCAGGAAGCCAGAGTCTCTTTCAAGTCCACCAGCGGCTGAGGGGGCAGTGGAGCAGGAGGAGGGGGATATGGGTATTGATTGTACCCATGAGGCGCGTATCCATAAACCGATGGCGGGAAACCCAGCGTCGGGTATTAAGGCACCGGGTACTGCAGCGTCGGATAGGCCGGCGGCAGGTACTGGGGTGTCGGATACTGTGGAGCCGGGTAAGACAGCATCGGACACGACGGCGACGGCACCGGATACTCGGGAACCGGGGGGTCTGCTGGAGACGACCTGGCCGGAGGGCCCACGGGCGGGCCTGGAGCAGAAGGCCCGGTGGGTGGAAGGCCCGGCGTTGGAGGCGGTATCCGGGGTGGGATGTCACCAGCATCGGCAAGGCGGGCGCCGGGCGGTGTCTGGGGAACCGACATCAGGTCGAGTCGGCCCAGCGAGCGAGCGGCCTGGCGAGTGCAGCAGGAACCTCAGCATCACCTGGGGATGGAGGAAAAATCCTCAGGGTCAGGCTGAGGAGACCCAGAGCCCTGGAGGGCAGCGAAGGCTGGGGAAAACAGGACGACGGGCGTGAGAGGTCCAGTGTCAGCTCAGCCACTGCTGAGGCGTCGTGCAGGCTGGCGTCCGACTTATCCATGAGTCGGGTGGGCGCCGGAGGCCGACATCTGACTTATCGGACCCATCACCGGGCAGGTCGCAGAGGAGGCGGCCTGGTCGGGAGGAAGAGGGCCATGTCGCCGCCCTGAAGGGTCGACGACTTATCGACCGTCTCCATACGGGCGTCAGAGGAGCTGACGTTCGACTATCGAACCGCTCGAACCAGTAGGCTGCATGGTGGCAGCTATACTAGAGCGGAGGCCTCCAATAGCCGAGGCGCCAAGGGCCCGGGCAGTAAGCCAGATGGGCGGGCCACTGCACCTTGAAGCCTCAAGGTGGCAGGTCATGGAAACAGTCCCCGGAGGGCGTTACCTGTAACCTGGCGACTCCCGATAAGATGCGGTGGATGAGGAGCCCTTATCCGGTGCTTCTCCTTGTCTTTCTTCTTCACGATGGCTTTTGGGAAGTGGACACCTGCTGGAGCTTTTTTAACTCCTTCTCCATGGAGAACATTTTCTTCTTTAGTATGTGGGCCTCCAGGGACTGCTGCCTCCGTCTGTGGGTGGCGGCATTGAATTTAAGGCAGTGATGACACTTCTCCTCCTGATGATCCGAACCTAGACAGAAGAGGCACTGGGAATGGCCGTACTTGTGTGGGAGTTGGACGCCGCAGGAGTAGCACTTATTTTTGTGCTTGGAGGGTGTAGGTGACGACATACACCGACGAATGCCTGACGATTTAGTCAAAGAACCGAAAAAAAAAGATGGTAAAAACTACCGACATGAGAGCTGATAAGCGTTGAACTTTACCGCGAGGTGCTGACACGAGCTGACAGCTGGAAAGAACTGGAATGTGGGAGTGGGGGACCGCCCCTTTATATTGACGGCGCATGGCGTCGGTCACCTGACGTGGGGGCGGTCCCCCGCCAGAGACTGCTAGCTAGAAATTTTTCCGTTGGGTCCTGACGCCGGCCGGCATCAGTCCTATATGTAATTACCTACTGCAAGAGCCCTCTCGAAGTAAGATCAGCAGTACAGTACTCTTGCACAAACTGGAACCACAGTCAGGGTAAATGCAAAAAAGAGTTAGATCTGATTTACTTAAAGGGCTTGAACAAGGGAAGGGCATAATCAGGTTAATTTGCTTAACGGCTCTATCAATCAAACAGTTATGCATGCACTTCGGGGTCCATAAACAGTTACACACTCTGGGTACCCAGATGGAGAATGGTGGGCTAGCCAGGAACGTTGCAGCTGGTTGGGGCCCTGTGATGGAAGAAAACAACATGCACAACACACACTATTTGTAATCCGGAGCTGGAGGGCTCAGTTCATGAAAAGAAAACAACAAGACAATCAGATGACACACCTTTAGATTAGACTGTTATTGCAGGGAGCTACCCTGATGATTACTCACAATACCCAAGACTGGACACAGGCTGGACAAAAAAATCGAGACAGCAGGTGGTTAATCTGGAGAGCCAGGAGTGACAGGGCCCACATGATTCGCCGAGACATCGTACCTGTTCAAGCATGGAGCAGGGGGCTGATCCCCAAGCAGGTCTCTCGTCGGTGGCTTTCTCTGTACAGTGGGGTAGTCTGGCAGGGCCAGCGTGGCATGGCCCAGGCCGAATGGAGATGAACACGGATTCAGTCCGATTAGGCTGGATAAAGCTCCCAGCAAGCGGAACACAGTTCACACAGTGGGGAACCAAATCACGACCCACTTTCAATACACAGCATATTTACATGTAAGGAAATTCTACTGTACCAGGCAAACCGCTCTCCGGTCACGATCGCAAAGTCTCTGCACAAACCGGGGATTCAAAAGCAGCTAGAAATCCTGACAGGCCGATCGCATTCAGCAAATCCGGTCTTCCTCAGGTTAAAAGCCTGGTCACATTCCAGTGGCCTAAATAGTCCTCACAACTCGGATTCAGTCCAAAAAACTCTATTTTCCCCCTCTCTGGGACAGTAGGCAGACAGGCCAAAACTCAGCCCTTTCACAGTTCTCCCATGCAAAACTACACAAAACTGCTGCTCAAAAATCACTTGAGCTGTTACTTCTTCACTTCTCAGCTCAAAACTGAAACTAGCTGCAGCAGCCTGGGAAATTCCCCAAGATCCAAAAGGTTCGGTTGGCTGATCCTCCTGTCAGTCACAACAAATGCTCCCCCTTCAGGTGAAAAAAGCCCAAAATTACAATTCCTACAGATTTTGACTCCAGACAGCTCCTGTAGTCCGGCTCCATTTTAGGTCCCACCAGTACTGATTGGTCCAATTCACCGTCCAGGACCAAGTTAGTGGAGATAAACAAAACAGTCCTTGCTGCAAAGAAGGCAGGTTAGACAAACTACATTATCATTATCACTCTTAAATGATTTTCGGCAAATAGTTACATCTTTCAACAGAGCTCCCTCTCAGATTACTTATGACTGCAATCCAGGCAGCTCTTAAAGAGACAGTACACAGAGGCTATACAGGCACTCTCTGGCAATCACATTTAAACTGCTAAAATGCAGGACACCAGCCTGGCAGTGAGCATTTAGGCAAGCTCGAAGAAGACTTTTCGGGAACCCCCATTTGTAGGGGTGTTACAATAGCTAATCAGTTCAAAAAGTTCTACAAGACCTTATATACAGAGGAACCCATAGCAGAGTTCGACATAAGCTTGATGTTTTTTTCACAAAGACCAAACTGCAGATGCTAACTCAGGAGGAGAGAGACATCCTGGACTCCACACTTAAGGATGAGGAGGTCCTCATGGGCATTCAGGCCTTGAGGGTGGGCAAGGCTCCTGGCCTGGATGGTATATCAGCTGAGTTGTACAAATCATTTAAAGAGCTTTTGGCCCCGTTGCTGGGTAGGGTGTGGAGAGAAGTTCAATAGGAGGGGAAAACACCACCGAGCTGGCAATATGCACAGATCACAGTGATTCACAAAGAGGGCAAGGATCCAACAGAGTGCGGGTCCCACCGACCTATTTCTCTGTTAAATGTTGACCAGAAAATATACACCTCCATTCTAGCTAAAGGTTGCAAACAGTGATGGGCGCCCGGTCCATCCAGACCAGCACGGGTTAATTAACAGGAGGCTCCTGCACGATAACATTAGGCGCCTGCTGAATCTGATCACCACCAACAAGCAGCCAATAGATGTACCCTTTTTATTTTTAAGGACGCTGAGAAGGCCTTTGACAGGGTGAACTGGGGCTTTCTCCATCACACCTTGTCAGAGATGGGATTCAGTCCTAAATTCAGGGGGAGTGTGGAGGCCCTTTACCCTGCCCCACAGGCCGTGATAAGGGTCAATGGGTTCACAACAGAGAGGTTCCATCTCACCAGGGGAACGAGGCAGTGATGCCCCCATCCCCATTACTATTTGTCCTGTGCATAGAACCATTGGCGATGAGGATTAGAGCCCCAAAGGACATTAAGGGCATTAGAGTAGGGGAGAGAGACTATAAAATCTCTCTGTACGCTGATGACTCCCTTTTTTACATTACCTCCCCGTAATGTCTCTTCTGGCATTAAAGAGAGAGCTAGAGGAATATGGGCTGTTTTTGGGGTGTAAAATCAATCAAGATAAGCCAGAGGCAGTAAGGTTTGGCGGGACGGTCCCCAGAGAAGTAATGAGGGACTTCCCTTACAAGTGGGCCAAAGCTAACATGGTGAGATATTTAGGGAGTAGGGTCACCCTGCGTATAGCTAGCTTGTTTGAACTGAACTACAGGAAACTGTGGAGGGAGATCTCCGCAGATATTACAAGGTGGAAGCTGCTTCCGCTTTCTCTGGGAGGAAGGGTGGAGATGGTAAAAATCCTCCCCCGTCTCATGTTCCTGTTTAAGGCTCTCCCCATTGGGATCCCGAATGGCTACTGGAAAGAGGTTCTGGGCACCCTATTGAAGTTTATTTGGCAGGGAGGTTGGAGGAGGATTAAAGTAGAGCTTCTCTCTCAACCTAAAGAGTGGGGAGGACTTGCCTACCCGGATTTCAAATTGTACTACCTGGCAGCCCAAATAGCCCCAGTCATTTCTTGGTTGAAACATGAAGAGGATGAAGGTTAGCAGGGTGTAAAGAGATATCATTCTAGGCAGTTCTCACTGACCTTCCTACCCCACGCCCGATCACCCTCATGACATGGCAGACAGTCAAAACCCCTGGACCAGACACACGCTTATGGTCCTGATCAAGGCCAGGAGGGTGGCCCAGACATCAGTGGAACAGGCCCATTAACATCCATATTGGGAGACCCAGGCTTTCCCACTCAATCAGACCCAGGTTTCAGGATCAGGAACAGCCGAACTTTGGTTAGGTTCCGCAACTTACTGTAGGGGAATGATCTAATGTCTTTTGAATAAGTGCAGCAAAACTATCACCTAGATAAGACAGATTTTTATAGATATCTACAAATAAGACACTATATACTTGTGAACCACTTGACACCAAAGACTGCAAGGGATCTGACCGGCCTGAAGAACTTCATGTATTGTTTGGACAGACTGACCGGCCAGAGGAAGCTAATATTGATGGGATACAAGTCCCTACAAGGTGAGGCTAGTGTCCACTTCTGGGTCCTTAGGGATAGATGGGAGAGGGGAGTTGGAGTCTCTGCTTACTGACCAACGATAGCAGGAAGCCTGGAAGAGAGGATAGTGCATGACGGCATCTCTAACTTGGAGGGAGTTCATTGGAAATGTCTCACTAGGTTCTTCCACACACCCTCTGTTACAAAATATTTCCCAGGTAGGGGCACAAATTTGTGCTGGAGAGGATGTGGCCAGATAGGCACACATTCCCACATCTTTTTGGGCGTGCCTGAGTATGATAGGATTCTGGCAGGGGGTAAGTCAAACTCTCAACTCATTATGGGGCATGCAAATTCCTTTCTCTTTTGACTCTCTTATCCTGGGACTGGACATTAAGAAAGTTAAAGGGTATGGTCAGCAATCCCTGTTTAGGTTGCTGTGCCTAGCAGCACTAAAGAAGATCATGTCCAGATGGCTCATCTCGACCCCACCAGATTTGGGCTCCTGGAGAAACAGAGAGGAGGATCTCAGGCAAATGGAAGGCCCGACGGCCAGACTCAGGCTGACAGAGGAGAAACATAAAGAATTGTGGGTGATTTGGGAAAGGGGAGATGCAGAGGTAGTGCCCCATCATGTAGTAATAGAGGGCCCACAATGAGCAGGCTCATGATCTGGGTTTGCTCTAATACCCAGATACCCAGAAGGGACACCGCTTAAGTCGACCACTAGTTAAAGATCGAGGAATCTCTGGAATACTTGTACTAGAAAGTGGTAAAGTAGCTTGAAATGGGCTAGCTCAGATCCTAGGTCACTATAAGGTTTCTTGGTGATGTTTGCCCGACAGAGTCTCCTAGAGGTTATAGGACTCTTGTTGAGTTGTTAAGCTGAAAGGGCACTGCTCCTAAGTTTTAATAATGGTTTACTGTATAAATTGAAACCTGCTTAGCTTATTTCACTAGGGCTGCACCAAATAACGTCTTGAGGAAGGTCTGTGTTACCCTCTTTTGGAAGATACGTACATAGGTTTCTAAGGGAACTGTACACCTCATTACAATCCAAGAGAAACTAGTCAGGGAATTTTGTAAATCAGGAGAGGAGGTGGGAAGGGTAATTCTTGCTTAGCAGAGTATTGTATAGTCCCCTCAGGACACAAAGAAGATGTGATGACTAAACAAAAAGGAAATAATGTATAAGAAATGAAAGTTCCAGTATATTTTCTGATAAAATTATATGTATGAGCTGTAGAATTGATCTATGAAATAAAATTTGAGTTTAAAAAAATATGTAATAATTTAATCACTAAAACTAAAAAAGTGAACACTGTTGTCATATAGACGGTGAAGTTCTAACTCCCGGTGAGTGACTGACGTCATCACAGATGCACACTCAATGGCGGGGTGGTTGGGGTCTGGCGCTGCTGTATACCAACAGGCACATACATTGTTGTGAGACGACACGTTTACAGTGCCTACCGTGTCATCAGCCCTCTGAAAAGTCCTGGCGCCTCTGGCACAGATCCACTAGTGTGCATCAATGCTGAAGATTGATTCTTGGAACATGCGGTGCAACTGACCTCCAACCAGAAACTGGGATCTCCGGATGAGAGGATCAATGGCACCCTGCAACCTTCCACTTAGCAACCCTGGAGGGGGCTCCGGCCACAGGGGCCCTGGAGGCACCACCACCTACAACCCTTCTTTCTGCCCTGGCTGCCAAAAGTACAGTTATGTAGAACTTGCGTAACAGTAGATCTTTGAGAGATTCCTTAAGAAGGTCATCACATATAGGACTGGCGCCACCTGGCGTCGGGCTGCATGCAGACTTTTCTAGCAATACCTGATGGGGACTTCCCACCCAACATGGCGTGACTGACGTCCAGCGTGACTGTATATAGTGGGCGGTCCCCACGCCCACCCTCCAGTTCTCTCCGCCGGAGCCAGAAAGAGGCCTGACAGCAGAAGCGAACAGGATTTGGAGTCCCTGCAAAACAGAAAATGAGGTAAAGGAGGGAGGGAAAAATATGACCTACTGAAGGAACCTCTCTTGAAGATCTACTGTTATGGTAAGTTCCTACGTAACTGTACTATCTTACTTCGAGAGGGTTCCTTCAGTAGGTCATCACATATAGGACAGAGTCCCAAGCAGTCTCTCCAAGGAGAGACCAAGAGAAACTAGGGAGGAGGAGAACTAACTCCAACAGAAAAAAATGGGCTCCAGAATGGACCCAGCCTAGGACAGAAGGCCCTGCAAGATGGCTGGGCCAAAGCCAGCCCCTCTGCCTAGAAGCAATGTCCAGATTGTAGTGTTTGAAGTGAGGTGTGGATAGCACTCCAGTAGTGGCGACACAAATGTCAGACGCAGAAACGTTCCGCACGAAGGCCGCAGAGACAGCCATGCCCCTAGTAGAATGACCTCTGATGAGACCCGGCAGAGGCTTTTCGTACTTTTGGTAACAGAACCTAATGCAGTTGCCTAACCATTTGGAAAGGCTCTGCTTAGAAACCGGTTTGTCCTTCGATCTAGGGGAAAAGGAAATGAACAGCTGGTCGCAGGTACAGAATTCTTTGGTCCAGTGAGTGTAACACCAGAGAAATCTGATGGACATCCACTGTATGAAGACGTGCCTCACCTCTTTTAGAGGGGGATGGGTAACACACAGGAAGCTCTACTGATTGATTCAGCGTGGTTTCTGACACCACCTTGGGAAGCAACTTCAGGTGCATTCTAAGGACCACCTGGTCCCTATGGAAAATCAGATAGGGCCCCTTGCAGACTAGAGCGTGACGCTCTGAAATCCTTCAGACTGACGTGATAGCCACGAGAAAAAGCGCCTTCCAGGAAAGGAAGCACAAATCACAGTTCATAGCCGGCTCACATAGAGGAAGGGTGAGCTTTTCCAAGATGAAGTTCAAGTCCCAAGGCGGAGTTGGGCTGCGGATGGGGGGTTTCAGATGAAGAATCCCTTTCAGAAAGATTTTTGAGACCTCCAACTGAGCCACTGATTTATCATCCACTAGCTTGTGGTATGCTGAGATAGCTGAAATATGGATCTTCAAAGAAGAGTAGGAAAGACTGGAGTCTGACAAGTGAAGGAGGTACGTATTCCATGACTTGTGGGGCAGAACAAGAGAAGGGGTTCCAAGCCTTAGCGGTCACCCAGATGGAAAACCACTTCCACTTCATGGCATAAGTGGAATGAGTAGAGGGCTTTCTAGCCTCAATGAGGACTTGAGCAACCTGGGAGGAGACCCCAAAGCAAGAGATCACTATGTCTGCAGGAGCCACGCATGAAGATGCAGGGTCCTGAGCCCCGGATGTAACAATCGACCTTGATCCTGGGTCAGGAGGTCATGAGTCACTGAAAGTGGAACCGGAGGTTCCTTGGAAAGCTGTTGTAGCAGCGGAAACCAGATCTGTCTTGGCCAGAGAGGAGCAATGAGGATCATCTTTGCCCTCTCTGCCTGAAGCTTGAGAAGGACCCTCTGTAGAAGGGGAAATGGAGGGAAGGTGTACAAAAATTTCCCTGTCCAAGACAGAGACAATGCGTTTTTCCCAAAAGTACCGTGCTCTAGAACGAGCGAGCAAAAACTGGAAAGTTTTGCATTGGATTTGGAGGCGAAGAAGTCGATTTCCAGATGCCCCCAACGTTGGAAGATGGATTCCTCCACTTTCTGATGCAGTTCCCACTGTGAGCTAGGGTCCAGACCTGCTGAGACTGTCCGACCAGGATGTTAAGAATGCCCAGAATGTGCACGCCACAAGGTCCAGATGGTGCTGGACTGCTCAGTTCCACACCCGCCTCTCCCGGCACAGAGGATACGACTGGGTTTCCCTTTGTTTGTTTATATACCAAACTACCGACATGTTGTCTGTTTGGATTAGCAATGATCCCTTGGGAAGGAGGGACTGAAAGGCCTGTAGGGCATACAGGACCGCACTCATCTCCAGAATATTGATATGCAAAGAAGTCTCTAGCTGGACCATAGTCCCTGGACTTGGTGCTCCCCTAGATGTGCTCCCACCCATATTCGAGGCATCCGTGGTGAGGAAGCTAAGGTGCTGGGCTCTGGAAGGAAGCCCCAAAGAAAGATTGTGGAATACATCCACCAATGCAACTCTTTCTGAAATGCTGAGGATACCAATATCGAATGGTCTAGGTCATCCAAGAGCTGATCCCACTGCACCTACAAGGACCACTGGTGACCTCATGTGAAGCCTTGCCAGGGAATGGTTGTGATGGAGGCCGCTATCAGGCCCAGAACCTCCCGAGCTGGGATGGTCCTGAGAGAAACCACTTTGGAGGCCTGACAGAAGGGTCTTCACCCTGTCTGGAGGAAGAAAGGCTCTGCACTGGACCATATCCAGGACTGCCCAAATAAACTGAAGTCTCTGGGCAGGGATGAGGAAGGACTTGGGAACACTGACTATGATCCCTAGTCTGCTGATGAGGTCCAGCGTGAAGGCAACAGCCTCCAGTAAAGAATCCCTGGATGGGGCTGAAATCAGCCAGTCATCCAAGTAAGGGAAAACCGCAATACCCCTGCGGTGTAGAAAGGCCATGACCACCACCAGGCACTTGGTAAAAACCTGTGGTGCCGAAGACAGACCAAAAGGGAGCACTCAAAACTGAAAGTGCTCCCCCTGGAAGCGAAAGTGCAGGAATTGGCGGTGGCTGGGAAAAATGGGGATGTGCAGGTAGGCATCCTACATATCCAGAGTGCAGAGCCAGTGGTTCTTCATGACGAGTGGGAGGAGGCTCTGGAGTGTCAGCATTCGACAAACTGAATTAGCTGACTTAAGTGAAGTATGGGTCTGAAGTCCCCAGTCTTTTTTGGAACCAGGAAAAAGTGGGAGTAAAACCCCTTTCCCCTTTGCCAGAGGGGAACGTGCTCTATTGCTTCTTTGAGAAAGAGCGAGTTTACCTCCTCGCGAACTAGGAGGGCCTGGTCCTGCAAGTAAAAGGACCTCATTGGTGGAGTTTCCAGAGGGAATTCCAGAAACTCTACTGTGTGTCCGACGGAAACTAGTTGCAGGACCCATTCGTCAGAGGTGACTGCCCTCCACTCCTGTGTGTGGCGGGCGAACCTCCCCCCCACCTGCTCCCTGTCGTGAGACTGAGGAGGCAGTGGGGATGGGGAGTCAAGAAGTGGTGGGGCATTCAGGGGGAGGACCTCCAGAACACCTCTGATTTTTGGAGGCAGGAGGGGTGGCTGTTCCCGTGGCCTTACACTTCCCTTGGTGGCGTGCTGAGATGTTCTTTCTCTGCCTCCAGGTCCTTTTCTGAAAGGGCTGCTGCTGCTGGGAGCCTGATCAGTACATTGACCTCACAGACCTAAGGCAAGGTTCCTGTCCTGTAGGTCTGTGATGATGTCTCAGTGTCCCCACCAAGAGCACTGAGCCCCTGAAGGGGGTCCTGAATCATGACTGGACCTTGTTGGCGAGTCCGAGAGGGTGAAGCCAGGAGTGCGTCTAAGGGCAATGGCAGTTGCCGAGGAGGTGCCCACTGGTCGACAGAGTCGTAGAAGTGTAAAGCTGCCTACAGAGAAACTTTGAGAGGCGAAGATCCTTGGCAAGTTCCTCCTTAAAGGTGAGGGTCCATGGACTGAACTCGCTTCCAGCCTGGCCAAGGTAGCCTTTGGTGGGACACAATGTGGGCCATGTAGTTAAGGGACCAGAGGGTGCGTGGCGAGGAATAAATCTTTCTCCTGAACTGGTCCATCTGCCTCGACTCTTTGTCCGGAGGAGGTGCTCATGTGCTTTGGTGCTGAGGAGTGATCATGAGCTGAGAGATGACCACAGAGTCATCCTGGATGAGTCTTCAGGAACGGGCATCCTTTGGTGCCCGGTAAAGTCTGTCCGCCCATTTGGGGACAGCTGGGAGGGAATGAGGCACCTGTCAGATGGTAGTGGTGAGGTCTTGGTGAAGTGCCATCCAGGGAGGAATGGGGACCGAGACAGAGAGAGATAATAAGTCGAGATGTTCCTGAAGCCTCTGTCTCATGGGGTACTGTTCTTCCAACTCCCAGTCGAAATAATCCTTCATGGACCTCAGAAGACCTGAAAAGGCAGGGTCCTCTGATAGAGATTTCGGGGATACCTTGCCTTTCCGGCACTCAGGCTCCTCCGGGACCTCCTCTGAAGAGTCGTCAGCCCCCTCTGAGCTATCATCATCGTCTGCCTCCTTGACAGGATGGTATCGGGTATTGGGAAGGGAAACATCCTGATGAGTCTTCCCCGAGACATGGACAGTAGCAATAAAGGAATTGATCGGGAAAGGGGACCTAGGATACCATGGGTGTGGGAGCCTAGTCTCCAGGTCCAAGACCAACTCCAACCTTGCCCCCTGCCACCAAGACTGAATTAGAGCCTTGAAATCCAGAGCAACCGGAGGAGAAGGGCAGGTGGTGGAGTAGGCAGAGACTGACGAGGAGAAGGAGGAGGAATAACCGGTGGAGGGTAATAACCCTGGAATCCCTGAAAAGTAGAGTACGGATTAAACCCAGGATAGAACTGTCTGAAGTGACTCCAGTCCAGAGTGGGACCTGCTGGGTAGTGGTCCCCACGAAACCCCTGCGGGTAATGCAGGACAGTTCAGGGTCTAGAGTAAATCCCCGTCATCAGATCCAGCACTGGGGATACCCACGTCGGACCCGCCATAGTGTATATTGGCTGGGGGTTCGGCATCAGGACAGCCCACATCAGGGGAATTGAAGTCGGGACTGGCACCACCGATCTGACACCATAAAGAGATCCGGCGTCAGAGGGGCCGGCATCGGAGCCGGACGAAGGAGCCCTGGTGGCGGAACCTGATCTGGCGTCTGAGCCAATGGCTGAGGCCAGCTGACCGGTCCAGATTGCGGGACTGTCGTCGGGACATCCGGCATCAGAGGAGAAGCCGGAATCCCTCCCGAAGGCAGAGGAGGGGCCTCCATGGTAAAGCCTGATGGCTGAGGAGGAGCCTCCTTCTCCTTGACCCCAAGGGGGGAACGCGGAGCTGACCGAGGTATCGTATTATGTCGAGGGGTTCTCCCGCATCATCGCCTGACGTACCCGCTGGAGAAGAGGAGGGTACAGGTGAAGGAAGAGGAGGGAGAGGGTCTTTCTCCCTCTGGTTCCACTGGACATCGGGCAAGGTGCCGTCAGGCCCCGATGCAGGAACCGCAACAGTGCGACCGTCTGAAACGGCCGTCTTAGTGGGTGGAGTCTGGCGGGCAGGGAAGGAGCCCCCAACCGGATTACCGACCGGTGGAGGGTGAGTACCCGCCTCCTGGGTAGTCGTCTTACCGGCCGCTGTGCGGTCCCCAGAGGAGCCAGGGTACGACTTATTGGCTGAAGCAGTGCGTTCATCAGAGGAGCCGACGACTGGATGACCCGCTGAGGCCTATACAGACTTATCATCCTTTCTGGGTGGCGGCTGGGCCTTGCTCATCGAGAGCCGCACGTCATCCGCGAAGTGCTCCTGCTCCCTGGATTTCTCCTTGTGCTTCTTAGAAGGAGAAGATTTTTCGGCCGAGAACTCTCTTGAGAGGTCCATCTTCTTTTCCAGCGAAGCCAGACGGGCTTTTAAAAGATGGGCCTCCAAAGCCTGCTGTCTCCTTTTCTTCGTGGCCTGGTTAAAGATCTGGCATTCAGGGCAGGAGGAAACATGATGGTCTGGCCCCAAACAAAGGACGCACTTGAGGTGACCGTCTTTGTGTGGGATCTGCGTGCCACACGACGAGCACTTCTTCTTGGGTGAAGACATCAATGAAAAAGGATATATATTTGAGAATTTTTTAGCGAAGAAATCTCCAACGCAAGACACTTTCACGACACTCGCTATATGGAAGTCTGCATTGCGACTGACATGAGGCGAAGGCGGGAAAGAAATGAAAATTAGGTACTACCGTAATTATGATCTTTCTGTGTATCTTCACCATTCATCACCTTTGGGTATATGGACGGAGGTCATGACCCCGCGGAAGCTTTTTTTTTTGGATGGGTAGAGCTGACGCACCATCGGCACCCCCCTCGAGGCTGACGCACTGTGTGGTGCTCGCGGGTTAGCTGTTAGGTGCTGTTGACTCGCCTCCCGCCAGTTCTGAGTCGCCGGGAGGTGAGGAAAAGGGTTGGAGGGTGGGACAAGAAAGTCCAAGGACAGACAAAGAAAAGATATATAACTTAAAGGAGAAATAAACGACTTAAAGGACAGACTAAGAAGGAGTCTAAGGAGATTGTAGGGGCCCCAATCTCTGGAAATAGGAAAAAGGAGAGAGGAAGGATTTAGGATAAGCGTGGGGGGGGTGGAGAAAGGTAATGACCATACCCTGGAACCTTGACTTATCTCCAGATTGTATAGGAACTGCAAGGAGTAGCCAAAAGGCTCATTGTCAGAATTCAAGGCACGGAATCACTGGCGATAACTCCAAAAGCAGAAAACGGCTATTCTGGAAGAAAGACAGGACACAGGGAATTCTCCCCTCTCAGGGGAAAAAATTTTGGGTGAAAGAAAATTTTTTTTTTAAATAATAAACGATATGTCCAAAGGACAAAGAAAATTAAAGATGGACAGGAACAAGGAGGAGGAGGAGAGAATGGAGGGCAACTGCCAACTCTCACCCCACAAGGGTGGAGCTAGAGCACTGGAGAAGGAGTGCCCCCCATGCTGACCACTCTCCCCTTAGAAACATCATCCCCTATATGCCCGTTAACCCCACTCCTGACAAAAGAAAGGAGGGGGCGAGGCTGGGCACAGAGAGGGGGACCCAGAGACCCAGGGGGATGAAGGGCGGGATTGTGATGAATGGTGAAGACACACAGAAAGATCATAATTATGGTAGGTACATAATTTTCATATCTTATCTGTGTCAATCTTCACCATTCATCACCTTTGGGTGAGTGCTGAGCCCCCCCCCGAAGGAGGTTTTCTTTTTAACCCTAAGAGACAGAGTCCCTTAGCTCTCCGTGGGTGACACACTAAGAGGGAGAACTGTCGGGGCCTGGAGAGGCCCGAGAGTGAGAAGAGTGATTCAGGGACCCCCTGGAGGGGGAAAGAAGTTGCCCTGACAAACACCATCTCGCTCTATGGGAGAAGAGACAGGTTCTCTGGTGAGCGGAGTTAATCACCCTACGCCGGCCCAAGGGTGACAACCGGAAAAGACGTAGCCGTGCCGTCTGCCTAGTGCAGATCGCTGTCCCTACGACCCTGGTAGCTACCTCATTGGCATCGTACGATGCCCTCGCTTGTGTTGTGTTACCCAGGCCACGTGCAGAGAGTGCAGTGGCTTGTCTGGTTTGGTTCGCTCAGGCATTTAGGCTAGAGCTGACTCGAACCTGGACCACAGGAACCTGTCATAGGTCGCATAGTGGGCCTGATGTGCTGTGATAGAGAGCAGCAACCGTGCTAGTAGAAAGTCCTCCCACCCCAGAAGTCAAAACCGAGAAGTCTTGATCTGGGGGCCGGTCACGGTGAAGGACGCCAAGCCCATCGGAGTGTCCAGTTGCATCAATCCTGACTGAGGATGAGGCATGGAACCTGGAGGCTCCGGGGGGGGGGGCGCAATACCACTGGCAGAGATCCCTTGGGGCAGGAACTCCAGAAAAAGGTCGCTGCCAGGAACGCAACAATGCCTCCTGAAAGGGAGCAGACCAGGGGGGCACCACAAGGGTGTCCTCACTGAAATCGCCTAAAAAGGCATGTGCCGAGTGCTCAGCATTGCTTTGAGTGGGAGGGGTGATATGCAGGTCCTCCAACATCCTCATGAGGAATCGCTGATACTCCGTGAGATCAGCAGCTGGAGAAATGTGGACAGATTTTCTCTCTCCAGAAGAGGGGGATAAGGAGTCAGAGGACTTTGGCTGCTCAGGGGAGGTTGAAAACCTGTCTGTCCATGGCTCTGACGAAGTGGGGAACTGAGCAGGCACAGCTCTGAACTGCTCCCAGGAGAGAAGCCCGAAAGGACCAAGAATACCTGGGAGCGCAGAAGAATGCAGCAGAGGGATGGGGACAGAGTCGAGAAGAGAAGTTGACTAACCTCCGCCTGGGCTAGGGAGCAGACCAAGAGCTCCAGAAGAAGAAGAAGGAACTCCGGAAGACTCCACAGCCGACAGCTGAACAACCATATTGGAACTGCCTTGGCTGCACCCAGAAGATTCCCCCCTGTGAGGTGACAGGGGCAGTGTAGATCCAGAAGGATGGTCCCTACTTCCAAAGAATAGGGACCTCTCAAAGAAACCAAGGGGGAAGAGCGGAGATCCGCACTACAGCTCCTCCCAGAGCCCGGGTGGGTTCCGGAAAAAGGCCGCCAACCAGAACTCAGACCCCTCGACGCCTCAGAATCCGAGAGTACCCTCCTCCTGAAGAGAGCCAGCCTAGGCAGCTGGCAACCCTGGTCGGCCCCTAAGGAGCTATCCAAGGAGCACTACTCTCCCCTCCTGTGGGTGCTCCAATCGGCCCCAAAGTTGGGAGATCTAGGCACACCACTCGAGGGGGTACCACCACTGAGGGGTCAGCGAACCCTCTGAGGCCAGGCTGCAGAGCAGTGGTGGCCTGCACCACTGTCTGCTGGTCAGCACCCCTGACCCTGGCCATGGTAGTCACTGTCCGGTCCTCAGAGGGGGACTGGTCGCAGCCTGTCGAGGATACTACTAGAGTGTCCATCTGGGCAGCTAGCTCCAAGGAGCCAGACTGCCTGTCCGACTTCTGCTCCGAAGAAGTGGAGACCGAAGTCCTGTGCCAGACAGTGGGTGGGCGCTCCCGCCATCTTGACCAAACAGGGCACCAGAAAGAGAGACTGCACCCAAGATGAGTTCCAGTGCTTCTCAGACCGCCAACGGTGGCAGAAGGAGGCATAGCTTCAACAAGGACCTTAACTCCCAGTGCCAGAACTCGACACGGTTGCTGTGGCGGTCCCACAGTGCTGCGAACGTGCTCAGGGGACATAGCGCCGACGTTAGCTCCAACAGCCCCATCGGGCGAGTAAGAAAATTGGCTGACTCACCGTTAATTCTTGATCTTCTTGACGAGTCTCCACCACTCATTCACACTATTGGGATCTTGCTTGGGCACCAGGACCCATCGGGAGCAAACTTTTTTGCTGGAGGGTCGGCGCCATGCATGGCACTGCTGTAATGACTATCTCAGCATCGACCCTCCAACCGCCTCAGTACCTTTTTTACCAAGGAGGTGCAGCGTAACTAACCTAGAAGGGTAGCTTTAACCTAAAAACCGGACATAAGATAGTCCAGACGACCCGTATAAGAAGGGTCAACAAAGAAGTCTTCACAGCCTAAAGATTTGAGGGAGTGAAGACCAACAACAGATGTGAGCTCGGGGGATGGAGGGTGGGCGGTGAATGAGTGGTGGGTTTCGTCCAAGAAGATCAAGAATTATGGCAGATGCGTAATTTTTCATATCTTCCTGGGCATAAGTCTCACCATCATTCACACTGTTGGGAGAGTACCCGAGCTAATAATCCCCGAGGGGGCAGGAGAGACCGCGAGCTCACGTTTCTAAGACAGAAGTCCATTAGGATGGCTCTGCCAAAGGAAGAATGTCATCTGGCATGGACATCTAGTGCATAATGTTTAACAAGGTATGCACTGAGCTCCAGTTAGCTGCGTTGCAAATATCTGCAATGGGCATATTTTGCGAACTCCGCTAGGGATGCTGCGACCTCTAGTAGAGTAAGCGTAAACCCTGCCCTCCAACTCAACCTGTGCCATGGAATAGCAGTGGCGACAAGGCATGCCACTAGCCATGCTGAGATGCACCTGATAGCGTACAGGTTGACCCAGCTGGGTCTCGCTGAAGGAAACGAATAGTTGCTGGCTTTATGGAAGTCCTTGGTTCTATCCAGATAGAACGCTAGCGTCTCTTAACGTCTACAAAGAATGAAGAGAACGCCTCCTTCATTTTGGAAGTTTACAAAGTAAGAGGGAAGGACCAAAGGTTGGTTTAGATGAAATTCTGACACAACCTTAGGAAGAAATTTAGGATGAGTATGAAGAATTACTTTGTCCCTATGGAACACAGTATACGGAGGGTCTGTGACCAGGGCATGTATCTCAGAGACCCTACGGGCTGAGGTAATGGACACTAGGAAGGCAGTCTTCCAAATGAGAAATTTTAGCTCACAGGTAGCCAGAGGTTCAAAAAGTTTTCGAGTGAGCATATCTAGCACAAGATTGATGTCCCAGGCTGCAACTGGACGTCTTGTAAGAGGTCTGGTATGCAGAATTCCTTTAAGAAACCTCTTAACCACAGGTAACTGAGCCAGTGACACGGAAAGAACTGGCTCATGATAAGCTGAAATGGCACAAAGGTGAACTTTGACTGTAGAGTACTGTAGGCCTGAATTTGAGAGGTCTAAGAGGTACTCCATAACTTTATCTGGTGGGCAGAAAAAAGGATTCAAAGAGGACTTTGCACACCAGAGCAAGAAACGCTTCCATTTGGCTGTGTAAGTTTTCCTAGTGGCTGGTTTCCGTGCAGCCAGAAGAATATCTGAAACTCTTGAGACACATTGAACGGTTTACTTCTACCTCTTCAGGAGCCAAGCGTGAAGGTGAAGCGATCTCAGGTTGGGGTGGACCACAGGCCCCTGAGTCAAAAGGTTCATCTGTAGGGGAAGTGATCTCGGAGGAACTGCCAACATATTGTTGAGAAGTGGAAACCACAGCTGTCAAGGCCAGAAGGGAGCAATGAGGATCATTTTATCCCCCTGGGATTCGAACTTGAGGAGTACCCTCTGAATTAGAGGAAGAGGTGGAAAGGCGTAAATAAAGCGTTTTGTCCACCGCAGCCTGAACGCATCCTGACAGAAAATGCCAGGCCCTGGATTTCTGGAGCAGAAGAGAAGCAGTTTTGCGTTGAGTGGGGATGCAAAAAGGTCCAGGTCTGGAGTTCCCCACTCTTCGAATAGTGACTGAACTATAGTTGAGTTGAGAGACCACTCGTGAGGGTCTGTCTCTGTTCTGCTGAGACGGTGTGCCAGTTCGTTCTGAATACCTGGCAGGTAGACCGCTTGAATTAGAGCCTCGTGCTCCAAGCACCATTCCCACACCCTCATTGCTTCCTGCATAAGGTAAGAATGAGCACCGCCTGCTTGTTGATGTAATACATCACTGCTTTGTTGTCCATTTGAAGGAGAATGTTCTTGTGACACAGAATGTCCTTCAAAGCTCGGACCGCATAAAGGACGGCTCTCATTTCTAGGACGCTTATGTGGAGCTGGGACTTGACTTGAGTCCACGCACCTTGAGGTGTGGAGAGCCTGACAGTGAGCTCCCCACCCCATTAGGGATGCATCCATTGTAATGGAGATCTGATGGTGCAGAGGAGCAAAGGGATACCCCTCCAGGAGATTGCTCTCTTGAGACCACCAGGTGAGTGACCTCTTTAAAGGTTCTGTCACCTTGATGAGATAGGACTGCGGTGAGTGGTTGGGGACCACTGAGTACTGTGCATCCATTGTGTGGTTCTCATGTGCAGGTGTGCTAGGGGAACAGTGAACACTGAGGAAGCCATGAAGCCTAGCATCCGTTGCATCGAGAGAGCAGTAACTGAGGTGTTCTCCCCGATGTGACGGGTAATTTGAAGGATATCATTCCTTCTGTCTTCTGGAAGAAAAGCCTTCGCACAGGAGGTGTCCAGAAGAGTCCCTATAAAGAGGAGCCTCTGGGAGGGCTGCAGTTGCGATTTCTTGAGGTTCAGCAGAACTCCCATGGATGTAAGGAGGCGAGAAGCCGTCTCTACGGCGTCCAGAGTACCTTGCCTGGAAGAGCTTGCTAGAAGCCAATCGTCCAGATAAGGGAACACCTGTATCCTGACCTTTCTGAGGTGTGCTGCGAGAACTGCACAACATTTTGTAAAAACCCCCGGCGCCGAGGATAGCCCAAAGGGCAGGACTCTGAACTGATAATGCTGTCCCAGAGCCACAAACCTCAGGAATTTGTGATGCCTCGGGTGAATAGGAATGTGCTGGTAAGCATCCTGCATGTCTAGGGAGGCTAGCCAGTCGTGTTGATGAAGCAAAGGTAACAGGGTTCCCAGAGAAACCATTTTGAATTTCTCCTTGGGGAGAAATTTGTTTAGCTTTCTGAGATCCAGAATGGGGCGCATACCCCCAGACTTCTTTGGAACCAGAAAGTAATGGGAGTAGAAACCCGTGTTCCGTTGATGCAGCGGCACCACTTCTACTGCCCTGTTGTTCAGAAGGCCCTGAATCTCGGTGGCGAGAAGGTCTGACTGAAGGGTCGACAGCCTGGGCTGCCGTTAGGGAGGACGATCCGGGGTCTCCAGAAGATTGAGTGAATACCCCTCGTGAATTATCCGAAGGACCCATTTGTCTGAGGTTATGAACTTCCACTGGTTGTAGAAGTGCATCAGATGACCTCCCACCGGAGAGGAAAAGTCCACCTCGGGCAGCTGAGATGGGACTTGGGCCAGACATTCATAAGGTAGCGCTGGGCGCTTTGGGCCCTTGCGCTTTCTGTTGCATCTTCTTTTGAGGTTGGGCAGGTTGGTTTTTATGGAAACCGTCTCTGCCTCTACCTTGAAAGGACTGACGATTATGAAACTGACATTTATTGACATGCCCTCGAGAGGGGGCAGGAGTGAGTCAAGCCAACTTAATGGCTGACCTAGTCTTTTGAGTAGCTTCTAGAGCTTGCTCTACCTGAGGACCAAAAATATACGCACCATCAAGAGGGCAACGCCATTACCTGCTGCTGCGCGTCATTCGTGAAACCAGCGCGCAGCCAGGAATGACGTCGGTGCAAATACCAGCAGCCGCTGAATGGGAAGCAGTGTCGAAAGCATCCATGGCTGCTTTAACCTGCTGGTTGTTAGATTTGATACCTCTGGTAATGGTTTGAAGAAGCTCCGGCTTTACATCCGACTCCGGAAGAGCTTCAACCATCTGCTTGATAGAGTGCCACAGGATATACTCATACTGTGAGAAATAGCCCTGGTAGCTGGCAATACGCATACTTAGAGTAGAAGCAGCAAAGACTCTCTTACCTAAGGTGTCTATCTTACGAGATTCTTTGTTAATAGGTCGAGCTGTAGTAGTTTGGGGCAGGACGACCTTATCATTCTCTGCCAGGACTACAATAGGATCCGCAAAGGCTTGAGATGCCAAAATGGGACGATCCTTGGGGGCTGAATATTTCCGGATTTAGCCACCGAAGGGGTGAGAGCAAGATTATTCCATACCATTTGAGACAGCGTCTCGAAGGAAGGCTGAACCGGAGGAGTCAAATCCGTAGGGATCTCCGGAACATGAAGGTATTGGAGTCTTAACAATTTCCCAGGATCGATGTCTGTAGTCTGGAGAGAAAGAGTGGAACTCAGATTTTTTAGCAGAGACTTAAATGACAGGTCCTCGACCACAGGCTCTGCAGCAGAGATAGATCCTGCTTCGTCCACTTCATCACCCAACCGAAGGTGTGGGTCAGGCTCAATGTCATCTCCTGACAGTCCAGGAGGGACTGTATGGACAGGAAAGGAATGAAAATCAGAAGAGAGGGAAGAAGGAAACGAGTGAAAAGAGGAGTCCTGAAAAGCAGAGGGAGCCCCGAGAGCCCCCGGCGCCGAGGAGGCACATGGCACCGAGAACGATGGCGAGGGACCACCTAGCACCAAAAACGACGCCGAGGGACCACGCGGCGCCAAAAATGGCGCTGAGAAGCCGCACAGCGCTGAGAATCCACATGGCGCCGAAGAGGGTGCCAAGAAGCCGCACGGCGCTGAGGACGGCGCCGAGAAGCCGCACAGTGCCGAGGATGACGCCGAGTGCACCACCGGCGCCAAAGACGGCGCCGAGGATGCCGAAAACACCCCCAGACTCCGAAAAACAGGTTTTGAAGGAAGAAGAGCAGGAGATAAAGGCATCGGTGTGGCCCCCTGCGCCGCAGCCATGTGAGGGGGGGAATCACCTAAGCACGGAGTTGACGGCACCGAAGAAGGTGCCGTGCGACCAGGAAAGTCCAACCGCCCTACCTGGTCTCTCAATGAGCCCGAAAGCCCATGAATGACCGAGCCAGGTAGCTGAACTAACCTCCGAGCCCATTGCTCCATAAGAACGGCCCACTGATGAAACTGCTCCTCTGAAGACCTACCTGCGGGCGGGGTAGGACTTCAATGTCGAAGCCGCTGGCTACCAGAAGCAGAAGTTGGTGACTCCTAAGGAGGAGACCGGCAACTAGCCCCGATAACCGAACGTCTACGCGCAGATGTATCAGAGGGCGACCTCGAGTGATGCCTTCTCTTTTTAGACCTGTGGGCCGAAGAAGAGTCGAGGTCGAACGGTGCCGGAATGCGACTGCTATTTTATGCTTCCGTGGACTGCCCATCCCCGGCATTGGACTGACTGTTGTCAGACCTCCCTCCGGAGAAGGCGGCGGACCGACCCAGCCCGACTGACTGAACAGCTTTCATCACAAGTCTCCTACCGTCACCTGACCCTCTCATGGTCGACTCCGTCAAAGTAGGCTGAGACTTCTTTATTTTAAAATAAGACTAAGCGATACCGTATCGAGATAATATTACAAAATAACAAACTGAAAACTATGCTGCTAGTTGAAGTTTGACTCCTGGCAGGCAGCGGCGTCGTCACTGAAGCGCATTGACGGTGGGAAAAAGGAACTGAGGCGTGTTGAGGTCGACACCGAGATAGTCATTATGGCGTGAGCTGAGGCTCACGTGCCGCGGCTCGAGGGCGCCATCTCCGCACCGACCCTCCAGCAAAAAGTTTGTTCGATGGTCCTGGTGCCTCCGGCGCAGATCCAATAGTGTGAATGAGTGGTGGAGACTTATGTCCAGGAAGATCGATGATGTCTGGCCCCACCGCGGTGCGAGGCAGAGGCGGTGCTGGCGACAGTGCCGACAGCGGTCTCAGCGCCGCAAATGGCGCGAGATCCGGAACCCCACGGCGCCGTGACCTCGCCGGAATGGCTCAAGAAGTGGACACGGCTGTGCTCAACCGCCGAGGTGAGGGAATGATGAAGATGGTGCCGTAGAAACTCCACGGTGCCGCTAGCACTACTGGTACCATGAATGGGCGCTAACAGCCACAGGCGCCAAGCAACTGGCCGAGCGCCCGACAATGGTGCCGTCAGAGCCGCCCAGCACTGCGAAGATGGCATCGAGGGCCCAAAACGGCACAGACTGACGGCGTCGACCCAGGCCTTTCAAGCCGCTGGTCCGACACCGAGGGAGCCTTCACCTCCAAAGGGGCGACTGCCATAACGGTGCCTCCCGTCCATCCCCCGGGGAGAACAGACTGGACCTCCTGCACCGCGGGAGGAGTCTCGGCCACAGCTAGGCTGGGAAAAGCCGAGGCTCCCTCCTCCTCGGTTCATACAGAACCGAAGGAGACCCGGAGGAAAGGCTGAGAGAATGTGGCTTGGCCCGACAAGTGCAAACCTGACCTCTGAAAGTCGAAGGGACGTCTCCCATTTCCACGCATGTTGTTCGACTACTCTGTCCAAGGAGAAACAGGCATCACACGAATCGATGTCATGAAGCGGGCCAAGACTCGTAAGGCAACGGTCATGCTGGTCAGTGATGGAATATTTTCGGCCGCATGGGCACTGTTGCATGGGGGGGCCATCCTGTTCTGGAGGTTTCTTGCCCTCCCGACCGACACATAACCTACGGAGAAAAAAACCACCAAAAACAGACTCAACGTCACAGAAAACAGAATAATTGGAAAGGTCTTACCGGGCGACGTCAAATATGGCAAACAGAACCGACAGGAAGGAACTGATAGACTTCGGCACCGAATTGAGGGGGAAAATGATGGAGTCAAGTAAACTGCAAAGCGGGTAGGCCTCAAAGTCTTGTTCTAAGCTTCCCACGAGGTGACCTTGGCCGGAGAAGGCGAAGAACGCGGGAGGGTGGAGTCGACTGCACCTAACAGCCAACCGTGAGTGCCATGCAGTGCGTCAGCCCTCGAGGGCAGCGATGGTGCGTCGGCTCCGCAATCAAAAAAAAAAAGCTCGGGGTCATGACGTACGGCCATATACCCAAAAGTGATGAATGGTAAAGACTGACACAGATAAGATCTGGAGGGCGGGCGTGGGGACCGCCCACTATATACAGTCACGCTGACATCAGTCATGTGACATCGGGTAGGCGGTCCCCCATCAGGTATTGCTAGAAAAGTCTGCCGTGCGGTCCAACACCAAGTGGCACCAGTCCTATATGTGATGACCTATTGAAGGAACCCTCTCGAAGTAAGATCCTGGGTTTCAGAAACCAGTGCCAAAATTGCCTCTGCTGGGGCTGCTGCTGAGGCTGTTGTGGCTGAAAGGACTGAAATAGTAAATCCCTTTTCTTAGGCTTTGGGGCCTTCGAGTACTTCTTGGACACAGCTACAGAATGCAGGGTGGCAGTGGACTTCTAAATACACATAAGATGTCCCTCCACACCCAGGGCAGAGAGGTCAGTGTCCAGGAATAAGACATCAGCCAGCTTCTGCTGAACGTCCACAGTGAAGGTGGGCAATCTTAGACAAGCCCTATGATGCATGGCAATGGCAGTAGCCATGGCATGAGCACAGGAGTTGCTCATGAAGCTGGTGTTTAGCCAGCGACTGACCCTGGTCAGGAATCATCTGGATTGACAGCTGATTATCAGTGGGGAGCAGGGAAGAAGGTGCCCCAACATCACAAAAAGGGAATGGCCAAAATTCACCATCATGACCGAATAGCTGGCCCAGAGATGCAGACAGTTACACTTTTTTGGCTATATGTTCTATCTTTCTGGACTCTTTGCCAGGAGGTTTTCCAACATCCCCATGGCATGTCAACTTGTAAATGGCAGAATCCCCCAACAGAACCTCCGCAGAAGGTTGGACGGAGAACACTGAAAAGGCTATGTTTTTGGACTGCATACTTGCAGACCATACAGGCAGAGGGTGCTGGGCAGGATGTTGAATGCTGCAAAAGCTCCAGTGCCAGTTCCAAGATGGCTTCAGTCAAGGAAAAGGCAACTCTCAGGGATTTGTCCCTATCCAGGATATCAGTGAGCAAGTATTTAGCCCATTTCTGGACTGGTTCGTAAGGTACTTTCTTAGACATTGACTTTAACTGGAACAAAGCCCCAAAATATGTTCAAATGTGAGTATGTAGTAAGCTCTTTAACTGATTCCTGGTCAAACTGCCGAGTCTTGGTCGAGGGCTGCAATGACTTGGTTTTCAAGTCCAATGATTCTTGAAGATGGCCCTTGACCATATAACACCATGGACCACCCTGGAAAATCCACTGACTACCAGCCTGGCATGCTGGTGCACAGGAATGGCCGGGAAAATTAAAGGGACCGCTGGTCCCGGAGGTAGAGTGCTACCTCTCTCTGCAATAGCCCAGTGTTGCCAGATGTGGTCCTCATACTGCTGACACATCCAGCATCGCTTCCCAGTTGAGCAGGATTGAGAGTTCAAGCAATCACAGTCAACAGGGGTCCTCCATAGGGTTGGTACAGACCCCATGCTTTAGCAGAGAAACCAAAATAAGCCTTGAAGGGATGACCACTGGTGGAGGTGGCTCCCAAGACGACTTGGTCGGGGGTTCCACCTGGGCCTCATCCTCTTCAGTGAAGAAAGGGAGCACTGGGTCTGACTCCTCATTGAGCTCTTCTAACAGCTGGTTACCTGGTTTGAGAAAAATATTGACTGCCTGGCTGACTGGAGTCAAGGCAGACAGGCCAGACGAGGTTACTTTAGAGCCCTGATAAAACCCTCGACCAGAGGAAGCTTGACCAAGGCCGAACGGTCAGGGGAATTAAAGGAGTGGGAAGAGTGGACTCTTTCTCAGTCCCTTAACCTATGGCAACACTGCCTTTTGTGCTTTTCACTGCACTGAGAAGGGCTCTCCGCAGAGGTCTGGAGGGCCATGCACACTTTCCTAAAATCATCAGAGAAAGAGCCTCTCATGCTGCCCCAGCTGGGAACAGTGGCAAGACCGCAGAGGAACTCACCGCAGCTGTCACTGCCTCCTCTTCCATGATCCCTAGTTGTGCAGCTGACCTGGCAGCAGCTGAGGCTGATTTGCGGTCCTTAGGCCTTCCCAAGGCCAACCTGGCCTTCCATTCTTCGATGGGTGCCGGCAGCATGGCCTCCTGCAATTTGTAAAATCATGATATTTGCTGAGACAGTAAATGGACTTGTCTTGCGGATCCGTGGCCGACATTTTCTGCCTACACCAGGTGCAGAATTTTAGTCTTGGTTTTTAGTCTTGGTTTCTTGCCTTCTATCATCGACTGCGATTAAGAAGCAGAGTTGGAAGATGCAAGAACAACTTTAGTACCGAATGCAGATTGAGAAGTCAAAGATTTGCCAAAGTAAAGTGTCTGAAACACTGACATCTTTCTACACATGCAGAGCAGCAATGGTCCCTTCCAGCAGAAAGAAAGATTTCATGTCATGGGGCAGAGCCAGTGGATGTAGTAGTAGTAGTAGTAAAAGTCTTTATTTTTACTCTGACCTTGTCCTTGGGGAAGACCTGGTAGGGGGACTCCACCCAGAGCAGCTAGAACTCACTCAACCTTCTGGTTGGCATAATGACCACCAAGAAGGCAGTCTTCAACAACAAGTGTGATATCTAATACTTGGGATGAGCATAGCCACTACCACCACTAGGTCCCATTGAGACAGTAGTTCAAGCACTGAGGGACAATTGGTCAAGGCCTTTGAAAAGCACCCAACCGCCGCCCGGTGGTGTTGAGGGTTGAGGCGCTGGACGCCTTACCTCCCGCTATGCTGGCAACCCAAGTTTGGGAATGACCTCAGGTCGCTGGAAAGCCAGCACGGGAGGGGAAGACAGAGCAGGACTGAGCAGCCAAAAGGCAGCTCTCCTCCAGAGGTGTTGTCTCCACGAAGTTCTGCTCCCACCGGTGGAGATCTGAGGGTAGCGCTGGCAGGAGGGGGTGGCAGTGTAGTGGGCTTGGCGCCTTGAGGTATGGCATGTGTATGCCCACACGGGTGCATGCCTGAGCACGGGACGAAAAATGAAAATTACGTACTCACCGTGAATTCTAATCTTTCTGTGTATCTTCACCATTCATCACAGATGGTACTGTCGGCGGAGATCAGGACCAAGGGAGCTTTTTTTTTTTTAAAGGGTGGCGGAGCCGACACAGCCTGCGTGAGGCTACGTGATGGGCGCCGGAGGCGTTGGCCGTTAGGGCTGTCTCGACCACTGCCTACCAGTTCTGAGTCACCGGAGGGAAGAGGAAGGGATGGAGGTGGGACAAAAGAGTCCAAGGGACAGAAAAGGAAAGGAAAAACTGAACCAAAAGGAGAAATAACGACTGAGAGGACAGCAGAGAAGAGATGAGACTAAGGGGACTGGGTAGGGGCCCCAATCTCTGGAAGTGGAAGAAGGGAGAGAAGGGAGGGGAGAAATTTAGGAGAGAGTGAGAGGTAACAAGGTATCCGAGACCCTTGTCCGTCACCAGATTTGTATAGGAACTGCAAGGAGTAGCAAAGCTCTCTGCCAGAATTCAAGGCACAGAATAACTGGCAAATACCCCAGAAGCAGAATCGGCTATTCTGGAGAAGGACAGGGTACAGGGACTTAATACTCTCTCAGGAAAGATGGTTGGTGAAAAAGAGTTTTTTTTTTTTGAAACAGTTGGATGGAAACAGAAGAGGAGAACAGGAGGAGGCAACCACCAACTCCCACCCCATCGGGTGAGACATGTAGTAGAAGGAGTGCACGCCGAGCTGTACTCTTTAAAGGAGAATACCCCCTGTGTGTCTCTTACTTTCCCCACTCCAAAAGGAGAGGGGGAGCCCAGAGGGAGGGGGACCCAGAGACTGAGGCCCCAGGGGGATGATGGTGAAGGTTGTGATGAATGGTGAAGATACACAGAAAGATCAGAATTACGTAGGTATGTAATTTTCATATTTTATCTGTATCCTCTTCACCATTCATCACAGATGGGTGAGTACTAAGCCTCAAGGGGTTGATTCATTACACCCTAAGGGACAGAGTCCCCAGCCCCTCAGTGGGTGACACACTAAAGGGAGGAACCTTCTGGGCTTGAGGAGGCCCGAGAGTGGGGAGAGCGAGACGGGGTTCCCCCGGAGGGGGAAGGAAGCTGCCCTGACAAGCGCCGTCTCGCTCTACGGGAGAAGAGGTAGGTTCCCTGGTGGGCGGAGCAAATCACCCTACGCCGGGCCAAGGGTGACAACCGGGAAAGACGTAGCCACGCCGATCTCCTGGTGTAGATCGCTGTCCCTACGACCCTGGTAGCTACCTCATTGGCGTCATAAGATGCCCTCGCTTGGTGCCTTGCTAGCTCCAGGCCACGTGCAGAGAGCGCGATGGCTTGTCTGGTTTGCTCCGAGTCAGGCAAAGTAGCTAGGAACTGACCTAGCATGGACCACAAGAACCTGCTGTAGGTTGCATAGTGGGCCTGGTGAGCGGAAATAGAAAGGAGCAACCGTGCCGAGTAGAAGGTCCTCCTCCCACAAAAATCAAAATCCGAGGAGTCTTGATCCGGGGGCCGGTCAGGGTGGAGGGCGTGAAGCCCATCAGGGGTGTCCAGATGCGTCAAGCCGGACTGCGGATGAGGCATAGAACCTGGAGACTCAGGGGAGCGCAATACCTCTGGCTGAGGTCCCAGGGGCAGGAACTCCGAGAAGGGCTCTGCCAGAAACGCAAGGATGCCTCCCAAAAGGAGCAGGCTAGGGTGGCACCACAAGGGTGGCTCGCCAAATCGCCTAGAAAGGCGCAGCCGCATGCTCAGGATTGCTAACAGAAGAGGGAGAAAGGTGCAAGTCCTCCAGCATCCTCACGAGGAAGCACTGGTACTGGAGAGATCAGTAGCCGGAGAGATGTGGACAGAGGGTCCTCTCCCAGAAGAGGGGGATGAGGAGCTGGAGGTCCCATATGTCCGAGGGTGGCTGCACGGGGAGGTTGAAAACCTGCTGTCCATAGCCCCTAACGTAGGCAGGGAACTGAGCAGCCATCGCCCTGAACTGCTCCCAGGTGACAGGGCCACTGGGACCAAGAATGCCTGAGAGTGCTGGAGAATGTGGCAGAGGGATAGGGGCAGAGCCAAGAAAAGAAGTCGGCTGACCTCCCAGGGCTAGGGGAGCGGACCATGAGCACCCGAGGAGGGTGCCCAGAACTCCACAGCCGACAGCTGTACAACCACGCTGGTACTGCCTTGGCTGTGCCCAGAAGAATCCCCCAGTGAGGCGACCGGGCTGTAAAGTCCAGAAGAACGGTCCCCTGCCTCAAAAGAATGGGACTCCCTCAAGGAACTGAAGGAAGGGTGGAACTGCGACTGCTTCTCCCCAGGGCCCAGGTGGGACCCCAGAGAAAGGCCGACGCGCCTGACCCCACACCCTCGACCCCTCAGAGTCTGAGAGGAGTCCTCCTCTCAAGAGGGCCAGCCTAGGTAGCTGGCATCTCTGGGCTGCCCCCAAGGGAGACCCAGGGAACAGCACCTCTCCTCCTGCACCTCCCTCCTGCAGGCTTCTCAATGGGCCCCAAAGTTGGGCGATCAAGACACACCACTGAAGGGTACCACCACCGAGGGACGATGAAACCCTAAGGCCAGGTTGCAGAGCAATGGTGACACACACCACTGTCTGCTGGTCAGCACCACTGACCCAGCCACGGGGCCACCTGACTCTCCTCTGCAGGGGGCTGGCTTGACTCATCAATCAGACCACGGAGCGCCTCCTCCGCAGAAAACCCCAAAGAGTGTGACTTCCATCTGATTCTCGAGCCCGACTCTGACCAAGAGGCAGAGTCCGAGGCTCTGAGCCAAGAGCAGGACGGCGGGAACCACACCTGCCAGAGGGCCCGCAGACAGAGCTGTGTCCGAGATCGCACTCAGTGTTCTGCGTACCCGCCGGGCGGGCTCACAGAAGGCGCCAGGGCAGCTCGGCCAAAGGTCCAGAGCCAGGGCCAGACGCGGTGCTGTCAACTCCAGTAGCACCGGGGCGGTACCAGGGACAGAGACGGCGCCGACAGCAGCCCTAGCAGCAACCTCAGCGCCGACGATGACACCGCTAGGCCCCTCGGCACCACGAGCAGCACCGAGGATGGAAGTGGCGCCGACGATGGCCCAGAGGGCGGACTCGGTGCCGAACACAGCACCGACTGGCCTCTCGGCGCCGCGAGCGGCACAAGAGAGCGTGGACGGTGCCGAAGATGGCACCGACAGCCAAAGCCGAATGTCCTACGGCACCGAGCCATGCAGGCACGGCGCCGTGCTCAACCTTGGCGCCGAGGACGGCGCCGAGGCGAGACCCGTGAAAGAAGATGCCGGATCCAGTCCCACAGTGCCACAAGCAACATCGGCGCTGCGAACGGCGTCGACAGGGCCCACGGCACCGAGCAACGAGTCGGCGCTGACGACAGCGCTGACAGGGCCCACGGCACCACAGACTCCAATGGCACTGACCGACGGTGTCGAGGACGGCACCGACCCGTGCCTTCTGAGCCACGGGAGCAACACCGGGGAAGCCTTCACCCCCGAAGGGGCGACTGCCGTGGCGGCGCCTCCTGCCCGCTCCCGGGAGGAAGCGGGACGGGCCTCCTGCACTGCGGAAGGAGCCTCGGCAATGGCCAAGCTACAAGTAGCCAAGGCTCCCTCCTCCTTGGTCCGTATAGAACCAGGAAGGGACCCGGAGGAAGGGCCGAGAGAGTGTGGCTTGGCCCGACGAGTGCGAACCCTACCCTCGAAAGTCGGCGGAGCTCGCCCCACTTTCAACGCGCGCTGTTCGAGGACGCGGCGTCCATGGAGAAGCAGGCATCGCATCTAATCCATGTTGTGAAGCAGACCAAGACACGCGAGACACCCGTCGTGGTGGTCGGTGATGGAATATTTCTATGTCCGCACGGGCACCGACGCATGAGGGACCGAATCTGCCTTAGAAGACTTTGCCTCCGAATGAGACATGACCTCACGGAGAAAAACACCACAAAACAGACTCGACGTCGCACAATTTGAAATAAAAGAAAAGATCTTACCGGCGACGTCGAGTGGAGGCAGAAACCCAGAACCAGTAGGCGACCCGACGGACTGACGTCGATTTTTTTGAGCAAGCTGAAAGGCCTAAATTACAGAGAAAGCTTCCACGAGGCTACCCTTGACAGCGTGGAGACTAAGAACTGGCAGGCAGGCGGAGTTTACACAGCCTAACGCCAACCCCGAGTGTCACGCAGTACGCCGGGCTCCCGAGGGCGGGCCCGCTGTGTCGGCCCGCCCACCCTTTAAAAAAAAAAAAAAAAAAAGCTCCTGCTGTCCTGATCTCCGCCAGTACCCATCTGTGATGAATGGTGAAGACTGAACAGATAAGATAGGGAAAAATAAAATGTATATAGAAAAAAGAAAGCACCCAACCACCTTCTCCTAAGCCACCATCAACATACCAGCCCATGCCCAGTTTGCAAAGATGGCTGCCAGGTGCACCTTTAGGGTCATGGCTCACAATCCCGACAGACAGAGACCAAAGTACTCGAGAATCATTGCTATTGGGCAGGTAAGGGGATCAAACTCCCTCCCCTGACACCAGAGTGAGAATCTCTTCCACTTGAACGTATACCTTCTGTGAATCGACTCCTTTTGGGATGCCTCCACAACATGGAGGATGTCTTCTGAGAGGCCTGAGGCCTGGAATTCTACCCACTCAGGTACCAGGCTGGAAGACAAGAAACTAAAGGTCTGTGTGCAAGACCATCCCCTGGTGTCTCGTCAGCAGGTCAGGGCGGAGAGACAACCACCATGGCAGAATGCTACTGAGAATAAAGGACATGCTGTCTGCTTTACGGACCAATATAGCTCAGCTGAGGCTATAACTGAAGAGGGCAGGCACTGAACAGCCTCAGTTTTCAGTTCTCCCTTGAGGCAAACAGATTCACCAGAGGGGTGCCTGATGGTCAGTTGGTCTACCACCTCCTGATGCGCAGACCACCCATGCAATGTCTCTCTGACCTGGCTGAGAGCATCCGCAGCTTGCTGTTCTTTCCCATGACATGGATCATTAGGAAATCATGCAAGCTGCACACTAAGGCCCAGGGTGCGGAGCAATTCCTGACACAGTGTGAAAGGAGGCATCCCGCCCATCCTGCTCAGGATGAATATGTTGGCCGAGTTGTTCATCTGGATCTGAACGACCTGACCCTGAATCAACAGAGTGAATTCCATGAGAGCCAGATGCACTGCATGGAGCTCCAGCAGGCTGATGTGGGATCAAAACTCTTGGGGTGACCAGAACCTGTGGGCTCTGTGGTCTCCCAGGTGAGCCCTCTACCCTACCTGAGATGTATGGGTTGTTAGCATGACAAACAGCTCCAGGTGGACGAATGGGATTCCTTCCTCTAAGTTCTGGGGACACAGTCACCACTTGATTGCATTCCACATTGATTGAGTCACCAGGACCGACTGGTCCAGATGATTTAGGCATTGGGATCACTGACCACCCAATTTCCATTGTAGGGGATGCATCCACCAGTGAGTCTAACTGTCTATGCTGGTTGAAGCTGCCATAAACTCCAGCAGTTGCAGGAAATCCTGAGCCAGGCATGAGCACTCAACTAGAAATGATTAGACAAAGGATATAAGGTATGATGCCCTGTCTGCAAGGAGGCAGGCCCTGGCCTCAAGGAGTCCATTTCTGCCCAAGTGATCTTTACCACCTGCATGAGGCCTAGTTTTGACTTGGCTGGGTTGACTAGAGGGCCAAAGTCCTGAAAGGCTTGGAGGGCCAGATCACTGGACCACTTCACTGCCTCCCTGGATGGACTGGTGAGCAGTCAGTCATCCAGGTATGGGTACACCCTGATGACCCTGCGCTCAATTAATGCTGCCACCACTGCAAGGCACTTGATGAAGACCCTTGGCATGAATAAGAGGCCAAACGACATGACCTTGAACTGGTACAGCACTCCTTCTGCCCAGAACTGGAGGTATTGGCGGTGAGAGGTATGGACTGGGATGTGGAAGAACACATCCTGGAGGTCCAGGGAGCAGAACCATATCCCCTGCTCCACAGAGACCATAGAGAGCTTGCGCTTCAGCACAAACTTGTTTGGGTTGTGCAAGTCCAGTATGGGACGCCAGTCCCCCCATCCATTTCGGTACCAGGAAGTACCTGGACACGTAGTCCTCTGTGGCCAGAGTGTCTGGAATCTTTTCTTTCACCTTGTACTCCAGGAGCTGAGCTATATAGGTCCCTAAAGCAGACAGCATGTCTTCTGACACCCTGGCCTCCCAAGGGGCTTAGGGTCAGTAAACAGGGACAGACTCAAAGTCCAGAGGCAACTCTATTGCCCATCACTTCCAACACCAACTTATCCTAAGAATTAGTGGGTTACTCTGAAAAGAAGTGGTGCAACTGGGGGCCAGCCTGTCAGTGCATCGGTTGGATTTCCGCTTCCGATGCCAGTGACCCGGGTTTGGGAATGGACCAGGGTCGTCAGAGGGCTGACCGGGGGAGAGGGATGGAGCGTATCATGGATGGCTCTCCTCCTCCGGGGGAGGACGGAGAGAATGTCCGGTGCACAGAGAGACCCTGGGAGGCTGGGGTGCCACAAACAACCGGCATCTGGATGTCAGGGGGCAGAGTGGACGCAGGTCGTCACTGCACGTCCCGTCCCAAGCCTAAGGGGAAAAATCACCATCGCCAGTGTCGTCAGCACCCACCTGTCTTGTAACTCATCAGCTCCCAGCAGCCTCCCAGACCAGACCATGTCACACGGCGCCTGGGGAAAGCGAGGGGCAAACCAAGAGTCTTGGCAATATGGGAGTGGAGAGCGGTGAGGACTGTGACCGGGGCAGAAGTCTTGACGTTGGGGGCGGACACAAAAAAAAAAGAAGTGGTGCAACTGATCCCTGACCAGAAGCTGAGACAGGGACTGGACGGGAGAGGAAATAGCATCACCAACCCATCACTTTGCAACCTTGAAGTGGGCTCTGGCAGGCTGGGCACTGGAGGCACCCCGGCCCCTCTTCTGTAGTCCTGACTGCTGAGCTGCAGTTTGGACACCTGTGCTGGAACTGCCTCTGCTAGGGCTGCTGCTGAGGTTGCTGCAGCTGAAAGCCATGGAGCTGAAGGCCCTCATCTTAGGTTAGGGTCTTTCTGGGATGAATCGACAGAATCCATGGTAGCACTGGACTTCTCAATATGGGTGAGATGTCCCTCCAGCCCAGGAAAAAGAGGTTATGTGCCCCAGAATGGAATAGGAATGCTGAGATGCATTTTGAGAGGAATAAGAAGCAATTCAAAGAAGGTGATTCTCCCTTGTACAAAGGGTTAACCATACCGGAGTACTCTTTCCAGTTCTGGTCACAGCAGTACAGCAAGGATACTGAAGAGATAAAAAGGCATCAGCACAAGGCCACCAAGCTGGTTAGTGGCATAGGAGACAAATTAGCCTAGAAAAGAGAAGACTGAAAGAGAGACATGGTCATGGCTATCTGATTACTAAAGAGAACAGACAGTGGGTATGCACAGCTGTGTGTGATGGTTAGTGCAAGTGGAACTAGAGGGAAAGCCCTCAAACTGTGGGGGGCATAATAAGGGGAAATGTTAAGAAGCACTGCTTCACACATATGGTGGTGTTAACATGAGGAATATACCCAGAGATGTTGAGAAAACTAGCACTGTTCAGGCCTTCAAAGCAGGGCATGACTGAGTCATAACAACACTAAGATCAGAAAATACTGTAGGCCCATCATGACCTAAAGAGAGATGAAAAAATTACTCACCTTAGTAATTGTGTTTCTTCTAATGGAGTCTTGCTGTATTCTGACAATTGCAGTTAGCTCCAGCCTTTGAACTGCCCGGAGAGTATAGGGTTAAATTTCAATGCAGGGCATAAACGTTGCGCTCGAGCTCGCTTGAAGACTCTGTCTGCAGTACTTTGAATCCAAACCGTCAGATTCTTACGAGCTAAAAACTCAATGACCTATCAGAATGTGGAAATTGTAAAATTACTACTAGCCAACTGGCAACTAATGGTCTAGGCTCCCAAAGGAAGACTCAAGTCAGGAAACCCAAAAAACAAACAAAAACCAGGCAATAAAGCATAACAAATTCTTAATAACCAAGCTAAAGCACCCAATGGGAAGTGTGCTGAAGGTAAAGACACCCCTGGGGTGCAACACTGCACCTGCCCACCCACTTCCCAAAAACAGGTTCTGAGAGGGGAGGCAGGGATGGAGGTCAGAATACACCAAGACTCCATTAGAAGAAATGCAATTACTAAGGTGAGTATTTTTTTCTTTAAACAACATGAAGTCTTGCTGTATTCTGACAATTGCAGACTACCAAGCAGTACCTCCAAGGAGGAGGGACAGAACCTACTGAGGATAGGCTCTAAAGCACTGCTGTGCCAAATCTAGCATCACTCCGAGCCTGGATATCCAGGGAGTAATGCTTGGCGAAGGTATGAACTGTTTTCCAGGTGGCTGCTTGGCAAATTTCTAACAAGGGAATATCCCTGGCCGCAGCCAGAGATGTAGCTGTACCTCTTGTGGAATGAGCCCTCAGGCCTGAGGAAGGAATTTTTCCCAGTTTCTCATACCACAGAATTGGATACAGGACACAATCCACCTGGCAACAGTTCTCTTGGTGGCAGGTTTGCCCTTACCTACTTCCCCATAAGTGAGGAACAACTGGAGGGAGTCAAACCTGTGACCCTTTGTACGTTCTACGTAGTAACTAAGGGCTCTTTTAACATCTAAACTGTGTAACCTTCGCTCTCCTGAGAAGGCATGATCAGTGAAGAACACAGGAAGAGACATGGAATGGTTCAAGTGGAAATCAGAAACCACTTTCGGTAGGAACCTCCTATTGGTTCTAAGGACCACCTTGTCCCTATGGAATGAGATGAGGTTCAGATCAACTGACAGAGCTTGCAATTCACTGATACATCTGGCAGGTAACAGCAACCAAAACACAGTTTTCAAGTCAAGTACTTGAGCTCTGCTGAGAACATAGGCTCAAGGGGTTGCACAAGCTGAGCAATGCAGACATTCAAATCCCAGGCAGGAGCAGGATCCCTAAAAGGAGGATTGGTATGAAGCAATCCTTTGAAAAATTAATAGAATACAGGATGAGATTACAGAGAAGAAGGCTTTCCCATGGACAGAAAAGCAGAAACAGCTGACAAATGTACCTTGAGAGTAACTGGTCCAAGGCCTAGACCATTAAGATGAAGCATATAATCCAGAACTGTAGACAATTCAGCAGTGTCTGGGGATATATGCTTCTTGGAACACCAAATGCTGAATCTTTTCCATTTGGAGTTGTAAGTTTTTCTGGTGGCAGGCTTTGAGAATGTCCAGAACCCCTTGGGACACATGCAAATCTGCATATTCTAACTCTTCAAGAGCCATGCCTTGAGATTGAGGGACCAAAGATTGGGATACCAAATCCTCCCCTGAGATGTGGTTAACAGATTGCACTTCCTGGGGAGAGACATGGGAAGATGGACTGCTAGGGACAGCAGCAGGGGATACCATGGCTGCCTGGCCCAGTCTGCAGCAATCAGAATTAGTTTGCAGGATTGTGACCTCATTTTGACCAGAACTTTGAACAACAGAAAAAAGGAGGGAAGGCATAGAGGAATTTCCCTTCCCAGTTCAGAGCCAGAGCATCCAGAGGGACTGAGCCCAGTACTGGAGGTCTGCAACAAAACAGAGGAAGTTGGTGATTGTCCGGGGCTGCAAAGAGATCTGTCTCTGGAGTGCCCCACCTGGAAAAAAATCACTTCTAGCACCAGGGGATCCAGAGACCATTCGTGATGGCCCCGGGAGATTCTGCTCAGTGCATCTGCTATCACATTGTCCTTTCCCGGAAGGTGGACTGCAACTAAGGATGTCTGCAGAGAGTAAGTCAGAGACCATAGTTTCATGGCTTCCGTACACAAGGCCATGGACTGAATGCCTCCCTGCTTGCTGATGTACCACATGGTGGTGGTGTTGTCTGTCCTGACCTGTACCACCTTGTTCTGCACTGACTGAGAGAAGGCTTGCAGAGCCAGGAACACTGCCCTGAGCTACAAAAGACTGATATGCAGGAGGGACTCTTGATGGGACCACTGTCCCTGGGCTGTGAGAGCCCCAAGATGGGCTCCCCACCCCAACAGAGAAGCATCTGTGGTAAGGACCACAGTGTGGGGCTGATTGACGAAAGGAACCCCTTACCTGAGATTGTCCTGATCCTGCCACCATTGAAGTGCCTGGATCAGAGTCTGAGTCACTGGAACTAGTTTGGTAAGAGGATCCTTCTTTTGGGACCAGAAGGACCTTAGGTGGAACTGAATGTCCCTCATTTGAAACCTGGCTCCTTGGACCACTGCTGTAGAAGCTGCCATGTGACCCAGAAGCTGAAGGAAATGCTTTGCTGGTCGAGAGACCAGAAGGCGGAAAGAGGAGGCCAGCTCTGAAATGGTTTTAACCCTCTGCTTGGGAAGAAAAGCTCTTGCCTCGACTGTATCCAACTCTGCTCCTATAAAAGTGAGAAGCCGTACAGGTTCGAGAACTGACTTGGAAAGGTTGAGAAGAAACCCCAAGGAAGTGAGCACTTGCTGGGTCACTTGGAGGTCTGACTTGACTTGGTCTGGGGACTGTCCCACAATGAACCAGTCGTCCAGATATGGAAACACTGCAATCTTCTTCCTTCTTAAAAAGGCCACCACTACTGCCAGGCACTTTGTGAACACCCTTGGAGCTGATGTTAGGCCAAAGGGCATTGGTCTGAACTGATAATGGCCTGAAGGCAGTTCGAACCTAAGGTACTTTCTGTGGGAGCACCTGATGGGAATGTGAACATAGGCATCCTTGAGGTCCAAAGAGGCTAGCCAGTCCCCTGGCCTTAGAGAGGGAAGAATTATTCCCATAGTCACCATTTTGAACTTTGGTTTTAACAGATGCTTGTTCAGATATCTTAAATCCAGGATGGGTCGCCACTCCCCTGTCTTTTTTGGGGTAAGGAAGTACCTGGAGTGCAGACATTTGCCCCTGTGTAGGTAAGGCACCCTCTATATGGCCCTTTGAGCCAACAGAGATGAAACCTCTGCTTGCAAGGCAAGGGATTCGGAGGTGCTTGCAGGTGGAAAAGATCTGGGCCTCAGCTTTGGAAATCTTTTAAGCTGAGGACCAGTCCCTAACTACCACTTCCAGGACCCATTTTTCTGAAGTAACAGACTTCCAGTCCTGGACAAAGTAAGCCAGCCTGCCTCCTACTGGTATGGGGGAGTTGACCCGGCTGACATCTCAGAGTGTCTGTTTGGCAGGAGCCTTAGGCTGAGGGATGAATGCCGCCCTACTCATCCCCCTTCTGCCTCTCCCCCTAAAGAACCCTCTCTGGGAAAAGGGAGAAGAGGCCTGCGCTTGGTAGAAAGGCCTGTGAAAAGGCCTGCCCCTGGCTTGCTGCCTTTGAGTTGCCTGCCTTTCCTTGGCCTGTGCACTCCTGTAAGTGATCCTGTATTCGTCCATTTTCTTCATGTAATTCTGTGTCTGCTCCCCAAACAAAGAATTACCCACCACAGGGAAATCCATGACCTTAGCCTGGGTGTCCTGTGAAAGGCTAGTACATCTGAGCCAAGCCATTGTCCGCAGAGCCACAGATGTAGCCAAGACTCTTGATGACACATCATTGGAGTCCACAACAGCATGAAACTGAACCTTGGATGCCTCGATCCCATCAGCAGCCACCCCTCCAGCTCCTTGGCCAGCTGAGGGGAGGCCTGCTTAGCCAGTGCCAGTACAGTGTCCCATCTAGACTTCTGGCACCTGGCTGCATAGGCCATATAATTAGCCTGCCTGAGTCCCAAAAAGGATGCCATGTACTGTTTCTTTGCCATGGCATCCAACTTCCTGGAGTCTTTATCTGGGGGTGTGGAAGCCAAGGGAATGCCTGCCCTGTCACAGGCTGCAGCCTGCACTACCCAACATGGCTGCATTGCTGGTAAAGAAACTCTGTATCTGAGCCTGACAGATTATACCCTTGTCCATCCTTCTGTCCACAGGAGGTATACAGTTAGGAGACTTTAGAATGTTTTGAGTCTACTTCCCAAAAGACTTACGAAGGGGAACAGACAGTCTCTTAGACTCTGGGATATCCATCATTTCAACAAAGTCAGGCTCTTCTTGGTCCTGCACAGCCTCCTCCATAGGAAGCTGGAGGGTTTCTGCCACTTTCCTGTAAAACAGAAAGTGGGAGGGACTCCAGATTGCCTAGGAGGAAACACCAGAAGGTCTGTCTGGGGAGATGTCCAGTTTTATAGGCACATCAGACTTTCTAAACACTCATCATCATAATCCTCACATTGATCACAGTCCCCTCCTCAAAATCCGGTTCATAAAATCTTCAGGGCATAATCTTGAACCGGAGGAACGATCAAACGAACCCCTACCAACGGGACGGATCGGGTCGGAACCGATAGCGATTCCACAATCCGAATTGCTGGGCAATTCACGGTCGGAACATGGAGTTCTGTATCCAAACGGCAGATTTTCCTTTCTTTCCTTTTTGTAGGAACTGACCCCTCAGGATCAGCTCTCCTCTTGCCTGAAGAAGTATTGCCCTGGTCAGAGGACACTCCTTCTGGTTCGGTGGTAACCCGAACGGGCTGACCTTCTGGGTTAGCGGATTTCTCGGCCTCCTTCACCCTAAGTCTACCTAATCTCTTATCCAGAGTAGACTTGGGAAAATTCTTACATATTTGGCAGTTTGAATCGAGGTGGTCAAACCCCAGACAGTAAACACAGGTGGTGTGGGGATCGGCCTTAGCAAAGACCTCTCCACACTCACTGCAGTGTTGAAACCCAGTGGGCCCGTTTTTTTCTTGGGTTTCTCTGACATGGCCAACCTAACCAAACTTACCCTTTTTTCAGCAACCGCCAGGCAAGACTCTCTTATCGGTTTCTAACGTGTTCTGGTGTTTGAAAAATGCCAAAAACATGTTGTTTTTTAAACCGATAAGGAACGGTAACCACACTAAAATGACTAAATCAAAAGACCTAAAGGATCGGTTCAGCTGAACCGATCGGGACTTCTAATTTCCAGAATCAAAAAACACTATAAATACTTACTGTACCGCAGACAGAGTGAACCGAATCGCGGTAAAATAATTCCGGAAAACCGAGACTTTAACCGACACTTTAACCGAGTCTTTGAACCGAGCAACAGGAGAAATCTCCAGAGCGACTGTTCAGTGAAGCGAAGTAAAGAATCTGACGGTTTGGATTCAAAGTACTGCAGACAAAGTCTTCAACCAACCTTGAGCTCAATGTTCTATGCCCTGCATAGAAATTTAACCCTATACTCTCCGGGGCAGTTCAAAGGCTGGAGCTAACTGCAATTGTCAGAATACAGCAAGACTTCGTGTTCTTTGAAGAGACCCCAGGACCAGATGGGTTGCATCCGAGGTTACACAGGGAGCTGGCAGCAGTACTGGCTGAACCTCTGGTAGGTCTGTTTAACAAATCACTAAGGACGAGGATTGTTCTGATGGACTGGAGGGTGGCGGATGTAGTTCCACTCCATAAATGGGGCAGCAGGGGGGCAAGGAACAAGTGGGGAACTACAGGCCTGTCAGTCTTACCTCTATTATAAGGAAGCTGATGGAGTCACTGGTCGAAGAGGAGCTTGTGGACTACTTGGGAGAGCAATGGTCTCCAGAATAGTAATCAACATGAATTCGTAGCACGGAGGTCAGACTAACCTGATAGTTTTCTTTGACTGGATGACAAAGGAATTGGATAGGGGCCACACTGTGGATTTACTCTACTTCGACTCAGTGCCTCACAGACGCTTACTGAAGATGGAGGACCTGGATGCAGCGCAGCTAAGGTCATAGTAAACTGGGTAGGAAACTGGCTAAAGGGTAGGCGGCAGAGGGCTGTGGTCAGTGGGGTTAAATCAGAAGAGAAGGTCACAAGCAGGGTACCACAGGGATATGTCCCAGGTCTTGTCCTCCTTAATATGTTCATCAGCGACATGGGTGACGGAATCCAGGGCATGTTATGTCTCTTCGCAGATTACACAGTTCTGTGGGAGGGGGTGGATAGTGACTAGGGAATCAAGGAAATGCAGAGTGACTTACAAAAGCTAGAAGGGTGGTCTAAGGTTTGACAGTTGAAATTCAATGCCAAAAAGTGCAAGTTAATGTCAGTACCTTGGGAAAAGAACCCCAGGACAGACTACAAGATGGGTGGGGTGAGATTTATCGTAATGGCTGAGAACGGACCTTAGAGTTATCATTGGTGAGCCCTCAAACAATTGAGTCAGTGCAATAAGGCATATAACAAATCGAGTAGGATGCCTGGATGTATTGGGAGGGATAATGATAGCAGAAGGGACAAGGTAATATTTCCTACAGTATATAGATTATTGGTGAGGACACACCTGGAGTACTGAGCCCAGTTCTGGAGCCCTCACCTCAGGAACAATAGGGACAGGCTGGAGACAATGCAGTGCAGGGTAACAAAAACGATTCAGGGCCAACAGGACAGGTCCTATGAGGAGTGCCTCAAGGCACAGAACATGTATCTGCTGGACAGCAGAAGGGAGAGGGGAGATATGATAGAGACCTTCAAGTTTCTGACGGGAATTAACAAGGGGAACTGTGAGGAACTATTTAGCTTTAATTCTAGTTTGCGGTCGCGTGGACATGACAGGAAAGTGACAGGAGGGAGGTTCAAGAGGGACATGAGGAAGTATTATTTTACAGAAAAGGTGGTGGAGCCATGGAGCAGTCTTCCAGTTAAAGTGGTGGGTGTTAAAATTGTTGGTGGTTTCAAGCACAGATGGGACAGAATGAAGGGTATTCTGGGGCTTAGGGCAGCAGAGACTGGGAGGAGAATGGGGGAATGGTGGGGGAGGACTAAGACATTGGAAGGACAGTAAGTGCCAGTGCTAAATAGGGAACTGTGGAAGACTGGATGGACCACTGGTCTTTTTCTGCCATCATTGTCTATGCTTCTGTGTTTCTATGTCCACTCCTCTGCTTCATAAGCAGGTAGGTATAAGTATGCTGTTTAAAGATGCACTAACTTAAAGGGGTCCCCAACCTACTGTTCTACCTGAGATATCCAGTTAATTCCTTGGTAAACAGAAATTTGTCCAGGTTTACCTTTGAAGGCCTCTACTGTTTTCATGTCCAGTGCCTCCACTGGCAGGCTGTTCTACTGGTTTACCAGCATTTGCAAAATACATGCCTCCTAATGTTACCCCTGTATTGACCAATTCTAAGTTTCAGGACATGGTCCCATGGCTTGCTGGAGCACACCAGATCAAACTTGTTCACCTTTTTGATCTTGTTGATACATTTGAATATGTCTGCTCTCGGACTACTTTTTTTCACACTAAACATGTTACAGGCTTCCAGCCTCTCCTCGCACCTTTTGCCCTATACACATGATCATTTTGGTGGCCCTGCATTGCACCTTTCTGACCACCTCAATGTTATTTTTTGTACTGAGGAGCCCAGACCTGCACTCAGTACCCCAGCTGTATGACAAAGGCCTTGCAAAGAAGCAGGATTACTGTACTTCATCTGCCCTGCTGCTCACCTCAGTTTTTATGCACCACAGCATTATGCTGGCCCTCTCTTTTTTTTTTATTGATTTTTCAAATAAACATACATACATTACTGGTCCCAGTAGCACTGAGGGTTAAAGGTGTTGGGTGACAGACCTTGTTCCATGTTGGTGACCTGTGTTTGGAAACGAACATGGGTTTTTGAGGTTGGCCGGGGAAGAGGACTGAGCATCAGAGAGACTGCTCTCCTCTTCCAAGGAAGGAGGACTGATGGCTCTGCTGAATGACTGCCACTAGGTGGAGACTTGGTGGCAGTGTGGGACAGGAGTGGAAGAAGAAGAAGAGTGACTGCTGCAGGACTCCACAGAGCACGTGTACCTCCACGTTGATGTGCATACCCCAGCAGTGAATCCGAACAGAAAAGCAGTTGAAAATGTGGCAGGGCAGGAATTCTTCATGGTCAGCGAGCCGGTCCCCCAACCGCCTCACCACCAGGGACCTGGGTGGCCGAGACTGGATTGTGCTTTGGAAAGGGGGATGGCCCTTCCCCTCCTGATCACACCACAGGGGATAATCTGTGGGGGTATTCAGGCTGCACAGGTAAGCCCTGGGCAGGTGTTGGATGGTGGGTGTCGGTGGGGACAGGGCTGAAGGGAGCCCATGCCTGCCTCAGCCAAGGAGAATAAAGTGTTTATAGCATAAAAAAATGACATACAGTGAGGAAATGTCATGTCAAGGTACAGTTTCTAATAAAGGGCTTCTGCATACGACCAACAAAAAGAACGCATCTATAACAACATCTTTGATTATATCTATTGCAGAAGTAAGCAAACAGGAAGTTACAACCATGAGAAACAGAACTGTTAAACCTATTTTGTCTGCGAACAGAAGTGGGGGCGTTTGGATCTGCACATCAGGCCACAGGCCTCATCTTTTGCAGAAGGAAGAAAACTGTGAATGCTAAGAAATCATGTGACCTCGATCATGGGGGTACAGACATTACTGGGGATGTTTCTAATCCCATCTCTGTTTTGAAACCATAAGATGGCACTACTGTACTTGAGTAAAATCAGAGTTAGCTCCTTTTCTATAGCCCTTCGCAGGAAGGGGCCCCATACTCTGTCGAATCTTGAAAGAACATGGTTAGCTGCATGAGATATGTGCTCATATTCAGCAAGTTTCAGTAGGGCAGCTTTCTATTCTGAAAGGGTAGGAGTCTGATCTCCACTTAAGCAGTATTTGACGTTTCACCTCTAACACAGCTGGCAAACTTCAGTGCAGGCATCTCTCTACCCCTGCTGGCAATACTGAAGTGTCTCCAGAGAGCAACAGTCTGGGGCCTCTAGGTAGGCTGTTTCTCATGGTGTGGCTACAGCGTGTCAGGACTGATTACCAAAAGGATGCTAGTTTAGGGCAGCACCACAGAATATGCTCTAAGAAGCCCGAGGGACCATGACATCTCCAGCACTACACAGTGGGGAGAACACCTATCTTGCATAGCACCTCCAGGGTTCTGTACCACCTGTGTGATATTTTTTTCTCTCTGAGTTGATAACAAATATCTCGGAATCACTCTTCTGACCTACACAGAAGTTTCTTCCACATCTTTTCTACAATAGGAAGGCTCAACTCCTTTTCCCAGTCCTGTCACTTTTTATTCAAGGAGGTGCAGTGAGGTTAAAGAATATAAAGTACAGTTATGTAGAAACTTACCGTAACAGTAGAGCTTTGAGAGAGGTTCCTTAAGTAGGTCATCACATATAGGACTGGTGCCACCTGGCGTCAGGCCGCACGGCAGATTTTTCTAGCAATACCTGACGGGGGACCGCCCACCCGACATCACGTGACAGACATTAGCGTGACTGTATATAGTGGGCAGTCCCCACGCCCGCCCTCCAGTTCTCCTGCTGGAGCCAGGAAGAGTCCTGACAGCAGAAGCGAACAGGATTTGGAGTCCCTGTAAAACACAAAATGAGGGGAAGGAGGGAGGGAAAAATATGACCTACTGAAGGAACCTCTCTCGGAAGATCTACTGTTACAGTAAGTTCCTACGTAACTGTGCTATCTTACTTCAAGAGGGTTCCTTCAGTAGGTCATCACATACAGGAAACAGTCCCAAGCAGTCCCTCCAAGGAGATATCGAGAGAAACTAGGAAGAACAACAAACTCCAACAGAAAAAACTGGGATCCAGAATGGACCGTGCCTAGGACAGAAGGCCCTACAAGATGACTAGGCCAAAGCCAGCCCTCCGCCTAGAAGTGATGTCCAGACTGTAATGTTTGGTAAAGGTATGGAGAGAACTCCAAATAGCAGTGGCACAAATGTTGGCCACAGAGACGTTATGTAAAAAGGCAGCAGAGGCAGCCATGCCCCTAGTAAAATGACCTCTAACGGGACCCGGCAGAGGCTTTTCATACTTCTAATAACAGAATCTAATGCAGTTGCCTAACCATTTGGAAAGGCCTTGCTTAGAAACTGGTTTGCCCTTCGATTTAGAGGCAAAGGAAATGAGCAGCTGGTCACAGGTACGGAATTCTTTGGTTCTGTGAGTGTAACACTGGAGAATCCGATGAACATCCATCGTATGAAGGAGTGCCTCACCTCTGTTAAAGGGGGACGGGTAACACACGGGAAGCTCTACTGATTGATTCAGCGTGGTTTCTGACACCACCTTGGGAAGAAACTTCTGATGCGTTCTGTGGACCGCCCGGTCCCTATGGAAAATCAGATAGGGCTCCTTGCAGCCTAGAGTGTGAAACTCTGAAATCCTTTGGGCAGACATGATAGCCACGAGAAAAAGCGCCTTCCAGGAAAGGAAGCACAAATCACAGCTCATAGCCGGCTCAAAAGGAGGAAGGGTGAGATTTTCCAAGATGAAGTTCAAGTCCCAAGGCGGACTTGGGCTGCGGACGGGGGGTTTCAGATAGAGAATCCCTTTCAGAAAGGTTTTTGAGACCTCCAACTGAGCCACAGGTTTATCATCCACTAGCTCATGGTAAGCCGAGATAGCTGAAATATGGATCTTCAGAGAAGAGTATGAAAGACCGGAGTCTGACAAGTGAAGGATTTATTCTATGACTTGTGAGGCAGAGCAAGAGAAGGAATTCCAACCCTTAGCAGTCGCCCAGATGGAAAACCATTTCCACTTCATGGCATGAGTGGAATGAGTAGAGGGTTTTCTGGCCTCAATGAGGACTTGAGCAACTTGAGAGGAGACCCTGAAGCAAGATATTGCTATGTCTGCAGGAGCCACGCATGAAGATGCAGGGTCCTGAGCCCCCGATGTAACAATCAATCCTGATCCTGGGTCAGGAGGTCATGAGTTACTGGAAGTGGAACTGGTGGCTCCCTGGAGAGCTACTGTAACAGTGGGAACCAGATTTGTCTCAGCCAGAGAGGAGCGATGAGGATTATCTTTGCCCTCTCCGCTTGAAGCTTGAGAAGGCCCTCTGTAGAATGGGAAATGGAGGGAAGGCATACAAAAATGTCCCTGTCCGAGACAGAGAGAAGCGCATTAAAAAGCACCGTGCCCTGGAACAAGCGAGCAAAACCTGGGAAGTTTTGTGTTGGAGTCGGAGGCGAAGAGGTCGATTTCCGGACGCCCCCAACGTTAGAAGATGGATTCCGCCACTTCCTGATGCAGTTCCCACTCGTGAGCTAGGGTCCGAGACCTGCTGAGACTGTCCACCAGGATGTTTAAAATGCCCAGAATGTGCAGGGCCACGAGGACCAGAAGGTGCTGGACTGCCCAGTTCCACACCCGCGTCACCTCCCGCAGAGGGGTACGACCAGGTTCCCTTGTTTGTTGATATACCAAACCACCGACATGTTGTCCATTTGGATTAGCAGTGATCCCTTGGGAAGGAGGGACTGAAAGGCCTGTAGGGCATACAGGGCCGCCCTTATCTCCAGAACATTGATATGCAAAGAAGTCTCCAAGCTTGACCACAGTCCCTGGGCTTGGTGCTCCCCTAGATGTGCTTCCTACCCCATATTCGAGGCATCCGTGGAGAGGGAAGCTAAGGGCGCTGGGCTCCGGAAGGGAAGCCCCAAGAAAAGCTTGCGAGAATCTATCCACCAATGCAACTCTTTCTGAACCGCTGAGGAGACCAGTACCAAATGGTCCAGGTCATCCAGGTGCTGGTCCCACTGCACCTACAAGGACCACTGAGTGACCCTCATGTGAAGCCCTCACCAGGGAACGGCCGATGGAGGCTGCCATCAGACCCAAAGGCGAGGACCTCCCAAGTCGGGATGGTCCTGAGAGAAGCCACTTGGAGGCCTGACAGAGGAGGGTCTCCACCCTGTCTGGAGGAAGAAAGGCTCTGCACTGGACCGAGTCCAGGACTGCCCCAATAAACTGAAGTCTCTGGGCAGGGATAAGGGATGACTTGGGAACACTGACTGTGATCCCTAGTCTGTTGAAGAGGTCCAGGGTGAAGGTAAGAGCCTCCTGTAGAGAATCCCTGGATGGGGCTGAAATCAGCCAGTTGTCCAAATAAGGGAAATCCACAATACCCCAGTGGCGCAAAAAGGTCGCAACCACCGCCAGGCACTTGGTAAAGACCCGAGGTGCCGAAGACAGACCAAAAGGGAGCACTCGAAACTGAAAGTGCTCCTCCTGGAAGCGAAAGTGCAGGAACCGGCGGTGGCTGGGGAAGATAGGGATGTGCAGGTAGGCATCCTACATATCTATAGCACAGAGCCAGTGGTTCTCCATAAGGAGTGGGAGGAGGATCTGAAGTGTCAGCATCCAAAATTTTTTGTACTCGACAAACTGGTTTAACTGGCTTAAGTCGAGTATGGGTCTGAAGTCCCATGTCTTTTTTGGAACCAGGAAAAAGTGGGAGTAAAACCCCTTTCCCAGAGGGGAACGTGCGCTATTGCTTCTTTGAGTAAGAGCAACTTTACCTCTTCGCAAACGAGGAGGGCCTGATCCCTCAAGTAAGAGGACTTCTTTGGTGGAGTTTCTGGGGGAATTTCCAGAAACTCTATTGTGTGTCCAATGGACACTAGTTGCAGGACCCATTCGTCAGATGTGACCGTCCTCCACTCCTGCGCGTGGCAGGTGAACCTCCCCCACCTGCTCCCTGTCAAGAAACTGAGGAGGCAGTGGGGATGGAGAGTCAAGAAGTGGCGTGCCCAGGGGAGGACCCCTGAATGTCTCTGATTTTTGAGGCAGGAGGAGTGGCTGTACCGTGGGCCTTACACTTCCCTTTCTGCCTCCAGGACCTTTTCCGAAAGGGCTGCTGCTGCTGGAAACCCGATCGCAGACTGACCTCACAGACTCATGGGTAAGGTCCCTGTCCTGTAGGTTCAGATAATGTCTTTGGTGTCCCCACCAAAGAGCACCGAGCCTCTAAAGGGGCGCCCTAAATTGCCGACTGACCTCGCTGGCAAGTCCGGAGAGGCAGGCCAGGAATACCATCTAAGGCTATGGCAGTTGCTGAGGCATGTAACCAATATCGACAGAGTCATAAGTGGCGATAAAGCATGCCTACATGAAACTTTGAGAGGAAGATCCTGGCAAGTTCCTCCTTTAAAGGTGAGGGGTCCATGGACTGGACTCACACTTCAAGCCTGGCCAAGGTAACCTTTTGTTGGGACACCATGTGGGTCACATAGTTAAGGGACTGAGCAGCACATGGCCAATGAATAAATCTTTCTCCTGAACTGGTCCATCTACCTCGACTCTTGTCCGAGGAGAGGTGCTCATGTGCTTTGGCACTGAGGAGCTGAACATGAGCTGCAGAGATGACCACAGAGTCAGCCTTGGGATGAGCCTACAGGAACGGGGCATTCTTCGGCACTGTAAAGCCTGTCTGCCCATTTGGGGACAGCCGAGGGAAATGAGGCATCTGCCAGATAGTAGTGGTGAGGTCTTGGTGAGGTGCCATCCAAGGAGGAATGGGGACCTGGGACAGAGGACTCTAGGTCGAGGTGTTCCATGGAGACTCTGTCTCATGGGGTCCTGATCCTCAGACTGCCAGTCAAAATAATCCTTCATGGACCTCAAAAGGTCCGAAAAGGCAGAGTCCTCTGGAGGAGATTTTGGGAAACCTTGCCTCTCTGACCTCGGCTCCTCTGGGACCTCCTCTGAAGAGTCGTCAGCCCCTCTGAGCTATCGCTATTGTCCGCCTCTAACAGAAAGGTGTCGGGTATCGGGAAGGAAATATCCTGATGAGTCTTCCTCAAATATGGACAGTAGCAATAGAGGACTGCTGGGGAAGGGCCCTGGAGACTGTGGTTGTGGGAGCCTAGTCTCCAGGTCCAAGACCAACATGACCTTGCCCCTGCCACCAAGACTGAATTAGCACCTTGAAATCTGGCGCCACCGGAGGCGGGGGTGGAGTAGGCAGAGGCTGAGGGGAGTAGGAGAAGGAGGAGGGGAATAATCGGTGGAGGGTAGTACCCCGAACTCTGGTAGGAAGAGTAGGATTAAACCGGGGTAGAACTGTCCAAAATGACCAGTCCGGAAGGGGGACCCGCCGGGTAGTGGTCCCCAGGAAACCCCCGCGGCTAATGTGGGACAGTTCGGGTCTAGAGTAAACTTGTCATCAGATCAGGCATCGGGGTACCCATGCGTCAGACCCGCCATTGTGTATATAGGCTGGGGTTCGCATCGGGACAGCCCACGCCAAGGGAACTGATGTCGGGACTGGCACCACCCAATCTGGCACTGAAGGATCCAGCATTGAGGGCCGCGCCAGGGCCGGACAAAGGGCCCTGGCGGCGGATCTGATTCAGCATCAGGGCCAATGGCTGAGGCTGCTTTTCTGGTCCAGGCTGCAGACTGTCGCCGAGACGCCCAGCGCCTGAGGAGAAGCCGGAATCCTGCCCGGAAGGTGGAGGAGGGGCCTCATGGTAAGGTCTGCTGGCTGAGGAGGAGCCCTTCTCCTTGACCCTGAGAGGGGAACACGGAGCTGACCCCAAGCATCGACTATGTTGAAGGGTTCTCCGTATCATCTCCCGAAGTACCCGCCAGAGAAGGGAGGTACAGGTGAGGGAAGAGGAGAGAGAGGGCTTTCTCTGGTTCTTCCAGACGTCGGGTGAGAGGCACCCTGTGCAACTGGCAGGGACAGCCGCCTTAGCGGGTGAAGTCGGGCGGCAGGGAGGAGCCCCAACCGCTTACCAACCGGTGCCGGGTGAGTACCCACATCCTGTAGGCGGCTTACCGGCCGCCACGCGATCCCCAGAGGAGCCAGGGGCCGACTTATCGGCTGAAGTGGTGCATTCATCGGAGGAGCCGATGACTGGCTGATTCGCTGAAGTCTTAACAGACTTACCGTCCGATTTTCTGGGCAGTGGTTGGGCCTTGCTCGTCGAGGGCCACGCGTCGTCTCCGGAGCACTCTCTCTCCCTGGATTTCTCCTTGTGCTTCTTGAAGAGAAGATTTTCGGCCGAGGACTCTCTTAACTGGTCCGCCTTCTTTTGAGGGAAACCAGACGTTCTATTAAAAGATGGGCCTCCAAGCTCGTTGTCTCCTTTCTTTCATGGCCTGATTGAAGGTCTGGCACCCAGGGCAGGAAGAAACAGGATGGTCCGGGCCCAAACAGAGGACACACTGAGGTGACCATCTTTGTGTGGGATCTGTATGCATGACGAGCACTTTTCCTTGGGTGAAGACATTAATGAAAAGATTATAAAGTTGAGAATTTTAGCAAAGGAAACTCCGACGCAAGACACTTTTATGACAATCGCTATATGGAAGTCGGCAATGTGACTGACACGAGGCAACGGTGGAAAAACTGAGGGCGGGCGGGGACCGCCCACTATATACAGTCACGCTTGATGTATGTCACGTGATGTCGGGTGGACGGTCCCTTCCAGGTATTGCTAGAAAGTCTCGCCGCAGTGCCCGACGCCAGTCCTATATGTGATTGTAACCCCTGCAAATGAATGTTCCTAAAAGGCTTCCAGGGCGTTCATAAATGCTCGATGCCTGGTTTGACGTTGAAATGGCGTTTAAATGGGCCCGTGAGTGCTTTAAGAGCCTCCATGCGCAGTCTCTTTAAGAGCTGCCTAATAGCAGTGGCGAATCCTCTGACTGGAGGGACTCTGTGTTTCTATGCCCGAGTCCTGCCTGGGCCACTGAATAATTGCTCCATTTCTGCCGTCGCTATATGTGCAGAGGGAGCCTTGTGAAGAGATGTAACTTTCTGCGCCAAATAGTTTGGAGGGACAATGAAAATGTAGTTTGTCTAACCTGCTTTTTGTTGCAGCACAAATTCTGTCTGTTTGCTTCACCATTTTGGTCCCGGACTGCTGAACTGGACCAATCGAGGGACGAGGACCCTAAAATGGAGCCTGCTTTGAGCCAGTGGGGACTGGGACTCTCATCTAGAGCATACTGAAATGGGGTTGTGTGGTGCCTGACTCTGGTAATGTAGTTTTGGATCCTGGTGCCTTTTGCACCTATAGAAGGAACCCTACTGTGACTGACAACTGAACTCACCAACCGAACCTTTTGGATCTAAGAAAGACCCTGAGCTGTCTGCTGGCAAGCCAGATCCGTGGTGAGAGGAAGAGAAGGAGCTCTGCTGAGCGCTTGTGGTAGTTCGCAAGGGAGAAGCATAGAGGCCTGAATCCAGCCTGCAGCTGTTTAGTCATGACTACAATCGGACTGAATCTGAATCGGAGAGGGTGAAGGAGGCAAGAGCTGTCGCTGGGACCAGACTTAACCTGAAGAAGATCGAAGTGTGCAGAATTGCGATCAGCCTGTCAGGACTCTGTGACCTGGTACAGTAAGTGCTGTACATATAAATGTGTGATGTGCTACGAGCTGAATGGGAGAGACAAGCTGTTATTTCTTCCTGCTGTGAATGTGTGCTGAGCTGGGAGAACAGTCCCAGCAGAAGTAAGCGGACTGAATCTGTGCCATTGAATTCTATAGGCCCATGCCACGAGGGTCTCACTCACTGCCTTGTGGCCAGAGAAACCCCAGCGAGAGGGATCAGCCTGGAGACTCCAGCTGGCAAATCCAGCTCCCTCATCCCTCTGCCTGGTTCAGTCTGGGTACTGTGAGTAAAATCAGGTAGTTCCCTGCAACTTTTAATGATCAAAAGTTGCGCCAACTGGATCTATTCCTTCCATCTGATTATTACGAACTGAGACCCAGGGCCCGGATTATAAGTGTGTTTTGTATTTGTGTATGCATTTTCTTCCTCGCAGGGCCCCTACCAGCTGCACCAAGCTGGCCAACCCCAGGCAACGGACCTGGCTAGCCCCCCCATCCTGGGTATCCAGAAAGGTGACTGTTGGACCATATATACATGCACAGTACTGTGTTTTATGTTTCTAAACCTAATCAACTTGATTGCCCCCTTCCTTGTTACTGCCCCTGAATAAATCAGATTTGTTGTTATTGAACTATAGTATATTCTGTTTGTGGTGTCAGTACATAGAACCAGCATTGCATTGTAGTTGTCTGCATTACCTAACTGTGTTTTACAGGGGGTCCTCAGAGACGGTTGCTATAAGAATCAGTCCTGAGGGTAAGTGGCATCTACATGAATAACTGGTTTGCATATTCCGGGATTGGAAAGGTATCTCCTGTAAGTTAAAAGGGCCACTAGTGGGAATCTAAGGGGGATCATAATGTCCCAGAGGGCTGTGATCAAGTTAGACCAACTCAAGCAAATCCAACCCTGACCTGTGTGGAGGCACCTACATAGAACCCAGGCCCTCAACCTGTCACTAGCCACACAGGCAGGGGTAGTAGCCCTGGGATAGCCACCTAGGTTACATCTTGGAGGCACCGGCTGGGATTAACGCCCCTAGAGGCCAAACTTACGAATTGCTGGTAAAAATAAATGGCTACCCCTAACACCAGCTGGTGGGTGGTGTACTGGGCAGGAGATCGACCCCAAATGCTATGTGCTATCCAGGATATCCCCTGGCCACCAACAAGGACACACCAGAGGGAGTGCTTCCCAGGTTGAATGTTTGCAAACCCTGTGGTGGCAGGTAGACAGGCTAATCTGCTCGCACTAAAGTTTTATGGTCTAGTAGAGTGCAAGGACCCAGTAGACAGTTCCAAAGTGCCATGAACTATCACCCCCGAAGGAGCCCTCACTGCCTGGAGACTGATAACTAAAGACAGTAAAGACCCCGGGGAGAATGAGCCCCCCCACTATCTGAGACTTTTGAGAAGAAATTTGCTAAGTTTTTGCTGGAGGAAGAGAGAGAGAGAACTGTGGAGGACTTACAGAAACTATTCCTGCCACCTGGGGGTGTTCTTCCCCTAACACCCCTTCCTGATCCAGCACCCATTATTGCCCCTCCTTCTGGGCCTGTGCCAATGCTGGTCCCGATGTCTATACCTGCCATTAGTCAAGACTTCATCAAGGTTGAGAATCTTCTCCAGCACCCTCCCCACCCCTCGGGAGGATAACTGGGAGACCTGGATAGATTGTGTTGCCCTTGGTGCATGGAGTGGCAGTGTGCAGTGGCAGCGGAGGCTGGGAAATGAAAAAGAATCCTAGAAAGTTTGAGGGGTTCTGCTTTTGAGGCCATTAGATTTTTGAGGTCCACAAACCCTGATGCATCTGCCCAGAAGTACCTATCTGCACTCGAAGGTAATTTTGGGAGCACTGAGTCAGGGGAGAGCTTGATGGAATTTTCAAGGTACAAAACAATGAAAGGGGGAAAGTTTTCCTGTATGTTACTCATCTGGAAAGAGCTCTGCAGAAAGCTGTAAAAGGTGGGGTAGCCGCCAGTGACTTAAACCAGGTGAGATTGGGGCACATACTACAGCATGCAAAGCATTCTAAAATTGCAGCTCCTTCAACTAAGGCTCCAAGATAGAAGGGATAACCCACTGGACTACTGTGACTTGATAAAAGAACCTGGGAGGTTGAAGATGAAGAGGGAGATTGTAATTACAGGGTGAGTGCAGCCAAGTGATCACGGCATCGGAAGGCCCTTCTGAAGTGGGGACCGAGGGAAGGTATGCCGCCATGGGGAGAACAGTTGCTGAAGGAAGTCAGAAAGGTACAATCGGATGTTCCCCCTGAGAGTTCCCCTGTGGAACGAGACTCTAATTCTGCTCAGGCCGTGACTGCCATGGGGGTTGGGGTGCCCCCTCAGGCATCCTATAACCAGGGCAGCCCTCAGAGTGAGATCAAGGAATTGACTGCCACTGTGAAAGAACTGTTGAGACACGTTGCACCCCTCTCACCGTCGCCAGCCACTAATGGACCCCAACCCCTTGCCAGTCCTTCAGTTCCTCAGGCAATGTTCCCTCCAAGGATGACCCAGGAGCCTATCATGTGTCACAACTGTGGAAAAGATGGGCATATGAAGAGGGAATGCCGGGTCTCAGAAGGACTGAGAGAGTGGTGAGCGGCTACAAGGAGAGCTTAGGAGAACAAATTAGTGGTTAAGGGTGCACGAAACGACTGCAGTGAGGGCCCGAGAACCTAACTCAAATTTCTTTGTGGCTAAATCATCTGTCCAGGCCTCTGCTGCTGTCCCTCTAGAGTGGTCCGGTGGTAGACCTCCATGGAGGCGACAATGAAAGTAAATGGAGTGTCTACTAGGCTGTGCTGGACAGTGGCTCCTAAGTAACCATCATGTTCCAAGACTGGTACCAAAGCATTTGTCTGATGTGCCCTTACAGCCTTTGAAGGACTGCATGTCTGGGGTTAAGTGAAAAGGCATACCCTACTCTGGCTACATTAGAATTTGGCTGTCTTTCCCACCTCAATAGCTGGAGTGACTGAGCAAGTGGAAACCTTGGCATTAGTGTGTCCCCTCTGGATTGTATGATGGAGTTCCTCTACTGATTGGGACCTAACGCCTACATGTTTGGACGGTTGGTACAACTCTGCTACGAAAAACAGGGCAAAGGACTGGTAGAGCTTTGAGGATTCCTGCCTTGATCAAGAAGGCTTATGAGTCATGGAAGAATACTGAAGAGATGGATCCAGAAGAACCGGTTGGGGTCATGCGGAAGAAGGACCCTGAATCCCTAATTCTGGCGCCTAATGCTCAGTGTACCTTACAAGGAGAGGTTCGCCTAAGGAAGGATGTTAAGAATAAGATACTCATGCTGGATGCACCCGGTGATGGAAAATTGCCAGAAGGGCTGCTGGTTAAGCTCAGTATCTTACCCGCTCGGGCCCATGCCTATGCTCGATGGGTAATGGTCCAGGTTCATACTGTGTCAGACAGACAGATCTGAGTGAATAAGGGTTGCACCTGGCAAATGTACACTGTGCAAACACAGCAGTGCTACCAGTAACAAGTATTCGGGAGAATGACAGAGTGACGCCCGACTTGTTTGATTTTGGTGACTCCTGTTGCCAGTCGAATGGAAGATGAGAATCAGTAGGAAGCTTGCCCAGAGGGACCAGGTGTTTTCCTAAAGGAATGGGATGTGTGCAAGGAGCTGAGCAATATCCGCTGCAAGATGAGCGCCATTCCATGAGAGGTCCCGGCGCCTGGCGCCGGTGACATAGATGATGTAAGACACCACCTACAGGAGATGCTTACAGCTGGTGTAATTCAAGAATCCAGAAGCCCTTATGCTTCACCTATTGTAGTGGTGAGAAAGAAGACTGGAACAGTACAGATGTGTGTGGATTATCGGACCTCAACAGGAGGACCATTCCTGACCAATACACTCATGCCCCGCATTCAAAATGCGCTAGACTGTCTGAACGGTAGCAAGTGATTCTCCGTGGAGGGTACTACCAGATCCCCATGGCCCCAGAAGATCATGAGAAAACAGCATTCATATGTCCACTTGGGTTCTATGAGTTTATGAGAATGCCCCAAGGGATCTCAGGTGCCCCTGCCACCTTTCAACGGCTGATGGAGCGTGTAGTGGGGGACATGAACTTGTTAGAGTGCTTGGTATACCTCGACGATGTTATAGTATTTGGGAATTCATTGGAGAAACAAGAAAGCAGACTTTTCAAAGTATTGGACCACCTGGAAGATTCTGGCCTCAAGCTATCCATCAACAAATGCCAATTCTTTCAAACCTCAGTGAAATATGTGGGCCTATAGTATCCACCGAGTGGATAGAGATTGATCCTAGCAAAGTTGAGGCCTTGACCACCAGGCCCCAGCCTCGAAACTTAAAAGAATTACAAAGATTTCTAGGATTCTGTGGTTATTACCAGCGGTTCATTAAGGACTACTCGAGGTTGATTCGACCACTTCTGAATCTTACCCAGGGTTACCCTCCCACAAACAAGAAATACAAAAGAGTGGCAGCAATTGAAACCAAGAGAGTGTATTTCCACCCCAGTGAATCTTTTGTCACGATGGACGCCTGATTGTGAAGCTCGCTTCATGAAATCATATACCAACTCACTCACGCTCCTGTCCTTTCCTATGCTGATCCTGAAAACCCATACGTGTTACATACTGATGCTACCCTGCAAGGTTTGGGGCTGTGTTATATCAAAAGCATGAGAATGGCCCAAGACCAGTGGCCTTTGCAAGCAGAAGTCTGACCCCATCTGAGAAGAATTATCCTGTACATAAACTGGAGTTCCTGGCATTGAAATGGGCTATTGTGGATCAATTCCACGAATACTTGTATGGAACGAGGATACTGGTAAAGACAGATAATAATCCTTTGACCTATGTACAGACCTCAGCCAAATTGGATGCCACCAGCCATAGGTGACTTTCTGCATTGTCTACCTATGATTATGCTGTAGAGTACAGAGCAGGCCTAAATCACACAGATGTGGATGCTCTCTCTTGGAGGCCTGTTTCCATAAGTGACTGGGTCAGACTATTAGAACCTGATATTCGAGCACTCTGCCAGAAGTTTGACAAGAAGGAACAGAGGTCGATGGATGCAGTGGACTGTCTAGTGGATTGCTTGGGGCCCTCTGACAATTGTATACCTGCTGCTTACTGCCACTTTTCTGCATTACTCATTGGTGCACTGCTTCAGTTGGATAATGATAGTCTTCAGCGGCTCAATCCCGAGATCCTATGATCAAATCAGCACTTGACACCCTCTACGCAGGGAAAGATGTGTCCAAGTTGCGCTCCTCTGATTTGAGAACTGCATTATTGCATAGAGAAGGCCCTAAACTGAAACTGATTAACAAATTGCTGTACAGAGAAATAGTAGACAGAGGGGGACAAGTAGACAAGCAACAGTTGGTTTTGCCCACTGCTTTCAGAGACTTGGTACTAAGGTCCCTTCACAACCGCATGGGGCACCTCGGTGTAGACCGAACCCTTGATCTAGTGAAATCAAGATTCTACTGGTCTAAAATGGGGGCTGATGTTGAGCATCATATATGGACTTGTAGTCATTGCCTGCAGAGAAAAGCCTTGCCCCAGAGGGCTGCACCCCTTGTTAACATCACCACCAGCGCCCCCATGGAGTTGGTTTGTATTGACTTTCTGAGTTTGGAGCCTGATCAATGAAATATTAGCAATGTGCTGGTGGTCACTGACCATTTTACGAGGTATGCCCAAGCCTTCCCCACAAAGGACCGCAAAACATCCACTGTGGCAAAGGTACTAGTAGGAAACTTATTTGTTCACTATGGGGCCCCTCAGAGAATCCATTCCGATCAAGGGCGAGATTTTGAGAGCTGACTAATCAAGGAGATGCTCCCTCTGTGGGGATTGCAGAAATCCAGAACCACCCCTTACCACCCCCAGGGGGACCCACAGCCTGAACGGTTTAACCGCACCCTGCTTGACATGCTAGGCACCCTCCACCCGAAAGACAAGCCCAGATGGAGCCAGCAAATTAGCACTTTAGCACATGCTTACAACTGCACCAAAAGTGATGTCACTGGGTCCTCCCCTTACCACCTTATGTTTGGAAGAGAAGCCCGATTGCCTATGGATGTTTGTTTCAGCGGTCATAACAAAGGTAATCAGTGCTCCCAGATGAGGCAAAGCATTTTCCTGCAGTGCACCCTAATTTCCCCTGTATCTTCCCTGTAAAACTGGGATGAAATTCCTGTAGATTTTCCTGTATGCACAAATCAATTTAAATACACAATTGGTGTCATTATGCCAGTCAATAAAATCACTAGGACAAATGTTCAGGCTGTTTTATGTGTTCTTATTTATTTTAAATATAAAAAATCACCTACAACATATCACATAACAACTCTACAACTATAAGAACTTTATGTGTAATAATATATTACCATCTTGAGGTTCTGGGACATGTTGGAATGTATAAAGCTCAGTTCTCAAGGTTCACATGTCTCCAGAACCTCCTGAAGGTATTATAACCTTGTAATAATACAGTCCCTTATACAGTATTCTATCTGTAGTATGAAATGCCTTACTACAAATTTACCCCTTAATCACAGACTGATACATTTTGTGTTTTGTTCACAATGCATGAAAGGGGCATAGGGATGCACAAAATGCACATACCCCACCCTTGCCCCTGCACCCCATGGACAGGTGCACCCATACTGGCATTCACCAATGCCAACCACCTATCCACTGCTCCTCCCCCAATGCACAGGACTCTGCAGGGTGGCCGGGGGAGGAGTTGTCCCAGGCAGACATCCAATGGGATGCCCCCCTTGGGACCCCTAGTGGATCTCACACATAGGTGGCATGGGTTTGGGGCGTGCATGCCAATAGCATGCACCCAGGACCAGCGTGGCACCCTCCAGTCCCAGTGCTGCCTCACATAAACTTTGTGGGTGCTCACCCATCCAGCTGCCCCTGCCGCCTCCAGCTGCCCAGCAGTTGGGAGCAGCACAGTGCGCACTGTCCTGGTCCCCAGTGACCAAATACCTGTGTTCATGGGGGCATGCTGTGGGTTATGGCAGGGTCTCCCTGGTGTACCCTGCACCACCCTCTGCACCATGTGATCAGCACTACATGGGTTAGTGAATACACGTAGTGCTGGCACCCCTGGAATTTCCCCATCGTGGAGCTGTCTGCAGACATGGGGGATCAGGTGGATGTGGGTCTGCATGTGCCCCTTCGTGCATGCCATGCAGGGGCACAGGGGTGTGGAGTAGCTACTTGGCCCAGATATGCGTGCATAGCCACTGCACACCAATCGTGCATTGGGCTTACAGATCTGTATACCTGTAGTGCTCCATTAATAAACATTGTTTCAATGTATTATTGTGTTTTTCATTGGCATGCTTAAGCACCCCCCCCCCACACACACACACAGCTTTGTGCACTGAACTCTCAGAGGTAAAAACAAATATTATCTTTTTTTCATTTATTTTACTAATCTTAGGCCAGACCAGGGTCTATGGGTCCCTTCTGATCTCACACATATAATTCATAACTCCTGCCTATCTTGATGAAGACACCTCCATACCTTTCCCAGGCTCACAATTAAATAGAAACACTGTCTATTTTTTTTTTCAAATAACCCTAACCTCTAGGCTGGTCAGAAGAAGTGCTGCCTTAGCGATCTTTTTAAAAACACAACTCTGCTCTGTGCACCAAACAAGCCAAGTAGCACTTAAGCACTCTTTGTGTCCCCGTCACCCTTTAAAGCCCACCATCATCGAGTCTCTTGTCTGGGTCACTTTTTGCACTTCATGTGTTTAAAATAGACAAATTTGCAAAACAGAAGGTTTGTTTGCCTTGGTGGCTTGGGGAGCTGCTTCCCTTAAGCAAACTTTCTTGCACCCCCAAAGCATATCATCGTCAAGTAGTCAGTCTTTTGTCTGACTCATTTTGCACTTAAAATGAGTTTAAAATAGACTAACCTGAGGCTGCCCACAAGAAGGCTAGTTTACATTCAGTGGCTTAGGCTCTCTGCCAGTCCAGAACAGTGGCATTTGAGATGCAGCTTGGCTGACTCAACGGTGTTGCTGTTTTGAGTGGAGCCACATGACAAGTGTTTGGATCATGCAGCAGCTCACTGGTTTTTGATCAGAAAATCTGAATTCATCCTCAGAAAGATGCACTGCCAACACATTACCTTACTACCCCAGAGAAACACAGGCTGAAAATGGATCAACAGAATTGCTTAGTGTAGCAAAGTCAGCAAACTGAGCACCAATTGGAGGGCTCTGTCTGGATCTTGGCAGCCATGAGATTCATAGTGGACATTTTCCCGTAGTGTTTGTCCATTTCCCCTGATATTTTAAAAATAAAAGATTTCCTTCCCGTATCCCGTTTTTGTAGTAAAAATCCCTTAAAATACAGGAATCCCTGTAGATCTGGGAGCACTGGGTAATGTGCTGAAGTGTAAATGTATATGACGTTTCTATTAGAGTATATGGGGGTATTTACTTGACACGGACGCCAAGTTTTTCCAGGCCAGGAAGGGTGTAACCCCTCTGCAAATGGGGTTCCAAAAGGCTTCCAGGAGCTTGCCTTAAATGCTCCATGCCTGGTTGACGCTCAGCTAAATGCCATTTAAATGTGAGCACCGTGAGTGCTTTTAGAGCCTCCATGCACTGCCTCTTTAAGAGCTGCCTAATAGCAGTGGTGAATCCTCTGACTGGGGGGACTCTGTGTTTCTATGCCCGAGTCCCGCCCGGGCCACTGAATAATTGCTCCGTTTCTGCTGTCGCTATATGCGCAGAGGGAGTCTTGTGAAGAGATGTAACTTTCTGCGCCAAATAGTTTGGAGGGACAATGAAAATGTAGTTTGTCTAACCTGCTTTTTGTTGCAGCACGAATTCTGTCTGTTTGCTTCACCATTTTGGTCCCGGACTGCTGAATTGGACCAATCGGGGGGTGAGGACTCTAAAATGGAGCCTGCTTTGGGCCAGTGGGGACTGGGACTCTCATCTGGAGCATACTGAAATGGGGCTGTGTGGTGCCTGACTCTGGGTAATGTAGTTTTGGATCCTTGGTGCCTTTTGCACCTATAGAGGGAACCCTACTGTGACTGACAACTGAACTGACCAACCGAACCTTCTGGATCTAAGTGAAAGACCCTGAGCTGTCTGCTGGCAAGCCAGATCCGTGGTGAGAGTGAAGAGACAAGGAGCTCTGCTGATCGTTCGTGGTAGTTTGCGCGGGAGAAGCGTGGGAGGCCTGAATCCAGCCCGCAGCCATTTATTGCGACTACAATTGGACTGAATCCAAATCAGAGAGGGTGAAGGAGACAAGAGCTGTCGTTGGGACCAGGCTTAACCTGAAGTAGACCAAAAGTGTGCAGAATTGTGATCGACCTGTCAGGACTCTGTGACCTGGTACAGTAAGTGCTGTGCATATAAATGTGCGGTGTGCTACATGCTGAATGGGGAGAGCAAACTGTTATTTCTTCCTGCTGTGAACTGTGTCCTGAGCTTGGAGAACTGTCCCAGCAGAAGTAAGCGGACTGAATCCCTGCCATTGAATACTGTAGGCCCATGCCACGAGGGTCTCACCTCACTGCCTTGCGGCCAGAGAAACCCATTGAGAGGGATCAGCCTGGAGACTCCAGCTGGCAAATCCAGCTCCTCATCCCTCTGCTCTGGTTCAGTCTGTGTACCGTGAGTAAAATCAGAGTAGCTCCCTGCAAATTTTAATGATCAAAAGTGTGTCAACTGATTTATTCCTTCCATCTGATTATTATGAACTGAGCCCCAGGGCTCCAGGTTATAACTGTCTTTTGTATTTGTGTATGCATTTTCTTCCTCGCAGGGCCCCTACCAGCTGCACCAAGCCGGCCAACCCCAGGCAACAGACCTGGCTAGCCCCCCATCCTGGGTACCCAGAAAGGTGACTGTTGGACCCTATATGTATGCACAGTACTGTGTTTTACGTTTCTAAACCAAATCAACCTGATTGCCCCTTCCTTGTTACTGCCCCTGAATAAATCAGATTTGTTGTTACTGAACTATATTCTGTTTGTGGTGTCAGTACATAGAACCAGCATTGCATTGTAGTTGTGTGCATTACCTAACCTTGTTTTACAGGGGTTCTCAGAGACATGCTGCAAGAATCAGTCCTGAGGGTAAGTGGTATCTATATGAATAACTGGTTTGCATATTCCGGGGATTGGGAGGTTTCTCCTATAAGTTAAAAGGGCCACTAGTGGAAATCAAGGGGGATCACAGTGTCCCAGAGGGCTGTGATCTGGTTAGGCCAACCGCAACCAACCCTGACCTTTGGGTGGAGGCACCCGTTATAGAACCTAGGCCCCTCAACCTGTCACTAGCCACACAGGCAGGGGTAGTAACCCTTGGGATAGTACCACTTAGAGGTTACATGATGACCTACTGAAGGAACCCTCTCGAAGTAAGATCTATATATTCTGCTGCCCGATCTCACAGGAAACTTCAGCCCATGTGGAATAGCCTCTGGGAGTGGTGCGCCTTGTGCCTGAAGGTGGGATGTGACCCTACTCCTAACTGCTTGTCTCAGGGGCAGACATAAGGTTTTGCCAATGAGGAGCCAAGAATAGCTCCTGGTCATCGACAATTTTTGGTAAACCAGGAGCTACTGCCTCAAAAATTAAAGAAAAAGTTAAGTAAAGTATGAGAAAACGACATATTCATGTTTTTGCTTTGCTTTGGCGAGGATAAACAGCTAAGTATAGTAGGCAGAGCAAGAGTAGAGCACCAGGAAGAGAGAGAGAGAAAGCAGAAGACCAGATTCAGGCCAGACAGACAGAGAGCAGAGTATGTAGAAGAAGGCAAGCAAGCAAAGAAAGTTATTCAGAAATGCTTCTCAGAAGATTATGGACTTCACAAGAAGAGTTGACTCTCATTCATTAAATAAAGAATATTAAAACAGTTGTGTGGTGTCATTTTTATACGAACATACAAAATTTGCCAGCAGATAAAGGCCTAGTGGTCTATCAAGTCTGCACAAATGTGCAGCTAGCACCCTATCCTGCAGCTGCCCTCCTTCCCACCCTTCCCTCCCTTGACCCTCCCCTTGCCCCATCTCAGCCCCTTCAAGCAGTCCACTGTTCTACTGGATACTACTTCTGCCGGTAATGCATTCCACCCAGCTACCACCCTCTCCGTAAAAAAGTGTCTCCTCATCTCCCTCCTGAACCTTCTTTCCTCCAGCCTCATATCATGGTCCCGGGTGTCCCTCCCCTTCCTTACTTTGAACAGCCCCTACGTACCTGTCTTGTTTACTCCTTTCATTTACTTGAAAGTTTCAATCATATCCCCCCGTCCCTCCTCTCCTCCAGAGAGTACATGTTCAACTCCCTCAGCCTCCTCTCGTATGATAAGTCCCCCAGCTCCTTGATCATCTTTGTCGCCCTTCGCTGCACCCCCTCCAGTAACTTAATGTCCCTCTTCAGATATGGGTGCCAGTATTCCAGATGTTGTCTAATGACCTATACAGTGGCAGAATCACCTCCCCCCTCCTCAAGGATATACTCCTTGCAGTGCAACCCAGCATTCTGTTGGCCTTTGCAGCTGCCTTCCTACATTGTGCTGAGTTGTTCATTGACCCTGTAATGAGCAGCCCCAGATCCTTCTCCTCCTCTGTCTCGACTAGCTGTACTTCCCCAGCTGGTAACTCCTCCTGGGGTTTTCGCCACAAAATGCAGCACCTTGCACTTTTTGGCACTGAACCCCAACTGCCAGGTGTCTGACCAGATTTCCAGCTTTGCCAGATCATCCTGCAAACCCTGCCATCTCCTAGGTCGCCCATCACGCTCTCATCTTGACGTCATCAGCAAACAGACTGATCTTTGCTCTTTATGTCCAATGATTTGTCTGTAATGACTATCCCAAACAACACTGGTCCCAGCACCGAGCCCTGTGGAACACCACTCGTCATTACCCTTGGGGGATGAGAGCTCCTCACCCACCACCACCCTCTGTTGCCTTCCCTGAAGCCATTTCTCTACCCATTTCACCCATTTTTCACCCACCCCTGTACCTTCTAACTTACTTTCTAGCCTCCCATGCAGTACTAAGTCGAATGCCTTACTGAAGTCCAGGTACAGGACATACACTGCATGGCCCCATCAAGTTGCCTAGTTACCCAGTCATAGGACTCCACCAGGTTGGTTTGGCAGGATCTGCCATGTGCAAGAAACATAATGGGACAGTACAACATTTTAGAGGTGTGGTGGTTTCTGCCCAATGCAGTGGGCGCTTTATGGGACTCGTCCCTCAGGCACCAATGAATCAGCAAGCTGTCTATGATAGCAGTTTGAGAGAGAGGACCGCACTTGAAAGAAATCTGCCGCTGCAATGAGGGACAGTTTCGTCATTGCAGCGGGACCATCCCCCTCCCTCGCAACCAGGCATACAGACGCACCTTCTCTCTATTGGCAGCAGCTGACAAGACTCTGGCTATGCGCATTACAGTGCACAGTAATGCGCATGGCTGGAGTTACAGATTTGTCAGCTCCTGCCGCCGAGCACTCTGTCCCCCTCGCTCCACGAGCAACTTGTTTGTCTGCTGTGCCACTCCTGGTGAACCATTTCAGTAAATAAATAAATGAGCCACGGCACGGCTTTCCACATTGGCTGCTCCTGCTACCCGCCACACACTCCCCAGAAAGTCGACATTGGGGTGCCAAAGCCCCACGTCGGCATGTATCCCCCTCCCCCTCCATTAATGTGACACACTGGGAGCCCACCCCAGTGTGCCAAAATAATTTTTTATGTTTCTGACACTGGGATGCCCACTCTCGGTGTCAGATGATCCCCCTACCCGTTCGAATATTTAAAGTGCCGACATCGGGGTGCCCAATCCCACACACTATTGTGGAACACTGGAAGCCCATACCAGTGTGCCTAAATGTATTTAATTTTTGGTAACCTGTAAAATAAAGAAAACTATCCCCAAGTATTTTTTTTTGTCCCCTGTAAAAAAGAAAACGGTCCCTCGCCATCCCCCCATTAACCCCTCCCCTCTGCAGACCCACCTCCCCGCACCCCCCCTTAGCCCATACCTACCTCCAGAGGTTGGAAGCAGCGATCTTCTATGGACTGGGACACGTCTGCACTCTTCAAAGCTGACCGGCAAACTGAAAAAATTACGGTAAGCTGTATAATGGGCCTCAGTGTGAGGTTTCAACTTAGTTTGATATCTTTTGGCCCCAAATTTTCAACATGGGGTTCTTGGGACCCCACCTCACGAACACTGTTACTGTCATTTGGTTACTTGGTCCCGAAAGGTGATTTCGCTGTTGCTGCGCAGAATCACCTTTAGGGACTGATTAACGAAATGACAGTGCCACTCTTCATGTGGTGGGGTGCCAAAAAACCCATGTTGCAAATTTGGTAAAAACATTCCAAAACATGACTGCGTTATGAGCAGTGCAGTTGCACAGCTTCTACGCATGCGTCGTAACTTTTCCAATTTTAATATTTTCACCCAGATTTTCAACATTGCCATTTTTTCACACCTCCTTATGAACAGTACATCTGCCATTTTCACATCTTGCCTGAAATGTGTTTTCGAACTGTGGCAGCAGCATGGCGTTGCTGTGGGAAATCAACTTTTGGGACAGAGTAACAAAATCACAGTGGCACTGTTCATGAGGGGAGGTCCCAAAATGCCCACGCTGAAAATCTGGTGAAAAAAATTCCACAAAATGATGCGTTACAGGTGTGTGTTGCGTAGTTTCTACACACACTCATAACTTCAATTTTTTATATTTTCATTCCAGATTTTCAACATTACCATTTTTTCACACCTCCTCGTGAACAGTACAGCTGTCATTTTTCACATCCTGCCCAAAATGTGTTTTCGCACCTGTGGCACTGAATGGCGCAGCTGCTGTGCGAAATCACCTTCGGGATTGAGTACCAAAATGATAGTGCCACTGTTCATGAGGTAGGGTCCCAAAAAGCCCATGTTGAAAATTGGGAGTGAAAATACCAACAACCAGGGCATTAGGGGGTTTCCAACCGTAATGCCCCATCCTGTAGGGACTGACAGGCATTGGCATGGAGTCGCTGGTAGTAATGTTTCATGCTATTCCACCCCACCCCCACGCTGCAGCCAGAGACAGGCATTAGAGTGTGCTTTGGGGTCTTCGGCCCTAACGCTCACTCCATTCTCCTCTACTGCATCCATCTCAGCTTATTTCCTTACGGAATGAGGTGAGCAAAAGGCTGAAGACCCTAAGGCACACCACAGCACCTGTCGGTGTCTGCAGGGAGGAGTGAGGTGGAATGGCATGAGTGTTATGGCCGACAACCCAAAGGCACACCCCCAAATGCCTGTCAGTCTCTGTAAGGTGGGGGCTGGCATTAGTTCAATACTTCACTGCCATTCCTACTATGCATCTCTCTAACTCCTGCACTACCAATGCCAACACCAGCAAGCAAACATTCGGCATTGACAAATGCTTGTTTGATATGCTTTGAATGCAAATCATGGGGGAGGGGTCCAAAAAATTAAAAAACAAGCAAGTATCACAAGCAGCTAAAAATTCCCCACAGGTTATTCATTAATCTTTATCTGAATTTTGTTTAAAATGATGATGGCGGTTCTCCCAGGGGTGTAGCCAGGCATTTCAAATGTGTACACCAACCTGCCACACTTCTACCCCTTCCCCTACTGTTGTTCATACCGCCTCCCCCCCCCACGACTCGAGTCCAAGGTTCCTGGCACCAATCAGATGATTCCCACACTAGACCTGCTGTCTGTTTGCACTGCTAGTGTGGTGCTTGCTGCCCACTGGTGAATGCTACTGACTGCACCACAAGTCCAAGACCATGACAGAAATGTCTTCTCTCCCGTGGGTAGGCAGATTCGCTCCACTTGCCACTCACATGAAGCCTTTTTTCTTTTAGCTGGCTCTGAGTCTCTTCTTCCATCTGCTGCTCTCAGTTTTCTACTGCTCCTCTACTTCCAGTACAACTGAACTAATAGTGTGGCTTCTCACTTTGCTGGGGCATTTAAACTGCTGCCCCAGACTTGCCCCCCTACCAGATGCCACAGCCAATCACTATGCTGGCGGACCATGCAGACCTAATTAAGACCGTCAGCTTTAACATCCACGGTCCACTCTGCCACCCCCCCCAAAAACAAAGCTGAAAGAGAAAAGAAAAAGCTTGCAAAGCCAAAGGAATTTAAATGCGATGGACTAGAGAGGGCAGAACAATGCTGGCCAGCTTGTTGGCTACCCCCTGCTACTAAACTTTGTGCGCCATGGCTTACTTGGATTATCAGTAGCTACGCCCTTGGGTCCTCCTCATTCTCGCTTTCACTAGATGTAATGTGAACTTCCTCCACTACTGAGTCTTTGCTTTGGCCTGTTGATGAGGACTTGTGAGGTTTTGCTCACAACCTACGTTTTGTTTTTATGAACCACTCTTTTACTGATGGTGTGCTGCAAAAATCTTGTGGTTCTGGGCCCTCCATTGAGATTAAAAGCAACTCTGCTATGGTGCTGATCTTCAGGTTAGCTCTCTAGTCAGAAAAAATTATTTTTATAGCTGAAAATGCCTTTTCCAGTGTAGCATTAGATACTGGATACATAAGTACTATAGCTACGACATGAAGAATATTTCTGAAGTATTGCGATTTTCTCTGGAAGATTACACGCCATGCCTCAAGGAATAACAGCTGCTTGTGATACTTGCTAATATTCTGCTTCAGCAGCTTCCATTCTGTCATTGCAGTACACACATCGCATTTATTCTGCAGCAAGACAGGAGAGAAGTGGTTAATAAGAAACTGGATCTCCTCATTTGCAAATTCCAAAAGCTCATGATCATTGTCAGGCCAGTTCGCAGGGTCAATGACAATGCCATTCACTAACAGTGGGTCTTCTGCGAAGTCCAAGGATGGCTGGTTGAGACAGTCCAATACGCTGTTTACAATCACTTCACGTTGCTTTGCAAGGGCTGAAACAGCATCCCTTATTTCCCCTTAGAGCTCAATTTCTTTAAGCTTTGCTGTCCCTTCCTCATTAATAACCACTTTTCTCCTGAACTTGGCCAGTGCAGTTCCATCCTCTGCTGTTAGATTTTCTATTTCCGAGAGTACTGTACTGACAGTGTTCATTATGATGGGAAGGGATACATGGGCATCCTGAAATGCATGGGAGACTGTTGAAAGACCTATGAGTATGTCAAGATAGAAGTGTGGGGGAGTATCAGAAATTTGAGTTTGCATATTTCTTTTCTAAATCCCTTAACTTTCGCCTTGTCTGCTGGTGGAATATCCCATCTGGTGTCAGACACAAGCTCATCCCAGTGACCCAATATGGTGCTGTAATTATGAAGCACAGCATGCAGAGTCTCCTTTTTATGTGAGAGCCATTGCGTTCCTTGTGATTTTTTAAACATGAGGGAGGTGGTTCGAATAGCTTCAGCCACTCTTTTTTAACTCTCTGTAACATTTTGGGGAGTTCTCATAAAAACAGAATACTGAGATTAATATGCTGTCAATAGTCTGTGAAAAATAGGTGTTCTTGAAAGCATCTTTTGCTTCTAATTCTAACCTGTGAGATGCATAGTGAATGGCAAGAAGCCATAGGCACTCTTCTTTCAATAATGCCATCAAACCCTTATTATGTCCAAAGTTGACAGATGCACCATCTGCTCCTGCACCGATGCAAGATAACTGTTTTAGGCCAACCGTGTCCTGACTCAGAATTGCAAGTGTGCAGAAGTCACTGCAGACTTCAGACCGTTCGCGTCAGCAGACTCGAAATCAATTGCTCAGCGAAGCGCACAAAGATAGCCTCACAGGGGCTATATTTGTAGACTTATCAAAAGCCTTTGACATGGTTGATCAAGCAATATTACTAAACACCCTATATTCCCTGGGCTTTCCCACCAATGTCACAAACTGGGTACATAGCTACCTAACCGGCAGAACCCAGCTGGTGAAATTAGGGCATGCCCTATCAACCCCTCCAAGTGCGGACTGCTGTACCACAAGGCTCCTTACTAGGTCCCTTATTGTTCTGTCTTTTTGTTAACCCCTTATTTGCTGAACCCTCAAACTGTAACAGAATAATGTACGCAGATGACCTCATTCTCTTCAAAAGTGGGAACAGCCTCCCTGGGCTAAACCTCGACCTAAACACAGACTTTACTGCAGCTGTATACTGGTTCACACAGCATAGGCTCCTTGTAAACACCAAAAAAACAGAATGTATGCTGTTTGGCTCCAAGCCGAAGCTCGCGAAGTATACCCTCAATAACAATAAAGCCCTCAACATACTAAACCCTGACGGTTCAACCCTAGAGCAGGTAAAAGACTTCAAATACCTGGGGGTCTTGCTTGACCCTGCTCTTACATTTGAGCACCACATCAGCTTAGCAATAAAGAAGGTGAACCAACGATTAGGAATGTGTTATAGACTAAGGCACCTCCTGTCCCTGAGGCAAGAGCAGCGATTGGGAGGGATCACCTCCTCCCAATACTTGAATACTGCTCTCCAGTAAGAAAAAAATGCTCACCTTAGTAATGTTGTTTCTTCTAATGGAGTCTTCCTGTATTCTGACTATACGCAGTTAGCCCCAGCACTTGAACTGCCCCAGAGAGTAAAGAGTTAACTCTATGAAGAAGCATAGAACGTTGAGCTCGAGCTCGGTTTTCAAACCTCTGTCCTTAGCACTCTGAAGTGTAACCATCAGATTATTACGAGCTCTAACTAATCAAATTAACAGCTGGAAATTGTTTCAAATTTTGTAAGCCAAATGGCCACCACAAATTTTTTTAGTGTCAAAAAGACTCAAGTCGAGAACCCCAAAAAGAAAGCTAAAGATAAGACAAAGATAAAATCAAAGTAGGTAGTGAAATTAAAACATTAATAACCCCATAAGATAGAGCAAGCCAAGTACACCTCTGGGGTGCAGTACTGTGCCTGCCTGCCCACCCACATCCCAAACCTACTACGTTCCAGGAGGGGAGGCAGGGAGGGAGGTCAGAATACAGCAAGACTCCATTAGAAGAAACAACGTTACTAAGGTGAGTAATTTTTACTTCAAACAACATGAAGTCTTGCTGTAGTCTGACTATATGCAGACTATCAAGCAGTACCCCCAGGAGGAGGGAGTCACAGAACCTATTTTGGGAACAGGCTCTGCAGCACAGCTGTGCCAAACCTAGCATCACTTCTAGACTGAATGTCCAGAGAGTAATGTTGGTAAATGTGTGAACAGTTTTCCAGGTGGCTGCTTTACAGATTTCCACTAAAGGTATATCTCTAGCTGCATGAGCAGCTGTACCTCTGGTAGAATGAGCCCTCAGGCCTGAGGGAGGTTCCTTCCCAAGCTTGGAATAGCAGAGCTGGATATAGAAGACAATCCACCTGGCAATAGTTCTCTTGGTGGCTGGTTTGCCCTTTCCCACCTCACCATAGGTGAGAAATAACTGAGAACAGCCATTCCTATAGGCCTTAGTATGCTCCACATAGTAACTAAGGGCCCTCTTCACACCAAGACTGTGTAATCTTCTCTCCCCAAAGGAAGAATGGTCAGTGAAAAACACAGGCAATGACATAGATTGGTTCAGATGAAAGTCTGACACTACTTTGGGAAGAAACTTTCTGTTAGTTCGAAGGACCACCTTGTCCTTGTGAAAAGAAATGAAATCAGGTTCCACTGATAAAGCCTGTAACTCACTGATTCTCCTGGCAGAGGTAATAGCTACCAGTAATACAGTTTTCCGTGTCAAGTATTTCAGCTCTGCTGAAGATAGAGGCTCAAAAGGAGGCTGCATAAGCTGTGCTATACAGATGGTCAGAACCCAAGAAGGAGTAGGGTCTCGAAAGGGAGGATTAACATGCATCAGACCTTAGAAAAACTTCTTGAAGACTGGATGAGAGGCTAGGGAACAGCCCTTCCCAGCAGAAAGGAATGCAGACACAGCTGCCAATTGTACCTTAAGAGTAGTTGGCCAGAGGCCTAAGCTATTAAGATGCACCAGATAGTCCTATACAGTAGCAATGTCAGTCAACTCTGGCTGAACAGGTTTCTGGGAACACCAAAACCCAAATCTTTTCCACTTGGAATTGTAAGTCTTTCTGGTAGCAGGTTTCCTGCTAACCTTTAGAATATCCAAGACTGATTGAGAAAGGTTTAGATTGGCATATTCTAACTCTTCAAGAGCCAGGCCTTGAGCCTGAGAGCCTGATGATTGGGGTAGAGGATCCTCCCCTGAGAGGATGTCAGAAGATTGAACTGTCTGGGAAGACACAGAGGCATTGTCACTGACAGTGACAGTAGTAGAGGATACCAAGGCTGTCTGGCCTAGTCTGGTGCCACTAGAATCACCCTGCAAGGCTGAGATCTGATTTTGATCAGGACCCTGAACATCAAAGGGAAAGGAGGAAATGTGTACAGGAACCTGCTTGTCCAATCCAATAGTAGAGCCTCCTGGTGTACAGAGCCTAGGAGAGGAGGCCTGCAACAAAAGAGAGGAAGTTGATGATTGTCCGTGGCTGCAAACAGATCTATCTCTGGAGTACCCCACCTCTTGAAGATAACCTGAAGGACCATGGGATTCAGAGTCCATTCATGATGACCCTGAGAAATTCTGCTGAGAGCATCTGCTAAAATGTTCTTCCCTGGGAGGTACACAGCCACCAGAGAAGCCTGAAGGGAATAAGCCAGAGACCACATCTTCATGGCCTCTGTGCACAAGGCCAAGGACTGAGTGCCTCCTGCTTGTTGATGTACCACTTGGTTGTGGTATTGTCTGTCCTGATTTGTACTAGTTTCCCTAAACCACAGCTGAGAATGTCTGCAGAGCTAGAAAGACAGCCCTCAACTCTAGAGGATTTATGTGGCGGAGAGACTCCTGGTGAGACCAGGTTCCTGCGCTGTAAGGCTGATCCAGGTGAGCCCACCAGCCTAGGAGAGAGAGCGCTCTGTGGTGAGAATCACTGAAGGAGCCTGACTGATGAATGGAACACCTTGTCGAAGGTTGTCCTCCAGCCACCACTGGAATGCTTGAACTAGAGAATTTGGAGAGAGGGTCATTTTTCTGAGACCAGTAAGATCTGAGATGAAATTGAATATCTCTCATCTGAAACCTTGCTCCCTGGACCACAGCTGCGGAGGCTGCCCTGTGGCCCAGTAATTGAAGAAAATGTCTGGCTGGACGAGAAACTAGAGGATGAAAAGAAGAAGCCAGAGTGACTAGAGACTGGACTCTTGAAAGAGGAAGGAATGCTCTTGCCTGAGTAGTGTCTATGTCCACCCCATGGAAGTAAGCAGCTGAGTAGGTTCCAGAACTGACTTTTCTAGGTTTAGAATGAAACCCAAGGACTCCAGGAGCCTTTGGGTGACCTCTAAGGCTGACTTGACTTGGTCTGAGGACTGATCCACTAGGAGACAGTCGTCCAGATATGGGAACAGAAGAATACCTTGTCTCCTGAGGAATGCCACCACTACTGCCAGGCACTTGGTGAACACCCTTGGAGCAGATGTTCGGCCGAAAGGCATGGCTCTGAACTGATAATGGCCTGAGGGCAACTTGAACCTGAGGTACTTTCTGTGGGCATGTCTGAAGGGTATGTGGAAATAGGCATCCTTGAAATCCAGGGAGGCTAGCCTGTCTCCTGGTCTCAGAGAGGGAAGAATTATTCCCAGAGTCACCATTTTGAAATTTGGTTTTGTTTAGTGTTTGTTGAGGTACCTTAAATCTAGTATGGATTGCCACTCCCCTGTCTTTTTTGGGGTAAGGAAGTATCTGGAATAAAGTCCTTTTCCCCTGTGCAAAGAAGTACCTCCTCTACTGCCCGCATGAGCCGAAGAGAGGAGACTTCTGCCTTTAAGACCTTTGTCTCCAAGGGGGAGAGGGGGCTGAAAAATCTTGCTCTCATTTTTGGGAACCTTTTGAAACTGAGAACAAGTCCCTGGCTCACTACTTCCAGGACTCATTTGTCTGAAGTAATGGACTCCCAGGCCTGGGAGTAGTGAGCCAGTCTGCCCCACAGGAACTGGGGAGGCGACTCTGAATGACACCTCAGGGTGTCTATTTGGCAGGGGCTTGACTGAGTGGATGTTGGGGTCCTGGTCATCCCTCATCTGTCTCTTCCCCTGAAGAACCCCCTCTGCTGGAATGAAGAGGAAACCTGGGCTTGGTAAAAAAGTCCTGTGAAAAGGCCTGCCCCTGCCGGCCCTAAACTGCTGCTTCTGAGGAGTGGCCTGCTTCTCTTTTGCTGCAGAACTCCTGTAGGTGGTCCTGTACTTGTCCATCTTCTTCATGTAAGCCTCTGTCTGTTCACCAAACAGAATTACCAGCTACAGGAAAATCCATGGCCTTAGCCTGTGTATCCTGTGACAAATTGGTACATCTGAGCCAAGCTAATCTCCTCATGGAGACAGATGTGGCCATGACCCTGGAATGTACATAATTCGAATTAACAGCAGCGTGAAATTGGACCTTAGATGCTTCAATACCATCTGCAGCCACCTTCTCCAGCTCCTTGGCTAGCTGGGGAGGGGCACTCTTAGCCAGTTCCAGAACCATATCCCACCTCGATTTCTGGTACCTGGCTGTATATGCCATATAATTAGCTTGTCTGAGTCCCAAAGAGGATGCCAAGTATTGCTACTTGGCCATGGCATCCACTTTCCTAGAATCCTTATCTGGGGGGGTGGGATGCCAGGTGAATATTAGCCTTGTCACAGGCTGCAGACTGCACTATCCCAACATGGCTGCAATGAGTTATAAGAAATTCTGTTCCAGTACCTCACAACATATATCTCCTGTCCATCTTTTTATTCACAGGAGGTATAGAAGTTGAAAACTGCAAAATTTTTTGCGTTTGTTTCCCCAGGGATTTATGCACAGGGATAGACACACTCTTTGACTCTGGGACAGCCATCATTTCCATGAAGTCAGGCTCCTCCTGATCCTGTTCAGCTTCTTCAACTGGGAGCTGTAGAGTATCAGCCACTTTCTTGTAAAACAAGAAATGAGAGGGGACTCAGAAAGTCTGGGAGGAGACACACTGGAGGCCTGTCTGGGGAGATATCAGGCTCTACTGGCTCATCTAGGCCTTCATCTTCCTCTTCATCATACTCTTCTTCTCCATCCCAATCGCCCTCATAGAAAGCCTCTGGATCAATGTCAGAAGCGACTGTGTCTGACCGAACAGAACCTCTGTGAACCGTTGCCAGTTCGGTCGGAACCGGGCAAAGTGACTGTACTATAGTGATTGCTTTTGCAATCTCCTCATCGGTCGGACCACGGAAAGTCACATCTGAACTGGCTGATTTAAGTTTCCTTTTACTAGGAACCGATTCCACAGAATGACTCTCCTTTTGCCCGAGGAGGTATTGCCCAGGTCAGTAGGCACCTCCTCCGGTTTGGTCGCAACTGAATCGGGCTGGCCATCTGGGTCAGCGGACTTCTCAGCCTCCCTCTCCCTCAGCCTACTCCAACGTTTTTCCAAAGTGGCTTTGGAAAGTTTTACAAATCTGGCAGTCTTCTTGAGGTGGTCAAGCCCCAGACAGTAAACACAGATGAGGTGAGGGTCAGCCTTAGCAAAGGCCTCCTTACACTCGGTACAGTGCTGAAACCCAGTGGGACCGTTTTTTGGGGGGGTTTGTCAGACATGCCAGAATATTGAAACAGTTACCCTTACCAGCTTTTACGCCAGGCAACTAAAAACGGATCGGTTCCAACCGTGACACGGGTCAGTTAAAAAAACCCAGAAAATCGGATTTTTTTAGGAACCGATAAGTACCAGAAACCACAGTAATATTTTTGAATAAAACTCAAATAGAATGGGATCTGGCTCCAAACCGGACCGACCGAGAAGAACCAAGGCAAAACAATTTCCACAATAATACCAGAATCACAACAAACTAACTGCTACTTACTGTTACTGAGACAGAGGTAAGAAGGCCAAAAATAAAGAAGTGGTTAGATAAAACCGACTTATTTAAACTATACCGAACCGAAATGCAGGAGGGATCTCCGGAGCAACTTCACAGTTAAGTGGAGTAAAAAACCTGACTGTTACACTTCAGAGTGCTAGAGACAGAGGTTTGAAAACCACGCTCGAGCTCAACATTCTATGCTTCTCCATAGAGTTAACTCTTTACTCTCCGGGGCAGTTCAAGTTGGGGCTAACTGCATATAGTCAGAATACAGCAAGACTTCATGTTGTTTGAACAGCCCTCACACCCCTTCTCTACTAAATCACTTGAACACAGCCTATAACAACATATACAGATTAGTCACCTAGCCCCATATCGATTTCACCACTGTCGCTCTAACAATCTCTGGGTTATCTCCCTACAATCAGAGAGACCTCATGCTTGGAGTGCTCATTTCAAAACTTTGCAAGAAGGTCATAAAAAACTAAACACGATGGATAGTACCTGTTGGACCTTGATTTTGATTGAACATATCCAAAATCGTAAAATCTGTGGCCCTCCTGAGCCTGGATGACGAGAAGGCATTCGACAGAGTGTTCTGGCCATTTCTCTGGGACACCCTGTCAAATTCCAGTTTCCTGAATCGCTCATCACTTGGATGAAAACATGTAATGCGCCAACTGCTTATGTGAGAATCAACGGGGTATATCTTCACCCTTCCCTCTCCGGCGGCACCAGATAGGGCTGTCCGCTATCCCCTTTGATGTTTGCCCTATACTTGGAACCCTTGGATGTGGCTTTGAGAAGCTCCCTTGAGATCAAGGGTATTCCCATGGCCCAGATGGAATACAAGCTCAGCCTGTTTGCTGATGATATTCTCTTGACCCTTTTGTCCCCAGAGGTTTCGATCCCTGCAGTCTGGAACATCTTGGAGATATCTGAGACAGTGGCAGGTTTTAAATTGAACATTACCAAAACTGAGGTTCTTTTATTTAACTTTTCCCCTTCCGATGCACTGCGGCGTCTCTGCCCACTACGTTGAAGATCTACCAGACTTAAATACCTGGTGATCCATGTGCCCCTTGACCTGGGAGTCCTGGAAGTGATTAACTATGAGCCACTAACCACTGCGATCCAGAAGGACCTAAGTGGGTGGTCTCTCCTTCACTTTCCCTTTTTTCAACGTATTGAAATCATTCGTATGAATGTACTACCTCGTCTCCTGTATTTGTTTCAAAATATCCCTTTCTTCCCTTCATTATACTACTTTAAATCTTGGGATAGGATGATCTCTTCTTTCATTTGGGGAAAACAGAGGCCCAGAATTCAACTATCAATTTTGCAATTACCTCTGGCTAATGAGGGAGTTAACACAGCTTCCAAGATCTATGCTCAAGCGCTTTCTTACGCACTCTTCTCTCTGTGCGTTTGTGAAGACCCACTGCAGCAACCTCTCTCGAAGATCTACTATTATGGTAAGTTATTACATAACTGCTATTTATGAAGGCATCCAAATTAGATTATTTAACAAAGAAAAACAAAATCAGAATATTGGATAGATACTAAAAGGACAAGAAGGGGGCATCTAGATAAAAATGTTTATCACCTTTAACGCAATTTGAGGAGGTGATATACCCAAATCTGGCATCTCTTCACTTGAGAACCTGGTACCTGAAACCATAGAATTTTCAGAGCTAAACCTGTCAACACTGGTGCTAGAATCCCATAAAGTAGCTAAAAAGCTTTCTAGTAGGACGACATACACATCAGAATGGAAAGATTTTCCGCTTAGTGCACAAACGAGCAGGAAAATGCCCTACAGGCGGACATCCCACTAATCCTTTACTATTTAATGCACTTAAAATCACTTGTCCTAAAGCCAAGATTCTTGAAAAACCGTATCTGCAATTACTGCAGAGAGAGGGGCCTGCATGCTAGGGAAGATGTTTGACGTCTGTATCGAACGTTTAAACTGACTGTGGGGGGAGACTGGGTCTAGAGGAACCTCTGTGGCAGGGGAGAGGACTGGGATTCTAGCTAGAACCCCCCCCCATCTGTGGGCTTGTAGCAGCATAATGATTACAAGAAAGTTGTGGCCCATACTGGACTACGTGATGGGACTTTGGGGGGGGAGCAAAGGGTGCAAACACCAAGAAAGAAAAAAAAAGGCTGAGAGGACATACAAAGTGCAAAGGTAGCAGCAAAGTAGGAATAGGGGTCAGATGGAAGGGGGTATGACTTTATGCCAGGAGCCTAAGTAGTAAAAATCATTGTGCTCCAGGCACTGTCGGCAGACACTGAGGTGGACATTGTGGCTGTAGCAAACATGGGCTTTGGAAAATGTTTGGTAACTGATGGTCCTAGGGTACTCTATGTTCAGGAGGGATAGAGGAACAGGTAGCGGGGGAGGAGTAGCCGTTTATGTCAAGGAGAGCATAGAGGTGATGGACAATGGGTGCGTCGGGGTAGTAATGGAGAGACTGAGTTGCTGTGGCTGTAACTCACGGTGGCCTCAGGCAAGAAGCTGGGCTTGGGGTGCTCTGTAGACTGGCAGGGCTGGGATAGGGACGGAGAGGTCAGGGAAGAACTGGAAAGCGGAATAGCTATGGGGAAGCAGTGCTGGTGGATCTGAACCTGCCGGACATCGACTGGAATGTTCCACTGGCTGGGAGCACCAGAAGCCAGATCTTGCTGGATGCGTTCCAGGTCTGTATACTAGTACACTTAGTTAAGGAGTCCACCAGATGGACTGTAATTCTCAATGTGGTGTTCACCAACTCTGAGGTGGTAGGAGCTGTGGGAGTAGGGGAGCCTTTTAGGAAGGGGACCATTCTCAAAATGGCTGAAAAAGGGGAGATACTGTTAATGGGGGACCTGAATATGCCAGATGTTAACTGGATGACATGTACTGCAGCCACATCCAAGAGCAGGGTCATTCTCGATGCCCTGCAGGGGGCAGGCCTTAGACAGCTAGTGTTGGAACCCACTTGGGAGGAAGCAATACTAGACCTGGTACTCTCAAATGGAGAGAGGATCACAAATTTAGAAGTCGGTAGACATCTGGGAACAAGCGACCACTGCACAGTGTGCTTCACAATAAGCACAACCATGGAGACAAGCCATACAAAAACAAGCATACTGGACTTTAGAAGGGCTGACTTTGGCAAAATGGGTGAATACCTGAGGAATACACTAGCAAATTGGCAAAAGGAGGGTGGAAGAACAATGGAGAAAATCAAAACTGCCATCATAGAGGCAACAAGCCTTTGTGTGAAACAGATAAAGAAAACAAAGCAGAGTAAAAAAAAACACTATGGTTCTCTAAAGAGGTGGCAGGAAGGTTAAGAGAAAAAGGCTGCATTCAAAAAGTATAAGGCATCACAGAAGGAGCACGACAGGGAACTGTATCAATTAAAGCAGAAAGAAGTGGGGAAGACAGTCAGAATAGCAAAAGCCCAAACTGAGGAAAAATAGCCAAGTCAGTTAAGAAGGGGGATAAAACCTTGTATAGATACATTAGGGAGCATAGAAAGGTTAAGGGAGGAATAGTGAAGATTAATAAGGGAGAGGGGAGGTGGGCAGAGAGACTGAAAAGGCAGAGATACTGAATGAATATTTTTGCTCAGTATTCACAAAAGAAGATGAGGAGGAGTTACCTAGACCAGACAATAGAAGCATTCTGGGTAGGGGGAGGGTTTGACCCCAGTCCATTTACAGAAGAAAGAGTCCTGAAAGAACTCCTAAAACTCAAGGTGGACAAAGCAATGGGGCCTGATGGGATTCACCCCAGAATCCTAAAAGAACTAAGGAGGACCTAGTGACACCACTGACCACACTTTTAACAAATCATGGAGGATGGGGTGGTACCTGAGGACTGGAGGAGGGCAGATGTGGTTCCCTCACAAAAGTGGGAGCAAGGCAGAAGCAGGAAACTGTAGACCTGTCAGTTTAACCTCAGTGGTAGGGAAAATGATGGAATCACTCTGAAAGAAAGAATTGTTGAGTACCTAGAGGCCAGCGGGAACAGGACCCAAAGCAGCATGGATTTACAGCAGGAAGGTCATGTTAGACGAATCTAATAGATTTCTTTGACTGGGTGACCAAAGTAATAGACCAGGGAGGGGCTGTGGATGTGGCCTACCTAGACTTTAGCAAGGCATTTGACACAGTCCTGCATAAGATTAATAATCAAGTTAGCCAGCTTGGGAGTGGGTCCCAGGGTGGTAGCCTGGGTTGCAAACTGGCTGCACAACGGGACACAAGGTAATAGTGAGTGGCACACATTCAAGAAAGGGGGGTCACTAGTGGAGTACCTCAGGGCTCAGTACTGGGTCCAGTCCTCTTTAACATCTTTATAGGTGACATTGCAGAGGGTCTGGAAGGAAAGATATTCCTCTTTGCAGATGATACAAAGATCTGTAACAGAGTTGATACACAAGGGGGGGTAGAAAGGATGAGAAGGGACTTGGCAAGGTTGGAGGAATGGTCGGACATATGGCAACTTAGATTCAATGCAAATAAGTGCAATGTAATGCACCTGGGAAACAAAAACCCAGGAGAAGAGTACACAATAGCAGGGGAGGTACTAACAACAACAAAAATGGAACGGGACTTGGGGGTAGTCATATCGGATGATCTAAAGGTAGGTAAGCAATGTGAGAAGTCAGTGAGGAGAGCCAGGGGGATACTGGGATGCATAGGAAGGGGCATCACAAGTAGAAAAAGGGAAGTGGTTATCCCTCTGTACAGACAGTTGGTGAGACCCCATCTGGAGTACTGTGTGCAGTTTTGAGACCCTCATCTATGCAAGGACATAGACAGGATGGAAGCAGTCCAGAGGAGGGCAACTAAAATGGTGTAGGGTCTGCATCAGAAATCATATGAAGAGAGAGACAGAGAGCTTAATATGTATACCCTTGATGAAAGGAGGGACGGGGGACATGATAGAAACGTTCAAGTACCTCAAGGGAATCAACAAAGTCCAGGAGGGTAGCATCTTTCAGAAAAAGAGATGTGCAAGAACAAGGGGACACAATTTAAAGATAGAGGGGGACGGCTCAGGGGTAATGTGAGGAAATCTTTTTCATGGAGAGAGTGGTGGATGCGTGGAACTGCCTCCTGGGAGGTTGTTGGGGCTAAAACAGTGGGGGAATTCAAATATGCATGGGACAGACACAAGGCAATTGTAGTGGGGGGTGGCAGGAAGTAGGATGTTGGTTAACTAGAATCTGCAGCTTATCCAGTAGGTAGGGAAATGGGCAGACTGGGTGGGCCAAGTGGTCCTTATCTGCCATCAAAGTCTATGTTTCTATGTTTTTAAAAAATATAGAATGCCATAGAAATCCCTAGAATTTCTACTTAATGACATGCATGATATCTGGAGACTCTCTTTCCTCAGATAGTAAGACACCCCACTTAAAGACTTCTCACTAATTACAGCCAGCACACTTAGAATTTGGTCTGGATGAGGAAAAATGGAATTCAGAGCAACATCTGATTATTGTAAAATAATCTCGGAAGACGAGTCCTTTATTCCCTCATGTGGAGATGCCTCCTTCTCTGAGTGGTGGCTAAGTGGCCTGTCACATGTTTTTCAATTTTTGGATAAGTATGGGGTCCTCCCATTTGAAAAAATAATGGGTGAGTGTGGTTTGAGGAGAACAGACTTTTTTAGATACTTGCAAGTGAGAAATCGCATTCCAAGACACCACACAATAACTGCCAAGATCCCTTCCCCAATGCCTACATTCCTTAACATGTTTATAGAATTTATACAGGGAAACCCCTGGGAACACTTGATAGGGAATGTATACAAATCAATGAGAGAGCTGATGTCTGACTCCACAAAATCAATTCTGAATAACTGGAATAGGGAGCTGGAATTAGAAGTGGACTATGTACAGTGGGAGTCAGCAGCCCTCTCAGCAGTAAAAGTGACCTCATCCTTATTTTGGACAGAATTCTCATGGAAATGTAGAAGTAGGTATTTCTGCCCTCCGGCAACCTTGACAAAATACTTACCAGACAACTATGGGCACTGATGGAGAAAATGTGGCCATACCCTGGCAAGTTTAGGACACATTATGTGGAAATGCCCAGCTCTTATGCCCTTCTGGTGTTCCTCCAGGGTGAATTGTCTGGTTGCCTGGGGAACCAATAGAGCTGACAGGACAGATGGTGTTGCTCTCCATCTATCCAGACCACTCCCACGTTGGACTAAAACCTTGCTGCCCGTTTCCTGGTGGCAGCCAAAAGCCCTCACCAGGAGATGGATGGGAGAACAGGTCCACCGATCGGTGAATGGAGAAATATTATGTCCACAATATATCAAATAGAAAATTTGACTGCAAAAATATGGAATAGGAACCAGGTGTTTCAAACAAAATGGAGGAAGTGGGTCCCTATCAGCTGGAGGTGGATCCTGAATTTGTCCCATGAATACGTGGCCAGGGTGGGGAGTAGACTATCTTAAAGATCCATGCGAAGACACATGTGGGACCCTTGGTACTATATGGGAGAAAATGCATTTTTGATAAACTGTAATAAATTGGGAAATTTTGGCAACACAGGGTGAAAAGGTTAAAAAGACCTAGATAAACAGAAACTATATCCTTAGTTCCTAAGCTTATTGCTAACTGCCTAGAGCCACCGTATGGAAGCTGAAAATGTATGCAAATATGAATGTGAATGTGATGTGTGTAAAAATTATTGTCTGAATAAAAAGAGATTTAAAAAAAAAAACTTTGCAAGAAGGGACAGGATCACCTTTGGGGGGCTACTGAGGCTAAAATGTAACAGTTGTGAACTGAGGTCCTCTGGTTGTAGGTTACTGGAATGCCCCAGATGTAATACTGAGCTGGGAAGGACAGCCTTCTTCTACAGCACCCAGTGAAGAAACTCACTCCCTAACGAACTGCAGACTCCATCTTCACCTCACACATTCAAATGGAACCTTCTGCAAGTAATGTTAGGATTTCCTCATGTACATGCTATACTAAGTGTCGTGAAATGCCTGCTGGGCACCCAGTTAAAAGCATATGGCTAGTTCATAACACAGCTGCACTTAGTGCTAAAAGTTGGATTCTAGAACAGCTAATGTCCTGGAGACAGCGATCAATTGAATTTGTATGTCTACTATACTGCTATTGTATCTTCATTATCTGTGCTGTAACTTGGTGATTTTTTTGTTTATCGCCACTGTATGTGTAAAATAACTGTGTATTAATACATGTGCCATCTGAATGTCCCGGTCGTAGCTGAAAATGGTCCCAGGGATCAGAGCACCCACCTGGTAAACAAACAGATAAATAAATACATAAATGAACCAATAAACTTCATAATAGGTTGCCCATCATCCAGAATTTTGATGTAAACAATCTCCTTCTCCGTGCTGGTCCTGTCAGTTGTCCCATCCATAAAGACAAAATGATATCTGTACAGTGTTGCTTTTCCTGTGAAATGACTCACAATTGGTTTTCTTAAGTGATTGGAATTGATGCAACAAATGTAACACACACTTTCTCATTGGCATAAGCTTCACCAAGATCAACGCCATGTCTCTTTTCCAGAGATACGAGTCCCTTGAATTTCAGGAAGGGGTTCTCTTCTTTGGCCAGGTAGTAGGTACTATCAAAAAGTTTCTCTAATTTGCATATGCAGAGATAGAAAAAAAAAACAAATATGTTGCAGGTGATACCTTTTATTAGACTAACAAAATTATTTCTGAGACTAGATTTCGTGAGATAACACTCTTCCTCAGGTCAGGTCAGTAAGAACAGAGATTGCATGAAACATACACAGGTTGGATGCGGATTTAAGACATGGAATAGCAGTTTACACATCAAAACATTAGTCAATTCACGTTCCTAACAAACAGGCAGGAAGAATCCCATTGTCAATGGACTGTCTGTTGAAGAGCCCACCTTATAAGATCAAAGGATAGTTTCGTTTTAGTCTGGACTATCAATTCACATTTGTGGAAAAAAAAAAAAACAGGAAGAATCCTATTGTCATTAGGGGTGGTTGTTAAAAGAACCAACATTATGATCAAAGTGAATGATGGCTACATTTAGTCTGGGGAGGCTGCTGATGTGATGGAAATAACCATCTGAGTATTGTTTTGGGCTTTATCCTGGTAATGCGTTAAAAAAAAAACAACATCTTTATTAAGTCCTTTTTCTTTAGTGTCAAAAATTGAATCATTTTAGTTCAAATGTCCCCAGACTAAAATGTAACTATCACTCACTTTGATCATAAGGTTGGATCTTTTCTTTTTTTTGAACTTGTATCTTTTATTAAAATATCCAAAGACTTATAATTCCATTCACAATGCATACAATCTCAATTTAAATCTTTAAATGAGAGACTTTCAAAGATGTTACTAGATCAACATCATTAGTCCATAAGTCTGTACTCTATACTAAGGTTCGTGTTATTATGTTGCTTGCGCATGTGCAAGAACATAATGCCATCATAGGAGATTTTGGAGGTGTGTCACCTCCTCCTCCAATTCAGTCAGTGAGCTGGCAGGCATGGCCCCTGTAAGCCAATGCATTTTGGAGCTAGTCTGTGACACGCTCCAAAATGCAGTAACCTCAGATTGAAAGGGAGCTATGCTTCAGTGAGCGAGATAGAAAGCGTAGCTCCCCACACGCAGGCGTGCGCGCCCCGCACCTACTGTGTAGCCAGCAGGTGCCCAATCCCGTCCGGTTGAGCGCGTCTCCCCAGTTGTAGATGCCACGCTGGGAGCCCACCCCAGCGTGGCAATCGATCCTTTAGCGGCGGGGTGCCCAATCCCCGTCGGCTGAAACATAGCACGTCCTTGTGCCACTGGGCCACCCCCAGTGTGGCAAGCAGTCCACGATGTCTTTTTTTTTTTAACCTGAAAAACAAAAGCGGTCCCGCGGCGTCTCCCGACCCCCTCCACAACCGCACCCACCCTGCGCACCCAGCCTCCCCCCCCCTCACCCCATACCTACCGACTTCTGGTGCTGGGCCGATCGCCGGTGGACCGGGAACACGCCTGCACTCTTCAAAGCCACCGCGAACTGAGGAAATGCCGTAAGCTGTATAATGGGCTAGATAGGGGGTTTCAACTTGTTGTATATCTCAGGCATTTTGGGAATTTTTGCACCAAATTTTCAACATGGGATTTTGGGACCCCTTCATGAATGATGACATTGTCATGGCGCACGGGCCCAGGGCATTTCGCAGCAGTGACTGCTAAATCACCCTTCGAGCTCCAAATACCGCCATGACAGTGACATCACTCATGAGAAGGGTCCCAAAATCCCATGTTGAAAATGTGGTGCCAAAATTTCAAAAATGACTGTTTTACGAGTGTTGCTATGCAGTTCCTACGCAGGCTCTGTAAGTTCAGAAATTTCAATATTTTCACTCCAGATTTTCAACATTGCCATTTTACCACACCTTCTTATGAGTAGTACAGCTGTCATTTTCACATTTCACCCAAAATGTGTTTCAGCGCATGTAGCCAGAATGGCGATCGAGTGTGCGAAATCAATGTATGGGACAAATTAAGAAAATCACAGTGACACTGTTCATGACCAGAGGTCTTAAAATGGCTATGTTGAAAATTTGGTGAAAAATTCCTAAAAATGACTGTTTCTGACGTGCGTTGCGCAGTTCCTCACGAGGCTTGTAAGTCATAAATTTTCAATATTTTCACTCCAGATTTTCAACATTGCCATTTTACCACACCTCCTTATGAGCAGTACAGCTGTCATTTTTCACATCCTGCCCAAAACGTGTTTCCGCCCATGTAGCGCACAATGGCGCAGTCGGTGTGCAAACTCAATGTATGGGACACATCAACAAAATCACAGTGACACTGTTCATGAGCAGAGGTCTTAAAATGGCTATGTTGAAAATTTGGTGAAAAAATTTCTAAAAATGACTGTTTTACGAGCGTGCGTTGCGCAGTTCACACGCACTCGTAAGTTCGCAAATTTTCAATATTTGCACTCCAATGACTTCCAAATACCTAAACAGCACATAGAAGCAAGCAACATTCGGCATTGACAAATGCTTGTTTTTAAAACCCCACAGGAAGAAACCCCCCATGAAGCTCCGCTGGCTCATCTATCAAGTTCATCAAGCAAAGCCAAATGTACTGCTGCTCAAGTCCATGCAGAAAGAACCAGTCCTTGTCTCTCATGACAAATCCAGACTGAAATAATACCTCAGTTACTGCATGCGTCTCTCAATTACATATTCTCATAAAAGCATAATCAGTAATAAACTTATTATACAATGAAAATTACTAGCTGTATAACTCTGTCTGCCATGTGGTGATTTCTCCTCCTATAGATTTAATTAGGGAAATTCACTCTACAAGTATTTTGTTACTTTACAGAATATAATACAAATAAAATAGATTCATAAGCAGTGATTTCTAAAGCTAGTTTGTGATCTCCATCTGCTCCCAGAGTCAGTGTCTCAGTAGGTAGCTCACTCGCCTCTGAGGCCGGAAGATCAGAGGGCTATGGGTTCAGTTCCCACATCTGGCACTTGGGTTAATATCCCAGTACTAACACTGTAGTGCAGCACGAGAGGGGTGCTGTACTTCTGAGGTACTGTCTTTCGGATGAGACATTAAACCGAGGTCTCATCTGCCTGGATTGGTGGTAGTTCAGGTGGATGTTAAAGATCTCATAGCACTTATTGAAAAGAGTAGGGGAACTTCCCAGTGTCTTGGCCAAATTTCCCCATTCACTGAAAATACCACCAACAGCTTAATCCGATTCAAGGTCAGTTGGCATTCATCGGTATCCCCCTTCCCCAGGTTGTGCCTGAAAATAGGCAGGATTTGTCTAGTGCACTTACCCGGTCAACAAAAACTAAATAAAATAAAATAAATAACCCAACCCTAAGGTTGGCTCTTTTAACAAGCACCCTCTAATGACAAGATTCTTCCTGGTTTTTTTTACAAATGTGAATTGATGGTCCAGACTAAAATGTAACTGCCCTTTCATCTTATAAGGTGGGCTCTTCAAGAGACAGTCCATTGACAATGGGATTCTTCCTGCCTGTTTGTTAGGAATGTGAATTGACTGTAATGTTTTGATGTGTTAACTGCTATTACATATCTTGAATCCACATCCAACCTGTATATGTGTCATGCTATCCAGCTCTGATCTCACTGACCAGACCTGAAGAACAGAGTATTATCTCTCGAAAGCTAGTCTTAGAAATAATTTTTAGTCCAATAAATGGTACCACCTGCAACATATTTTTTCCCCCCTCTCTGAATTGTTGACTGGACTAACACGGCTACCACATTTCCTTTTTTCTAATCTGCATAGAGATTTTTTATTCATTTTTAAAACACATTTCTCTATTTCACCTCCATTTTTATGTTTGCTTGCACGCATGTGCAAGTAACATAGTGCCATCATCTGAGTTTTCGGAGGTGTGGCAGCCCTCTTCCAGTTCAGTCAGTGTGTTTGCAGGCACGGCCCCAGTTCTCCAATGCCTGCTGGAGCTGTCTATGACAGCAGTCCAAAATGCAGTGGCGTACAGTTGAAAGGGGGAGTTACGCTTCAGTGAGCAGCGATAAGATACTGCCTGCTCATGCGTGCTCCCCCTACAGACACCCACCCCCAACGGCTGTGCAGCGCCCCCCCCCAAACAGAGTTGTACATGCCATGCTGGGTGCCCACCCCAGCGTGGCTACACATGTATAGCCGACAGGGGTGGCCGATCCCCCGTCGGCTCCACTGTCCCCTCCCCCCCAGAGTACAGGGTGCCACGCTGGGAGCCCACCCCAGCATGGCAACAGATGTTGTCGCCAAAGGGGGTGCCCAATCCCCCGTCGGCTCCACGCCCTCCCAACAAGCTGTCCTTGTGCCATGCTGGGAACCCACCCCAGTGTGGCAAACGTCCTATGTCGTCTCCTCCTTTGTTAAAAAAAAACGCAAACCTGCTACAGGAAAACGGTCCCTCGCTGTCTCTGCCCACACCTCGCCCACCACTCGCACCTGACTCCCACACCCCCACCCCTACTGCACCTCTGGACTCCGGTGCTATGATCTTGGTGGACTGGGAACACATCTGCACTCTTCAAAGCCGACGCGAACTGAGGAAATGCCGGTAAGCTGTATAATGTAATGAATATGGTTTTTCCAACTTGCTGCATATCTCAGGCAATTTTGGAATTTTGGCACCAAATTTTCAACATGGGATTTAGGCCCTCCTCATGAATTCTGTCACTGTCATGGCGTTAATCGGACCCCAAGGGTAATTTCAGTAACTCATAATCACATGTGGGTATTAAGACCTAAAAAAGCCTATGTTGAAAATGCAGAAAAAATTCCTAAAAATGACTGTTTTACAAGCGTGCGTTGCGCTGTTCCTACGCACGCTTGTAGGTTCGTGAATTTTCAATATTTTCACTCTGGATTTTCAAAATTGCCATTTGACCACACTTCCTTATGAGTAGTACAGCTGTCATTTTTCACATCTCACCCAAAATGTGTTTCCGCGCATGTAGCGCACAATGGCGCAGTCGGTGTGCGAAATAAATGTTCGAGACACATTAAGAAAATCACAGTGACACTACTCATGAGCAGAGGTGTTAAAATGGCTATGTTAAAAATTTGGTGAAAAAATTCCCAAAGTGACTATTTTACGAGCATGCGTTGCGCTATTCCTACGCACGCTCGTAACTTCACACATTTTCAATATTTTCACTCCAGATTTTCAACATTGTCATTTTACCACACCTCCTTATGAGCAGTACAGCTGTCATTTTTCACATCTCGCTCAAAACATGTTTCCGCCCATGTAGCGCACAATGGCACAGTCGGTGTGTGAAATCAATGTATGGGACACATTAAGAAAATCACAGTGACACTGTTCATGATCAGAGGTCTTAAAATGGCTATTTTGAAAATTTGGTGAAAAAATTCCTAAAAATTACTGTGTTACGAGTGAGCATTGCGCAGTTTCCACGCACCCTCGTAAGTTCATGAATTTGTAATATTTTCAGTCCACATTTTCACCAGTGGCATTTTTCCACACTTCCTTATGAACAGTACAGCTGTCATTTTTCACAACATGGCTGAAATGTGTTTTCACACTTTCAGCACAGAGATGCATGGTCACTATGGGAAATCTTTGTTTGGGACAGATAAAGAAAATCACAGTGACACTGTTCATGACCGGAGGTCCCAAAATGCCTGTGTTGACAATCTGCTGTAAACAATTCCCAAACTAATTACATTACGGTGCATGTTGCTGGTTTCTCTATGCTCAGACTTCACCAGTTTTTTATATTTTCACTGCAGATTTTCAACATTGCCATTTTTTACACCTCCCCATGAACAGTACAGCTGTCATTTTTCACATCCTGTTCAGAATGTGATTTTGCACCTGTGGTGACAAATGCCGTAGTTGCTGTGCAAAAGCAGCTTTTGGCTAACAAACTAATAGTGCCATTGTTCATGAGGTGGGGGTCACAAAAAACCCATGTTGAAAATTTGGAGTGAAAATACCAACGAATGCCTGAGGCCTTAGGGTTTCCGACCATATACCCCACCCTGTAGAATGACAGGCATCAGAGCTGTGACTTGGGATTGTCACCTGCAATGCTCATACCATTCCACCCCATGCACCTGCAGCCACTGAGAGGCATCGAGTGTGCCTTGAGTCTTGACCCAAAGTTCCCCATTCTCCTATACTGCACCCATCTCACAATATTTCCTGATGGAATGGGTGCGACAAGGCCAAAGACCCCATAACACCGCGACACTTGTCAGTGTCTGCACAGTAGGGTGGTGAAATGGCATGCCTGCTATGCCTGACGACACAAAGGCACACCCCAATGCCTGTCAGTATCTGCAGGGTGGTGATGGTTGGCTTCAGTTCAATATTTCACTGACATTCCTATTATGCAGCTCTGTAACTCCTACACTACCAGTGCCAATGCCAGCAAGCAAACATTCAGCATTGACAAATGCTTGTTAAAATACATTTCCCTATTTCAGCTCCTGAGGGCCTACTATCAGCTAAAGCAGCAGCCAGTGCTCGTTTATGGCCTTCTGATACAGCATGTCTCTCACAGTTATTTTTTTTTTACATTGTTAGTTCCAGCGATGTAAGGCTCTACATTGATCATTTTACCGGCTCTAGTTGCCCACTTTTTGAAGTTTTCCAGTTTCTCTCCACAAAACCTACACCAAATTTTGGTTACGATCCCATCTTTTGCTTTGAACTGTAACCAGGACAAATCTGGATTTCCCTTTTGGCACTGCCACGGCCGAACTGTGGACACGTGACAGGTATGGGTTTGTTTCTTTTTTCCTTCGTTGTAGTAGCACTAGGTGGTGTGGTCAAGGACAGCAAAGTCGAGGTTGGTTGCAATTCTATGCTTCCATCAGGCTCCAGCTCCTTACATTTTCTTGAAGCGCTGAATCCAAAACTGAGAAGTGACATGACCACTTAGAGAAGGAGAAAGTTTATGACTTGAGGTATTAAGTAACATTATTGTAGTGGATCCACAGCTCAAAAGGATGAAACTGTGATTAACTGTACTGTGTTGAAATTTACGCCCAGTACAATAATATGTAAAATCAATTATTTTACTGACTCAGAGTCTGTTTTGTTTTTCTTGGTCAGTGATCACAAGAGGGTCCTGGGATGTCAAGCCAAACTTTTTGTCTCGAAGAACAGAATAACAAGATGAAAAACACAAAGCTGAGGCGCCTTTTCAATGGCTCACAATAGGGTCCTCGGATATCGAGCCAAACTTGGATATTTTTTAAGCTAAGCATAGGGTAACAAGATAGAAGAACAAACACAAGGCTAGGGCACTGTTTCAAGTGCTCACAAGAGGTCCTGGGATGTCGAGCCAAACTTGGCTATTTTTAAGCTAAGTACAGGGTAACAAGATGAAAAAACACAAGGCTAGGGCTTGCGGCACCTTTTCAAGAGCTCACAGTAGGGTCCTGGGACGTCGAGCCAAGCTTTGTTATTATGTTTGCTTGCATGCATGTGCAAGAAACATAGTGCCATCATCGGAGATTTCGGAGGTGTTTCACCTCCTCCTCCAATTCAGTCAGTGTGTTGGCAGGCTCGGCCCCTGTAAGCCAATGCATGCTGGAGCTGTCTATGACAAGCTCCAAAATGCAGTGGCATACAGTTCAAAGGGGGAGCTACGCTTGAGTGAGCAGCAATAAGATATTGCCTGCTCATGCACAGCTCCCCACACACACACACCCATGAGCGTCGCCGCCCCCGCCGCATGCATGCACACACGCCCTGTATAACCCGTGAGGGGTGCCCAATCCCCATCGGCTGTGCTGCGTTCCCCCCGCCTCCCCAAAGCCTTCCAAAATGCCACGCTGGGTGCCCACCCCAGCGTGGCAATATAATAAGCCGATGGGGTGCCCAATCCCTGTCGGCTCCACTGTCCTCACCCCCAGTACTAAGTGCCAAGCTGAGGGAGCCCACCCCAGCATGGCAATCGATGCCCAGCGGCCAGGGTGCCCAATCCCCGTCGGCTGAATGCCCCTCAACGTCCTTGTGCCACGCTGGGAGCCCACCCCAGCGTGGAAAACGTCCCGCATCGTCTTTTTTTTTAACCTGTGAAGAAAAACGTCCCACGTAGTCTCCTGGCCCCCTCCCACAACCCCACACCCACCCACCGCGCACCCTGCCTCCCCACCCCCTCACCCCATACTTATCTCCGGACCTTGTGCGGACGATCTGAGTGGACGGAATAAGTCTGCACTCTTCAAAGCCGACTGCGAACTGAGAGATGCGGTAAGCTGTATAATGGGCTAGATAGGGGTTTTCAACTTTGTTGCATATCTCAGGCATTTTTGGATGTGCACAAATTTTCAACATGGGGTTTTGGGACCCTTTCTCATGAATGATGTCACTGTCATGGCATTATTGGGCCGAAGGGTGGTTTCAGTCACTGCACAGTCACTGTGCAAAATCACCCTTCGGCCTGAATAACACCATGACAGTGACATCACTCATGAGAAGGGGTCCCAAAAACCCCATGTTGAAAATTTGGTGTCAAAATTCCAAAATAACTGTTTTACGAGCGTGCATTGCGCAGTTCTTACGCAGGCTCGTAAGTTCGCGAATTTTCAATATTTTCACTCCAGATTTTCAACATTGCCATTTTACCACACCTTCTTATGAGCAGTACAGCTGTCATTTTTCACATCTCACCCAAAATGTGTTTCCACCCATGTAGCGCACAATGGCGCAGTCGGTGTGTGAAATCAATGTACGGACAAATTAAGAAAATCACAGTGACACTGTTCATGAGCAGAGGTCTTAAAATGGCTATGTTGAAAATTTGGTGAAAAATCTGAAATGACTGTTTTGACGAGTGTGCGTTGTACAGTTCCTACGCCTCCGTAGAGTTGCAATTTTCAATATTTTCCTCCAGATTTTCAACATTGCCATTTTGCCACACCTTCTTATGAGTAGTACAGCTTTCATTTTTCACATCTCACCCAAAACGTGTTTCCGCCCATGTAGCGACAACGCAAGAAGTCGGAAAAGGAAATCAATGTACGGGACAAATTAAGAAAATCACAGTGACACTGTTCATGAGCAGAGGTCTTAAAATGGTTATGTTGAAAATTTGGTGACAAAAGTCCATAAAATGACTGTGTTATTTAGTGAGCATTCGCAGTTTCCACGCACCTCGTTAGTTCATGACTGTAATATTTTCAGTCCAGATTTTCACCAGTGGCATTTTCCACAGTTCCTTATGAACAGTACAGCTGTCATTTTTCACAACATGGCCGAAGTGTGCTTTCACACATTCAGCAGAGACGCGGTCGCTGTGGGGAAATCATTGTTCGACAGATAAAAGAAAATTCACAGTGATGTTGTTCATGATCGGAGGCACCAAAATGCCTGAGTTGACAATCTGCTGTAAAAAATTCCCAACCTAATTATATTACGGGTGTGCATTGCACGGTTTCTATGTACGCTCATGACTTCACCATTTTTTAAAATATTTTTACTACAGATTTGGAACATTGCCATTTTTTACACCTCCCCATGAACAGTACAGCTGTCATTTTTTACATCCTGTTCAGAATGTTTTTGCACCTGTGGTGCTAAATGCCGTAGTCGCTGTGCATAAGCAGCTTTCGGCTAACAAACTGATATTCCCCCTGTTCATGAGGTGGGGTCACAAATAAACCATGTTGAAAATTTGGAGTGAAAATACCAACGAATGCCTGAGGTATTAGGGTTTCCAACCATAACGCCCAACCCTGTAGAGAATGACAGGCATCAGGGGTGTGACTTGGGATTCTTGCCTGTGATGCTCATACCATTCCACACCCTGCAGTCAGTGAGAGCATGGCGTATGCCTTGGACTCTTGACCCCAAACTTCACCCCATTCTCTCTATATGGCACCCATCTCACCATATTCCCTAATGAAATGGGGTGCGCATAAGGGCCAAAGACCCCAAGGAACACCGTGACACTTGTCAGTGTCTGCAGGGTGGGATGTAGTGAAATGGTGTGGCCGTTATGCCTGACGACCCAAAGGCACACCCCAATGCCTGTCACTCTCTGCAGGGTGGTGGTGGGGTTGGCTTCAGTTCAATACTTCACTGCCATTCCTATTACGCAGCTCTGTAACTTCTACACTACCACTGCCAATGCCAGCAGGCAAACATTCGGCATTGACAAATGCTTGTTTTTTACTTGCTTTGCTTGTAGCTATTGCAAGGCAGTTAGCAAGGGCGTTTACTTGTGATGGTCAGATAGATAGAAATCTGCTCTCTCCCCCAACTCCTGAGCAAGATGTCCTTAAATACCACAAAAGGTAAAGAGAAACAAGCATCTGTCAATGCAGAAAGTTCTCTGTTGGTATTGCTATTGTACCGCGTTGGGCAGGACTATAGTTCCCAGCAGCGCTAACTGCTGGCTTATTTATGCGCTTGACCAGCACCATTTCTCGCTAACCATACAAGTTTCTTATTTATTCACAACTTACAGGAGCAATATGTTGTATACAGTTGAAGGGCATGCCATGTAGCCTTGGGATATACCACACAACAGTTAATCAAGAGGCCAATGTTTAAATCCTATGTGCCACTTTCTGTGTGGCCCTAAACAAGTCACTTAACTACCCAATGCTAACTATTGTTAGAGGAAAGAGCACCCTTCTTACAGTAAAATAAGTTGGGCTATCCTGGACAAGTACTTTATTTAAACAAAGGTATCCCAGGGACTGAATGCCCTAATTGACCAGAATATTTTTTTTTCCCATTCCTACTATTCAGGTGGACCACTGAATACTGGGAAATATCAGGAACTGGACTCTGAACCCTTATCATTATGCAAATTCATTCTGTCTGTAACATTAAGTATGAAAGATTGATTATCATTGGTATACTTGTCTACATAGGATAACCAAGCTGGGAAGCAATACTTTATTTTCAGCAGGGTCCTGGTTCTATTCGGTGTACACTAGAGAGGACTGAAGCAACGGGAGGTTAAGGGACTTGCTTAAGGTCACACAACAATGCATTTCATCTTGCCAGTGCTCACTCAGTGAGTGTGAAGTTATTAAGCCATTTTACACTTCTGAGAAGTACAGATTACTCAGTCCGATGATTAGTTGTAGGCTGGTGAATGAAGAACAAAAGCAGAGTTCTAGAACTTCATGTACTACAGGGTTGCATTGAAAGGCTCTGAGTGACAATTAAAGCTTCTCCTAAAGGGAATATAAAAAAAGCCAATTGAAAACAATAAAATACTAATTAGGGTGATCACCCCTCTCCTTATTTCAAGGTTACTAGTTCTCTTACACTATTAAATTCACTGTCCTATGTCAATTGGTGATCTATGGCAGAAATCCCCTTCCTGTATCAGCCGGACAACTGTATTGTGGCAATCATGGGACTTCCTGAGCTCCCATCAAAGCTAGTCCTGTGCCAGTTACTCCTGGGCACTATCGCCACTGTGATCCTTGCTGTGTCATGGATCCCCTGGATCTCAAGGGCGGGTGACCCCTTGAAAAGAGACCCCTGGTGTACGTGTGTCCAGCCGGTGGAGTCTGACTTCACCTTCTCAAACATTCTAGCAGACAGCTCACCCCTGACCGGGGTCCTCGGTGGTCTTAACCTGAGGAGCCTTCTGAGACCTGCCCGAAAGGTCAGGCGTTATGACCGGAAGTCACAGAACAAGGATAGATCTCCCCCATTAAGGCATCTATTCTGGCTCCTGCTGGTGACTGTTGTGCTAGCAGGGGACATAGAACTAAACCCAGGACATTCACTCCAGTCCTCACCTACACTGGCGGGCTGGTCGGCGGTAAAAGGGCTGAAGGTAGCCCATCTTAATAACAGAAGTCTGCTGCCAAACCTGACGGAACTTTGTGTCTGGGTAACTCGTCATAGTCCAGACATTCTTGGCATTACAGAAACCTGGCTGAAACCTTCCACCCCAAACTCTGTATGTGCCTTCCCTGGTTATGACCTCATCCGTCGTGATCGTCCGGGAAGAAATAGAGGTGGTGGTATCCTGGTCTACTACAGGAGCCATCTTAACCTATCTGCCCTACCTCATCAACAGACAGTGCAGTCCCCGTGTGAGACACTGCACACGGTGCAGTTACTAGGGATGACAAAAAAGATACACATTGTATACACCTACAATCCTCCAAAGGGAGGCATAGAGGGACTGACTGGCCTCCTTGACACAGTTGGCATAGTAACACGGCAGAATGAGCTAATCATTCTGGGTGATCTCAACCTCACTTGGCTGGGTGGCAACACCAAAGCCTTTGAACCGTCACTTGCCAGTCTCTCACTGACACAGCTTGTCAAAGATCCTACCAGATGCTCTACAAATGGTGATAAGAGCTCCCTCCTGGACTGAATCTTTACAAATAGACCTGATAGGATCAGCTCATCTGGTATCCTACCTGATTCTATCTCTGATCACTCCCAGTGTACTGTGTCTGGCGGATCCACTTCTGAAAATACCCCATAAAATTATCCAGATCAGAGACTACTCTAGGTTTGATCTGTCCTCTTTCAAAATGATATCAAGTACACTACTGGTCGGCGGTATGGAATGCTCAGGACTCCACATCCGCTGTCAGTCACTTCCTCATCTCGTTAAGGGCCCTGCAAAGAAACATGCCCCCTCATCAGACGGAGGGTGGGGGAATGGCTACTAAATGGCTTCATGGTAGTCTCCTGGCCCTCCTCAACACCAGAGATAAGTGCTGGGCCAAGTTTAAGGCCACGGCTGACCAGGCTATCTTTCAGAGATAAAGGAAACTCAGAAATGAGTGCAAAAAGAACATAAGGATAGCCAAGAGAGAGTTCTGCAAATCTGCGTTACTGAACTCGGCTAGGGATCCAAGGAGGTTCTGGAGGAATATTAAACACGTTGTGAGTGGTACACAGAGCGCTGAGTCCACTGATATGATAATTGAAGGTTCCAGCTGCAACAACTCGGAAACTATTGCCAACTCCTTCAATCATTATTTTTCTGATCTGTCTGAGTATACCTCGACATTCCTCAATGGTGGTGGTGTGGTGGTGTCATCGGCAACCAGCCCATAGCATCATCGTCACCCCGCCCGCCCTTTCTGTTTAGGGTACTGGTGGCTCAAGGGGTGCAGAAACTGCTAGCTGGACTCTCTCCCTTCTCAAGTGCTGGCCAAGATGGCTTGGAACCAAAGCTCCTCAGTCTCGGTGCCCCCTGGCTTGCCCCTCTGGTGGCACACATCTTCAATCTGTCCCTGTCAACTGGAGTTATCCCAGACATATGGAAGGTTGCCAGGGTAGTCCCAATCCTTAAACAGGGGAACCCTAAACTGACAGAGAACTATCACCCCATATCCATCCTATCCGCGGTTAGCAAACTTCTGGAGAAAGTTGTGGCTGGGCAACTCTCAGAGTACTTACAGGCATATGACATAATGTCTCCTGTACAGCATGGATTCAGGAAGGGGCATGGTACCTCCTCAGCCCTAGTTACTGTTTCATCGTGGATTAGGAAGCCATGGACCAAAGGCAAACTCTTGGGGGCTATCTTTATAGACCTCGAGCGTTTGACCTGGTCGACCATGCCATGCTATCAACACAGCTTAGATCAATTGGACTATCCACTGCAGCTCTCAGTTGGTTCTCCAACTACCTACATGGTAAAGCAGCAGGTTAAATATGGCAAGAGCTCTAGGGTCCCATCCAGTAACAATGGAGTCCCCAAGGCTCCGTCCTTGGACCAATGCTCTTCTCCATTTTAATAATAATCAACCATAACCACTGCTCACTGTAAACCAATCCTCTATGCAGATGATCTGGTCATCCTGTCTCACTCCCAGAGGTGGGGTCATTAACAACCACCTGGTGATGACCTAAGAAACATTCAGACATGGATCCTGAACCATAGCTAGTCCTTAATCTAAAAACGAGGCCATGCTCTTTGGGTCCCAGGCTAAGATTAAGGCCTCCCCTGTGCCGTTCTGTGTTTCCGGTAAGGGAGACATCCCGATCCCAATCACAGACAATTTCAAATACCTTGGTGTAACATTGGACCCACAGCTCGACCTTGGCCACCATATCCAGAAGACATGCAAAACTGTCAACTGTAAACTGGGTCTAGCTTACAGAGCAAAAAATAACCTCACGCTGGCTGCGCGTATTGCTCTTGCTAGAGGTATGCTTCCCCCCTCACTATGTTATGGGCTCCTGTTGTTTGCCAGCACCACTAAGGCCCAACTCTCTAGTGGTCGACGGCCTACAACAATGTCTGCTGCTTCGCCCTAGCGGCCCCCCGGCTCACTCACCACTGTGATCTCTACAGTAAGTTAAACTAGCTTTCGCCCTCAAAGCACATTGACTTTGTCCTTGGTTGCTTCACAGGAAAGGTCCTCAACACAGGCACCCCTCCCCTCCAGGGGTCTCAAGTTTGCTGGCCCAAACTGTTTCCTTGTCCTATCACCTTAGGTCTCAGGGATCTGCCACACTCAAGGTACCTGTGACTCGGACTCAAATGGGTGAAAGGATTTTGCAGCATGTGCCTCAAACTTTGGAACACCTTCCCAGCCCAGGTCCGTGTTGCCCCCTCTCAGGGCAGCCTGCATTCCTCCCTATGGAACCATCTCAAACTCGGATTGGCCTGCGGGTGCCAAAACCCCCATGACATATGTTAGCACTTAGCACTCATGCATAACAGCTGGCCCTTAAGATGATAGTTTTGAACTTGCTGCTACCAATCCTTACCTTGTACTGCTCCAAAACTGGCACACACCGCTTACTCTGCTGTACCTATTCTAACTAAATGTGCCTCATATGCCTTGTACTTTGTGTATTCTACATTATGATGTTTGCACGTGATATGCGAGTTTGTTTATTCTAACTTGTACCTTGTTGTCTCATGACGTGTAATCTTTTCCTAATTATGTACCATGTTGTCCCAAGTGTGTAAGTATGTAATTTCCTGTACTCTCCCGGGTCGTACCTGAAAATAGGAAAATTGTCTTGTCTAGTGTACTTACCTGGTTAACAAAAGCTAATTAAATAAATAAATAAATTGTCTCTGTTTCCAAGCACTGAAAGGTGGTACCCAAACTTAACTGATATGGTAAAGTAAAGCAGATGGTACCTTGTAGTGTGTTGCATAACATAGTTAATTCTGTCCTCGATGGTGGCCACCCTGTGTTGGAAGCAGCTTTGACATTCATAAAGGGCACAAGAAAGGGGCATGGGAGTTGGAGTAGGGGGTGTTGTGGTGCCACTGCTGCTTCTCTGCTATTCCTGTGGCAAGCTTGGACCGAGAGCTGGATGGAGCTGCTGCTGCTACTGCCAATGCTGCTGTGCACATGGCCTACTGGGCCTCCGCTGCTGGCTGGATCGCTCTCTTGCTGACCGATTCAATCTCTGTGACTCCAGATATGCACGCCCGTCCGGTCCCCAACTCTCACTCAATCACACACTGACTGGGCCACCCACTTGTAGGAAAATAAAGGTGCCATGTCACACACAATTTTGCTCTACAGAGTGAGCTGTTGTCTCTGACTGACTGCTCTCACCTCACACTTGCTTGTTTCTCCATTTCCAGTCCTGGACTCGAGTCGCTGCCACCAAACTGAATCGCCCGTTCTCTTTGGGGACATGCGCACAGATATCTCAACTGCTTCTGGGGGGTGTTAGGGATGCAAGCTTTTGCGCACTTCTGTGTTCGCTCCCCGAGTCTCGTCACAGAGTTGGGAAGGAGGGGGCACAGCAGGTCACAGAAAAAAAAATCTGACTGCTGCCCTTTATATCCAGTAATGCCAAATGTGGATGGTGAAAATTATTAGTGGGGATGAGCCCACTTTTGAGAATATTGATGGAGCCCGGGTGCCACAGGCCCAGATAATCTGGCGCCTATGCATGCGTCTGTGCTCCTCCAGCCTTCCACTTTCAGGAAAACACTGTGGGGGCTGGCTGGACATTTCAGAAGGTAGCACTGGACCCAGGCAGGCGGCGGTGAGCAGTGGAAGCGTTCGGGGGAAGGAGGTAAGCCCCACACTTGAGGGAGGCAATTGTAAGACTGTCCCATTCTGGAGTGGAGACAATGAGGGAAGTGACCAGTGGGGTGGTGAGTGAGGGGGGAGCACAAGCATACCAAAAGTGGGTGACATCAACCTGGCTGGTCAGGACACCAAACAGCTGTTTGACTGGCTGTGTCCTACAGATGAAAGGAAAAAGCTGCCGGATGATTGGTTTGGCTTTTTCTTTTTAGCTATACAAAGTCTGAGACCATCAAGGCAAAATGGCTTCACAATCAGCCTGGCTGATGATTGGTGTGGCACTGTCTCACTCCTTGTAGACTACACTGCACTGGACAGACAGTGTCACACCCTTCAAAAGCCACTCTTATAGTAAGAAGTTTGCTGCACGTGCGCATACGGTGAACTTAAAAAGGAAAAAAAATGCATAATTAAGTAAAATATTTGGCAATGCTTTAAACTTGCACCTCTGGATCTGCCACACAAAAACATGTATTGCCAAAAGAGGATACAGTACAATAAATGCAGCTTTGTCCCAACTAACACCCACACCTACAGTACATGCTGTATTAATTATGATGGAAGACCCCCTTTTAGGATTCAGAAGACATATACTCTTCATGGAGAGTGTAGCGTCCTTATTCTACACTAAGATTTTGAAGTACGAAGATACACAATTTAGATTCATATTCGTCTTTATTGTCATAAAAGCACAAAACAGAGTTAAAAAATGCCTTGCTCAGCATTGTATTAGCACTACTATGGTGACTGCGTTGGCCATTCATGATCACCAAAACAACTTTCATACATTTGTGTAACCCCCCTACAAATTGGGGTTCCCAAAAAATTCTTCCGTGAGCTTGCCTAAATGCTCACTGCCAGGCTGGTGTCCTGTGTTTTAGCAGTTTAACTGTATTGCCAGAGAGTGCCTGTATAGCATCTGTGTACTGTCTCTTTAAGAGCTGCCTGGATTGCAGTTATAATTAATCTGGGAGGGGGCTGAGTGTTTCTATGCTCGGGTCCCACCTGGGCTGCTAGATAATTGCTCCATTCTCGTTATTTGCGCAGAGGGAGCTCATACATACACACATATGAAGAAGCCAGCAGAAGAAGGCCATTTGGTCTATCAAGTCTGCTCATATTGCAGGGTCCACAGTTTGAGCTAATGTCCCTGTACTCCCTCCCCACTCCTCCCTACCCATGATTCTTACCTTCCCGCTATGCCTATCCCAGCCTCTCTTAAAGCTGCCCACGTCTTCAATGAGATGACCTCTTCCAGCAGCGCACTCCAAGTGTCCACCACCCTCTCTGTGAAGAAGTGCTTCCTGACCTCCCTCCTAAACCTCCCACCCTCCAGCTTAAGACTGTGCCCCCCTGTGATATGGTTGCCACTCAGCTTAAAGAGACTCTCCTTATCAACCTTATTTATCCCTTTCAAGTACTTGAATGTCCCAATCATGTCCCCTTTCTCCCGCCTGTCTTCCAGGGAGCACATGTTCAGTGCCCTAAACCTCTCCTCATATGCCTTGCCCTGCTGACCGACTATCATCTTTGTAGTCCTCCTCTGTACCTTCTCCAGCAGGTTAATGTTCTTTTTGAGGTGTGGGCACCAGTACTGAACTCCATACTATGGATGCGGCCTTACCAGTGACCTGTACAAGGGCAATATAACCTCCTCTCTCCTACTACTGATCCTCCTAGCTATGCATCCCAGCATCTTGTTTGCCTTTGCTCCTGCTGCTGCTTTCTTGCACTGCATGGAATGCTTCGGGTCACTAGTGATCATCACTCCCAGGTCCTTCTCCTCCTCTGATGCAGATGCTCGGACTCCACCCAGGTAATACTTGTCACGTAGACAGCCAGTTCTGAGTGCTGTATCATTTCTTTTTAATATAAAATGTATTACTGAATGTCTCCTGCTGAAAATCAAATGCTCTAGGAGTGACCTCACTCACCCCACCCCCAGATTTCAGCTGAGAGTTGGAAGCCATGAGGAAATGCTGACAGCATGTGAGTTCACACACACACAGTTTTTAGAGACAATGTGTTACATGGACGACTTTAATCAAGGATCCTGTTTCTCTGAGTTAATCACAGACTTGTTTACGTTAATTTTGTTAAGAGAGAAATCATAAAGAAGGTTTATGACATTGGAGAAGAACCTAGGTTGTTACACAGGGGTGCAAGGTTGTAAATGTCCCTATGAAGCCTGTGTGAGGAGGATACAGCATGAGATCAAATGAAGTGTCATTTGAAGGACATAGATTATGCTGAAGTTGCAGAATGTAATACTTTTGTATAAGATATATATTTTCATATATCCTGACAGGGAGGAGCTAGGTGACCTCCTGAAAAGAGGTGGGGTAAAAGACAGCATTTAATTTAGTCTGTTTTACTTCACAGAGATACATTTTTACCTAGACTCTGACCACGAAATATCTTGGGAGCACTTTTAAGTAAGTATTTAGAGACTAAGTACTGTAGTAGGAATTGCACTGTTTCAAACCTTGTTCTTTTAATAGATTGGAATGTCTTGTGATATAACAGTTCTGTATTGTTGTGTTTTACATATTCTTATCTATTATAGTAAAATTCTTTTTAGAACTTACTTGGTCTGTCTTTGATTTCTTCTTTTTTATTTGTAAGAAAAGTACATGGTTAAAGCAGACAATAGACATAAGCTTGAATGGTGATACCAAACTGGAAAGAGAAGCGTTTTAAATCTGAGATCTTTATTAAAGTTTTAAAGGGTTCATCTCTGTATTACCTGGTTAGGTGCCCGTAGGCAAAGATATCTGGCCCCCTGAAGACAGATATATCTGAGCCTGTGCATTGGGTATGCTAACAAAAGGTTAACAGTTTGAATCCCTCCAGAACTTGAGATCAAAAGTTGATCCAAACTCACAAAACAGACAAGAGGGTTACCTTGTCTGTTGCACTGTTCATAAGACTGCGCTCAGAGGTTGGCACTTTGGGAGTAGAGGGCCTGACCTGCTGAGTGGGTTTGTGAAAGATTGATTGGCAGCGATGGCATTATTTTGGTATCACAAGATTTATTGTTCTGTGTCAGCTGAGACCGTAAGCTCTCTTGCAAAGAAAGAAAAAAGACAGAGTTTTAGTTTAAAAATGAAACAGAACTATATATCACTTGGCGTACAGTCCAGTTCCTACCCATTTTATTTTTTTTTCTAAAGTGCAAGTCAGAGTAGCCATAGTCAGGGAAGAAGAAGATGGCTTCTGACTACAGCAGGCACACTGTAGATTACTTGAAACAGTTGTGTGGGGACAGGGGAGTCCTGTTCGAGGTGACAGCCAAAAAGCAGAACCTTATAGACACCCTGATGGTAGCAGATACCCAGAGCAGCGAGTCACCGACCGTGACTGAAAAGGACAGCAGGGCCACTGTCAGTGAAGAGCCACAGCAGCAGGGGATGGTCACCAGTATCCTGAATCCAGAGGAACTCAAACTGCAAATTGAGTTGTGCAGGATGGAACTGGAGGCAGAGCGAGAACAGAGAGAGCGGATCGAGAGGCAGAGTGACAATAGAGGGAGGCAGACCGTGAGGAGCGTGAATGCCAGTGAGCTGCCGAGGAGAAGACAGAACGAGAATGCCAAGACGCAGACCATGAAGAGAAGGAGCACAAGAGGCAACATGAACTGGAGAAGATACGACTCCGACCAGCGGCATCAGAGCAGGTAAGTGGCTTGGGTTTAACTGGGACTGCAGGATTGGGTTACAAATTGAACTCCAAATTAATAGCCGAGTTTAAGGAAGGGGAGGACATGGATGCCTTTTTTTAATTCTTTAAAAAAAGTTTGTATTCAGGCTAAAAGTCCTAGAGAGTCCTGGAGCTTCCAGCTATCCCCGCTACTTACCGGGAAAGCTCGGGATGCATTGGGTCAAATGAACAATGAGGACAGTGACGATTACAGCAAGTTAAAAGCTGCACTGTTAAAAAAGTTTGACTTAACTGCTGAATCATACAGAGCTAAATTCCGTAAGCTCAGGTGAAGCCCTGATATGAGCTATGAGGAGCTAGCCACGAAACAACATCAGTTTTTAAAACGTTGGTGGGAAGGAATTGAGTCAACCTCTGTTGATAAAATTGAAAATGTGATTTTATTAGAACAGTTTTATTGGGCATGCCAGCAGAGCTAAAAACCTGGCTAGAGGACCGAGATCCAAAAACAGTGCAAGAGGCTGCTGAACTCTTGAACCGCTATGCCAAAAGCAGATCTGTTCTGAGAGCGAATGGGGCAGGCGTGGCAGCGCAGAAAGGGAAAAGCGTGCCTTCAGGACAGCTAAAACCCTCATTGCCTCCACTGAAACCAGTTAGCCCCAGGTTTCAACGAAAAGATTTATCTCAAGTAAGAAATGCATGTTGGCTGTGTAAGGAAACTGGGCATATTGCCAGACAGTGCCCCAAAAGACGAGACAAAATACACAACAGGGTGCTAGAAAAGAAGTGGATTGTTTATGTGTCCCTGAGAGCATGCCAGTGAACATGAGGGAACACATGCACCCAGTCATAGTAAATGGTGTACAGATGCAGGGGTTAAGGGACACAGGGGCATACCTGACATTGGTAAAGGGGATCTGGTACAGCCTGATCAGCTTATACCCAATAAATACGTAACTGTACAAGGGTTTACTGGTGAAGAGAAAACATTGCCACTCACTAGTGTTCTCCTGGACTGGGGTGAAACAGGGAGAACTATGCAACAGGTGGCTGTAGCCAACACATTAGCAGTGGATGTGATCCTGGGTAACAATCTCCAGCAGGGGTATTATGTGCAGTTACCGTAGCCAAGCAGCAAGGGAAAATAGCAGTTCCCTGAACCCCACAGAAACCAGGGTAGAAAACATTGAGAGGCTGGTTCCCCAGCCTGTGTCTCCAGAGGGAGACTGATAAAAAGGGGTAGAAATTTGCTCAGTAGCAAGTAACCACACAGCTACAGAGGGTTACTCCGAAGAGGGAGGAGGGTGACCCCTTGTCAGAAGGCTAAGATTGACAGTGATCCTGAAGGCCCCGACACTAGTGCTAGGGACCCTAGTTTAGCGACTGAAGGGGACCTGTCCCATGCTGTGGGACTGTGTGAGGGGTTTGCAGCTGCTCAGCGGAGTGACCCTAGTTTAGAGAAGCTGAGGGCTTGGGAAGACTCGGAGGTCACACAGGTAGGTGACAGCAGACATAAGGTTTATTGGGAAAATGGACTTATGTATACAGGCAGTACTGAACAGAGGAGGGATGCTAGGCAGGCAGCTTGTCATTCCCAAGGGTATCGTGAGCAGTTGCTCAAAATTGCACATGATATTCCCTTGTCTGGTCATCTGGGAATCAACATACTACGCCGTGGTTGACCCAGAATTTCTACTGGCCTAACTTCACCCAGCAGGTGAAGGAGTGTTGCAGGTCTTGTCACCGGTGCCAAGAAATAGGGAAGGTGGGCAAAAAAAACCAAGCCGCACTGATCCCCTTGCCCATAGTGGAGGAGCCATTCCACAGGGTGGGAATTGATATTGTGGGGCTTTTACATACCCCCAGCTCCTCAGGGAACAGATTCATCCTGACTGTGGTGGATTATGCCACCCAGTACCCAGAGGCAGTCTCCCTATCCTCTCTGAGGACAGACAAAGTGGCAGATGCCTTACTTGGGATTTTCTCCTGTGTTGGGTTTCTGCATGAGGTAATCACTGATCGAGGGGGTTCTTTCATGTCAGAGCTGATGAAATGTTTATAGGAGAAGTGTGCAGTGGTGCAGAGATGCACGACACCGTATCACCCACAAGTCAATGGACTTGTGGACGATTACAATGGTACCTAAAGTCAATGCTCTGGGTGTTTGCTGAACAGCATGGGAGGGACTGGGAGAAATACCTTCCCCACCTGTTGTTTGCATACAGGGAGGTGCCCCAAGAGTCAACAGGATTTTCCCCCTTCGACTCTTGTATGGACGCCGGGTACATGGGCCCCTAGACTTGATCCGAGAGGACTGGGAAGGCAAGCACACCACCCAGAGAACTCCCATTGTGGATTACGTCCTTAGGCTTAGGGAAAGGTTGAAGGAGATTATGGGGACAGCCCAGAGCAACCTGGCAGCTGCCCAACAGAAACAAAAGGTATGGTATGACCGCAGAGCCAGAGCTCACTCGTACATGGTGGGTCAGGAAGTCATGGTCCTTATTCCGGTCCGGAAAGATAAGCTGCAAGCTCAGTGGGCAGGACTGTACAAAGTGGTTAGAAAGGTAAATGACATGAACTACATTGTGGAGTTACCTGACAGAAGGCAGACAGAAAGGATGTACCATGTCAACATGATGAAGCCATATGCAAATAGGGCTGACATGGTGTTTGCAGTGTGTAGTCATGGGGAGGGGACAGACGAAGGAGACCCCCTTCTGGATTTCCTGGAAGAAAGTAAGCGGGAGTCCTCTGTGGAGGCAGTAAAATTGTCTCCCCAGCTGGCCCTGGACCAGGTCCAGAAAGTAAGAGAGGTTTTAGCAGACTTTGCCCCTTGTTTAGCGCCAAGCCTGGACTAACCCCCTTAGCGACACATGATGTGGAGAAAGAGAAACAGACGCCCATACTTCGGACAGCATATCAGGTGTCAGAGGCTGTCCAATAGGACATTAGGAGGGAAGTGGAGGAGATGCTGGATTTAGGGGTAATCCAGAGATCCCACAGCCCCTGGGCCTCACCCGTAGTCCTTGTGCCCAAGCCAGATGGCTCAACTCGTTTCTGTGTGGAATAAATGCAGTCACGAAGTCAGACGCCCACCCCGATGCCCCGGACGGACGAACTCCTGGACAAGTTGGGAGGGGCGACCTACCTTATGACTACTGACCTGACCAAGGGGTATTGGCAGGTAGAATTGACAGACAGAGATAGGGAGAGGTCAGCCTTCATCACTCTGATAGGCTTATTTGAGTTTAAAGTAATGCCTTTCGGAATGAAGAATGCCCCGGCCACTTTCCAAAGGTTGGTAAACCAGGTGTTAAATGGTGCTGAGGAGGTACGCCGTGGCATACCTGGATGATGCTGCCATCTTTAGTACCAGCTGGGAGGAACACCTATCCCACCTTAGGGAAGTGCTGGGCAGGATACAGAGGGCCAGGCTCACTGTCAAAGCCGAGAAGTGCCAGGTGGCCATGGGAGAAGTGGCATACCTCGGGCATGTGGTAGGCCGGGGACAGCTCCGTCCTCACCAAATAAAGATACAGGTGATCCAGGTGTGGCCCAGACCAGAAACCCAGAAGCAGATCAGGAGCTTTCTAGGGACAGCAGGGTACTACAGGAAATTTGTACCCAATTACAGTGCCTGAATGCTCCCCATCTGACCTGACAAAGAAAAAGATGCCAAAGAAATTACCTGTGGCCCAGCCTGTGAGGAAGCCTTTACCAGACTGAAGGAGGCACTGTGCAGTGCTCCTGTTTGACAAGTCCTGACTATAGCAAAACCTTTATAGTTTAGACGGACACCTCAGACATGGGTATTGGGACAGTACTGAGACAGACATCCAGCCAAGGGACAGATCACCCAGTAGTGTACCTGAGTAGAAAGCTGCTTCCCAGAGAGCAAGCGTACTTCACGGTGGAAAAGGAGTGTCTTGCCATAGTGTGGGCCCTAAAGAAATTAGAGCCATACTTTTATGGGAAGCATTTTGTGGTGCAGATTGACCACAACCCCCTGGTTTGGCTGACGCAGATGAGGAAAAACAATGGCAGATTACTAAGATGGAGTCTTGCTTTACAAAGGTATGATCTAAAAATCGTACATAGGGCTGGAGCGAAGAATCAGAACTCAGATGGACTGTCTCGGGTCTATGAGGAGTGAACTGATTTGGGAAGCTCATCCTATGTAAGGGATAGATCCCCCAAATTCAGTCTAGATGGGGAGCAGTGAGACGTAGACAGCCAGTTCTGAGTGCTGTATCATTTCTTTTTAATATAAAATGTATTACTGAATGTCTCCTGCTTAAAATCAAATGCTCTAGGAGTGACCTCACTCATCCCCCCCCCCCAGATTTCAGCTGAGAGTTGGAAGCCATGAGGAAATGCTGACAGCATGTGAGTTCACATACACACAGTTTTTAGAAACAATGTGTTACATGGATGACTTTAATCAAGGATCCTGTTTCTCTGAATTAATTACAGACTTGTTTAAGTTAATTTTGTTAAGAAAGAAATGATAAAGAAGGTTTATGACATTGGAGAGGAACCTAGGTTGTTACACAAGGGTGCAAGGTTGTAAATGTCCATATGAAGCCTGTGTGAGGGAGGATACAGCATGAGATCAAGCGAAGTGTCATTTGAAGGACATGAATTATGCTGAAGTTGCAGAATGTAATACTTTTGTATAAGATATATATTTTCATATATCCTGACAGGGAGGGGCTAGGTGACCTCCTGAAAAGAAGTGGGCTAAAAAGACAGCATTTAATTTAGTCTGTTTTACTTCACAAAGACACATTTTTACCTAGACTCTGACCACAAAACATCTTGGGAGCACTTTTAAGCAAGTATTTAGAGACTAAGTACTGTAGTAGAAATTGCACTGTTTCAAACCTTGTTCTTTTAATAGATTGGTATGTCTTGTGATATAACAGTTCTGTATTGTTGTGTTTTATGTATTCTTATCTATTATAGTAAAGTTCTTTTTAGAACTTACTTGGTCTGTCTTTGACTTCTTCTTTTTTTATTTGTAAGAAAAGTACATGGTTATAGCAGACAATAGACATAAGCTTGAATGGTGATACCAAACTGGAAAGAGAAGCATTTTAAATCTAAGGGTCTTCATTAAAGTTTTAAAAGGGTTCATCTCTGTATTACCTGATTAGGTGCCCATAGGCAAAGATATCTGGCCCCCCGAAGACAGATATATCTGAGCCTGTGCATTCGGTATGCTAACAAGAGGTTAACAGTTTGAATCTCTCCAGAACTTGAGACTAAAGCTTGATCCGAACTCACAAAACAGACAAGAGGGTCACCTTGTCTGTTACACTGTTCACAAGACTGCGCTCAGAGGTTGGCACTTTGGGAGTAGAGGGCCTGACCTACTGAATGGGTTTGTGACAATACTCTGTCCTGGGATTCTTGGCTCCAATATGAATAACTTTGCATTTCTTGGCATTGAAGCCAAGCTGCCAGATCCTGGACCACCTCCCCAGCTTTTCCAGATCTTCCTGTAGGTCCCGTATCCCTTCAGCTGTGTCCACTCTCCCACAGAGCTTGGTGTCATCTGCGAATAGGCACATTTTGCCTTTAATGCCATCCCCAATGTCATTGATGAAGACACTGAACAACACCGGCCCCAGTACAGAGCCCTGTGGGACCCCACTGGTTACCTCTCTGGTGCCAGATAACTCTCCCCCAACCACCACCCTCTGGGTTCTGTCCTTCAGCCAGTTTTCCACCCATCTGACCATCTTTTCCCCCAACTACAAGATCCACAAATTTCCTGATCAACCTTTTGTGGGGCACAGAGTCAAAGACCTTGCTGAAATCAAGATAGAGGATGTCTACCGGTTGGCCCCATCTACGGTCTTAGTGACACAGTCAAAGAAGTCAATCAGATTTGTTTGACATGATCTCCCTCCATGAACCCATGCTGTCTCTCATCCTGGAGACCATGTTCCTCTAGATATTCCACCAACCTTTCCTTTAGTATGATCTCCATGAGCTTGCCCACAATGGAGGTCAGACTGACTGGTCTGTAATTCTCTGCATCATCCCTGGGACCCCTTTTGTGAAGAGGCACTACATGTGCTGTCCTCCAGTCCTGTGGTACCACGCCTGACTCTAGTGAACTATTAAATAGGCCTGCTAGTGGCCCTGCCAGCTCCTCAGCCAGTTCCTTTAGTACACTTAAGATGTACTCTGTCCAGGCCTGGTGATTTTTCCACTTTTAATGCCAGTAGACCCTCCCTTACTCTATCCTCCTCTATCACTATGTGTCCCCCCTCCTCTTTTCCCTCCTGAAGGCACTGGTCTGTCCTTCTCCTGGTGATAACAGAACAGAAGTATTCATTTAGTATCTCTGCTTTTCCTCCATTATCCTCCACCCACTCCACACCTTTCTTAAGCCTAACAATCCCTTCTTTCTTGTCCTTTTCTCACTTATATAGTGAAAGAAAGCCTTCTCCCTTCTTAATTCCTTCAGCTATTTGAAGCTCCTTCTGTGCCTTTGCTCTCCAGTACTTCCTTACTTGCCTCACTATCCAACCTTAGGTAATTTTCCCTATCCACCTCTCTTGATCTTCCTGAATTTTCTATAGGCCATCCTCTTTTCCCTTACTGCCTTGGCAACCGCAGAACTGAACCAGCTGGGCGCTTTGGCCCTTGTATTCTTCCCTCTGAGCCTAACACACTCATCGGTGGCAACTAGTATTCCTTCCTTAATGATGGACCACTTTAGGTCCACCCCCATATCTGCTCTGATGCCCACCAAGATGACTCCTTAGAACCTCACCCATTTTCCTGAAGTCCGCCCTCTGAAATCCAAGATTTTGGTCTTAGTTGGGATGCTTTTCCTGTCCATATCCAAATGGAACCACACTGTGCAATGGTCACTTTCCCCAGTGGCTCCTGGCCATTATTTCCTGTACATGCTCCCCATTTGTGAGCACCAGATCAAGAATTGCCTCAGCTCTTGTTGGTTCAGTGGCGCCTGAGTCAGGAACCCACTCTGCAGTCCTTTCAGGATCTCTTGACTCTTAGCACATGTTGTGGATGGTATACTCCAGTTCACCTTGGGCAGGTTGAGTCCCCACAATTACCACCTCTACTTTCCTGCAACTTCCAATATTTGTGAGATCAGTTCCCTGTCTCTCTCCTCATCTTGATTGGGTGGTCTGTAAACCACCCCCAACCACTCCTTTCTCCCTCTATTCGACCTCAACTGAACCCATAATGCCTCCATCTCCCCTTCCCCTGACTCCTCCCTCATGCAAGTTATTCCCTCCCTGATATAAACTGCCACCCCACCTTCCCGACTACTCTGTCCCTCCTGTATAGCTGTATAGCCCGGTTATAAGATGTGCTTATTTGCTGACCATTTGTTAGAGTAGTAATAATATTGCAGTTTGTTCTAACCTGCCTACTTTGCAGCATTGACCGTTCTGTTTGTTTCCATCATCTTGGTCCTGGACTGCTGAAATGGGCCAATCAGTACATTTGAGACTCTAAAATGGAGCCTGCCCACAGGGTCTTGGTGGGGCCAAAACTTGTAGGAATTGTAGTTTGGGGCTTTTAATGCCTAAAATAACCTGGAAGGGGGGCCCTTGTTGTGACCGACAGACAGATCAGACAATCGAACCTTTTGGATCTTGGAGAAAGTCCCACACTGCTTTTAGTTTCAGTTAGATCTGAGTTGGGAAGTGAAGAATTAACAGCTCGAGATAGTTCGAGCAGCAATCCATAGTGGATTCATGCGAGAGAACTGTGGAAAAGCCTGAGTTTGGCCTGCATGCTGTCCCTGAGAGGGAACTTGTGCTTTTTTTACATTGAATCCAAATTTGTAGAGCAAATTAAGCCACTGAATTATGACTAGGCTTTAACCTGAAGAAGACCAAAGATTTGCTGAATGCAATCGGCCTGTCAGGACTTTCAGCTACCTCTGAACTCCTGGATTGTGCAGAGACACTGTAATTGCGACCGGAGAGCCATTTGCCTGGTACAGTGGAATTTCTTTACATGTGAATGTGCTGTGTGCTTATAGTGGGTCGTGATTTGGTTCCCCACTGTGTGTCTGAACTGTGTTTTGCTTGCTGGAGGCTGTATCCAGCTCCACAGACTGAATCCATATCCATTTCTGTCTGCCTGGGCCCTGCTACACTTGCCCAGCAAGAATACCTGCTACGCAGAGAAAGTCATCAACGAGAGATTGGCCTGGGGATCAGCCCCCAGCTCAATGCCTTGAACAGGAACGACGCCTCGGGGATTCATGTGGGCCCTGCTTCTCCAGGCACTCCAGCTCAACAGCCTGCAGTCTCGATTTCGTCCTGCCTGTGTTCAGTATTGGGTATCATGAGTAAACATAAGGGGTAGCTCCCTGCAACAACAGCTAAATCTAAAAGTGTCATCTGATTGTCTTGTTGCCTTTTCTTTCACAAACTGAGCCCTCTGGCTCCAGATTACAAATAGTGTGTGTTGTGCATGTTGCTTTCTTCCATCATAGGGCCCCAGCCAGCTGCAATGTTCCTGGTTAGCCCACCATTTTCCTACCTGGGTATTCAGAGTGTGTGACTATGTAGGGACTCTGAACTGCATGCATAACTGTCTGACTAATATAGCTTTTAAACAAATCAACCTGGTTACGCCCCTCCTTTGTTCAAATCCCCTGGCTAAATCAGATTTATTTATTTAAATCTAGGATTACATAATACCTTTGAGCCGAGGCTCTTTTACAAAGGTTCCATGTCAGAAAAATACAGGTTACTCACTTGTAACAGGAGTTCTAGGAATGGTATACGTTGTTCATCCACACTGTCTGGCAGGTTCCTTGTCGCTTTAAATCTTGCCGGAAGGTCTTCAAGCTGGCTCCTCCCACCCACCCCGGTGGTAAAACTCTCAGCTCCACCTCATGACGCCAGATCTAGCCCGCTGGAAGTCAGGTTGTGCATCGAAGCCGGGGAGGCCAGGTGGGTCGTGTTGATGAACAACATATACCATTCCTAGAACTCCTGTTACAGGTGAGTAACCTGTATTTCTAGGGACATGGATATGTTGTTCAGTCACACTGCCTGGCAGACTCCTAGCAGTTCTCCAGGAGGAGGGAGGCAAAGGCCCCCTTACTTGGGAATAAAGACTGGAGAACCGAGGTCCCAAAACCAGCATTCCGGCATGACTCAAGGTTGATATGGTAATGGGTAATGAAGGTGTGTGCTGATTTCCAGGTAGCAGCCCTGCAGATTTCCTGGATAGGGACGTCCCTGGAAGCAGCCACCGATGCAGTGGTATGGCGGGTAGAATGAGCTCTTATCCCTCTGGGAGGCTCCATGCCCACCAACCTATAGCAGAGATCTATACAGGAGGTGACCCACCTGCCTATTGTCCACTTGGCTGCAGGTCTGCCAGGTGCGGCTTCAGCGTAGGTGACAAACAGCTGGCGAACCTCTCCCCGAACTTCAGCCGTCCGCCTCATAATAAGTGCGCCTTCTAGGTCCAGAGTATGGAGACTATATTGGCCTCCAAGGTGTGATTGGAGTAGAACACTGGCAGAGTCAACACCTGGTTAAGGTGAAACTCCGACACCACCTTCGGAAGGAATTTCCGGGTGAGGCGTGAGACAACCTTGTCCCAGTGGAAGACCAGATAAGGAGACTCTATGGAAAGCACCTGGGCTCTCCCATCCTTCTGGCTGACGTGATAGCCACCAGAGGCGGTCTTCCACGACAGGTGAGAGATGTCACACCTGTGCAACGGTTCGAATGGCTTGCCCATGAGCTTAGCCAATACCAGCAGTAGATCCCACGGAGGTGGAGGTTCTGCACGGAGGGATATGTGATCAAGGCCTTTGAAAAGTGCCCGACCACCTTCTCCTACCACCGACTGCTTCCCGGCCTCGCCCGGTAAGCAGAGATGGCCAGGTGCACATAACCAGGGTCGTCGACGGCCTAACTGAGAAAGGACCACGGTAGTCCAAAATGCTTGCCAAGGAACAGGAGGAAGGGTCCAACCCCTTGCCTGACACCAAATGGAGAATCTCTTCCATTTGAAGGCATAGCATTTCCTGGTCGACTCCTTATGGGAAGCCTCAACAACGTTGAGGACCTTGTCGGAATAACCCAAGGCCTGGAACTCTAGCCACTCAGGAACCAGGCCATCAGGTGCAGGGATTGAAGGTCTGGATGGAATACCTTCCCCTGATGGACTGAGATCAGGTCCGGGTGGGCTGGGAGCCATCTCGGAAGCCTGGAGCTGAAGCTGAGCAGATCTGGATAACAGAACTGGCGGGGCCAGTCTGGGGCTACCAGAATCACCTGTGCCATGTCCCTCCTTGCCTTGAGAAGCACCTTGTGGATCAAGGGAAATGGGAGAAAGGCGTAGAAGAGGCCCGGGGTCCACGGCCTAGAGAAGGTTTCCCCTTGCAGCAAGCCCTGCTGAGGGGGGCAGGCATGGAACAGCCTCAGCTTTGCATTCTCCCTGGAGGCAAACAGGTCCATCTGAGGCATGCCCCAGTGGGAGAACAGGTCTTGTACTACCTCCGCAGGAGGGACCACTCATGGGCAGCTCCTATCTGGCTTAGGGCATCGGCCAGAATGTTGGAGGCTCCTGCCACATGGATGGCAAGGAGATCCGCCTCCAGGCTGCGCACGAGGGACCAAGTGTGGAAAACTTCCCTGCACAGAGGCATGGAGCACGTCCCGCCCTGGCGGTTTAGGTAGTACATGGTTGTGGTATTGTCCGTCTGGACCTGGACCATTTGACCCCGTACAAACGGAGCGAAGGTGGTGAGGGCTAGATGAACCGCTCAAAGCTCCAGCAGGTTGATGTGGCATCGGGACTCCCGAGGGGACCAGAGGATGCGCGCTATGTGCTCCCCCAGATGGGCACCCCAACCCTTCAGGGAGGTGTCGGTCGATAGAGAGACCGTCGGCTCGGGGCGGACAAACAGGATGCTCTCCTGCAGATCAGCAGGAACGATCCACCACTGGAGAGCATTCCACATCTCCTGGGTCACTGTCACTGGCTGATCCAAAGGACTGGAGCGCTGTGACCATTGGCTGGCCAGTCCCCAATGTAGGGGACGCATGTGCCTACGAGCCAAACAGACCACACTGGTGGAGGCAGCCATGAGGCCCAGGAGGAACAGGAAGTCCCGGGCAGGGCGCAATTTCCCAACCTGAAATGATTGGGCAAAGGAGGAAAGAACCTCGGCCCTGTCCGCCAGGAGCCGTGCTCTGGCTCACAGAGAGTCGGGCTCTGCCCCGAAGAATTGGATCACCAGCTTTGGCACGAGTTTTGACTTGGCCTCGTTGATGAGGAGGCCAACTTGAGAGCAAACCTGGAGGGCCAGATCCCCCTGGACCGCTCCACCTCCGGTCTGGAGGAGGCCGCAATCAGCCAGTCGTCCAGGTAGGGGTACACCTGGACCCTTTGGTGCCGCAGGAACGCTGTCACCACTGCCATGCATTTGGTGAAGACCCTGGGAGCTAGAGAGAAAGGTCAAGGGCATGGTCCGAACTCGTAGAGGACCCTCTACTCTGAAGCGGAGGAATCACTGGTGGGACAGATGGATTGGGACATGAAAGAACAAGTCCTGGAGGTCCAGAGAACAGAACACACGCCTCGTTCAAGGATGGAATGATCTGAGCCAGAGTGACCATCCTGAAGGTTCAAGACCTTAGGAACCTGTTCAGGTCGTGCAGGTCTAGAATGGTGCGCCAGCCCCCCGTCCATTTCAGGACCAGGAAGTACCTGGACACAAACCCTGGGTCTGGTGGAGGATCCGCCACCTTCCTGATCACCTCCTTTTGGAGGAGCAGGGCAATGTCAGCTCGACGGGCCAACAGAGAGGCTGCGGACCCCGTAACCTCCCGTGGGGCGATGGCTCTGAAGGGCGGGGCCTACTCGAACTCCAGAGGAGACCCTTTCCTACCACTCCAATACCCAATGGTCCATGGTGACAGCGGACCAGGTGGAAAGAAAGTGGCGGAGCCATCCCCCCATGGGGGAACCCAGGGGGAAGCGGCGGTTGGGGTCGACACCCCTCAACCCGTCACTGGGCAGGCTTGGAGGAAGGACTGGCCGAGGGACCTCCTGGGCCTTTTCCTCCCAGCTTCCTGTTGGAGGAAGCTGCAGGCTTGGCTTTGGGGTGCCAAGTGCGAGCCTGCTGGCCCTGATGCTGGTGTTGCTGGGCTGGACGTGCCACAGGGGCAGAAGGGTGAAAGGACTTATGCTGCTGTCGGCGGTCTTTGTCCTTCTGAGTGGACATGACCGAGTCCAAGGTGGCACTGGACTTTTCAATTCTCTGGAGGTGGCCTTCCACCCCAGGCCCAAACAAGTCGGTACCCAGGAAGGGAACGTCTGTCAACTTGTGCTGAGTATCCACCGTAAAGGTGGAGATCCGCAGCCAAGCTCAGCAGCGCATGGCCACTGCGGCCGCTACTGACTGGGCACAGGAGTCTCCAATATCGAGAGCTGTTTGGAGCTGCCGTTTCGCCACTGCCCTTCCCTGATCCTGCACCTGCTTGACCGTAGTCTGCAGATCAGCGGGAGATGAGGATACCTCATCCAGGGAGCCCATAAGGGCATGGGAAGTGCCTTCTTCTGCATTATTACAAGGTGTGCCTACAGGTGTGTGCTAACAGATTACTGCTGTAATCTTCTGATTCAAATTGTCTTTTGCAAGGTATATTTTCTGTTACTGCTTTATTTTTCTCTGGAGCAAAGTGTTTCTTACAGGGTATATCTTCTCTGAAATTACTGTATTACAGGTGGAGCTTACATTTTTGTGACTTTTTTATCATTGGGCTAAGCAAAATTACTGTTTGACACTGTGTTTTATTTTATTCTTGTTTGTTGAAAAGGTTTGTTGTCTCAGAGGTGTTTCAGTCTCTTTCTCACATTGAAGGAGCTAATTGCTTTTCCTCCCACAGCTCTTCAAAGGATTAGGTGTGTATGTAGAGTGGAGCTGGCAAACTGTCAGTAATTTCCAACAGAAAGAAGGGTTAAAAAGTCAGGTTAGTTTATATCTTGGTAGAAGACTTGGTTTGCTGGCCAAGGCACCTAGCTTCACCTGAGCTCTTCCTTCTAAGACTGCTTGAAAGGCAGAGTAGAGAAACTTACCAGAGCAAGGGAGAAGGATTAAGACTTAGTTTGGCTAAGCAGATTTACTGTGTGGTGGTGTTATTTTTTACTCACAGGGATTGCTACTGTTTGTTGCTAACATTTCATTGCTTTATTTTTTTCTCTGATTCAAATTGTTGTTGCTGGTATACCTTCTTCTGCATTATTACAAGGTGTGCCTACAGGTGTGTGCTAACAGATTACTGCTGTAATCTTCTGATTCAAATTGTCTTTTGCAAGGTATATCTTCTGTTACTGCTTTATTTTCTCTGGAGCAAAGTGTTTCTTACAGGTATATCTTCTCTGAAATTATTACAGGTGGTGCTTTACAGGTTTTACAGTTTTATCTAACATTAGGATAAGCTTTCAGGGTTACTGCATTTGTTGTTGACTGATTGTTTCTGCTCTTACCTCCTTGTTCTTTCGTCCGTGGTTCTTCTTTTTAGGCAGGGGAAGGGCCCAGCCACCCAACCCCATCCCCAACCACCCCACGCTACACTCCTTTTATAGGGTACCACAGTTGTGGCATTTCCTGTGGCAGAGCAGGAAGGGGCGGATCAGTGGGGCCTCCACAAGGTGATCTCATTTACAGGGCACTAGTAATTTAACTTGTTATAACAAGTTAAACAAAGCACAATTAAACCATTACTTGCATTTTTTCCTTTTTTTCCTTCTAATTACTCTGACTAGGTTATAAACCCAGCAACTTATTTGGAATGGATTTCATTAACTGCAGGTACTGTGGAACAATTTTCAGAAGGACAGTCTTACAGGATTGAGGACACTGTCTACATGCTGGGCCTTTGGGGATCTTAGGTCTCAGCTCCGGGCAGCATGGGCAGAGATTGCACGCCTCAAATTTCACATTGAAGAGAAATACATTATAAGAACCACCCGCCATTTCCCCAGCATCCAACAGAAAAACCTAGCCGCAGAGGGTAGTTGGTCCAGGAGGTTGGCAGGTGGTTGGAGAACAAATCAGGTGCCCCATCACTCTCTGCTCTCCAACACATTACCTCCAAAACCATATAAACACTACAAACAGGTATCTGCCTCTATCTCTGAAATCAAATAAAGAGGCAGAAGACACTGCAGAGCAGGACACTGCGGCACAGGAGCTAGCACAACAATACTCACCCAAATCAGGAACCAAAACTAAACAAGCACAAAGGAACCCAAAAACTTCTGATCAAAGGAGACTCCATGATTCGGGAGTTGATACCCATCTCCAGCCAGGGGTGATGGTCAGATGTCTCCCAGGTACATCAGCATGGAGAGACACTGACCGCGACATAAATTGTTCACAAAGCAGGAGAAAACATTGATGTCCTAGTACACATAGGGACTAATGATCTTGCCAACCGGTCAGTTGTGGAGACCAAGGAACACCTGACTAAGCTGGGTGGCAAACTATCATCTATTTCGTCTGGCATCTCCTTCTCTGAGATCCTGCCAGTCTGGGAGAAGGAGCAGATGGACAGAAGGTCAGAGAAGGGGAGATAGGGAGCTAAACACGTGGCTCAAGGACTGGTGCCAGGAAAAGGACACAGATTTGTAGGAACTGGCAACAGTTCTGGGAGCGAAAGTTCTTTAAATTTGATGGACTGCATCTGACTAAAGAGGGAGTCAGTGCATTGGGGCAGAAGTTTGACGTCTTTGCAGAATATTTTAAACTAGCAAATGGGGAGAGGGGTGCAGCACCCCATACATCGAATGGGAAGAACACCTCCCCCTCAGCTAGTGGTCAAACAGGAATTCAGCGTGTTTGCCGTTCATTTGCATCACCAGGTAAGAAAAAAGGTTTGTCTCCCCATACGATGCACAGGGGTAATGCCAAACTTCACCCAACAACTAACACACCAAAATCTGGCCAATGAAAATCATGTACACAAATGCTCACAGCCTGGGAAATAAGATCCAAGACCTGCAGGCAATAATGTCAGAGGCTAAACTGGACATAGTAGCAATTAGTGAGACGTGGTTTACCAGTAACCACTTGGGAGACTTCAGTACCTGGCTATGTATTGTTCAGAAGAGACCGAGGTGCAAAAGGGGGAGGAGTGGCCTGTATGTTAATGAAAATATCAAAGCTACAGAAATTCAGAATACACATAAGGAGCCAGAAGAACTGTGGGTCACCCTGGAAACAGGAAATGGGACAGCCATAAGAACTGGGGTTGTCTACAGGCCCCCAGACCAGGGGGAGGACATAGACACATTACTGTTAGAAGATATACAAAACATGACAGCTAAAGGGGAGGTTCTGATAATGGGAGACTTCAACATGCCAGATACAGATTGGTCAATACCAGCACGAACATCTGCCAGAACTAGACTCATAGTGGATTCCCTGCAGGGGGAGGGCCTCAAACAACTGGTACAGCAACCCACAAGAGACAGGGCTATCCTAGATCTAGTACTGACTAACAGGGAAGGGATCACAGATCTCCAGGTAGAAGGTCACCTGGGGGCCAGTGACCATCACATGGTATGGTTCAATTTGGCTACTACATCTAAATCATCCCATTCCAAGGCAAAAATATGGGACTTCAGAGGAGCTGACTTTGATAAGATGGCCAACAGAGTTAAGCTAGCCCTGGCAAAAAGAAACACAGGTGAGGAGGTACAGGCAAAGTGGGCAAGCATTAAGGACACAATACTTGAAGCAACATCCCATTGTGTTAGACAGAAAAGGAAGTGCAAAAGAAGAAGGAAACCACTTTGGTTCTCAAATACAGTAGCAGAAAAGGTCAGAGCCAAAAGGCTGGCCTTCAGGAAATATAAGGGAACACAGCGGGATGAAGATAGGAGGCATACCAAACTGCCCTAAGGGAAGCAGGGAAGGCAGTAAGGCAGGCAAAGTCCCAAACTGAGGAAACACTAGCACGAACAGTAAAAGAAGGTGACAAGACTTTCTATAGATACATTAGTGAAAGGAGAAAGTCCGGAGGGGGTATTGCTAAGCTTAATGGAGAAAAGGGAGCATGTGAGGAGGAGGACCTGTAAAGGCATCTATCCTAAATAGATACTTTTGCTCAGTATTTACTGAAGAGAAGGTAGGGCAGGGCCCACAGCTCAGCATCATGGACACAGGGGGGAAGGAGGTGAGCACTACTCCCTTCACAAAAGAAAGGGTCCTACAAGAGCTTGCTAAGCTCAGGGTGGATAAGGCAATGGGACCTGATGGCATACATCCCAGGATACTTAAGGAGCTAAAGGAGGAACTAGCAAAGCCATTAGCAGAATTGTTTAGTGAGTCTCTGAGCACAGGAGAGGTCCCAGAAGACTGGAGAAGGGCTCATGTGATCCCGCTCCACAAGAGTGGTAGCAGGGAGGAGGCGGGGAACTACAGACCAGTCAGTCTTACCTCAGTAGTGGGCAAGATTATGGAGGCACTCCTTAAGGAAAGGATAGTGCAACACCTGGAATCCATAGGGGCACAGGATCCAAGACAGCATGGGTTTACAAAAGGAAGGTCCTGTCAAACTAATCTCATAGAGTTCTTTGACTGGGTAACCAGAGTGGTGGACCAAGGGGGAGCAGTTGATGTCGCCTACCTTGACTTCAGCAAAGCTTTTGACACTGTTCCACATAGAAGATTGATAAATAAGCTAGGTAGGCTCGAGTGGGTCAGAAGTTGGTCAACTGGGTGGCAAACTGGTTGACTGGCAGAAAACAGAGAGTGGTGGTAAATGGTATACAGTCAGAAGAGATGCAAGTCACAAGTGGGGTACCTCAGGGATCAGTCCTGGGGCCAGTCCTATTCAACATCTTCATTAGTGACCCTTAGATGGACTAGAGGGTAAGGCTTGTCTGTTTGCAGATGACACCAAGATCTGCAACAGAGTAGATGATCCAGATGGGTGGGCAGAATGAGAAGAGATCTGGATAAAATGGTCAGAAGAGTGGCAACTGGGATTTAATGCAAAGAATGCAAAATCATGCACATAGGGAAGAGAAACCCTGAAGCCACTTATAGGCTGGGAGGAGTTGCTAGCAGTCACAAAGGAAGAAAGAGACTTGGGCATCATCATCACTGATGACCTAAAATCATCAAGCAGACCTCTAAAGCAGTAGGTAAGGCTAGGGGGTGTTAGGGTGTATTAGTAGGGGTATCACAAAGTCGTAAGAGGGAGGGTAATAATCCTCTGTACAAGACATTGGTTAGGCCCCATCTGAAGTACTGCGTGCAGTATTGGAGGCCACACCTTCACAAGGACATTAACCAAATTGAGGCAGTCCAGAGAAGGGCAACCAAAATGGTGCAGGGACTGCATCAGAAGACATATGAGGACAGATTAACGGAGCTCAATATGTATACCCTTGAGCAAAGGAGGGAGAGAGGTGATATGATCGAGACATTTAAACACCTTAAGGGCATAAACAAGGTGAAAGAGTCTAACATGTTTAAATATAAGAAAAATAGCAGGACAAGAGGACACAGCATGAGATTAGAGGGAGGCCGATTAAGGGGAAATGGGAAATTCTTTTTCACAGAAAGGGTGGTAGATGCATGGAATGGCTTACCACAAGAGTGGTGGCTATGAATACAGTGCAGGGCTTCAAACAGACATGGGATAGGCATAAGGGAGCAATACAAATGACTATGAATAGATAGGTCACTGACAGAGCAAAGGCCGATGGCACATTTATAAGGTAGAAAAAGAAATGGGCAGACTGGATGGGCCTTACGGTCATATCTGCCGTCCAACTTCTATGTTTCTATGTTTCTATGTAATGCGGCTGAACTGGCCTGATGGAGGCCGAGGAGGACATAGCGCATACTTTGCAACCGGCATAGTCAGTTTTTTGGACTCTTTGTCAGGGGGCTTGTCCACATCCCTAGCGTTCCCGGAACGCTGGAAAACGCTGTTGGTAACCAACCCTTCCGCAGAGGGGTGTTCCGAGAAACCAGACAGAGACCCGGTAGGGACCGCATGCTTCCTGGCCATCCTGGCCGAAGGAGCAGGACAAGAAGCCGGCTGCTGCCATAACTCCAAGGCTGGGCCAACAATGGCTTCAGCCACGGAAAACCTCGGTAGAATCCCCTCAGTCAGTATCTCCATGAGGGATACTTGGCCGCTTGGATACAGGCTCGAGCTGTATCCCGGTGGACTCTAAGATGAGCCAAAGCAGACACACGAATGATGATGGGCTTTCATCCATCAACTGCCCCTCGGAGGATTCCAGGTCAAGGGGCCTGGAGAACAGGGAGGAGTCGTCGTCAGACTACAAGGAGTCTGCGAAGAGCTGCTTAGGGCCTGAACTACCCTCCACCTGCCGAGGATGGTCGGGAGTGAGGGTGACCGACAACCAGTGGGGCAGTCCCTGACCCGACCAAGAATCCTTGGTTGGAGCCCCCCGATTTCGGTTGTGGAGGCAGAGGTTCCACCACAATCAGTGGGGCAGCTGGTTTTGGCCGAACAACCGACCCAGGTTTGGGCACCTTGACCACTGCGAGGGGTTGTTTCGGCCTTTCGGGTGACAGCCACTTAATGGCCGGGGAAGGCCACGGCGTCGGCTTGTTCCCAGTCAGAAGGAGCTGCTGCCACATTAAGTCCTCGTAGCGTCGACGCAATTTGCGCCGCAGCCTCTCCTCCTCCTCCGAGGAAGACGAGGACGAGCGGCACCACCGCTTTCCTCTGTGCCGAGACCAAGACCGCTGGTGCTGGCAGGATCGGCTGGACCGAGACGAGGTCCGAGACTGAGACCGTCAGTGTTTCCAAGGGTGGGTCTGGGAGGGAGTGGGGGCAACTCGTTCCTCCCTTGGCTTGGGAGCCTTGACCGGGGACTCCGGCACAGGAGGTGCAGGCAAGTCCTCGGTTTCCACTGGGGGAACCGGTGGAGAAGGGTTGTCAGCTTCACCAGTCTACAGCCCGTCCGACGGGTCGAGAAAAACTCGACTGCATGGCGGGTGTCTCGGCTGGCTGACCCTAAGGGACACCGTGAGCCAGCGGCCTTAAGCCTTAACCTCGACGAAGTCTCGAGTGTTGACTGTCCGGGGAAGGGGACCTCTCCCGCTCCCATGAACGTCGACGGTGGGACTTACCCTTCGAGTCCCTCTTCTTGGACCAAGAGGAGTGTCCCAATGACCCCTCACCTTTCGAGGAGAGGGATAGGCAAAGCTCCTTAAAAGAAGTTGTATAGGAGGATCCCAAGGAGAGCGGGATAAATGCCATGACCGAGGGTGATAAAGATGCGGCCTGGGCCGCCTCCTCCTCGAGGGCGATCATCTGCTCAAGTTGCTCAGCGACCAGCCTGTAGAAACTGCCCTTGAACCCTTGGACTTCACCCGTGGATAACGTTTCTCAGGGCACCCAAGTTGGAGCCAGGCAGCACGGTCTTCGAGGACGTTTGCCGAAAAAGACTTGCACAACTCGCAGGCCTGCGGATCGTTGTCAAGCCCGAGGCAGTAGACGCACGTGGAGCATGGATCGGTCGCCAAAAACCGGGAGTCAATTTGTCCATCACAGCCACAAAGGAAGAAGCAGACCAAAGTCTAGAAAACGTCAAAATTATTTTGGGGCGAACCGAAGAGTTTGGATCCAGTCTAAATACAGAGCGCTAAAAAGGAAACCTGAGCTTCCAAGCGGTAAGGAAGATCCGGCATCATGGGGCGGAGCCGAGAGTTTTATCCCCCGGGTGGGTGGAAGGAGCCAGCTTGAAGACCTTCCGGCAAGATTTAAAGCGGCAAGAAACCTGCCAGATAGTGTGGACGAACAACATATCCATGTCCCTAGAAACGGACAATACAGTTTATGAAATTACAGAGTAAGACAGTCATAATGCCAAGTGGTTATAACAACTTGATTTCAAGTACAAATAACACGACATATTACAATAACAATAGGAGGTGTATAACAACATAAGTGAGGGGAAAGGGAGAGAGAGTGGGGTGGAATAGAGCATAGCAGCCTAGAAGGCTTTGTCAGGACAGAGTATTTGAGTATAAGGCTGAGCACGGGAAAGAGTAGGGGATCAAGAAGCGAGAGGAGCAGGGTTAGCATGGACAGCGGTGGGTAGGGGAGCTGCAGAAATGATGGTGCTCAGCTAAGGCAGTCACAGGTACTAGAAGCTACCAGAGATTTATGGAGCTTCTTTTTGAAGGTGCCCAGAGTTGGCGAGGCATTGATATCACTGGCAAAGTTATTGAGCCAGCTGGGGTCTCTGTAAGATAAAGACTGTTGACCTTGAGGGGTAGACAATGAGGGATTTGCAGTAGCTGTGGTTTTGAGCTCTTGGTGTTGCAGTTGTTTACTCTGGTTTTAAGAAGGGAGCAGACTCCTGGGGGGCAATGCCCATCATTATTTTCTTGGCTGTGATGCAGGTTTGATACTGAATTAGTTTTTTTAATTGAAGCCACCCAGTTTGGTGGAGTAGAGATCACAGGTATGGGTGAGACAGTGGGTTCTGGTGGTGAGATGACATGCTTTATTTAGGGAGGTGGCAATTCGTTTGAGTGTGGAGGCAGTGGCAGAGCCATAGACTATGAGTCCATAGTCAACAACACTCACAACTGAGCTTTGAACGGCAAAAGACAATGCTTCAGAGGTTAGGTGTTTTTGGTGACGGTACTGCACGCCCAGTCTGGTGTTGGCCATCTTGGCGACATTATTGATATGGGTGGCACAGGAGAGTTTAGAGTCAAGGGTGATGCCAAGATATTTGAAAGTATCAACTTGATCAATGGTAGCTCCAAATTTGGTGTTGACTGTGAGGTGGTACTGTTTATTTTTGTTCTGCGAGCTGCTGAAGAGCATGGTCTTAGTTTTTTTCTGATTTAGTAACAGCTTGTGTTGCAAGAGCCAGTTTTCAACTGATATGAAATCCCATTGGAGGTTTCCTTGCAGTTCTACAGGATCGTGATGGGAGGCAAGGATAACTGCATCATCTGCATAGAGTATGATTTGTTCTGGACTTGAGTCTGGAAGTGTGTTCAGGAATAGGCTAAAGAGGAGGGGGCCTAGGATAGACCCTTGTGGAACACCAGAGAGGATTGGTCTGGCATCAGAGAGTGTGTTAGCTATTTTTACTCTTTGGGTCCGGTTGCCTAGATAGCTATTGAACCAGTCGACTGAATCAGGTGAGAGCCCAGCCTTCCGGAGTTGGACAAGTAGGAGATGGTGGCTGACAGTATCAAAGGCCTTAGTTAGATTTAACTTTGTTTGCATTTCACCTGACTGTGGTTCCAGTTGGTGCCAAAAGTATTGTACTGTTGCTGTTTGCTGTGCTTAACCTTGTTTTACAGGGGGTCCTCAAGGTCAAGCTAGAGGAACCAGCCCTGGTGGTAAGTGCAAACAGTGTGGGTTATTGCCTGGTGAATAAGGGTCGTTGTGAAAGTACTGCATAGTGTTCAGGCGACTAGAAGGGAAAGAGGGGTTACAGTGTCCTGGAGGGCTGTGCCCAGGTTAGCTTGACCTGTAACAACCCTGACCTCCAGGTGGAGGCACCCGTTTCCCAGGCCTTAACCTGCACTAGCCAAACAGGCAGGGGTAGTAGCCCTTGGGATAGCGCCACCTAGGGGTTACATTTGATCACCGTAAAGCAGCAGCATTTAATGTTCCACCTAATCCAGGGGCACCTACTTTCACAGCATTTCATTGCTCCACCCCGTCTACCCTCCCTCCTCCCCTCCCACTGGGCACCCCCTTCTCCTCTCTGTCCCAGCCCTCATCCCCCCCATATGATGCTCTCCTAGCCCCACTGTCTCCAACCTTCCTTAAGTCTGTTCTTAACCCCTTACGCAGGCATACACTTCACTATGCAGCAGCTGATCCTGTTCTCCACTCTATTTCTCCCCCTAAAAGTATGCCTAATTCTCCGACACAGGCGCCTTCTCACCAATGCCATAGAGGTGTCTAAATGTTATACCTTAAGCTAAATGCTATCCCAACCTTGTAAATCACACCAATTTATTGTCTACCTAACTTGTAATGTATTGTTTTGTATCAGTGCAATTTTATACTTGCTTGTAATGTAATGTTATGTACCTAATTTTTTTTTTGTAACTGATGTGGAACCTACAAATGAGCATCCACTCACAGCTGTTCTTCAAGATAGCAATAAATAAATACATGAATTATAAAAACTCTGAGGAAGCGAGTCCAAGGTTTAGGTGGTCAACACTGACTAGTGTTTAGATGCTGACGTATTGTTGTTTTAATTACTATAAACTTAGTAATTATAACACCATGTAATTAATACCACTAAAGTGGCTACAGGCCACAGTCTGTGAACCCTTACCTTACAGTATGTGCTGGCTGCTGTACTTGACAGATGATGTGAGAGAACTACATAAATTAGAAATAAATTGACAAGAGGCTTCTGTCCTCATGGTTCAAATCCAGCATAGCAGCTGTAAAATCCAGGGAGAGCAAGCTGGCAATCACATGCTCACACAGACAGTTCTGTTATCCTTATACAATTATGTTATTCATCTATCAGATACACCCAAGGTAGTGAGGGGTAAACAAATGCAAGAGGAACTACAAAACAAAATGGTGCAATTAAGCATTTATGCACTGGTCACAGAAGCCACAGTACTTCCAGGCAGAAAATACTTGCCTTTCAAGTTGGAGGGACCTATATTAAATCATTAGCAGTCAGTGCTTGGCAACCATCTACTGACCCACAGTACCCCATCCCTTGTTGATTGGCTTGATCACATGGTCTAAGGGATTTTCCTGCTGCCTACAAGTCTGCACTCGTTCCTAAATTTGGGAGTACATTAGAGTCCCTTGGGGGCACTGCAGAGCAGTGAAGAGGTATAGCCCAAACCAGCAGAGCGGTGGGGGGACTAGAAGCAGCAGCAGGTGGGGCGAGCAGGAGGCTGGATCTGGCCAAAGGCAGGAAGGATATCAGTAACGTATATCTCCTTGTCTTTTGCCTGAAAAAAAAAAACATGAAGACTGCATGCCATCCTAGACACCATCATCAGCTCCAGACAGCTTCAGTCACAGTAATCCTGCACGAGATCTAACATTGGGGTTACACAATGCAATCCTGATCAAAGAGCCATACACTCAGCATATATTTAGGAAGGGACAGGGGGCTCTTCAGAAATCGCACCTCCTATACACAGCACTGAAACCAGGCACTGGCAAATGAAATATAACAGCAGGAATAAAGATCATTTCTTGAAAGCTGGAATACCTTGGGCTTCTGAAAAGAACAAAAAAAACTGACTTGTGTGGAACGACCGGCGCTGTATTTGCAACCAGCTTTTTATGTTTGCTTGCACGCACATGCAAGAAATATAGTGCCATCATCTGAGTTTTCCAGAGGTGTGTCAGCCTCTTCAATTCAGTCAGTGTGTTTGCAGGTGCTGATGCATGGTCGCCAATCACTGCTCAGCTGTCTATGACAACAGGTTGAAATGCAGTGGCATACAGTTGAAAGGAGAGCTCCACTTCAGTGAGAGGGCTCCCCCCTCAACTCCGCATGCACAATGCACATGCTGACACCGCTCCCCACGCACATACTGTTTGCTTGACAGAGTTGCCCAATGCCCGTTGGCTCCTTCCCTCCCAAAAAGCTTTCCTGGTGCCATGCTAGGAGCCCACCCTAGCGTGGCACATATCCATGTAGCTGTGGGGTGCCCAATCCCGTCGACTTCAACCCCCCAAACAGCCTTTCCAGCTGCCACGCTGAGGCCACCAGCGTGGCAAGCGTCCTGCGTTGTCTGAATAAAAACAAAAACAAAAAACTGTAAATTAAAAAGCGGTCCTCGCAGTCTCCCTGCCCCCATCCGCACTCCACCCACTGCGCACCTGCCTCCCCACACACCCCTCACCCCATACTTACCTCCGAGTCCGGCGAGATGATCTTCGGTAGACCGGGAACACGCCTGCACCTTCAAAGCCGACCACTAACAGAGGAAATGCTGGTAAGCTGTATAATGTAATAGATAGAGTTTTTCAATTTTGCTGCATATCGCGGGCATTTAGAATTTTGCCAAATTTTCAACATGGGGTTTTGGGACCCCTTCTCATGAATACTGTCACTGTCATGGCGTTATTCGGGCCCGAAGGGTGATTTCGCAGTCACTGCGTGAAATCACCTTTCTGGGACCGATTAACAAAACGACACTGCCAGTGTTCATAAGGTGGGTTCTCAAGAAGCCTATTTTGAAAATTTGGTGGAAAAATTCCAAAAAATGACTGTTTTACGAGCGTGCATTGTGCAGTTCCTACGCACGCTTGTAAGTTCACAAATTTTCAATATTTTCACTCCAGACTTTCAACATTGCCATTTTACCACACCTTCTTATGAGTAGTATAGTTGTCATTTTTCACATCTCACCCAAAATGCATTTCCGCCCATGTAGCGCACAATGGCGCAGTCGGTGTGTGAAATCAATGTACGGGACAAATTAAGAAAATCACAGTGACACTGTTCAGGAGCAGAGGTCTTGAAATGGCTATGTTGAAAATTTGGTGAAAAAATTCCTAAAAATGACTGTTTCTGATGCGTTCGCGGTTCTCATGCGCTTCGTAAGTTCATAATTTTCAATATTTTCACTCCATATTTTCAACATTGTCATTTACCACACCTCCTTATGAGCAGTACAGCTGTCATTTTCATCTCACCCAAAGCGTGTTTCAGCCCATGTAGCGCATAATGGCTTAGGTCGGTGCTGGAAATCAATGTAATGGGACACATTAAGAAAATCACAGTGACACTGTTTATGAGCAGAGGTTTTGAAATGGCTATGTTGAAAATTTGGTGAAAAATTCCTAAAAATGACTGTTTCACGGTGCGTTGCAGAGTTCTCGCGCGGCTCGTAAAGTTCATAAATTTTCAATATTTTCCTCCAGATTTTCAACATTGTCATTTTACCACACCTCCTTATGAGCAGTACAGCTGTCATTTTCACATCTCGCCCACGTGTTTCAGCCATGTAAGCGCACAATGGCGCAGTCGGTGTGCTAATCAATGTTTGGGACACATTAAGAAAATCACAGTGACACTGGTCATGAGCAGAGGTGTTAAAATGGCTATGTTGAAAATCTGATGAAAAATCCCCAAAATGGCTGTTTTAGAGTGCACGTTGCGCAGTTCCTCACTACGCTAAGCAAGTTTGCAATTTGTAATATTTGTACACCAGATTTTCAACAGTGCCATTTACGCACTTCCTTATGAGCAGTACAGCTACCATTTTCACGTCTCACCCAAAATGTGTTTCCGCACATGTAGCACACAATGGTACAGTCGGTGTGCGAAAACAATGTTTGGGACAGATTAAGAAAATTACAGTGACACTGGTCATGAGCAGAGGTCTTAAAATGGCTACGTTGAAAATCTGGTGACAAAACTCCATAAAATGACTGTGTTACGAGTGAGCATTACGCAGTTTCCACGCACCTTCGTAAGTTCATGAATTTGTAATATTTTCAGTCCAGATTTTCACCAGTGGCATTTTTCCACACCTCCTTATGAACAGTACAGCTGACATTTTCCACAACATGGCCGAAATGTGTTTTCACACTTTCAGCGCAGAAATGCGTGGTTGCTGTGGAAATCATTGTTGGACAGATAAAGAAAATCACACTGCTGTTCATTATCGGAAGTCCCAAAATACCTGTGTTAACAATCTGCTGTAAAAATCCCAAACTAATTAAATTACGGTGTCGTTGCACAGCTTCTCACTATGTCGTGACTTCACCAGTTTTTTAAGATTTTCACTGCAGATTTTCAACATTGCCATTTTTACACCTCCCATGAACAGTACCGCTGTCATTTTTCACATCCTGTTAGGAATGTGTTTTTGCACCTGTGGTGCCAAATGCCGAGTCATTGTGCAAAAGCAGTTTTCGCTAACAAACTGATATTGCCACTGTTCATGAGATGGGGGTCACAAAACACCATGTTGAAAATTTGGAGTGAAAATACCAGCGAATGCCTGAGGTGTTAGGGTTTCCAACCATAACGCCCCACCCTGTAGAGAATGACAGGCATCAGGGGTGTGACTTGGGATTCTTGCCTGTAATGCTCATACCATTCCACCACACCCACACCCTGCAGCCAGTGAGAGGCATCAAGGTGTGCCTCGGACTCTTCGGGCCCAAAAGTCACCCCATTCTCCTATACCGCACCCATCTCACCGTATTTCCTGATGGAATGGGGTGTGCATAAGGGCCAAAGACCCCAAGGCACACCGTGACACTTGTCAATGTCTGCAGGGTAGGGTGTGGTGAATTGGCGTGGTCTTTATGCCTGACGACCCAAAAGCACACCCCAATGCCTGTCACTCTCTGCAGGGTGGTGGTGGGGTTGGCTTCAGTTCAATACTTCGCTGCCATTCCTATTATGAAGCTCTGTAACTTCTGCACTACCAATGCTCTCAAAAGGCTCTCAAATGGAACTGGATGTCCCTCATCTGAAATCTTGCTCCCTGCACTACTGCTGTATTGGCAGCCATGTGCCCCAGGAGCTGTAGAAAATGCCTTGCTGGTCGAGAGACCTGCAGGGTGAATGAGGAAGCCAGAGAGACCAGGGTCCTTGCCCTGTCCAAAGGAAGGAAGGCTCTGGCTTTCTCTGTGTTCAGCTCTGCGTCTATGAAGGTGAGGAGCTGTACAGGCTCTAGAACTGACTTTGAAAGATTCGAAGGAAACCTAGAGAGGTGAGCAGTTGCTGAGTTACCTGTGGTGTAACCTGACCTGGTCTGGGACTGGCCTACTATGAGCCAATCGTCCAGGTAGGGAAGATGGCAATTTTTGCCTTCTTAGGAAGCAACTGCTACTGCCAGGCATTTTGTGAATACCCTTGGAGCAGAGGTGAGGCCAAGGGCATTGCTCTGAACTGGTAATGGCCTGAGGGCAGCTTGAACCTGAGGTACTTCGATGGGAGCTTCTGATGAGAATATGGAAGTAGGCATCCTTGAGGTCCAGGGGCCTAGCCAGTCCCTGGCCTTAGAGAGGGTAGAATAATTCCCAGAGTCACCATTTTGAATTTTGGTTTTAAAGGTGCTTGTTTAGGTATCTGAGATCCAGGATGGGCCGCCATTCTCCTGTCTTTTTTGGGGTAAGGAAGTACCTGGAGTACAACCCTTTGCCCTGGTGTAGGGGTGGAACCCTTTCCACAGCTCTGACAGCCAGGAGGGAAGAGACCTCTGCCTCTAGGGCAAGTGCCTCTGGTGGATTTGCAGGTGGAAAGGATCCGGTTCTCACCTTTGGAAACTTTTTGAAGCTGAGAACCAGTCCCTGGCTTACTACTTCCAGGACCCACTTGTCTGATGTCAGAGACTCCCAGTCCTGAACAAAGTAAGCCAGCCTGCCCCCTACAGGTAGCTGAGAATCGGCCCTGGCAACCCCATCAGGGTGCCTGCTTGGCAGGGGCTTTGGGCTGAGGGGTGGAAGCAGGCCTGCTTGTACCCCGTCTGCCTCTCCCTATAAAGAACCCCTTCTGGGTATAAGGACCTGCCTGTTCCTTTTGGAAGCTGAGAAATTGGCTATACTGCAGAGAACAAATTAGAACGCATTTGAGGAACTGGTAACTTGGTAAAACATAATATTGTAGGGGACTAGGAAGGTAAGCTACACTTTCTACAGAAAGTTTCATTATTTTCTTATTGGCATTAAGAATTGCAGGATTCCATTAAAGTGTAGTAATTTTATAACCAGAGGGGTTGTAGTACAACTGAAGTTGCTTGATTTCTGTGCTAGACACATAGGATTTGGAAGGATATTTGTACAATATTTTGGAAGTGTCCTGCTGGCTAAGCAGTGAGTTTATCGCTGGTTTCAGATAAAGGGTTTGTGTGTGTATTAGAAGCAGACATAGCAAAGTGTCTTCACTGAAAGGCCTGCTTACATCACAGGTGTCACTAGTCAATCAACTGATTCTGGGTGGGGCTTGTATCACTGTTCTGTTTAGGCATACTACATAGAGTAAAGTCAGTCAGAGGACCTGCCTGTTCCTTTTGGAAGCTGAGAAATTGGCTATACTGCAGAGAACAAACTAGAACGCATTTGAGGAACTGGTAACTTGGTAAAATATAATATTGTAGGGGACTAGGAAGGTAAGCTACACTTTCTACAGAAAGTTTCATTATTTTCTTATTGGCATTAAGAATTGCAGGATTCCATTAAAGTGTAGTAATTTTATAACCAGAGGGGTTGTAGTACAACTGAAGTTGCTTGATTTCTGTGCTAGACACATAGGATTTGGAAGGATATTTGTACAATATTTTGGAAGTGTCCTGCTGGCTAAGCAGTGAGTTTATCCCTGGTTTCAGATAAAGGGTTTGTGTGTGTATTAGAAGCAGACATAGCAAAGTGTCTTCACTGAAAGGCCTGCTTACATCACAGGTGTCACTAGTCAATCAATTGATTCTGGGTGGGGCTTGTATCACTGTTCTATTTAGGCATACTACACAGATAAATTCAGCAAGAGGACCTGCCTGTTCCTTTTGGAAGCTGAGAAATTGCCTATACTGCAGAGAACAAACTAGAACACATTTGAGGAACTGGTAACTTGGTAAAACATAATATTGTAGGGGACTAGGAAGGTAAGCTACACTTTCTACAGAAAGTTTCATTATTTTCTTATTGGCATTAAGAATTGCAGGATTCCATTAAAGTGTAGTAATTTTATAACCAGAGGGGTTGTAATACAACTGAAGTTGCTTGATTTCTGTGCTAGACACATAGGATTTGGAAGGATATTTGTGCAATATTTTGGAAGTGTCCTGCTGGCTAAGCAGTGAGTTTATCGCTGGTTTCAGATAAAGGGTTTGTGTGTGTATTAGAAGCAGACATAGCAAATTGTCTTCACTGAAAGGCCTGCTTACATCACAGGTGTCACTAGTCAATCAACTGATTCTGGGTGGGGCTTGTATCACTGTTCTGTTTAGGCATACTACGGAGTAAAGTCAGTCAGAGGACCTGCCTGTTCCTTTGGAAGCTGAGAAATTGGCTATACTGCAGAGAACAAACTAGAACGCATTTGAGGAACTGGTAACTTGGTAAAACATAATATTGCAGGGACTAGGAAGGTAAGCTACACTTTTTACAGAAAGTTTCATTATTTTCTTATTGGCATTAAAATTGCAGGATTCCATTAAAGTGTAGTAATTTTATAACCAGAGGGTTGTAATACAACTGAAGTTGCTTGATTTCTGTGCTAGACACATAAGATTTGAAAGGATATTTGTGCAATATTTTGGAAGTGTCCTGCTGGCTGAACAGTGAGTTTGTTTTATCCCTGGACTCAGTAGAGTGGTTTGTGTAGGAGCAGTGGTCTAGTACATTGTGGTGTTGGTTGACTTACTATAAGGGCAGTACTCACCAGGGTGGTGGAGCAGTGGTGTAATTGACTGTTTCTAACAGTCACCAGTGGTTGGCTACCCACCACCTACCCCTCACCCCACCACCCCAGGCGTGGCATTTCCTTTATAGCCAAGGTTCTGATATCACTTCCTCAACAGGTCTTGGAGCAGAACTGTCATATTCTTAATTAACCAGCACAGTGCATAAAGTGTAAGTATACACACCAAAAAAAAAAAAAAAAAATTTGTATATTACTCATTGTATATTATAAGGAAGAGGACATGTGGGAGTGGTGCAATGCACTGGCTGTGGGGGCAGCAATTTTCAGGAAACATTCTGGAACCTGCGTTTGCTGCCCTGTTTTGCAAGCAACTGTCAGCTCTGAGGGAGGAGGTTGCCCACCTCCAGGCTGAACTGGCAAGGACTAAGGAGGACTCCCCACCCAAAGAGCACCAGTTCCACAACCACTGCCTCAGAGGTTGCCATGTGAAGAGCACATGGACCACAGTAGGTTCTGGGAGGGTGAGGTGGTGGAACAGAGGCATAGCCCCAGTTGCACCTCTACACAAATCATATGTCAGTCTGGCAAATCAAGGTTCCTCATGATGACACCCTCACTGGAGACCAAGAAGAATGCTGGGGACATCCACAAGGAGACCCACAAAGAGTGTCAAGGGACAACACAAGGGAAAGAAACAGCTTCTGATAGGGGACTCAATTGTTAGGGGTGTAGACCTGGGTAAGGGAGAGGAGAGGGAAGTAAGGTGCCTGCCTGGTGCCATGGCTTGGAGGGACAGGAAGCGAATCCTCAGGATTGCAGAAGCAGCATCACAGGAGAGGAAACTAGATATCATTGTCCACCTCGGGACAAATGACCTAGCTAGGCATGAGATCAGTGCAGTGCAGGATGAATTTGTGGAGTTGGGAGGGGCCTCAGACAGGTAGCAAGCACGGTAACCTTCTCAGAGGTGCTGCCAGTCCATGGCAGGGGTGAGGCTAGGTGCACACCATGCGGTTTAATGAATGGTTGCAAAACTGGTGCAGAGCACAGGGCTTTGGCTTCATTGGGACTGGGGTCCACCTGGAGAGATGAAGGTCTATACTGGCATGATGGTCTGCATCTGTCCAGGAAGGAAACACGCTCCTAGGTGACAGGTTTAAAGGCTTCCTTGGCAAGCTTTTAAACTAGCCAAGGGGAGGTGCTGATAGGAAACAGGAAAGTTCAAGCCTCCCGCAGTGCATGGAAGGTAGTAGGCAAACACTGAGGTACAGAGCTTGACAGAGGGCAGGACAGGAGTAAATGGAAAAATGGACAAGGGCAATAAGAGCAGAGATGGGGTAAAAAGGATAAAGCCAACATTAAATGGAGGGCAATGAGTACCAATGCCCGTAGTCTTGGAAACAAGCTTCCAGAGCTAGTAGCCCTGATGGAAGTGGAACACTTGAATATTGTGGCAGTCACAGAAACATGGTACACGGAGAACCATGACTGGGATGTCAACATACCAGGGTACACAATCTACAGAAGGGACAGGGAGGGTAAAGAGGAGGTGGAGTAGCTCTCTAAATAAGGAAGGATCAAAGTAACAGAACTAAAAGGTTAAGGGGAGGACAAGAGGAACTCTGTGTCACATTGGAGACAAGGAATGGCATCACAATCCGCACAGGGGTTGTATACAGACCCCCGTCTCAAGGGGAGGAAATGGACAAGAAAATGATAGGGGGCATTCTCAAAATGTCTGAAAAAGGGGAGATACTGTTGATGGGGGACCTGAATATGCCAGATGTTAACTGGGCAACATGGACTGCAGCCACATCCAAGAGCAGGGTCATTCTTGATGCCCTACAGGGAGCATGCCTTAGACAGCTAGTGGTGGAACCCACTCGGGGGAGCAATATTAGACCTGGTACTCTCAAATGGAGAGAGGCTCACAAACTTAGAAGTCAGTAGACACCTGGGAACAAGCGACCACTGCACAGTGTGCTTCACAACAAACACAACCATGGAGACAAGCCATACAAATACAAGGATACTGGACATTAGAAGGGCTGACTTTGGCAAAATGGGTGAATACCTGGGGAATGCATTAGCAAATGGCCAGAAAGGAGGGGTGGAAGAACAATGGAGAAAAATCAAAACTGCCATCATGGAGGCAACAAGCCTTTGTGTGAAACAAATAGAAAACAAAGCGGAATAAAAAACACTATGGCTCTCAAAAGAAGTGTCAGGGAAGGTTAAGGAGAAAAAGGCTGCATTCAAAAAGTATAAGGAATCACAGACAGAGCACGACAGGGAACTGTATCAATTAAAGCAGAAAGAAGTGGGGAAGGCAGTCAGAAAAGCAAAGGCCCAAACCAAGGAAAGGATAGCCAACTCAGTTAAGAAGGGGGATAAAACCTTTTATAGGTACATTAGGGAACATAGAAAGGTTAAGGGAGGGATAGGGAAGATTAATAAAGGAGAGGGGAGGTGGGCAGAGGGAGACAGTGAAAAGGCAGAGATAATGAATGAATACTTTTGCTCAGTATTCACAAAAGAAGAAGAGGAGGAGTTACCTAAACCAAACAGTAGAAGCACTCTGGATAGTGGGGTTGATACCAGTCCATTTAAAGAAGAAAGAGTACTGAAAGAACTTCTAAAACTCAAGGTGGACAAAGCAATGGGGCCTGACGGGATTCACCCTAGAATCCTAAAAGAGCTAAGGGAGGACCTAGTGATACCACTAACCACACTTTTTAACAACTCATGGGAAGATGGGGTGGTACCTGAGGACTGGAGGAGGGCAGATGTGATTCCCCTTCACAAAAGTGGGAGCAAGGCAGAAGCAGGAAACTACAGACCTGTTAGTTTGACCTCAGTGGTGGGGAAAATGATGGAATCACTTCTGAAAGAAAGAATTGTTGAGTACCTAGAGGCCAGCGGGCACAGGACCCAAAGCAGCATGGATTCACAGCAGGAAGGTCATGTCAGACAAATCTAATTGATTTCTTTGAGTGGGTGACCAAAGTAATAGACCAGGGAGGGGCTGTGGATATGCCTACCTAGACTTTAGCAAGGCATTTGACACAGTCTCGCACAAAGATTAATAATCAAGTTAGCCAGCCTGGGAGTGGGTCCCAGGGTGGTAGCCTGAGTGAAAACTGGCTGCACAACAGGACACAGAAGGTAACAGTGAATGGAACACATTCTGAAGAAGGGGTTACTAGTGGAGTACCTCAGGGCTCAGTACTGGGTCAGTCCTCTTTAACGTCTTTATAGGTGACATTGCAGAGGGTCTGGAAGGAAGGTATGCCTCTTTGCGGATGACACAAGATCTGTAACAGAGTTGATACACAAGGGGGTAGAAAGGATGAGAAGGGACTTGGCAAGGTTGGAGGAATGGTCAGACATATGGCAACTTAGATTCAATGCAAAGAAGTGCAAAGTAATGCACCTGGGAAATAAAAATCCAGGAGAAGAGTACACAATAGCAAGGGAGATACTAACAACAACAATAATGGAAAGGGATCTGGGTGTAGTCATATCAGATGACCTAAAGGTGGGTATGCAATGTGAGAAGTCAGTAGGAAAGCCAGGGGGATACTGGGATGCATAGGGAGGGGCATCATAAGTAGAAAAAGGGAAGTGGTTATCCCTCTATACAGACAGTTGGTGAGACCCCATCTGGAGTACTGCGTGCAGTTTTGGAGACCTCATCTACGCAAGGACATAGACAGGACGGAAGCAGTCCAGAGGAGGGCAACTAAAATGGTGCAGGGTCTACATCAGAAACCATATGAAGAGAGACTGAGAGAGCTTAATATGTATACCCTTGATGAAAGGAGGGACAGGGGCATGATAGAAACTTTTAAGTACCTCAAGGAATCAACAAAGTCCAGGAGGTAGCATCTTTCAGAAAAAGATATTGTAAGAACAAGGGGCACAATTTAAAGTTAGGGGATGGCTCAGGGGTAATGTGAGGAAATTCTTTTTCACAGAGAGAGTGGTGGACGCATGGAACCGCCTTCCTGGAGAGGTTGTGGAGTCTAAAACAGTGGAGGAATTCAAACATGCATGGGACAGACATAAGGCAATTATAGTGGGGGGTTGCAGGAAATAGGCTGTTGGTTAACTAGAATCTGCAGCTTATCCAGTAGGTAGGGAAATGGGCAGACTGGGTGGGCCAAGTGGTCCTTATCTGCCGTCAAAGTCTATGTTCTATGTTTCTATAAGCAGAAGAGGAGGCCTGGGCTTGGTAAAAAGGCCTATGAAAAGGCCTGCCCCTGCCCCTGGGAAGCTGCCTTTGAGGAGTGGCCTGCCTTTCCTTGGCCTGTGCACTCCTATAGGTGGTCCTTTACTCATCCATTTTCTTCATGTAATTCTCTGTCTGCTCCCCAAACAGAAATTACCCACAACAGGAAAATCCATGGCTTTAGTCTGGGTATCCTGTGACAGGCTAGTACATCTGAGCCAAGCCATTCTGAAGTGCCACAGATGTAGCCATGACTCTTGATGACACATCATTTGAGTCCACTGCAGCATGGAATTGCACCTTGGATGCCTCAATACCATCAGCAGCCACCTGCTCCAGCTCCTTGGCAAGCTGGCCAGGGACCTGTTTACTACAGCCATAACAGTGTCCCATCTGGTTTCTGATATCTAGCAACATAAGCCATATGATTTGCCTGTCTGAATCCAAGGATGCTGCCATGTACTGTTTCTTTGCCATGGCATCAATCCTCCTGGAGTCCTTGTCCGGGGGGTGTGAAGCCAAGGGAATATTTGCCTTGTCACAGGCTGCAGCCTGCACTACCCCAACACTACCCCAACATGGCTGCATTGTTGTGAAAGGAACTCCGTATCAGAGCCTGACAATGTATACCTCTTGTCCATTCTCTTATCCACAGGAGGTATAGTGTGAGGAGTTTTTAGAATTTTAAATGTTGGTTTCCCAAAAGATTTATGCAAGGGAATAGACAGTCTCCTAGACTCTGGGATATCCATCATTTCCACATAGTCAGGCTCCTCTTGATCATCCACAGCTTCCTCCATAGGGAGCTGGAGGGTTTCAGCCACTTTTTTATAAAACATAAAATGAGAAGGGGACTCAGAAAGCCTAGGAGGAGACACTCCTGAAGGTCTGTCTGGGGAGATGTCCGGTCAATGGGCACATCCAGACTTTCAAATCCACATTCACTTTCCTCATACTCCTCTTCCCCTCCTCCGGTTCATAATATTTCTCTAAATCATAATCTTGAACGGTGGAACCGCTGAACAGGCACTTACCTGAAAGGTGCCGTTCGGTGCAATCTGAAAGCAACTGGACAATTTTAATCGCTTTGGCTATTTCTTCAGCGGTTGGAGAGGAAAGTTTTGGCTCCACATCAGCTGATTTCCTAGTCCTTTTTGCTGGAACCGACTCCTCAGAGTCGGTTCTCCTTTTGCCTGAGGAAGTCTAGCACTGGTCAGAGGGCACACCCTCTGGTTCGATTGGAACCGAACCGGGCTGGCCATCCGGTTCAGCGGACTTTTTGGCCTCCCTTTCCCTGAGCCTACCAACTCTCTTTTCCAGGGTAGCTGCAGGAAAATTTTTACAAATCTGGCAGTCTGCATTGAGGTGGTCAAACCCCAGACAATAAACACAGGTGGTGTGGGGGTCAGCCTTGGCAAAGACTTCCCCACACACACTGCAGTGTTGAAACCCAGTGGGCCCGGTTTTTCTTTTGGGTTTCTCAGACATAGTGCCAGTCCTAACCAAACTTACCCGTTTATGGAAATCCGCCAGGCAAGACCCTCTTATCGGTTCCCAACCGTGTCACAGGTCGTGGAAAAAACCGTAATAAAATCCGTTTTTAGAACCGATAAGAACCGGTAACCATACTCTAAATCACAGATTAAGATATTTTAAACAACCTGATCGGTTCAAACCGAACCGATAAACCGTTTACAAGTTCCACACAGAATAGAAATAATGTAAACCTATCTAGTACTCACAAATACCACAGACAGAGCTTGAACCGACCGGTTGCGGTTTAAATTCGGTCGAAAACCAAGAAAAACAATACTTTAACCGACAAAATGAACTGAGCAGAAGGAGAAATCTTCGGAGTGACTGTTCAGTGAGACGGAGTAAAGAATCTGACGGTTTGAGTTTGAAGAACAACAGACAGAGTTTCAACCGAGCTCGAGCTCAGCGTTCCATGCTTGGCATGGAAAGTTAACTTTTCACCTCGGAGCAGTTCGAAGGTTGGGACTCACTGCATATGTCATAATATAGCAAGACTTCATGTTGTTTGAAATGCCACTGGTGAAAATCTGGACTGAAAATATTACCAATTCATGAACTTACAAGGGTGCATGGAAACTGCGCAATGCTCACTCTACTTACAGTCATTTTATGGACTTTTGTCACCAGATTTTCCACATAGGCATTTTAAGACCCAGCATCCTCAGGCTGGTGCTAGATGAAGTCCTTGCACCTCTCACAAGCCTAATTAACCAGTCACTCTGCCTGGGACAATTCCCCACAGCTTGGAAAACAGCCATTATCACACCTATTCATAAAGGAGGCGACAGGTCATCGGCCAACAACTACGGCCAATCTCCATCCTCCCTCCCTCTCTAAAGCCCTGGAGAAAGTGGTGGCCGTTCAAATCACTGATTATCTGGCTAAGCATAACATCTTATGCCCAGAATAACATGGCTTCGCAGCGGTCACAGTACCAGCACTGCCCTTATTGAATTCTCCAACTTCCTACACTCCTCCTTGGATACCAGCTCCTAGCTGGTGCAGTGTTCATTGACCTCAAAGGCTTCGACACTGTCTCCCATCCACTGCTGCTGAATGCACTCTGCCTCACTGGTCTCGGCTGGCCCCTGGCATGGTGTGCTAGCTATCTTGACACTCGATCCCAGTGTGTCAAGATTAATATACACTCTCCGATCACCATCCCATTCTCTCTGGGGTCCCCAAGGCTCCATCCTGGCCCCCTTCTCTTCTCGCTGTATCTGAACACCCTGCCCAGTGCATGCTCTGGCAAAATTCTGCTGTATGCAGACGACGCTGTCCTTTTGCCACCCACCGTAATCCCATCTCCCTACAGGACTCCTACAGCAGTCTTTCAACAGTGCCGAGGCTTGGTTTAAGGGCGCAGACTCGTCATCAGTCTTAAGAAACCAAAACTATGCTCTTTTCACACCCCCAAAACAAAGCTAGCAACCACCCACTCTATATCCTTCCAAGCACCAACCAACCACTGGAACAAGTCTGCTCCTACAAATACCTGGGGTTACCTTGATTCAGCCCTCACATTTCACAACCACATCCGGCGCCTAACATCCGCCACCAACACACGGCTTGGCATCCTATTCACGCCATAAAACCTGCCTTCCCCAAATGCTCTCCGCTAGCTGTTACATCGTCCGTTCTGTCCCTTGTAGACTATGGTCTACCAGTATACGGTGCTGCCGACACCACTGCACTCAACAAAATTCACCTAACCCTGAATAAAGCGTGCAGATTGATTACTGGTGCCCCAGGCTCACACACACCTGTCAGCTATATGATTGCTAACCTGCTTACCCTGGATGAGCGGCTCTGATACCAGACCTGTCTCCTCACCAAAAACCCTACTCGGGCTCTCCCCCTGGAAGTAGCAGCATCCATCCACCAGAGCCCTCCCACCATTGCAACACGGTCTTCCTACAAGACCACTCTAAAGGTCCACAGGCGAGAACCAGCCATGGCCAGAGGTCCTTCAGCTATAGAGCCCCAACCTGGTTTAACTCTCTCCCTGCTACCATCACCAATGCCATCACCATCTCCACATTCAAAACCGCACTTCGGAACCACATCTTCAGCACTTGTAACTGCTCCTGTCTCTGAACATAGCCTCCACCTCTTTTTTCTCTTGACAATGCCCCCCCGGGCAGCTCTCCACCAACCATCCCTCCACCACTTCCCTGTACACCATGCCTAGGTTTAACCTGGCCAGTGCCAGCTGTTTCAATGTTTATCTACCAGAATGCTCACTTGATACTGACTTGTGTAATACCTGTTATCAATTACATGTACCCTGTACCCAATTGTATTTGTCTGACCACAATGTGACGTGGCACCTCTGGTGAATGCCTATTGATTTTTGAAAATCTTTGCTATGTAACGAAGCATGATATATGTCTTTATGTAATGATAGTCCTTTGGAAACGAGCTTCTGGCTCAAAGGTTGTAAACTGATTCTTAAATAAATAAAATAAATAAAAAGACCACTGCTCATGACCGGTGTCACTGTGATTTTCTTAATCTGTCCGAAACATTGCTTTCGCACACTAACTGCACCATTGTGCGCTACATGTGCGGAAACACATTTTGGCTGAGATGTGAAAAATGGTAGCTGTACTGCTCATAAGGAAGTGTGGTAAAATGGCAATGTTGAAAACCTGGCGTGCAAATGTTAAAAATTCGCAAACTTGCGAGCATGCGTAGGAACTGCGCAACATGCGCTCCTAAAACAGTCATTTTTGGGAATATTTTCACCAAATTTTCCACATAGCCATTTTAAGACCTCTGCTAATGAACAGTGTCACTGTGATTTTCTTAATGTGTCCCAAACATTGATTGCGCACACCGACTGCGCCATTGTGTGCTACATGCACGAAAACACATTTTCGGCAACATGTGAAAAATGACAGCAGTACTGCTCATAAGAAGGTGTGGTAAAATGGCAATGTTGAAAATCCGGAGTGCAAATAATAAAAATTCTCGAACTTACGCGCGTGTGTAGGAACTGCGCAACGCACGCTCGTGAATCAGTCATTTTTAGGAATTTTTTCACAAAATTTTCAACATAGCCATTTTAAGACCTCTGCTAATGAACAGTGTCACCGAGATTTTCTTAATGTGTCCCATACATTGATTTTGCAAACCGACTGCGCCATTGTGCACTACATGCGCAGAAACACATTTTCATCGAGATGTGAAAAGTGACAGCTATACTGCTCATAAGGAGGAGTGGTAAAATGGCAATGTTGAAAATCCAGAGTGCAAATATTAAAAATTCGCAAACTTACGAGCGTGCGTAGGAACTGCGCAACGCACACTCGTAAAACAGAAATTTGTAGGAATTTTTTCACCAAATTTGCAACATAGGCTTTTTGAGAGCCCATCTTATGAACACTGGCACTGTTGTTTCGTTAATCAGTCCTGAAAGGTGATTTCGGCGCAGTAACCGTGAAATCACCCTTGACGATTAACGCCATGACAATGACAGAATTCATGAGGAGGGTCCCAAAAACCCCATGTTGAAAATTTGGTGCCAGAAATCAAAAATGCCTGAGATATGCAGCAAAGTTGAAAAAACCTATTTATTACATTATACAGCTTACCGGCATTTCTTCAGTTCATGGTCAGCTTTGAAGAGTGCAGAGCGTGTTCCCAGTCCACGAAGATCGTCGCGCCAGACTCGGAGTAAGTATGGGGTGAGGGGTGAGGGGAGCAGGAGTCGCAGTGGGTGGAGTGCAGGTGGGGGCAGGGAGACTACGAGGACTGTTTTTTATTTACAGGGTTTTTTTATTAAGGCGACACAGGGCGTTTGCCACGTGGGGTGGGCTCCCAAGCGTGGCAGCTGAAAAGGCTGTCGGGGGCTGGAGCCAGCGGGGATTGGGCACCTCCGCCGGCCACAACAAGCTTTGCCACGTTGGGATGGGCTCCCAGCATGGCACCTTGAAAGCTTTTTGGGGAGGGGAAGCGTGGAGCCGACAGGTTGGGCACCCCGTCGGCTATAATCTTTACTGCACGCTGGGGTGGACTTCCAGCATGGCACCTGCAACTTTTTTGTGGGGTACCGGACGGGGATTGGGGCACCCTGTCGGCTATACAATGTGTGCGTGGGGGGGGGCGCATGAGCATGTGATATGCGTGCGTGTGTGTTGGGAGGGGAAGCGCTGCTCACTGAAGCGGTGCTCTCTCTTTCAACTGTACAGCACTGCATTTTGGATCACCGCACTATGTTTCTTGCATATGTGTGCAAGCAAACATAAAAACTAGAAAGCATTCAGATTCTCAGATAAGGGGTGGTCAAATCAGCACTAGTGTACCTATAGTACTTGAAAGGCAAGTAAGCAGTTTAGTTAGTTTCCCCTTTCAGTTTGGTGTATTACTTTATAGTACTTGAAACTAAAAGGTAATTAGGCAGGGGCCTTCAGTTCCCCTAGACAGACTGACACAAGTCTGCTCTCTCCTCCCTCCTCTTGAGCAATATAAATGTCCTTAAGTACGGTTTTCCTATCATAAAAATAAAGTAAAACAAGCATTTGTCAATGCCGAACATTCACTTGCGGGTATTTGCAGTGGTGTTTGGTATTGGTACTGGCTTCAGAGGAGTGAGGAGGCAGCAGTGAAAGCGGCGGGTGCCACATGGTGGAAGCTGCACTGTAAATGCAGGAAGGAGATGCTAGTCAGAGAAGCCATTCCCACCAGCCTTAGTGGACCAGGGAAAGAGAGAGAGTGTGCTGGGCGGCAGGAGCCACCAATAAGTAGATCTGCACTGTGGCTAATGTAGAAGCCGGGGGGAGGTTCAGATGAGCAAGGACCAGGGTGACAGAAAGTGCCAGGTGGCAGAAGTTGCTAATAAGTAAAGCCGCAATGCAGATATTGTAGAAGCCTGTGGTGGGGGGGGGGAGAGGGATTTCAGAGAAGTGAGAACTGGAGAGAGAGAGAGAGAGTGTGCCAAGCAGCAGAAGCCACTAACAACTAAAGCCGCACCGTGGCTATTGCAGAAGCCTGGCGGTGGGTGTCACAGGAGCGAGGACTGGGATGAGAGTGCAGTAACCGCCAATAAGTAAAGCCGTGTGCTATTGTAGAAGCCTAGGGGATTTCGAAGAAGTGAGGACTAGGGAGACAGAGTGCAGCAGGCGGCAGGAGATGCCAATAAGTAAAGCAACAGCGTGACTAATGTGAAAGCCTGAGGGATGGGTCAGAGGAGCAAGGAATGGGAAACAGAGTGCAGTGGTGGCCAAGGAGCCACCAATAAGTAAAAGCTGCACCATGGCCAATGTAGAAACCTGGGAGGCAGAAGCGAGAACCAGGGAGAGAGAAATAAGGTGGGCATTAAGTTGTCAAAAGTGCAAAGTTTAATTAGGACTTACAGCAACTGCTGCCAGTCCTGCCCATAAACTCCCTTTTTCTCCGAATTCCAGATAAATGTCTTCCATCCTCCATCGTTGGCCTTTTCTTTGCCTCTTGCCATTTCTTCCGGCTAATGTGAGTTTATGTGTTGATTCAGTTTTTAATCCACCTCCTGCATAGACTACGTTCAGTTTGGGGGTTGACCCAGTTGCCCCTTTATTTCTTTTATCCTCCCTTCCTTCGAATGTTGAAACAAAAAAGAAGTGAGAGAGAGACTGAGGCGAAGGAGGAGGAAGTGGAGCAGGGGCCAGTGGCAGGACTGGCTCTACGCACATACTGAAAAACTTTGTTAATGTGTCGATCCTAACGCCTCATTTCCCTCCTTTTGCCACTATAGTACTCACCTAACTGATGCATTAACAAAGTTTTTGCAATGAATTTCCTTACTTTTTGAGATAGTGTAATAGTATTGGACCTGTAATACAATCCCTCCATAGATGTGCATATGTATGTAGGTGTGGAGCACACAGAAACATAGAAATATAGAAATTGTCGGCAGATAAGGACCGGTAGGCCCATCCAGTCTGCCCATAAGCCCTGTACTTGATTATGGCATTCTGACCCTCCCTCTACTTTATCTCTATGGTTCTATTATGCCTGTCCCATACATGTTTAAATCCACCCACCTACTTGCTCCACTACCTCCTCATGCAGACCATTCCATGAGTCCACTACCCTCTCCATGAAAAAAAAGTCCTCACATTTCTTCTTAATCTACGCCTTCCAATACCATGTTATGCCCCTCGTTCTTGTACTCCTTCTGTATTGAAAGATGTCTCCCCCTGCACCTTGTTTATCCCTTGAAGTACTTGAATGTTTCTAACATGTCCCCTCTCTCCCTGCTCTCCTCCAGCAAGTACATATTGCGGTACCTTAATCTCTCCTCGTAAGTTTTGTGGTGCAAGCCATGTACCATTTTAGTCGCCCTTTTCTGGACCATATGCGGCCTGTTTATGTCCTTTCGACAGTGCGGTCTCCAGAGCGGCACACAGTACTCTGTGTGAGGCCTGACCAGGGTTTTCTATAAAGACATCACTACCTCCCTCCTTGTGCTGGCGATATCCATGCCTATGCACCCCAGCATGCCACTGGCCCTTCCTGCTGCCTTTGCACTCTGCTTTGACATTTTCAGGTTATGTGAAATAATAACCCCCAGGTCCTTTTGTTCCTCAGTGACTGCCAGCAAATGGAAATTACATACCTACCGTAATTCTTGATCTTCTTGGATGAAGTTTACACCACTCATTCACACTAATGGGAGTACACCAGAGGCACTAGGACCCAGCAGGAGCCAAACTTTTTCAGGAGGACCAGCGTCGAGATGGAGCCCTGAGGAAGCGGCACTGCGAGCCAGGCTCATGTGGTGTGGTATAGACTATCTCAGCGTCGACCCTCCAACCGCCTCAGTACCTTTTTTTCCAAGGAGGTGCAGCATAACTAACCTAGAAAGGACTAACCTAAAAATCAGACATTAGAAAGTCCAAGTGACCCATGTAAGACAGGTCAAAAACAGTCTTCACAGTCCAACCATTGAGGAAGTGAAGACCAGAGACAGAGAAGTGAGCTCAGGGATGGTGGGTGGGCGTGTGAATGAATGGTGAAGACTTCATCCAAGAAGATCAAGAATTATGGTAGGAACATACTTTTCATATCTTCCTGGACATAAAGTCTCCACCTCTCATTCACACTAATGGGAGATACCGAGCTAAATAATCCCCAGATGGGCGGCAGGGGAGGAGCTCACTTTTAGGACAGAAGTCCGTTAGGAATTGTCCTGCTAAATGACCGATGTTGTCTGGCATGGACATCCAAGGCAAAGTGCTTAATCATATGCATGGAGCTCAGGTAGCCCGCACTGCAAATGTCTGCAATGGGGACATTACGTATTTCCGCCAGAGATGCCACGACTGCTCTGGTACAGTGAGGTACCTCTGCCCTCCAGCTTGACCTGTGCCATGGAATAGCAATGGCAAAGACATGCCACCAGCCATGCTGAAATGCACCTAACAGCAACAGGTTGAACCAGCCGGGTCGTGCTGAAGGAAACAAACAGTTGTTGAGCCTTGCGCATTTCTTTTGTTCTATCCAAATAGAACCGCAAGGCTCTTTTTACATCTAGGGAATGAAGGGTATGCTCTCCTTCATTCTGGAAGTTTGCAAAGTAGGTAGGAAGGACTAAAGGTTAAATCAGGTGAAATTCTGAAACAACCTTAGGAAGGAACTTAGGGTGAGTCCTAAGAACTACTTTGTCTTTGTGAAATACAGTATACGGAGGGTCTGTGATCAGAGCGTGCATTTCTGATACCTTACGAGCAGAAGTAACAGCCACCAGAAAAAACGTCTTCCAAGTAAGGAATTTCAACTCACAAGTGGCTAGAGGCTCGAAAGGTTTATGAGTGAGCATGTCTAGCACAAGGTTAATGTCCCAGGTTGCGACTGGATGCCTAACAGGAGGTCTGGTATGCAGAACACCCTTAAGAAATCTCTTAATCACTGGTAATTGAGCTGAAGACAAGGAATTCACTGGCTTGTGATATGCGTAAATTGCGCAAAGATGAACTTTGACAGTAGAGTATTGCAGACCTACAGTATGTTTGAGAGGTCTAAGGGATACTCCAGGACTTTATTTGGTGGGCATGAAAAAGGGCTCCAAGAGGATTTTGTACACCAGACAGAGAAACACTTCCACTTGGCTGTGTAGGTTTTCCTGGTAGCTGGCTTGCATGCAGCTAACAGAATATCTGAAACCCTACGGAAACATTAAACCTATTCACCTCTATCTACTCAGGAGCCAAGCATGGAGGTGAAGACCCTCAGGCTGGGATGGACTACAGGGTCCTGGGTCAGAAGGTTCATCTGAAGGAAGCGGTTTTGGAGAGGTTTCTGATAGTCTGTTGACTAGGGGAACCAGATCTGACGAGGCCAGAATGGGCCAATAAGAATCATTCTGCCACCCCCATGCCTCCAGTTTGAGCAGTACTCTCTGAATTAGGGACGAGGAGGAAATGCATAAAAGCATTCTGTCCACGCAGCCTGAATGCATCCTGACAAAAACGCCAGGTCCTGGATTTCTGGAGCAGAAGAGAGGCAGTTTTGTGTTGAGTGGGGGCATAAAAAGGTCCAAGTTCGGAGTTCCTACTCTTCAAAAGTGACTGAATGATAGTTAAGTCGAGACCACTCATGAGGATCTGTCTCCGTTCTGCTGAGACGGTCTGCCAGCTCATTTTGTACTCCTGGCAGGTAAACCACCTGAATCAGAGCCTTGTGCTCTAGGCACCATTCCCACACTCTCCTTGCTTCCCTGCATAATGGGTAAGAGTGTGCACTGCCCTGTTTGTTGATGTAATATATCACTACCTTGTTGTCCATTTGAAGTAGAATGTTCTTGTGACAGAGTATGTCCTTCAAAGTACGAACTGCATAGAGGACGGTTCATTTCCAGGACGTTTATGTGAAGTTGAGAGTTGTCCTGAGTCCACGACCCTGGGTGTGGAGATCCTGGCAGTGAGCTCCCAACCCATCAGGGACGCATCCATAGGTCACTGAGATCTGATGATCCAGAGGGCGAAGGGATATCCTTCCAGAAGGTTGTCCTCCTGAGACCACCAGGTGAGTGACCTCTTCAGAGGTTCTGTCACCTTGATGAGAAAGGACTGAGGGTGAGTGGTTGGGGACCACTGAGTACTGAGCATCCACTGAGTGGTTCTCATGTGGAGAAGAGCCAAAGGTACAGTGGACTCCAAGGATGCCATGAGACCCAGCATCCGTTGCATCGAGAGAGCTCGAACTGAGCTGTGTTCTCTGATGAAGCAGGCCATCTGTAGGATATTGCTCCTGTCCTCCGGAAGAAAAGCTTTCACACAGGAAGTGTCCAGAAGGGTTCCTATGAACAGGAGCTTCTGGGATGGCTGCAACTGTGACTTTTTGAGGATCAGCAGGACTCCCATGGACTTGAGGAAGTCTGAGGCCATGGCTATGGCCTCCAGAGTCTCTTGCCTGGAGGGACTTGCTAGAAACCAGTCGTCCAGATATGAGAATACTTGGATTCTGTTTTTCCTTAGATGCACCGCAAGAACTGCACAGCACTTTGTAAAAACTCAAGGCGCCGAGGATAGCCCAAAAGGCAGGACACTGAATTGACAGTGTTGACCCAACGCCTTGAACCTTTGATATTTGTGGTGCTTTGGGTGTATGAGAATGTGCTGGTAGGCATCCTGCATGGCCAGTGAGGCTAGCCAAACATGTTGATGAATCAAAGTAGCAGGGTACTGAGTGATATCATCTTGAACTTTTCCTTGTGAAGGAATTTGTTTAACTTTCTGAGATCAAGAATAGGGCTCATGCTGCCAGTTTTCTTTCGGACCAGAAAGTAATGGGAGTAGAAACTTGTGTTTCGTTGATCTAGCGAAACTACTTCTACTGCCCTGTTGTGCAGAAGGCCTTGTACCTTGGAAGCAAGAAGGTCTGACTATGACGCAGACAGCCTGGGCGGCCACTTGGGAGGATGATCCAGAGGGGTTTCTGACAGATTGAGAGAGTACCCCTCATGGATTATCCTGAGGACCCATTTGTCTGATGTTATAGATTTCCACTGGTCATAAAACTGAGTCAGACATCCTCCCACTGACGAGGAAGAGTTCCCCTCAGGCAGCTGAGGTGGGACCTGGGCCAGTACTGTAACTCAGAAGGTGGCACTGGGCGCTTTTGGGCCCTGTGATTTCTGCTGCATTTTCTTTTGTGGCTGAGGGATTTGGTTTCTGTTAAAACCTCCTCTGCCTTTGCCACGAAAGGCATGGCGGTTGTGAAACTGATGCTTGTTCCCACCTCCTCGAGAGGGAGTGGGTGGAGGTCTAGCTGTGTTAATGGCAGACCTAGTCTTCTGTGTGGCCTCTAATGCCTGTTGAACCTGAGGCCCAAACAGATACATACCACAGAAAGGTAAAGCCATGACTTTTGCTGGGCGTCATTAAAAGCCCAAAGTACGCAGCCAAGAATGGTGACAGGTGCAAATGCCAGCCACCGTCGCCCTGGAAGCAGTATCGAAAGCGCCCATTGCAGCTTTAATTTTTGATTACTGGACTCGATACCTCTAGTTATGATCTGCAGTAGCTCTGAGTTAACCTCCGACTCGGGGCAGAGCTTCTCACCGTTGCTTTAGTGAATGCCAGCGAACATAATCGTACTGAGAAAAATAACCTGGTAGCTAGCAATACACATGCCCAGGATTGAGGCAGCAAAGACTCTCTTACCCAAGGTATCTATTTTGAGATTCTTGTTTATAGGACGGACTGTGGATTTCTGAGAGAGGACAGTCTTATTATTCTCTGCTAGGACCACTATGGCATCAGCAAAGGCTTGAGAGGCCAAGATGGGGTAATCCTTAGGAGGGGCATATTTCCTATCTATGGACTTGGACACAGAGGGAATAAGAGCCAGATTCTTCCACACCATCTGGGAAAGAGTCTCGAAAGAGGGCTGTACTGGACGGGTTAAATCAATAGGGATTTCCGGAACATGTAGATATTGGAGAAACCGAAGCTTCCCAGGATCGATTTCCATGGCCTGGAGAGAAAGAGTAGAATATAAATTCTTGAGCAGAGACTTAAAGGAAAGGTCTTCAACAACAGGCTCTGCAGGAGGATTGATCCCTGCCCCCAGGACAGAATCAGCACCAACATCATCACCCAGCCGAAGATCCAGATCAGGCTCAAAATCATCTCCTGACAGTCCGGGGGGAACTATATAGATAAGAATGGAATGAAAACCAGGAGGAAGAAGAGGAGGAGACAGAATCAGAGTTGAAAAGCTCTGAAAACTAAGCAGCTGTACACATCCTCGGTGTTGTTGAGAAGTGGTACCAAGTACAGAGGCAGGCGCCGACACGAAAACAGTGCTCTGATAGGCGGCTGCCTGAAAGTGCGGTACCGCACATGGTGCCGCCACACCGGCACCGAGGATGGCGGTGACAGCAGCGCCGGCACCGTACACACCGCCGACACTGCCCCAATGCTGAGGACAGCACCGTGGGGCATAATGCCACGAGAGCACTCATGACGCTGAAAGGACCTTGGTGCTGGAGAAACCAGCACCGCAGGCAGCAGCACTGCCACAAAAGTCTGTGAACTGTGATTTGAAGGTAAAGAATGAAAAATGGCAGAAGATAAAGACATCGGTGTGGACTCCTGCGCTGCAGCCATGTGAGGGGGGATAGACACCGGGGTGCGGAGTCGATGGCACCGAAGAAGGCGCCACACGACCAGGAAATCCTAATCGCCCTCCCTGCTGATCCAAAACCAACAGGCCCGAAGGCCCCGGCAGCGGACTGGCGGATTGGGCAGTGGGACAACCTCTGAACCCACTGCTCCATAAGAAGCGGCCCAATGGTTAAAATGCTTATCAGAAGCTCCCTAGAAGGAGAGGGGCTCCAATGTCAAAAGTCAGCTGCCAGAGACAGAAACCGGTGACTCCTAAAGGCGGAAACTGCCCCCTGACCCCAACAACTGGCTGTCTATTAGCAGACGTACCAGAAGGCGACATTAGAGGATGTTGTCTCTCTCGCCAGTGGACCCAAGAAGAACTCAAGGCCAAATGGTGCCGTGAATGGGACCAATTCTTTTATGCTTTTGGGACCACACAACCCCTGAGCACTGGACTGTGCATTGTCAGACCCCTCCAGAGAGGGTGGCGGACCAGACCAGGCCCGGCTGACTGAACAGCTTTCATGTGAAGTCTTCCTACTGTCATCAACCCCACTCATGGTTGACTCCGTCGATGGAGGGCTGAAGACTTCTTTTTGTACAAGTAAGAATTATATTAAAATGTAATCAGTACTTTTCAAGATAATGTACAAAATAACAGAAGTGAAAACTAAGCTGTGAGTTTGAAGTTTGACTCCCGACAGGCGAGCGATGTCGTCACTGATCCGCACTCGACAGCCGGAAAAAAGGAGTTTGGAGGGTCAACACCAAGACAGTCTATACCGCACGAGCCTGGCTCACAGTGCAGCTTCCTCGCAGCTCCATCTCGTGCGGCCCTCCTAAAAGGTTTAGCTCCCGCTGGGTCCTAGTGCCTCCAGTGTACTCCCATTAGTGTGAATGAGAGGTGGAGATTTTATGTCCAGGAAGATCTCCCTCCGATCCTGTAAGCACTCCCCAGGGTGTCTATGGCCCAGGTGCATTATTTTGCACTTCTTTGAATTAAACCTTAGTTGCCACTCCTCAGACTATTTGTCAAGCCTCCTTAGGTCCTTTCTCATTTTTTCCACACCTTCTGGAGTATCCACCCTGTTACAGATCTTGGTGTCATCTGCAAACAGGTACATCTTTCGTTCCAGCCACTGTACAATGTCACTAATGAAGACATTGAACAGGACGGGCCCAAGGACTGATCCCTGCGGTACCCCCCCCAGATTTATTTATTTATTTTATTTATTTCAGATTACCCCCTTTGAGACAAAGGCTCTTTTACATAGGTTCCACGTCAAGAACAAATAAGGGAGATACAGGGTACAAAAAACAGATAGGTAGGGATTAAAACAAACATACAGAGTAGTAATATAACATAGTCAAACAAACTGTATATACAAAAAGCATGAGGGCGTCCAACATGTACAAGTAACGTTTTTTGAAAGTTGCATAAGATTATACCCGTAGGTGCAGCCAGAGGCATTGTCAAGCAGGATGCTATGTCTGGGGCAAGAACCTACTGCCCAGGTTCACAGCAGTGGCAGGAAGGAAAGACAGGAAGCGATCACCACCAGGTGGGTTGATTGAGAGAGAGGAGGGTAGAGTAAGAGGGTAGGTAGGTTAAGTAGCAGCAGAAAGCAAAGGGAGGTACATATGCAGGTTTATAGTTGTGGCTGGGTAGATTGCACACCTTTACCACCGCCCTCTGTCTCCTGTCTGTTAGCCAGTTCCAAATCCAGTTCACCACCTTGTCTCCCATGCCCAAAGTACCCATCATGTTATTAAGCCTCTTACGTGGGATGGTGGGATGGAGCAACACTGGACCAAGGACCGAGCAATGTGGCACTCCACTGGTTACATCTCTTGGAGTTGAGAGTTCCCCTCCCACCACTACTCTCTGCTGCCTGTCTGGAGCCAATTTTTTACCTAGTCCACTAATTTCTCCCCTACCTTGTAACTCAATTTGCTAAGCAGCCTCCATTGTGATGCAGAATCAAAGGCCTTGCTAAAGTCCAGGTACACGCATCCACTGCTTGGCCCCTGTCCAATGCCCTGGTCACCAAGTTGTAAAGTCAACCAGGTTTGTTTGGCAGGATCAGCCTGAGAGCAAACCCATGCTGTCTGTCGTCCTGGAGTCTGTTCACCACCAGAAAGGTTAGTAACCTTTCCTTCAATATTGTCTCCATCAGCTTCCCCACAATAGACGTAAGACTGACCGGTCTATAGTATATAGTTCATCCTTTGGTCCACTTTTGTGTAGAGGCACCACATGTGCCATCTTCCAGTCCTGTAACACACATCCAGTCCCCAGAAAAGTTGAATAGGTCCACAAGTAGCTCTGTCAGGACCTCTGCCAACTTCTTCAGAACCCTAGGGTGTATGCTGTCTGGTCCGGGTGCCTTATCAACCCGCAGGGCTCTTAGTCCCTCCAACACACTGCTGACCAGGATCTCCCCATCTGATAAATCCACCTCTCCTGTGCCCACCTTTCCCACCCCCTGTGGTATTGATCCTTGCTTCTCCTTGGTAGACACAGAGCAGAAATATTCATTGCCTGCTCGTCCCCCTTTTCTGCCCACCCTGCACCCTTCTTTATTCTTACTATTTGGTCTTTGCAGTTCATTCTGTCCCTTATATACTTAAAGAACTCCTTATCCCCTCCCTAATGCCCTGTGTAAGCCTTAGCTCCCTTGAAGCCTTGGCTGCCCTGACTGCTTTGCTCGCTTCCTTAGATCTCTTCTGATATTCCTCCTTATCCACCCCCCTTTTGGATCTCCACCATTTTCTGAAGGCTGCCCTCCTTTCCCTCACCTTTGCCAAACCTCCCTGTTGAACAAAGCATTCTGCCTCTGAAATGCATGGTTATGACAGGCAATAGATGCTGGAATAGCTCTGTTAAGGGACCTGGAAATGCAATCTCAGTTTCCTGGCAGCAGCTGCCCCTCAGGTCAGAGGAAGGTCAAACATTTTTAAAAGAAATCCAGTCTCTCTCACTATTCTATGTGATCCTTTCATTAATACTGGCATTTTAAATTTCACAAAATCACATCACAAAAACATATATAACAGAATTATATCTACAAATATTACATAGCTGGGTCCATTCTCGCAACATCCCTTCCTCCTTAGACTGAATCTGTGGGAACACGCCCCCTAATGCATGGTAAGGTTTTCACAAATTCTGTTACTGTTCTAACTGGCGAGATAGGCAGTCTGTGTTGGTGTTGGCTAACTCTGCTCTGTGCATAATGGTTATATCATAGGCCTGTAGGGCAATACTCCATCTTAAGAGACGACCATTTGTCTTACCCATCTGATTCAACCACACCAGGATATTGTGATCGGTTTGTACCTCGAAGCGTCCCCTATAAAGGTATGGCTCTAATTTCTTCATTGCCCATACAGCGCAAGGCATTCCTTTTCAACTGTGAAATAGGCCTGTTCTCGGGAAAGCAACTTTTTGCTCAGGTATGCTATTGGGTGATCCTTTCCTGATTAGATATCTGGCTGAGGACTGCTCCAATCTCCACATCCGAGGCATCTGTCTGGACTACAAATTGCTTAGAATAATCTGGACTAGCCAACATGGGGCACTGCACAATGTCTCTGCTAGTGGTATGAAGGCTTGTTCACAGGCTGGATCCCAGTTTACTTTTTTGGGCTTTCTTTACTTTAGCAGGCAAGATAGGGGAGCTGCCGAGGTACTGTAATTTGGAACAAACTTTCGATTGTACCCTGCAGTAACTAAGAAGCTCCTAACCTACTTCTGGGTTTCAGGCATAGGCCATGCCTCTATGGCCTCAATATTTGCTTTATTAGGGCAAAGCTGCCCCCACCCCACTACATGACCTAGGTATACCACCTCCGCCATAGCCACCTGGCACTTTTCAGCCTTTATAGTGAACCCTGCCCTCTGTATCCTGCCCAACACTTTCTTCAGTTGGGATAGGTGTTGTGATGTAGCCAGCTGGTTATGATTGTTCTATGATATTTGTAATATAGCATGTGGTATGTGAGTGTCTCTCATGAGACATCCTGTGCTATGGGTGCCCTCCCACCAGGTTTTAGTGGAAATAACAGGATATATAAACCTGAAACCAGGAGGTAATTAAAAGACTAGAGAGACTTAATTAAGGGACTCCTGTTTTCCTATCTTAATTAGAACTGACCCAGCTGCCAGGATATAGGGCTCGTAAACTTTTATGATGTCTTAGAGGAAAAAAAAAACAAGTTATATCACTATGATGCTAAAAGTCATAAAATCCTTTGATGTGCCCTGGGAAGAGAAACTGCTTGAGGTCAAAGAGGGGATGTTAATTAAAGACTGTCATAATTTGGGAAATTAGTTTTTGCTGATGTTACAGTATTTAAAATATCTCCTAACAGGAAGATCATTTTTTGTATATTTTTTATATTCTAAAGGGAGGAGCTAGATGACATCATAGAAGGGGTGTGGAAACACAGAGTTAAACTGTATATTCTGTGTTTGAACTGAGTGACATACATTATCTTTTTGGGCTCTTAAGAAACAAGATCTCTGATCTAACTTAAGCACTATAGAGGTAATACATTAGATAGAAAAAGTCTAACTGTATTGTGGTAGGAGTTTATGTTTTGTACTTTAACCTTGTTCTTTAAGTGATTGTATGCTTTTTGATATAATGTTCTGTGTTTACATTTTACATATTTTATCCATTTAGTAAAATATTATTTTGAAAGACTGCTGGTGTGTCTTCAAAGTTCTTTTGCATGTGACTGATAGAGGGTTAAGACTGACAAAAACTGTTCATAAGCTTGATGGTGTTACTAAACTGGGAAATGGTAAGAATATACCTAAGGTCTTTTATAGAGTTTAAGGGTTCATTTTGGATACCTGGTTAGGAGCTCTAGGCTAAAGATATCTGGCATCCCCAAGAGCAGATGATCTCAGCCTGTACATTTGGGCAAGCTAGCATAAGGTTCACAGTTTGAAACCCCTAGAACTTGAAACCAAAGATGATTCAGACCCACAAGCAGACAGTAGGGTTACCCTGTCTGTTACCTATTCACAATACTGCACTTGGAGGTTGGCGTGTGGAAGCAGAGGGCCTGACCTGCTGAGTGTGTTTGTGACAGGTGTTCCTTCCAGCTGGCACTGAAGATGGCAATATCATCAAGATAAGCCACTGTGTAATCTTCAGTACCATGTAACACCTGGTTAACCAACCATTGGAAGGTGGCAGGGTGTTCTTCATTACAAAAGGCATTACCCAGAACTCAAATAATCCTACTGGAGATGATGGCGATCTCTCTTTAGCTCTGGCAGTTAACGCACCTGCCAGTACCCTTCTGTCAATGCAGTGGTGGGAAGGTATGCGCCTCCCAACCTGTCCAGTAGTTGACCGTCCATGACATTGGGTGGGCATTGGACTTTGTGACTGTGTTCAGTCCATGAGAGTCCACAGAAGTGAGTAGAGCCATCCAGCTTGGGAGCGAGGACTACAGGTGAGGCCTTGGGACTGTGGGATTTCTGGATTACCCCTAAATCCAGCAGTTCTTTCACTTCTCCTAATGTCCTTTAGGACGGCCTCAGACACCCAGTAGGCTGTCCGACGGATGGGTGCTTGCGTCTCTGTATCTATGTCATGCGTCATTAAGGGGGTACATCCTGGCTTGGCAGGAAACAAAGGGGCGAAGTCCTCTAAAACCCCTCACTTCCTGGGTCTGCTCTGGGGTCAACTGGGGCAACAGCTTGATGGTCTCCACTTAGGACTCCTGCTAGTTTTCCTCAAGCAAGTCCAGGATGGGGTCTTCTTCATCCATCCCCTCCCCAGGACTGCATACTGCAAATACCATGTCAGCATTATTTTCATATGGCTTCATCATGTTGACACGGTCTGACTATGACTATGTCTCCTGTCAGGCAGTTCCACTATATAATTTACGTCATTTACCTGTAAGACTACCTTGTATGGTCCCGTCCACTCAGCCTACAGCTTGTCCTTCCAGACTGGGATTAGGACCATGACTTCCTGACCTGCACTGTAACTGCGAGCTCTGGTTCCACGATTGTACCAGACTTTTTGTTTCTGCTGGACAGCTGACAGGTTGCTTTGGGCCACCCCATAAGCTCCTTCAGCTTCTTGTCGTAGAAGTACAGGTCAGGAAGCATAGGAAAACCAGGAGCAGTTTTAAAATTTGCAATGAGTTTTATTATTAGTAATAGCAAAATAAAAATTTGTTTAGTAAACTATTTACAAAGGCAGTACAAACAGAGAAAATAAAGTCCTTTTTTTGAGTGTTTTATTTTAATGTTATGTTTTAGTCTTTGTTTTTTGCACCAGCATTGCTGCTTTTTTATAAGTCTGCGCCTGGGAAACTTGTTAAGAAACAGCATGCTTTTTACACAATGTTTTGGTAAGTTTTAATGTTTTGCAGTTTTGACGAGGTGCAGCAAAATGAACATAGTGACCCAGAACTGACCTTTGTTTACAGCTATGTAAAAGGCTTAAAAACTGCATTTTAGGTTAACTTTCTGAGTTTTAAATAGTTTTTGCAATCATTTTAACAGTATAACTATATACAGTTTTAAACAAAGGGTTTTAGTCTTAGTGACATTTTTATATAAAGATTTACATATATTTTTTATAACTGCAGATATGCAAGGGGGCAGAAGAAAAAATTACTCACCGCAACCTCCGCTCTAATGGTACTCCCCCTCTAGCTGTTCCTAGGGTATCCACCAACATGGATAGCAGAGCTTGGTCTGCAGCTGCCCCTTTGCAGTGGAACAAACTACTGGCTGAACTCCGTTCCCTTGACACACACTCCAGTTTCAAGTCCCGCCTTAAAGTCTGGTTCCTGGCAAACTCATCCTGCGCTGCTCCTAGGGTCTGACACCAACAAAACTAGTCAACTCCCCAGCCCAGAGGTTACCCACCTACCACACCAGTCAACTCCCCACCTACAACTGTTATATTGTATTTTTCACAGTAATATTTGACTTCCTTGCCTGTACATATTGTATATATATTTTTTACTGAGTATTCTGTGTATTACTTGCTCATTGTACGATGCAGTCTCACATTGTACACTGTGCCTACGATTTGTTTTGTACCAAATCTCCTCATGTCTGATATTGAAACCTTGTATTCACTGTTCTCAAATGGACCTATGCATCAAACCTGTATACTGTGCTTACTATTGTTGCTTGTATCAAATCTGTTTCATATGTATTACTGTTACCTTGTAATCCACTGTCACCCTGCGCCATGTGTTATGGCTCGGGTCATGCCTGAAAATGGTCCCTGGGATCAGTGCACTCACCCGGTTATCAAAGTCATAAATAAATAGAACAGCCTACAGGCAACAAATTTTTGGGTCCCAAAATGACTCGAGTAGAGAACCCAAAAAAATAACCAGGTAGTAGACCAAAATATAACTACAAAAACAACTTAACTAAAAACCCACTCCCCTTCTAAAAGGGAGGCGTGCCAAGTATACCCCTGAGGTGTAACACCGTACCTGCCATCCCACTTCCCAAAAACAGGTTCTGAGAGGGAGGCAGGGAGGAGAATCAGAATACAGCAAGACTCGTTAGAAGAAACACAATTACTAAGGTGAGTATTTTTTCTTCAAACAACATGAAGTCTTGCTGTATTCTGAAATATGCAGACTACCAAGTAGTACCTCCCAGGAGGAGGTACCGCAACTATTTTGGGAATAAGCTCTGCAGTACTGTTGACCAAACCTAGCATCACTCCTAGCCTGGATATCCAGAGAGTAATGCTTGGTAAATGTATGGACTGTTTCCCAGGTGGCTGCTTTGCATATTTCTAACAAAGGTATATCTCTAGCCGCAGCTAGAGAAGCAGCTGTACCCCTAGTTGAATGAGCCTTCAGGCATGGGGGGTATTTTGCCTAGCTTTTCATAGCAGAATTGTATACAAGAGACAATCCACCTGGCAATAGTTCTCTTAGTAGCAGGTTTACCCTTTCCCACTTCACCATAGTGAGAAACAACTGAGAACAGTCAAACCTAAGTGCCTTAGTATGCTCAGTGTAGTAGCTAAGGCCCTCTTAACATCCAAATTGTGTAACCTTCTTTCTCCTGAAGAAGAGTGATCAGTGAAGAACACAGGAAGAGACATGGACTGGTTCAGATGGAAATCTGAGACTACTTTGAGTAAGAACCTCCTATTGGTTCTATGGACCACCTTATCTCTATGGAATGAGATAAAGTCCGGCTCCACTGACAGAGCTTGTAACTCACTAATCGCCTGGCAGATGAGATAGCTACCAGGAACACAGTTTTCCAGGTCAAGTACTTAAGTTCTGCTGAATCCAGTGGCTCAAAGGGGTTGTATAAGCTGAGCAATGCAGACATTAAGATCTCAAGCAGGGTAGGATCCTTAAAGGAAGGGTTGGTGAAGCAAACCTTTAAAGAACTTACAGAAAACAGGGTGAGATGCAAGGGAGGAAGCCTTCCCCACTGACAGAAAAGCAGAGACAGCTGATAAGTGCATTTTCAGAGTGGCTGGCCCGAGACCTAGGCCATTGAGATGAACCATATAATCCAGAACAGTAGCCAGATCAGCAGTGTCTGGTAAGACATCCTTACTGGAGCACCAGATGCTGAATCTCTTCCATTCAGAATTATAAGTTTTTCTGGTGGCAGGTTTTCAAGAGGCTTTAAGAATATCCAGAACCCCCTGAGACAGGTGTCGACTTGCATACTCTAACTCTTCAAGAGCCATGCCTTGAGGTTGAGAGACTGAAGATTGGGTACCAGATTCTCCCCTGAGAAGGGGTTAACAGGTTGTGCCACTTGAGAAGAGATAGGAGAAGATGGACTGATAGGGACATCAACAGGGGATACCAAGGCTGTCTGGCCCAGTCTGGTGCAATCATGATCACCTTGCACGGTTGTGACCTGATCTTGACCAGGACCGTGAATAACAGGGGAAAGGGGGGAAAGGCATAAAGGAATTTGCTCCCCCAATCCAGAACCAGAGCAGCCAGGGGAATTGTGCCCATGACTGGAGGTCTGCAACAGAAGAGAGGAAGTTGATGATTGTCCGGGGCTGCAAAGAGATCTATCTCTGGAGTGCCCCACCTTGAGAAGACTACTTTCAAAATGAAGGGGTCCAGGGCCCATTCATGATGGCCCTGAGAGATCCTGCTCAGGGCATCTGCTAGCACATTGTCCTTCCCTGGTAGATGGACTGCTTCCAGAGATGCCTGCAGGGCATAAATCAGAGACCAAATTTTCATGGCTTCCGTGCACAAGGCTGTAGAAAGAGTGCCTACCTGCTTGTTGATGTACCACATGGTGGTGGTATTGTCTGTCTTGACCTGAGCCACCTTGCTCCTTACTGAATCCGAGAAAGCTTGGAGAGCCAGGAATACTACCCTGAGCTCCAGAAGATTGATATGAAGAAGAGACTCCTGAGGGGACCACACTCCCTGTGCTGTGAGGGTACCTAAGTGAGTCCCCCAGCCCAGGAGAGAAGCATCTGTGGTTAGCACCACTGAATGAGTCTGACTGATGAATGGGACTCCTTGCCTGAGACTGTCCTGATCCAACCACCATTGGAGAGCTTGGATCAGAGTCTGAATCACTGGAATCAATTTGTTAAAGGATCTTTTCTGGGACCAAAAGGACCTTAGATGAAACTGAATGTCCCTCATCTGAAATCTGGCTCCCTGTACCACCGCAGTGGAAGCTGCCATATGTCCCAGGAGCTGAAGAAAATGTCTTGCTGGTCGAGACACCAGAAGGCGGAAGGAAGAAGCCAGGTCTGTAAGGGCCTTTACCCTTGCTAGAGGAAGAAAAGCCTTTGCTGGGACAGTATCCAACTCTATCACTATGAAGGACAGGAGTTGTACTGGTTCGAGAAATGATTTTGGTAGATCGAGGAGAAATCCCAGGAAAGTGAGCAATTGTGTCACTTGGAGGTCTGACTTGACTTGGTCTGGGGACTGTCCCACAATGAGCCAGTCATCCAGGTATGGAAAAATTGAGATGTTCTGTCTCCTGAGAAAGGTCACTACTACTGCTAGGCATTTTGTGAACACCCTTGGAGCTGATGTCAGCCTGAAGGGCATTGCTCTGAACTGATAACAGCCTGAAGGCAATTCGAACCTGAGGTACTTTCTGTGGGAGCACCTGATGGGAATGTAAAATAGGCATCCTGGAGGTCCAGGAAGCTAACCAATCCTGGCCTCAGAGAGGAAAATACTCCCAGAGTCACCATTTTGAATCTTGGTTTGACAAGGTGCTTGTTCAGGTATCTTAGGTCTAGGATGGGCGTCACTCCCCAGTCTTTTTGGGGTAAGGAAGTATCTGGAATACAGACCCTTGCCCTGTGTGGAGTAGGAACTCTATGGCTCTGAGAGCCAGCAGAGAGAAACCTCTGCCTCTAGGGCAATGGTTTCGGAGGTGTTTGCAGGTGGAAAAGATCTGACCCTCAGTTTTGGAAATTTTTTGAAGCTGAGGGCCAATCCCTGACTTACTACCTCCAGGACCCACTTGTCTGAGGTAACACACTTCCAGGCCTGGAAGTAGTAAGCCAGCCTGCCCCTACTGGAATAGGGGAGTCGACCCGGGCTGATACATCAGGGTTTCTGCTTGGCAGAAGCCTTAGATTGGGAGGAGGATGCAGCCCTGCTCATCCCCCTTCTGACTCTCCCTCTGAAGAACCCCCTCTGAAGAAAAGGAGAGGAGGCCTGTGCCTGGTAGAAAGGCTTGTAAAAAGGCCTGCCTCTGCCCCTAGACTGCTGCTCCTGAGGAGTTGTCTGCCTTTCCTTGGCCTGTGCACTCCTGTAGGTGGTCCTGTATTCATCCATCTTTTTCATGTAATTCTCTGTCTGCTCCCCAAACAGAGAATTACCCACCACAGGGAAATCCACTGCCTTAGCCTGAGTGTCCTGTGAGAGGCTAGTACATCTGAGCCAAGCAAATCTCCGAAGAGACACAGATGTAGCCATGACTCGTGATGACACATCATTTGAGTCCACAGCAGCATGAAACTGGATCTTAGATGCCTCAATCCCATCACCAGCCACCTCCTCCAGCTCCTTGGCTAGCTGGGGGGGAAGCCTGTTTAGCCAGTTCCAGAACAGTATCCCATCTGGACTTGTGGTATCTGGCTGTGTACGCATATACAGCAGTTTGCCTACCTGAGTCCCAAGGAGGATGCCAAGTACTGTTTTTTAGCCACAGCATCCACCTTCCTAGAGTCTTTATCTGGGGTGTGTGAAGCCAAAGGTATATTAGCCTTGTCACAGGCTGCAGCCTGAAAGACCCCAACATGGCTGCATTGCTGGAAAAGAACTCCGTACCTGAACCTGACAGCATATACCTCCTGTCCTTTCTCTTGTCCACTGGAGGTAAGAATTTGGTGTTTTGAGAATTTTTGCGTCTGTTTCCCAAAAGATTTATGGAGGAATAGACAGTCTTTTGGACTCTGGATGTCCATTATTTCTACAAAGTCAGGCTCCTCTTGTTCCTCAACAGCTTCATCCAGAGGGAGCTGGAGGGTCTCTGCCACTTTTGTAAAACAAATAGTGGGATGGGGACTCATAAATCCTGGGAGGAAACATTAGAAGGCCTGTCTGAGGAGATGTCCAGTTCAAAGGGCTCATCAGACTTTCCACACCATCATTGCCATCGTCATCATTGCCGTACCCTTCCTCCCCTCAAATCCAGTTCATAATACTCATCCGGACAATATTCTGGAACCGGAGGAACCGACCGAACCGGACGCCTACCAAGAGGCACCAGATCGGACGGAACCGGATGGAGCGATTCTACAATACTTATCGCTCTGGCTATCTCTTCGGTGGTTGGACGTTGTGGTTCTGGATCCGAACCGGCAAATTTTCTCTCTTTCTTTGACAGAACTGACCCCTCAGGATTGGCTCTCCTTTTGCCCGAGGGAGTATCGCCCAGGTCAGCGGGCACTCCCTCAGGTTCGGTCGGAACCAAACCGGGCTGGCCATCCAGATCAGCAGACTTCTTGGCCTCCTCTTCCCTAAGCCTACCCAATCTCTTATCGAGGGTGGCCTTCACAAAATTCTTACAGATTTGGCAGTCTGAATCAAGGTGGTCAAACCCTAGACAATAAACACAGGTGGTGTGAGGGTCTGCCTTAGCAAAGGCACCCCCCACCCTCACTACAGTGTTGAAACCCAGTGGGGCCATTTTTTTATTGGGTTTCTCAGATGTAGCCATCCTAACCACTTACCCTTTATCAGCTTAAAAGCCGGGCAAGACCCCCCCCCCCATAGGTTACCAACTGTGTTATGGGCTGTGGAAAGAAATGTCTAAAATTAAGTTTTTTTGAAACCGATAGGGACCTCACACTAAGAAATTAAAGAAATAAAATAAACCAACACAATCGGTTCCTAACTGGACCGATTGACAGATTTTACAAGTTCCACACAGAAATAAATAATAATTAAACTAAAGTCCACTACCTACAGCACTTATTGTACTGCAGACAGGGATCTGAACTGAAAAATAAAGACTAAAAATGGTATAAAACCGACGTTTTACTAGGACCGAACTGACGAGCGAAGTAGCAATCTTCGGAGCGACTGTTCAGTTAGGCAGAGTAAAGAATCTGACAGTTACACTTTGAAGTGCTGCAGACAGATGTTTGAACTGAGCTCGAGCCCAAAGTTCTATGCTCTGGCATAGAGTTAACTCTTTCCTCTCCGGAGCAGTTCAAGTGCTGGGGCTAACTGCATATGTCAGAATACAGCAAGACTTCATGTTGTTTGAAAAGACAGAAATAGCAAAGGAAACTATCAGTGTGATTAGTTTTTAGGTCTTACAAGAAAATTTGGTTGCGTAACCAGACAGACAAGAGACAGAAAAGAAGAGGATAGAACAAACCCTTGCGTTTCAACTTTTTTTACATAATAAATGGGGCAGGGCCTTATTTAACTTTGTCACATAGCTTTTTTTTAAAGAGGGAACCTGTTTTACAAAAACAGGTTTTCAAAACATTTTATTCAATTTTTGTCTAACATTAGCATATAACCTTCACAGTTTAGTGCATGTGCAGCATAGTAAACAGAGAAGTTTTAACTTACATTTTTTTAACCTTCGAAATTTTAAATTTTTTATTTTTATTTTGACAGAAAATTAGCACTGACATTTTTTTTAGATTTGTGCTTTACTTAAAATTTAAATGGCTATATTGCCAGGCACCACCGTGTGATTTTAGAATTTTATTTTTATTTGGTTAAGCCAACAGAGAGGATTGTGATTTGTTATAAGTACAAAGTCAGCTTTTAGTAAGTAAAACTTAAGGGACTTTATGGCCTACTTTGCTGCAAGGTATTTTTTTAATGGTGGAGTACTGTTTTTTTTTTTTTTGTCATGCAACTTTTTTATGTATAGAACAGGATGTTTTCTTTTAATTTATATGCTGACTTAAGATTGCACCTAGCCTACCTTTGATGCATTAGTTTGTAATAGAAACTGTTTTTTATTAAGTTTGGGCTTTTTTAAAACAGGGGCTGAACATAATGCAGCCTATAATGGTCTTAGTCACACTTTGAGTCTGTTTTATATTATTTGGGAACCATTTTTTTTTTGTGAGTTTAGTGAGGAGTTGCTAACTTGGCAAAGCAGGAATACATTTTTGATAATAACCAGCCAGCCTTAAAAATGACCTGACATGATTTTGGTTTGGGAGACTGGGCTGTTAGCTACAACTATTATTTGAAATCCTTTAGCATGACATTTTTATTTTTCAAAACATAGCCCAAATATTTGTTTTTGCACGCCAATGCACACTTGGTAGGATTGTCAGACCTGCCTTTTTGATTGATTGGATAACTGCTTGTTGGTGTTTTAGGTGGCTTTTTTAGTTTGGAATGTACACCACAACATTATCTAGGTATGCAGCACAGTAACCACTGTTAAGGGATAAAATTAAAATTACATTTATGTACCACTGGAATCTAGCTGGCACACCATGTAAACCAAATGGCATGGTGGTGAACTGACACAATCCAATAGGGGTGGCAAATGCAGTTTTGTCTTTAGATTTTTTAGCTAGGGGGATTTGCCAGTAACCCTTGGTGAGATCAAGGGTACTGATATACTTAACACTTTTTGGTCTCTCCACCAAATTATTTATTTTGGGCATAGGATAACTCTCAAATTTTGACACTTGATTCAAGCTTTTTAAAAATTAAGAGAGATTTCACACACCCTTTTTTTTTCGCTTACAATCGCCATTGGTGATCAAGCACTTTTTGACTTTTTTATGATACTCAATTGTTTTATGTTTTGTATTTTTTTAACCATGTCAGCTCTTAACCATTCTGGTAATATGTCTTTTGCCTAATAGGGCAAGCATTTTTTGTTACAGTTACATGCTTGACCCCTTTTGCTTTGCCTAGTACTGTGGAAAAGGTACTGTTAAATGTCTTTAGCAAGTTACAAATTTTTGCGGTTCATTTAGAGGTTAAGGAAACATTTACCTTTACAGCATTAGCAGTTACAGTTTGTTTTAGTCTGTTATAAGCTACATTAATATTTTTTTATTAGTTTTTGGTAAAACTAGCAAACCAGCTTTTGGTGTTTTTTAACTTATATTTTGAGGAGGTTAGCATAGTATATCTTAGTGGGATTTTTTATCAGAGATCTTAATCTTATAATTAACTGTGCCATTACGTCTAAGCACTATATAAGGCATTTTGCACTTTATTAACAGTACTTTTTTGTAGTGGATAACAGTAGCAAGAGCTTTTCACCTGGCTCAAAAAAGTACAGTTACGTAAGAACTTACCGTAACAGTAGATCTTCGAGAGAGGCTCTTGCAGTAGGTAATTACATATAGGACTGACGATGGCAGGACCCCACGGAAAAATTTCTAGCTAGCAGTCCCTGGCAAGGGACTGCCCCCACGTCAGGTGACCGGCATTGGATGACGTCGGTATAAAGGGGTGGTCCCGGACGCCTGCCTTCCAGTTCTTTCCCGCCACAGGCCTAAAGAGGCCGGACAAGAGAGAAGCGGATATTTCCCGAAATGGAAAAGAAGCTTAAAAAGCCTAGGGGGATGGAGGGCGGGAAGGTATTACCCACTGCAAGAGCCTCTCCTGAAGATCTACTGTTACGGTAAGTTCTTACGTAACTGTACTACAGTATCTTACTTCGAGAGGGCTCTTGCAGTAGGTAATTACATATAGGACTGAATCCCAAGCAGTCTGGAACAAAGAAAGGCACCGGGAGGAGAAACTACTCCAAGAAGTAGCTCTAGCCATGCAAACCTCAAGACAGGAGGCCTTACCAAACGCTAGCCCAAAACCTGCTCACGTGAGGAGGCAATATCCAAACTGTAGTGTTTCATAACGGTATGAACGGAAGTCCAGGTGGCGGCAGCGCATATGTCTGCCGCAGACACATTCTTGAAACAAGCTGCAGAGGCAGCTACTCCTCTTGTGGAGTGGCCTCTGACTTGACCCGGGAGGGTCTTGTGGTACTTGTCATAACAGAAAGTGATGCAATGAGCCAACCACTTAGACAGGCATTGCTTGGAAACAGCATTGCCTTCCCTTTTGTGAGCAAAAGAGACAAACAACTGATCAGTCTTTCTGAGATCCTTCGTCCTGTTGGTGTAGTATCTCAGAATCCCGTGAACATTCATAGTATGGAGTAAATATTCCCCTTGATTACAGTACTGCGTAAAAAAGGCAGGTAGCTCTATGGACTGATTTAAGGTAGACTCTGCTACACTTAAGGTAGAAACTTAGGATTCGAAGAGCAACTCGTTCCTTGTGAAAAATCAAATAGGGGATTTTACACATCAGGGCCTGGAGCTTGTAGATTCTTCACGCCGAAGTAATGGCCACCAAGAAGAGCGTCTTCCACGAAAGAAACTTCAAATCTGCAGAAGCTGCAGATTCGAAGGAAGGAAGGGTAAGTTTCTCAAGAACAAAATTCAAGTCCCAAGGGGGAGGCAGGAGAATGGATGGGGGGGCCTCAGATGGAGGACCCCTCGGAGAAAGGTCTTAGAGACCTCCAGTTGAGTTAAAGTTTTGTCTGCGAAGGGAACATGATAGGCTGAGATGGCCGCCATGTGTACCTTCAAAGAGGAATGGCTGAGACCCAGGTCGAACAGATGACGTAAATACACCAGCAGGAACCCCGCTGAACAGGAGAAAGGCTCCACATTCTTGGAGGCTGCCCAAATAGAGAATCTCTTCCACTTCAAGGCATAAGCAGACCTGGTGGGAGGTTTTCTGGCCTCCACTAAAATCTCCAAATCTTTGGAGATACACCAAAACAAGATTGGACTAGGTCTGCAGGAGCCATGCATGCAGTTGAAGGGATTTGAGGCCTGGATGGACCAGGGTCCCCTGATCCTGGGTCAACAAACCTCGAGATAGAGGAAGAGGAAGAGGAGGATCCTCTGCATATTGTTGTAGAAGAGAGAACCAGATTTGCCTGGGCTGGAAAGGAGCGATCAGAATCATTCTTGCTCCTTCTGAGGCTAGTTTCTGTAAGACTCGTGGGATCAGAGGAATTGGGGGAAAAGCATAGACGAATCTGTCCTTCCAGTCTAGAGACAGAGCGTCATTCCAGAAAGCGCCTTGCTCTGGAACGAGTGAGCAAAAGGTGGGAAGTTTTGCATTTTGGGGGGGATGCAAACAGGTCTACCTGCGGAGTTCCCCAAAGCTGAAAGATATCGTCTAGTATCCCTTGGTCCAGTTCCCACTCGTGAGCCAGAGCAGAAGAGTGGCTTAGCTTGTCTGCCAGTGTGTTGTCGACTCCTGGAACATGGATTGCCGTTAGGTGAAGGTCGTGTTGTGTTGCCCAATCCCAAACCCTCATTGCCTCCCTGCATAAAGGGTAGGACTGAGTTTCTCCCTGCTTGTTGATGTACCACACTATGCACATGTTGTCCGTCTGGACGGCTAGGTGGCCGGGAAGAATGTACTGGTGAAGGGCTTGGAGAGCATACAACACTGCCTGAAGCTCGAGCACATTGATGTGGAGAGCTTGTTCTAGCCTGGACCAGGAGCCCTGGGTCCGATGAGGGCCTAGATGGGTTCCCCAACCTTCGCCTGATGCATCTGTAGTCAGAGTCTGAGAGGGGGGAGGATGAAAGAAAGGGACCCCCCGAAAAAGATTCTCTTGAACCATCCACCATTGCAAGTCTTGCATCATCGGTGATGAGATCAGAACTAATTGATCTAGGTCATCCACTAGTTGATCCCACTGAGAGCGAAGAGTCCACTGAGAGATCTTCATGTGGAGTCAAGCTCGGGGAACTGTCGAAATAGCAGCTGCCATGAGCCCGAGAACGCGGAGGACTGACCTTGCCGAGACCCTCCTGCGTTCGTATAGCAGAGAAATCTGGGCCTGAAGAGAGGCCGCCCTGTCCGGAGGCAGGAAGGCCTTGCTTATGGTCGTATCGAGGATCGCCCCGATGAACTGTAGCCTCTGGGAAGGGTCCAGATGAGACTTGGAATAGTTGATGGTGATACCGAGGCAAGCGAAAACCTGCTGGGTAAGGGAGAGGAAATGCAGGAGTTCCTCCCTGGACGAGGCCACCAGGAGCCAGTCGTCCAGGTAAGGGAACACCTGTACTCCCATGGTACGCAGGTGGGCCGCCACCACTGCCAGGCATTTGGTAAATACTCGGGGGCGAGGATAGCACAAAGGGCGCCCTGAATTGGTAGTGGTCCCCTGAAAGCAAAACGAAGGTATCTGCAATGAGAGGGGTGAATGGGAATGTGCAGATAGGCATCCTGCATATCCAGGGCACAAAGCCATTGACCTGGCCGAAGGAAGGGCAGAAGACTCTGCAGAGAGAGCATCCTGAACCTTTTGTATTCTACATAAAGATTCAGGGAACTGAGATCTAAAATCGGTCTGAGATCTCCTGTCTTCTTTGGGACCAGGAAGAAACGGGAATAGTAACTTGTCCCCTGAAGATGAAGGGGGATGGGCCCTATCGCTTGCTTCATAAGAAGAGCCGAGATTTCTTCCCGGACCAAAGGAAGGTGTTCCCTTGAATACGACGACTTCAGAGGGGGGTGGCGGGTGGTTTCTTAAGAAACTCTATGGAGTGTCCTTCCGCTATAAGCTGGAGCACCCAAGAATCCGTGGTTATCCTCTCCCATCCCGGAAGGTGAAGGGAAAACCTCCCTCCTACCTGTTCCTCCGGGAAGTCCAGAGGCAGTGGGAGAGGAAAGGAGTAAGGTGGTGTGGGGCAGCGCCGCAGCTGAAGCACCCGCTGCTTTTTTGGGCGGAGGGGGCTTAGCAGCCGCAGGGGCCCGACGTTTGGTGGCCCGCCTTCCCTGTGGTTTCGCCTTCGGCCGATTCCGTCTACGAAAGGGACGGCGCTGCTGCTGATGGGGACGGTACATGGAATCCACTGATTTCAGAGCCATCCCCTTCTCCTGCAAATCTGTGATGATGTCCTTGAAATCACCCCCAAAGCACCCCACCCCCGAAAGGTGCCTTCTGAATAGCGGATTGCACCTCCAGGACCAAACCTGACACGCGGAGCCAGGCATGACGCCGTAGGCCCACGGCGAAAGCAGAGCTCTGCTCGGCAGTGTCTACTGCGTCATATGTCACCCGCAGGATGTGGTGACTGGCCGAACAAGCAGAGCAGACGAGATCAGCCAACTCCTGTTTGACTTAGGAGTCAGGCAAGAAGTCCAGCCTGGCTTCCACCTGAGTAAGGACGGCCTTCTGGTAGTCCCCCATGTGCCCGACGTAGTTCAGGGCCCGAATCCCCAGTGTGGAGGAAGCATAAATCTTTCTTCTGTACTGGTCCAGAAGGTGAGATTCCTTATCAGGAGGGGACGAGCTAAGATGCTTTGGGTTCGCCGACCTGCCATGAGTGCGCTAATCACGACCGAGTTCGCACGAGGTGAGAGTTTGAAAAGTCAACACCTCTGGAGCCTGATATAGCCTGTTGACTGCCTTGGAAGTGGGGTAATGCCGATGGCTGTTTCCAAATCGTGGTCACAAGGTCAGCGTGAGGCTCTATCCAGGGTGGCACTAGTGTAGGAGCTGTCACGGGCAGATCCAGATGTTCGGCGAGTTTCAGTCGCTGAGGATCTGGTTCCAAAGAGTGCCACTGATGAACCTCCTGGATTTTTCTAAGCAACTCCGTAAAAGAAGGATCCTCCAGAGGAGACTTCGGAGGAGTCCTCAGCCGGGGCTTCGACGGAGAGCGGGGCGTCTCTCTCAGAGCATCTGTCGGGAAGAGTCTGAGGAATCCGAGTGAAGAGGAAGAAGAAGAAGAATAAGACTCCTTACCCGACCGGGGAGGAATGGGTCCTGGGTAGCACCGCGGCAGCGTGTCCTGCCCCTCCCTGGATCCAGCATAAGAACCCTGGAATCTGGAGGTGGGAGGGAGTGTGCCGCCTGGGGCCTACAGGAACCTGAGACGGCACTGTCGCTGGAAGGCGGCTCTCGACCTCCTTGGTGAGCTGAGCCTTGGCCTCAGCCCACCAGGAGGCCAGAGTCTCCTGCAGGTCCACCGGCAGCCGAGAGGGCAGTGGAGGAGGAGGAGATGGGGGATAAGAATAGGGGGGAAACTCATATGGAGCGTATCCAAAACCCGGCTGCGGGTAACCCGGCGTCAGGTACTGAGACATCGAGTACTGTGGCGTCGGAAAGGCCGGCATCGGATACAGCGTTCCCAGGTACACCGGTGTCGAATAAGAGCTGGGTGGGGGGCTGCCTGCGCAGACGGCTCGGCCAGAAACCTGATGGGCGGGTCCGAAACAGAGAGCCCTGAGGGGGGCCCAACGGGAGGAGGAACTCTCCCTGCGTCGGTAAGACCGATGTCGGGGCCGACGGTGGAGGCCCTGACACCAGGGATACCGATGTCGGAGGGGCCGGCATCGGAGCTGGCGTCCGGGGAGCCGACATTGGGTCCATCGCACCAGACGGAGGAGGGACCGACGGAGGCAAAAGATCACCAACTGCTCCAGGGGATGGAGGGGAAAAGTCCCCGGGATCAGGATGGGGGACTCTGGTTCCCTGGACTGCAGTGAAAGCTGCGGTGAACAGGGAACGACGGACATGGGGGTCCGTCGTCGGTTCCCTGCGGCCGGACGATGGGCGAGCCGGCGTGAGCGTGGGCGAGCTCGGCGGGCGCCGGAGAGCCGACATCCGACTTACGAGGGCCCTCACCAGAGGCAGGTCGAGAGGAAGGGTCGGCCTGGTCTGGTGGGGAAGGGGCGTGCGTTGCCAGTGAAGGGTCGGACGTCTTACCTGCCTCTCCAGGCGGACGTCAGAGGGGCCCGCCCGGCTTACGGAGTCGCCCGCTAAGGTAGGCCGCAAACCTGTGGCTGAACCAGGCGGAGGCCTCCAACAGCCGGGCGCCCACAAGGTCTGGCCTTGAGCCAGGCAGGCGGGCGACGGCGCCTCAAAAACCTCCGAGGCAGCCGTCGAGGAGCGGTCCCCCGGAGGGGATGTTACCTGAACGTCCGCGACTCCCGAGGGAGACGTGGTGGAGGAGCCTTTGTCCCGGTGTCTGTCCTTGTCCCTTTTCTTGTGATGGCCTTCGAGGGAAGTGGACGCCTGCCTTAGCTTTTTAAGCTCCTTTTCCATCGAGCTCATTTTCTTTTTGAGGATATGGGCCTCCAGGGATTGCTGCCGTCTTTTCCGGGTGACCACGTTAAAGTTAAGGCAGTGCTGGCACTTCTCAACTGGATGATCCGGGCCTAGGCAGAACAGACACAGGGAGTGGCCATCCTTGTGCGGTAATTGGGAGCCGCATAATTCGCACTTGTTCTTGTGCTCGGAAGGTGTAGGGGCGACATCACTGGCGTTTGTGGAAAAAATAAGATTTTTCGGTAAAAAACCAAGAAGGTAGGGCTACACCTAACTTACTACTTATATTGCAACGAGCTAACGGCAGGAAAGAACTGGAAGGCGGGTGTCCAGGACCGCCCTTTATACACGACATCATCTGCGCCAGTCACCTGACGTGGGGGCGGTCCCTTGCCAGGGACTGCTAGCTAGAAATTTTTCCGTGGGGTCCTGCCGCCTGCCGGCGTCAGTCCTATATGTAATTATGTACTGCAAGAGCCCTCTTGAAGTAAGATTTTTTTTTTTTACCCCATGGTCATAATACACCTTTTGCTGGCTTGGGGCCTCTTTTTGATTACTATGGGCAATTTTAACATATTTTGCCAGCTTTTTTTTTTAGGGCACACATATAAGATGAACTAGATTGTTTTTGACTGGGGTTTTCTTCATATATTTTTTTTATTACCTCTAGTGGCCCTTTAGGTTGTCTACCATACAGCATTTTAAATGGTAAAAAACCTGTTGATGACAGTGGCACTTTTCTGTAAGCAAAAAGGAGGTAAGGTAAGTATTGGTCCCAGTCTTTTTTTCACTTTTACACAACTTTTTAACATGCATTTTAGGGTTTAAATAAAATGCTTAACAAGACTGTTTGTCTGAGAGTGATAAGGGGAGGTTTTTATGGCAGTGACACCTAGTAGTTAGTACAGCTTTTTTAGTAATGCACCACCAAAATTACTACCCCGATTAGTCATTATTTTTTTAGGTATGTCTACCCTGCTGAAAAGTTTGGCAAGCTCATCTGTCACTTTTGGGGCTGTGACTATACGTACTGGAACTGCCTCTGGGTATTGAGTAGCATAGTTACACACTACCAAAATGAATCGATTACCCTTTTACTTTTGTTCAAGGGCCAACCACATCCACTGCAATTTTCTCAAAAGGCACATTTATCAAGGGTAGGGGCACCTTGTTCTTTTTAGTCACTAGGGCTACTTTTTGACACTCAGTACAGGAACTGTAATAGGCAGCAACATTTTTATAAATTTTAGGCAAGTACAATTTGTATAGCAATCTGGCAAGGGTGCGATCCCTCCCTGAGTGACCAGCCATAGCACTATCATGTGCTATATGTTACAACTCAGTTCTATACTTCTGTGGTATAACCAATTGTTTTATTTGGCCATGTGTCTGAGGTTTAACCTAAACTTTGTACAGTAGTCCATTAAATTTTTTAAACATAGGTTCACTCTGTTTTGGCTTCACCCCAGCTGCTTAAAATAACCCTGAAGAGAAACACTGTTAGCTTGTTTTGAAAGAACATCACAACCAGTTATCAGTTTAGTTTTAGCATTTTTATATGTTATCCTTTTACGTTCAGCAGTTTTCTGTTGCCATTGTTTCTTTACACGTCATTTTTTCCTGGACTTCCAGATCTTGCACTGTGCTCAAACAAGTCCGAATCAAAATCAGCAAAAGGAAAAGAGTCCCCACCATTTGATATTTTCTTTGCTTGAGCTTTTGTCATCACATCTGCTGAAAAATTAGGATTTACTATTTTTTTAAATTAACTTAATAAATTCTGGAAAGTTATTTTTAATAATCACGGGTACAGGTAACTTAGTACTACCTCCACTTTTATTTGATATGACACACCCTTAATATTTAGAGTCACTTGGGTGGTGGGATAGTTTTGAGTGTCCCCGTGAATGCACATGACACCAATACCTGGTCCCTTTGGACACTGTTTTTTCAGCTCATTAATATGCACTAGGGTCTGTTTGCTTCCCGAATTTATAAGGTTTTTTTTACACTTTATCTTTTACCTTCACATTTGTTAAGTACTTGCCCCAAGTTGCTAAGGACCAATCTGCTCCAGTGTCATTTTTTTTACTATGGCAATTTTTGTAATATTACCTAGCTTATTATAGTTATAGCAAATACAGTCTTTGAGTGCAGATTTGTTACCCCACCAGAGTTTTATTAGACTTGGAGTTTAAATGGGAGAAAGAGTGTCTTACCGGTTCGTGGCTGTTACCTTACTACTGTAGCGTCTGTCTGGCCATTTGGTAGTCTTCCAGCCAAAGAAACAGCCTTTTTTTCACTTTCTGGTTGGTGTTTTTTATCCAAAGCTGTACATTTGTAGGCAGGATGTTGATGAATTGCTCCACTGTAAATATTTTGATGATCAGTGGGAGTGTTGCCCTTTGTTGGACCCATTTTATAAGGAGTTTTCTGAGTCGGGCGAAGCTTTTTGAGGATTGTCAACTGGAGTTGTACTTTAGAGACCAAAATTTTTGCTTGTAGGTCTCTCCTGAAATGTCACACTTTTTCAGGATTTTGCTTTTACCAGGTCATAGTTTTCTGACTGCTGAGTGTCCATACTGCTGTAAGCAAGTTGGGCTTTCTCTGTTAGGTAAGGTATCAGTCTGATTGTCCATTGCTGCTTTGGCCACTGGCAGGCTGCGCAACCCTTTTAAAAGTTGCTAGGTAGGCTTGATATCATCCAAGGGACACAACTTTGTAAGTTTAACGTCTTTTAAGTTGTTGTGTTCTGTTGCTCTGCTGGACCTATGCCAGATCCACCAGCTTTTATAGCTTGCAAGGCATCCAGCCATCGCTGCATCTCTTCTCTTCTTTGCTGCTCCTGTCGCTGCATCTCTGTTTTTCTCTGCTTCTCAAGTTGTTGCATTTTTTTCCTCTGTGCCTCTAAACATGGAATCACTTTTTCTCTCTGCTGCATCTCCTCTTTTTTGTTTTCTGTTGTTGTTTGTTGTATAGCCCACCATTTGAAAATGGCAGTCCGGCTTTCAGGTTTTGTCACTGCCTGTTCTATTTTCACAACTGGTGCTAGCTGTACAGTCTTAGCTTGAACTTTTGTCTCTACTAGTTTGACTGCCATTCTCCTGGTAAGCACTCCTGGGATTGCTGCTGCAGAATCCATACCTTTCTTCTATGCTTCCCTGGTACCAAGTCTAGTACCCATAGATTACATAGACAATACTGAGCATAAAGACATTTGTCCATGAGCTCATAAGTAACACCTATTTATACCCTTTTATATTTTTACTCACTAAAATTTATCTGTGTTTAAATTCCTGCATTGTAATGCTTTCCCGACCTCCCCAGTAACATATTCCAAATTTCTGTCACCCTATTGTTTAACTAATATTTCCTTCTATTTGTATTATATCTATCTTTTAACAATTGGTAGCAATGAGCTCTAGTATCATATGTTTGATCCCTTTTTACCAGGCCCAACAGGTCCCACAAGTTAGTATTGGTCAAAGCCCTATAAATCAAACACATATCACCTCGCATTCTACGATATTCCAGGGGAATACAGCTCTAAATGTTGCAATCTCTGTTCATAGTTCAATCCGTCTAACCCCTTGATCCTCTTTGTAACTCTCCTTTGCACCCTCTCCATTAGTCCAACATCCCTCCTCTTATATGAGGCCCAAAACTGAACACAGTACTCCATGTGGGGACGCACCAATGCATTGTACAGGGGCATCACAACCTGCCTACCTCTACTTTTAATGTGTCTTGGTATACAATGTGTTATGCTACCAGCCTTTTTAATAGCTGTGTTACAGTGTAAGCTAAAACCAAGATCATTATTGACCATAACCCCCAAATCCTTCTCTTCACCCACTACTTTTAGTACAGATCCACCTAAGTTATACTGGAATTTGTTATTTTTCTTTCCAAAGTGCATAACATTGCACTTATCAATGTTAAAAATAGATTGTTTCTGGGAGGCCCACCTGTCTAAACTATCCAATGCTGTTTGCAGGACTAAATGCTCCTCCCAGTTATTTACAGGACACCCAATCCTAGTGTCATCAGCAAATTTAGACAACCAGACAGCTGAATGCACCTGCATAGATGAAATATACAGATTAAACAAACATGGTCCCAAGACCGAGCCCTAGGGGACACCACTAGTCACTCCAACATGACCAGAGTATTCGCTTTTTACACAGACTTTCTGGCCTCTGTCAGTAAGCCAAGCCTTCACCCATGTTTGTATCCAAATTGGTATATCTAAATCATAAAGTGATTTAACAAGCTTCCCATGGGGGACTTTATCAAAGGCCTTCGCAAAGTCCAGGAAGATCACGTCGACTGGATTACCCATATCCATGGCCTTGCCAACCTTATTATAAAATTCCAGTAAGTTGGTTTGGCATAATCTTTCCTTGGTAAAGCCGTGCTGGGTTGTGTCTATCCTACCTGTTCTTTCGATATATTCAACTATAAAGTCCTTAATTATACCCTTCAAAATCTTTCCGAGCACGGAGGTCAGACTGATGGGTCTGTAATTTGAGACCTCCTGCCCACATCCTTTTTTATGTATAGGTATAATCACAGCTTGCCTCCAAGCCTCAGGAACCTCGCCAGTGTCTATGCTTTCCTGAAAAAGGTAAGTTACTGGCCCCACTAGTAATATTGCCATTTCTTTGATCACCCTTGGATGAATCCCATCTGGCCCCTGTGCTTTGTTTTGATTTACCTTCTGTTGTCTAGTAAGGACATCAGCTGGGTCTGTCCTTGGGCTCTGTCCTCCATGTCTTGCTATCCCATTATCCCAAAAAGTTTGAAGACTTTTGCCGAAGACCGATGAAAAATATACACTATATTCCTCCGCAAGTGCCTTATTTTCTGTTATAATATTCCCATCTTGAGTTTTTAGGGGTCCTATGGCTTTATTTTTCCCTTTTTTGTTGTTAATATATGCATAAAAGGTTTTGTAATTATCCTGGACCTTTGTAGCTATTGTAAACTCATATTCTCTTTTGGCCTGGGCTATAGCCTTTTTTGCTATTTTAAGATTATTCCTATATAATTCCCAGCCTTCTTCCGTTTTATTATATCTTGCTAGGTGGTATGCTTTATTTTTATTTTTAATTAATCCCTTTACAGATTGGGTCATCAAGGTGCAGATGGACTTGTAGACTCCTTATATTTGTTCCTGATTGGTACATGACTTGTGATTAAGCCATTTATAGTATCTGTTAATTTTTCCCACATTTGAGCTACTGTCTGGTTCTCAAACTCAGATTTCCAGTCCCATGTAACCAGGTCCTGTCTCATTTGTGCAAAATTAGTTGCATTATATCTATGTATCACAGAGGTACCCTTATTATCCCCTAGAATACCAGAATACTGAAACCCTATTATAACATGATCACTTGAACCCAAGGGGGGAAAAAACTTACAGTTTGTAATATTGTCACCAAGGTTGCTTAATATTAGATCCAGCATATGATTTCCTCTTGTATTGGCTGTTACATATTGATCTAGTCCTCCAAGACTAAATATCTCCACATATTTAGATTCAACCGATGTACTTGCTTTCAAGGTATCCCACTCAATACCTGGGAAGTTGAAATTGGCGACTAATATTACATTGCCTGCTAACGATAACTGATTTACAAGATCTAATATAGTTTCGTCCTCCATTATCCTAGTGGACAGCGGCCTATATATTACTGCCAGACTGATCTTAGCTGCTCTAGGGGGACTTATCCTTACCCAGATGACTTCAACATCTAGCCACCTGGTTGTATCAATACTCTCTGTAGGAATACCCTCAGCAACATAAAGAGCCACCCCCCCACCTCTAGATATGGATCGTTCTTTATTGTAAAGTGTATACCCCCGAATTTGCCTATCCCAAGTATCCTCAGGTTGCCACCATGTTTCCACAATCGCACAAATGTGTATGTTATGCGTTTTTAAAATTAACTGTAACTCATCAAATTTATCAGTTAAACTCCTTGCATTAATGAGCATAAAATTCCACTTGTTTTTGGAGTGACCTGTTTTATAGCCCCACATCCCCTGCGTGTAGTTTAAATGATGGCTTACAGAATTTTTAGCTGCTGTGCTAACAAGCGCTTGCCCATTTTATTAAGGTGTAACCGTCCCTTGCAAATAGCTGCTGATTCTGAAATTCATGCCAATGATCAATATACGAATAACCCTCTCTGGCAGTCCATCTCTTAAGCCAACCATTAAATCTGTAAATTTCCTGATTTGTTTGTTCATTGTCCTTGGCGTAGGTAATATCCCAGAAATCAACACCTCACACCCTCTACTTTTGACTGTAGCACCTACTGTTTCAAAATCCCTCTGTATTTCCAATGTGTTCCTTTTTCCTATGTCATTTATGCCCACATGTAACACTGTAAATGGGGTAATGGTGTTTTCTAATAAACCTGGCAAAAGTTGCTTAATGTCACCTATGCCTGCCCCTGGTAGTACACTCACAGTTGTGTACTCATTTTGTTGTTTACACAACACATTATCCGCGTATCTCAACACTGAATCCCCAATATAGAGAATGTCCCGTGGGGTATTACTTGCCAGGACTTGAGATTGTGGTGGTAAATGTTGTGTATTACTCTGGGTAATCCTGCTTACATTTATTAAATCGTAAGGGTCTATATCAGTATTTTGTGGTTGTGCTGAAAGTTCTAAATTTTTGTGTGTGCTTGTGCATACATAATCCGAAGCCATGAGACCCTGTTCAGTATTTGTGGGTTGAGTTTCATCCCCCTCCTCATTTGTTATCAGGGCCTGGAATCTGTTTGGGGTCAGGATATTTGAAACACCTCCAATATTTCGCCTGCCTCTTTTGTACACTTTTTTTTTTGTCACCTCTGACCATTGCTCAGAACTTTTATCTATAGTATATGATAGCAGAGTATCTCACATTCCTCCTCTACTTCCTCACTACTATCCTGTGTAATACCCTCTGCTCTAGAGTCAATATACTGTTCCAACAAAGATATTTCTAGCTGCACCTTAATCCTTGTTTTCAGTTCTGCTATTTCTGCCTTAAGTTCCTTAATCCCACAGCATTTGCTGCACACAAAATTTTCCTCCTTTCCCCTTGCATGAACATGTTACATTCACTGCATAACAACATTTTATAATAGTCTTACTCACGCTCAGTATAATCTCCAGGTCTACTCAGCTGGCCTGGCCGACCGGCGTGACCGCGCTGAGGTCCTCTGCGCATGTCTCCGGGTACTTAGCTCGCTCGCCCTGCTCGCTTCCATGCGAGATTTATCAGACTCCAACCAGAAGTAGCGGTGCATACTGTACTGTTGCGAACAAAAGTTGCGGTTGCCAAAATAAGAGTTAAGCTGCCTCCACTCCGTATTTAGGGCTCCTGGGCTTAGCTGAAATGCAGTTGCAGTTTAAAATTTATAACAGCGCTATAGCGTAGTGCAATGGTAGTTGTGCCCCACACTGAGTCTCGGGCTGTCTCTACCCATGCACAAAACTCCTGGCTTAGAGCATGCACGACATTAATACCACTGCTAACACCATCTGTCATCAAGGCACAGGTCAAGAAGCATAGGAAAACCAGGAGCAGTTTCAAAATTTGCAAAGACAGTTTTATTATTAGTAATAACACCACAATAAAAATAAAAATCTCTTCAGTATAACTATTTAGAAAGGCAGTACAAACAGAAAATAAAGTCCTTCTTTTAAGTATTTCTTCTTAATTACAAGTTTCAGTCTTTGTCTCTCTCTTGCATAAGCATTGCTGCTCTTTTTATAAGTCTGTGCCTGGGAAATGCATTAAGAAAACAGCATGCTTCTCACACAATGTCCTTGTAAGTTTTCAATGTTCTTGTAGTTTTTATGCAGGTGCAGCAAAAAGAACATAGTGACCCAGAACTGATCTCTTGTTTACAGCTCTGCAAAAGGCTTAAAAACTGCATCTCAGGTTAACCCCTTGAGTTCCAAATAGCTTTTTGCAACCATTTCAATGAGAAAACTATATACAGTTTTAAACAAAGGAATCCAGTATCAGTGACATTTCCACAGAAAGATTCACATATATTTTTAGAACTGCAGATATGCAAGGGAGAAAAGACAGAAATAGCAAGGAAACCATTGGAGTGATCAGTTTCTAGGTCTGACAACAAAATTTGGTTCTGTAACCAGACAGACAAGAGACAGAAAAGAGAGAATAGAACAGACCATGCGTTTAAACTCTTCTTTGCGTAACAAATGTCATGGGGCCCTTTTTAACCCTGTCACACTTCTCCCTAAACTTAAGGACATACTCCACTATGGGAGTTCCCTTGGTGGCATGCTTGCATTCCCAGTCCTGCCAGATCAAGTCTAGGGACCCACGCACCCTACCTCCATATAAGAGTTCAAAGGGGGAGAACCCTGTCGACTCTGCACCTCCCTGTATGTGAACACCAGGTGGGGAAGATATTGCTCCCAGTCCCTCCCATGCTGTTAAGCAAACACTTGGAGCATCGCTTTTAGGGTACCATTAAACCTTTCCACAACATAGACACATAGACTTTGACAGCAGATAAGGACCACTTGGCCCACCTAGTCTGCCCCTTTACCTACCTAATGGATAAGCTGCAGATCCTAGTTAACCAACAGCCTACTTCTTCCTACCCATCAGAATTGCCCATCTGTCACATGCATTCTTGAATTCCCCACTGTTTTTGACCCACGACCACCTCAGGAAGGCCATTTCATCGTCCACCACCCTCTCTGTGAAAAAATACTTCCTCAGATTGCCGCTGAGCCATCCCCCCTCTATCTTCAAATTGTGTCCCCTTGTTCTTGCACATCTCTTTTTCTGAAAGATGCTACCCTCTTGGACTTTGTTGATTCCCTTGGGGTATTTGAAAGTTTCTATCATGTCCCCCCCTCTCCCTCCTTTCCTCAAGGGTATACATATTAAGCTCCTTTAGTCTCTCTTCATATGGCTTCTGTTGCAGACCCTGCACCATTTTAGCTGCCCTCCTCTGGATTGCCTCCATCCTATCTATGTCCTTGCGGAGATGAGGTCTCCAGAACTGGACGCAGTACTCCAGATAGGGTCTCACCAACTGTCTGTACAGAGGGATAACAACTTCCTGTTTCCTACTCGTGATGCTTCTTCCTATATATCCCAGTACCCCCTCCAGCCATCCTTACTGCCTTCTCACATTGCTTGCTTACCTTTAGGTCATCTGATATGATTACCTCCAGGTCCCTTTCCCTTTGTGTTGTTGTTAATACCTCACCCTCCCAATGTGTACTCTTCCCCTGAGTTTTTGTTTCCGAGGTGCATTACTTTGCACTTCTTTGCATTGAATCTAAGCTCCTCCAACCTTGCCAAGTCCCTTCTCATCCTTTCCACCCCCCCCAGTGTATCAACCCTGTTGCAGATCTTTGTGTCGTCTGCAAAGAGGCATATTTTTCCTTCCAGTCCCACTGCAATGTCACTTATAAAGACATTAAAAAGGACTGGACCCAGTACTGAACACTGCGGCAGCCCGCTAGTAACCCCCCCTTTCTTCGGAGTGGACTCCATTTACTATTACCCTCTGTGTCCTGCTGTTCAGCCAATTTTTTTTACCCAAGCTACCACCCTGGGACCCATTCCAAGGCTGGCTAATTTGTTTATTAATCTTCTGTGTGGGACTGTGTCAAATGCCTTGCTAAAGTCTAGACAGTCCATGTCCACAGCCCCTCCCTGGTCTACTACTTGGTCACCCAGTCAAAGAAATCTATTAGATTTGTCTGACATGACCTTCCACTGTGAATCCATACTGCCTTGGGTCCTGTGCACACTGGCCTCTAGTTACTCAACAATTCTTTCTTTCAGAAGTGATTCCATCATTTTTCCTACCACTGAGGTCAAGCTAACAGGTTTGTAGTTTCCTGCCTCTGCTTTGCTCCCACTTTTGGGAAGGAAAATCACATCCACCCTCCTCCAGTCCTTAGGTACCACACCATTCTCCTATGATTTGTTAAAAAGGATAATCAGTGGTGTCACTAGTTCTCCCCTTAGTTATTTTAGAATTCTGGGGTGAATCCCGTCAGACCCCATTGCTTTGTTCACCATCAGTTTTAGGAGTTCTTTCAGAACCCTTTCCTCTGTGAAAGGACTGGTATCAATCCCCTATCCAGAGTGCTTCTATTGATTGGATTAGGCACCTCCCTCTCCTCTTCTTTTGTGAATACTGAGCAGAAGTATTTGTTCAGTATCCCTGTGTTTTCACTGTCCCTCTCTGCCCACCCACCCTCCCCTTTATTAAGCCTCACTATCCCTCCCTTGGTCTTTCTTCACTCCCTAATGTACCTATAAAGGTTTTATCCCCCTTCTTAACCAAGTTGGCTATCTTTTTCACGGTTTGGGTTTTGCTATTCTGACTGCCTTCTCCGCTTCCTTCTGCTTTAACTGGTATAGTTCTCTGTCCTGCTCCTTCTGTGTTTCCTTATACTTCTTGAATGCTGTCTTTTTCACCTAACTTTCCTCACCTCTTTTGAGAAACACAGTGCTTTTTCTTTTGTTTTGATTTTCTTCACACAAAGGCTTGTTGCCTCTGTGATGGCAGTTTTGATGTTTCCCCATTGTTCCTCCACTCCTCCTTTTTGCCTGTTTGCTAGTGCTTTTATGAGGCACTCTCCCATTTTGACAAAGTCAGCCCTCCTAATGTCCAGTACCCTCACTTTTGTATGGCTTGACTCTGCAGCTGTGTTTATCGTGAACCACACTGTTTAGTGGTCACTTGTTCCCAGATGGCTACCCACTTCTAGATCTGAGATCCTCTCTCCGTCCCCCGTTTGAGAGTACCAGGTCTAAGATTGCTCCCTCCCAAGTGGGTTCCAATACTAGCTGTCTGAGGGATGCCCCCTGTAGGGCATCGAGAATAACCCTGCTCTTGGAGGTGGCTGCCGCAAAGGTGCTCCAGTTAACATCTGGCATATTCAGGTACCCCATCAACAATATCTCCCCTTTTTCTGCCATCCTAAGGATGCCTTCTATCATTTCCTCCCCCTGAAACGGGGCTTTGTATACAACCCCCGTGCAAATTGTGGTGCCATTTCCAGTCTCCAGGGTGACCCACAGTGCCTCATCTCCTCCCTGTTTACCCTTTAGTTCCATTGCTTTGATCCCTTCTCTTACACAGAGAGTTACTCCTCCCCCACTTCTAGCCTCCCCGTACCACCTGTAGATTGTGTAGCCTGGTATGTTGGCATCCCAGTCATGGTTCTCCGTGTACCATGTTTCTGTGACTGCCACAATATCCAGGCGCCACTCTTCCATCAAGGCCACCACTTCAGGGATCTTGTTTCCTAGACTACAGGCATTGGTACTCATTACCCTACATTTTTTTGATGGCCTTACTCCTTTTTGCCCCATCCCTGTCCTTACTGCCTTTGCCTTTTTTCTCCATTTACCTCTGCCCTTTTCACTATCGACTTCTCTAGCTTGGTGTTTACCTCACTAACTACCCTGATTTTTTGGGGGGAGGGCGCCTAGGATTTCCCTGCTCCTTTTCAGTGCCTCCCCCCCAGCTAGTTTAAATGCTTACCAATGAAGCACTTAAACCTATCACCTAGGATCCTAGTTCCACTCCAGGACAGATGTAGACCATTGTGCCAGTATAGGCCTGTAGCTCTCCAGATGGACTCCCAGTCCCCAGTGAAGCCAAAACCCTGAGCTCTGCACCAGTTTTTCAACTACTGATTGAATCCAATGGTGTGGAGCACCCTAGCCTCACCCAATCACCTCTGAGAAGGTTACTGTGCATGCAACTTGTCTAAGGCCCCACCCCAACTCCACAAACTCCTCCTGCACTGCTCTGATCCCTTTCCCAGCCAGGTCATTTGTCCCTAGGTGGACAATGACATCCAGCTCCCTCCCCCATGCAGCTGCTCCCATGATCCTGAGGATTCACTCCTTGTCCCTCCAAGCCATGCTGACAGGCAGGCACCTGCCTCCTCCCCATTCTACCCTCCTAGCAATGGAGTCCCCTACCAGGAGTTGTTTCCTTTCTCTGTGGGGTCCCATGCCACCCACCTGTAGGTCTCCTTTCTGGAGGTTCACAGCATCCTCCTTGGTCTCCACTGCGAGTGCCTCCATAGAGGAACCCCACGCTGCCAGAATAGTGTATGAAGTGTGAAGAGGTACAGCGGGAGGGATGCACCTCCATTCCACCACCCTCACCCTCCTGAGCCCATGTGGTCCAACTGCTCCTCTTTCTTGGCAATCTCTGAGGCAGCGGCGGCAGCCCTGGTGGTCCCTGGGTGGGAGAGCAGGTCTCCTGAATCCTGGCCAACTCAGCCTGGAGATGAGCAACCTCCTCCCTCAGCCCAGAGAGGCGCCTGCAGTGGGACAACACCACACCCTCTAGAAATTAAAATTACATACCTACCGTAATTCCTGATCTTCTCTTGTATCTTCATCATTCATTACTGCTGGGTGTAAGCTGGAAGCATGCACCTGCTACAGGAGGTTTTTTTTTTTTGAGGGAGGAGTCGGCGCCTACGGCACTGCCCACGAGAGCAACGCACTACGTGGTGCTCGAGGGGTGGCCGTTATGCTCCATAGCTCCTCCTCCATCCCATTTCTGTAAGCTGGAGAGGCGAATAAAAGAATAGAAAAATAAGAGTGAGGCAAGAGAGCCGAGGGATAGTTAAAGGAAAGAAAACAAACTGAAAAAGGAATAAGCCAATAGAGAACAGTAAAGAGGAGAACTCTACCCTAAGGGACCGCAAGGCCTCACTCCTGGGGTGGCTCTGAGGGAGGAACAGATAAGGAAGAGGAGAAGAAGGAAGAAGAAGAAAAAGAGAGGGGGATGTTGGGAGAAGGGAAAAATTCTGCCAAATTGTGAGTTAAACTGGCTTAAAGGCACATTAGCTCAGAACCAAAGGGCAAGGAAGCACGGATCCTTTCAAACAAAACTGACCTAAAAGGTTCGACCGAACCTTTTGCACAGCTTAATACACAAAAGGCAGATTTCCTACACCTCCCGCCATCCTGAAACCCATCACTCAAGATGAGAGTTTACAGATTACCAAGGCAAATAATCTGTTCTGGAGGAAAGTGCCCAACTAAGACAGCAGAAAAAGGACCCCACTAGCACAGTGCCATATGTTAATAATGGTGGGAGGGAGAAGGGGATTGAAGCCCTAAGGGGCACCCTTGGAAAGGTGAGACAGAGATAGAAAAGGAAACTCATTCCGACTCCCTGAGAGCAGAGGCCAAAGAATCAGATCACCAGTTCCAGAAGGCAAAATATTTTTTTTAATTTTTTGGAAAATGGGCTAGAAGACTTTGACTAGCATCAGACTGGTGAACACAGGACAAGATCCAGAGATACCAGCGAGATCCGAGAACCAAAGGAACAGGACCGTTCAAGAATCTTTCCTGTTAACTGGTGCTCGAACTAACTTGGCCTAAGAAAAAAGGTGCCAGAGGGGACACCTTCAAGGGTAATCAGAAAGAGTTCCCTCAGGAGAAAGATGAAGCTCTACTCGCTCTCCTCCCTCTCCAGACTTATGATACCTTCTTCTGAGAGAAGAACGGAAGACCCGAAGGCTGCGGAATTTAGGCTCTAAGACCATGAAAGGAGGAGTGGAGGGAGAGCAAGCAGGGCAGAGGGGACGCCCCAGGAGGAGGCCCATGACGGGAAGGTGGGCGGAATTCAGTAATGAATGAAGATACAAGAGAAGATCAGGAATTACGATAGGTATGTAATTTTAATATCTTCCTTGTCAAGCTTCACCATTCATTAGTGTTAGGTGGTACCAAGCCCCCTAGAGGGGATTACCAGAACCCTGAGAACAAGACCCTAGCCTTCTGTTGGTGAGAAACAGGAAAGAGCACCCTGGCCATACTAGACTGGAAGCCTAAGGTGAGGAGAGCTAGAAGGTGTCCCCTGAAGATGAGGGGATGGAGGAAGCCCCTGAAGCAGCCTCCTAGCCCTGGTGGAAAAGAGGAGGGTCCCTCAGTAGGCACAGCGAATCACCCTACGCTGGGCCAGGTGTGACAACCTTGATAGACGAAGCCATGCCATCCACCTGATACAGATCGCTGTCCCCGCAAGCCTGGAAGCCACCTCATTGACGTCATAAGATGCCCTTGCCTGGTGCCTTGACAGTTCCAGATCTATAGTGGAGAGGGCAATGGCCTGTCAAGATCGCCCGTATCAGGCATCGGCGCTAGCACCTGAGCGGCATCGACCAAAAGTGCCTGTTATAGGCAGCATGGTGTGCCTGATGTGACACAATGCACATCGCATGAGAAGAAGAGAACACTCTTCGCCCCCACTGGTCGAATTGTAGGGAATCCGAGTCCAGTGGTCGGTTATGCACCAGGAGTCAACGCCCTGAAGGGGTCTCTAGGAACACCAAGCCTGAGGGTGGGTTAGAGAGAGAACCTAGGGACTCAGATGGAGCACAATACCTCCTTCTGCAGTCTGCCGGGGCTGGGAGAGGGTCGACTGGAGACTGCCAGGTGCAGATAGATGCCTTCTGGAAGGAAATAGGCCAGGATGGCACCACCAAGTGCTGGGCACTGAATTTTCTGAGGAATTCGCGCATCTCCCACTCAATATTGTCCCATCTCACATAGGAAATATGGAGATCCCCACCATCCTTGAAAGGAAGCGCTGATATTCAGTGAAATTGGCGTCAGAAGAGAGATGAGCAGTGGGTTCCTCTCCCTTCAAGGAGGAAGCTGAGGAGGACGGGGAACTCGAATGTCCAGAAGACTCCTGCGGCGGTGGGGACAGGTGAATAGACCCATTCGTGCATGTAACTAACATATGAAAGGAAGGCTGTCGAAGTGCTTCTGAACGTCTCCCAAGATAATGGTCCCGTAGGACCCACGTGGCCTGGAAGAGGTGGGGTGGCTGCAGAGGAATGGGAGAGGGGCACCTACAAGGAGGCGACTGTCCTCTTCCAGGGCTCTGAAATCCAGGGAACAGAGCTGAGCTGGAGGGATCCCTGAAATCAAACTGGGTCACATGACGGAACCCTGGGAATGCAATTTCCAGAAGAGCCTAAACGGGGAATTTCCCCTGTGACACACCTGGGGTTGCTTGAGCCCAGAAGGGCAACCCATGGCAGCGCCACTGTAAAGGACCCCTGAACCTGAGAGGTGGGGCTCAGCACTACGGCTCCTCCCTGCACCTCGAGGAGTGGCAGGGGAGCACCGACGCCCCTCACCCCAACCCCTCAACCCCTCAGACTCCAAGGACACCTTCTCCTCAACCCAGCGAAGGGTCCCTCAATCAGAAAGGCCTCCGAGAGAGGCCCGAAAATAAGACACAATTCCCCTGAGGAGGCACATAGCAGCACCAAGGGTGGCAGCTGCCGTGGCCCCCTGGAGAAAATGGCACTGGTGTCGCTCGCAATGCTGGTTGCTCGCAGCGCATCGCCCGCAGCCCTGAAACCAGGCCCCGACCCATCTATGGCCCTGGTTGAATCCCCGGCACCGGACGTGGCACCGGAACCCAACACGGCACCGCCAACGGAGCTGATCGGGTCAACGGCATCGAGAACAACACTGGTGCTGCATGCAGCACTGCCCCGATCACTGGCACCAGGATCTGAGACGGCGTCAAAAGGCGGTGTTGAGGATCCACCAGTGCCGGACCCAGCAACCGTGGGCCGTGACACTGGGGGAGCCTGCACCTCAGGAGAGGTGACTGCTGAGGCGGTGTCCCCCACGCGAACCCAGGAGGGGCCACAGCATTCCTTCAACACGCAAAAGAGGCCTCCTCCTCCTCAGCAAGGCTTAAAGATGAGGAGGCCTCCTCCCTCACCAAACGTATAGGCCTGGGAGGACACGGAGGAAGAGCCTAAATTCCTGGCCTGGAAGCCCAAGAATGACGCCGTCCTCCAAAAGTTGGCAGGGCCTCGCCGACTTTGAACGCATGGATTTCAAGAACACAGTGGTCCATCGAGAAGCAGACGTCGCATCTATCCATATCATGGTTAGGTCCCAGGCACCGAAGGCAGACATCATGGCGGTCCATCATGGAGAAATGCTGGCCACAGGAGTACTTATGCATGGGGGCATGGCCTGCTTTCGACTTTCGCTTGGCTTCCGAACTGGACATGATGCAAAAACAACTTCAAACACAGAAAAGCTCCCGGCGACATCGAAAAAATAAAATGAAATGGTCAACGGCATCGGGAGAAATGAACCAGGATGCAGGAGTCGACTGAAACGGCTTCGAAACAAACTCGGCCTAATGGTGCACTAGGAAAACTTCTCACAAGCCGCAGGTGCAGCCTCGACAGTGGGAGAAACAGAACTGGGATGGAGTAGGAGTCTACGGCACATAACGGCCACCCCTCATGCACCACGTAGTGCGTCGCTCTGGCGCTGACTCCTTTCTCCAAATAAATAAATAAATAAATAACTCCCGTAGTGGGTGCACACTTCCAGCTTACACCCAGCAGTAATGAATGGTGAAGCTTGACAAGGGAAGATCATCTCCCGGAAGACTGCCGCTCCACAACCACTGCACTGCACCACTCCCATCATGTCTTATTTGTGGCCCCATAACTGTTGTTTTGTATGCTTACTCCGCCCTCTCTGTTTATTTTATTTTTGTTTCTCCTACTTTCCTACTGCCTCTGTGCCCTTAAAGCTCCTGCTCTTCCTGTTCTTGGACAGGAAGTTCCTGTATTCCTCAGTAGTCTCCTTCTTACTTGTTCAGAGTCAGACCTCCAGCAGCTGGGGGGGGTGGAGAGCTACTCTTTTCCTTCTAGGATGGTGAGTCTTTTGTGCCTCTGTGATCACTCCCTTCCTGCTCCCAAACAGGAAGTTCCTGCTGTCAGTCAAATCCTGTGCCTATAAAAGTGGAACTAGCTGAGGGAGGGCTATATAGTCCCGGTAGAGTAGTAAAGTTCTAACAGCACCTCCTTCCTCTTGCTGTTCTCTGCCAAAAGCTATCTAGGGCAGTTTTAAATCCAAACACCTGGCTTCCTACTGTCAAAGCCACCCCCCTAATTCACAGTTCCCTACTTCACCAAGCTAACTGCACAGACAACAGTTCCCTTCACGCAACTCAAACACATTAACTCTTATTTTTTTTGTTTGTTTGCTTTTACCCTAAATTGAAGGCTCATTGGCTTGTGGGTGATAAGGTATTATGCACCTCTACACTACCCCACACTTCTCCCATAAACACTTCATCAGGTCCGACATGAAGGTACCCCCTTGATCAGTGATAACCTCCTGTGGAAACTTGACACAGAAGAAAATGCCTAGCAAGGCGTCTGCCACTTTGTCTGTCCTAAGTGAGGAGAGGGCGACCACCTCTGGGTATAGGGAGGCGTAATCGACCACCATCAGGATAAACTTCTTCCCAGAGGAGCTTGGGGTACTCAAAGGTCCCACAGTATCCATTCCTACCCTCTGGAATGGCTCCTCCACAATGGGCAAGGGAATTAGGGCAGCTTTGCTTTTATTGCCTGCCTTCCTTATTTGTTGGTACCAGTGACAAGACCTGCAATATTCCTTCACCTGCTAGGTGAAGTTGGGCCAATAGAAATTATGGGCCAATCACTGTGTGGTGCACACAATGCCCAAATGTCAGGACATGGGGATATCAAGAATGATCTTGAGCAACTGTTCACAGTAACCATGGGGAATGACAAGCTGCCTGCCCATCACCCCTCCCTCTGTTCTCACATCCTGCAAAGCTGGTGAGATGGGTAGGAAACTGGCTGCAGGGAAGGCAACAGAGTGGTGGTGGGTGGGGAGCTCTCACACCCAAGGGCAGTGACGAGCGGTGTTCCACAGGGCTCAGTGCTGGGACAAGTGTTGTTTGGGATATTCATTAAAGACATATCGTGGGACATCAAGAGCAAGATCAGTCTGTTTGCTGATGATACCAAGGTAGGCGTGGTGGTGGATGACCTAGGGGGATGGCAGGGGTTGCAGGATGATCTGGCAAAGCTTGAAACCTGGTCAGACACCTGGCAACTGGGCTTTAATGCCAAAAAGTGCAAGGTGCTGCATTTTGGGATGAAGAACCCAAGGAGGAGTTACCAGCTAGGGGGAGTGCAGCTAGCCCAGACAGAGGAGGAGAAGGATCTGGGTGTGCTCATTGCAGGGTCAATGAACAACTCAGCACAATGTAGGAAGGCAGCTGCAAAGGCCAACAAAATGCTGGGTTGTATTGCAAGGGGTACATCCTCGAGGAGGGAGGAGGTGATTCTGCCACTGTATAGGTCATTAGTTAGACCACACCTGGAGTACTGCGTGCAGTACTGGCGTCCGTATCTGAAGAGGGACATTAAGTTACTGGAGGGGGTGCAGCGCAGAGCGACAAAGATGATCAAGGGGCTGGGGGACTTATCATACGAGAGGAGGTTGAAGGAGTTGAACATGTACTCACTGGAGGAGAGGAGAGACAGGGGTGACATGATTGAAACCTTTAAATACATGAAAGGAATAAACAAGACGGGTACAGAGGGGCTGTTCAAAGTAAGGGAAGGGAGGGCCACCAGGGGCCATGATATGAGACTGGAACGAGGAAGGTTCAGGAGGGAGATGAGGAGACACTTTTTTACAGAGAGGGTGGTGGCTGGGTGGAATGCGTTACCTGCTGAAGTGGTATGTAGTAGAACAGTGGACTGCTTCAGACGAGGATGGGACAGGACAAGGGGGAGGGTTAATGAAGGGGAAGGGTGGAAGGGAGGGGCAGCTGCAGAAGAAGGGGTGCTAGCTGCACATTCGAGCAGACTTGATAGACCTCTAGGCCTTTATCTGCTGGCAAATTTTGTATGTTCGTATATACAACAGTCCACTGTCCCCAAATGCCCAACGTCTTATGTCATCTCCCGGTGTTCCATCAGATTCTGCACAAGCCCTCAGCCTCTCAAACCAGGGCCAGTTCTCTGAGCAGCTGCAAGATCGTCACATTTTCATAAGGCATGGGACATATCCCTAAAGTTTCTAAACTGGGGTCCAAAGCTCTAGCATCAGGGCATTCAGTGTCACTGCCATCCCTAATCTTACCATTTGTTACCCCCTCCATCCTCGGAGTAACCTTCTGTAGCTGTCCTGTGAACAGCTACCTGGGGAAGTCCTACCTCCCTTTCACTACTCTCCACGTCAGGAGACACAGGCTGGGAAATCAGCCTCCCATTGTTTTCACAGGGGCTTCTATGGGGTTTAGGGAACTACAATCAGCCTTTGCCGTCTGACTGTGGGTAACTGCACACACCACCCCCTTCTGGAGATTGTCCCCTATAATCACATCCAAAGTGAGATTGTGTGCTACTGCCACTTTCTGCACCATCTCTCCTGTCTCATCCCAGTCCAGGAGAACACTAGCAAGAGGCAAGTTTCTCCTCCCCACAGAACCCTTCACGTTACAAACTGATTAGGCATAAGCTGTTCAGGCCCAATCAAATCCCTTTTTACTAAGGTAAGAGATGCCCCCATGTCCCTTAACCCATAGGTCTGCACCCCATTTACAGTAACTGGGTGCATGTGCTCCCTCAAGTTTACAGGCATGCTCTCAAGGATGCACAAACAACCCAACTCTGTTTGAGCACCACTTTGTCCACTCTGTGCCTTTTTAGGACACTGTCTAGCAAGATGCACAGGCTGTTTAAAAAAACAACAGCCATCATTTCTTTTATCTGAGAAATCTATTTTTTGTAACTTGGGGCTTCCCCCTTTTCGTGGAACCAGTGAGGGTTTTAGCTGCCCTGAAGGCACACTTTTCCCTTTCTGCGCTGCCACACATGCCTCACTCCTTTTCAGAGCAGGCCTGCTCCTGGCATAGTGGTCTGAGAGCTCAGCAGCTTGCTGTGCTGTTTTTGGATCTCGGTCCTCTAGCCAGGTTTTCAACTTTGCTAGGCAAGCCCAAAGAACTACTCTACCAACATAACATCCTTCATTTTTCCACAGAATTTGCTTCTCCCTCCCACCAACATTTTAAAAACTGACTTTGCTTTGTGGTGAGTTCCTCGGAGCTCATGTCAGGGCTTCTTCCAGACTTACAGAACATAACTCGGTGTGCTTCAGGAGTTACCTCATACCTTTTAAGCAAAGCAGCTTTAAGTTTCTAATAATTATACTGTCTTGATTCCCTATTTGGCCTAGTGCCTCACGAGCCCATTACCAGTAAGTAGCGGTGATAGCTGAGCGCCAAACAAATTTAAAAGCATTTGTCAATGCTGAATGTTTGCTTGCTGGCATTGGCATTGATAGTGTAGGAGTTACAGAGCTGCAAAATAGGAATGGCAGTGAAGTATTGAACTGAAGCCAACCCCGCCACCACCCTGCAGAGACTGACAGGCATTGGGGTGTGCCTTTGGGTCGTCAGGCATAACGGCCATGCCATTTCACCACACCCTACTGTGCAGACACCGACAAGTGTCACGGTGTGCCTTGGGGGTCTTTGGCCCGTATGCTCACCCCATTCCATCAGGAAATATGGTGCGATGGGTGCTGTATAGGAGAATGGGGTGAACTTTGGGGCCAAACAGTCTAAGGCACACCTCGATGCCTCTCACTGGCTGCTGGGTATGGAATGGTATGAGCATTACAGGCGAGAATCCCAAGTCACACCCTGATGCCCGTCAATCTCTACAGGGTGGGGTATGTGGAAACCCCTAAAGCCTGGGGCGTTAGATTTGGCATTTTCACTCCAAATTTCAACATGGGTTTTTGTGACCCCACCTTATGAACAGTGGCAATATCAGTTTGTTAGCCAAAAGCTGATTTTGCACAGCGACTACGCCATTTGGACCCACAGGTGCGAAAACACATTTCGAACAGGATGTGAAAAACAACAGCTGTACTGTTCATGGGGAGGTACAAAAAATGGCAATGTTGAAAATCTGCAGTGAAAATATTTAAAAAAATGGTGAAATCACGAGCATGCTTAGAAACTGCGCAACGCACACCCATAATGCAATTAGTCTGGGGATTTTTTTCACCGTAGATTGTCAACACAGGCATTTTGGAACCTCCGCTCATGAACAGTGTCACTGTGATTTTCTTAATCTGTTCCAAACAGTGATTTTCCACAGCGACCATGCATTTCTGCACTGGAAGTGCGAAAACACATTTCGGCCATGGTGTGAAAAATGACAGCAGTACTGTTCATAAGGAAGTGTGGAAAAATGCCAGTGGTGAAAATCTGGACTGAAAATATTACAAATCCATGAACTTACGAGGGTGCGTGGAAGCTGCGCAATGGTTGCTCGTAACACAGTCATTTTATGGACTTTTTTCACCAAATTTTTAACATAGCCATTGTAACACCTCTGCTCAAGAACAGTGTCACTGTGATTTTCTTAATCTGTCCCGAACATTGATTTTGCACACCGACTGCACCATTGTGCGCTACATGTGCGGAAACACGTTTTGGGCAAGATGTAAAAAATGACAGTTGCACTGCTCATAATGAGGTGTGGTAAAATGGCAATGTTGAAAATCTGGAGTGAAAATAGTTAAAATTCATGAACTTACGAGTGCGCATAGGAACAGCGCAACGCATGCTGGTAATACAGTCATTTTTGAGAATTTTTTCACCAAATATTTAACATAGCCATTTTAACACCTCTGCTCATGAACAGTGTCACTGTGATTTTCTTAATCTGTCCCGAACATTGATTTCACACACCGACTGCACCATTGTGCGCTACATGCATGAAAACATGTTTTGAGCGAGATGTGAAAAATGACAGCTGTACTGCTCATAAGCAGGTATGGTAAAATGGCAATGTTGAAAATCTGGAGTGAAAATATTGAAAATTTGCAAACTTATGAGCGTGCGTAGGAACAGCGCAACGCATGCTCGAAAAACAGTCATTGTTGGGAATTTTTTCACCAAATTTTCAACTCAGGGTTTTGGGACCTACCTCATGAATTGTGGCACTGTCATGTCGTAAATCGGTCTCGAAACGTGGTTCCGCGCAGTGACCATGAAATCATCTTTCGGGGCCGATTAACAAAATGACAGTGATAGAACTCATGAAATGGGGTCCCAAAGACCCCATGCTGAAAATTTGGTGAAATAATTCCCCAAAATGCCTGGGATATGCATCAAAGTTGAAAAACCCCTATTTATTACATTACACAGCTTACCGGCATTTCCTCAGTTCACGGTCGGCTTTGAAGAGTGCAGACGTATGCCTGGTCCACCAAAGATCGCCGTGCCGGACTCCGGAGGTAAGTAAAGGGTGAGGTGGAGGGAGGCAGGGTGCACAGAGGGTGGGAGGCTCAGGACAGTCAGCGAGGGAAGGTTTTTTCTTGCAGGTTTTTTTTTCTTGGATGATGCGGGACTTGTGCCACGCTGGGGTGGGCTCCCAGTGTGGCAGCTGGAAGGCTGTTTGGGGGGGCAGTGGAGCCGACGGGGGACTGGGCACCCCCGTTGGCCATACGGACTGTTGCCACGCTGGGGTGGCCTCCCAGCATGGCACCCGTTTGTCTGTTGGGGGGAACAGAGCTGATGGGGGATTGGGCACTCATCGCCATACCGGACTGTTGCCATGCTGGGGTGGGCTCCCAGCATGGCACCTGGCCCTCTGGGGGGACAGCGAGCAGAGCTGACGGGGATTGGGCACCCCGCTGGCTACATGGACTGCTGCCACGCTGGGGTGGCCTCCCAGCGTGGCACCCGCTTGTCTGCTGGGGAACAGAGCCGATGGGGATTGGGCACCCCATCGGCCATACGGACTGTTGCCATGCTGGGGTGGGCTCCCAGCATGGCACCTGGCCCTCTGGTGGGGGGACAGCAGCAGAGCTAGGCGGGGATTAGGCAACCTCGTCGGTGCATACAGTGTGTGGTGAAGGCGCACTGGCATACATGACGTGCGTGTGGGGTGCATGTGCGACGCAGTATCTTCTCGCTGTTCACTAAAGCATAGCTCTCCTTTCAACTGTACTGGCACTGCATTTTCAACTGCTGTCATAGACAGCTGCAGCATTCATTGGAGAACTGTGGCCACGCCTGCAAACACACTGACTGCACTGGAAGACAGGGTGCCACACCTATGAAAACTCAGATGATGGCACTATGTTTCTTGCACATGCATGCAAGCAAACATAAAAACACATTCATATCCTCCCCCTCTTTAAAGTCAGCTATTAATTTTGAATTTAACTTATACCCCAGCACTGGAGTTTCAGGTTCAACCCTGCCACTTACCTCATCTGGCGCTGGTCATTGGAGTCTTAACTTCTCCAGTTCAAACTTCCGCTGCTATTTTTCTTTTTCCTGCATCTCCAGTTCAAACCTCTTCTGCTTGATCTCCCTCTGCTGCTGTGCTTCAAACTTTCTTTGCTCGAATTCCAGCTCCAATTCCCTTTCTCAATGCTTTTCTGCAAGCTCCAATTTTCTTAACTCCAGCTGCAGCCTGATCCCTTCTAGACCTAGCTCTGTGGTGACCTTCCCCTGCTGCTGTGGCTCTGGGTTCCTTCTGGTCTCGCTGTCCTCCTCTCTGGGACTAGACTCTGCAAAGGATCCTGGCACCCCCACGCCCAGGCTCTGGTCCTTTTCAGTCACTGGCAGTGACTTGAGGTTCTGGGCAGCTGCTAGCTCATCGACTGCCACAACAGCCTCCATGAGGTGCTTTTTGTTCGCCCCTCGTACTGGACCCCTTTTTCCTTACACAAGTGCCTTAGGTGGTCTGCAGTGCATTCCTTATAGTTGGAAGCCATCTTCTTCCCTAACTATTGCTACACTAGCTTACACCAAAAAAAAAAGGAAACGGGTAATTAAATTTATACTGTAATCAAATTATTATTTTCCAAATCTCTGCCTTGATTGTGTGTGGATTGCTTTCAGTTTATCAATCTGATACACTTGCCTCGAGTCAAACTGTTATGCCTGTGCCACCAATATTTCTCGAATGTCACTGCTACCAGATCTCTCAGATCTCACCTCTTTACACCAGATCTGTCAGGAACCCACTCCTGAGGGCCAGGTCCACTGAGCTCACAGTGCCCACCCCTAAGTGCAATCTGTAACAAGGGTGGGGGAAAATGGGATACCCTCTTCGAGTCCCTCTATAGTGCTCACTGGCTTCACAACTGAACACTCACCACAAAGTCCCAGGGTCCCCTCTTTACTCTGGATCTGGGTACAATACCAGTCTCAAATCATATAGCCAAATATGAACCCTTCTTGGTTGTTACACAAAGGGGGAAGATCCAAGTGTTACAACCTCTTCGAGGTAGCATTGTAATCCTGATTCTGTCTTCTCCCACAAGGCATACAATCTGGTTCCAATCCCACCAGACTCTTCCTTGAGACTTTGGTATTCCCCCTATCTTATCCTGACTTTCCCTTTTCAAACCCTTTGTTCGATTTGGTAGCTTATGATGGCACCCCATAGCAATAACAGTTTAGTCACAGATTAATACTGAACCTCCTACAAATCGCACACCCAATATACGAAAATCTCATTCAGGCTGGTTTTCTTAAAAACAAAATGTTTTTACTAAATAGTTACTAATCATACAGTTACAACTAAAAAGGTTTAAATCATTTTTTTGGTCAGAGCAAAACACACATAAAAAAGTGGAAATGTACAAAAAACACACTATACAGTTGTTTAAAGTTCTACCTTAGTTTGTAGTGAATTGAAGTCCATAAAGAGTAAGTGCAGTCTCTGGTTCTTAGTCTCTATGCTGTGGCCGTTTTGCTTCTCTTGTGGTCAGGAGAAGAGTGTCCGGTGAAATGCTCAGCAAAAAAATTAGAGAGTGAGAGAGATCAATTCTGTCTCCTTTCTTTTTATAGCCAGAGACGATCTACCAAAAAAAACTGTCTGGTCCCAAGGATGTCCTTCTTGTTTAGGCCAGTAGATGTCACTCTTGCGCTTTACCAAAATCTTATTTTCCTGATAACCTTTTATGTCTCAGTGTCTCACTAGTAACACAATTGACAATAGTGTGTCAAGAATTCACACAGGTCTGCCAGAAAGGATGTTCCTGTCCTTTTACCTCATAAGATGTAATTTACTATAACAGTTTAAAGGAACAAAGTATCCTGCCTCTGAAATGCATGGTTATGACAGTCAATGGATTTTGGCATAGCTCCGTTAGGGGACCTGGAAATGCTATCTCAGTTTCCTGGTAGAAACTGCCCCTCAGGTCAGAGGAAGGTCAAACATTTTTAAAAGAAATCCAGTCTCTCTCTCACTATCCTATATGATCCTTTCATTAATATTGGTATTTTGGTGGCATTTTAAATTTCACAAAATCACATCATAAAAACATATACAACAGAATTAAATCTACAAATATTACACAGTTGGGGCCATTCTCAGCACACTGGGCACCGATGGCTTCTAAATGTTCCACTATCCTTTCTTTACAGGCTTAATAAAGGGGAAGGGTGTGGGCAGAGGGTGACTGTGAAAAGGCAGAGATACTGAATAAATCTTTTTGCTCAGTATTTACAAATGAAGAGGGGGAGGTGCCTAAAACAAACAATAGAAACACTCTGGATACAGAAGTTGATACCAGCCCATTTACAGAAGAAAGGGTTCTGAAAGAACTCTTAAAACTGAAGGTGGACAAGGCAATGGGGCCTGATGGGATTCATCCCAGAATTCTAAAAGAACTAAGGGTAGAACTAGTGACACCACTGACTACCCTCTTTAACAAATCATGGGAGGATGGGGTGGTACCTGAGGACTGGAGGAGGGCAGATGTGATTCCCCTTCACAAAAGTGGGAGCAGGGCAGAAGCAGGAAACTACAGACCTGTTAATTTAACCTCAGTGATAGGGAAAATGATGGAATCACTTCTGAGGAAAGAACTGTCGAGTACCTAGAGGCCAGAGGGGACAGGACCCAAAACAGCATGGATTCACAGCAGGAAGGTCATGCCAGATGAATCTAATAGATTTCTTTGACTGGGTGACCAAAGTAGTAGATCAGGGAGGGCTGTGGACATGGCCTACCTTGACTTTAGCAAGGCATTTGACTCAGTTCCACACAAAGATTAATATACAAGTTAGCCAGCCTGGGAGTGGGTCCCAAGATGATAGCCTGGGTAAAAGAATTGGCTGGAGAATAGGACATAGAGGGTAATAGTAAATGGAGTCCACTCTGAAGAAAGGGGGGTTACTAGTGGGGTACCGAGGGTTCAGTATTAGACGGGTCCTCTTCAATGTCTTTATAGCGACATTGCAGAGGGACCTGAAGGAAAAGTATGTCTCTTTGCAGATGACACAAAGATCTGCAACATAGTGGATGCACAAGGTGGGGTGGAAAGGATGAGAAGGGACTTGGCAAGGTTAGAGGAATGGTCAAATGTATGGCAGCTTAGATTCAATGTTAAGAAGTGCAAGGTAATGCACCTGGGAAGCAAAAACTCAGGGGAAGAGCACACAATGTGAGGTGAGATACTAACAACAATAAAAATGGAAAGGGACCTGGGGTAGTCATATCAGATGACTTAAAGGTGGGCAAGCAATGTGAGAGGGCAGTAAGGAGGGCTGGGGGATATTTGGATGCATAGGGAGAGGCATCACCAGTAGAAAACAGGAAGTTGTTATCCCTCTGTACAGACAGCTGGTGAGACCTCATCTGGAGTACTGTGTGCAGTTCTGGAGACCCAATCTCCACAAGGACATAGACAAGATGGAAGCTGTCCAGAGGAGGGCAACTAAAATGGTGCAGTGTCTGCACCAGAAGACATATGAAGAGAGACTAAAGGAGCTTAATATGTATAGCCTCGAGGAAAGGAGGGAGAGGGGGGACATGATAGAAACTTTCAAGTACCTCAAGGGAATCAACAAAGTCCAAGAGGGTAGCATCTTTCAAAAAAAGAGGTGTGCAAGAACAAGGGAGCACAATCTGAAGATGGGGGGGCTCAGAGGTAATGTAAGGAAGTATTTTTTCACAGAGAGGGTTGTGGATGCATGGAACGGCCTTCCGGAGGAGGTTGTGGAGTCAAAAACAGTGGTTGAATTCAAGCATGCATGGGACAGTCATAAGGCAATTCTAGGGGGTGGGGGTAGAAAGAAGTAGGCTGCTGGTTAACTAGGATCTGCAGCTTATCCATTAGGCAGGGAAATGGGCAGACTGGGTGGGCCAAGCGGTCCTTATCTGCCGTCAAATTCTATGTTTCTATGTTTAAGCAGTGCCTCCATGATCTTCCCCACTACTGATGTAAGGATGAGTGGCCTATAGTTCCCTGCCTCCTCCCTACTGCTAGATTTGTGTAGAGGGACCACATGTGCCCTCCTCCAATCCTCTGGCACCACTCCTGTGTTGAGTGACTCTGTGAACATGGCTGCCAGAGGTTCAAACATAGAAACTGTCGGCAGATAAAGACCGCTAGGCTCATTCTGTCTGCCTGTAAGTCATGTACTTGACTGCGGCTTCTGACCCTCCCTCAGCTTTACCGCTACGGTTCTCCCATGCCTGTCCCATGCATGTTTAAATCCAACCAAGTGCTTGCTCCCATGACCTCCTGTGGCAGACCATTCCATGCATCCACCACACTCTCTGTGAAGAAAAAAGTCCTCAGATTCCCTCTTAGCCTGCCACTTTCCAATTTCATGTCATACTCCTCCTGTATTGGAAGATGTCAGCCCCTGCACACTGTTTATACCCTTGAGGTACTTGAATGTCTCTATCATGTCTCCTCCCTTCCTCCTGTCCTCTAACCAGTACATATTGAGATCCCTTAATCCCTGCTCATAAGTTTTGTTGTGCAAGCCCTGTACCGTGTTAGTTGCCCTTCTCTGGATCATCTCCAGCCTGTTTATGTCCTTTCAAAGGTGCATCCTCCAGAACTGCACACAGTACTGCATCTGAGGCCTGGCCACGGTCTTATATAACAGCATCACTATCTCCCTCCTTCTGCTGGTGATACCCTTGCCTACACACCCCAGCATGCCAGTGGCCCTCCCCGCTGCCTTTGTACTCTGCTGTGATATTTTCAGGTCATCTGAAATAATAACTGGCAGGTCCCTTCATTTCTTTGTGCCTGCCAGCAACTCCTCCCCATCCTGTAGCTCTCCCCCAGAGTTTCTACGCCCCCACCTCCTGCCTTCTGCTAGTGATACCTCTGTCTATGCATCCCAGCATGCCACCCCCCCCCCCATCCTGTGGCTCTCCTCAGGGTTCCTTCTTCACAGGTGCATTATTTTGCACTGAAACTCAGTTGCCACTCCTTAGACCATTTTTTCAAGCCTCTCTTGGTTCCTCCTCATTTTCTCCTCCTCTTCTGCAGTATCCACTCTGTTAAAGATCTTGGAGTCATCTGCAGGCAGACCTTTCCTTGTAGGCCTTCTGCAATGTCACTGATGAAGACACACTGAACAGGACTAGTCCAAGGACTGAGCTCTGAGGTACCTTGCTGGTCACTCCCCTCTCCCCGAATTGGATTCCATTTACCACAACCATCTGCTTGCTTCCTGTCATCACCTCTTATGGTAAACTATTCTATGTGATCATCATCCTCTCTGAGAAGAAAACTTTTCTCACATTTCCTCTTAATCTACCAACGTCCAATTTCATTTCATGCCTCCTCATTCTTGTACTCCTTCTACATTGGAAGATGTCTGCCCCTGCATCTTGTTTATGCCCTTGAGGTACTTGAACATGTCTTTCATGCCTCCCCACTCCTACCTTTCCTTCAGTGAGCACATATTGAGGTCCTTTAATCTCTCCTGATATGTTCTGTGTTGCAAGCCATGTACCATCTTGGTTCAATTCTGCAGACCACCTCCACCCTGTCAATGTCTTTGTACAGTTGCAGCCTCCAGAATTGCACACAGTACTGTAGGTGAGGTCTCACTAGTGCACTATACAATGGCATCACCATCTCATGCTTTCTGCTAGTGATACCCCTGCCTATGCACCCCAGCATGCCACTGGCCCTCCTTACAACATTTGTGCTCTGTTTTGACACCTTTAGGTCATCAGAACTGATAACACCTGGGTCCCTTTCTTCCTTGGTGATTGTCAGCACCTCCCCCCATCCTGTAGCTCTCCCCAGGTTCTCTCTTCCCAGGTGCATTATTTTGTGCTTTTTTTGCACTGAACCGCAGTTGCAACTCCTCAGACCATTTTTCAAGCCTCTCCATGTCCCTGCTCATTTTCTCCACCCCTTCTGGAGTATTCACTCTGTTACAGATGTTGGTGTCATCTGCAAACAGGCAGGCCTTTCCTTCTAGCCCTTCCACAATGTCTGTAATGAAGACATTGAACAGGAGTGGTCCCAGAACTGATCCCTGAGGTATCCCGTTGGTCACCCCCCTCTCCACAGATTGGATCCCATTACCATCACCCACTGCCTCCTGTCCGTCAGCCAGTTTCTAACCCAGTTTATCAGTTTGTGCCATGGCCAGACTACCCATCTGGTTAATCAGCCTTCTATGTTGGACAGTGTCGAAGGCTTTGTTGAAATCAAGGTAGGTGACATTCACCATCCCTCCCTGATTTACTTCCTTAATGAGGCATTAGGGTTTCCAACATTAACGCCCCACCCCCACCCTGCAGAGACTGACAGGTGTTGGGGGTGTGCCTCTGGGTCATTGTCCGTAATGCTCATGCCATTCCACCCCCACCCTGCAGACACTGACAGGCGTCGAGGTGTACCTTGGGGTCTTTGGCTCTAACACTCACCCCATTCCTTAAGGAAATAAGCTGAGATGGGTGCAGTATGGAGAATGGGGTGTACATTAGGGCTGAAGACCCCAAGACACACCCCGACACCTGTCACTGTCTGCAGGGTGGGGGTGGGGCATTACGGTTGGAAACCCTAACACCCGGGTGTTTCTTGGTATTTTCATTCCAAATTTTCAACATGAGTTTTTTGGGACCCCACCTCATGAACAGTGGCACTATCATTTCATTACTGAATCCCGAAAGGTGATTTGGTGCAGCGACTGTGCCATTCCGTGCCACAGGTGCAAAAACATTTCGGGCAAGATGTGAAAAATGACAGCTGTACTATTCATGAAGTGGTGTGATAAAGTGTGTATGCTGAAAATTTGGAGTGAAAGTATTGAAAATTACCAAAGTTATATGCCTGCATAGAAACTGCGCAATGCATGCTCGTACCATGGCCATTTTTCAGAAAATTTTCACCAAATTTTCCATAAGGGCTTTTTGGGACCCCACGTCATGAACATTGGCACTGCTGTTTTGTTAACTGGTTCCACACAGTGACCGCAAAATCATGTTTCGGGACTGTGTAATGAAATGACAGTGCCAGTGTTCACAAGGTGGGGTCCCAAGAACCCCATGTTGAAAATTTTGGGCAAATATTCCTAAAAATGGCAGAGATATCAACATAAGTTCAAAACACTAATGACAGCCATTATATGGCACTCACCTTGATTCTTCAGTTAGCGGTTCAGCTTTGAAGAGTGCAAACGTGTCCTGGTCCACAGAAGATGACACCCGCCAACCGCCGGAGACAAGTATGGGGTAAGGGAGGGGATGCGAGGAGGTGGGTGTGCAGAGGGAGGGTCAGGATGGGGAGGGATGAGGGAGATGATGAGGGACCATTTTCATTTTTTCAGGTAAAAAAAAGACATCAGGGCACCGTTTTCTTTTTTACAGGTACATTTCTAAATGATTTTTGGGGGCAGTGGGAGTGGGCTCCCCAGTGTCCCAGACTATTGGGGGGTACAGATATGGGGACACTGGGAGTGGTCTCCCCAGTGTCCCGGACTATTGGGGAGGTACAGATATGGGGACACTGGGAGTGGGCCTTCCAGTGTTCCAGATTTCAAGAGGGTGGGAGTAAATAATGGGGACACTGGAAGTGGGCTCCCCAGTGTTCCTCAGTGGTGGCATGGGGGGTTTGTACTGCTGACACGGGGACTGGGCACCTCGATGTTGGCTTTACGAGAAAGCCACACAGCAGCTAATACTGAAGCTCGGGTTAGGGGCAGAGAAGCAAGGACTGGGAGAGAAATCCGCACCATGGCTAATGTTGAAGCCTTTGGGGGGGGCAGAAGAGCAAGGACCGGGAGACAAAGCCGCACCACGGCTACTGTTGAAGCCTTTGGGGTGGGCTAAGGAGCAAGGCCGGGAGAGAAGAAAAAATTACTCCCTTTAGTAACTGTATTTCTTCTAATGGAGTCTTGCTGTATTCTGACAATTTGCAGTTAGCTCCAGCTCTTGAACTGCCCCGGAGAGTGAAGAGTTAAATTCTATGCCAGGCATAGAACATTGGTCTCGAGCTCAGTTGAAAACTCTGTCTGTGTCCTTTCAAACCCAAACCGTCATATTCTTATGAGCTAAAACTCACTGACTAAATGTGGAAATTGTAAAAACTCCTAGAAGCCCACTGGCAACAAAGACTTTGGATTCCCCAAAAGACTCAAGTCAGGAAACCCAAAGAACCAAACCAGGTAATGAGAACTAAAAAACTCCTAATTAAACAAATACAAAGCACCCAACACAACAGGAGTGGGGTAAAGACACCCCTTGGGTGCAACACTGCACCTGCCCACCCACTTCCCAAAAACAGGTTCTGAGAGGGGAGGCAGGGAGGAAGGTCAGAATACAGCAAGACTCCATTAGAAGAAATACAATTACTAAGATGAGTAATTTTTTCTTCAAACATGAAGTCTTGCTGTATTCTGACAATTTGTAGACTATCAAGCAGTAACTCCAAGGAGGAGGGACAGAACCTACTTTGGGAATAGACTCTGAAGAACTGCTGTGCCAAACCTAGCATCATTCCCAGCCTGGATATCCAGAGAGTAATGTATGAACTGTTTTCCAGGTGGCTGCTTGACAGATTTCTAACAAGGGGATATCCATAGCTGCAGCCAGAGATGCAGCTGTACCTCTAGTGGAATGAGCCCTCAGGCCTGAGGGTGCAGTTTATCCCAGTTTTTCATAGCAGAATTGAATACAGGACACAATCCACCTGGCAATGGTTCTCCTGGTGGCAGGTTTTCCCTTACCTACTTCCCCATAAGTGAGGAACAACTGGAGGCAGTCAACCTGTGACCCTTTGTACGTTCTAGGTAGTAACTAAGGGCCTTTTTAGCATCTAAACTGTGTAGCCTCCATTCCCCTGAGGAAGTGTGATCAGTGAAGAACACAGGAAGAGAAATAGATTGGTTTAAGTGGAAATCAGAAACCACTTTAGGTAGGAACCTTCTATTGGTTCTAAGGACCACCTTATCTCTATTGAAAGAGATAAAGTCAGGCTCCACTGACAGGGCTTGCAATTCACTGATATGTCTGACAGAGGTAACAGCAACCAAAAACACAGTTTTCCAAGTCAAGTACTTGAGCTCTGCTGAGGACACAGGCTCAAAGGGGGTTGCATAAGCTGAGCAATGCAAATGTTCAAATCCCAGGCAGGAGCAGGATCCCGAAAAGGGGGATTGGTATGAAGCAATCCTTTGAAAAATTTACAGAATACAGGGTGAGATGACAGAGAGGAAGACTTCCCCACTGACAGGAGAGCAGAAACAGCTGACAAATGAACTTTGAGAGTAGCTGGTTTGAGGCCCAGGCCATTAAGGTGAACCATATAATCCAGGACTGTAGACAACTCAGCAGTGTCTGGGGATATATGCCTCCTGGAACACCAAATGCTGAACCTTTTCCATTTGGAGTTGTAAGTTTTTCTGGTGGCAGGCTTTCGAGAATATTTGAGAATATCCAGAACCCCTTGGGACACATGCAAGTCTGCATACTCTAACTCTTCAAGAGCCATGCCTTGAGATTGAGTGACCGAAGATTGGGGTACCAAATCCTCCCCTGAGAGGAGGTTAACAGGTTGTAATTCCTGGGAAGAGACAGGGGAAGATGGACTGCTAGGGACAGCAACAGGGGGTACCAAGGCTGCCTGGCCCAGTCTGAAGCAATCAGAATCACTTTGCAAGGTTGTGACCTTACATTGACTAGAACCTTGAACAGTAGAGGGAAGGGAGGGAAGGCATAAAGAAATTTCCCTTCCCAGTTCAAAATCAGAGCATCCAGAGGGACTGAGCCAAAGACTGGGGGTCTGCGACAAAACAGAGGAAGTTGGTGATTGTTTGGGGCTGCAAAGAGATCCATCTCTGGAGTGCCCCACCTTGAGAAAATCACCTTCAATACCAAAGGATCCAGAGACCATTCGTGATGACCCTGGGAAATCCTGCTCAATGCATCTGCTTGCACATTGTCCTTTCCTGGGAGGCGGTCTGCTACCAGAGAGGTCTGTAGGGAATAAGCCAGGGACCATATTTTCATGGCCTCCGTGTACAAGGCCATGGACCGAGTGCCTCCCTGCTTGTTGATGTACCACATGGTGGTAGTGTTGTCCGTCCTGACCTGAATCACCTTGTTCTGTACTGACTGAGAGAAAGCTCGTAGGGCAAGAAGTACTGCTCTGAGCTCCAGAAGGTTGACGTGAAGAAGGGATTCCTGAGGGGACCACAGTCCCTGGGCAGTGAGAGACCCCAGATGGGCCCCCCACCCCAAAAGGGAAGCATTTGTGGTAAGAACCACAGAGTGAGTCTCAGAGACAAATGGAACACCCTGCCTCAAATTGTCCAGGTCCTGCCACCACTGAAGGGCTTGAATTAAGGTCTGAGTAACAGGAACTAGCTTGGTAAGAGGATCTTTCCTTTGGGACCAAAAGGTTCTCAGATGGAACTGAATGTCCCTCATCTGAAACCTGGCCCCTTGGACCACTGCTGTGAAAGCTGCCATGTGGCCCAGCAGGTGCAGAAAATGCCTTGCTGGTCGAGAAACCAGAGGGAGAAAGGAAGAGGCCAGCTGAGAGATGGCTTTTGCCCTTTCTAAAGGAAGGAAGGCTCTTGCCTTGAGGGTGTCCAGCTCTGCTCCTATAAAAATGAGGAGCTGTACTGGTTCGAGAACTGACTTGGGAAGACTGAGAAAGAACCCCAGGGAAGTGAGAACTTTCTGGGTAACCTGCAGATCTGACTTGACTTGGTCTGAAGACTGGCCCACCAGAAGCCAATCGTCCAGATATGGAAAAATAGAGATTCTTTTCCTTCTTAAAAAGGCCACCACTACTGCTAGGCACTTTGTAAACACCCTTGGAGCTGAGGTTAGACTGAAGGGCATTGCTCTGAACTGATAATGGCCTAAGGGCAATTCGACCCTGAGTTACTTTCTGTGGAAGCACCTGATAGGAATGTGAAAATAGGCATCCTTGATGTCCAGGGAGGCTAGCCAGTTTCCTGGCCTCAGAGAGGGAAGAATTGTTCCAGAGTCACCATCTTGAATTTTGGCTTTACTAGGTGCTTGTTTAGGTATCTTAGATCTAGGATGGGTCGCCACTCCCCTGTCTTTTTCGGGGTAAGGAAGTACCTGGAGTACAGACCTTTGCCCCTGTATGGACTAGGAACTCTCTCTATGACCTTTAAAGCCAGTAGAGACAAAATCTCTGCCTCTAGAGCAAGGGTTTCTGAAGTATTTGCAGGTGGAAAGGATCTGGGTCTCAGTTTTAGAAAACTTTTGAAACTAAGAACCAGCCCCTGGCTTACAACCTCCATGACCCACTTGTCTGAGGTAACAGACATCTAGTCCTGGACAAAGTAAGCCAGCCTGCCTCCTACTGGAATGGGGGAGTCAACCCCGGCTGACACATCAGGGTGTCTGCTTGGCAGGAGCCTTAGGCTGAGGGGTGGATGCAGCCCTGCTCATCCCCCTTCTGCCTCTCCCTCTGAAGAACCCCCTCTGAGAAAAGGAAGAGGAGGCCTGTGCCTGGTAGAAAGGCCTGTGAAAAGGCCTGCCCCTACCCCTAGCTTGCTGCCTCTCCTTGGTCTGGGCACTCCTATAAGTGGTCCTGTACTCATCCATTTTCTTCATGTAATTCTCTGTCTGCTCTCCAAACAGAGAATTACCCACTACAGGAAAATCCATGACCTTAGCCTGGGTGTCTTGCGAAAGGCTAGTACATCTGAGCCAGGCCATTCTCTGAAGAGCCACAGAAGTAGCCATGACTCTTGATGGCACATCACTGGAGTCCACAGCAGCATGAAATTGCACCTTTGATGCCTCAATCCCATCAGCAGCCACCACCTCCAGCTCCTAGGCTAGCTGGGGGAAAGCCTGTTTAGCCAGTGCCAGTACAGTGTCCCACCTGGATTTCTGGTACCTGGCTGTATAGGCCATATAATTAGCTTGCCTGAGTCCCAAAGATGATGCCAAGTACTGTTTCTTTGCCATGGCATCTATCTTCCTGGAATCTTTGTCTGAGGGGTGTGAAGCCAAGGGGATGTTTGCCTTGTCACAGGCAGCAGCCTGCACTACCCCAACATGGCTGCATTGTCGGTAAAGAAATTCCGTATCCGAGCCTGACAAGGTGTACCTCTTGTCCATTCTCTTGTCAACAGGAGGCACAGAGGTGGGAGACCTAAGAATTTTTTGTGTCTGTTTCCCAAATGACCTATGAAGGGGAAGAGACAGTCTCTTAGACTCTGGGATGTCCATCATCTCTATGAAGTCAGGCTCCTCTTGATCCTCTACAGCCTCTTCAGTAGGAAACTGGAGGGTTTGAGCCACTTTTCTGTAGAACAGAAAGTGGGGAGGGAACTCAGAAAGCCTAGGAGGGGAAACACCAGAAGGTCTGTCTGGGGAGATGTCCGGTTCCACAGGCACATCCAGACTTTCACCGTCGAAATAATCCTCTTCAAAATCCCCCTCCTCATCAAACTCTGGTTCTTAAAAATCTTCTGGAGAATAATCCCGAACCGGGGGAACCGACTGAACCGAACCTCTGCCAGAAGGCGCCGGATTGATCGGAACCGGATGAAGCGATTCCACAATCTTAATCGCTTTGGCTATTTCTTCAGCGGTCAGAACATGCAGCTCTGGATCCGAACCAGCCGATTTATCCTTTTGTTTTCTTTTTGTAGGAACCGATCCCTCAGGATCAGCTCTCCTCTTGCCCAAAGAAGTATCGCCCTGGTCAGAAAGCACTCCTAGTTCGGCAGGAACCAAACCGGGCTGGCCTTCCGGGTAAGCAGATTTCTCGGCCTCTTTATCCCTAAGTCTACCTAACCTTTTCTCCAGGGTAGAATTAGAGAAATTCTTACAAATGTGGCAGTATGAATTGAGGTGGTCAAACCCTAGACAGTAATCACAGGTGGTGTGGGGATCGGCCTTAGCAAACACCTCCCTACACACACTGCAGTGTTGAAACCCAGTGGGCCTGTTTTTTTTCTTGGGTTTCTCAGACATGGCCAACCTAACCAACTTACCCTTTATATGGCAACTGCCAGGCAAGACTCCCCTATCGGTTTCACACCGTGTCACGGGGTGATGGAAAACAACGTTAAATTACGTTTTTTTTTTTTAAACCGATACAGACCAGTAACCACACACTAATTTTTTCCTTTTCAAGATCTTACTACAAGATCGGAAAAATTTTCACAATTTCCACACAACAGCTTCTCAAACCGAAAAATGGAATGAAAATTGGACTAAAACCGAAACTTTAACCGCGAAGAACCGAGCAGAAGGAGAAATCTCCGGAGCGACTGTTTAGTGAGGCAGAGTAAAGAATCTGATGGTTTGGGTTTGAAAGGACACAGAGTTTTTAACCGAGCTCGAGCCCAACGTTCTATGCCTGGCATCGAATTAAAACCTTCACTCTCCGGGGCAGTTCAAGAGCTGGAGCTAACTGCAAATTGTCAGAATTCAGCAAGACTTCATGTTGTTTGAAAGCCACACTATGGCTAATGTTGAAGCCTTTGGGGGGTGTCAGAGGAGAGAGGACGAGGATGCGCGTTAGTGTGCACTCTAATGCACATGGCCGGAGTTACGGCTACAGAAAGAAATGAAGTTCTTTTTCATTGGAATGGTTCATTTCTTTCAAGTAGAGGATGCACCACGTCAGTAAAGCAAAAATGAAAATTACGTACCTACTGTAATTCTTGATCTTTCTGAGTATCGTCACCATTCATCACTGGCAGGTTCTGGCTGGAGGATCAAGACCCAGCAGAAGCATTTTTTTTTCTGGTGAGTGTGGGAGGAGCCAGCACTGAGAAGGTGCCACCCTCGAGGCCGACCTAGTACATGGCACTTGAGGGATAGCCAGTAAATGGCGTCGACTCCTCCCTTACCTCAGTTCTGCGCGGCTGGAGAGTGTTATGAAAACAGGGGATAGGAAAATAAAAGGGAGGGTGAGAGAACCAAGGGATAGCTAAAAGGAAAGGATATAAACTGAGAAAGGTAACAGCCAAAGGAAGAAGTCAGAACAACCCTAGTGGTGTGGAACATAGGGTCCCATCCTCTGAGCATATAAGAATAGACAGAAAAGCCAGGGAGGAAAGAAGAAAAGGAAGAAGGAAAGGAAATGAGGGAGAAGACCCCCCTAATGACTCCTCATGGTCAGACAGAGGCCAAGGGGAGGACACCCAGATGGCTCCCTTGAAGGGATCACCTTCTGTAGGCACTAAACAGCCCACCTTCAGCAGGAGTATACTACCTCCAGGGAGGACGTAGAGTTGAGAAAGCAGATGGTTATTAGCGCAGGCCTCTTTCTCTGATTTAAAACTGAGAAGTCGAGGGATCTCCTTCCCCCACTCCCAATACTATGGCATGAGGAGTGCAGTAAGAAATTTTAACCTAACTCCTTATAGAGAAGGTCCAGAAGGACTACCCCCATCCTTAACTAGTGAGGAGGAGGGAGAAGAAGGTAAATTGCTGAATTTAGCAACCACTGAAGCATGGTAAGGAAAAGGGACGGGGAGCCCTGACCTTAACGAAGCTATGGCTCGCAGGGGAGATCCACACCCCGGTCCCAGGAACAGAGACCCAGGAAGCCCCCCCCATGAAAGTCTGTTCCGCCTGCCCCTCCCCACCACATAGGGTGTGATCCTTTCCAGAGGATCGTAGCACAAGAGGTACCAGGTGAATTCACCACATCCCAAAGGGGAAGAGGCAGGGGAGGAGGCACAGCCCAAAGTCTGAGGCCTAAGAGGGGACAGTGGGAGGGAAGCAATGATGAATGATGAAGATACAAAAAAAAATCAAGAACTATGGTAGGTACATCATTTTCATATCTCATCTGTGTCAATCTTCACCATTGATCACTGGTGGGTGACTATTAAGCCCCCCAAAGGGGAGCTGGTACCTCCCTGAGGGAGAGAACTGCTTCAGCCTCCTGTGAGGGAAAAACACAGGAGAGGGAGAGGGAAACCCCTCACAGGCTGAATAGGGCCTGGGACTGATCAGGGTGAGGCGGGGTCTCCCTCTGCCTGGGAGATGGAAGTCACCCCTGAAGTTCCCGCCTCACTCCGCGGGAAAAAAGATGGGTTTCCCAACAAGAGGAGGCGATCACCCTACGCTGGGCCATGGGTGATAACCGTGAAAGGCAAAGCCATGCCATTCGCCTAACGCAGATCGCTGTTCCCGCTAGCCTGGACATCACTTCATTGACGTCATATGATGCACTTGCTTGGTGCCTCTTAAGCTCCAGGCCACATGCAGAGAGGGCAATGGCTTGCCTGGCTGCCTCCGTATCAGGCATAGATGCTAGGACTTGCCCCAGCACGGATCATAAATGCCTGTTATAGGCAGCATGATGGGCCTGACGTGCTGCAAGAGAAAGAGAGAGAGAGGCGCGCCGAAGAGAAGACTCTCCTCCCCCAGTGGTCGAACTCCGCAGAGTCCGCATCCGGGGGTCAGTCGTGTCTCAGGCTTTTATGCCCACAGGGAGTGTCCAGGAGCGTCATGCCCTAAGAGGGGTGAGGAAGGTCTCCTGGGGATCCCTGGGGTGCACAATACCTGTGTTGGCAGTCCATCGGGGTTAGGGAGGGGGCTGATGGACGTTGTCAGATGCGGTACGATGCTTCCCTAATAGGGGAGGGCCAGTCGGGAACCACCAGGTGGTCTGCACTGAATTCCCTTAAAAGAGTGTGAGTCGCCTGCTCAGGACTGCATCTTGCCAATCATAAAATGTAGAGCTCGTCGACCAGCCCCAAAAGCAAACTCTGATAGTTTGTCTTGTCAGTGTCTGAGGACAGGTGGACAAAAGGATCCTCCTCGGGTGAAGAGGACAAGGAGGCAAATGAGTCCGAGGAGTCAGAATCCAGCTGAAGCAGGGGAGACTGGTGAAGTACCTGCTCGTTTATGGATCTGACGTAAACTGGGAAATGAATAGCCATGGCTCTAAACTGCTCCCAGGTTAGAGGTCCCATAGGAAGAGAGTGACCCGGAAGAGGGGGTGGGGTAGGCAGAGGTAAGAGGGCCAAATGCCTCTGGGAAAGAGGATGCCCTGTGCCAGGGCTAGGGGACCGTACAGATGATCCAGCACCCTTGAAGGATCTGCCGGTCAAGACAGTCACTGGCCTTTAAACCACCTTGAAATGGTCAGGACTGAGTCCTGAAGGGGATTACCCCTTCTGAGGTGACCGGGGCTGCATCTCCAGAAGGGTGGCCACTAGCCTCACGTGATGAGATCCCCCTTCGGGGAGACCTCAGGGGAGAAGACAGGCCCGCACTGCAGTTCTTTCCTGAACCCTTGTGGGCTGCTAGGGAAGGGTGCTGCTCCTGGCCTTGTCCTCTCAACCCCTTAGACTCCAAGAGAGACCTCTTCTTCAAGACCAACCGAGGAGACTCCACCTCACCTGACAGCCCCCAAACGGCAGCTGGTGAGGGAGCCTCTGTCTCAGCCCTAGATGTCTGGGTGTCGCCAGAAGTGGGTCCAGCCTGGACACCCAGGACAGAGGACTCACCTCCTCCAAGAGCGGAAGTCCTATTGGCTCCAGGCAGCCCTCCGGTGCCACCCAGGGATCAGAAGGCTTTTCCGCGCCACAAGCGGCCCCGATGCTGGCACCATCCAAAACCACCAGCTTCGAAGTGGGGAAAGGCTGGTCGGGTGCAGAAGTGCTGGGCAGAGGAGAGCCCTGAGACTCCGAAGAGTCGGGAAGCCAATCCAGGTCCACCTCTGAATCCTCCTCCGAAGAGGAGTGGATCTGGAGGACCTCAAGAGAAGCCACCCCCAGAGCCCTGCTGCTCCTGACACTGCAAGCAGTACCGCGAGCCAGCCCAGCACTGCCCATGGCGCTGCCCTGATCACTGATATTGCGAGCGGGTCTGGAATCTGAGGTGGTGCCAATAGGTGGCACCAAGGAAACCACCGGGACAGACCTGGCAGACATAGACCGCAACACCAGGGGAGCCCTCACCTCTGAGGAGGTGACTGCCAGAACAGTGCCTCCGGCCCGACCCCCAGAAGAGTCAGACTGGACTTCCGGCACCATAAGAGGGGCCTCTGCCATGGTGAGGCTAGAAGTGGAAGCCCCCTCCTCCGTGGTCTGTATAAAACTGGGAGGGGACCCAGAGGAAGGGCCAAGGGACCTGCGCCTGGCGTCCCTAGTGCGCGACTGTCCTCTGAAAGTTGGTGGAGTACGACCAACTCTAAACATGGAACTTTCCAAAACTCTGCGGTCCATAGAGAAACAGGCATCACAACAGTCCATGTCATGGTTGTGGCCCAGATGGTCAGGCAATGATCATGTCAGTCCGAGATGGAATACTGCATGCTGCAGAGACACCCCTGCATAGGGGGCCGGCCCGACTTAGATTTCTTTTTGTACCCCAGACGAGACATGATTGGACAGAAACTTAAATAAAACACAGTACAAGTTCTCGGTGCTGAAAATAAGGAAAGATCTTACCGACTCTCGAAGAAAACCGGCGCCGAGAACGTTAACGGCGTTGCAGAACTAGGTCAGAATGGACTAGGCCGCGATGTCGTCGATCAAAAATGTTCTCTCACGAGATCGTGCTCACTTGATGGCAGGAGAAACAGAACTGAGGTAAGGGAAAAGTTGACGCCGGTTACCGGCCATCTCTTGAGTGCCACGTAGTATGTTGGCTTCGAGGGCGGTGCTGGCTCAGCACTGGCTCCGCCCACACGCAAAGAAAAAAAAAATTTTCCCGCGGGGTCCTGATCCTCCGGCCAGAACCCACCAGTGATGAATGGTGAAGACTGACACAGATAAGATCTACTGTCATGACCATGTCATTGGTGTACACTGCCAAGCCCATTACAATTTCATCTGTAATTGGCTTGGTAGTGACACACCTCTCAAATGCCATACAGTCCCAAGACGTTCCTTGCTTAAGCGCAAGTGAATGCAAAAACAAGAAAGTAATACTCAGATAAAGGCTGGTCAGATCAGCACAAGCTTGCCTATAATACATGAAAGACAATTAAGCAATTTAGTTAGTCAAACGGAATCCACCCTTTCCTTTCAGTTTGCCGTATTATTTTACAGTACAGTACTTGAAACTAAAAGGCAATTAATTAGGCAAGGGCCTTCATTTCCTCTAGACTGACAGAAATCTGCTCTCTCCCGAGCAGTTTCCTTTACTTTTTGTTCTCACAAAAAACAAAAGCAAAATCAGGAAAATTCTGTTTTCTCTGATAAGGGCTGCTAAGATTAGCACTGCTGTGCTTTTCTATGTGGAAATTGTGGTCAGAGACCCACAGATTTTTTCTTAATCTACAGATGATACACAATCCTCTCTCGATCGTTTCTTTTCCAACTCTGCTGCCACGAGGCAAGCTGCTGATAGTATAACTCTACATGTCCCACCCTCCAAAAACCATGATTGCCTGAAAGATAGTGTGTGGCAGACAGGTGCACCAATGGTCTATCCCACACGATCAGGTGAAGCTACCTCTGGTTGGAAGCTGCAATACTGAACATAGGATTTGCAAGAAAGCGAGTTGTGCTCACAACAGAGGGAGGTGAACCTTACAATTGTCTTTGGTTTGTAGCAGATATTCTGCAGGTGGAGGCTACTTCTAACTGAAAGGTGAAATAAGGAACTTAGAATTATCAGGAAAGACAGTCTTTCAAGCAACAGAGGGAGGTGGATCTAGCTTTACTTTTGTTCCAATTCTTAACATTTTCAGTGCAGGAAGAGTTTAATCCCTGGGCTAAGAATTTGTCATAAGTCCTGAAGTAAGTGCAGGTACAGGCTGTGTATTTGACCCAGACAAGTGCCCCAGGGGGTGGAAACTGTTTTTTGTGTTTATCTGTGTGTGCCTTAAAAGGCCAGGCCAGGCTGTCTCAGGAAGTGCTTACATCATAGCTACTTATCAGCCAATAGCTTTGGAAGAGTCTTACAGACCTCAGGACAACAGTGTTATAAGCAAGTGTTTTATAGCAAACTCATCAGAACAGCTAATATTCTTCAGGTGAAGCTACCTCTGGCTGGAAGCTGCAATACTGAACAAAGGATTTGCAAGAAAGTGAGTTGTGCTCACAACAGAGGGAGGTAAACCTTACAATTGTCTTTGGTTTGTAGCAGATATTCTGCAGGTGGAGGCTACTTCTAACTGAAAGGTGAAATAAGGAACGTAGAATTATCAGGAAAGACAGTCTTTCAAGCAACAGAGGGAGGTGGATCTAGCTTTACTTTTGTTCCAGTTCTTAAGATTTTCAGTGCAGGAAGAGTTTAAACCATGGGCTCAGAATTTGTCATAAATCCTGAAGTAAGTGCAGGTACAGGCTGTGTATTTGACCCAGACAAGTGCCCCAGGGGGTAGAAACTGTTTTTTGTGTTTATCTGTGTGTGCCTTAAAAGGCCAGGCCAGACTGTCTCAGGAAGTGCTTACATCATAGCTACTTATCAGCCAATAGCTTTGGAAGAGTCTTACAGACCTCAGAACAACAGTGTTATAAGCAAGTGTTTTATAGCAAACTCATCAGAACAGCTAATATTCTTCAGGTGAAGCTACCTCTGGCTGGAAGCTGCAATACTGAACAAAGGATTTGCAAGAAAGTGAGTTGTGCTCACAACAGAGGGAGGTGAACCTTACAATTGTCTTTGGTTTGTAGCAGATATTCTGCAGGTGGAGGTTACTTCTAACTGAAAGGTGAAATAAGGAACTTAGAATTATCAGGAAAGACAGTATTTCAAGCAACAGAGGGAGGTGGATCTAGCTTTACTTTTGTTATAATTCTTAAGATTTTCAGTGCAGGAAGAGTTTAAAGCACAGCTCACTTATTTTGGGGCTGACTGCTTTCAGAGCACAAACCACCAGGCTGTTTTGGGGCTGGGGAGGTTTACCAGTGTCTGACTTGGATGTCTGGATTTTTCTCTGTTTGATCAGCAGGGTATTTTCTCTGTCAAATCGCTGTGTAGGGCATCTTGCTGACAGGAAGGCACTCATCGCAGCAGTGGGTCAGAGCTTTTAGCCGACTGTTTCGTGAGGACACAATTTAGGCCCAACCCCTGCCCACCCTCACCCCACCCACCCCTGGAAATAGTTCCTTTATACCTGGGGTTCTGGCATTATTTCCTCAAGAGTGCAAGGTGCATATCACTGTCATATCCTCTCTAGCACACTGCACTGACAATATAAGCATACACATTGTATAATATATATATTTCTATACAACAAACCAATCACGCACACAAAAAAAAAAATAGATAAACATGTGGGGAGTAGTGCAATGTAATGGCTGTGGGGCAGCAGTCTTCCGGGAGTCTTTCTGGAGGCTGAGATGCTGCCCTATTTGCAGACAACTCTCTGCCCTGAGGGAGGAAGTTGCCCATCTTCAGGCCACACTGGACAGTAGTAAGGGAACCTTCCCCTCGGCCACACTGGACAGTAGGAAGGGAACCTCCCCCATCCAGGGAGCACCAGAGCCACCACCACTACCTCAGAGGTTGCGAAGAAAGCACAGCAGTTGGACCACAGTGGGCTCAGGGAGGGTGAGGATGGTGGAACAGAGGCACACCCAGTCAGTTGTTCCACTCCACAATCCATACACCATTCTGGGGGAGCATAGCTCCCCTATGGATGCACCCGCAGAGGAGACTAAGGAGGCTGAGGACAACTGTCACAAGGGAGGCCCACAGGAAGGAGGCAGAGGACACCACAGGGGAAAGGAAGCAGCTCCTGGTGGGGGACTCAATTATTAGGGGGATAGAACTGGGGAGAGCAGGGAAAACAAGTAAGGTGCCTACCTGGTGCCATGGCTTGGAGGGACAGGAAGCGCATCCTCAGGATCACGAGAACAGCTGCACGGCAGTCTGAGCTGGACGTCTTTGTCCACCTAGGGACAAATGACTTCGCTCATCATGAGATTAGAGCAGTGCAGGAGGACTTTGTAGATTTGGGGAGGGGCCTAAGACAAGTAGCACACAGTATCCTTCTCAGAGGTGCTGCCTGTCAATGGCATGGGTGAGGCGAGGTACTTGCACCATGCAGTTTAATGAATGGTTGAAAAATGGTGTGAGCACAGGGTTTGGCTTCATTGGGGACTGGGGTTCCACCTGGAGGACACCAGCCTATACTGGCAGGATGGTCTGCATCTGTCCAGAAAGGAACAAGTCTTTTGAGCAATCGGTTTAAATGCTTCATTGGCAAGCTTTTAAACTAGTCAAGGGGGGAGGCACTGATAAGCAGCAGGAAAATCCCAGCCTCTCCCTACAAAACAGGGTACTAAATGAGAAAAAGACCGAGGTAGAAAGGTCAGTGGGGGATGCTGCAACAGTAGGTAAAGCCATCAAAAAATGGAGAGCAATGAGTACCAATGCCTGTAGTCTGGGTAACAAGCTTCCTGAATTAGTGGCCTTGATGGAGGAGGAACATCTGGATATCGTGACAGTCACAGAAACATGGTACACACAAAACCATGACTGGGACGTAAACATACCAGGATATACTATCTACAGGAGGGACAGGGAGGGTAAAAGAGGAGGAGGAGTAGCTCTTTACATAAGGGAAGGAATCAAAGCAACAGAACAAAAGGGTAAACAGGGAGGAGGAGAAGCACTGTGGGTAAATTTGGAGACAGGCAAGGGCACCACAATCTGCACAGGGGTTGTATACAGACCCCCTTCTCAGGGAGAGGAAATGGACAAGGAAATGATAGAAAGTATACTTAGAATGGCAGAAAAAGGGGAGATATTGCTGATGGGTGATCTGAATATGCCAGACGTTAACTGGAGTGCAGTTGCAGCAGCCACTTCCAAGAGTGGGGTTATTCTAGATGCCCTACAGGGGGCATGCCTTAGACAACTAGTATTGGAGCCCACTCGAGAGGGAGCAATCTTAGACCTGGTTCTCTCAAATGGAGATAGAGAGAGGATCACAGATGTAGAAGTGGGTAGACATCTGGAAATTAGCGACCATCGAACAGTATGGTTCACAATAAACACAGCACTAGAGGCAAGCCATACAAAGGCAAAAGTACTGGACTTTAGGAGGGCTGACTTTGCCAAAATGGGTGAGTGCCTAAGGAATGCACTAGCAAATGGGCGGGAAGGAAGGGTGGAAGAACAATGAGGAATAATAAAAACTGCCATCACAGAGGTAACAAGCCTTGTGTGAAGCAAATAAACAAAACAAATGATGTAAGAAACCACTATGGTTCTCAAAGGAAGTGGCAGTGAAGGTTCAAGAGAAAAGAAAACATTCAGGAAGTACAAGGAATCACAGAAGGAGCAGGACAGAGAACTGTATCAGTTAAAGCAAAAGGAAGCTGGAAGGCAGTCAGAACAGCAAAGGCCCAAACCGAGGAAAAGATAGCCAACTCAGTTAAGAAGGGGATAAAACCTTTATAGGTATATCAGGAGTGAAGGAAGACCAAGGGAGGATAGTGAGGCTTAATAAAGGGAGGGAGGGTGGGTGGAGGTGACTGTGAAAAGGCAGAGGTACTAAACACATATTTTTGCTCAGTATTTACAAATGAAGAGGGGAGTACTTAAACAAACAGTAGAAACACTCTGATACAGAAGTTGATACCAGCCCATTTACAGAAGAAAGGGTTATGAAAGAACTCTTAAAACTGAAGGTGGACAAAGCAATGGGGCCTGATGGGATTCATCCCAGAATTCTAAAAGAACTATGGTAGAACTAGTGACACCACTGACTACCCTCTTTAACAAATCATGGGAGGATGGGGTGGTGGCCGAGGACTGGAGGAGGGCAGATGTGATTCCCCTTCACAAAAGTGGGAGCAAGGCAGAAGCAGGAAACTACAGACCTGTTAGTTTAACCTCAATGATAGGGAAAATGATGGAATCACTTCTGAAGAAAAGAACTGTCGAGTATCTAGAGGCCAGAGGGGCACAGGACCCCAGGCAGCATGGATTCACAGCGGGAAGGTCATGCCAGACGAATCTGATAGATTTCTTTGACTGGGTGACCAAAGTAGTAGATCAGGGAGGGGCTGTGGACATGGCCTACCTAGACTCTTTAGCAAGGCATTTGACACAGTCCCACACAAAAGATTAATATACAAGTTAGCCAGCCTGGGAGTGAGTCCCAAGATGACAGCCTGGGTAAAGAATTGGATGGAGAATAGGACACAGAGAGTAATAGTAAATGGAGTCCACTCTGAAGAAAGGGGGCTTAGTAGGGTACCGAGGGTTCAGTATTAGACCGGTCCTCTCTAATGTCTTTATAAGCCACATTGCAGAGGGACTGAAGGAAAGTATGTCTCTTTGCAGATGACACAAAGATCTGCAACAGAGTTGATGCACAAGGTGGGGTGGAAAGGATGAGAAGGGACTTGGCAAGGTTAGAGGAATGGTCAAATGTATGGCAGCTTAGATTCAATGCTAAGAAGTGCAAGGTAATACACCTGGGAAAATGGAAAGAGACCTGGGGGTAGTCATATCAGATGACCTAAAGGTGGGCAAGCAATCTGAGAGGGCAGCAAGGAGGGCTGGGGGGATACTGGGATGCATAGGGAGAGGCATCACCAGTAGAAAACAGGAAGTTATTATCCCTCTGTACAGACAGCTGGTGAGACCCCATCTGGAGTACTGCGTGCAGTTCTGGAGACCCAATTTCCGCAAAGACATAGACAGGATGGAAGCTGTCCAGAGGAGGGCAACTAAAATGGTGCAGGGCCTGCACTGGAAGACATATGAGAGAGACTTAGCCTCGAGGAAAGGAGGGAGAGGGGACTTGATAGAAACTTTCAAGTACCTCAAGGAATCAACAAAGTCCAAGAGGATAGCATCTTTCAAAAAAAGAGGTGCAAGAACAAGGGGCACAATTTGAAGATAGAGGGGGGGCTCAGAGTAATTTAAGGAAGTATTTTTTCACAAAGAGGGTTGTGGATGCATGGAACGGCCTTTCGGAGGAGGTTGTGGAGTCAAAAACAGTGGTGGAATTCAAGCATGCATGGGACAGTCATATGGCAATTCTAGGGGGTGGGGGTAGGAAGAAGTAGGCTGCTGGTTAACTAGGATCTGCAGCTTATCCAGTAGGTAGGGAAATGGGCAGACTGGGTGGGCCAAGCGGTCCTTATCTGACATCAAATTCTATGTTTCTATGTTTTGAGAGGAATCACCACCGCGATTGGCCATTATAATATGCAGATCATATGGTCAGGGGACATGTTAAGAGCAAGCACCCCCCTCCTCCGACGTTGATCTCAACTGCCACATGACACACAACTGAAATGTTATGTGGTCAGTAGCACTGTCTCTCCTAGTTCAAAAGCCACTCAAGCTAACCCACCAGTCATCATTCAGTCAGCTTCTCATCTTCTACCCCGCCCACTCCTGCAGGTCAAACTACAACACTCAGCAGGTATTACATACAGGACAAGGTCTTTATGCCTGCTGTGAAACGTACTGTTTCAAATACTGTTGGTGTCTGGTAGTTCAGTTGGCAGCACAAGCAGACACATTGCCTGGCTGTTACAGACTTCATAGATACATACAGAGCAGTCAGAGGGAATGAAAAACATGCAGTAAAAGCAGTACCACAAACGGCTGAACAGCAATTGCATCTGAGCAGCACAAAAGTAAATAACACAGTCATTGTGGCTACTTCTAACAGAGCACTGAATCGTGATGTCCTTAGTTATCGATCTCTAACTGGGCGTACTACTACATCGGGATTGTGCTCGAAATTACAATGATTCAAGGAAAAAAACACAATCTTTACTTTGTTTTTAGTTACTGATGCAGTCACCATGCAGCCTTGTGTACAGAATGAGTAAGCGCACCAAAGGGAAACAGCAGCCGATTTCATTCTCCCTCTCCCCCCATCAACAGTTTGGAGTAATTGTTGCACAGCTTCCATGTGAAGTTCAAGTCTTTGTTTTCTTTAATGACCCTGGCAGACTTGAGCTTCTCCGTTCTACTGGTACTGTGTTTTTCTTTTTTAACTGTCGGCAGTCCATAACATCACTGTATTGGGAGTCCACAACATTGGACACACGTCTGTCTTTGCTGCCAACCATTAAAACCTCCTGAATTTAAAACGTTCATCTGTCACTAACAGATTTTACTTCAGATCAGAGTTCAAAGGCATGACAGACTGCTGCAAGGGAGAGTAAGTACTGTACCTCGTCTGCTGTTTAATTGTGCGGTCGTGTTTCTGCTATGCCCCTTACCCACCCTCTGCTCATTGTCTCCACCCTCGTTCTCCTTTTCCTTGCCTTTATTCGCTGAATACACACACCAGACTCATTTTCCCACCCTCCCGCTTGTTTTCCCAGCCCACTAAGTGGTTTCTAACTGCCCCCTGCTGTAGGTCAGTTAGTGTTGAGTAACAGTGCGTCAGCAGCGCCCACTGCCCAGCTGGCACAGAGAAGCAGCGCTACTCTTGCTTGCAGTAGCTTTCGCGCCCCCTATTTCGATCCCTGTTGTGTGATTTGTAAATATTCCAGACAACAGACCGCAGAATGTAAAACCTGTCCTGAATGTTTTGAAAGGAGTCCAGCACCTTTGAGAAATGGCTTCATAGCTGCCCTACCATCAGGATCCCCTGATGCTTCCAAGTAGTCCAGAAGGTAAAGGTTATTCCAGAGTGGTTCTCAAGGCCCCAGATGGTTGAACCACCAGTCATGGCCCTTGATAAGAGTGCTCCAGGCCTCTCGTGCAAATCTGAGGGAAGGAGGTACTTCCATAGTCTCCTCAACCTGGTTTGTCCCATGGTGGGGCTGCTGAACTGGACTGCTGACCCTCTTGACATTCTCTGTCGCAGTTTTGCAGCCCCCTACCACCTGCCTGTTGTAGTTCTAACAGGAAGTGGGAAATGAAAATTACATACCTACCGTAATTCTTGATCTTCTTGGACGAGTCTCCACCACTCATTCACACTATTGGGACTGCACCGGAGGCACTAGGACCCATCGGGAGCAAACTTTTTGCTGGAGGGTCGGCACCAGAGATGGCGCCATGAGTCCTAGCTTGCGGCAATGACTATCTCGGCGTGACCTCCAACCGCCTCAGTACCTTTTACCAAGGAGGTACAGCAACTAAACTAAAGGGTAACCAACCTTAGGGCCCAGACATAAGATAGTCCAGGCGACCCGTAAGAAGGGTCAACAAAGAAGTCTTCATGGCCTGAAGATTTGAGGGAGTGAAGACCAACACAGTAGTGAGCTCGGGGATGGAGGGTGGGCATGAGAATGAGTGGTGGAGACTCGTCCAAGAAGATCAAGAATTACGGTAGGTACGTAATTTTCATATCTTCCTGGACATAAGTCTCCACCACTCATTCACACTATTGGGAGAGTACCGAGCTAATAATCCCCTGAGAGGGTGGCAGGATAGACCAAGAGCTCACGTTTCTAGGACAGGAGTCCATTAAGGATAGTTCTGCCAAAGGTGGAATGTCGCCTGGCATGAACATCCAGTGCATAATGCTTAACGACAGTATGCACTGAGCTCCAGGTGGCGGCATTGCAGATGTCTGCAATAGGCACGTTGTGAATTTCCGCTAGGGATGCCGCGACCGCTCTGGTAGAGTGAGTGTAAACCCTACCTTCCAATTTAACCTGTGCCATGGAATAGCAGTGGCGAAGACATGCCACTAGCCATGATGAGATACATCTGATAGCGACAGGTTGACCCAGCCGGGTCTCACTGAAGGAAACGAAAAGTTGTTGGGCCTTGCGAAAATTCTTGGTTTTATCGAGATAGAAACGCAAGGCCCTCTTAACATCCAAAGAATGAAGAGAACGTTCTACTTCATTTTGGAAGTTCGCAAAATAAGAGGGAAGGCCCAAAGGTTGGTTTAGATGGAATTCTGACACAACCTTGGGAAGAAATTTAGGATGAGTACTAAGAACTACTTTGTCCTTATGGAACACAGTATACGGAGGGTCTGTGACCAGGGCATGTATTCCAGAGACCCACGGGCTGAGGTAATGGCCACTAGGATGGCAGTCTTCCAGGTGAGAAATTTTAGCTCAGGTAGCCAGAGGTTCAAAGGTTTCCGATGAGCATGTCTAGCACAAGGTTAATGTCCCAGGCTGCAACTGGACGTCTTATAGGAGGTCTGGTATGCAGAATTCCTTTAAGAAATCTCTTAACCATAGGTAACTGGAGCCAGAGACAAAGAAAAACGGCTCATGATACGCTGAAATGGCACTAAGGTGAACTTTGACTGTAGAGTACTGTAGACCTGAATTTGAGAGGTCCAAAGGTACTCTAAAACCTTGTCTGGTGGACAGGAAAAGGGATTCAAAGAGGACTTTGCACACCAGAGCAAAACGCTTCCACTTAGATGTGTAAGTTTTCCGAGTGGCTGGCTTCCGAGCAGCCAGAAGAATGTCTGAAACTCTTCGAGAGACGTTGAACCGGTTCATTTCTACCTCTTCAGGAGCCAAGCGTGAAGGTGAAGCGATCTCAGGTTGGGATGGACCACCGGACCCTGAGTCAACAGGTTCACCCGCAGGGGGAGTGGTCTCGGAGGAACTGCCAACATATTGTTGAGTAGTGGAAACCATAGTTGTCGAGGCCAAAAGGGAGCAATGAGAATCATCTTGGTCCCCTGAGACTCGAACTTGAGGAGTACTCTCTGAATTAGAGGAAGGGCGTAAGGCGTAAAGAAAGCGTTTTGTCCACTGCAGCCTGAACGCATCCTGACAGAAAATGCCAGGCCCTGGAATTCTGGAGCAGAAGAGAGGCAGTTTTGCGTTGAGTGGGGATGCAAAAAGGTCCAGGTCTGGGGTTCCCCACTCTTCGAATACTGACTGAACTATGACTGAGTCGAGAGACCACTCGTGAGGATCTGCCTCTGTTCTGCTGAGACGGTCTGCCAAGTCGCTTTGTACACCGCAGGTAAACCGCTTGAATTAGAGCTTTGTGTTCCAAGCACCATTCCCACACCCTCATCGCTTCCCTGCATAAGGGGTAAGAGTGAGCACCGCCTCTGCTTGTTGATGTAGTACATCACTGCTTTGTTGTCCGCTTGAAGGAGAATGGTCTTGTGACAGAGAATGTCCTTCAACGCTCGGACCGCATAAAGGACGGCGCTCATCTCTAGGACGTTTATGTGAAGCTGGGACTCGAGTTGAGACCACACCCCTTGAGTGTGGAGAGCGCAAACAGTGAGCTCCCCACCCCATTAGCGATGATTCCGTGGTAATGGAGATCTGATGATCCAGAGAAGCAAAGGGAAATCCTTCCATGAGATTGCTCTCTTGAGACCACCTGGTGAGGGACCTCTGTAAGGGTTCTGTCACCTTGATGGGATAAGACTGCGGGTGAGTGGTTGGAGACCACTGAGCATCCATTGAGTGGTTCTCATGTGCAGCCGTGCTAGGGGTACAGTGAACACTGAGGATGCCATGAGGCCTAACATACATTGCATCGAGAGAGCTGTAACTGATCTGTTCTTCCAATGTAACGGGCCATCTGAAGGATATCGCTCCTTCTGTCTTCTGGAAGGAAAGCCTCTCGACAAGAGGTGTCCAGAAGAGTCCCTATGAAAAGGAGTCTCTGGAGGGCTGCAACTGAGACTTCTTGAGGTTCAGCATAACTCCCATGGACGAAGAAGGAGAGGCCATCTGTACGGGCGCCAGAGTTCCTTGTCTAGAAGGGCTTGCTAGGAGCTAGTCGCCCAGGTAGGGAAACACCTGATACCGAAGCTTGAGATGCGCCAAGCAGAACTGCACAACACTTTGTAAAGACTCACAGGCGCCGAGGATAGCCCAAAGGGCAGGACTCTGAACTGATAGTGTTGACCCAGAGCCACAAACCTCAGGAATTTGTGATGCCTCGGTGAATAGGAATGTGCTGGTAAGCAACCTGCATGTCCAGGGAGGCTAGCCAGTCGTGTTTGATGAAGCAAGGTAACAGGGTTCCCAGAGAATCATTTTGAATTTCTCCCTGGGGAGAAATTTGTTTAGCTTTCTGAGGTCTAGAATGGGGCGCATTCCCCGGACTTCTTTGGAACCAGAAAGTAGTGGGAGTAGAACCCCGTGTTTCGCTGATGCAGAGGCACCATTTCTACTGCCCTGTTGTTCAGAAGGCCCTGAATCTCGGCAGCGAGAAGGTCTGACTGAAGGATTAACAGCCTGGGCTGTCGTTTGGGAGGACGATCCGGAGGGGTCTCCAGAAAATTGAGAGAATACCCCTCGCGAATTATCCGAGGGACCCATTTGCCTGAGGTTATGGACTTCCACTGGCTGTAGAAGTGCATCAGACGACCTCCCACCGGAGAGGAAAAGTCCACCTCGGGTAGTTGAGATGGGACTTGGGCCGGCAACTCATAAGGTAGCGCTGGGTGCTTTGGGCCCTTGCGCTTTCTGTTGCCTTCTTTGAGGTTGGCAGGTTGGTTCTATGGAAACTTCCTCTGCCTCTGCCCGAAAGGACTGACGATTATGAAACTGCCACACCGGACGTGCCTCGAGAAGGGGCAGGAGGGGCCCGAGCCAGCTTAATGGCTGACCTAGTCTTTGTGTAGCTCTAGAGCTTGCTCTACCTGAGGACCGAAAAGATAAGAGTCATTAGAGGCAACGCCATCACCTGCTGTTGCACATCATTCGTGAAGCCTGGCACGCAGCCAGGAGTGACGCGAGTACAAATACCAGCAGCTGTTGAACGAGAAGCAGTGTCGAAGCATCCATGGCTGCTTTGACCTGCTGGTTATTAGATTCAATACCTCTGGTAATGGTTTGAAGAAGTTCTGGCTTGAGTCCGAGTCCGGAAGAGCTTCAACCATTTGCTTGATAGAATGCCAGAATATACTCATACTGGGAAAATAACCCTGGTAACTGGCAACACGCATATCTAGAGTGGACGAGCAAAGACTGTCTTACCTAATGTGTCTATCTTACTAGACTTTTGTTGATAGGTAGAGCTATAGTAGTTTGAGGAAGAACGACCTTGTCATTTTCTGCCAGGACTACAATAGGATCCGCAAAGGCTTGGGATGCCAAGATGGGACAATCCTTGAAGCTGAGTATTTCTATCAATGGATTTAACCACCGAAGGGGCAAGAGCAGGATTATTCCATACCATTTGAGACAGCATCTCAAGGAAGGTTGAATCGGAGAGTCAAATCCATAGGGATTCTCGAAGCATGAAGATATTGGAGTCTTGACAGCTTAGTTTGCACAACTACACATACAGAGTCAAACTTCTACAGACTTTGCAACCTCAAACTTAGCAATTTCTTTGCCGTACTGTCTCAGAATGTCACTTTCTAACACAGAAACAGATTTTTCTGCAGAAGTGTTACACTGAAAAATTATTGTTTCTGGTACAGAAGTAATGTTTACGCAATTGTTTGAATGTGATGGCACCCTGCATGTCACCTGATTGCAATAAGTCATTTAAACCAAGAACTGATGTAGCAGCTGCTGGTACTTCATATACTCTGTAGACAAAGTTTTGCGTGCCTGTTTGATGCACTGCAAGCATCCGCATGTTGTGAAAAATACTATCACAAACACCACTATCAAGACATGCAAGTGAGTGACCCATGAGTCCAGTATGTGGCCGGATTTTACAATGGTCAATTTTTGTAAACAGTTTATGTCTGTCTTTGCGATCTGTTATTATAAATAGGTTGACAAACTGTTCTACTTTTTCAGATGACGATTGCCTACGGTTGCAGGTATCATCACATGCCCATGCCAGACAGTGCCGTTTATTGAAGACTGTGGTTGGATCACAGTCATCATCAGTATCCAATGCATTGTCATCAGAGATATTTAGGACATTTACTAGTTTGCCGTACTCATCAATGGTGAACTTGTGTTCTTTTTTTAGGGAATGATAAGACTCTTCCCAAAAATATGCCTCTGAGTGCTGTGTGCATCCACTGTCCTGTGAAAACATGACAGAAGTTGTGAAACAGTCAAACAAGGATACTGTTGAAGCCTTTTTTATAGCATATACAACTTCCTGAATTGTTCAAGCATGATGACACATCTTACGCCACAGCGCTATAGTACCAAACACTGCTCTGTTGGCAAAGTGCAAACTTTGAGCGCTAACTTCATCAGAGACAGGTGACTCTTACTCTTTTTAGGGTGTGTCTCAGCACAGCCGATAGAATCTTCGATCTTAGCTTTACTTGCTAGTGATCGGAAATACTTTTCTTTCTGAGTTGCAAATCAGCAGTTGTGAGTTTACGGTGTTGTTTTGAGCGTTTCTTGATAGTTACACTCAAAATAGTTGTGTTTCATCTCAGAGATCTACACATTTGTAATGGTATACCTTTTTTCTTTGCTGTTAAAGCATTTCGTTTGGGTGTGTAGTGACTTGCTGTAGGGGTCACTGTTGCAGTAAAGGTCTGTCCATGTTCATTTTGTGCTGTGACTTTACTGTTTTGTTTGTCACCCTTATACAACAGTGTAGTACTATTATACCTCTCTCGTTTTGCTACACATCTACATCTGTATTTAGTTGGCATGTTTTGCTATTATGGTTCACAGTGGCAGTAAGCAATCTTACAGAAGTATCAGGCACCAGTATGAGAGACAGAGAAAAAAAACACGATAGTGAGAATAGCTTCAGTAAATTTCTTATAACAGTGTGCATTGAGAATTGCTTAACCTAAGTATGTTTACAATTTGGTCAACAAATTACCAAACAGTAGTTTTTTATGAATGTGCATTGTGCAGTTGCTGTAAGATCAGAAGTTTGTGCATTCTCAATATTTCTAGTCCACATTTGAAAGATTTTTTACCATACCTACTTAAGAGTAGTATAGCTGTAATTTGTAACATCTTGACCAAAACGTGCTTTCGAGCATGTAGCACATTACGGCACAGTCAGTACGTGAAATCACTATATGGTAGACAAAAAACTTGAGAGTGACACTGTTCATCACCAAAGCTCTTAAAATTACTATGTTTATAATTAGATGGAAAACATGGTAGAATTACTGTTGTGTGAGTGTGTGTAGTGCAGTTGCTATGTATGCTTGTATGTTTACAGATTTTCAATAATGTTACTGCAGATTCTCAACATTGTGTTTTTAGTACACCTGTTTATGAGCATTGCAGCTGTAATTTTTACATCTTGCTCAAAATGTGTTTCCGCATATAGCGTGCAATGCTGCAGTTGGTTTATGAAATCACTCTATGGGGCACAATGAAAATGACAGTGCCACTGTTCATGAGCAGATAACTAAAAATGAGTATGTTGAAAATTTGGTATAAAATTCCAAAAATGACTGATTTACAAGCTTAGCCATTTTATATGTAGACTTGTAAGATTGTGTATTTTCATACTTTTCAGTTCAGATTGTCAACATTTTTGTTTTGCTTGCACAACCTTATGAGTAGTACAGATTTCATTTCTCACATCTTGCCAAAAAAGTCTTTTCGATGTATACTGCGTTTTTGGCTCAGTCGATATGTGAAATGACTATATGGTACAAATGTTTAAAATCACAGCGACACTGTTCATGAGCAGAGGTCTTAAAATGGGTATGTTTAAATTTGGGTGCAAAAATTACAACAAATAACTGTTTTACAAGTCTGCGTTGCGGATTGATATACTGTACCTTGGAACTTTGGAAATGTTTTAATATCTGAAGTCAGTGAGTTCGAGAGCACCTACACAGCACATAATGTGTTAATACTGAAAATTGACCCTATTTTGCTGTAAAATCTGAGATTGTGGCAATAAATAGACACTTTTGGAAAATTACTGTCGAATGCCAAGAAAGTATGCAAAAGTACTAGGTATGTATATGAAGTGTCATAAATATTACTATCGTGTGTTCAACAGTATGGCCAGAAATACTGTGAACACGATACTTCCATAAAATTTACTTTCATGCATGCGAAGGTATACAAGTACTTCGTGCATTCGACAGTAAAGTAAATGTAACACTTGGGAGTGGCAAATACATCCATTATCAAATCAGAATTCAGTGTGTTTGACTGACAGCTGGCTCTACTAATGTAATTTAAGATTTGTCAGGCCATGTCAGGCAACCAATCGAAGATGGACAACTACTGAAGAAGAAGTCAACAGGAGCCATTTTAGATATTGCTGAGAGAGAGCAGTTTCAGAACTCTAAGTACAGTCTATTTTAAAAATCATTTTTCTACTATAAAAAAATGCTAACAACATGTAAATACTATTAATCAAAACATTTTTCAATGCTGAATCTCATTATGTTAGTTATTATTATCTAACATGCTGTATTATTTAGAGAAAAGAGTTTAAAGTCAGATAGCATTTTAGTACTAACTTGTACAGATACAGCTGCAAATAGAGGGAGATAGGAAGGTACACGTGGAGCCCTATGAGAAAATGGAACCAATCAGACATGTTTCTGCTGTTGTAATTGTTTAAATTTGCCTATGAAAAGGATGCATTTTTCCCACTTCTCAATGTTTGCAGATTTTAGTTGTAACAGAAGTCTAGTAATAGTAACTGCATCATTTAGATTGGTTAATGAACCCACAGCAGCAGGAATGTTTTTTTATTTGTGTGTTATGTCTCAGCCCACTGAAGCTGTCTTGAAATAAGGAGGGAAAATATCAGTTTTATTTTCAGTACTGCCTGGTCACTGCAGGGTGAACACTGACTTTCTTTGTAGCTCTCTGTACAGTTCTGAGTGTTAAAACTTAGAATGGCAGAAAATAGCAAAAGGACTTTGTGGATAGTTGGAAGCAGTTTTGTGAGATGAGCAGCTGAGTTTGCTGTTCATAGTAATTTTGGGAGGGACCTGCAGCTCCCATATTGCTATGTAAGATGGTTTGGTCGTGGTGGCATGAGATGGGAACATCTTATGCCATACATGCACAGACTTTTGAGAACTCACTCTCCTCCCGACATACTGCTAATACATCTCGGAGGCAATGATTTGGGCACAAAGCGCTGGGTAGATTTAGTTACAGAGGCAAAATTGGACTTTGCTTCTATCATGTCTATGTTGCCTGCCTGTATTATCATGTTTTCAGATATTACAGAGCGTAGGGTCTGGCAAGCAGAACATCATATGTATCTGATTGACAGAGCTCACAGAAAAGTAAATATACAAATTACTGCTTTTCTACGCATGCATGGAATGTATACTATCGTCACCCAAAATTAAGAACTATAATGATTGGCTCTTCCTACCAGACAGTGTACATTTTCTCACATGCTGGCAAGTGCCATTTCTCAGGAGACCTTCAAGATGGAATTCTCCAAGTCCTTTAGATTGTCAGACTGTTTTGCGCAAATATTACAATATACAAAGGTTCTTCTCAGAACCATATAAATATGGTCACAAAATAGATCAACTGCATGCATCACTTACACATAAGGATATATATGGGTTTGGAATAATATTTGTGGGATACTATGTAACAATAGTGGGAGACAGCAATAGCAATGCACCATGTTGCTGTTAGTACACAATTGTATGATGTTGTTATGTGTCAACATTTCATATAGTTTGAGTCTGTTAAGTGAATGTAGCATTCACTGTTGATCTTCTGATATTGTACTTGTAACAGGATGGTATGGGTGCAACAACAGTGAAACACAGTGGTGCAGTTTTATATATAGGTTTCTTTAGTGGTATGTCTGGAAATAGAGTTATATTGAATGTAACACATATGTGGAGTAATTTTTATATTGTGCTAGCATGAATACCAACACAATTATGATATCATTTACTTTAATCAGGTTTGTTAGCCCTCTTCAAATTTATTCAGTGTATTTGTAGGTGTGTGTACTGCAGTTCTGCAATGTGTGGTTCAGCTGTGTTTTACATCACTTTACAATGCTGTAATGTATAGTTGAAGGCTGTAGTTGACTGCTTTGATGGACAATGGTAAGATATCACATGTTCAAGTCTGGTACTCACCTGCACACACACATAGATGCATAGTATGTGATGGACTCTGTTATACACTGTATAGGTGAGGGTGGTGTGCAACAGCTCAATAACTGTAATTGCAAGACCGCATAAAGGGTTGTACAGCTCACGCTGTGTGACCACCTCAGTGTAGTAGACATGCATAGGTGATGGTGTGGGCAATCTGATGTTGGGTGCAGTATCCCCCAGGTACTGGGTGGCATGCTGGTGGGACACCACAGCATGGCAGATATTGTCAGTGCTGGGGTGCGAATCCCATGATGAGGGCTGCATAATGCTAGTGAGATGTCTTTCTGCCATGCTGGAAGCAGATGTGCTCTTTAATTTCATAAGTACTACATGGAATTAGTTGAACCAATCATTTTATATTGTTAGATGATAGCAATGTGGATGTTTTTCTGTTTGTATTTCAGAACTGAATAATAAAAAAAAAATGAGGCAGTGGACCTTGCAAAGAGGTGTGTGCACTGCTTGAGGCAGTCCAGGCCAGAGGGAATGCCAGAGTTCTTATGAGGAGTACCAACAGGAAACTGGATTCAATGTGGAGGCGCATAAATTGCTTCCTGCACGCTGTTTTGAAAGTCAAAAACAAAACAATCATGCAGCTGAAGCGGAAGTGGAAGCTGTTGTGCCTGCATTTTTACATTTTAAAACAGCATGAGGGGATAGCGGACAACGATACATGCTGGTAATACCTCGCGTATGAGCTATGGGAAGCTGCTGGCAAGACAGCTGTGGGGGAGCGCCTTACTCACCGTAAGAAAATCAGCAGAACTTTTAATAATGGATGTGCATTTATTCAGAATTTGTTACAATTATGGCAGACAGCATAATACTAAATACTATATGTAAGGATGTACCATGAAAAGATGTAGATAAATTGTTGTCTTTATTAACTGTGGTGTTGTTGAGTCACAAGGCACAAGCGTAATGACATAACCGTGACCAGAAATAGTACATACATCCCATGTCACAGTTCCTATCATAATATGTTGATGAGAGAACAATATGTAACTCTTTATTTACTATAATGTAGTGGTATGAAAGTTGTAACTCTGTAATACTGTGTATGTATTAAAGGACAAGTTTGCACACATGTGCAACAAACATAGTGCCATCATATGACACTTTAGAGTTGTTCCTAGACCTGTTCCAATTCAGGTACTGTATTTGCAGCGTGTTTGCAGTTTTCCTGTGTGCTGCAGCTGTTTATCACAAGTCCAAAATGCACTGGCAGTACAGTTAAAGGGAAGTATTTTCAATGAGCAAGTACAATATTGACTGGTGGTGTGTCCTGTATACACACACACACACACACACAGCACAGACACATAGACACATACATATCAATACTGTATGCTACCACCAACCACAGACTAAACGCAGACAATGGTGTGATGGCCCCCACACAAAATCCACATGCTACAGTGGGTGCCTACATCAGCATGCAGAGTTATCATATGGCTGGTGGGAGGTGGTCAATGCCCTGTTGATTCCACTGTCTTACATGCCCCCACCCACACACAGTACAGATTGCCTATTTACATATTCTCATAAGAAGGTCCCATTGAAAATAGCTCAGGTTCGAGCTGCCCTCAGGCCGTTACTAATTCAGAGCAATGTGGTTTGGTCTACCTCTGCTCCAAGGGTGTTCACAAAATGGCTGGCAGTAATTTGCTTCCTAAGAATGGAAAGCGATTGCCGTCTTCCCATACCTAGGTCAGTGGGTCATAGATTCAGTTCCTCCAGACTGGGAGACAGCACAGGGCCCTCTCCTGTTGTCCATGCAGATCACCTTCCCTTTGTCTTCCCAGGAATTACCCCATACCATAGTTACATCTAGATTTCGGCATGATGATGTTTGCTGGAACAGGACACATTTGCTCTTTTTGAAAAGTAACCATGAACTGAGGAAATGTTGATTATCTGTATAATGGGATAGATACTTATTTTTGTAGTTTTCTGCATATCTGTTGTGAGTGAACATTGTGCACTTTCTCGCGGGGTTCTAAGTTCAGTACTTTATAATGTTTTCAGTACCAGATTACCACTACTAAATGTTTTCACAGTTCTTTACGAACAGTACAGCTGTCATTGTTCAGAACTTGGGTAGAATGTGTTGTTACAGTTTCACTGCAAAGATACATGCTCGATGTGCAAAAGTATTGTTGGGGACAGATAAATTAAAGAACAGTGACATGATTGTGTATAAACCACCAATCTTCATTTAGAGCACTGCTGTAGTGGTCTTGAAACATAATATTTTAGATCAATTGTAATTGTTATTCTAATATGTGGCTACAATGCTTGTGCTATGTATAATGAGAAGCAATGTTATCTATGTGATGCACGATTTACTGTTGTGCAAGTATTTGAAAAATGTAATATTATTCACATCATCCACTTATATACTTTGTTTTTCTGTTTCATGGCAGAACAGGAGGTCTCAGCTTACCGTGAGGTGAGTACCGGCACAGCGCTATGAAGCTGGAGGGGCGGTCAGATCAGACACAGAAAGTGTCATTGTGATTGAGTCCGATGGTAAAGTGTGATATAAATAATTGTAGTATGTCATTGGTCTGTATTAGGAAATAATGTTATGTATTGGCTGCAGAAGTTAAGGGTGTATTTTTTTTAAAAGATCTTTACTGATTAAGTATTAGAATCATGTATGTAGTCTTTGCTGGTTGTTGAGTGGGTTGAAAACATTGTTTTAAATCATTCAGCTGAAGAAAGAAAAGAGCAGTCTCTCATCTGTAAGAGACAACACCTAAAGGGAACTGTCAGCTTCGCCCTCGTTTCCTGCTAAATTTCCATCTGACATTCTACAACTACAAAATTGTAAAGGGTGACTGTAGAATGCCTCAGAATAAAGAAAAGTGATCAGCTTACAAATTTCAAATTTACAAACTATTTCCATTACTGGTGTACCGGCTTAAATCTCCATGCCGCCTATAGCCATCAAACTACTGCGCATTCACGGGGAAAGCGTCTAAACCACACATTTTTTACATTGGCATGCTAAAAACTGTTAATGCACTAACAGAATGGTATTCCAAATCTTTTATGGTGTTTACAAATAAAAACCGTGGGCTTCTTCGACACAAAAATACTTTTAAAGAAAGCTGGTGCCAACTCCAGCGCATGCAGTAACGGCATGGAACAGATCCCTTTCAAGCGTGAAAGATGCTGTTACTACACATGCGCGTGATTTGAGCCAACTTTTAAATATGCTTTCGCCAGAACCCTCGGTTTTATTTGTAAACAACACAAAGATTTGTAATACCATTGTTATGTATTAACAGTTTTAGTATGCCAGTCTTAGAAATGTGAGGGTGAGACAGCGCTCCGTAAATGCATTGTTAGCATGGAAGGCTTCGGGGCATGGAATTTTAAGCGGGACACCAGTAATGGAAATGGTTTAAATTATTAAATTTGTAAGCTGATCACTTTTCTTTTATTGCGAGGCATTCTACAGTACCTCTTTTCAATTTGTGGCTGTAGAATGTCAGATAAATTAGCGAAACAAGGGCAAGCACAATGGTGCCCCCTTTAGAATGAGCATGTCTCTGCAGTGTGATTAGAATGACATCTTGCTGGAACAAAATCTGTATTTGTTTAATGCAGTGATGTTTATCTTCATATATCTGCTTCCTGTTCCATTGCACAAGATGCTGCATGATGATATGATAGATAAATATTACATTGCCTACTGAGTGTCTTGCAACAGTGGAGGTGTATGACTGCTGACAGTCACAGATAACATTGGATATAGCTGTTGGCAGGTTGCTGGACTTTCTATGTGTAGTGTACTTTGAAACAATACACCAATTACAGTAACCTAAGTATATTATTTAAGTGTAATACAGTGGTTGGCAGTGAAATAATAACTGCTGTTATGCTTCTGTGACATTTCTGATGTGTGATAATTAGTACTTCAGCACACACCTGATTGTCTGCTGTGTGTTTACTGACACCAGTGGGACAGATGTCTGTCTATTATAACAGACTGTAAACGTATGCTGATGTAGCACAAATTATCCCAAAAAATGGAAATATCTCATTTGATACATGAAAATATGTGTCATGTATACTAACATATGAGTGGGATACCATTTTTCATGTATGTGACAATGGATGTATGTCCATAGGACTACTTGTCAGTCCATGTGGTGTCCTGGGGGAAGGGGATCTGTTGTCCTCTGCTACTTTTGGTGGTGGAGTTTCATGTTCAATGAATCATTCATTACCAATTGTAATGTTGATGGTGTTTCACTGGTATTCACTAGTGTGGTGTATAATTATCTGTTGCTGATTACCACATGCTCCTAGATGGTTATTAACTGATCATTTCTATATCTGCTGGCAATGTTTCATTTCTATTATTAAAATATTTGTAAATGGACAGTATGGAGACTGTCTACATGTTTGTTAATAAACGAATAATGTAAGTCTTTGCCAATGTTTGTACTTGAGCCTAAATCTGGTAATGGTGACATCCTTGGTTTTATTAAGGTGTAAGACATTAACTAGGGTTATTTTAATGTGTGTTAATAGCCCTGTAGGGGTAATATGTTTAATAACACATAAACAACTGCCATATTCAGGTAAATGGTGATTAAGTGAAGAGTAACATGATACGTATGTTTGCGTTCTTGCTATTATAACACATTTTGTCAAACTGTTTAAAAAGCAGGTCATCATATGGTTATGTCTACATGTATGTTAATTAAAGATACACATAAGGTTGTTAGGATGTTTAACAGAAAGAAATATGCATTATCACAGTATTTTGACTATTGCCGTCAATGGGTAGCACTGCTTGTGCACTGTATATTATCAATAATAGATTTCTGTGTCTTTCTGTGAAAATGTTATTGGACAAACATTGTTAGGAAGCACCAGAAAAATTGGATTTTGATATTAAGTCTGTTCAGGATTGGATGGACATTTGTCTTGGAAGAGACATAGACACAGGGTTTCATTATTTCAACTTTGTATGCCTTTGTGCTGTCGCCACAATAATGTGACGTACATAGTTTGAAGTATAAGGGTTACTGACTGTAAGTACGGCAGTGGCAGGCAACATGTTATGTTGTTCCTGGCACAGTAACAGTCAATGGGGTGGATATCACTGAATAAGTATTTGCAGATCTACAGTATTGTACACTCATGGTGTGACAAATGCACTACATCATAAAATTATGTTGTGGCACATTTATTAGTAATAATGTTTTGTATTTTCATACTCTTCTTGTAGGTGCTTGATCTCTCTGCAGATGAGAAGAGTTGCTGTATGCATATAATACTGACTAAGAAACACATCTACCTGAACAGACAGCTGTTTTAGTAAAGATACATGTGTTCATATGTTAGTTGTATACACAATGATGCAGTATTAGTAATGAGCGTTTTAAAGAAAAGACTTCTAAGCTTGATATTTCATCTATTTTGTGATCATTTTCACTTGTTTGCTTCTATAGAGCCCGGGGAAGCTGACGATGTGGAACCAGTGGAAGCGAAGCAGGAGGCCGGCGCCAGCCCATCACGTAAGTTAAATCTGAAAATGTTTCCAAGCAAGATGTAGTCCCACAGTACTGTGAACTTAGAATGTATGTTATTATTATTGTGTCTCAGTTGACCAGTTGTGTAATTAATCATGTTACTTTATGGTAGTCTAAACATTTTTTTTATATTGCCTTGCTGCAGCTGCACAGCAACATGTGAGGAGGTGCTGATTTGGGGCCATGGCTCTTGGGTGAATGCAGGTTACACATCAGTAGCTCGTGCGGATTCGCAATCACCCTGCATCGTGGCGAAGGTCTACGCCAATCTGAGCAAAGCTTATCAGCCTCAGCACACCATTTGGATTATGTGCTTTCTGCTATTATCTGCATGCTTAGCAAGTAGCCTCAAGTTGTCAACATTGGTGGTGCTCAATCCTCCTTTTGATAACTACACTTGCTGTTTTAGTGTGATGACAGGGGAGCCCACTGCCTGTTGGCATACTCACTCCAAATGTTGAGTGTGAGGGGTGTCGCCAATACCACTTGGTGGCGACCCACTACCACTGTCTTTGTTTGCTGGGGGCAAACTCCTGTTGCCATTACTGACTTTACTTGTGCTGTGAGCTTACAAGGGTGGCAATGCATTGATGACTACAGAATACCCAAGCCAAAAACAGGCCGCCATGCTGGGAGGATATCCTGGTAGAGCTAAATGGTCTGGAACACAAAAGTGTCCAATGATGCTTTTACTTTTTCCTAATGTAAAAGTTCAAAATATGCCCTTAGTCTTGACCCTCTTCCTAGTTGAACCCGATTGCTGTACAGCGTGTCTCTCTTCACCCTTCAACCTCATACTACCTCTACAGTGCAGTGTGATGATCTTCAGTGCACTGTGACATCATGGATTTTTCAAAGGTGATAATGAAGTGAGAAATGTTCGTAAACTGTGTAATGGAGTGAATTATGGGGCTGTTTGCATGTACCCTATGAATATAATACATTTCATACATGGTACAAGCGATTGTCCCACCACATGTTTAATGCAGTAGTCTGACCACTTGCAGTGGTGCAAGTTCTAGTACATCATACACTGGCTGTGACTGGGTGGGTGCTATTCAATGGAGTTGTTAGTAGCAAACTCTGTTGAATAATGGGCCAGACATCATTGCCAAATTTTTCAACACCATGACGCCTTGTGCCCGGTGACACACTTTGAATGTCCACCATACTGTCCAAACTGTGTTTTGCACTTTCACTATATGATGGGCGTGGGTGTAAATCACTTGGTACAGTGTCAGGAATAACAGTGAGACTGTATGTGAGCAAAGGTGCTAATATGGCTATTTAAAACAATTGGTGTCAGATGAGCATTACATTCAATCCTTCACAATCATGATTGGATATTCCCATGCACTGTAGTAGGTTTGAAAATGTTGTCTATTTATATACAAATTTGAACACTGTAATTTATTTTCACCTCTAATGTACTCTACAGCTGTTTTTATTACAGCATGACCAACATGTTTTCCTGCCCTGCAATATCTAACAGCCAGAGGGACACGCTAATGCCTGTCACTCTCTCCAGGGTGTGGGTGGGTTGGCATCAGTTACAAACTTTATGACTCTTACACTATCAATGCCAATGATAGCAAAGCAACAATCGGTATTGACAGCTGTTTGTTTCATAATGTGAGATAGTACATTTAAGAAGCTTATTACTGCTGTGCCACATTGTCTTGAACACTTTCACCCTGTGTCCGTGCAACAGCAGGTGATCAACACATTACAGGCATCAACACTGCACCTAATGAATTAAATCTGCTTATTTTGCCTAGATTTTCCCATACTCTAGTTTCAGTTTTAGGTTAGATCGTCTGAATTTCTTGTAGTTATGCTAGCTGAAAATCTGTTATTTATGTTCTTCATGTACTTCAAGATCTCTGGCATGTTTGTTGAGTACATTTAAGCTGTTGATATGTAAATATGTAGGTTACTGGTGGAAATATAGAATTGTGTTCTGCAAGACATAATTTTTAGATTTCCTTTGTTGTGAGGCAATTCCCAGAATGTAAGTCTATGATTATTCTAAATGACAGCTTGTTAATGGTGTTTTGCTGAATGAATGTAATATCAGTAACTTAATTATTTAAAACATTTATGTGTGTTGAGGGGCTGAAATAGGACTCAAAAGCTGTTTCTTTTCAAACAATCATGAAAGTGATCATGATGATGTACACATTTAAAGTATCTTATGATAGTGTTCGTGTGAAGGTAGTTTCGTTTTCTATTGCAGAGATGACTAGACATTATAGGCAGACATGGTGAGTAAAATTCTCACATGATGAGGATCTATTTAACTGTATGGTACTATACTGTTGATTATGCAAAATATGTACATACTGAATATTTATGTCTAGTCAATAAAATAGAAGAATAGCATAGGAAACCACATGTTACTACAAGTTTTTGATGCTGTCAACTCTATTAGATAATATAGTTAATAAAGTATAATAGAGAGACAAATAAGATAACAAAATAGTTTTGCGTCAGACTTCAAAATATTATAAGTGCCAAATTAATCCATTAATGATATTGCAGTAGCAAGGAAATCTTTTAAGTTAAATAATTGAAAGTCATAACTGTTTTCTTAGTCTTGTGTATTGATTTATTTATTTTGATTCTTTGTAGGACACCGGTGATTAAGAAGATGTACTGGCCACTGCCGTTGCTATAGACGGCTCGAGCGTGAGGTTGCCAGTCTGAGAAAAGATAATGTTGTGCTCCTTGAAGGGCAGCGTAAAATGCTGTCCTTCTTGCTTAGCGCAACAGCGGACTATCAACCTCATGCCGAGGCCTGTATAGCTGTGACCTGATAACCTGTAATGATACCAATTACTTCCTCACCAGCACCACCTGTTCCAGCAGCTTCCTAGGCAATACCCGCCCGTAGTAGCCGGTATCTCCTCTGGAGCCGCAACTTCCACTTCCTTTGCACTCCTATCAAATTCAGTCTCCACCTTGGATTGCCTCAAGCAGTGCATACACCTCTCGCAAGTCTTGGCCAAAGACTTTTATTTTCTTAAAAAAGGACTTTGACTATTCAATTATTTTTTTTTATTTATGTAAAAAAGACTATTTTCATAAAATATTTATTTGTGTATGAAACTAATACACAGTTTAACAAGTATTTTTTTATCATTTTTTATATAATATTTGTAAATATACTGTATATTTTTGTATGGTTTTATAAAAATATATTTTTTTGTTTGCGTTTGGTTTTAAAAATCTTTAATATTTTTATAGTAAAAAAATAGTGAATTTATACTCTCTTGTGTTTGGTGTGTTATTGTGTACTGGGGATGTTTATTTCCAATACTTTAAAAAAAAATTTACACAACTGTTATTTTATCCTTTGCTGAAAGATCATACCACACTATTGTGGTATTACAAATGTGGTTCTCCATAGAAGTAACTGAGATGTGTGACAATCCTACCTTACACTATTTGTGGCACACTGTTGTTGTTTCATAGACCTAGTGCTACAGTATGTGTGTATGTGGATCATGATGAAGATGAGTATGTCCCCGCTAGTACAACAGTGACATTTTTGTGTTGGTGCACCACAACAATCACTGTGCGATTGTATTGATTAGTATGTAATTGAATGGTGTTACACAGTGGTGTTTTTGTGTACTCACACCAAAGTCATCTATTCAGTCCCAGCAAGCCTCTCCCACCTCTCTTCACGATTGGTGCCACCACCTCAGTTGGTTGTAAACCCAATGTCTATAAAATGACAAGTTACTACGGTAACATATCCATTTGTTCACAAGATGAACTAATGGTATCCATCTCATGTCATATACTCTTTTATTTATGTACATCTTTTTCTTTACATATCTGTTGTGAGTAGCAGGACATGGGCTGCATACCCATTGGTTGATGTTGATAAGCAATGTTTGTTCAAGTGTACTGACCTGTTAGTTTGTCAGTGGCATGGTGGAAGCCGTCTGCACTACAGCCATCTGTTAAGTGTCGTACAGTAAATAATGGTGTTAGGATTTACTGTCACGTGTGCTCTAGTGTATGATTCACCATCAGGGTTTTACATTTTTTTATAAGGTTCAGATGTTCTTGATCAATCATGAACTGGCTCTGTGTATCATAAACAATATTGTAGTTTGTAGTAATGTGTTAATGATGACTGCGATTGGGCTCACTGCACCACACTACACCAGGAGGGTTATTGCAGTTTTGGGGGGCTGCATTTAATGATGTGTGTTATTGAGTCAGAACAATACACTGAACTATTTGTAATATTGCATCTTTTGGTGGGTGTTAATGAATCTGTCTGACTGGGGTGCATGCAGTGTTGTTCTTTATGACTGCTGACTGTGACTGCACCTCCCACTACTTCTGAGAGAATGGTAATTGTGTATGGTAGTCACATACAAATTGGGCTGTAATAAGAGTCAAATGTTTCTCTGTGTATCTTGTACAGATAATGAACCTATTTGGATGTCACATTCTGAATATGTAAGGAAGCACTGCATGGTGCAATGACAATTCCACTAGTGGTTCTGCATGACACACTCTGGACAGTTGTGTTGTATCAGTAGTACTACAACATGCACAGTTAGGGTACCAAGGCTGTGATATAAAAAATACTACACCATAGTGCAGTTCTAATGTAACCATGACACACCACTGCACAAGCAACTTCTGGTGCACCAAGGGTTGTGTGTTACCTGGCATACTTTAAATATTCACCCCTTACATTGCTACATTCATCATGTTTCTGAAGAGTACTTACATTGAATTCACAAAGAAAAAGAGTAAGACACTGTTACATAAAAAATACAAAATGGAATAACAGTGAAAAATTACAATGAATAGAGTTATATAAAAACAATATGATTCACAGTGAAGTACTGTTAGTGTAAATAACAGAAAATAGTACTACAAGACTTGAAATATTCCTGATATTGGAACATTTTTGGTATGTATGTGCAGTATTCTTACAACAATAAATCATGTACTATAGTGAGTAATACTTCTGAAAAAGACAGGATATTCATGGCAAAAAACTCTGTTTAATGCATCAGTTAGGGTTGTTCTACAGCGAAAAAAGTGAGGAAATTCGCTGTTAGGGTTGTAAACTCTAACTCCGAATTCACCCCCCCAGCACCACACACACACAGACACACACACACATGCAAGTATGGGGGAGGACCAAGTCAACACAACCAATTACAGACATCCAGCAGCAGGTGAGATAACAAACAATTGTCTAAATGTACTACAAGACATCCCCACCCACCTGACCAGGTACTGCATGCTCAGTGGAGATCAACAGCAAAACTGAGGCCATGTACACCAAACATACACATCCCTGATTGCAGCTGCACACAATATACCACACTTAGTAGTTGCATGGCCTTACCTACCGATGCCCCACACCACACCACAACTGGTACTGTGCCGTTAGTCAATATAAATGCTGAAGGTACATTATCACAGTTGTGAAAGGTTTAACACTAGTGAGTATACATTAATTAAAAAGTACATAAATTAACTACAAGACACTAGCATGCTCAAGATAAAAGTAGTGTTACATTTAGTATGTGATTTACATAGTAGTACATTTACACAACTGTTTACTCAAGATAGAGGCTGATGTAAGCGTATGGAAAAGCATTGCCTGTTCAACGCTGTGAAATTCGTACTGCCAGTATCAGATGCATTCTTACTGATGAAGGTGTACTGCTGATGTACATACATAGGATTTCAGTGTGTTTCAATACTAAAGATGCGGTAAGTATTCTTTGTAAGAAACAGTGTAATTGCATGGATCAGGCCAAGCAACTTCTAAATATCATAGCACTACTGAGCCAACGACGTACCTGTATCAGAGATGTCTATAGGATAGATTTTCCTGTAGGCACTTACTGAGTATGTTGTACCTGAGAAAGACAATCTCATTGCATCTGTGATGACTAACTTATTCAAATAGTGATACATTTACTATTGTTGCAATGAGTGATCTATGCCACTTATGGACACAGTGTAATTTTTTTAACAGTTGTTTCATACTCAGGCTGTATGCCTAGTGTTTGGGTTTGCCACCTTTCTGTCACTGATGCTATCAAAGTGATAACTATGTTAATTGTGGTACAACAGGAATCAAGTAGGTATAGTGTAGATATAAACAGAATGTCTTTTAGTATTGATTTAACTCACAATGGGATAAGTGTACTAGGACATCAGGGGTTATTCTCTATCACTGACTCTGTCAGTTATAATCATACTAAGGTTTCGATGACTGTAATGATCAAGTTACACTGTTCATCTTCAAGAGTTCATATTCACAGCCATTCTCCAGTAAGTAGACAGTGTATGGTGTAACTGGTGGGACACTGTGTTGCAAAGCTCCTGCAGTGCCTAGCAGAGTGAGTATTTACTCATAAGACAATTAAGCAATAAGGCATGACCAACAGTTATGTAAAATGGTCTGTTAATCACCCTGTAGGGGTTTAATGTTGAATGAGAGGCGTGGCCAGTGCCACATGTCGCTAGACAGTGATAAACTGACCATTAACATAATACCTAGGAGTAGCTTATTGCTATCATAATAAAACTGTTTTTTAAACAACATTAAACCATGTTCATCATATGGTTAGCTCTACATGTATCTTAATAAAAACTAAACATAAGGCTGTTACAATGTTTACAGTCCATTAGAAAGCTGCATTTCTCAAACCCTTGTTATAATCAGAGATATTATACCTGTACAACTCCTTGGTTTTGCTCAACTCTATTGCTCAGGTGGCCCACCACATGTGGTGTGGTCTGGAGTGGGGCATCGGTAGGTAAGGCCATGCAACTATTAAGTGTGGTACGTTGTGTGCAGCTGCAATCAGGGTTGTGTACGTTTGGTGTACATGACCTCAGTTTTGCTGTTGATCTCCACTGAGCATGCAGTACCTGGTCAGGTGGGTGGGGATGTCTCGTAGTACATTTAGACAATTGTTTGTTATTTCTGTCACCTGCTGCTGGATGTCTGTCATTAGTTGTGTTGACTTGGTCCTCCCCCATACTTGCCTGTGTGTGTGTGTGTGTCTGTGTGTGTGTGTGGTGCTGGGGGGGATGAATTCGGAGTTAGGGTTTTCAACCCTAACAGTGAATTTCCTCACTTTTGTCGCTGTGGAACAACCCTAACTGATGCATTAAACAGAGTTTTTTGCCATGAAAAAAATATATATATATATAGATATATATATATATTTTTTAACATATGGATCATGAAAATAATATACTAGAAAAGCACACAAAAAATTCCCCATAATAGTATCACTCCCAAAGTGATAATACTACACTTCAGGAGTGATAATACCATCATTCAGGTGCCATAATACTATCGTTGGGGACCTGAATGATAGTATTATCACCAAATCACAACAGCGCATGTGCTAGTCTAGCTCCCAACATCTTTCAAAACGTGCCTTCCAGTTGGCCACTTTTCCTGTTAGGGCGGGCAGAACAGTTCGAAAAACATGGCGGCCACTGTCTCGCTTACCGAGAGTGTTTCTCAACTGGAACATTTTGCAGCTTTTTTGTTTTAAATATCTGAAAAATACAGATATCTAGCTGACCCTGTGTTCCCCAGACATAGAAAAGGTAGGCTGTCCTTCAGTAAAACAAAAAAAACACACCGAGCAGTGAGACAGTGTGGCGCATGGCCAGGACGGAGAGACTTTTTCGCTGCAGCTGCCAACCGCCTGAGAGAAAAGAAAATCGAAAATTGCATCCATATATTAAAAAAAAATAAAAAATAGGTTCCTGTGCATTACAATGCAGTAATTCCATCTCGAGGTTCCGGGGACATGGAACCTCTCGAGCTTCGTTCTCGAGCTTCCCAATGTCCCCAGAACCTCTCGATGGAATTACTACATTGTAATGCACAGGAACCTATCTATTATTCTATTTATATATATATTCATGGCAAAAAACTCCATTTAATGCATCAGTTAGGGTTGTTACACAGCGACAAAAGTGAGGAAATTTGCTGTTAGGGTTGAAAACCCTAACTCTGAATTCCCCCCCCAGCACCACACACACACACACACATATGCAAGTATGGGGGAGGACCAAGTCAACACAGCCAATGACAGACATCCAGCAGCAGGTGATAGAAGTAACAAACAATTGTCTAAATGTACTACGAGACATCCCCACCCACCTGACCAGGTACTGCATGCTCAGTGAAGATGAACAGCAAACTGAGGCCATGTACACCAAACGTACACATCCCTGATAGCAGCTGCACACAACGTACCACATTTAGTAGTTGCATGGCCTTACCTACTGATGCCCCACACCAGACAAGACCACATGTGGTGGGCCACGTGAGCAATAAAGTAGAGCAAAACCAAGGAGTTGTACAGGTATAATATCTCAGATTATAACAAGGGTTTGAGAAATGCAGCTAATTGACTGTAAACATTCTAACAGCCTTATGTTTAGTTTTTAACATACATGTAGAGCCCAACCATATGATGAACATGGTTTAATGTTGTTTCAAAAAACAGTTTTATTATGATAGCAATAAGCCACTCCCAGGTATTATGTTAATGGTCAGTTTATCACTGTCTAGCGACATGTGGCACTCGTCTACGCCTCATTCAACATTAAACCCCTACAGGGTGATTAACAGACCATTTAACATAACCGTTGGGCATGCCTTATTGCTTAATTGCTTTTATGTGTAGATACTCTCCCTCTGCTAGGCACTGCAGGAGCTTTGCAACACAGTATCCTACCCACGTATACCATCCACTGTCTACTTACTAGAATGGCTGTGAATATGAACTCATGAAGATGAACAGTGCAACTTGATCATTACAGTCATCGAAACCTTAGTTTGATTATAACTGACAGAGTCAGTGATAGAAAATAACCCCTGCCGTCCTAGTACACTTATCCCATTGTGAGTTAAATCAATACTAAAAGACATTCTGTTTATATCTACACTATGCCTACTTGATTGCTGTTGTACCACAATTAACATAGTTATCACTTTGATAGCATCAGTGACAGAAGTGTGGCAAACCCAAACAGTAGGTATACAGCCTGAGTATGAAACAACTGTTAAAAAAATTACGCTGTGTCCATAAGTAGCATAGATCACTCATTGCAACAATAGTAAATGTATCACTATTTGAATAAGTTAGTCATCATAGATGCAATGATATTGTCTTTATGAGGTACAACATACTCAGTAAGTGCCTACAGGAAAATCTATTCTATAGACATCTCCGATACAGGTACGTCATTGTTGACTCAGTAGTCCTATGATATTTAGAAGTTGCTTGGCCTGATCCATGCAATTACACTGTTTCTTACAAAGAATACTTACTGCATCTTTAGTATTGAAACACACTGAAGGTCTATGTATGTATACCAGCAGTACATCTTCATCAGTAAGAATGCATCTGATACTGGCAGTACAAATTTAACAGCATTGAACAGGCAATGCTTTTCCATACGTTTACATCAGCATCTCTATCTTCAGTAAATAGTTGCAGTAAATGTACTACTATGAAAATCATATACTAAATGTAACACTACCTTCATCTTGAGCATGCTAATGTCTTGCAGTTAATTTATGTACTTTTAATTAATGTATACTCACTAGTGTTAAAACCTTTCTACAACTGTGATCATGCACCTTTAGCATTTATATTGACTAACGGCACAGTACAAGTTGTGGTGTCGTGTGGGGCATCGGTAGGTAAGGCCATGCAACTACTAAGTGTGGTACGTTGTGTGCAGCTGCAATCAGGGATGTGTACGTTTGGTGTACATGGCCTCAGTTTTGCTGTTGATCTCCACTGAGCATGCAGTACCTGGTCAGGTGGGTGGGGATGTCTCGTAGTACATTTAGACAATTGTTTATTTCTGTCACCTGCTGCTGGATGTCTGTCATTGGCTGTGTTGAATTAGTCCTCCCCCATACTTGCATGTGTGTGTGTGTGTGTGTGGTGCTGGGGGGGAATTCGGAGTTAGGATTTTCAACCCTAACAGCGAATTTCCTCACTTTTGTTGCTGTGTAACAACCCTAACTGATGCATTAAATGGAGTTTTTTGCCATGAATATCCTGTCTTTTTCAGAAGTATTACTCACTATAGTACATGATTTATTGTTCTAAGAATACTGCACATACATACCAAAAATGTTCCAATATCAGGAATATTTCAAGTCTTGTAATACTATTTTCTGTTGTTTACAGTAACAGTACTTCACTGTGAATCATATTGTTTTTATATAACTCTATTCATTGTAAGTTTTCACTGTTATTCCATTTTTTTTATGTTACAGTGTCTTACTCTTTTTCTTTGTGCTTTCAATGTAAGTGCTCTTCAGACACATGATGAATGTAGCAACGTATGGGGTGAATATTTAAAGTATGCCAGGTATGACACAACCCTTGGCACACCAGAAGTTGCTTGTGCAGTGGTGTGTCGTGGTTACATTCAACAGAACTGCACTATGTAGTATTTTTAATATCACAGCCTTGGTACCCTAACTGTGCATGTTGTAGTACTACTGATACAACACAACTGTCCAGAGTGTGTCATGCAGAACCACTAGTGGAATTGTCATTGCACCATGCAGTGCTTCTCACATATTCAGAATGTGACATCCAAACAGGTTCATTATCTGTACAAGACACAGAGAGAAACATTTGACTCTTATTACAGCCCAACTTGCATGTGACTACCATACACAATTACCATTCTCTCAGAAGTAGTGGGAGGTGCAGTCACAGTCAGCAGTCATAAAGAACAACACTGCATGCACTCCAGTCGACAGATTCATTAAAACCCACCAAAAGATGCAATATTACAAATAGTTCAGTGTATTGTTCTGACTCAATAACACGCATCATTAAATGCACCCCCCCAAAACTGCAATAACCCTCCTGGTGTAGTGTGGTGCAGTGAGTCCAATCGCAGTCATCATTAACACATTACTACAAACTACAATATTGTTTATGATACACAGAGCCAGTTCATGATTGTTCAAGAACATCTGAACCTTATAAAAAAAATGTAAAACCCTGATGGTGAATCATACACTAGAGCACACTTGACAGTAAATCCTAACACCATTATTTACTGTATGACACTTAACAGATGGCTGTAGTGTAGACGACTTCCACCATGCCACTGACAAACTAACAGGAGAGTACACTTGAACAACCATTGTTTATCAACATCAACCAATGGGTATGCAGCCCATGCCCTGCTACTCACAACAGATATGTAAAGAAAAAGATGTACATAAGTAAAAGAGTATATGACATGAGATGGATACCATTAGTTCATCTTGTGAACAAATGGATATGTTACCATAGTAACTTGTCATTTGATAGACATTGGGGTTACAACCAACTGAGATGGTGGCACCAATCATGTGAAGAGAGGTGAGAGAGGCTTGCTAGGACTAAGTAGATGACTTTGGTGTGAGTACACAAAAACACCACTGTGTAACACCATTCAATTACATACTAATCAATACAATCACACAATGATTGTTGTGGTGCACCAACACAAAAATGTCACTGTTGTACTAGCGGGGACATACTCATCTTCATCATGATCCACATACACACATACTGTAGCACTAGGTCTATGAAACAACAACAGTGTGCCACAAATAGTGTATGGTACCATTGTTACACATCTCAGTAACTTCTATGGAGACCCACAAGTATAATACCACAATAGTGTGGTATGATCTTTCAGCAAATGATAAAATAACAGTTGTGTAAATTTTTTTTTCAAGTATTGGAAATAAACATCCCCAGTACACAATAACACACCAAACACAAGAGAGTATAAATTAACTATTTTTTATTACTATAAAAATATGAAAGATTTTTAAAACCAAAGGCAAACAAAAATATATTTCTTTTATAAAATCATACAAAATATATATTTACAAATATTATAGAAAATAAATAATAAAAAAATACTTGTAAAACTGTGTATTTGTTTCATACACAAATAAATATTTCATGAAAATAAAGTCTTTTTTACATAAATAAAAAAATTAAAAATAATTCAATACTAAAAGTCATTTTTGAAGAAAATAAAAGTCTTTGGCCAAGACTTGCGAGAGGTGTATGCACTGCTTGAGGCAATCCAAGGTGGAAACTGGATTCGATACGGAAGCGCAAAGGAAGTGGAAGCTGTTGCGCCCTCCAGAGGAGATATCGGACTACCGCGAAGGTGGTCAGTTTGGCCCAGGAAGCCAAGGAACAGGTGGTGCTGGTGGAGGCGAAGCACTGGTACTGGCCACAGTGCCGTCAGCGCTGCACAGTTACGAGGGCTGCAAGCAGAGTTGATAGTCTGCTGTTGCGCCTCCAAGAAGGACAGCATTTACACTGTCCTTCAAGGAGTGCAACATTATCTTTCTCAGACTGGCAACCTCGCTACGAGCTGCCTATAGCAACGGCAGTGGCCAGTACATCTTCTTAATCGCCGGGGCCCTACAAAGAGTCAAAATAAATAAACCAATACACAAGACTAAGAAAACAGTTATGACTTTCAATTATTTAACTTTAAAGATCTCCTAGCTACTGCAGTATCATTAATGGATTAATTTGGCACTTATGATAATATTTAGAAGTCTGATATAAAACTATTTTGTTGTCTTGTTTGTCTCTCTATTATACTTTATTAACTATATTATCTAATGAGCTGACAGCTTCAAAAAAATTGTACTAACATGTGGTTTCCCATGCTATTCTTCTATTTTATTGACTAGACATAAATATTCAGTATGTATATACTTTTGCATAATCAACAGTACAGTACCATGCAGCTGAAATAGATCCTCATAATGTGTGAGAATTTTAACTTCACCATGTCTGCCTATAATGTCTCATCATCTCTGCAATAGAAAACAAAACTACCTTCACACGAACACTATCATAAGATACTTTTAATGTGTACATCATCATGATCACTTTCATGATTGTTTGAAAAGAAACAGCTTTGAGTCCTATTTCAGCCCCTCGACACACATAAATGTTTTAAATAATTAAGTTACTGATATTACATTCATTCAGCAAAACACCATTAACAAGCTGCCATTTAGAATAATCATAGACTTACATTCTGGGAATTGCCTACAACAGGGAAATCTAAACAATTATGTCTTGCAAAACACACCCTATATGTCCACTCAGTAACCTACATATTTACATATCAACTTCGAAAATGTACTCAACAAACATGCCAGAGATCTTGAAGTACATGAAGAACATAAATAACAGATTTTCAGCTAGCATAACTACAAGAAATTCAGACGACTAACCTAAAACTGAAACTAGAGTATGAGAAAATCTAGGCAAAATAAGCAGATTTAATTCATTAGTGCAGTGTTGGATGCCCGTAATGTGCTGATCACTGTGCTGTTGCACAGACACAGGGTGAAAGTGTTCAAGACAATGTGGCACAGCAGTAATAAGCTTCTTAAATGTACTATCTCACATTATGAAACAAACAGTTGTCAATGCCGGTTGCTTTGCTATCATTGGCATTGATAGTGTAAGAGTCATAAAGTTTTTAACTGATGCCAACCCACCCACACCCTGGAGAGAGTGACAGGCATTAGCGTGTCCCTCTGGCTGTTAGATATTGCAGGGCAGGAAAACATGTTGGTCACGCTGTGATAAAAAACAGCTGTACAGTACATTAGGAGGTGAAAAATAAATCACAGTGTTCAAACCTTGGCATATAAATAGACAAAATTTTCAAACCTACTACAGTGCATGGGAAATATCCAATACATGATTGTGATGATGGAATGTAATGCTCATCTGACACCAAATGTTTTACATAGGCATATTAGCACCTTTGCTCAGTCACATACAGTCTCACTGTTATTTCCTCACACTGTACCAAGAAGTGATTTCGCACAGCACCCACGCCATCATACAGTGAAAGCATGAAAACACAGTTTGGACAGTATGGGTGGACATTCAAAGTGTGCCACTCTGTGGCACAAGGCCGTGCGGTGTTGAAAAATTTGGCAATGTGATGTGTCTGGGGCAATATTCAACAGAGTTTCACTATTCAACAACTCCTTTGAATAGCACCCCCCCAGTCACAGCCAGTGTATGTTGTAGTGGAAATTGCACCACTGCAAGTGGTCAGACTACTGCATTAAACATGTGGTGGTACAACTTCCATTGTGCCATGTACAAATGTATGATATCCACAGGGTGACATGCAAACAGTCCCATAATTCACTCCATTATACAGTTTACGAACGTTTCCTCACTTCATTATCACCTTTGAAAAATCCACACGTCACAGTGCACTGAACATCATCACACTGCACTGTAGAGGTAAGTATGAGGCTGGGAAGGGTGAAAGACATGCAGCACAGCAATCGGGTTCAACTGGGAAGAGGGGTCACCAAGACTACGAGGCACATTTTTAACTTTAACAGTGGGAAAAAAAGCAAAAGCATCATTGGACACTTTTTGTGTTCCAGACCATTTAGCTCACTGGGATATCCTCCCAGCATGGCACCTGTTTTTTGGCTTGGGTACCTGTAGTCATCGATCCATTGCCACCTTTGTCAGCTCACAGCACAAGTAAAGTCAATAATGGCAACAGGGATTTGCCCCCCCAGCAAACAAAGACAGTGGTAGTGGGTCGCTAGCTAAGAGGCATTGCGCACACCCCTCACAATTCAACATTTGGAGTGAGTATGCCAACAGGCAGTGGACTCCCCCTGTCATCACAGTAAAACAGCAAGGTGTGGTTACCAACAGGGGGACTGAGCACCACCAATGTTGACAACCGTAGGCTACTTGCCAAGCATGCAGATAATAGCAGCAAGCGCACAACCAAATGGTGTGCTGAGTATGATAAGCTTTGCTCAGATTGAAGTAGATCTTCGCTTACATATGCAGGGTGATTGCGTAATCTGGTACGCACCTACTCATGTGTAACCTGCATTCACCCAAGAGCATCACGCCCCCAAATCAGCACTCTCCTCACATGTTGCTGTGCAGCTACAGCAAGGCAATATAAAAAAAGTTTACACTACCATAAAATAACATGATTAATTACACAACTGCTCAACTGAGACACAATAATAATAACATACAGTACATTCTAAGTTCACAGTACTGCGAGACTACATCTTGCTTGGAAACATTTTCAGATTTCACTTACGTGGTGGGCTGGCACCGGCCTCCTGCTTCACCTCCACTGGTTCCACATCGTCAGCTTCCCTGGGCTCTATAGAAGCAAACAAGTGAAAAAATGATCACATAAATAGATGAAATATCAAGCCACAAGTCTTTTTCTTTAAAACGTTCATTACTAATACTACATCATTGTGTACAGCTAACATATGAACACATGTCTCTTTACTAAAACAGCTCTCTGTTCAGGTAGATTTATGTTCTTAAGTCAGTATTACATGCATACAGCAACTCTTCTCATCTGCAGAGAGATCAAGCACCTTACAAGAAGAGTATGAAAAATACAAAACATTATTACTAATAAATGTGACACAACATAATTTTACGATGTAGTGTGATTGTCACACCATGAGTGTACAATACTGTAGATCTGCATATACTTGTTCACTGATATCCACCCCATTGACTATTACTGTGCCAGGAACAACATAACATGTTACCTGCCACTGCCGTAGTTACATTCAGTAACCCTTATACTTCAAACCACGTAGGCACATTACTGTGGCCACAGCACAAAGGCACACAAAATTGAAATAATGAAACCCTGTGTCTGTGTTCTTCCAAGACAAATGTCCATCCAATCCTGAACAGACTTAGTATAAAAAATCCAATTTTTTCTGGTGCTTCCCAAACAATGTTTGTCCAATAACATTTTCACAGAAAGAAAACACAGAAATCTATTATTGATAGTATACAGTGCACAACAAGCAGTGCCTGTCCATTGATACCAATACTAAAAATACTGTGATAATGCATATTTATTTCTGTTAAAAATCCTAACAACCTTATGTGTATATTTAATTAACATACATGTAGACATAACCATATGATGACCTGCTTTTTAAACAGTTTGACAAAATGTGTAATTATAATAGCAAGAACGCAAACATAGGTATCATGTTACTGTTCACTTAATCACCTCTACCTAAATATGGCAGTTGTTTATGTGTTATTAAACATATTACCCCTACAGGGCTATTAACACAGCATTAAAATAACCCTAGTTAATGTCTTAGGCCTTAATAAAACCAAGGCTGTCACCATTACCAGATTTAGGCTCAAGTACAAACATTGGCAAAGATTTACATTATTCGTTTATTAACAAACATGTAGACAGTCTCCATACTGTCCATTTACATATATTTTAATAATAGAAATGAAACATTGCCAGCAGATATAGAAATGATCAGTTAATAACCATCTAGGAGCATGTGGTAATCAGCAACAGATAATTAAACACCACACTAGTGAATATCAGTGAGACACCATCAACATTACAATTGGTAATGAATGATTCATTGAACATGAAACTCCACCACCAAAAGTAGTAGAGGACAACAGATCCCCCCCCCAGCAGACCACATGGACTGACAAGTAGTCCTATGGACATACATGAAAAATGGTATCCCACTCATATGTTAGTATACATGACACATATTTTCAGGTATCAAATGACATCTTTCCATTTTTTTTGATAATATGTGGTACATCAGCATACATTTACAGTCTGTTATAATAGACAGACATCTGTCCCACTGGTGTCAGTAAAAACACAGCAGACAATCAGGTGTGTGCTGAAGTACTAATTATCACACATCAGAAACATGACAGTACTCATAATCTGGTTATTAAACAGGGTCACCAGTTATTATACTTAAATAATATACTTAGCAGGTTACTGTAATTGGTGTATTGTTTCAAAGTACACCACATATCGAAAGTCCAGCAACCTGGCAACAGCTATATCCAATGTTATCTGTGACTGTTAGCAGTCATACACCTCCACTGTTGCAAGACACTCAGTAGGCAATGTAATATTTATCTATCATATCATCATGCAGCTTGTTGTGCAATGGAACAGGAAGCAGATATATGAAGATAAACATCACTGCATTAAAGAAATACAGATTCTGTTCCACTAAGGATGTGATACCTAATCACACTGAAGAGACACATACTCATTCTTAAGTGATGTCTCCTGCCAGATGAGAGACTGGGTCTTTCTTTCTTGTACTGAATGATTTAAAACAATGTTTTCAACCCACTCAGCAACTACAAAGAATACATACATGATTCAAATAATACTTAATCAGTAAAGACATTTTATAAAAATACAGCCTTGACTTCTGCAGCTAACACATAACATTATTTCCTGATACAGACCAATGACATACTACAATTATTTATATCACATTCTTACCATCGGACTCAATGACAATGACACTTTCTGTGTCCAACTGACCACCCTCCACAGCTTCACGCTGTGCCGGTACTACCTCGCGGGAAGCCGGGGGAGACCTCCGTTGTTCTGCCATGAAACAGAAAACAAAAGCATATGTAAGTGGTTGATGTGAATAACATTAAATTTTTCAAATACTTGCAACAACAGTGAAACATGCATCACATAGATAACATTCCTTCTCATTATACACAGCACAAGCATCGTGGCCACATATTACAATAACAATTACAATTGATCTAAAATATAATGTTTCAAGACCACTACAGCAGTGCTCTAAATGAAGATTGGTGGTTTCTACACAACCATGTCACTGTTATTTAATGTATCTGTCCCCAACAATACTTTTGCACACTGAGCATGTATCTTTGCAGTGAAACTGTAAAAACACATTTTACCCAAGTTCTGAACAATGACAGCTGTACTGTTCATAAAGAAGTGTGAAAACATTTCAGTAGTGGTAATCTGTACTGAAAACATTACAAAGTACTGAACTTAGAACCCTGCGTAGAAAGTGCGCAATGTTCACTCACAAGAGATATGCAGAAAACTACAAAAATAAGTATCTATCCCATTATACAGATAATCATCATTTCCTCAGTTCATGGTTACTTGTCAAAAGAACAAACGTGTTCCTGTTCCAGCAAACATCATCATGCCGAAATTCAGATGTAACTATGGCATGGGGGGGTAATTCCTGGGAAGAGACAAGGAAAGGTGGACTGCTAAGGACAACAGGAGAGGGTAGCAGTGCTGTCTGTCCCAGTCTGAAGGAATCAGAATCTATGACCCAGTGATCTAGGTATGGGAAGACGGCAATTGTTTGCATGCTTAGGGAAGCAACTACTACTGCCAGCCATTTTGTGAACACCCTTGGAGCAGAGGATAGGCCGAAGGGCATTGCTCTGAATTGGTAATGGCCTGAGGGCAGCTCGAACCTGAGCTATTTTCGATGGGACCTTCTGATGAGAATATGTAAATAGGCACTCTGTACTGTGAGTGTGTGGGTGGGGGCATGTAAGACAGTGGAATCAACAGGGCATTGGCCACCTCCCACCAGCTATACGATAACTTGCCATGCTGCGGTAGGAACCCACTGTAGCATGTGGATTTTTGTGTGGGGGGCCACTACACCATTGTCTACATAGTGTGTGGTTGGTGGCGCAGCACACAGTATTGATACGTACGTGTCTATGTGTCTGTGTCTGTGTGTGTGTGTAGGACAGAGGACACATCAGCAGTCAATATGGTATTACTGCTCATTGAAACATACTTCCCCCTTTTAACTGTACACCAATGCATTTTGGACTTGTGATAGACAGCTGCAGCACACATAGGAAAACTGCAAACACACCTGAAAATACAGTACCTGAATTGGAACAGGTCTGGAACAACTCTGAAGTGTTGTATGATGGCACTATGTTTGTTGCACATGTGTGCAAACTAACTTTTAATACATACACAGTATTACAAAGTTAAAACTTTCATACCACTACATTACAGTAAATAAAGAATAACATATTGTTCTCTATCAACATACTATGATAGGAACTGCGTATATGGATGGATGTACTATTTCTGGTATGGCTATGTCACTAAACTGTGCCTTGTGACTCAACAACACCACAGTTAATAAAGACAACAATTTATCTACATGTTTTCATAGTACATCCTTACATATAGTATTAAGTATTATGCTGTCTGCCATAATTGTAACAAATTGTGAATAAATGCACATCCATTATTAAAAGTTCTGCTGATTTACTTACGGTGAGTAAGGCACTTCCCCGCAGCTGGCTTGCCAGCAGTTTCCCATTGCTCATATGCGAGGTAGTACCAGCACGTGTCGTTGTCCGGTATCCCCTCACGCTGTTTTAAAACATAAAAATGCTGGTGCAACAGCTTCCACTTCCGCTTCAGCTGCACGATTTTGTTTTTGACTTTCAAAACAATGTGCAGGAAGCAATTTGTGCGCCTCCACATCAAATCCAGTTTCCTGTTGGTACTCCTCATAAGAACTCTGGCATTCCCTCTGGCTTGGACTGCCTCAAGCAGTGCACACACCTCTCGCAAGGTCCACTGCCTCATTTTTTTTTTGTTTATTATTCAGTTCTGAAATACAAACAGAAAAAAAATCCACATTATTATCATCTAACAATATAAATGATTTGTTCAACTAATTCCATGTAGTACTTATGAAATTAAAGAGAACATCTGCTTCAGCATGTCAGAAAGACATCTCACTAGCATTATGCAGCCCCAACAAGGGATTCGGCACCCTCAGCACTGACATCTGCTGCCACGCTGTGGTGTCCCACCAGCATGACACCCAGTACTCTGGGGGGGATACTGCACCCAACATCAGATTGCCCACACCATCACCTATGCATGTCTACTACACTGAGGTGGTCACACAGCGTGAGCTGTACAACTCTCTTTTGTGGTCTTGCACCACAGCTATTGAGCTGTTGTACACCACCCTCACCTATACAGTGTATTACAGAGTCCATCACATACTATGCATCCATGTGTGTGTGTGCAGGTGAGTACCAGACTTGAACATGTGATATCCTACCACAGTCCATCAAACCATAACTACAGCCTTCAACCATACACCACAGCATTGTAAAGTGATGTAAAACACAGCTGGACCACACATTGCAAAACTGTGCATGCACCTGCAAATAAACTGAATAAATGTGAAGAGGGTAACAAACCTGATTAAAGTTAAATTATATCATAATTGTGTTGTACATTCATGCTAGCACACATACAAATTATTCCACATATGTGTTCCATTCAACATAGCTCTATTTCCAGACATAACACTAAAGAAACCTATACATAAAACTGCACCACTGTGTTTCACTGTTGTTGCACCCATACCATCCTGTTACAAGTACAATATCAGAAGACCACAGTGAATGTTACATTCACTTAACAGAATCAACTATATAAAATGTGAACACATAACAACATCATACAATTGTGTACTAACAGCAACACGGTACATTGCTATTGCTGTCTCCCCACTATTGTTACACAGCATCCCACAATATTAATATTCCAAACCCATATATGTCCCCATGTGTAAGTGATGCATGCAGTTGATCTATTTTTTGACCACATTTATATGGTTCTGGGAAGAACCTTTGTGTATTCTGTAATATTTGCTCAAACAGTCTGACAATCTTAAAGGACTCTGAGGATTCCATCTCGAAGGTCTCCCAGGAAATGGCAATTGCCAGCATGCAAGAAATGTACACCGTCTGGTAGGAAGAGCCAATCATTATAGTACTTAATTTCTGGGTGACGTATAGTATACATTCCATGCATGTGTAGAAAAGCAGTTATTTGTACATTTATTTTTCTGCGAGCTCTGTCAATCAGATACATATGATGTTCTGCTTGCCAGACCCTACACTCTGTAATATGTGAAAACATGATAATACAGGCAGGCAACATAGACATGATAGAAGCAAGGTCCAATTTTGCCTCTGTAACTAAATCTACCCAGTGTTTTGTGCCCAAATCATTGCCTCCGAGATGTATTAGCAGTATGTCAGGAGGAGAGTGAGTTCTCAAAAGTCTGTGCATGGTTGGCATAAGATGTTCCCATCTCATGCCACCACGACCAAACCATCTTACATAGCAATCTGGGAGCTGCAGGTCCCTCCCAAAATTACTATGAACAGCAAACTCAGCTGTTCGTCTCACGAAACTGCTTCCAACTATCCACAAAGTCCTTTTGCAATTTTCTGCCATTCTAAGTTTTAACACTTAGAACTGTACAGAGAGCTACAAAGAAAGTCAGTGTTCACCCTGCAGTGACCAGGCAGTACTGAAAATAAAACTATTTTCCCTCCTTATTTCAAGGCAGCTTCAGTAGGCTGAGACATAACACACAAATCAAAAATAAACATTGCCTGCTGCTGTGGGTTCATTAACCAATCTAAGTGATGCAGTCACTTTACTAGACTTCTGTTCCAGCTAAAATCTGCAAACATTGAGAAGTGGGAAAAAATGCGTCCTTTTCATAGGCAGATTTAAACAATTACAACAGCAGAAAATGAAAATTACGTACCTACCGTAATTATGATCTTTCTGTGTATCCTCACCATTCATCACATATGGGGTACTGGCCGGAGATCAGGACCCCGTGGGAGCTTTTTTTTTTAAAAGGATAGGCGGAGCTGACACAGCATTGGCGCCACCCTCGAGGCCGACGTACTGAGTGGCGCTCGAGGGTTGGCCATTAGGCTGTGTCAACTCCGCCTGCCTACCAGTTCTGAGTCACCGGAGAGGTAAGAGGAAGGGATGGAGGGTGGGACAAGAGAGTCCAAGGGACAGAAAAAGGAAAGGAAATACTGAACTTAAAGGAGAAATAATGACTGAGAGGACAGCAAAGAAGAGAAGAGAAGAGACTAAGGGGATTGGGTAGGGGCCCCAATCTCTGGAAGCGGAAGAAGGGAGGGAGGGGAGAAAATTTAGGAGAGACTGAGAGGTAACAAGGTATCCGAGACCCTTGTCCGTCACCAGATTACATAGGAACTGCAAGGAGTAGCAAAGCTCTCTGCCAGAATTCAAGGCACAGAATAACTGGCAAATATCCCAGAAGCAGAGTCGGCTATTCTGGAGAAGGACAGGGTATGGGACTTAATACTCTCTCAGGAAAAATGTTTGGTGAAAAAGGGATTTCCTTTTTTTGACAGTTGGATGGAAACCAGAAAGAAAAGAGGAGGAGGGCAACTACAACCCACCCCATCGGGTGGAGACATGTAATGAGAAGGAGTGCCGCTAGAGCTGTACTCATAAAGGAGAATACCTCCTGTGTGTCACTTAACCCCACTCAAAAAGAGAGGGCCACAGGGGGCCCAGAGACTGAGGCCCAGGGGATGGCGGCAGGGTTGTGGGTGAAGATACAAGAAAAGATCATAATTCACGGTAGGTATGTAATTTTCATATCTTATCTGTGTCAATCTTCACCATTCATCACATATGGGTGAGTACCAAGCCCCCCGAAAGGGGTTGATTCATTACACCCTAAGGGAAAGAGTCCCTTAGCCCTCAGTGGGTGACACACTAAGGGGGGGAACCTTCCGGGCCCGAGGAGGCCCGAGAGTGGGGAGAGTGGGACGGGGTCCCCTGGAGGAAGGAAGTTGCCCGACAAATGCCATCTTGCCCTACGGGAAGAGTAAGTTCCCTGGTGGGAGCAAATCACCCTCGCCGGGCAAGGTGACAACGGAAAAGACGAAGCCACGCCAATCTCCTAGTGCAGATCGCTGTCCCTATGACCCTGGTAGCTACCTCGTTGGCGTCATAAGATGCCCTCACTTGGTGCCTTGCTAGCTCCAGGCCATGTGCAGAGAGCGCGACGGCTTGTTTGGTTTGCTCCGAGTCAGGCAAAGCAGCTAGGATCTGACCTAGCGCGGACCACAAGAACCTGTTGTAGGCTGCATAGTGGGCCTGGTGAGCAGAAATGGAGAGGAGCAACCGTGCCGAGTAGAAGGTCCTCCTCCCCCAGAAATCAAAATCCGAGGAGTCTTGATCTGGGGGCCGGTCACGGTGGAGGGCGCGAAGCCCATCAGGGGTGTCCAGGTGCATCAAGCTGGACTGCGGGTGAGGCATAGAACCTGGAGACTCCGGGGGAGCGCAATACCTCTGGCTGAGGTCCCTAGGGGCAGGAACTCCAGAGAAGGGCCTCTGCCAGAAACGCAAGGACGCCTCCCGAAGGGAGCAGGCCAGGCGGCACCACAAGGGTGGCCCGCAAATCGCCTAGAAAGGCGTGCGCCGCATGCTCAGGATTGCTAACAGACAGGGTGAAAGGTGAAGGTCCTCCATCATCCTCACGAGGAAGCGCTGGTACTCTGAGAGATCAGCGGCAAGAGATATGGACAGAGGTTCCTCTCTCCAGAAGAGGGGATGAGGAGCTGGAGGTCACCATACGTTCGAGGGTGGCTGCACGGGGAGGTTGAAAACCTGGCTGTCCATAGCCCTAACGTAGGCAGGGAACCAAGCAGCCACACGCCTGAACTGCTCCCAGGTGAAAGGCGCCTGGGACCAAGAATGCCCGGGGCGCTGGAGAATCTGCAGAGGGATAGGGCAGAGCCGAGAAAAAGTCGGCTGACCTCCATGAGGGCTAGGAGGCGGACCATGAGCATCAGGGAGGGTGCCCGAAGACTCCACAGCCGACAGCTGTACAACCACATTGGTACTGCCTAAGCTGCGCCCAGAAGAATCCCCCCAGTGAGGCGACCAGGGCCGTAAAAGTCCAGAAGGACGGTCCCCTGCCTCAAAAGAATGGGACCCCCTCAAGGAACCGAAAGGGGAAGGGTGGAAATTTGCACTTCGGCTTCACCCAGGGCCCGGGTGGACCCCAGAGAAAGGCCGACGTGCCGACCCCACACCCCTCGACCCCTCAGAGTCCAAGAGAGTCCTCCTCCTCGAGAGGGCCAGCCTAGGTAGCTGGCAGCTCTGGGCTGCCCCCAAAGGGGAGACCCAGGGAACAGCACCGTCCCCTCCTGTAGCCTTCTCGATGGGCCCCAAAGTTGGGTGATCAAGACACACTACTGGAGGGGGTACCACAACCGAGGGGTTGAAGAAACCCCCAAGGCCAGGTTGCAGAGCAATGGTGGCACGCACCACTGCCTGCTGGTCAGCACCACTGACCCTAACCTCGGGGACTACCTGACGCTCCTCAGAAGAGGGCTGGCTATGACTCGTCAACGAGACCACTGGATCGCTCTCCTCCGCAGACAACCCCGAAGGGTGTGACTGCCCGTCTGACTCCGAGCCCGACTCCGACTCCGAAGAGGTAGAGTCTGAGGCTCTGAGCCAAACAGTAGGAGGGCGAGAGAAAACGACTTTGCCAGAGGGCCCGGCAGCCAGAGCGGTGCCCGGTGGCATCTGTGCCCTCCATGACCCCTTGGCGGAGCTCACAGAAAGGCGCCACGGCAGCTCGCTGTAGGTCTGCTGTGGCCAGATTGTGGCGTCAAGTCCACTAGCACCGGGCGGTACAGGACAGACGGCGCCGACGGCAGCCCCAGCAACAACCTCGGTGCCGACGACACCGCCAGACTCGGCACCGCGAAGCGGCACCAAGAGCACCAACGGGCGCTGAGGACGCACCGCTGCCGACGCCAAGGCCCTACGATGCCAACCAAGCCGCAGGCGCATGGCGGGCGACACTGGGATCCAGGCCCACAACACCGTGAGCAGCATCGGTGCCGCAAACGGCGCCGACAGGGCCCACGGCACCAAGCACCGAGTCGGTGCCGACAGGGCCCATGGCGCCGCGAACAGCGCCGAAGGCTCCGACGGCACCGACCAACGGCGTCGAGGACAGCGTTGACCCGGGCCTTCCGAGCCGTGGGAGTGACACCGGGGGAGCCTTCACCCCTGAAGGGGTGATTGCCGTGGCGGCGACTCCCGGCAGCTCCCGGGAGGAAGTGGGTCGGGCCTCCTGCGCCGTGGGAGGAGCCTCGAAAATGGCCAGGCTACAAGTAGCCGAGGCTCCCTCCTCCTCGGTCCGTATAGAACAGGGAGGGGACCTGGAGGAAAGGCCGAGAGAGCGCGGCTTGACCCGACGAAAGTAACCCTACCCCTGAAAGTCGGGCGGAGTCACCACTCAACGCTGTTCGAGGACGCGCGGTCCATGGAGAAGCAGGCGTCACACTAATCCATGTTATGAAGCGAAGACACGCGACACCGGGTCATGATGGTCAGGAACGGAATATTGATGGCCGCATCGGGGGCACCGACGACAGGTCGCCGAACCGCCTTAGAAAATTTCTTGCGCCCCGACCGAGACATGACCTACGGAAAAAAACACCAAAACAGACTCGATGTCACAATACTTCAAATAAAAAAGAAAGATCTTACCGGCGACGTCAAGTGGAGGCAGAACCCAGAACTAGTAAGTTACCGACGGACTGAAACGTCGAACGAAAGGCTGAAAGGCCTAAAATTATTCTCTGACAGCTTCCCATGAGGTGACCTCGATGGTGGGAGATGAAGAACTGGTAGGCAGGCGGAGTCGACACAGCCTAACGGCCAACCCTCGAGCACCACGCAGTACATCGGCCTCGAGGGCGGCGCCGATGCTGTGTCGGCTCCGCCTATCCTTTAAAAAAAAAAAAGCTCCCGCGGGGTCCTGATCTCCGGCCAGTACCCCATATGTGATGAATGGTGAAGATTGACACAGATAATATCATATCTGATTGGTTCCATTTTCTCATAGGCCTCCACGTGCACCTTCCTATCTCCCTCTATTTGCAGCTGTATTTGTACAAGTTAGTACTAAAATGTTATCTGACTTTAAACTCTTTTCTCTAAATAATACAGTATGTTAGATAATAACAAGTAACATAATGAGATTCAGCATTGAAAAACATTTTGATTAATAGTATTTACATGTTGTTATTTTTTCATACTAGAAAAATGATTTTAAAAATAGACTGTACTTACAGTTCTGAAACTGCTCTCTCAGTAATACCTAAAATGGCTCCTGTTGACTTCTTCTTCAGTGTTGTCCGTCTCTGATTGGTTGTCTGACATGGCCTGACAAATCTTAAATTACATTAGTAGAGCCAGCTGTCAGTCAAACACACTGGATTCTGATTTGATAATGAATGTATTTGCCACTCCCAAGTGTTACATTTGCTTTACTGTCGAATGCACAGTAATTTTAACACTTTCGCATGCAGAAAGTAAAATTTATGAAAGTTTAGAAGTTCTACATTACTTTTAGCCATATTCGTCGAACACACGACAGAAAATTTACACACTTTCTCGAATGCACGAAAGTACTTTATGCATATTTTCATGCATTCGACAGTAATTTTTCCAAAGTGTCTATTTATTGCCACAATTTCAGGTTTTATGGCAAAATAGCACAATTTTCAATAATAAACACATTATGTGCTGTGTAGGTGCTTCGAACTCAGTGGACTTCAGATATTGAACATTTCCAAACTTCCGAACGTGCATAACTGCGCAACGCAGAGCTGTAAAGCAGTTATTTGTAGTAATTTTTTCACCAAAATTTAAACATAGCCATTTTAAGACCTCTGCTCATTAACAGTGTCGCTGTGATTTTCAACATTTGTACCATATAGTCATTTCGCACATCGACTGAGCCAAAACGCAGTACATAAGCGAAAAGACATTTTTGGAAAGATGTGAAAAATGAAATCTGTACTACTCATAAGGTTGTGTGTTAAAAACAAAATTTTGACAATCTGAACTGAAAACTATGAAAATACACAAACTTACAAGTGTACATATAAAGTGCGCTGCGCAAGCTTGTAAAACAGTCATTTTTTGGAATTCTTATTTATTTATTTTTTTTATTTAGTTGTTTAACTAGGTATAGCACACTAAGCTGAAAGCTTTTTTTACAGGAGCGACCTGGGAGCACACCAAATTTTAACATACTCATTTTAAGTCGTCTGCTCATGAACAGTGTCACTGTCATTTTCTTACTGTGCCCCATAGAGTGATTTCGTAAACCAACTGCAGCATTGCACGCTACATGTGCGGAAACACATTTTGAGCAAGATGTAAAAAATAACAGCTGCAATGCTCATAAACAGGTGTACTAAAAACAATGTTAAGAATCTGCAGTAACAATATTGAAAATTCGCAAACATACAAGCATACACAGCAACTGCACAACACACACTCACACAACAGTAATTCTGACCATGTTTTCCATCTAATTGTAAACATAGTAACTTTAAGAGCTTTGGTGATGAACAGTGTCACTCTCAAGTTTTTTGTCTACCATATAGTGATTTCATGTACTGACTGCGCCGTAACGCACTACATGCTCGAAAACACGTTTTGGTCAAGATGTGAAAAATGACAGCTATACTACTCATAAGTAGGTCTGGTAAAAAGAAAATGTTTAAAATGTGGACTAGAAATATTGAGAATGCACAAACTTATGATCGTACGTAGCAACTGCACAATGCACATTCATAAAAACTACTGTTTACTAATTTGTTGACCAAATTGTAAACATACTTAAGTTACAATTCTCTCAATGCACATTGTTATAAGGAATGTGCTGAAGCATATTCTAACACTGTTTTTTTTTTCTGTCTCTCATACAGGTGCCTGATACTTCTGTAAGATTGCTTACTGCCACTGTGAACCATAATAGCGAAACATGCCAACTAAATACAGACACAGATGTGTAGGAAAACGAGAGAGGTATAATAGTACTACACTGTTGTATAAGGGCGACAAACAAAACAGTAAAGTCACACCACAAAATGAACATGGACAGACCTTTACTGCAACAGTGACCCCTACAGCAAGTCACTGCACACCCAAACGAAATGCTTTAACAGCAAAGAAAAAAGGTATACCGTTACAAATGTTGTGTAGATCTCTCAGACAAAACACAACTATTTTGAGTGTAACCATCAAGGAATGTCCAAAACAATGCCGTAAATTCACAACTGCTGATTTGCAACTCAGAAAGAAAAAGTATTTCCGATCACTAGCAAGTAAAGCTAAGTTCGAAAAGACTTATCGCTGCTGTGCTGAGACACACCCACAAAAAGAGTAAGAGTCACCTGTCTCTGATGAAGTTGCGTCTCAAAGTGTGCACTTTCGTCAACAGAGCAGTGTTTGTACTACAGCGCTTGTGGCGTAAGATGTGTCATGTGCTTGAACAATTCAGGAAAGTTGTATATGCCATAAAAAAAGGCTTCAACAGTATCCTTGTTTGACTGTCGACAACTTCTGTCATGTTTTCACAGGACAGTGGATGCACACACAGCACTCAGAGGCATATTTTTGGGAAGAGTCTTATCATTCCCTGAAAAAAGAACACAAGTTCATCATTGATGAGTACGGCAAACTAGTAAATGTCCTCAGTATCTCTGATGACAATGCATTGGATACTGATGACTGTGATCCAACCACAGTCTTCAATAAACTGCATTGTCTGGCATGGGCATGTGATGATACCTGCAACCGTAGGCAATCGTCATTTGAAAAAGAAGAACAGTTTGTCAACCTATTTGTAATAACAGATCACAAAGACAGACATAAACTGTTTACAAAAATTGACCATTGTGAAATCCGGGCCACATACTGGACTCATGGGTCACTCACTTGCATGTCTTGATAGTGGTGTTTGTGATAGTATTTTTCACAACATGCGAATGCTTCCAGTGCATCAAACAGGCATGCGAAACTTTGTCTACAGAGTATATGAAGTACGGCGAGCTGTACATCAGTACACTTGTTTAAATGACTTATTGCAATCAGGTGACATGCAGGGTGCCATCACATTTCTCAAAAAACTGCAACACATTACTTCTGTACCAGAAACAACAATTTTTCAGTGTAACACTTCTGCAGAAACATCTGTTTCAGTGTTAGAAAGTGACATTCTGAGACAATGAGCAAAGAAATTGCTAAGTTTGAGGTAGCAAAGTCTCGAAGTTTGACTCTGTATGTGTGTCATGCAACCGTTTGTGCTACACAAAACAAACAGTCACAGTCAACCTAGAAACCTTGTCACCATACAATGACATGTGGTTCCGTCTGTCAGCATTCTTGCTGCTGAAATCTGACTTTCACTTACAAGACACCATTGTGCTATGCAAACACTGTTTTTCCAAACTGAATTCTAACACTTTGCCAGCAAGGTCAATGCTGAATAATATGGAAACAGATGTTACACCAAGTGAGATTTCAACATTAAATATGTTTGAACACATTCTAATTCAGACAATGAAACCATTCCAAACTATTCTACGTCTGAACACAAAGACACGGAACATTCCACAGAAAGAGCTTGTTAGATCTCTAAAGGGTTCCATGATGTATCTACCACTTCCTCTACAGGAAAATGTTCAAGCAATCTCAACAGAAAATAGTTTGGTGATTCTTGTTAATGGTGTTCTGACAAAGGCCAAGGTCATCTGACAAGATGTTGTCAATGTGCAAAAGGTAAAGCTTGCTCTTACTTATTTAAAGAGTAACAATCCCTTTTATACAGACCTTGACATAGATCAGATGGCCAGTCTCTCTGTCCAACATGATCTATTAGAAAAAAAGTAAACCAATCATTGAGAAGGTCAGTGGACAGACAAGTGACAATGTGTATGAACAGTATACAATTCACCCACTACATGGCAGAGATCCATTAGGAGACAACATTGATCTTTATCAAATGAAGCAGGTGGAAGGTGAGCCTGTCAGCATTTGGGAGGCAACACTAGAAGCACACTGTTTCCCAGACCTATTTCCAAAAGGGTCAGGCGGACGCCTAGATGAAAGAGAAGTACGTGCACAGGGTGCTGAGTACCGCACTAGTCGTGTGCTCAGCAAAGATGGCAAATTCAGACGTAACATACAGTACCTCTTCCATCTCATCTGGGAGAGTGAACTTAGCATTCTGTCTGCGTCTATAGCACATACCATTCGTCTAACAAGTCCACTAGATGGAATAACATCTGCTCAATTTCTAGAGAAATTAAAGCAGAAAGATAAAAAATGTGCAAGTGAATCTGTCTTCCATACTTTCAAGTTTTCGTGGCACCAAAGAATATTGGTATTGCAGACACTCTGAAGTGATGACAATGCTGCAAGAGTATGGTGCAGCCACGTGGTCTGTCACACTTAGTTGTGCTGAATATGCCTGGGACGAGCTCATTGAACTGTTGAAGTGGGCAAATTCTGATGTTGACGGCATTTCATCAATGACTGTCAGAGAAATGTGTTCACTTGATCCTGTGTCTGTCACAAGACATTTTCACAAGCGGTTCCATGACATTCTGACTTTCATCTTGTCAAAGGACAATCCTCCTCTAGGTATTGTGGAACATTACTTTTGGAGGACAGAATATCAGCACGGGTGCCCTCATATCCATATGTTATTGTGGATCAAGGATACCCACGACAGGAACATGAAGCAGCAGAAGTGCTAGCATTCATCAAAAATATATCACTTGTCACATTCCAGACAAGTATGACAGTCCTACACTATGGAAGTTGGTACAAAAGTTCCAGCGACATATTTGCGCAAAATACTGCCGGCGAGTAGTAAAGAACAAATCTAATTGGTACACACAATGTCGCTTTGGATTTCCTAGATGAGTTTGTCAGGATGGTGCCATGAATGACCTATTCTCAGCAATGCGACACCACTTGAAGGCAAAATCAACCAAGAGGGTATACGAGTTACACAGAGATGAAAAAGAGGTGTACATCAATGACTACAACCCAACTCTTCTCCTAATGTGGCAAGCAAACATAGATGTTCAGTTTGTGGCTGATAACTCACTGGCCCCGGTTCGGTACGTCACTTCGTACATAACCAAACATGAACAAACTAGCTTGCAAGATCTTTGGGAAGATATTGCCACTTCAAGCAAAAGTCTGACATCTCAGCTCTGGTCATTGGGTTTGAAGACTCTTTCACACAGAGAATGTGGAGCTTATGAAGCCAGTGACCGTTTAATGGGTAGACATCTGTACGGGAAGTCTGATGCTGTACGGTTTCTCAGTGTAAACTACAAAGAGAAACGGAAATGTGTACTGATTCCTCATGCCGAAATTGAGGAGCTCGCTGCCAATACACCTTCTTCAAAACATATCTTGAAGAATAACCTGATAGACACATACTGCCCCCGTACACACAACGACATGAATGATATGTGTCTCTTTCAGGTGGCTAAGTGGTATGACTACAAGACAGATGTAGCACCTGACTCAACACACCAGATTTACAAGGTCAATGGAGTAGATGGCTGTCTCATAAAGAGACACAAGCCATGGCTCATAGACCACTGTAAACTGCATCTAGGCACATCGGAGAGCAGAGAACATTACTACTTTGCTCTCCTATTCCTATTTAGACCCTGGAGGAGTGAGTCTGAATTAAAAGGTGACTGTGACACATTCGAAGAACAGTTCAATCTCACTTATGAGACTTTCCAAACTGAATACTCACAGACATACATACAGAGACTAGAAGCTGAGAAAGAACAGCTTGAGAAGGCAGAGAAGCAGCTTCAGGAAGACACTCCAGTTAGTTCACAAGACAACCTTGATCCAGAAGGACAAGGTGTTCTAGGTGACCCCTCTGCCCTTAAATGCCCCAGAAGTGTTAATGTCAGAAATTAAGACAGCCATGGAACATGGCCCGCACTCCATGGTCAACCCAGCTGACTTGAGAGAAAGACTAAATCAGCTGCAGCATGCAGTTCACTCTAAAGTAGTTGAAGCTGTCCAACACGGCCTACTACATGAAACAAAACAATGTGACTGTACTGACTACAAGCCACTACTAATGTTTGTTAGCGGTTCAGCTGGCACAGGAAAGAGTTTCCCTTATTGAAGCCATCACTGCTGAAGTACGGAGCCTGACAGGCTCTTCAATGTCTGTTGCTGTAACTGCTCCCACAGGACTGGCAGCATACAACATTGGTGGAGTTACATTACACTGTCTCTTTATGTTGCCAGTGAAACATGGGAGAACTGGAGAGTATTGTAAACTGTCATTCAAGGTTGCATCTCAGCTCCGTTCCATGTTCACAAAGATGAAGTTACTCATCATTGACAAAATCAGCATGGTCTCCAATGTCATGCTTGCCTGTATTCATCTACGTCTACAGCAGATCTCAGGTACTGATGACGGAGTGCCATTTGGTGGCAAAAGTATACTTGTGTTGGGAGACCTCTTACAGCTTGCACCAGTCAATGCAGAGCATGTATTTACAACTCTAACTGCCAAACAAGCTAAGAATATCCTCGGTTGCATTGCAGGCTATAACATATGGGAATTATTTACCTATGTTGAGTTGTCTGAGAACATGTGCCGAAGTGGTGATCTAGCTTACAAATCACTTTTAGATGAAGCTCATACAGGTTCTCTATCACCAGAACATGTTTGTATGTTAAACGATCGGAGAATCACGGTAGATACTGCATGCATAGAAACAGCATGTAATGTCTTCAGTGATATATACTCTACAGGGACACACATAGTGTGTCTTATGCCACGACTAAAGAAATGCACTGAATTCAACAATCTAATGCTGCAGAGAGAAAACCAAGAGATTGCAACTCTGCATGCAGTTGATACAGTTGATGGCGTTATTCTTAGTCGAAAGCTAAAGATGACTGAACGACTAAGTGAACTCAAGTCAGATGTTTCTAACGTACAGCTGGCCTAGAAGCTTGTTCTCACAGTTTGTAAGAATGCACGTATCATGCTGCGACGTAATCTAGATGTAGAACGAGGCTTGGTAAACGGTGCCATGGGAAACATCACTGACTTTGTCTACAATGTCCAGAAGGCATATATTGAGACACTTGTAGTTCACTTTGACAACATGGAACAGTCTGTACACATAGAACGAACCTGTGTAAAATTCCAGGTTTTTAAGGATATCTATGTAAACAGGAAACAGTTTCCATTATGTGTTGCATATGCTGTCTCCATTCACAAATCTCAGGGATTGAGTTTGGATTCAGCAATGGTAGACATAGGTACAGACATTTTCAAGGATGGCATGAGCTACGTGGCACTTTCACGTGTATGCAGCCTTTCTGGGTTGCACATTATTACCATAGCACCTCAGAAAATACGAGCTGACAAGTGATGTATTCTTGAGTACAACAGGTTACGTACTCTACATCAGCCACAAATCTCTTTAATACCACTGCCTACATATCTGTCTGTCTCACACAATTCAGTCACAGCTACAGGTATCAACAAACAGTGACAAGCTTCCAGAAGTGATTCAACTAAAAAGAGTTCAACAAAGGTCACAACTTCAAGTAAACATTCACAGCCAGCAATTCGTCAGAAATCAGTTGGTGTAGCTGCTGTACCAGTCCTTGACAACAGCACTAGAGTAAACTGCTATGCTAACTCCAGCTATGCCAGTTTTTCCGCATGCCACACTTTGTGCAGGTAATATCTGTCACAAGACAATCCCTATCAAAACACTTTGAAGCAGATTATCGCACATGACTTCTGACCAGTCTAACAATGTACACTCACTAACACCACTACGACAGGTGTTAGCTACATATGATGGATGTAGTACATTTGCTGCAGACATACAGCAAGACACTACTGAGTTTATGATGGTTGTCATAAACAACCTGGATGAAGATGGCACCCCAATGCGGCACTACTTCACAGTAACATATGTTACAAAATATGTATGTGTTTCATGTGGCCATTCACAGCGTGAAACCACAGAAGACATGCTGTGGATTACTTTCTTTGTCCCTCAAACCAAAAGTGTCAAATTTCGACAGCTATTCACCAATGCTGAATGTGGGCATGCCTGTGGAAGGTGTGGAGGCAGATGCACTCAGTCCATACGTCTCAGGAGTTCATCTCAATATCTGTTGCTTATGTTGCACAGATTTGACTCCAACGGGCTCAGACTTGATACTCCTATCACAGATTACACAGCTGGTAGAATAGTCTTCAACCAATCAGTGTTTGACACTCACAGTATAATATATCACCATGGCCAATCCATGCATTCTGGCCATTACACCTGTTTACCAAGGTGCAGAAGTGGATGGGTAGAGTGTGACGACTCTACAAGCAGTTTTAAACAGAGACTGCCACAACACTTAAAAAATGCATATCTTCTAATATTGAAGAATTATGATAACCTTCATATTTCAGAAGAATAGGACAAAACATGTTGCATTTAAAAAATGACTACTTTGTCCCAGAAACATTCATAGGTCAGTACAATTTTCTGTAATGTACGACTCTGAATAAACCATGGCATTTCAACAAAATGCTATTCTGACAGAGACATTCCATACACTATAACATGTAACATCTTGTGTGGATCAGTGACTACATGAAAGTTGTTGTGGTAAATCTGTCCAGCGCCAACAATATTCACAGTCACTAGAGAAACCATGATTACATGTCTATCAAAGATTGTACATCTAAAAACTGAGGCCTTACTGCTGTCCTCCTCTGTACATATCTTTAATTATTAATGTATCAACTCATACACAACAAATTGCTATGAGTTTTAAAGTGTTACTCTTTGCAAATACAGATAAGTTCTCAGCTATCATCATAAATAACTGAGCAACACTTCTACCATTCACCAAACATTGCACTCTGTCACAAGTTGTCTATCAACACTTGTATTTGTCTATTGACTCTTGACATGTAGACAACATCATTCGCTCACCATGCAACAGTGTAGAACTATTCTGCCTTCATGTATAATACTAATACTCTACATATGTAAAAATAACTACTTTTATTGATAATGCAAGAAGCTGAATTACGCAACTGTAAATACCAACCAATTGCAGAATATAATTAACTGACTTTTACATTTGTTTGTAATTACTTGTACATAATATAAAGATTTGTATTCACCTTTACATTGTTAATGACTACTTTAATACTTGTACTAAAAGTATTAGTCTAACACTAAAGAACAACTGAATGTTTAACATATTATACAGCACTATACTAACTACACCTAATTAACCATAAGTTTGTACAAAAATGCATACCATGCACAGTTTTTGTATTTACAAGTTAAGAATTTATATAGAAGCTAATGTAAGAATTGAAAACATTTCATTTGTTCATGTAAGAATATTCTATTTTTTTCAACTTGTCACATAAGTAATACTAACGTATGTAAAAAATATTAACAATTGTAAATCAGACACTGTTACTGATCACAACACACTGCATACCTGTTCCTGACAATATTTATGATTGCCTCAATTGAGGGGTCAAGTGGGAATTTTCCATTTGCACCTATTCAGTGACATATAATTAAATAACACCAAATGTCACAGAACTGACATTTTTTTTTATATTGTATTAGACAGTCAGCATATGGTTTTTCGACCACCCCAAGAACATCCACATTAGCAGTCACACAATAACAACAAAAAACTTGTGTATCATGTGTGTAATCACACTTTACAACCTACTGACATTGCCTTATTTACATACCACACAAGTAATGCACTACACATAATTACGACATACAACCATTTAAAAAAAACATTACATTTTTTAACAAACTCTCTTCACGTTCAATAGTAAATATATAATGAAGCGCCACAGCTTCAGCTTGACTATTAGAATTCCATGTCGAATGTCAGAAAGTACTTCCTCACATAAAGAGTAGTGAGTAGTAAAACATTGCTAGAAACATACAGCACCTGATTAGTTTCCTATAATATCACATACTTACTCCAATTCATATGATACAGTTATTATTCTTACACATTTACATATATGACAAGCAATGATTACACACATACAAAGACTGTATTGTGAGACTGCTTCTGTTAACTAAATTTCAGTCTTGATTGGCCCTTTTCTCCATTTAACAAATTGGCAATACATTTTTTAAAACCATAACCACCTGTGTCGACTCTTTACTTAAAATAGCATTATGACATAAAAAATAACTGTGTCTTACTTAAGCATACAAACCAATGTTAACTAATAGTGCTACAACTATATCTCCATCAATTTCTTTGGTACCTATGATGTCCAGTCAGTATCACAGCATATGCAACGATGTGGCACATTGCATGTCACACTTTACATAACTCCCAAGAGTGTAAAAAACTCAGCAATGTACTTACTTTTCCTGTACCTATACAGTCATCATTACTGTACCAAGGTGTCGCACATCAGCACCCAACAGTACACAGCTGTGACTATACACTTATGATGCAGTCACTACTATGTGTACTTCAATTCCCTGTCTCAGCTTCTGCAACTCCCAACTGTATTAACTTAACTATACCTAGAATTACAGAGGTGTGCCATAGATCTCCAGTCCCATATCGAAAACCAGTCATAATGCAGTAAAAATATAATGAGGCACACCAGCTGTAGCTGCCTAAATCCATGCAAACACTAACAAATGTCAATACAGTTTCCCTGTTTTCAGTCATGTGTGGCATAGATGTACACATACTCAACTGTATTGTGCATCTTTATTTATTTATTATAAAAAGGGTCTGAGAAATGGAGCTTTCTGATTGGCTGCAAACATCCTAACAGCCTTATGTTAATCTTTTATTAACATACATGAAGAGGTTAACCATATGCTGAACAAGGTTTAACACTGTTTAAAAACATGTTTTTTTATAACAGCAATAAGGCACTCCCAAGGATTATGTCAATGGTCAGTTAATCACCCTGTAGGGACATGTGGCACTCGGCTACACCTCGTGCTACAGTACACCCCTAGAAGGTGATTAACAGACCATTAACATAACCCTTGGTCATGCCTTATTGCTTAATTGAATTTTGATGACCGGGTAGGCCCACAGGGGCCCGGAGGTCCCTTTTTCAGGGGCGACCCGGGAAGTAAACAGTACATGGAATAGAATACAGTGGTACATATACAAGCTGAGGGTATACAGTATGCTTCAGTTTACAAATCCATCTGAATTGTCATCTGCATCTACAATTACAATGTACTACCTACTGTTACATTTCCACACACATTGCCTCCCTGAATCCATTTAAAAGGCAACTGTAATAACTGGACTATTCCTGTAATCAGAGACCTCTACACCTGATGTACATTCACTATCATTTACTGTGGCTGCTTACTTACAATACAGCAAGTGCTATAGAAAAGCAATCACCCATCACAGTGTTTAACAGCATTTTTTTTTCCTATTCCATACTATTAACTCAGTGTTCAATATGTGGACTAGCTGTTCATACATTGACTTACAAATGTCCTCTAATTCCTCAGAAACATAACTACCTGGCACAAACCTATGTTGTCTGCCATCCTGAAGACCATTCCCTTACAGGTATTCCATGAGGTCCTCCTTCATCAGGGTCTCCATAACTTTCTACATTACTAAATTGAGGCAAACTGGTCTGTAATTGCCACCCTCATCCATGCTCCCCACCCTTGTGGAGTGGTACCATACCTGCTCCCTGCATTCACCCATCATTTCTGTCTGTAGAAATCAGTTAAACAAATATGCCAAGAGGCCAGCCAGTTCCTCAGCCAGCTCCATCAGCACCGTACCATACAGCCTATGAGGCCCAGTTGTTTTGTCTAACATTGGGTGCTCCACTGCCTACCTGACCCTGCTAGTGATCTCTTGTGGCATAGTAACAGGAACAACAACGCAAACAGAAGCACTAACAGTGGCACACACGGTAATGCAAGCGTGAACGAGAACAGAAAGAGTAACACACACGGTGGCGTAGACGGGAATGGTCTGCCACGTGATGTGTTGTCACATAGTAACATGGTGCCTACAAACAGAAATTTCAATGGGCATGGTGACGCAAAGTAAAACAGAAAGAGAAACAGTACTGTACACACAAATGGCAAAAAATAACAGAAACGCAAGCGCAAATGAAAACGCAAAGGATAACACACATGATGGCGTAGACAGCAACGGTAAGTGAAACAGGTACAGAACCGCAAGCGGAAAGGGCAACAGTAACAGTAATATAAGCACACAGGCTGGTTTTCCCCAAAACCTGCATAGAGAAACACAGTGAGTACAAAGAATGTATGCATAATAATGTGAATCGGAGTAGAAAATGAGGACTTGGAATACTAAATAGGTTATATCTCAGGAACCATATGACGTAGAAAAAAAATTTAAAAGTCATACGATTTACAACTGTCCTGGCTAATTTTGTGCTTAGCCCCCGCATTTTTAAGACAAAAAGTCCATATCTCGCACCGTTTCCAAGATAGGAGCCCTGAAAGGCGCGGCGAATGCCGTAATGTTATCCTATGGGAAAAAAAGAGAAGTTTGGAGTGCCATAACTTTGCCTCCCTGTAATATTTGTTCACCAAACCACTGAAAGGCACATCTGTGGGCTGTTGGCTGTCTTCCCTCCAAATTTCAGGAATAAAGACCAAACCGTTATTTTGCAGCAGGGTGCCAAAGGAGTCCTGTAATGCGTCGGGCGCCGTAATGTTATCCTATGGGAAAAACCGTCAACTTTGGAGTGCCGTAACTTTGCCGCTGTGTAATATTTTTTCACCAAAATACTGAAAGGCACATCTGTGACTTGTCGGCTACGTTCCCTCCAAATTGCAGCCCAAAACTCCGAACCGTTCTTTTGCAGCGCAGTGCCAAAGAATTGCTGTCACTTTCCCCCAGACTAGAAAACTACTGTCGCAATTTGCGAAAGCTTTCGCAAAAAAGTTCGACACTTTCATGAGCACGAAAGTAATTTGCGAAAGTACTTTTTCCAGAAATGTGAAAAACATATTTCTGGGGTGTTTTACCCCAAAATAAAGACATGGCTAGCATCCTCAGGGTCCGACTAGGTGAATACAAAAAGAATTAGGTTGCTAGAGGGTCCCAAATTTAAGTGCCAACCATTTTTCTGATCACCAACTGAAAACAAAATGGCAGATTTGCGAAAGTAACAGGCCCATTTGCGAAAGTAAAAATGCATTTGCGACACTGTCGAACTTTTTGTTAACTTTTCCCATCGACTTATAATGGGAAATTGTTTTTTGAATAACTTTTGAACCGTTTAATATTTTTTACCAAATCTTCAAAAGGCACATCGGGGACCCCAGCCGCACATTCCCTGAAGATTTCGGGCCAGTCGCACAAACCGTACGACCTGTAGGCGCGACCGTAGAATTCCAGAAAAAGCGTAAAAGCGTGCAGATCACGCTTAATAATTCTGCAGCCGTACATCTGACCGGTACGAAACTTGGCAGATCCCAAGGCCTATGGTTCTTGATCATGTATTCCAAATTTCAGGCAAATCCGTCAAACAGTTGCAAAGTTATTAAGGTGCAAATGTTTGGGGTTTAACATAGAAATGGCTCCTCAACCCTAACTATGGTAGCACTACCGTGCTACCATAATATATATATATTTATACAATATGTGTCTTAGTATAAATGTACTGATAAAAAGTTGTATCTCAGGCAGGTAGTGGAGATATCACTGATATCTCCATGTTCCTATACATCATAGTGATATCTCCATGTTCCTATATGTCATGGAGATATCTCTATGTTCCCATACGTCATGGAGATATCTCTATGTTCCCATATGTCATTCTTAAGAAAATGAAAGCATTTCACTTTCTTTACCGTGTGACTTTCTGCCTAAAACCTGCCCCACACTTGCACAACCTCCCCCACCTACACAGACCTTTGATATCTGGTTGATCTTGCCATTATTTTACAATAAATAATTATTTAAAAAACTCTCTTGTTCATGCCGCCACTGTCATATTTGGTAACGCTTCTGAACTTTCTCTTTCTGCCCCAACATGTAGCCTGACTGAGCGGTCTGTAAATTGCACTGTTATGGGTCCTCACAGTCATCTGCTACTGCATTCTGTGTCAGTATTCCTGAAAAACTGTGTACATTTGTACACTTTCAGTCTCTTTTCTGAAAATAAGCTCCCGACTCTAGAGATAAGACAGCGAGCACAGTGACCCAGCAGCTTCAGAATGGGAGATGTAAGTGTTAGTGAGTGTTACTATAGCAACACTCACTAATGCTTACTTCTCCTGGGCTAGAGACTTAATTTTTTAAATAAAAACATGGAGTCAGCTAAATAGATATATAAAATAGGGGTTAGGTAGTACTGCAATCAATACAACTGTGTATTTTCACTGCAGTGAAATAAATCTGTGATGATACAGACACAGTGACTTTTCCTTACAGTTATACCCACTGGGCTGGATATTCAAAAGGGTTGCACAATGCGCAATAGGGTTGCGCCAGTGCAAGTCAGAAAATGCGCCATTCTGCGATATTCAGCAGGAGGCAGTTGCGCCACTGAAAACATGCTGAGCAACAGCGCAATGATAATGAAGGCATGCGCAACCGAAGGGGGAGGAACCATGCATAAAGGGCGCAGTGCGATGTTCAAAGACTTGCGTAATGCGCAACAGTGGAGCAGGCGGAAGTTGCGCCAGAGCGGAAATGAGCCAAAATAAAAAGGAGCAAGGAAGAAGTGCAAGAACGCTACAGGGAAGCCACATGAGACAGAGACAGGCACAGGGAAACAGGGAGAAAGAGGGCAGGCCAGGGAAACCACACCACACAAGAGGGGCCAAGGAAGGTGTGTGGGACCACAGAGAGCTGAGGCCAGTAGGTGTACCTGGTGCAGGGGAAGTAGCAGTCAGGACAGCGGGGGGAACAAAGCACCAGCTGCTGGGGGAATGCAAGCCAGGGACATGGACAGTGCCACCTTCCACATGGATGCTGTAATGGGGGTGAGAAGGCATGCTGCAGGGGGACATGGCCGTGGAAGGGCCCGTCAGCGGTATGCACCCAACAGGCAGTACCGAGCCCACACCAGCTTTGAGCTGTACACAGATGTTGAGATTGTGGGCCGGTACCACCTGAACAGGGCAATACTGAGGTGGCTCTGTGAGCTGTGCAGTGATGTGATGCAGGCACCCACACAACGGAGTCATGTTCTGTCAGTGGAGACAAAGGTAACAGCCTGCATGTGCTTGCTCGCCACGGGTACCTTCCAGAGACCAACAGGGGACACCACAGGCATAACACAGTCGGCCACGTCACGCATCCTCACCCAATTCCTCAGCGCACTGCTGCCACATGCTGCGGAGTACATCCATTTCCCCAGCACTGCGGCGGAGCGCACAGCAAACATACAGGAGTTCCACAGGGTAGCACGTATGCCTGGCATGCTAGGGGCGATAGACTTCACCCATGTGGCCATATGCACACCACCTGGCCCTGATGGGGCCGCCTACATGAATCATAAGGGATATGCCAGTGTCAACTGCCAGGTGGTGTGTGATGCCAGTGGGCGCATCATCAATGTTTGTGCCATGCACCCTGGGGGAGCACATGATTTCTTCATCTGGCACCAGTCGGCACTGTGCCACCGATTCGAGAGTGGGGACGTCCCCACAGGTCATCTAGTGGGTGAGTATGTATGTAGAACTGACATATCGTGGGCAAGGGGAGGTACGGCCAGAGGTGCCATGGGTGTGGCCCACAGGGCTTGGTGCAGTCTGAGCCTGAACAAGACACTAACCTCCACTATCTCCACACAGATGACAGTGGATACCCACTCCGTCCCTGGCTGCTCACACCCTACCGGCGGCTCAATGACCTCATCGCAGCAACGCTTCACGAGGCACACATGCCACCACACGCAACATCATTGAGTGGGTGTTTGGGATGCTGAAGGCGTGAGCCCGCTGCCTGACACCTCTGGCGGTGCCCTACAGTATAGCCCCTCAAAGGCCTGTGGGATATTCCTGGCCTGTTGCATCCTGCACAACATGGCCAAAGACTGTGGGATAGCCGTACAGGTCGAAGAGGGGACAGCGATGGGGGCGGTGGCGATGGGGATGGGCAGCCCCCTTGGCCGACGGACCCTCTCTGATCCGGCTGGCACAGCTGCAACCGGACACCATCACAGAGGAGCACTTCAGCCAACACAGGTAAGTCATGGTGCCATGTGCAACCACCAGTGGTTAGGGCACAACCCACATACACGCATGGAAACACACCAGGGGTGCATGCTGGCAAGGGATGTGGCAGGGCACAGAAGCACACACATACAAACGGGGGGGTAAACAGTAACACGCCACATGGACGGACACAGACACACGCACACACAATAGGCACAAAGTGCACAGGGGTCAAGTGCAAAACAGAGCCGGAACGCAAACACTAGCAACACACATGTCCATAGGCCACCACGTCCACTGACTGTCTATGCACGTGTGTCACATGCTGGGCACCATCGCACTTTTTTTAATTTTTTTTTCCGCCTTCCTACCTCGGTGTCCACTCCTTCGGACTTGCTCATTCCTCAAGGCCACTGCTCCAGGATCTGCCCCTAGAGTGCTTTCTTCTCCTCCCTATCTGCACAGCGGGGTCTGTCCCAGAATTGGTGGTCCCTGGGTGGAGCTGTCTTCATCTAGGACCTCCGAGGCGCTTATCCGTTTTTTCTGTGCTCTCCTCAACCCCGCCCCCTGGGACACCAGCGCAAGGACGTATGTCCGGAGAGGCGACGTGCTGACGCATGTCTTTCTCAAGCGCCTGACAGCGTCCCCCCTCCCCGACTCCGTGAACGGAGCCGCCAGTCCCCCTCAAGAGCCCGTGTTCCCACCGGCTCTCTCAGGGAGTCGGGTGCAACTTGCACCCCTGGTATCCCTTCCCTGAGGGAGGAGAGCATCTGTTGGGACGCTCAATCCTCCCTCTCCCAGCTGAGCCCCGCCAACCCGAGTCCGTTCCTGAACCCAGGTCGCCGGCATGGCTCGAGGTGTGGCATCCAGCGCCTCAACCCTCAGCGCCACTGGGCCGACTCCATTGCACTTTGGTGTACAGCGCAATACAGGCATCATCATGCACACGTACCTGTGGACAGCAGTCGGGAGGGTGTGCAGGTGGACCGTGTGTCTGTGTGCAGGGCCGGGCACCCACCCGTGCACTGCCCACCGAAACACACAATGCACACAGGGCAGCACCAGACAGTGCCCGCGCTGTGAGACAGGTCAGTCTTGCGGCACAGTGCCACATCCGCCTCAGATGCGTGGGTGGCCCTGCCGAGACCCAGCAGCACTTGCAGGCTGACTACGGACCTCATGGGGTGGCACCGATGGTCCACCAGGGGTTCCACTGCGTGAACGTGACCGTGCCCGCACAGGGGTCTGCAGCACACCGAACATACCTGCACCAGGAGTGCTCGGGATGCCCACAGCTGAACCCTGCGTCGACAGGGTGGGTGTCGCACGACGCCGGGAAAGGGGAGTGGATAGCGAACTGCGTGGTGTGAGCGATGCATGGGCACCTGACTGTGTGCCCGTTGTGGCCATGACAGCGATGAACATCTGTGTTTGCCTGTCAATGGCAGCGGTCACATCCTCCTGCAAATGGTCAATCCGTGACAGGATCCTACCGGTGTCCCTGCTGTGTCGCTCCTCGACCCGCTCCAAAGCCACACACAGTGCCTCCACGGATGCTGTGTCGCATCTGCTGCTGTACTGATGCCTGCTGTAGGCGGGTGTGCTTTCCAAAGAGGTCGCCTGCCACCCGGCATCCCGTCCATCAGGGTATGGAAGGGCCTGATGTTCAGCACCCCTTGAGGGTGGGCACTGCTCACCAGGACCAGGTATGGGCAAGTCCACAGGCGGTGCACAGACGCCACCGCTGAACCCCCAGTCCCGGTGGGCGACTGCTGCTGCTGCCCCTCTGCCTGCTGTGCCCAAGGAATCAGCTGTTCTGCCGCTGTGGCGACCAGCCACCGGTGCTGCCCCAATGGTGCTGACAGACACAGCCTGGGACTGTGCTAACATGCTGGCACACACGTCGGAACCAGCCAGGTCCATGGGCATGAGCTGGCCTGCTGTGTGTCCATTCCGTGGCACACATGTCACTGCCCATGACGGTCATGTCTTCATCATTGGTGCAGGTCTCTGCCACAGCCACAGCGTGCTGGCATCCTTGGACGACAGAACGCTGAGACACAGGAAGGGCATCCCCCACACCTGTCTCAACGACATCAGTGTGGACAGCCAGGCGGACCCACTGTTGCAATGCTCGACGGATACCTGTGGAGGTGGATGGTCCCTCCTCCAACTCCAGATGACTATCTGCAGTGGACAGGCCCTCCACCGCTGACCCCTGCAGATGCGCAGGATCTGTAACAGAAAGTAAGGTCACGTTAGTGCATATGATCTACCCTGCCCCCCTGACAGACCATGACTTACCATGCAGTGATGGGCTACCACCTGTCTGGAAGCCACCTCCTGGAACACCCTCTATGGCACTGTGCTGCATGCTTGCAGCAAGCCTGTCCTCTGCCGGTGTCAGCTGCACCACCTCCGGCTGGCCCCCGCCTGTTGCAGCACGTGCTGCCCTGATGACAGCCACCTTCTCCTTCACCCTCCTCCTGTCCAGTACCATCTTCTTCTTGCACTGTTGCACGGAGCGCTGGTGGCTGCCGCGCGAGGTTGGACGGCACGTGCCACCCCCTCCCATGCAGCAGCACGGGCCTGAGGGGTGCCCCGCCATCCACTGAGCAGTGGCTGTTGATCAAGGTAGGCCTCGAAGAGTTCCTCCATCTCGGCCTTGGTGAAATTGGTCCTCCTCTTCCACCCACCATCGTAGTCCTCCTCACCCAGACCTCGCTCGGTCATTATACAGCCTGTAAGGATGACAGTGGTTACCTGTGACTGTGCAGTACAAAGCAAGTCCCTGATACCACAGTCCAGACCCCCACACAGCATGCAACTCACCAATAAACTGCAGTAACCGAATATGGCCACTGCAGAACAGTGTCGCAGTTTTATAGCGCAATCCATGCAAATTAGGTGAGGAGCAACTTTAATGAGATGCAAATTGCGGTGCTGCGCCATTGCATGACTGATCGGATGATTAGCATATGACAGCTAAATATCGCACTTTTGAGCTTTGCGCAATGGTGTTGAACGTGCTGAGCCAATGGCGCAGTTCTGTGGCATGCGTAGTACACCTCACTGCGCATGCCCAGGTAGCTTATGCAGGCATCTGCCGCGCTGATGACGTGCTGTGCACGGTAGGCAATGCAGGGCACGGCCACCATTGTGCCAGTGGTGCTATAGCGAGGGTCACTACATGGCGCTGTGGCACAACTGCGCGATAGTTCGCTGTGGCGCTGGCACACAGGCAACCAATCGCGCTAGACACATAGACGTCCAATGGCGCTGTGAGTAGCATTGCGCCAGAGACCCATGACCCTGTGCCTGACCTTTGCCCCCTTGGCGCCATACGTCTGGCATGGCTGCACCTCTATCGAGCTGTTCGGTAACAGCGCGATAGGGAATGGTGGCGCTGTACCGCGCAGCATTTCTACATGTGGTGCCACGCTGCAGAGCGCCATATTGCCTACTATAGTGGTTGAGATGGCATGCAGGAGAGCCCCACAATGGAGTGCCCTTGAGCTGGCCAACCTTGTGGCCATTGTGGAGCCACACTATGGCCCACTGTTTGGAGAAGAGGCACTGGACAGGGCCAGGACCCAGGTCTGGCAGGAGGTGGCCACTGACCTGGAGGCGACCACTGGACGCAGGAGGACAGCGGAGCAGTGCAGGCACCATTACGGGGACCTCAGGAGGGGGGAGCTGGAGCTACTTGCGCATCTGCAGTTGCGTCCCAGGAGGGGCATGGTGCCTCGTCCAGGTGGGTGATACGTCTACAGACTTGTATTGTCCATATGGGTAACACTGTTTTATGTGTCCAGCACATAGGGGAGGGATAGTCTAAGGTTGGCTGTGGCGGTGTTTACAGGGTATGGGGTGGGTGGATCTGGCTGGGTGGGTGGGTGGGCACACATTGGGGCAGGGGGACTTTGCTTTGGGATTGTACTGATGTTTTTCTCTCCTTTTTTCTCCCACAGGCGTGGACGAGCGGCGGTGGATGGGGAAGCGGCAGCAGAAGGAGGAGGACGCTGCACACAGGCGTGTCGGGGACCACCACCACTGACAACGGCCCGATGAGGGTGAGTGCCATGACACCATGATTACTACTGCATGCTGTGTAACAGGGTGGGAAGCAGGGTATGGCCACCATCCATGGACACCACTGCCATGCACGCGACTTGTGACAGTCAGCACTGTCCAGTGGCACTGCATGTCTGGGAGTGCTTCAATGGTGGTCCATGCGTGCACTGGGCACATGGCTGTGGCACTGCCTGCACACCGCATAGCCACGTTACTGTACGGCCTTGGTTGTGCTGTGCTGGACATGGGCGGTGTGTGTGTGTACAGTGGTCCACATGGCTGTTGCTGCCTGGTTGGGCATGTCTTGTGGACACGGTCACTGTGGGTGGGCGCACACCATCACAGGAGCATGGCACATGGCTGTATGCCATGCATAATGGGTGGGCTGCAGGGGGATGGACAGTCACACCTATTGACTCTGATCCCTCATCCTAGGTGAACGGATACTCCTGTGGATCCAGCAGGCTGTGCAGGAGCTGCTGCAGGTGGCACGGGAGTCCCTGAACATACTGAGGGACATACACCAGCATGGGGTCAGGAGGAGGAGATGGACCAGACGACAGCCCCAAGTGGAGGAGGACCAGGCTGGCCGCTAATGTCCTCATGAACCTGCCTACAATTTCCCCCTTTGACCAACCCTCACCCCCCGCCTTCCCTCTCCCATATGTTCACCCCTGCCCCTTATCCACCCCCACCTTGTTTCTGTCCCTCCCCCCATTGTACATACAGTAGTTTACTGTATATAGTTGTGTTTTATATTTTACAATATAAATATTTTGATATGAATACTGTGGTGGTCTCTGATTTGCAGCTGGCTATAGGTGCTCAGCTGCAGTGGTGTGCATGGCATCTGGGGTGGTTCAGTCATGGGTATGTGTGTGTGTGTGCGTGGGGAAGTGTCTATGGTGTGGGAGTGGCTATCAGTCGGTGTCTGTGGTGTGTGTGTTGTTCCCTGTGCATTGCATTACTGTGAGCAGTGGTCCATGGTGCATGCTCTGTGTCCATTGTGCCCCTGTCAACCCATCCTTGGCCTGTGCAGCCAACACCCTTGCATGTCTGTGGCCTGCAAGGTCTGCTGCCTTGTCAGTGGTGGCTGTCCATGCAGGTCATCCACTGTGACCGTCACAATGCTGGGTTGCCTGTCACTGGTGTGGTGCATGTTTGCCTCGGGTGACACTGTGGCCTCCGCAGTTGATGTCCCACCTCCATGCTGTGGCTTGTGTGTGTTGCAGGGGCTCTGCACCACTGTCTGTGACTTGTGCTCCAGGCATATGATGGTGGCGAGGACCACAGTGCATGCACAGGGTGGGTGTCACCCTTGTGCCATGGAGGACTGCAGGCGCGTGTGCTCAGTTTTCATGGGCCCACACTGGGGCTTGGTTGCCACACTACTGCGTCCCTGTGTTATTGTCCCGTGGGTATGGGTGTGTGTTTGCGCCTGCACTGTGTTGCATCCGGTGTGATGCATGCTTCCACGCACCACTGTGGGTGTCTGTGCTGGCTGCTGTGGCTAGTGGTGGGTCGGGATGTGTCACTTGTGTACTGTGCAGGGTGCTGTCTCAATGGTGGTGGTGTCAGGGGCACGCCCTTTCCCGTGTGGGGTACCTCTTGTGCCGATGCATGGTCGGTCTCTCAGCTGTGCCTCAGGGGGATTGTGCATGTTGGCATTGTGTCTGCCATTGTTGCATTGCCATGTGCTGCCACCCACTGCTGGGTGCTCATGGTGGGGCTGGCTTGTATAGTTCTGTGGTACACGAGGTTGCAGTGTGACAGTGGGGGTGGTGGTATGCATGGGGTTTCCTGCAGTGGTGGTCACTGCTCATGGGGGGTGTCTGGGGGTCACAGTGCAGGGTGTGCTGTGCACTGGGAGGGGCTGGTGTGGCATGGGGTGGTCCGCCCTCCTTGTGTGGCAGTCTCAGGTTGCCAGTGAGTGTGCTGGGGCACCATGGCCCAGCTGTGCTTTGTTTGCTTGTCCCCATGGGCCAGTGGATATTCCAGCCCTTCCTCAGTTGTGCTGTGCTTGGGGTGTGGGGGCGCATTGTCAGTTCTGCTGTGTGTTCCTGTGCCCATCTGTGGCATGGGTGGTGGGCCCCTACCTACCTCCCTGGTTGTGCAGTTACATTGCTCTGCTACTGGGGGGCTCCCTGCTTGTGCTAAGGCACCTCTGGGCTGCTCAGCTGGACAGCCCTTGTTGCGCCATAGCGCATCATATCTGTTCAGCTTCCCCTTCCTAGTTGCGCTATGGCACAGGTTGTGCGATATTCAGACGTTAGCTGTTGGTGCAATTTGGCTTGCTCCTTTTTTGAATATCGCGTCTATTGCGCATGGGCACAATGGACTTGTGCTTGCTCCTGCTATTGCGCACTTTATGGGCGCAGTTTGAATATCCAGCCCACTGTGTCTATGTCATCACTAGATATTCTTACTGTCAGAATCTAAGCAAGAGAACCTTACAACGCTTAGTTGGCTGGTACTACTTCTACACATAACTTCATTAAAAAATTAAACACACCTGTTCCAACTGCTGAAATCTCCATGTAGCACTCCCTCAGCTCCGCGACTTCTCAGCCCGAAAATATTTCAGACATCTTAAGTGGAAATGAAGAACCACAGCTCTCTACATCTGCTGTAATTTGTCCTCCCAAAACCATAACGTCAGGCATCCATAGCCTACCCGAGGGAACGTAAACCTGCTTTCAGAACCCGACTATACATGCCACCAAGATAACTTTTAACATACTCCAAGGTAACTCAACAACCTTGTAATGTCACATATCCCAAATAAATAATTATTTTAAATTCAGTGAGATAACATCTCTCCCCTTTTATCTTTGCAGGAGGTCAATATGACCAAAGCTCCCAAAGACGAATACCCATCATAGCTTCTGACAGTGATTCGGATTATAAACAAATGAAAACGTCAGCACAACAAAACTTCTGAAGCTCAGTACCTTAAGAAGACATCTCCCAAATTTATTTCTCCATAGAACATTTATTTACCTTCTTCCAGTGCAAAAGATGGAACAGCTGAAGTACCAGTATTCTTCGGCACCTGTGAAGTAAAACTGGCACCACAAATCAAGCAGGCAAAGAAATATCGCTTCTCAGCACCAGTGAAATAAACTGGAAAGCCAAATAAGTTGCACAAGCACAAATATTACAAATGCACAAAAGAAAAATAAAAGAAATAAAAACAAAATAAACTTAATTTCTACACATACCAAAAAAATTAATAACAGAGACATACACCGCAAACATGGAAGCTGTACCGTATCCCAAAAATAAACCCTGTCCCACAAACACCACAGAACCAATCAAACTACACACACACCACGTATAACAGGAACAGCCAATCAAATCACACCAAATAAACTCATTCTTAAAACAGACCAATCACACTCTACAAATACCATTCACACAAACTGAACCACTCACAACGAACACATATAACTAGTAAAGAAACCAGAGCACAGCAGATCAAATACACCACAGAAAAAGTAACACCACATAAAATAACATACTCCCAAACAAATAAATCACCAAAGCCTTATTGTATAAATCACACACATCGGATATTCAGACTGCACCAGGCAGTGGCGCAAGCCTGGGTGCAGCGCAACTGGGATGCGCCAGGGCCAGCAGCAGGTGATATTCAATGGTGATGCACCATGGCGCGTCACCATTGAATATGGCATGCACTGCGCATGGTGCAGTGGCACTGCACCGGCGCAAGCCACAGATAGGGAGCACGGAGATGCGCCAGCACAAATGCAGTTGTGCTAGGTGCATCACCCGCGATATTCAGCGGGGGGCATGCAGATAAGGCCATAATATATGCAAGGCACAAATGGGGCTATTTGCATGTCATTATGGCCCCATTTGCATGCCTTGTGCAGGGCAGCCCGGCGACTTGTGCCTGCACAGCATAACGTGTGCAGTGGGGATCCTGGGGACATCCCCCACCCGTAATGCGGACTGCGGGTCCCAGAAGAAATGCCCTTGGTGATCCAGTGGCACCCCCACCCATCTCACCCACACAGAACCCCTGCCCACCCGCCCCCGTCCATCGGGCGGGTGGCTGAACCCACCAAGATACTGCCCGGCCGCCTGCCGAATGACAGGTACAGTATGGGCTTGCAGGGCATACTGTACTAGACAGTCTCAAATATGTGAATGAGCCCATACTGTACCTGTCATTTGCTGGGTGGTCGAGCAGCATGTGGGCGGTTGCAGCCGCCACTGGCGAACAGGGGAGCGGGTGGGCAAGGGGTTCTGTGGGTGGAGGGGTGAGGGATGCCACTGGATCACCAGGGCATTTCTTCTGGAGGTTTACCACGATCACAGCAATGGGCAGGGGTCCACTGACCACCAGGGTTGTGAGTGCTATGATGGTGTTCTGGTGGAGGGCTACCCACGGCTGGGCTTCTGTGTTGCACCCTGCAATACAGCAGCCCACCTGTGGGTGGCCAGGATTTGTTCCTACTCTTCACAGGCTCAACTTTGAGCCCCCCCTTGTGGCACAGTGCAGGGGTGTGCTGGCATATGTGCCGCACATCTCGGGCTGAATATCAGGATGTGCCGCATATGCATGGACATGCCCCCTGCATCTGCACCGCATACGATTACATTGTGCCCCAGCGTATCGGGATTTGCACTGCACCGGGCAGCATTTTCTATATCCCACTGGGGCGCAATGCGGGGTTGTGCCAGTGCAATCCCTTTCAATATCCGGGCCATGATGTGCAGATTGTGGGATATGGAAAATATTCTCACTCCCGCAGAGTGAGATCTGGATACTCTTACTCATGCCTTTGGCACTTATGAGTATCCACAGCTCACTCTACAGGAGTGAGAATTTAGAATATTTTCTATATCTTACTCCTGCCCATCATTTATCCTGTATATATTGTTAAGATATTGCTACAGCAACCATAAATCAGTATTAGAAAAACAAAATGGTTCATTAATATTTAAAGTCCTGTCATTTTTAACAACATATTATATGCAAGCAATAACACACGATGAGGTGTGGGTTACGTGCTGATAAGAGCACGCACAGGGGTGTACTTAGGCATGAGGCGCTTGCGCCGAGTGCCTTATGCCCCTGGGCGTGCTCTTATCAGCACGTAACCCACACCTTGGAGTGTGTTATTGCGCTTATAAAATGGGCCCCTGTAATAATTATTTAATCAGTAAAACAAAAAAAGATGAAGAATGCAAAAATATAAAAAAGAGGGTTTAATAATTGAAATAGAAAAAATAGTTCCTCTATAAAGTTTCTGTAAAAAGTGCTTAATTGGCAGTACTGGGTTTCTATGGATTTCTCAGGGTATCAGTCACTGTTTTTAGTAGTATGGAGTCCTCTTTAACATTTTGTTTTTCGTATGTTTAAATGGAGAGGTGTCGTTTTCCAGAGAGGCAGCATGCGTTTTTACTCGCAGATGGCAAAGTGTTTGTCTATGTTGTTGCATCACTGTACCCATTCTCCATAGTCATTGGCACAAATAAAGCACATTTATTTTATTTTGTTTTAAAATAGGTAGTGAAGTAGCCGAATGGTGAACTGATAGCAGTGTCAGTAGGGAGCGTGTTGTTGGGCGCTGGGAGCGAGTGTGTCGGTTAGCGGGTGCCGTAGATGACAGCTTCTTGCTTTTTTGAAATCGCGATGGACGGTGTAGAAAAGTAAATGTTTGGCTATACCCATTCTCCATAGTCACTGGCACAAATAAAGGATATTTATTTTATTTTGTTTTAAAATAGGTAGTGAAGTCGCGAATGCTGAACTGATATGCAGTGTCAGTAGCGGCGTGTTCTTTGTTAGGCGCTGGGGCGGGTAGCCGGTTTGCGGATGCCGTAGATGACAGCTTCCTGCTTTTGAAATCGCGATGGGCGGTGTAGAAAAGTAAATGTTTGGCTATATGGTGACAATGATTGTGCTGCACAGATTATTTGTGAATTAGTTATGCTGCAGGACATGATAAAGTTTGGGGCGGCGGGGGGGCATTGAGCTCAAACTAGGGAAAAGCCAGCGAGGATGCACAGGATTTGACAGACGCTGAGACTTGCGAGGTTTATTTTGAACAGCGTGGTTTGCAGTGAATGACAGGTTTTCTTTTTGACTATTTTTTGCCGTTTTTAAAGTATTTCCTTTATTTCTGCATGTTGCTTTGAGTTTCTGATGGTGTGTTTGGTTTGAGGGAACTGCGATAGCTGTCCCTGAGTTCGCGGTCTGAGGAGAATGTATTTCGCGCTATGGCATCAGTGAGCTCTGCCAGTCAGCGTTCTTGTTTTCAGTTGGCAAAGCTCACTGATTTGATGTTGTCATGCGTCGTGTTGGTGGCTGGTAGTGCCGGTTGGCTACAATATCATCTGGTAAGGACACGGCTGAGATGATGTTGTAGCCAATCAGTGGCTTGGAATTTTTAAGCCCATTTTATAATGACATGTATACACATGTAGCAACATAGAAGAACTGTATTGTTAGGATCTATACATGTTGATCGACTCCAGACTTTTATTTTTTTTTTTAATGTGTTTTTATGATTAAGAGTTCAAATGTCACAGCTTTCAAAATATAGTTTCAAGCATTACAAAAATATCACATAAGATTATTTTTTAGAAATGGCCGGAAGATACTAGTGGTTGTTCTGTCTAAGAATAAACACATTCTTTTCTGGTTACTTCATCTGTTTGATTCTTTAAATCTCAAAAGTTTACCTCTTTGAAGTCCCTTTAGTCTTTGCCATGCCTGGGTCTTATGTTTTTAAGGGGGTGATCTATGTACTGTAAGTCGTTACCTTGTAAATACTTTCCTTTTCTTATTTCTTTAGTTATATTTCCTTATGATTTCCCTTAATTAACTTTTTGTCTGTTGCAATTTCTTCTCTTTTACTTGGACTACATTCGATCATTAGTTACTGTTTTATAGCAGTTTTTTATGTTTGCTTGCACGCATGTGCAAGAAACATAGTGCCATCATCCGAGATTTCGGAGGTATGTCACCCCCTCTTCCAATTCAGTCAGTGTGTTGGCAGGCGCGGCCACTGTCCGCCAATGCATGCTGGAGCTGTCTATGACAAGCTCCAAAATGCAGTGGCATACAGTTGAAAGGGGGAGCTACGCTTCAGTGAGCAGTGATAAGATATCACCTGCTCATGCACACTCCCCTACACACACACACACGCCATCGCGTGCTCCCCCACGCACACACTCTATAGCCGGCGGGGTGCCCAATCCCCGTCGGCTGTCTCGCTCCCAAAGCCTTCAAATGCCACGCTGGGTAGCCACCCCAGTGTGGCAACTCATGTTATAGCGGCGGGGTTGCTGATCCCCGTCAATCTATTGCCCCCAGTACAGGGTGCCACGCTGGGAGCTCACCCCAGCATGGCAACAAATGCCATGGCCGACGGGGTGCCCAATCTCCCGTCGGCTCCACGCCCCCTAGTCTGTCCTTCTGCCACATGGGGCCCACCCGAGCGTGGCAAACGTCCGCATCATCTTTTTTTTAAATACCTGAAAAGAAAACGGTCCTGCCAAGAGTCTTCCTGACCCTCCCACAACCCGCACCCACCCACTGCGCACCCTGCTCCCCACACCCCTCACCCATACTTACTTCGAGCTCGCGCCGACATCTTCGTGGACCGGAACACGCCTGCACTCTTCAACCGACCGCGAACTGAGGAAATGCCGGTAAGCTGTATAATGGGCTAGATAGGGGTTTTCAACTTTGTTGCATATCTCAGGCATTTTTGATTTTTGCACCAAATTTTCAACATGGGGTTTTTGGGACCCCTTCTCATGAATGCTGTCACTGTCATGGCGTTATTCGGGCCCGAAGGGTGATTTCGCAGTCACTGCGTGAAATCACCTTTCGGGACTGATTAACGAAACGACACTGCCAGTGTTCATAAGGTGGGCTCTCAAGAAGCCTATTTTGAAAATTTGGTGGAAAAATTCCAAAAAATGACTGTTTTACAAGCGTGCATTGCGCAGTTCCTACGCACGCTCGTAAGTTCGCGAATTTTCAATATTTTCACTCCAGATTTTCAACATTGCCATTTTACCACACCTTCTTATGAGTAGTACAGCTGTCATTTTTCACATCTCACCCAAAATGTGTTTCCAACCCATGTGGCGCACAATGGCGCAGTCGGTGTCGAAACCAATGTACGGACAAATTAAGAAAACACAGTGACACTGTTCATGAGCAGAGGTCTTAAATGGCTATGTTGAAATTTGGTGAAAAATTCTAAAATTACTGTTTTAATTTAGCGCATACATGAGTTCCTACTTACACTCATAGGTTCGCGCGATTTTCAATATTTTCACCCAGATTTTCAACATTGTCATTTACCACACCTTCTTATAAGTAGTACAGCTGTCATTTTTCACATCTCACACAAACGTGTTTCCACCCATGGACAGTATTGCCGGCGAGTCAGTGTCTGAAATCAATGTATCGACAATTAAGAAAATCACAGTGACACTGTTCATGAGCAGAGGCCTTAAATGGCTATGTTGAAAATTTGGTGAACAAATTCCAAAAAATGACTGTTTTACAAGCGTATGTTGCGCAGTTCCTACGCACGCTCGTAAGTTCGCGAATTTTCAATATTTTCACTCCAGATTTTCAACATTGCCATTTTACCACACCTTCTTATGAGCAGTACAGCTGTCATTTTTCACATCTCACCCAAAACGTGTTTCCGCCCATGTAGCGCACAATGGCGCAGCCGGTGTGCAAAATCAATGTACAGGACAAATTAAGAAAATCACAGTGACACTGTTCATGAGCAGAGATCTTAGAATGGCTATGTTGAAAATTTCATGAAAAAATTCCTAACAATGACTGTTTTATGAGCGTGCGTTGCCCAATTCCTATGCATGCTCATAAGTTTGCGAATTTAATATTTTCACTCCAGATTTTCAACATTGCCATTTTATTACATTTCCTTATGAACAGTACAGCTGCCATTTTTCACATGCCGCCCAAAATGTGTTTTCGCACATGTAGTGCATAATGGTGCTGTTGGTGTGCGAAAGCAATGTTTGGGACAGATTAAGAAAATCATAGTTACACTGTTCATGAGCAGATGTCTTAAAATGGCTATGTTGAAAATTTGGTGACAAAAGTCCATAAAATGACTGTGTTACAAGTGAGCATTGCGCAGTTTCCACGCACCCTCGTAAGTTCATGACTTTGTAATATTTTAAGTACAGATTTTCACCAGTGGCATTTTTCCACACTTCCTTATTTACAGTACAGCTGTCATTTTTAACAACATGGCCGGAGTGTGTTTTCACACTTTCAGCGCGAGATGCGTGGTCGCTGTGGGAAATCACTGTTGGGACAGATAAAGAAAATCACAGTGACACTGTTATGATCGGAGGCGCAAAATGCCTGAGTTGACAATCTGCTGTAAAAATCCCTAACCTAATTATATTACGGTGTGCGTTGCACAGTTTCTATGTCTTTCGTGACTTCACCATTTTTCAAATATTTTTACTGCAGATTTGCAACATTGCCATTTTTTACACCTCTCTATGAACAGTACAGCTGTCATTTTTTACATCCTGTTCGGAATGTTTTTGCACCTGTGGTGCTAAATACCGTAGTCGCTGTGCATAAGCAGCTTTCGGCTAACAAACTGATATTCCCCCTGTTCATGAGGTGGGGTCACAAAAAAACCATGTTGAACATTTGGAGTGAAAATACCAACGAATGCCTGAGGTATTAGGTTTTCCAACCATAATGCCCAACCCTGTAGAGAATGACAGGCATCAGGGGTGTGACTTGGGATTCTTGCCTGTGATGCTCATACCATTCCACACCCTGCAGCCAGTGAGAGGCATCGAGGTATGCCTCGGACTCTTCGGCGCCAAAGTTCACCTCATTCTCCTATATCGCACCCATCTCACTGTATTTCCTAATGGAATGGGGTGCGCATAAGGGCCAAAGACCCCAAGGAACACCGTGACACTTGTCAGTGTCTGCAGGGTGGGGTGTGGTGAAATGGCGTAGCCGTTATGCCTGACGACCCAAAGGCACACCCCAATGCCTGTCACTCTCTGCAGGGTGGTGGGGTTGGCTTCAGTTCAATACTTCACTGCCATTCCTATTACGCAGCTCTGTAACTTCTACACTACCACTGCCAATGCCAGCAAGCAAACATTCGGCATTGACAAATGCTTGTTAGGGTTTATTGTGTATGGAATTCAGCCAGTTCAAAAATCTTGTTGTGCAAAGACCAAAAGTTGTTGTGCATGTTCTAAAAATGTCGTTGTAAGTAATTTATTATTTGTTAGGCGTCCAATCTCGGAGGTTCTGGGTGCCACACAGTAAAACAAATTTGACAGAGCATTAAAACAAATTATATAAACAATTTCCAAAGCAGATAAATAATTAAACTTTTATGGTTCAAGTTAAAAAACATCAGCAAGGAATAATAAACTAAAAAGGTGGGTCTTGTGCACATTCTATCATCAGTGCCTTCAGCAGTATGCTGCCTCGCACCCACTCCAGCTGCATACATTCTCACAGCATGGTATCTCTCATGTTGCAGCAGTGAAAATGAGCATGGTTGGAGCAGGAAAGTCAGCTCAGTCAGTTTCTGGAGACCACCCACTGAAACAGAAATTCCTTCAGCTGGATTAAATGACTTGGTCAGGGCAGTGAGTCTCCTGATTGCGTTTTTGAAAAAAAAAGTTCTCTGATTCGAAGGGGCAGGGGCAAAGTGCAGCCCCACACTAAAACTTCTACAATCAAGGTAAAAGTAAAGATAATAAAAACATATACTGTAAAAAATAAAGCATGGGCACCCTTACACAACTCACTCTGTGTTTTTACCTCATGGCTGAGATAAGAGCATAGACCTCTCGAGCTTTGCTCCTCCTATAGTCCATACGCTGTTATGTGATGTCTACCCAGAGATAGAAATGCAGGCTTGTTGCATATTATATGAGAAGCATCTCCTCTCAGCCAATCAGAACACAGAATTACCATCAATTATTATCCCACAAACTGCACTGGAGAACCTCCAGAGTCGGTTATTTAGTCAAACCCCACCCACAGTCGTTTAATCAACCCATAGCCACGCCTACATTTGTTTAATCAACCTACAGACATGCCCACAGTAGCTTAATGAATCCTCAGCACTTTTTCCCAGTGATAGACGGTGAACACACTCACATAAAACAAAGAAAATATAAACTAAATTTGTAAAACTAACCTTTTTTGGCAATTGTACTACAGCACCACTGTGTGACAGACTTTATTTGTGGTTTCGATTCCCGACCATGCGACTCCAGTAAAAAAAAAAAAAAAACATGCAACCTGCTGCCACGTGGTCTTCCCATCCGTGTTACCAGACTGCAGAAAGACAAAACCGCAAAACCCACATCACTATAAAAGACCCCTGAATTCTAGGCACTCCAGAAAAAACAAGGTATGTGACTTCACTTTCCTAGTGCGACTGCAACTAACCCTTCAAATGACATCCACTGCATCCTGTGTTGTCGACAAGTGCCCGCGACAGGGGCACAACAAAGTAAGGAACTTCCGGGCAGCTGAAAACCTATGCAAGAAACTCCAACTCGTATAATATCAATAACATCCAGCGAGATGGAGTATACTCGTAATAACCTACTTCTGTGGATGATTAAATGCCTTGGCTTCATCCACAAAAGCAGGTTATTGCAAGTATACTCCATCTCGCTGGACGTTATCACTTAATCATCCTCCATGAAGTTTTCCTTATATTCTACTTCAGTTTTCTTTTAGCAACATGTACAATATCTTAACTCTGTTTTTTTCTGCCTTTGTCTTTTGCTGTTTTTCTTTCATAGCCTTCTCTGTTCCCGGTGTAACCCCCCCTGCAAATGGAGGTTCCTCAAAGTCTTCCTTGGGCTTGCCTAAATGCCCACTGCCAGGCTGGTGTACTATGTCCTAGTGATTTAAAAGTGATTGCAGGTGAGTGCCCTGTTGGCCTCCATGCTTGTCTCTTTAAGACCTGCTTATCTTGTGGTGTAAAATTAATCTGGGTAGGGACTGAGTAGCCTCAGGCTCGAGTTCCGCCTGGGCTGCAGTGTCATCGCTCCATTCTGCCATCGCTATTTGCGCAGAGGGAGCCCTGCTAGGAATTGCACCTGTTTACTGTTTATCTGTTTTAATAATAATAATATTGCAGTTTGTCTAACCTGCTTTCCTTTGTAGCATGGACATTTCAGTATTGCCCCACCATCTTGGTTCTGGACTGCCTATTGGGACTAATCAGTACCTTTGGAGACTCTAAAATGGTGTCTGTCCCCAGGGATCTTGTGGGAGCAAATTTCTGTAGAAATTGCAATTTTTGCACTTTGGCGCCTAAATGGACCTGGAGGGGGAGCCCTGGCTTTGACAGACTGATGGATCAACCAACCAGAACCTTTTGGACTGAAGGGAAATTCCCAAGCTGCCTGCTGCAGTGTGTCAGTCCGGAGCTAGAGTTTGAAATGTAAACAGCTCGAGTGATTCGAGCAGCTGCTTCTGCATAGTTCGCGTGGGAGATTGGTGGAAGGGCTGAGTTTGGCCTGTCTGCTTGCTGTCCCTCAAGAGGGAATCCTTTGAAAGGCTTATCAATCAGACTGTATTTGAATTGGAGTGAGACAAAGCCACTGAAGAGTGGCCGGATTTAAACCTGAAGAAGACCGAAGATTTGCTGTACGCAATCAGCCTGTCAGGACATCCATTCACCAAAGAACTCCCGGTTTTGCTCAGAGATACTGATATTGCAACCAGACTGCTATCTGTTTGGTGGTATGGTGATTGCTTGACTATAAATGTGCTGCAACCTGCTAGTGAGTCGTGATTTGGTTCCCCACTGTTTAATTGTGCCTTGCTTGCTGGAAGCTGCATCCAGCACCTACCGGACTGAATCAGCATTCATCTCCAATTGGTCTGGGCCTCCACACTTTGGCCCAGCCAGCTACTCACATCACAGAGAAGACCATCGACGAGAGATCTGCCTGGAGATCAGCCCCCTGCTCAACATCACGAACAGGAATGACACCATGGTGAATCAAGCGGGCCCTGCTTCTCCTGGCAAACCAGCCAGTCATCCTGCAGTCTCCATTTCATCCATCCTGTGTCCTGTACTGGGTAGCGTGAGTAAACACCAGGGTAGCTCCCTGCAACAACAGCTCAATCAAAGTGTGTTATCTGATTTAATTGTTTTGTAGAATCCTCACGAACTGAGCCTCCTGGCTCTGGATTACACATTGTGTATGCAGGTTGTGCATGCCTTTTCTTTTCATCACAGGGCCCCACCAGCTACGATGCCGGCCTACCCCAGGCAACGTTCCAGGCTAGCCCACCTTACTTCCAACTAGGTACCCAGAGTGTGTGACTGTGCAGGGACTAAAAGTGCATGCATAATTGCCTGACTAGATCAGTTTTAGAATCAATTAACCCCCTCCCTTGTTCAATTCCCCTAAATAAATCAGATCTAACTCTTTTTGCATTTAATCTGACTGTGATTCCAGTTTGTACCCAAAGCACTGTACTGTCGCTAGTTGCTGTGACTAACCTTGTTTTACAGGGGGGGTCTCCAGGGTTGAACTGGTGGAACCAGCCCTGGTGGTAAGTGCAAACAGTGTGGAGATTTGTATGCTGAATAGGAGCTACTGTGAAAGTGTTTGTTGCATATTGTCTAGGCCACTAGAGGGGAAAGAGGGCGGGTTACAGTGTCCCGGAGGGCTGTACCCAGGTTAGCCTTGTTATTAACAACCCTGTCCAACAGGTGGAGGCACCCGTTTCAGTACCCAGGCCCCTTAACCTGCAACTAGCCATGCAGGCAGGAGTAGTAACCCTTGAGCTAGCGCCACCTAGAGGTTACACTAGCCAGTTGCAACAGGTACTGTCCCTGTCCCATGATGGCTCCTGAGATTTTAAAGCAGTGACATCCTGTTTGTTTACTGTAATCTCTTCTCATTCCTGAGTTACATTTGCTGTGTTTACATGCAGTAGTTAACTGTTACCAGGGATCAATTATGTTGCAAGGGATTTTTTTTTTATTCTCTCTCTCTCCCCAGACCAACCGGAGATCTCCTTCCCTTGACTGGGCACCCCGGACTGCTCCTTGGGGGCAGCAGCTTACTCCCGTGGCCCTCCACTCTTCACGGGACTGCCACCTTCCATCTAGGGGGGCTGTGGCTCTCTACAGCCGCTTCACGGACTGAAACCCTTAGACCAACCGGAGATTTCCCACCTATGATCGGGCACCCTGGACTGCTCCTCGGGGGCCACAGCCTACTCCAGCGGCCCTCCACTCTTCACGGGACCTCCACCTTCCATCTAGGGGGGACTACAGCTGTCTCTGGCCACTTAGCGGACCGAAACCCTCGGGTACACTGCTTGGCCCTGGCTGAAACTTTCGGCTGCTAGCCTCTGGACTGTGGTACTGCCTGACTGGACAAGCATGGCTGGTACTCACTGGCTATTGGTTGGCTGCCCCAAACTTCACTCCCACATGGCTGTGCTCCGATAACCGAAGCTTGCTCACCATTTCCAGCTTCTCAGCACTGATTCAGCCGCCTCTGTTTATTTGAAACACTCTGCTCTTTTGTTTTGGAATTTTTCAGCCTGAATCTGTTAGTTCTTCAATGCCGTTGCTATTGTAATTAGCCCATCTTGTACCTTGCCTTGGGACTGTGTTAGCATTTGAATTTTGGGACTGCTGGGATTTTTATGTTTTGCTTTAGTGCTAATTGTATGCTTTGCCTATGCTGATCTCTGCACTCTACGTGTTTTTCAGTGCTTGAGGCAACTTTCTTTCCTTTCCCTTGCTTCTTTTCCTTCTACCTCTCATTTCAAACTAACCCTAGCTCTGTGCACTGCAATTCCTGCTCACATCACCCCCCAGCCACTCACTCTGGCTATTCGCTTCTCTATTTCTAACTTCACCTACATATAGCACCCTCCCCCCTGACCAGCTTCTCAGGTCCTCCCATTGATTAGCCACCCCCAGCTGGTATCCCCTCCACTGTTTTTCCTGTCTCAAACCCTTGTCTGCCCCCGCCCACCGTTTGTTGCCTTTGTCTCCCAGCTTCTATTTTAACTCATTATTCTCTCTCTCTCCCCCCAGACCAACTGGAGATCTCCTGTCCTTGATCGGGCACCCCAGACTGCTCCTCGGGGGCTGTGGCTTACTTCGGCAGCCCTCCGCTCTTCATGGGACCTCCACCTTCAATCTAGGGGGGCCGCGGCTGTTTCCAGCCACTTCACGGATTGAAACCTTCAGGTATGCTGCTTGGCCCCGGTTGAAACTTTCGGCTGCAAGCCTCTGGACTGTGGTGGTGTATGACTGGACAAGCACGGCTGGTACTCACTGGCTATTGGTTGGCTGCCCCAGACTGCACTCCCTATAGGCTGTGCTCCGAGAACCGAAGCTAGCTCACCATTTCCAGCTTCTCGGCACTGATTCAGGAATCTCTGTTTAATTGAAACACTCTGCTCTTCTGTTTTTAAATTTTCTCCTGCCCCTGGTACTCTTTAAAAAGACTTTTTTTCAAAGTCTCCTCCCCATTCATATACTGCCTGTCCATGCCTTCCCTATTAAAGGCACGTTCCCCTATATTGATTCACGTTTATTCTGCCACTACTTTCACTCTTTGAATTGGACTGTACCCAGCTCTGCTGCATGCGCAGTCACTCTTTTTTCAAAATGAAACTCCTGTCTGTGCTCCTTATGGCTCTCCTTCTCCTAGGCACCCTACTGTCAGTTGACATTTGTGCCGCTATCATATCAGTGGACCAGGCCACCCTCATTCCCTTCTCTGAAACATCCTACCCCCCCAATCCCTTCCCTCCTTGCCAGCCCTGGCTTGATACTTCGATCGGCCCCCTCCTGTTTGCTTTTCTCTCTAACTTTGAGTGGTGCCTGCTTGGCTTTTTCTTGCACTCCCTCTCTTTCTCCCCTTCGTTTATGCGAACACTGTGCCCATACCACCTCCTGTTATCCTCGTTACTCCTAGGTGGGTATGTTGAATCCAACCTGGCCCTGCAAACACCCCTCTCACCTCTACCTGCAGTACCTGGACAAATGCTCCTGGTTTACAAATTGCACACATGAACATCTGCAGCCTCCCTGCAAAACTCACTGACCTCGAAGCCTGGGTTTCCCTATACAATCCCAGGGTTTTATTTAACTCCAAAAACTGATTAGCACTTTGCTCATAAAAGTGCTAAAACATTGTGAAAATGCATAGCACTTGCCTCATTGTGTTTAACAAACATAACACTTCTAGAAAACCTATACAAATACTTTCTGTACAGTAAACATTGTCCAAAGAAAAAAACTGCTAATCAATTATTTAAAACCCTGCAATCCCCATATACTCTGCCTTACGGAGACCTCGCTGAAGCAACAGCATACGGATACCTTGTACCAACCTGCTTGTTACTCTTTATTACGAAAAGACCGACCTTGCAATAAGAAGGGCAATGATGTAGCTATTCTTGTCAAGGAACCGCTTTCTGCCTCTACCATCCTCTGTGCTAACAGTGAATCCCACAGTGACTGGATTATTGCTGAAGTTACCTTAGGTGCATCCAAAAAGCTATACCTGGGATGCTGCTATAACCCCCCCCCCCGACTAGGGGTGTTTCCAGCCTCCACCCCTGCTTACAGGGCTAGGAGCTCTGTCCTCCACCAGGGAAACTGTCATGCTTGGTGACTTCAACCTCAAATGGTTGGCGGCCCAAGAGACTGATTATGCTAACCTTCTCAAACAGCATAACCTGCTGCAAATCATCACCATCCCAACCAGGTTGAACCCTCACACATCTACCCACTCCCTAATCAACTGGGTAAGTACTAACAGTGGTGACAGGATTACTCAAGCTGGCATACTATCTGACTCCTTGAGTGATCACTCTCCCACCTATGCTATCTAGTCCTCTAAGGCTCCCCCCCAAATACCTCTCATTCCACAACTTCTCTCTCCCTGATGTGCCCCTTCTTATACACAATGTTAGTGCCATATGCTGGCTAAGCTTGTATGCTCTCTCTGATGCAACCCTGGCCGCCACCCACTTCACTAATATTCTCCTGATATACAGGACCACCACGTCCCCATTACCACCCAGAGAGTTCATGGTGGCTGTACTCGGTGGGTTACCAAAGAGCTATTCTCCCTCATGAGGGAAAGGGACCGTAAGTGGTCTGCCCACAAACTGACTCCAACCCCAACCCTGTGGAATGAATAGTGACACCTTTGCAATAAATGTAAGCATCTGTCTCAAGCGCTGAAGCAGAACTACTTCACGACTCTACAGAGAGTGAAACTCAGCAACCCCTAGAAATTCTGGGACTCTATTAGCTCCCTTCTCTCTCCTTCTACCAAAAGCCCTAATATCCACCTAAACTCAGCTTCTGCTACCTTACTGACCCTACTGAGGTAGCCTGGGCTTTCAACCACAAATTCTCGGATCTGTCTGCCCTTCTCAGTAAGCTTCCTCCTGGTCATTCCTCCAGCCAGTTGCCTCAGGCTTCCACCAACACCCCCTCCACCCCTACTCCAGCCACCACTCCTCAGCCCCATTCTATTTCAAGTCCATATCGCCTAACCATACCTTCAAACTACTATGAAGTCAGTCTAATCAGGGCAGCTCTGGCTCAGATGGCCTCTCCCCTGTTTTCCTCAAACTTGTTTCATCAGCGATTGCTAAACCTTTTATCTTCATTTTCAACCTTGCACTGTCCACCGCCACTATGCCTTCCCTCTGGAAATCAGCGAAAGTGGTCCCTATATTCAAAGCCAGTGATCCCCTCTCATCTGATAACTACCGGCCCATATCTATTCTACCCCACCTTAGTAAGCGTCTCGAAAAGGTAGTGCACCATCAGCTATCGGAATATCTCACTAAACACAACATCTTATGCAGCCAGCAGCATGGCGTCCACAAACACCACAGTACTACCACTGCCTTGGCCCTAATTCACTGACCACATCCTCTCGAACATGGACCAAGGGAGTGCTGCTGGTGCGGTTTATGTGGATCTTTCTAAAGCCTTTGACTTGGTAAATCATTCTTTTCTTCTCTCCAAACTGCAGTCAATTGGTTGCCCCACTGAGACTACAACATGGTTACTGAGCTACCTCTCTGACCACTCTCAGTCAATGTGTATAGGCTGTTACTTCTCCTGCCCTGTCGGCCTCTACCGGGTACCACAAGGCTCTATCCTTGGCCCCCTGCTCCTTTCGATATTCGTAAACTCCCTCCCCTCTGTCTCTCTTGTGAATCCCTCCTTTATGCAGATAATCTTGTTTTATTCCACAGCAACAACTCCCTTCCTCTCCTCTCTTATCCTCTGTTCTTATCCAGAACTATCGTGCTGCCCATAACTGGTTTACTGACAACTTGATGTTGGTTAACGCCAAGAAGACTAGGGCCATGCTTTTTGGGTCTATGCTATTCTATCCTAAGACTCTTAAATCCAATTCCTCTCTCATTATATATTCCCCTGATGGCGCGAACCCTGACATCATAAATTTCAAACACTTAGGGGTTACCCTGGACCTCAGCCTTTCCTTCACTGACAACTTTAACCTCATTGTTTGTAGGATCAATCAGAAGCTCAGTGTTGCCTACTGCATCGTACCCTACCTAGCTGCTGAGGACCACTTGGCCATAGCCAGGGGTAACCTTCTCCCTATCCTGGATTACTGTTCCCTAATTTATTCCTGTGTCTCCACTGCCCTCTGATCTAGACTGTCATCTGTCTATAACAGTATTCGCCGCTTTGTGCTATCCGCCCCTTATTCCACCCATCACTGTGATCTCTACCACTCCCTATGCTGGCTCTCGTTACAAGGTTGTTTCGATTTTACTCTTGGATGCATTGTAGATGCCATCATTAGAAGTGGCCCTACTCCCCCCCCCCACCTTCTGCAAGTACCAACCCATGTTGAGGTCCTTTCGGTCCTTGGTTGTCCCTCCCCTAGTTACTCCCAGAACCCCAACAAAGATGGGTGGGAATGCCATATCAGTAGCTGCCCCTGTTCTTTGGAATGGGCTTCCTGCTACACTCAGATCCTCTAATTCACACCTCTCCTTTAAACACACCCTCAAACCCTGGCTCCTCTCCCATGACAGTTGCACCTGCCTGTCCAGATAGCCTTCACCCCCCCTCCGCACCTCTTGCTTTGCCCTGCCATGCTACGGCTTCATCCACCTTTTCTGATCTGCAGCTTCTGACATTTCATTTGGAATCAGGTATGCTAACAATATGAGGGGTGGGGGGGCTTCAGGTTGTTCCTTATTTCACTGGTTTGTGTAATGTTAATTGCACTTGTTATTTCATGCATTTGTTTGTACTGCGTTGTCTAATGCTGTTTCCCATGTATTTATTAATTTTGTACTATTTGCCTAATGACTGCTAATGTATGTACCTCTAGGCCTATGTATTTGTTCATTCACTCGTGCCTTAATTAGCCCGGGCCATTTGTGAAAACGGTCCCTTGGATCAGTGCACTTACCCGGTAAACAAAGTCATAAATAAATAAATCCATTTTGGTTTACACTGTCCAGTTCAGATTACTGCAGTAATGAGGATCTGAGATTTGAATTCTAGTCTAGTCAGAATGCACCAATACAAGTGATATTATTACCTTGTATCAGGTCAGGCTCTGCTTGTACATCTGATCAAGGACTGAATCAATTCTATGCACAGTCACAGATGGATTTCGGCTTGCTTATGCCCATTAACAATCGATTCTATGGAAACCAATCACTGTACCAATTCATGTAACCTGGAACAGTTGCCCTGTTTACATATAAAAACTTGATTACTAGGCAACTGATTCTTCAGCAGTCGAGTTCCACAGTGCATGTAAATAAGGGAATTGGTCAGCTCACTTCAAAACAGTTCCATGCTGAATATTCTGTGAAAACACTGACTTTTTTTCTTTCAGGGTATGCAACTGAAAATACTTAGCATTATCATTTAAACAAAGGTCCAGATTCAAACTTTAGCTTTTACAATTTGTGGTCACTGCAGTGTGCATGGGTCAGGATCGCTTAGCAGCATGGACCCCTGAGGTGGATGCTGTGTGCAGCTTCAATTACCGTAATACATGGTGTATACAATAATGAAATACTAGGCTTTATTACCCGCATCTGAACCTACCCAAAGTATTTAAATGAAATTGACCAGCAACACCACAGGATGAACTGCAGCTCTTGGCACTGTGTGATCATTTTAACCTCTACCATACTGAGTCTTATCTCAGTAAGATAATGAGTGTGGCAATTTATGCTGGACCTGTTTGCAAGGAGAATTCCAGCAAGCTGAATGCAGTAGTCAAAGGCCCAGATATTCAAACTGCTCCCAAAAAGTGCACAACAGCAGGAGCAAGAGCAAGTCCATTGTGTCCATGCGCAAGAGGCGCGATATTCAAAAACTGTGCTGGCCAAGATGCGCCTACAGCCGATGACTGAATATCGCACCACCTGCGCTACAGCGCAACTAGGGAGGGGAAGCTGAGCATATCTGATGCGCCACAGCGCAACAAGGGATGTTCAGCTGAGCAGTCCAGATACGCCACAGCGCAACCAGGGATGCCCCCCAGCAGCAGGGCAGCAATACAACAGCACAACCAGGGATGCAGGGGTCCACCACCCATGCCACAGATGGGCAGAGGAACACACAGCAGAACAGACATCATCCCCCCACACCCCATGCACTGCACAACTGGGGGAGAGCTGGAATAACCACTAGCCCATGGAGACAAGCAACCAAGCCACAATTGGGCCATGGTGCCCCATCACACCCCCTGGCAAGCTGTGACTGGCACACAAGGAGGGCCGACCACCCCATGCCACACCATCCCCCCAATGCAGAGCACACCCTGCACCGTGACCCCAGACACCCTGCCCAGGAGCAGCGTCCACCAGTGCAGGATACCCCATGCATGCCACCACTATCACTGTGACAATGCAACCCTGTGCACCACAGAACCATGCAAGGCAGCTCCACCATGAGCACCCATCAGCGGGTGGCAGCACACAGAGATGCAGCGATGGCATACACAGTGCCACCACGCACAGCCCCCCCGAGGTACAGCTGAGAGACCGACCATGCGTCGGCACACGAGGTACCCCACATGTGACAGGGCATGCCCAGACCCCACCACCAGTGGTACAGCACCCTGCACACCCTCCCAAGGACACACCCCGACCCAGCACTGGCCACAACAGCCAGCGCAGACACCCACAGTGGTGCATGGAAGCATGCACCACACCGGATGCAACACAGTGCATGGACAAACACCCACCCATACCCAAGGCCACACCAACACAGGGACGCAGTAGCAGGGCAACCAAGTCCCAGCATGGGGCCATGGAAACCGTGTACACACGGCCAGCAGTCCTCCATGGCACAGGAGTGCCAGCCACCCTGCGCAGGCACTGTGGACCTGTACGCCACCAGCATTTGCCCGGAGCACAAGTCACAGACAGTGGTGCACATCCCCTGCAACACACACAAGCCATAGCATGGAGGTGGGACAACAGTGGAGGTCACAGTGTCACCCGAGGCAGACATGCACCACACCAGTGACAGGAGGCAACCCAGCATTGTGACGGGTACAGTGGCTTCCCTGCATGGACAGCCACCACTGACATGCCAGCAGACCGTGCAGGTCACAGACATGCAAGGGTGCCAGCTGCACAGGCCATGGACGGGCTGACAGGTGCACCATGGACACAGAGCATGCACCATGGACCACTGCACGCAGTCATCCAGTGCACAGGGAACAACACACACACCACAGACAGTGACTGATAGCTACTCCCACACCATAGTCACTCCCCACGGACACACACATACCCATGACTGCACCACCCTGACGCCATGCACACCACTGCAGCTGAGCATCTATAGCCCGCTGCAAATCAGAGACCACCACAGTAGTCATATCAAAAGAGTTGTATTCAAAAACATCCAACAAAACTATGTACAATTATTTACAAATGTGTGGGGGGAAGGCCACAAACAAGGTGGTGGTGGGTAAGGGGCAGGGGTGAACAAATGGTACAGGAAAGGAGGGGTGTGAGGGTGGGTCCAGGGGGGTAGGGGAAATCAGGGGCAGTGTGATGATCAGTGGGAGCCCCGCTCCCCGCTCCGGCTGCTCCTCCTTCCATGCCGCCGCCTGTCCCCCAGCCGCTCAATCCTCTGCAGGATGTCCAGCGACGCCCTGGCCACAGTCAGGATTTCCTGCAGCACCTCCCGTATCATGCGCAGCTGCCGGACACCTAGGACAAGGGAGCAGAGTCAACAGGTGTGAAAGCACAGCCCCATACAGCCCACCCACTGTGCATGGCATACGGCCGTGGGACATGCCTCTGTGATGGTGTGTGACCACCCACAGTGATCGTGTCCACAAGACCTGCCCACCCAGGCGCACACAGCCATGAGGACCACTGCACACACCCACTGACCAAGTCCTGCACAGCACCACCATGGCTGTTTAGTGACATGGCTATGTGGTGCAAAGGCAGTGGCACAGCCACGTACCCGGTGCATGCATGGACCACCATTGATGCACTCCCAGACATGCAGTGCCACTGGACAGTGCTGACTGTAACAAGTTGCATGCATGGCAGTGGTGTCAATGGATGGTGGCCATGCCCCGCTGCCCACCCTGTTACACAGCATGCAATAGTAATCATGGAGGTATGGCACTCACCATCATCAGGCTGGTCCCTCTGCCGCTGTGGACCTTCTCCCCTCCTGGTGTTCCGGTTCTCCAGCTGGCACCTCGGCTCCCTCGCCAGCCGTCTCTCTTCTGGGCCTAAGGTGCAAACATGGAGAGAGGAACATCAGTACAATCCTGTAGCAAAGTCCCCCTGCCCCCATCTGTGTGCAATCCCACTCAGCCAGACCCACCCACCCCACGCCCTGATAACACCACCACAGCCAACACCAGACGACCCCCCCCCATGTTCCGGACACATGCAACCGTGATACCCACATGGAAGATAAAAGTGTATGGACATCACACCTACCTGGCTGTGGCACCGTGCCCCTCCTGGCACGTGCCTGCAGGTGGGCAAGCAAGTCCGGGTTCCTCTGCCTCAGGTCCCCATACCTGTGGCGGCACTGCTCCACCGTCCGCCCCATCCCTGTGGCCTCCTCCAGGGCGTCGGCCACCTCCTGCCACACCTGGCTCCTGGACCTGTCCAGGGGTGCCTCCCCAAACAGTGGGCCAACAAGTGGCTCAACAATGGCAACCAGGTTTGCCATTTCAATCTGGCTCCACTGGGCAGCTCTCCTCCGTGCCATCTCTCTTGCTCAGTAGGGTCAAAATGGCACTCTGCAGCATGGTTCTGCCACGTGTAGATGCTGCGCGGTACAGCGCTGCCATTCCCTATCGCGCTGTCACCGCACAGCACGATAGTGGTGCACCCATGCCTGACACATGGTGCCTAGGGGGCAAAGGTCGGGCACAGGGTCAAGGGTCTCTGGCGCAAGGACAGCCACAACGCGATTGGAACCCAATGCGTGTAGCGCAATTGGGTGCCTGAGTGCTACCTCCAGTAGCGGCCTACCGCGCTGTTGCCCCACTGCGCCTACCATACCCAGTGCCACAGCGCCATATAGGTGAACATTGCTGTAGCGCCACTGACACAATGGTGACCGTGCCCTGCATTGCTTCCTGCGCACAGCACGTCCGCAGTGCGGCAGGCGCCCGCATCATCAACCCGGGCATGCGCAGTTAGGTGTGTACTGCACATGTCACGGAACTGTGCCCTTAGCTCAGCACGTTCAACACATTGCGTACAGCGCAAAACCGCGATATTCAGCCGTCATATGCAAATCAGCTAATCAGCCATTCAATGGCGCAGCACTGCAATTTGCATCCACTTAAAGTTGCGCCTCCCCTCATTTGCATGGGTTGCGCTATAAAAGTGCGACATTGGGGTGCATTGGCCATAGTCGGTACTGCAGTCTATTGGTCAGTTGCATGCTATTTGGGAGTGTGGACTGTGGATATCGGGACATGCATGGGACTGCACAGTCACAGGTAACAACTTTCATTCCCTCAGGCTGAATCATGACCGAGCGAGTTGTGGGAGAAGAGGAACAGAGTTGTGGGAGGCAGAGGAGGCCAAATTTCACCAAGGCCGAGACGGATGCCCTGTTTGAGGCCTACCTGGACCAGGAGCCGCTTCTCAGCGGATGGCAGGGAACACCACAGGCCCGTGCTGCTGCATGGGAGCAGGTGTCGCGTGCTGTGAACCTGCATGGCAGCCACCAGCGCTCCGTGCAGGAGTGCAAAAAGAAGATGGGCACAGACAGGAGGAGGATTAAGGAGAAGGTGGCTGCCATCAGGGCAGCATGATCTGTGACAGGTGGAGGACAGCCGGAGGTGCTATACCTGACCCAAAGGAGGAGAGGGTTGCTGGCAGCATGCAGCATTGTGCCATTGAGGGTGTTCCGGGTGGTGGCTTCCAGACGGGTGGTAGCCCGTCACTGCATGGTAGGTCATGGTCTGTGTATTGGTGGGGCAGGGTAGGTCACATGCAGTAACGTGACTTTGTTTTCCCTTACAGATCCTGAGCAATGGGTCAGCGGTGGTGGGCCTCTCCACTGAGGCCAGTCAGATGGAGATGGAGGAAGGCCCATCCACTTCCACAGGAATACGCGGCTCAGTGCGACAGTGGGCCTGCCTAGGTGTCCAGACTGATGTTGTTGGAACAGGTGCGGAAGAGGCCCTGCCCGTGTCCCAGCGTGCCAGCCTCCACGGATGCCAGCATGCTGTGACTTGGGCTGGTGCCAGGTCCGTCACCGATGATGATGTCACTAACGTCATGGGCAGTGACATGTGTGTGCCACAGGATGGCTACACAGCAGGTAACATCGCGGCCACGGCTGTGGGTGGTGCCGCCGTGGAGGCCTGCGTGTCATCACAGTCCCAGCCTGTGCCTGTCAGCACCGATGGGGCAGCACTGGTGTGTGTACAGGACAGTGAGACTGTTGCGGCCACTGTGGCAGCACCGATGAGCCCTGGGGAGTGGCAGCCGGAGGGGCAGCATCAGCAGTTGGCCAATGGGCTTGGGGGTACAGTGTCAGGGGGCGGCGTCAGTGCACCGCCTGTGGACATGCCCAGGCCTGGTCCTGGTGTGCAGCGCCCACCCTCAAGGGGTGCTGAGCATCAGGACCGCGCACACCCTGAAGGATGGGATGCCGAGCAGGCAGATGACCTCTTGGATGAGCACACCTGCATACTGCAAGCATCAGTCAACCAGCAAATGCAGCTTGTGACGTCGGTGGATGCACTGTGTGCGGCTCTGGAGCGGGCAGAGGAGCGTCACAGCAGAGACACTGCTCTGCTCCTGGCAGGGATGGACCGGTTGCGGGAGGATGTGACTGCTGCCACTGGCAGGCAGACACCGGCATTCACTGCTGTCATGGCCACAATGGGCACACAGGTATTTGCCCATGCGTCGCAGACCCCACGCAGTGCACTGTCCACCCCGTTCCCGGCGTCGTGCGACAACATCCTTGTCGACACTGGGTTCAGCTGCGGGCATCCCGAGCATACCTGGCACAGGCACGTTCAGTGTGCTGCAGACCCCTGCGCGAGCACGGTCACGTTCATGCAGTGGAATGCCTGGGGGACCATCGGTGCCACCCCATGAGGCCAGTGGTCAGCCTGTCAGTGCTGGCAGGCCTTGGTGGGGCCGCCCATGCATCCGTGGCTGCCGGGGCACTGTGGCGCGTGACTGACCTGTCTCCCAACACGGCTACTGTCTGATGTTGCCCTGTGTGCATTGTGTCATTCAGCGGGCAATGCACGGGTGGGTACCTGGCCCTGCACGCAGACACATAGTCCATCTGCACACCCTCCCGGCTGCTGTCCACAGTTGCGTGTGCATGATGATGCCTGCATTGCACTGTACACCAATGTGCAAGGGTGCTCAGCATCTGACACATGCACAATGACAGGCAGTGGGCGTGGTGGTCTGTGGACATGTGTGTAGCTAGGGGTGGTGTTCTGGGTCGGTGTGCCTCCTACCCTTTGTGCATGTCCGGTGTGTTTTGTGTGTGTGTCTGTCCACGTGCCATGTTAGACCTCACCCATCCCTGGTGGTGTGTGTGTGGTTCCATGCCCGGCCACTTCCCTTGATGGCACGCACCCCTGGTGTGTGTCCATGTGTGTTTGTGGGTTGTGCCGTAGCCACTGGTGGTTGCACATGGCCCCATGACTTACCTGGGTTGGCTGAAGTGCTCCTCCGTGATGGTGTCCCAGTACAGCTGTGCCAGCCGGAGCAGTCGGGGGTCCCGTCGCCCAAGGTGGGGCTGCCCATCACCATTGTCATCGGCGTCCTCATAGTCTCCATCGCTGTCCCCCTCTTCGACCTGTACGGCTATCCCACATTCATTGGCCATGCTGTGCAGGATGCAACAGGCCAGGAATAGCCCGCAGGTCATTGAGGGGCGGTACTGTAAGGCACCACCGGAGGTGTCCAGGCAATGGAAACGTGCCTTCAGCATCCCTAACACCCGCTCGATGACAATACGTGTGGTGGCGTCTGCCTCATTGTAGCATTGCTGCGACGGGGTCGCGGGCCTCCGGCAAGGTGTGAGCAGCCAGGGACGGAGTGGGTATCCACTGTCACCTGTGTGTAGAGGGTGCAGGTTAGTTTGGTGATCAGCATCGCCCTGCCCCGGGCCATTTAGGCCACTACCCATGTCACCTCTGACCATACCCCCCCCAGGCCCTATGATTGTCCGTGTGGTTTGCATACTCACCCACTAGGTGGCCAGTGGGGATATCCCCACTCTCGAATCTGTGGCACAGTGCCGACTGGTGTCAGATGAAGGCATCATGTGCTCCCCTAGGGTGTGTGGCACAGACATTGATTATGCACCCCCTGGCATCGCACACCACCTGGCAGTTGATGCTAGCATAGCCCTTGCGATTTATATATGCGGCCCCCTCGGGGCCAGGTGGTGTGTGGATGGCCACGTGGGTGCAGTCTATTGCCCCTAGCACGCCAGGCATACATGCTACCCTGTGCAACTCCTGTATGTTTGCTGTGCGCTCTGCTGGTGTGCTGGGGAAATGGATGTACTCCGCAACATGTGGCAGCAGTGCGCTGAGGAATTGGGTGAGGTGGCGTGACGCGGCCGACTGGGTTATGCCTGTGGTGTCCCCAGTTGGTCTCTGGAAGGTACCCGTGGCGAGCAAGCACATGCAAGCTGTCACTTTCGTCTCCACTGTCAAGAGCATGGCTCCGTCGTGTGGGTGCCTGCATCACATCAATGCACAGCTCACAGAGCCGTCTCAGAATTGCCCGATTCAGGTGGTATCAGCCCACGATCTCCGTATCGCTATACAGCTCGAAGCTGGTGCGGGCTCGGTACTGCCTGTTGGGGGCATACTGCCGACGGGCCCTTCCACGGCCGTGCCCCCCTGCTGCCCACCTTCTCACCCCCCTCATTACTGCCTTCATCTGGATGGTGGCACTGGCCATGTCCCTGGCTTGTGTTCACCCCCCCCCGGCAGCTGTTTCTGTGTTCCCCCTGCTGTCCTGGCTGCTACTTCCCCTGCACTGGGAACATCTGACTGTGCTGGACTCACTGCTGTGTGGCAAGTACTTCCCCCTTCTGCACAGTGGCTCCCCATACCTTCCCCTGAGCCTGTGGGTTCCAGGTGACCTTTCCCTGGTTTGCCCTGCCTGCCCAGTTTCTCTGGCTAGAGTTCAGCCTCATGTGCCTTCCCTGTAGCTTTCTTGTGCCTCTCCCTTGCTAGTTTTTATTCTGGCTCATTTCTGCTATGGCGCAACTTCCGCTTGCTCCCCTACTGCGCATGGCGCATGTTGTTGAATATCGCACTGCGCCATTTATGCATGGTTCCTCCCTCTTCAGTTGCACATACATTCATTATCATTGCGCTGTTGCTCAGCGTGATTTAGGGGGCACAACTGCCTCCCGCTGAACATCGCAGAATGGTGCAGTTTCCGACTTGCGCTGGCGCAACCCTATTGAATATCTGGGCCAAAGTATTCTCCCACCTCTGACAATGCGGAACAAAGGCTGAGGATTATGTGGGGATTTTGGCATATTTTCTGCCTCAGGGAGTGAGGATTTCATGCCGTTTCATACCCCCACCCCTTAGGCATTTTGACTGGGGGCCATTTTAGATGGGGGTTTATACAAGGTTCGTTTGCCCTACAAGGTGGGGCATTCCAATAACTGTGCCAATCAATTTTGAATCTTTCACTATCCCCACAAGGTGGGGATGGAAATACTTGACTGCTGCATTACCATCCTGATACCCCAAGACAAGGAATACGCCCCCCAAAAAAAAAACAGGACATAATGCAGTCAGTTGGTGTGGTCTGCACTACCTTAGAGAATGTGTCTATTGAGTTAAATCCTTTTTGAGTCCAGAAAAAGCTCTAACATTATGAGGAACATCGGTAAATCATTGCAAGTAAATCTAAGTGTAAAATACTTAGCTATGATGGCTTCGGAGAACTCCATTCTGGAAGCATACCTCTCAAGTGTCCCTGATTTTGCCTCAAAATTTTACTCTGTCCCTCCTAAAATTTGTGTTTTTGTGTCTAAACAGTGGGGACTGTAAGCACAAAACAATGTCAAGCATTAAAGTTACGGACTTGTTCTTCTTTAGAAAATGCATTGTGCACTAAGCCCCATATTCTAGCAGCTTTCTGGGTGCATATCTCTAATTTTGAAGATGTGTCCCTGATTTTGGGCCTTTGTCCCTGATTTATGAGGCAGGAGGTTGAGAGGTATGTCTGGAAGTATTTGACTTTCAAAAATAAGGGGGAGCAGAAACGAAGTACTTGACTTTAGAATGGGACAAAGAAAGGTAATTTGACTTTACAATTTGGGGGGCATTGAAGTCAAAATGGTTTATTTGTCTAGACAATAGCTTATTTTACCAGTAATATGAACGTCCAAAAAGTTATCTCAAATAAATGTTAGTTCCCACATTTGGGACCAAGGAAGTATTTTACATTGTAAAACATTGAAATGACTCACACATTAAAAAGGCTTTTGACTTCAGAGGGGAAAAAACACATTAACTGAACCCCTGGCTCTAACCGAACGCAAAGCAGCAAGAGATAAGAGATGGCGCTACCGATAAGCCGTCTCGCTGTGGTAGTGCCGACGCGTAATTGGAGCAATACCGTCCGTGCAGGCTCTGTCGACGTATAACTGCCGCGACACCAGTGGGATACCAGCCCGGCTGAGTGACGTTTTACTGGTGCGACACCAGTCCAGCTGTGCTGACATGGCTGCTGCCGTGAGGTGCGGGGAGCACTTGCCCCGCTCCCTCTGGCTCCTGACGCTGTTTCTCGCCCCCCGCGCTCTTGCCCGCTCCCGTGGCGGCCCTTGTCGAGGGGCTCTACTGCGGCACTCAGATCTGTTACGATGTGCTCGGCGTGAGCCGCGAGGCTACCAAATTGGAGATCGCCCGGGCGTACCGGCAGCTGGCTCGGGAGCATCACCCGGACAAACACCGCGGTGCCGGGTCCGAGGAGGCGCACCACAAGTTCCGGCTCATCGCCACCGCCTACGAGACCCTCAAGGTGAGCTAGACGCGTGCTGCGGGAAGGGGCTGGGGCCGGGGCCGGGGTTGTTGCAGGGGGACCCAGCGAGGGTGGTCGCAGTGTGGAGCAAATCTGTCGTCCAGGGGCTTGTAAATAAACAAAAAAAAAAAACAGTCTTACCCTAGTCATGAGTGCACGATCCTTTGCCGCAGTAATAATGTATGCCAGAAAGTATTATGACTGAATAAAGTATAAAAAAGAAGTCGGATAAACTGTACTTGGAAGTTCAGAGTTCTGTTCAACAGGTGCTGTATTAGGAAGTGCTGAAGCAGCTGTATTTGTTGGGGAAAATGTCACCGTATAGTTTTTTTTCTGGAAAAAGTTTATTTCTGATGGCATTAGTCATGCTCTTTTTAGTTTTGTTATATTGGTAAGATATCTTTTACAGCTAATTTAAAGAAGGCAACCAACCACTCGCTATTTTCAAAAATCTGTTCCATTGAGGATACCTCTTGTAAATGTATATGATTCATACTGTCGTGGGTGTCATAGATTCATAGATTAATAGAAGTGTGACGGCAGAAAAGGACCGAACTAGGCCCACCAAGACTGCCCATTTGCCCAGCTATCTGCTTGGACCTGTGCCTCCCCACCCCCCCCAAACAATCCCATACCCTTTTGAATCCCTCCACTATTTCCTCTCCAACAACTGCTTCTGGGAGTCTGTTCTACTTTTCTACTACTCTCTCTGTGTAATAATATTTTCTAGTGTTACACCTGAACTGTCCCCCCTCCACCTGCAGGCCATGCCCCCTCGTCCTCTGATTTCCCTTCATCTTGAAGATGCCCCCCCCGCTGGCACCCTGTGTGTACCCTTAAGGTACTTGAAAGTCTCGATCATGTCTCCCTCCTCTGCTCCAGGGAGTACATGTTCAGATCTCTGCTTGTCGGCATGCATACTCCACGCACTTTGCTGGGTTACACTAAAATCTGGAAAATCCAAGGGCAGCAGGTAGCTTCAGGCGAGGACAGCAATCTCAAGCAGAGCCTGACATGGGTGTAGAGTTAAGGGGTGGGTGGAGGGCTCTCGTGCTCAAAACTATTGGTCTAAACAGTGAACCTATTTGTAGACTACCCTGTTGTGGGTGAGGGGGGGGCTGCCTCAACCTGGAAGCCCCCAAATTCTGCAACTATGGAGCCTGTTGTACCTGAAGAACTATTTTCCTCTTCTTGGATGCTTTACTGTGAGGTTTGTGAATGCTCTTTGGAAGATATGTGGGTGCTAAACTTAAAGGCCATGATTGTATGAGTGACCAGATGGAGTGTGCATGCATGGGTGCTGGTGTGAATGGATTTCTTGAAGGCTGACTACCTTGGTGTAGTACAGAGGCTAATTAAAATGTACCTGAAATGTTGTAACTAAACACCAGGCAACGTGTGTGTGTGTGTATTAGATTAAAATAAAATGAATCTATCATGATCACTGGTTTACTACAGATTGTTGAATTAAATGGAGATGGGGCAGTGTTTGTGTGAGGAGGCAACACATATTTTAATTTGTGTTGGGGGGGGGGGGCAACAGTTATACACCCCTGTATACTGTGGATGTATTAGGATGGTGTTGCCACATGTTTCTGATGGTAAACAGCGCAACACTGTACCAAGATACTTAATCTTTTTATGGTGGGCATAGCACAGGAGTGAGAACTTCTTGGTTCAGGAATGAAAGAAAAAAAAAATGGGATAGGTGTCTTGATATTTTTGCCAGACAAACATCGAAACAGACTTTGATGGCAGATGAGGACCTCTTGGCCCACCCAGTCTGCTCATTTCCCTTCCTATTGGGTAAGCTGCAGATCCTAGTTAACCAACAGTCTACTTCCTCATGCCCCCCCACTAGAATTGCTTTATGTCTGTCCCATGCATTCTTGAATTCCCCCACTGTTTTTTGTCCCCACAGCCTCTCAGGAAGGCCGTTCCATGCATCCTCCACCCTTTCCATGAAAAAATACTTCCTTACATTGCCCCTGAGCTGTTCCACCTCTATCTTCAAATTGTGCCCTCTTGTTCTTGAGCATGTTTTTCTGAAAGGTGCTACCCTCTTGGACTTTGTTGATTCCCTTGAGGTATTTAAATATTTCTATCATGTCCCCCCTCTCCCTTCTTTCCTCGAGGATATACATATTAAGCTCTTTTAGTCTCTTCATTTGGCTTCTTGTGCAGATCCTGTGCCATTTTAGTTGCCCTCTTCTGGACTGCCTCCATCCTATGTCCTTGCAGAGATGGGGTCTCCAGAACTGCACGCAGTATTCCAGATGGGGTCTCACAGACTGTCTGTACAGAAGGATAACAACTTTCTGTTTTCTACTGGTGATGCCTCTTCTATGCATCCCAGTATTTCCCAGCCCTTCTTACTGTTTGCTCACATTGCTTGCCTACCTTTAGGTCATCTGACATGACTACCCCCATGTCCCTTTACATTTTTGTTGTTGTTAGTACCTCCCCCCACATTGTGTACTTTCTCTCTGGGTTTTTGTTGTCCAGGTGCATTACTTTGTATTGAGTATAAGCTGCCATACTTTTGATCATTCCTCCAGCCTTGCCAAGTCCCTTCTCATCCTCCTCCCCCTTGTGTATCAACCCTGTTGCAGATCTTTGTCGTCTGCAAAAAGGCATACTTTCCCTTCCAGTCCCTCTGCAATGTCGCCTATAAAGACATTAAAGAGGACTGGCCCAGTGCTGAACCATGCAGTACCCACTAGTAACCCCTTCTTCGAGTGGACTCCATTTACTATTGCTCTCTGCGTCCTGTTGTCTAGCCAGTGTTTTACCCAGGCTACAATCCTGCAACCCACTCTAGGCTGCTGATATAAACTGTATGGTCACTAACAAATGCTTTGTGTTGTGTGCTCTAAAGGACTGGTGTCTACTGTATTATCTATGTGTTTTGCAGTTGGGTGTCAAGGACACCCTATGGCTTTGCTATCAACAGTGACAGAGGTGGTTTTTATTTCTTTATTTTTTAACTTTAATAATCAAATGGTCCTGTACCATATTTAGTGGGTGTCCTCTGGTAGGCAGTGAAATCTCTCTTGCTAGGGGAAGGGGTTGATGTCACATGTCCCATAGATTTTCATATATGGGGTGTCACTTAGGTACTAGTTTTAGAGTCTGGGAGCACAGCTTGATTTTGGATCTTGTAATGTGACTCCCCGTTTGTTCTGTTTTGAAATCTTATTGCTGCTCGACACTTGATACCTTCTTCATAAAAGTGCAACTGTAGTTCTAGTGCATGCTTTTATTCTGTTTGTGTGTTTTTTTGTTTTTTTTTTTATATAAAACTTTGTGTAACCGCCCCTCCTTACGGTATGGGGAGGTAGTTGTTACTGAGTGTGCCCAGCACAGGAACTGGTACCTTGGCATCACCCTCTAGGAAATAGCTGGTGTGGGTGGAGCTTAGGTAGTATGTAGGCAGGGGGACCTCCTGGCTCCAGTTATGAGGCAGTGGAGTTTCAGGCAGTCTTAGGGAGTGAAGGTGGTCTGTGAAAGCACAGGGGACCGGCACCTGCATAAGTCTCTACATGCGAAGATATAGTTTCTGTTTGGGAATGAATGAAAGACTCACCAGAGCCGTTTCATTGTGCAGCATAAACATTTTCTTTTTACTGTAGTTTTTTCCTTTTTTTTTTAAATCCATAACTGCGCTGACTGCTACCATCAATGTCACACTTGTTTCTGACAGCACTTTGTGTTGCATTATTACTGCTTTTGCTCAAAAAAAAAAAAAAATTAGGCTTTTTTTTTTTTTTTTTAAAGTGTAACTCTTGTCAGTTCCATTGCCTCACTGCATACACTACTGCCCTTTGAGATCCGATTTGGTCTCAGCATCCCATTCAAACATAGCAAAGGGGGTTGGGAACAAATGGATCTAACTAAAATGGAAGGAAAAAACAAATGAAAGAGCAGCCCAGCCACAGGTGGGTGTGTGTGTGTGTGTGTGTGTGTAGTGCATTAACAGTCACACTTTTTTTTTTTTTTTTTTTTTTTTTGGGGTAAACAAATGGAGACGGTATGTGTGTTTGGAGTAAGCACATAACCATGGAAGCAAGTAAGACTGTAGAGCCCTCTACTGGCCAATGCAGTAGTTACAGGGTCAAAACTGGCACTAGCCCACAAGCTGGTAAATTTTGTACTGGGCTAGTAAGATTTTCCTTTAACTAGCCCTGTGGGCTTGTACTGGAGAAGCTAACATTTCAATAAGTACACCATCTGGCCCAGTGGAAACATCTGTGGGACTGGTGGATTTTCCCAATCACTAGCCCTGTGGGTTAGTGGCAGCAAAACCTAATTTCAACCCCTGTAGTTACAAGGACTACTTTTACCAAAAAGTGACTAGAAATACAATTGTAGTAATTTTTTGTAGAATTACTTTAGGTGTGTTTTTTTTTTTTGTAAGCTTATAAAAATCGAAACGTAGCGCAATAATACCCTCTGGGTAGGTGGTATGGGCAATACCGGACCTTCCAGGAGCTATAAGGCCCTCTGCCTGTGACTCTGGGCCTCATTATACCCCTGGGCAGTCTGTTATTGCCCAATACAATCCACTCTGTCGGGTATTCTTACTTGAATAACTAACTGGCAATTCAAAAGGAGTATTTTTTTTCCAGATTTACAATACTCGTACACATTCCAATTTTGTTTTCCTCACTGTATTTTAAACTGGTGAGTAAATCTCTCGTACTTCCCAACATTAGCTGGAGCATTGTTGGCACCTACATACTAACATACTAAAATGCCAGCAGAATAGGCCTAACGGTCTTTCGTGTCTGCTCGTTTGGTCAGCCCCCACCCTGGGTGCTGACCTTGCTGTCCCCCTCTCCTTCTCTGGCTTCTCCCTTTCCAGTTCCGGATATTCTTGCTGCATTGGATTTTGCTTCCAGAACCCTTCCCTGTACCTGTCCACCCACTCTTGAACCCCTCCACTGTCTCTGCCTCCACCAGCCCCTAGGCAGTGCATTCCATGGCTCCACCCCCTCTCAGTGAAGTAGCACCTCCTCCTTTCTCCCTGAATCTTCCCTCCAGCTTCCACCCATGCTCTCTAGTGGCCCTTCCTCCTTCCTTGAAGCACCCTGACTGTTCCTCCCCTATTTACCCTCTTCATGTACCTGAAGACCTCTATCATGTCCCCCCGGTCCCTTCTCTCTTCCAATGTGTACATATTTAGCTCTTCGAGCCTCTCCTCATAGGTCCTGTCCCCCAAGCCCCAAATCATTTTGGTTGCCCTCCTCTGGACCCTCTCCAGGAGGTTAATGTCCCTCTTTAAGTGTGGCCTCCAAAACTGCATGCAGTACTCAAGGTGCGGCCTCACCAAGCAGTTATACAGAGGGAGTATCATTTCCCTCCTTCTGGAGGTGATCCCCCTAGCGATGCATCCCAGCATCCTGTTGGCCTTGGCTGCTGCCCTCCTACAAGTCTCAGAGTTGTTCATCTTGACATCCACCACCACCCCCAGGTCCCTCTCAGCCATCGAGACTTGTAGCATTTCCCCAGGGTGTACACTTGGCCTGGGTTTCTGGCCCCCAGGTGGAGTACCTTGCATTTCCCTGCATTGAACCTCAGCTTCCACTTTCTAGACCATCTTCCAGAGCCTCCAGGTCCCCTGTGGGGCCACCCTCCCTCCTCCCCATCCACCACCGCCCCCAGTTTGGTCATCTGCAAAGAGACTCATCTCACTCCTGATTCCTGTCCTTATGTCAGATACATAGGCGTTGAACAGAAGGGCCCAAGGACTGATCCCTGTGGGACCCACTAATGACCCTCCTTGGGATGAGACTATCCACCAACTACGACCCTCTGGGTCCAGTCCTGGAGCCAATTGCCTATCCATCTGATCATCTGGTTCCCCACCCCCATTTCTCCCAGCTTATCCAACAGGCCCACGTGAGGAACAGAGTCAAATGCCTTGCTGAAATCTAGAAAGAGAACATCCACTGGTCTACCCAGGTCCAAGGCACTTGTCACCCAGTCATAGAACTCCACTAGGTTTGTCTGACATGATTTCCCCGGGATGAATCCATGCTGTCTATCGTCCAGGCACCCTGACTTATCCAGGTCCCCCCTAGCCTCTCCTTGGCAATGCCCTCCATCACCTTGCCCACCACCGATGTCAGGCTGACAGGCCTGTAGTTCCCTGCCACCTCCCTTGATCCCCCCTTGTGGATAGGCACTATATGCGCCACCTTCCAGTCTTGGGGCACCCACCCTGTCCTCAGAGAGATGGTGAAAAGCTCTGCCAGGGGTTTCGTCAGGACATCTGCAAGTTCCTTCAGCACTCTGGGATGTAATTTATCCGGCCCCGGTGCTTTCTCCATCTTAAGGGAGCTGAGGACTTCCCTCACTCTCTCTGCTGTGATTTCCACTTCCGGTACCTCTTCTCCCTGCTTAGCCCTCCCCACACCTGCCAGTGATGCCTTCCCCCCTCTCCCCAGACCTGCCGATCGGTAAGGGCCCCCCCTCAGTATCTCTGTCTCCTCCCATGTATGATGCAGCACCCCCATTTTCCCTGGTGAAAACTGAGGTGAAGTACTCATTTAGTACCTCAGCCTGCTCCCCCGGGTCTTGTGCCCATCTCTCCCCTGATTTAATCCTGCTAATCTGCCCCTTCACCTTTCGTTTTTTCCCAATGTATCTAAAGAACCCCTTGTTCCCTCTCCTAATTTCCCTGGCCAGGTTCTGCTCCTTCCTTGCCTTAGCCACCCTCACCACTCTAGTGGCCCTTCTAGCCATCAGCTCGTACTCCCTCGATCCCTTTCACTCCTTGAGCACTTGAATTGCTTATAGGCTGCTTTCTTTCCCCAGACCACCTCCTGGACCTCCTGGTCCACCAGCAGGGTTTTGGGCCCTACCGCATTTTGGTTTTACTCTTGCACAGGTGCTGGTAGCATCCTGCACCCTCTCCTGATGATTTCCCACCTACTATCAGCGTCCATGTCTGACCCAATCCCATCCAAATGCTCCTTAAGATCCTTCCATTTCCTTAAAATCCACCCCTGAAGTCGGTTACTTCCGTCTTTGTGCAGCCTTCTACCCTCCTAGGTCCAGGCAGAACCAGACCGTGGCATGGTCACTCCCTGCCAATGGGTCCCTTACCTCCAGGCCCCAATCTGGTCACTGTCTGCCAGGACCACATCCAGTACCAGGCCTCCTGGTCTGTTCCCTCACCTGCTGAGTTAGGAACGCCTTGAAAGACATCCAACAACCTCTGTTCCCTGGTCACAGAGGATGTCATAGTCTCCCAGTCTGTTCCTGGCATGTTTAAGTCCCCCAACACCACCACTTCCTCTGCCCAGTCTGCAGTGTCTCCCAACATCTGCCACCAGAGTGTCCTCCAGCTCCTCCGCCAGGGCAGGGGGTCTATACACCACTGCTATTTTTACTCTCTCCCTTGTTATCAAGGTGACCCAAATCGCCTCCATGGTTTCCTCCGCCTCCTCTGCTCCCCTATGCCAATGCAGTTTTGACTATCATTGCTACCCTCCTCCCTTCCTCCCCGTCCTTCCTGAACATAGTGTAACCCTCCAGGTTCAGGTCCCAGTCGTGTCCTGCAGTGGCCCAAGTCTCAGTGACCGCTGCCACATCCACTGCTCCCTCAGTTAGCATCGCCTGGAGCTCAGGCATTTATTGCCCAGCTCCTGGCATTGCAGGACTACCTTCCACCCTTCTCTATAGTTCCATTTCCTGCTCGTGTTCCTTGGGGATTCTGTTTTCCCTGGTCTGCACTTGCCAGTCGGCCTTTTCCTGCAATCCTCCTGGTCCCCAGGGGGTGCAGACAGAATCCCTCCTTATCGGCACCCCTTGACAGCCTTTTTCTCCCATCCCGCCCCCTTCACAAGTTTAAACCCCACTTTTCACCAATGAACCCTCTATTTTCAACTTAAGGATTCCTCCTCCAAATTGAGATGTAGTCTATCTCTAGCATACAGCTCCTTATCCTCCCAGGTCTCCCCCCAATCCCCCATCAACCCATACCCTCTGGCTTCACACCACTCCCTGAGCCACTGGTTTATCTCCCTAATCTTCCTTTTGTGTTCCTCACTAGCCCTTGGCACCGGCAGGATTTCTGAGAAGGAAACTGTGCATCCTATGTCATGACAGACCCTGGTGAGCTCCCTGAATCTTGCCTGTATCTCTAGCTCGCTATTTCCCTTAATGTCATTTGTACCCAGGTGGATCAGTATGTCTGTGGAACCCCCACAATCCTTTGCCAGCTGATATACCTCGTGCTTAGCCCTGTGCACCGTTAGTCCAGGGAAGCATCTTGTTCTAACTGGCCAGGCTTCTCCCTCCCTATCCCATTTGATACTCCTGATCATATAATCCCCCAGCAGGAGCACCCTGACCACCCTTTTCCTCCATTCCCCCTTCCATGTCCCTCATCCTTTCTACCTGCCTCCACCCAGCCGGCTCCTTGTTCCTCCCTCATCTGGTGCCACATGCCACCCCCTCCTTATTTACCATGGCCACCCCCTCACCTCCAATCCTATGCCTCTCCTCCTCCTGAGTATCCTTCTGTACCTTGCTAATTCCACCCTCACTGCTCGCAACTGGTCCTTCTCCCCCATCTACTAAACTAGCCTGGCTCATCCTCCCTTCCTTCCTGTCTCCATTTAGTTCCTCCTTGCTCATCGTGCTCCCCTGGCCTAAACCCTCAGCTCCCTTTACTGAATCCTCCTTGTACTTCTGGTCCTTCTCCTTACCTTTCCTCCCAACTGGTCCTTCCTTGCGCTTTCCTCCTCTTCCCCTGCCCTCCTGCTCTGATTCACTGCTCCCCATTCTCCTGCATTCCAGGTCCCCTGT